>OZ010786.1:257881063-259188275 GCA_963932465.1 Maratus speciosus
AATTAAAAAATCAAATGGGAAAAAATCGATATTACAAATAAATAAATAAATAAATAAATAAAAATAAAAAATATAATAAAAATATAATATTCATATTTTACATCTAGCAATCTACTTTAAAATATTTATAAATCATATTTTTATCCTATATTAATGCTAAAGTATTAAAACCCCAGCAACAATCACATTAAAGATGAAATCTTCCCAAAGTTAACTACAAAATTAAAAGCTTTTTAAAGAAATTGATCAAACCATACCTATCTGAAGTAAACATATTTACTTCAAAGTATTTCGCTGCTGTATACGTGTAGCCCAGAGCTTAACGTACTCGTCTCTTAACGTTTAGATGGCTGGTTCGAATACAAGGTCAGCAACTTCTATTTTTCACAACTTTCTTCAGTGGACGGATACTATACCTCCTGAATGGAGAAAAAAACCAGAATATTCATCAATTAACAGAAAGATCCTGGCAGTACTGCTGTCAGGAAATTTCCGTAAATTGAAAAAAGTAGTTCAGAGAGTGTATATCATCATAATATTGTCCAAATTAAATCTGAATAGAAATAAATTACAGTAAATTAATCGTTTTCTATAAAAACGGTCGAATGGTTGTACATTTTGGTGCTAATTTTTAACAGTGTACACTGTAAAAAAAAATCTGTGAAGTTACTAAAGTTTTTCTAAGAAACTTGGATTCCTAGAACTTTTCATGTAACGGCAACAACAAAATTTCATGTAACAGACACACTTTTGCGCCGAAAATCAAAAAATCTGTAAGGTTACTAAGAATTTTTTTGGAAACTGGGATTCCGAGAACTTTTCATGTAACTGCAGCCAGGGTTACAAATAAAAGTTTAGTAAGATTGCTGAAATTTTAGCAGATTCATTTGTAAAGTTACAGATTTTTGTAGCTTTACAAAAACTAGTTTTGTAGATTTGCAGCTTTTTTCGTACAGTTACAGGTGAAAGTTTAGTAAGCATGTAACTTTAGATCTGTAGAACTACAGATTTTTTTTTACAGTGTATGTTGAAAAGTGTTAAAAAAAAAACGTTATGTTATGAAATAAAATGTCTCTAAAATCGCGTGATATATTCCACTTATATTATGCCTACCTATTAAAAAATAACTTTTACTTACAAAAAAGTGCGCTATTTACATACATTTAGATGTGTTAGTTCAAAATGCAGAGGAAAGTTCACTGTTTTTCATACGCCGTAAATTTTGACTGATAATTATTTAAATATAGACCGAAATTTCCAATTAGATATAAATTTTAACTTTGTTTAAAAAAGGAATTTTAAAAGAATATACATTTTACAACGAACAAATACATTTTGAATAAGGTTTATTTCTTCTTAAATTCAGTTTTTCACTTTTTGATATAGACTCGGATATTTCGCTATCCAAACTGCTAGAGTTCGGATAATTAGAGTTTTACTGTATATGTATTACACGAGGGAAAAGATATTATTTTAGAATATGTTTAAATACTTAGTAACAATTGAAAATATTAAAAAGTACAGCATTGTTTTCATTAAAAATTAACTTAAACTTGCTAAAAATCCAAATGTAAGCTTTATATATTTTATGTACAGTACACAATGTTTCCTGCTAATAGCTTTCGTTAAATTGCACTTAATTTCTGTTTTATTCCTGGAATTGTATATATCATACATTAGTGGACATATTAGCAAATCAAACACCTCCGCAATCTTAATCAAGAAGTGACAGTCTATAAAAGATGTTAACTATTATAAATTTATTTTAAATCTGTATAAGTTCACTTGTAAAAAAGGCAAGAACGAAAAAATATACGTCAACCACATATTATGAAATACTCTCAAAAACCTCCAGGATACTTTTACAAAACTTCCACGTTTCATCAGGTGAAAAATGATGTCACCAATTTGGAAAATGCACAACATATTTAAAAATCCAATTTCAAGAATTACCATCAATAGTTCAATTTAATTCAGTCAGGAAACGCGTCACACAGTTGAGAGTTCCCTTACAGCAATTTCCGTCAATAAACGAAAATATACTCGAGATCTTTTGTGATGCCCTGTATATCATCTATAGAGTTTATGCAAGCCAGGTAATAGGCAAAAATATGACTAAATTTAAAAACACGTTCCACAACATAAAACGCACTTCCAGCAATCATTGCTCATAGAAAGTACTGTAACCAAATTGTTTTGTGTGTCCCTATAAATGAATGGTGAATGCTAACCACACCCTATGATATAGTAAACATCTTGGTCTGCATCTTGTGATATATATCAATTTCAATATGTTTGAAATAATTTAACATCATTAAAATACACCGCAAACGATTTTTTCCTACAGACAATACTGTAAAGGAATTATTTTCAGTGTCCCTGTAAACGCACTATAACGACTACACGCTTTATTTTCAATATCAAATATGCTGTAGTAAACCTCAATAGCATATATCAATCTCACGGCAATTCGAGTATATTTACGCGAGTCAGAGCACAGATAGGCAGACAAACCAAATTCATAAACTCTTTTCAATTATAGTAGAAAGAGCATCGAAAACTGGCGATAACTCACAATTAAAATAATAACATTTTGCAAAAATCACCATAAAATCAAAACAATGCATAGGACGCGTTTCGAGTTTGAAAATTATCAGCCCGTCATCAGCTACTATAAAAACGTGTCCGTAAAGGGACAAAGTCACAAATCAGTGACGATTTGTGCCCTTGTCCCCTTGCGGACACGTGTTTACAGTAGCTGATGACGGTCTGTTAATTTTCAAACTCGGAACGCGTCCTATGCATTTATTTGATTTTTTGGTGATTTTTACAAATTATTATTTTAATTCTTTTCAATTATATTTAAAAGTGTTAAAAATATAACTAATCTAGATTAATTGTTGAAATTCCAATTCTTTTAGAGAACACTTTAATCCACTTTTATCTAGCGTTAATTTTAAAGTTTATGAAAGATATCTGTGAAACTTAATCTTGAATGAATTTAAAAACAATGCGAATAAATAAATAAATTGACTTCTTTTATTCACTCCTTATTTATTCAAAGATGCATCTAGGGAAAAACGAAGAATTTCCGCAATCAAATGAAATCATTAAATAAATTGAAAGTTCGTTTTTTTATCTTTCTCTCTCGCCAAAAAAATAGAAATTCGAACAGTTAGAGGAGAATAAATAAAGTATCAAATTGGTATTAATCATTAAAATTCTACTAACAGTGAATAATCCATCTTTATCTGGAGTTAAATTTAACCTTCACAAAAAATAATTTTTAAACTTAATCCTGAATGCATTCGAAAAAACTGCGAATGCAAATAAATAAAATTCCTTCTTTCACTCCTTATTTGTTTGAAGATATATCTGGGGAATAATCGCATAATGAAGCCTTGCTAACGCAACCACATGAAATCATTAAATAAAAGGAAAATTCTTTTTCTTTTTTTTCTCTCTCTCTCTCGCTCTCTCTTAAAAAATAGAAATTCGAACAGTTAGAGAAAAATAAATAAGTATCTAATTGGTATTAATCTTTAAAATTCTACTATCACTGAATAATCCACATTTATCTGAAATTAAATTTTACATTTACAAAAGGAAATTTTTTTAACTTAACCTTGAATACATTCGAAAAAAGTGCAAATGAAAATAAATAGAATTCTTTCTTTCACTCTTTATTTATTTGAAGATGTATCTTGGGAAAAAACGCATAACGAAGTCTTTCTAACGCAACCAAATGAAATCATTAAATAAAATCAAAGTTTTTTTTTTTTCTAAATTCCAAACAAAGTTTTCTTCTGAGAGTGAAATATTATTAAATGGTATCTCGTCGAATCGATACTTCACGTGCACTTCAGATGAATCTTTAACTATCTGTGAAGAAAGAAGTTTAAGTTTTTCTTATAGATATGTGTTCTTTGGCTATGTAAGGTAATACCGCCACCCAGTAAGTAAATAGGATTGAATAAAACTACATTACTAGAGTAAATTTCCGCTATTTATATTAACTAAGACAGTTCAGTTACTTATTCAAGAAAGTAAAAATTGCAATGTAATAATGTGTTTCAATGTTATTTACATATTGCTTGGAATACTTAATTATTTACATAAGTTTAATTTTTTCTTTCAGATTTTTTAAAAGCAAATAAAGTGAAAAAAAATGCATGATATTTATTAACCTACAGAATTCCACACGGCTTTAAATCGTTGGAAAAATCCAGTGCCATTTATACTAAAAACACAACAATTATGTGGAAGGAGGTGGGATTTATAGTTCTAACGCATGTTGTGTTATAATTTGAGATTATGAAAGAACCCTAATTAACCCCTTGAGGGGCAAGCAATTGCGTTTGTGTAATGCTGAACTGCCACCGGCAATTTTGAAAAAAATTATTTCAAAATAAGGAAAAGCAATTTTACGACTTTTTTCCACCAAAGTTAGAAAAGTAAAATTTCACAAAAATTTTCTGGTGCAAAGCTTCATTAATCATAGGTGGGATAAAATATATCCCACTGCCTCTCAAGGGATTAAGCATTATTCCTTTCATTATTTGGAAAAAAAATGTTTATTATATCTATTGTACGTATTGAACCCTACTCATAGGAAAAGCCTTTAACGTAATCTCAAATTAATGGATTTCGGAGGTGCATACTGGTATCTCGTAAAGGAGTTACACTTATTCATGTGGTAGATAGTGTTTTCTTAATTTTTTTCATTAAAGAATATTTTTTTGCCTTTTTTTTAACATTTTATAATTACGATAATACTTAAAGATGATTTTGATACAATTTATTGAATATATATATATAAGATGTTATCGTCTGGATTGCCAGTTTGGCCGCTACTTTCAATTTATAAACTTCGAATTCACATCAAAAATTCTAAAAGAAGAATTTTTACTTCAGGTAATCACGACATGTCTGTCATTAAATAAAGGAAACAATACTAAACAGAATTTCTGGTGTGAGTGTAAAATTTCAGAATTAAATAAAAATTAAATTTAAAAAATCAAAAAACCCGACTGCGTAAAAAGCCAACTAATTATTTCTCGTCAATGTGAAACTATTTTTTATATTACTTATTACCTATTTTTTATTTGCTTGTATTGAGGACTTTTAAGTTGTGTTTAATTGTTAGTTCCTATCTATAAATACTGTTTAGATGAGGCCTATAAATGTCTATGATGGTCAGAATTGCAGTAAAGCTAGACATCCTACCTACACAACTTCCAGGTTCTGTAATATTTAAACGGAGCTTCTAACTGTAAAATAGTCAATGAAACATCTTCTCCATTTTGAAAGACCTATCCAATGATATGCCGCTCAATAGAGTAAAAAAAAAATTCGTCTGTACCACCATTTTGTATTTTACGGCCGCAATTTTGAATGTATAAAAACAAAACTAGCCTATAACCATTAGACGGTTAAGATGAATCTATAGAGACCTTATTCATTAAAATCCATCCAGCCGTTGGGATGTTTCGAGGGTATAAAGAAATCCACATACCCAGATACGCGTGAAACGTATAGCCTGTCTTGGCAGTCTGGTAAAAAAAGGTCAATTCTGTCCACCCTGATTATCGTTCCTCTGATGGATCTTTTTCTTTTATTTCCTGTGATCACTGTAGATTAAATTTGGCTTATTTCAAATTAAAATAATTACCTGTTAAAATTAAAAAAAGTATTTCTCGAGTGACTGGATAACAAAATTTATTAAAAAGCTATTTTCTTTTTCAAATTGGCGCTGTTTGAAGCGGATATTCAGTTTTTCCCTTTTAAAATGACACTTTTTTATGATAAAAAAGAAAAAAGTAAAATATATATCCTTCTTTAAATCACTGCATAATAACTTACATTTGAAAAAAGTTGTCAAAATTACATATCAATCGGTTCAGCAGTTTTAGAGTAATCGTGCTCACTGAGTTGAAAAATGTGCTTTTGAGAAAAACATGTTTAAAGTTTCGTTCTATAATTATGATACGATACATATTATTATTATTATTATTATTATTATTATTACTTAAATAGAATCAGTTATTCGAGCAGCATGAAGTAGTCCCTCGTCAGCAGTTAAAGCTTCTACAACAAAAAATCAAATTTTCAAAATTTATGACTATGTGTTACCCTTAAAAATAAATTCAAATTTCCTTGAGTACTTTTATTCAAAGTGCAATAAGTATCTAGTTTGTTTCATTCTTCCAAATTCCCATCCTCAAAAAAACATTTCGCAATATACTTTTATCAAGCGTTAATTCTATTTTTTCTAAAATATAATTAAGAATCTTATCTCCAAAACATACGTCGTTCAAGCTCTTTTTTCTCTTCAAATATGCATCTGAGTAAAAAACACACAACGAAGTTTTTCTAATACAAAATAAAATAAACGAAGTCATTAAAAAAAGAAATCCCAAATTCCAAAGACCTTTTTCTCTGAAATTAAAACATTATTATCTGTGATAGAACGTGATCTAACTGGTAAGTCATTAAATAGATATTGATTGTACGATTATACAATATATAATATACTTTTATCAGGCGTTAATTCTAATTTTTATAAAAGATAATTAAGAATCTAAATAACCAACTCATTTCAAAAAATTCACAAATTAATAAATAACTAAATTTTCTTCATTCAACCTTTTTTCCCCTTCAAATATGCATCTTAGTAAAAAACACAACGATCTTTTTCTAATACAAATCAAATAAACGAAGTCATTAAATAAAGTTTTATTTTCCTAAATTCCAAAGACCATTTTTGTCTGAAATTGAAACATTATTATCTGTACTAGAACGTGACCTAACTGGTATAGCATTAAATCAATATTGATTATACGATTATACGATATATAATATACTTTTATTAGGCGTTAATACTAATTTTTATAAAGGATAGTTAAGAAACTTATTTTTCAACTCATTTCAAAAAAGTACAAATAAATAAATAAATAAATTTGTTCATTCAATCTTTTTTTCCCTTCAAATATGCATCTGAGTAAAAAACACATAACGAAGTTTTACTAATACAAATTGAATAAACGAAGTCATTAAATAAAGTTTTTTTCCTAAATTTCAAAGACCATTTCTGTCTGAAAGTGAAACATTATTATCTGTGCTAGAACGTGATCTAACTGATATGTCGTTAAATCGATATTGATTGCCCTTCAGATGAATCTCTAACAGTCTCTGAAAGAAGAAGGTTAAACTTTTCTTATAGATATGTTTTCTGTGGCTATGTAAGGTAATATTGGCGCCAGTAAGTAAATAGTGTTGGCAAAAACTACATTACTAGAGTAAATTTTTGTCTGTTTATATTGACTAAAACAGTTGGGTTACTTATTCAAGGAAATAAAAATAGCATATTAGTTTGTAATTATAATATTTCTTTACGTATACGAGTATAATGTTTATTGCGTTTATTAATTATACAAATTTAATTTATTTATTTACAAGCAAGTAAATAAGCACATACGTAAAATTAAACACATACCTTCAGTAACTCAAATGATAAATTTTATTAATATCTTATACTATAATGCGAGCAAAAATTGTGTGTGTGTGTGTGTGTATGTAAATTTTATCTTGAGAACGGCTCTAACGAGTTTAATTAAATTTTGCACCCTACCGTTTTCGGGTACGTAAAGACCATTGGCATGGGTCATGTGTTCGAGAAAATTCGATTAGTGGGTCATTTTGGGTCATAATGGGTCGAAGTCAAGCTAATTATATCTAGAGAACGGCTCAATCGATTTTGACTAAATTTTGTATTTAACCATTTTCGGGCACGAAAGGACCATTGGGATGGGTCACGTGTTCGAGAAAATTCGATTAGTGGGTCATTTTTGGGTCACTGTGGGTCTAGCTATTTTTATCTAAAAAACGGCTCTAACGATTTTTACTAAACTCTATATTCTACAGTTTTGGATTAGGAGAAGACCATTAGGCTAAGTCACATGTTCAAGAAAATTCGATTAGTGGATCATTTTTGGGTCACCGTGGGTCAATCTATCTAGATAACGGCTCTAAAGATTTTGGCGAAATTTTGCACCCTTCTGTTTTCGGGCACGAAAAGACCATTGGGATGGGTCTCGTGTTCAAGAAAATTCGATTAGTGGGTCATTTTGGGTCATAATGAGTCAGGGTCAAGCTAATTATATCTAAAGAACGGCTCAATCGATTTTGACTAAATTTTGTATCTAATCATTTTCGGGCGCGCAAAGACCATTGGGATGGGTCATGTGTTCGAGAAAATTCGATTAGTGGGTCATTTTTGAGTCACTGTGGGTCCATTATTTTTATCTAAAAAACGGCTCTAACTATTTTCACTAAACTCTATATTCTACAGTTTTGGATTACGAGAAGACCATTGGGCTAAGTCACATGTTCGAGAAAATTCGATTAGTGGGTGATTTTTGGGTCACCGTGGGTCAATCTATCTAGATAACGGCTCTAAAGATTTTGACGAAATTTTACACTCTACTGTTTTCGGGCACGAAAAGACCATTGGGATGGGTCTCGTGTTCGAGAAAATTAGATTAGTGGGTCATTTTGGGTCATAATGGGTCAGGGTTAAGCTAAATATATCTAGAGAACGGCTCAATCGATTTTGACTAAATTTTGTATCTAACAATTTTCAGGCACGAAAAGACCATTGGGATGGATAACGTGTTCAAGAAAATTCGATTAGTGGATCATTTTTGGGTCACCGTGGATCCAGCTAAGTTTATCCAGATAACGGCTCTACTATTTTGACGAAATTCTGTAAGCTATTGCTTTCGGGCACAAAAAGACCATTGGAATGTGTCACGTGTTTGAGAAAATTCGATTAGTGGGTCATTATGAGTGAGGGTCAAGCTAATTACATCTAAAAACGGCTCAAGACATTTTCACAATTTTTTTTAATATACGGCATTTCTGATCATGAGATGTCGTTTGGGCTAAGTCACATGTTCGAGAAAATTCCATTAGTGGGTCATTTTGGGTCACAATGGGCCAGAGTCAAGCTAATTGAATCTAAAAACATGCTCAAAACATTTTGACCAAATTTTATATTATACCGTTTCTGGGCATGAGAAGAGAATTGGGGTAAGTTACATGTTCGAGAGAATTCGATTAGTGGGTCATTTTGGGTCACAATGGGTCAGGGTCCAGCTAATTTTATCTAAAAAACGGCTTAAACGATTTTGACTAAATTTTGTATTCTATCATTTTCGGGCTCGAGAAGACCATTGGGCTAGGTCGCATGTTCAAGAAAATTCGATTAGTGGGTCATTTTGGCTCACAATGGGTCAGGGTCAAGCTAATAGTATTTAAAAAGTGATTCAAAACATTTTGAAAACATTTTGTATAATACCGTTTCCGAGCATGATAAGACCATTGGGCAGGGTCGCATGTACGAGAAAATTCAATGAATGGGTCATTTTGGGTCCTAATGGATCAGGATCAAGCTAACTTTATCTAAAAAACGGCTCAAAATATTTTGACAAAACTGTGTACTACACCGCTTCTGGACAATATAAAACCAGTGGACTGGGTCGCATGCTTAAGAAAATTCTATTAGTAGGTCATTTTGGTGATAATGGGTCCGGGTCAAGCTAACGGCACCTATCTCAAAAATGTTCAAACAATTTTGACAATTTTTTTTGTTATACCGTTTCACAGAACAAAAATACCATTGAAATAGCTCACACTTTCGATAAATTTCGGTTAGTGGTTTTTTGAATCAACGTGGGTCAAGCTTATTTTATCTAGAATATGACTAACGATTTTCACTAAATTTTGTATTCATCGTTTTCAGGCTCGAGAAGAGCATTGTATTAGGTCGCATGTTCGAAAAAATTCGATTAGTGCGTCATTTTTGGTCACTGTGTCTCAGGGTCAAGCTAATTGTATCTAAAACAGCAAGAATGATTTAGTGGGAATAATATATCGAGATAAACACAAAGCTCAGTTTGACCGAGCTTAGCTCGGTCATTCCTGCTAGTCTGTTATTAAACAATTGTTTAGTAATAATACAGGGTGGATAGAAAGTTCGTATAAACTTTAAAAATTAATAGAAAAATGAATAGGTAATTATATGCAAGTGCGATTTTGCACGTAAACCCATTGCCAATATTCTGAAAGTTATAAACAGCAAAAAAAAATATAGTTTGAAAAGTCACCGACAGAAGCGTCAACAGAGACGCAAAGACAAATGCGTCTTCCAAGCATGCGAATGAGGATGATTAAAAGAGAAGTAATTATTGGGTCGATTCTTATTCGACTTCATCATTAATTTGTCAAGTAGGACAAATTAATGGGTACGTATTGCATAGCGGAAAAGCAACAAAAAATGCTTTCCAAAAATTCCGACCAAAAAAACAAAAGAAGAAACGGTTTAGAATTTTCTTAGTTACACTGTAAAATATTTGTGTAACCTTACTTCATAAAATTGTTGGAAGCATAACGCCACCAATTTTATGTTGTAATTTAACTAATTTAACTGGTGTAACTTAAACTGATATAACTTGTGTAATATTACAACATACTAATGTGAAAATATCTGAATTCACATTATTCTGATGTATCGTAGCACCAGTTATGTAGATTAAATTACTCCATAAAATGAAGGCAGCAAGGCTGCCACCAGTTTTTTGGTGCTTTTAAGAAATTGCATGTATAATTTGTTAGTGCGCTAGATAATAACTTGACCTGGTACTTTTTACTCCATTTAGTATTATACTCATTAGCTTGGTGTAAACTCAGCTTCTACCAGCAGATTTAAAAAATAAAATAATTACTTTGTTTGAATGAATTTAAGAAATTAAATAATTATGATTGTTTTTGTCTATTTCATAGCTTCATAACTATAATGGCCAAAAATTGTTTGCATTGGCTATAGTTTAGCCGGTATTGATAAAACTTAGATATTGATATCGGCATTGATAAATGATACGTATGCCTTAGATAAATCTTGACCAATAATGGAAATACTGCTGTAACAAAGGGATGTTTACATTTTGCCAATATCACGCCAATATTTTCAAGAAATATTTGACCATTTCATTGTCAATATTTTCAATTCAAAGCGAATATTTCTGTAATGTTGTAATCTCCTTCCAAGTTGTCACTATGTAAAGTTAATATGTCTATAACAGTGACATTTCTTTCCAAGTAATTCCAATTTAAAGTCAATATTTAATCAATATTAGTATTTCAATAAAACCAAAGCATTGGAGATTAATGAAATAACAGATCAGTACTGTGTTTGCACTTTTTTAGATGATTTTCATAGTACTTACAGGGCTATTTTACATAAAATACTTAAATTTCAAATATTCAATTTGGTAACCCTTATCAATCAGGACGGTCGTTCTGCCAAGAAAAGTTAAAATAAAATACTATGCCCTCCAAACGAACAAACGCCAAGAACATAATGATCCTTAACTGCTTATTACACGGGACACAACTTCTCCATGTTAAATCGACCACACGTGGAATTTTTAAATTTCAGATATTTAAGAAAACAAACGTCGCAGAAAAATAAAATGAGGACTAGTGGAAACTAATGAAGAAAAGCTTCAACTTGAGACCAAACTCATCCTTTTAAAATGATTATAAACAGAGATACTGGATTTTTAAAAGAAGTCGAGATAATGAATATGATCACTTAATTCTTCGTCAAACATTTTTTTATTTCAATCAAGATAGAGACTTAAATAATGGACAGAAAATGTATGGAATGCATTTTCGCACAGGTCATTACTCAATCTACGTACTTTTATAAAATTCAGTTTTTTTAAAATGAAATTTCTATCCTTAATGAGCAAAAAACTGTTAATTAATTCTAAAATTATCAAACTATGCCAAACAGCAATAAATGCACCAATGCCAATGTGCTATCCACATTATAATAGCACAAATCCCATACGGTACGACTACTTCGACTTTAATCTGGTAGACGAGCATTTTCCATCAAGAATATTTTTTCGAATAAAACTGCATAAAAATTACATTTTTAGAAAGATTTTTAAAAGATAATAATTTTTGAGAGAAAAGGTACCTTCTGAGAATTATGCATTGAAAGTTATCTGCATGATCTTAGAAAACATCTGTGACGTCATTTTCGTATGAGTTAAGGAAATACGGTTTTACCTTGGAATGTTTTTAACACTTTCCAACATAGTTCAACATACTTTATGACTTCGGTTTGTCTGGCCTTCAGTGCTTCTTCCGTGCTCTTACTCTTGTAAATATGCTCTGATTGCTCTGAAATTTTTGCACGATACTAAAAAAAATCAAGTTTGTAGCAGTCATAGTTCATTTATAGGGAGAGTCAAAAGTATTCCGTTACATTTCAGCGTTTGGGGAAAAATCTTTTCAAGTGCCCTTTAATCATGTTACACACTTTCAAACATAATGAAATTGATATACATTTATGAAGTGCACTAAAACATGAATTCTATAGAATATGTCGTGCAAAGAATATTTATTATTCATTTACAGGGCTAGATAAAAGAATTAGGTTATATGATGGTAAGGAAGAAAAATTCTTCAAGGCGTATTTTAATTATGTTAAACTATTTCATTTATAGTGAAATTGATATACATTGCTGAGGTTTACTACAACTTACTTCCTGTATAATATGAAATGCATAGCATTCACAGGGATATACAAAAGACTTCATATACTATACTGCAGCCAAAGCACTGTATATAGCTGGACTTGTGTGATTGCTCGATGAGCATTTTTAGTTGTGATAGACGGTTTTAATTTTATCTAAATTTTTGAATACTATGTGGTGTGTATAAATGCTAAAAACCATATACAGGGCTTCAAAAACAGATTTCGTAAGCGCTACTGATATGAGCGTAAATTGCTTAAAGGTAGTTTGTAAATGAGATATATTTTTACGTTGAATTACATTTAGCACTAATAGATGTTTGCAGAATACAGATAAAACGATTTACAGGGCCACGCAAAGAATTAGATATATGGCCATCAACGGTTGATAATTTCTGGAAATGTAATTTCACTAGTTTTAAGAGTATTTTAGTCTGAATTAAATTTTAGCTAAATAGTGGTGTGCATGTAAGGTGCACATGTAAAATACAGGGCTGTACAAAAGTATTCTAGTAAGTTTCCGTCTATTGGTATAAAATGCTGAAAGTGAAATTTCAATTTATTATTCGTTTGCTCTCTAAACTAAACTTTCGCATTATATAGTATACCAACTTATAGATAAAATACAGAGCTGTACAAAAGAATCGAAATGCATATTTGGTTATGGGTGGTAACTACTGAAATTTGTTTTAAATGTTTTATGCGTTTTCTAAAATGTTTACTTAAGAATCTTATTTATCTTATTTCGCTTAACAACGGAGGTTTGGTAAAGTATTATAGAAATGTTGGAAAGTGTTTAATTGTCTATGCATAATGCATGGTTTTTCTTTCTTGTTTTGTTAGTAGAGAGTTATCGCAAGAACTACCGAACCACTTTGAAAAGTAAAGGTGGCAAATTGATTCTGACCGACTCTGTTACAACATAGGCTATAATTATCTTGATACCACTACCCCGGAGGGTGTGCATGAGCTAAAAAATTCTAAAGTTGCAATAGCTTTGGGGAAAGAAACCCTGAAATTTGGCATATTTATTAGTTTTAAGTTGTAAAAGTTCGCTAAGAACTGTTTCTAATAAACTCGAAATTTAAAAGAGTGAAACAATCGAAAAACATTCCAAAAACTTTCTAAATAACAATTTATTTGGAAGTTTTAAGGCTAAGAAGTTGCAATTTGACAAGGTTGTGATTTTTAACCTCTTCAGACCCGAGGTACAGAAATGTGCACCTCTATTCTTTACCTCATAAAAAATAAACTGTTTGATTTTTTGTACATTTTCACTTCATTTCTATGTAGTTTAATATTTTTTTGCTTTAAAAACAAGCCAATAAAAGGCAACATCGATGATGATTTCCGCATAAATAAAACGTTATCTTTATTTGAGTTTGCAAAATGCCTTCAAGACAGTGTGGTTGAGAAAGTAAGTAATTTTCATAATTATTTAACTTAAATACTTATCCATAAAAGTTTTTGAGAATTTGTAGATCATTTGCTTGTTTAAAGATCTTAAATTTGTCACTGTGTGATTTATTTTATTCAATTCCTACTATTAGTTCACACTCTCCCTATTTATATATATCTTGTTCAAATTTTCAATCGTTAATAAAATACTTATTATTCATCCTATCAAGTTGAAATAAATTTTTTAAACATGTACTGGATGACAATTGATCTTAATACAGTTTTTTCAAATATTAATTCCTTAATTAAATTTTCATTAATTAATTTTAGTTTTATATGAGAGACAAAATGGTGGCCATTGGTTATTGAACAGCATTTAATGCATCTCTATATCTATAAGGGTGGTTACCATAGGAGGGACCTTGTTATGTCGCCAAATACCGCCAAGTTTGTCGGCAACTTGGCGATATATCGCCCAATTTGGCGACCAAAATGAGTCGCCAAAAGTGACACCAACTTGGCGATATCTCTAATATTTCGCCAAATTCCGATAGAGTTCCATGGTAAACCTACTTGCTTATAGAAAATCAACAAATTGAGATATTTTAATGCAACAAAAACTAATATTAGCTTAAGGGATTATATTAAATTTTTCTTTGATGACCTAAGTAGGAATTGACTTTAAAAACAAAATTTTTATATTACTTGTTGTTAATTAAATGGATATTTTAGGGGTGTAGTAATTTTAGATCCATATTTTTCAAACTAAATTGTGAAGTCCCTTAATGTATCAGTTTACGAAAAAGGACTTTTAATGTCATTTAGGATGACGTTTTGTTAGTGCAAAAGTAATGATTGAGTATCTGCAGTATATTCTATCTTCAGGTCTTAAGAGGTTAAGATATAAAGATTGGTATAGAAGAGTTTTAAAAAATTCGAAATTTCTAATTGGCGTTAGGAGTAAAATGCGTTCTAAAATTGTGATTATTATGATACGGTTGGAGATAAAAACCTGAAACGTGGTGTGATGGCTACTTTTAAGAAGTCTCAGGACTCTTAAAATTGGAAAAAATGAAAAAAAGGACCATTTTCAACATTTAATATCTTAAAATGTATTTGATATTAAGACACAATTTTAAATGGGAATGAAAGATACAAGTATGTTCTTTCATTTCAAATATTTGAAAAGTTGCAAGATGCAGAATTAGCATTTACAGGGGGATTCAAACTGTCAGACATTTGACGAGCAGAAAATCGGCATAACAGCTTATGCGCACGATTACAAAAAAATTTTGCAACTAGAATGAAAATTTTGGTGCGTACTTATACCTGAGATTGTACTAATTACACTGAACTTAAATAAATTTGTATTTAAAGCATTTTTATATTTTTAATACAAAGTTCTATTTAGCTAATGCAACATTTAGAAAATTTCAACAATATAAACCCCTAAAAAAATATTTTCTTTTTATAATAAAAAGAAAATTTTAGGTTCAGTTTATACAGACTAACATGAAACATATGTTTTGAAAATTTCATGAAAAAATATTCAGAAGTTTTTGAGATATCGTACGCGTTATGTCCAAAAACATCATTTGGAGAAAAATGACTTGCAAAGTTTTGGAAACACCGTTTCAGCTATTGAGCGAGTATAATTCTAAATGCCATAACTTCTGTTCTAATGGGAATTTCAAGAAAACAATTATATTAAAATGTTCAGAAAACATAGAACTTTAACATCTAAAAAAATTAAAATTTCGAACATTTTAGAGCTTTAAGAGTCCTGAGACCCCTTAACATGTAAATGAAACCTAAAAGACATTAAAAAAATTTGAAATATAAACGTGAAACGAGCGGAGAACTTTCTATAAACGTTCAAAATCACAATTTGAATGGAGTCATTAGAGCATGGACGTGAAATTTCACATGATTGTTACTTTTAATACGTAAATACTTGCAGTGAAACTGTACTTTTATAAGCAGGGCCGTAAATCTCTACAATAACATTTTTTTTAGTTACAAACAGAAATTGTGATTTTTTGTGTGTGTAAATTAGAAACAATGCTTTGATACTGAAATAAAAAGTTTTTTCTTAAGATAATATTACTTATTTATTTATTTTGTGCTTTAAATGAAGTAAGTGAAAGTGATGTATAGAAAATATCTATAATATATGTTTTTTAACTGAATGTAGTATTTGAAATTAAAGTTGTGTATTTTAAATGAATGAATGCAATAGGAATGATGTCAATGGGAACAATATCAGGCGATTTATCACTTCTCCAGGCTAACATGAAATTACACGATCTTTTCTTTACATTTAAGGAGACTGTGGAACTTTATTTGAGTAAAAAAGTACAAAATTAATGAAATTAAAAATTAAAAATTAGTTTTGTGGATATAATTATTCTGCAGTTTGTTCTGAGCCATTTGCGAAAAAAGCATGCAGATGCGATTATTTTTCACAAAGTTACAAGCGTTTGAGTTTTGTGCGCAAACAATTTTTTGGCACTCTATTATACTATGAAATACACTCTATGAAATACACTCTATGAAACTGTGTATGCATTTTATAATTCGACTTCAATTAGATAATTAAATTTGACTTTTAACTTATTAAAGGGCAAAGTTTTGATGAAAATCGATATGGAATTTAGAAAAAAACTCTAAAAAAATAACTTTTTAAGGGATAAAAAAATAGATCCACAGAATTCTTTGAAATAGAGTTTTAAGTGATTAAAATGTAAAAATGAAGAAATATCTAATAAATTAAAATGCATGGAGCATTTTGAAATTTCGTTTTAAAATTTAATTTAAAAAAAAATAAGATTGGAAATTTATTTTAAGATGTTCTATATACTTATGGTGAAGTGTATATGTCCACGCAATTTCATATCTCTATAATGAAAATTAAAAAAAAAAAAAAACTGTTTTAACGTATACCGCGCCCTTAAATGTAAATAAATCCAACCCATGTAAAAATATTTAATGAATCAAATTTAAAAACGAATCGTCAGTCAGTTTGGTTGCGCCGGGAAGATTGGTCACCAAAAATTATTGTTAATTGTAATAATACCTACCATTCTAAATGGCCAGTGGCTTTCAAAACAATAATTCCACATGCATTTATTAAGTG
Organism: Maratus speciosus; assembly: GCA_963932465.1. NCBI lineage: Eukaryota > Metazoa > Arthropoda > Arachnida > Araneae > Salticidae > Maratus > Maratus speciosus. The sequence continues at coordinate 257,898,205 of OZ010786.1, forward strand.
CATAACATCAGATTGACGAACATTAGATAAGATATTAGATTTTCTAATGTTCCGTAGTCGAGTCTATTGCCAAGATTCGGTTGAAACAAAAAGGATATTAAAACTATATGAATGAATGTAAATATGCATATCATTAAAGTCTTTAATAAAAACACTCCATTGTACCGAATTGTATTAGCTAAATAAGCCTATTGGCCATGGATCTAAATACCGAAGATTGTTTAATAGGTTTAAAAATCTCCACATTAGCGAACGTATTTCAACAGATAAGCAAACGGAGTCACAGATATCTCAGAAGCACCGCCAAAATGTCAATTTTATTCCATAGCAACAAAGCAATTTTGACGATATTATTGTTCAAATGGCAACCCGGTAGAACAAATTGCGTTCGTTTTACATTAAATTAAACTTTGTGTATTTTATAATAAAATAATTTGTGTGCGTTTCTAATAAAAGTTTTGAGTATTTTTAATAAAATTGTGTTTTTATATCAAATAAACAGTTTCATAATAAATGAAACTTTTCGCAAGCTAGACCTAGCAGGTACCCGGAAACGGGATTCTCTCGCCAAACTGGCACGAAAAAAAAAAAAAAGAAAAAAAAAGAAAAAAGAAAAAAAGACATTGCGCCAAGCACGGACATGAAGTATAAATGCCTACATGAGTTAAATGGTTTTCTCAAGAAAGATGAAATACATAACAACAAAAAATCCAAAAAATGCTGACATTGCATGACAGAAGAAATTCTTGGTATTTTTAATTAATCCGGGTGCCAAAACTCACCAAAAGTATTTTTTTTACCTCGCCACTAGCAGTTATTATATTTTCTGTGGAAAATTAATAAAATGCCTTGATAATGAAATTGGCATTTTATTACTATTTTTTTCTTTTCTTTTTCTTTTTTTATAAATTAAATAAGTAAAAGGCATGTATCTTAAATGTTTGCATTTTAAATTAAAGTTATGCATTTTATATAAAGAGAGTGAAAGGATTATATTTTAAGTAAAGTCAATGCAATGCATTTTATATGAAATAAGTGAAAAAATTATATTTTAAGTAAAGTCAATGCGATTCATTTTTTATAAAATGATTGAAAGGATTATATTTTAAGTAAAATTAATGTAATACGAATGAATGTGAAGGGAACAATAATTGGCGACTTGCGCCCGCTAACATAAAAGTATCGAGTTCTTGATTTCTCTATCAGAATCTTCCAACTGGGTGAAGGATAGAGCAAGTTAATTAAATTATGAATAAAAGTAATATGATTCATGCTTAGCATACATTTAAGGGAGATCAAACTGGTAGCCAGAGGCAAAAATAGTCTAAAAAATTCGAAACTGAAAAGTGTACAAAAGCAAAAACATTTCTAAAATTCAAAATTCTGCGATACCGTTCGGAATAGAAATTGGCATTTGGCATGATTGTTACTTTTAAATTCTGGATAAGAATGATTTCTAAAAAAGTAGAAATTAAAAGTTCGAAACTATAGAAAAGCGTTCTATGAACGTTCTAAATTATAATTTATTTGCAATTGTTAATGCTAGAAACATGAAATTTAACATACTTTTTACTTATAAGGCGTAAATGATCCTACAGAAAAAATTTCTAAAAAATTCGAAATTTAAATGGATGCAAGCGTAAAAAAATGTTCTGAAATTGCGGTTTCTGTAATACCGTTCGAGATAGGGGTCTGAATTTTTGCATGCCGGTTTGTTTAAGGATGTTAATGCTCGCTAAGAACTGTTAGAAGAAAATCGAAATGCTAAGAGATAACCGAGCAGAAAATGTTTTAAGAACGATTTGCATAAGGTTTTAATGTGATTGCTTTGGCTAGGTATATGAAATTTGACACGGATATTATTTTTTAAGGCGTAAATGCTTTGCGTTTTCTAATAAATTAGAAATTTATAAGGCTACAGGAGCAAAAGCATTCTTATATTTTCGATTCTTATATTTCCTCAGGATAGAATCCTTAAATCTGGCATGGTGCAGTTGCTTATAAAATGTAAAGGCTCATTAAAAACTGTTTCTAAATAAATCGAATTTTAAAAAGATAAAATGAGTGGAAAACTTTCTAAAAACGTTCTGAATTTCGATTTGAATGGAACTGCTAGAGCATGAACTTGAAATTTAACATGATTGTTACTTTTAAAACGAAAATGCTTGTCGAGAGCAATTTCTAAAAAATTCGAAAATTGAACGGTTTCAAGAGTACAAGTAGTTCGTAAATTAAGATTTCTGTTAAACTGTCGAGGGGAGAAACTTAAAATTTGATATGGTGATTACTTTTTTAATGTAAGTGCTCTTTAAAACCTATTTCTAAAAATATCGAAATTTAAAAGGGTAAAACGAGTAAAAAACTTTCTAAAAATGTTCTAAATTATGATTTATTTGGAATTCTTAGCCCTGAGGAAATTAAAGTTTGACATAGTTGTAATATTTAAAACGTAAGTGTTCACAAATGCTCCTAAAAAATTCAAATTTTTAACGGCGTAGGAGCAGTAAACGTTCTAAAATTGAGTTTATTGTGATATCGTTCAAGATTGAAAACTGAATTTTGGCAAATGTTACTTTTAAGATCTAAGCGCCCGTTAAGAACTGTTTCGAAAAAAGAAGTCTCTCTTTAAAAGGATAAAATGAGCAGAAAACGTTCTAAATACTTTGTAAATTTCGATTTAAATAGAATTGTTAAAGCATGACTTTGAAATGTGACATTGTTGTAACTTTTGTAGCGTAAATGCTCTCAGAAATCATTTCCTAATATAAGTTCGAAAGTTAAAAGGGTTCAGAAACAAAAAAGTTCTAAAATTCCGATTTCTGTGATAACGTTCGGGGTAGAAGTACAGTGTCTAGAAGTATATAGTGTAGAAATCAACAAGCGAAACCATATCCAAAATTTTACATTTTACTAGAGGCGCTGTGATCGAGTTTATTGCTAAGAATGAGTAGAAATCCTGTGTGTTTTTAGATATTTCTGATGCAATTTAAACTACTCTAAACTTATTTTTGAGAGATAAATTTTGTGGAAAACAGAATTAAAAGGATTTATGTTGTGATACGCTATACATTACGACTGAACGACAATTCAGGCATATATTAGGTTATTAAGTATAAAACGTCCGATTTGAAAGCAGTTTTTTTGTTTTTTTTTATTCAGAATTCACACCAGATTATTTTGAATAGTAATTTTGTTTTATTTTATTTTCGGGAAAGCTATCATCTTATAAAATAAAAATAACAATTTAAACTTTCTGGTGATAATTTGGAATTTCTAAATAAAAAAACAGCTTTCAAATAGGGTGTTTCATACTCAACCCCTTGCCTGTGGGATGTACTTGCCAAAAATGGAATTTTTTCTCTTAAATCTTTTTTTCCGTTATTATCATCAAAATGTTAGAAATAGATTTTTTTTTTTTTAAACAAAACTTTAAACGAAATATCTACTCTATTCAATATTTCACATATATGGGAAATGTTAATGAATTAATGTGATTTTTGCTCAAATTATAGCAAAATAAATCAAATGACATAATTTTCAAAATAAGATATATAAATAAGATAGCTAAAATGCTAAATTACATATTATGCATTGGACGAACTTAATTTGGGTTTCACGGAATTGAAAAGCAGATTTTTCTCTTATCCGAACTCAGGTCTAGCATTTTAAAACTGGCACATTTGCGTTGCATGAATTTAAATGCATTTTCCATCACATATTTCTGGGCGCTGTAACTAACGCTTAGTTTTTACACTTTCAAGCAATAAATTCGATGGCAGCGCCGCATAAGAAAATGTAATTTTTTGAATACATTATAAAGTAATTTCTGTATACGTGATTTCCGCACTATATACACTAGACACTGTAGTAGAAGTCTGAATTTGTCATGTTGGTTACTTAAAATATGCGTTCATACAGAACCGTTCATAAAATTTTTTGTACTGATACTGATATTCATATTCAACTAGCTGTTCACATTCATATGTAAGTATCTGTATATGTCCATATACATATACAGATATGCAAAATATCTCTACTGTATTGTAAGTCGTGCTTCCTACTCGGATTAGCCGTAGGTACTTGCAAAGGTAAAACAATTTTGCAAAAAATAAAACAAAAAGTCATTTTTAAACAAATATATAACTAAATAACTAACTATAGGTCCATATTTTATTTCGACTCTATCAATTTTTTACAAAATTTTCATTCTTCACAAAAGTTAAATACCTTATAAAATGAAGAAGACTGATATTTTGAGAAAAGAATTTGACATTCGTTGCTTTTAAATGATTAATTACTCCAAGAAATGAATGATATGTAAACAAAATGTACACATATTGCGTTTCCTTCCTACTTACAAAGGTTCTAAAAGAACTCATTTTAATTTGAGTGAGTAGATTTTTAAAATTATATATAATCTTTTTAGAAAAACGAAATGATATCTACTAAAAACCAACTTTTCAAAAGGAAAAAAAAAAGTCAAGCTCAAAAAGAAAACAAAAAGATGATAGTTGTGGCTAAAAAATTGTGTGATATCAAATTTTCAAGTTATATTATGGTACTTATTTAACACCTTCCATTAAAAAAATTATCATTTGTAATTCAAGTGCCTTATATGTTGATAGAAATCCCTTTCGCCTGTACTAAATACATCATAACGTATTTCTGAAAGTTCAAATGTTTTAAAATTATGCATGATGGGCTTGGCGGTCATCTTTCTATATTTTACACAAAAGTTCGTAAAGGAAACATAAGTTTGTATTAACAATTTAGAAATTATGATTTTAACTACGGACAAATAAATTTAAGAAGACTTTTAATTTGAGAAAGGAAATTGAATGTTACGGCTTTTAAATGATTAATTACTCTAAAAAAGTAATAATAAGAGGAATCACGGATATACGTCACCATTACCATAAAACAGAAATTTCTAAGCACACAACTTCGTGAAGGAAAGGCATAAAACGTTCGCTTTAATAACATGTCGAAATTTTGTTTTCAACTGCAAATAGTTAAATTGAAAAGACTGAAATTTTGAGAAAAGAAATTGATTTTCATTGCTTTTAAATGATTAATTACTCTATGAAATAAATCACAAGATGAATCCTTTAGATAAGTCACTATTATTTTAAGGCACAAAATTCTTCGAATACAAGTCCTTAAATGAAAAGTTTAAAATGTCTGCTTAAGTAACAATTTTGAATTTCGGATTTTAATTATGGATTTGGGTAGAAAGTAATTTTTTTAAATATGGAAAAATGGCCGCCAAGTCCAACATGCACAATTTTAAAACATTTTAATTTTCAGAAACACATTATGATGCATTTAATACAGGAGAAAAGGATTTCTATCAACATATACGAAGGCACTTGACTTAAAAATGGTAATTTTTTTAATGGAAAATGTTAAATAAGTACCACAATATAAGCTTGGAAAGTCGCTTTCCGTAGTTTTTTCGTAGTTCTATTGTATATCGGCGGCTCGTGCAGTGAACCCGCTATCCTGTGGGACTCGCGGAACTCGCGTCCTGCTAAGCCGGCTATTCGCAAATAGCTGATGACAACGGAATAAGGAGAAACTATTGATTTTAATAAATATCATGATCTTAGATTAACTCGTTTTTTAATGGACTGAAGCAGAAATTTAAGATGAAAATCAAAGTTGGTATAGAATTGAACTAATAATATTAAAGTCTTAACATGTGTAACTATATTTTGAAATATTAAGATATATGAAATAGAAGAAAGTTATGGGTTTGGCACATCCACTAATTTATCATGTAAACAAAAATTCCTGTTTCCAGAGGAGAATTTATATTTTCAAAAATATAATAGCTATGAAAGGTATTTTCTGTATTAAGATGATTTTTTTACTTTCTTCTATCATCAATAGAAGAATTTATTGTAATCAATTTTTTTTTCGAGCTCAGGTTTTTGACGTATTTACACGTTTTATGGGTGAGAGATCCACAAAACTTATTTATGCAAAATGTCTGTCTGTCCGTCCGTGTGTCCGTATGTCGCCCTCGTACCATCGAAAAGTGTATGAAGTTATAAATAGAATTGAACCAAACTTTTTGTGTATGTATTTGACTGTGGCAGGCAGGTCTTTGTTCAATTTAGAAATATTCTGCCGGGAGGGGGCGCTGTAATAGCAATTTTTGTGCCATTTTCATTATTGTATTCTCAAAAAGTGTATGAAGTTATGCATAGAATTGAACCAAATTATTTTGTGTTTGTATTTGGCTGTAGCAGGCAGGTCCTCGTTCAATTTAGAAATATGGAACCAAATTTTTTGTGTCTGCTTTGGGGTATGACCAGTAGGTCCTCACTGAATTTGAAAACAATCCGCCGGAAGGGGATACTGTAATAGCGATACCTGTGCCATTTTTATTATTGTATCATTGAAAAGCGTATGAAGTTATGCATAGAATTGAACAAAAAATTTGTGTATGTTTTTGCCTGCGGCAGACAGGTCCTCCCTGAATTTTCAAAAAATTCTGCCCGAAGGGGGAACTGTAATAGCAATGCCTGTGCCATTTTCATTATTGTACTATCAGTGAGTCAATGAAGTTATGCATAAAATAAAACCGAACTTTTTGTGCATGTATTTGGCTGTGGCAGCAGTTTCTCCTTGAAATTGGAAATATACTGCCGGAAGGGGTTACTGTAATAGCGATTTTTGTGCCATTTTCTTTATTTTATCATTGAAAAGTGTATGAAGTTATGAATAGAATTGAACCAAATTACTTGTGTATGTTTTTGGCTATGGCCAGCAGGTTCTGCTTGAATTTGGAAATATTCTTCGTTAAAGGGCCGTTGTGATAGCAATTTTTGTATAATTTTCTCGATTTTTTGAAGTTCTGTTGTCCATCGGTGGCTCGTGCAATGATGGGAACTCGCGTTCTGCTATGCCGGCTATTCGCAAACAGAATAAGGAAAAGCTATTGCATTTAATAAATATCATGATCTAGATTAACTCGTTTTTACCTCTAATAATTGACTGAATCAGAAATTTATTATGAAAATCAAAATTGGTATAGTATTGAACTAAAAATATTGACGCATTAACGTCTGTAACTACTTTTTTGAAATATTAAGATGCATGATATAGAAGAAAGTTTTGGGATTGGCACATCCAACTAGTTTTACAACAAAATAAACTCCTCTAAAAAAAATGTGCGAATAATCATTTTATAAGTAACGTAAACAATATTGACCTGCTTTTAAAACAGGTATATAAATAATAAAATTCCTATAAATAATCGAATATGAAATTATTATTTCTGTTTTTCTTAAGAAACTCTTTCTCCGTGTACAAATATGAGGATATACTGAAAAATACTTAATGAAAAAAATTATTAGAAACGATCTAATCTAAGTTTAATTCGTGTTACTCTTCTGAATATATTCCCCCTTTAAAAATGTAAGCTTTTTAGTTCATTAGCTGAATGTCAACTTCGCTTCTCGCAGCATGTTTAAGAAAAATTAGTAATGATTTCTCTAGTGATTCTGTTTGTTTGTTTCCTTGTTGCTTAATAAATACTTACTGATTAATTTTTTTAAATATATATTCTGTATAAAACATAAATAAGTGTTTTAATTATTTTAATCGAGGATTAAACGAATAGAAGTGTCATGATAGTTCGCAGTCGGTATTGATTATACAAGAAATGAATGGTAAATTGGTTATATGCATTTTATTGCGGAATATTACTCGTATTTCGTATTTGCGTGCAAACCTGCGCACATAAACCAAAACACATGCACGAGCTTACATCAAATTGCTTTACAATGATGGCTCAAATAAGCAGTGACATAGTCGTAAAAAAAATCCAGAAGGTATACGGCAGAGTTTTATATGCCAGAGAGAATACCCATAGCACAGGAGGGTGTACGGAGTTATACCGAAGGTATATGGCGTATACCATCTGTGAGATACCTCAAATAATTCGCTATAGGGGAGACCGGGGCTAGTCCTCATAAATTGCCTGTTTGTGGATAGATTGCGCAACCAATCACAGAGTACCTTTCTTCTTGCTTTTTACAATCCTTATTGTAGTTTTGTAGCGTTACCTACGTGCAGTGGACATTCATTACGATTTTTCTGTTTTTTTGCACTCATAAGTAATTTTTTGTTGCTTCATTCTTTTTCTAATTTCTAATACTTATCTTAATAATTGCGATTTAACTTGTGCAGTTTTTCTTAGTGTACGTTTAATTGTACCTACCTCATATGTGATTTACTTGGATTATTTATGCTTAGATGGTTACGTGTCCCTTTTGTGAAGAAATTTATTATGGGGCAAGTTGGCTCGGTGTCTGGTGTGTGCTGGTAGCTTGAAAAACAACAAACACCGAGAAAAGTGGTTGCAATGCAAAATTTTGGGCACACGAGGCTTGCCCAAACGGAGACACTCAATTTTTTATTTTTTATAACTCTGATGATGATATCGAGTAGGATAGAAGTTACTCAGTGTTAATATTTTATTCATTATTTTTATGTCTGTATAATTTAGAATTCACATTGTACGGCGATAGCGGATTTATTTAAACTTATTGGTAATAATGAAATTATTTCTCTTAACTGCGTGTCTTATTTGAGTTTCATTTAAATTTTTATAAAGCCTGTGCCAACTTACCCCATAGGTATAGGCAATTCGCCCCGTAACGGGGTAGGTTGGCGCACAGTTTTCCTTTTACTTTAGGCTTCTGCTAAATATAAACTATAAAAGCTACAAACTCAAAACTCCGGGTATTTATAGCCCAAGTTCTTTAAATGTACAGTTAAAGTTTTATAAAAAAATTAATAAAACTCAATAACTAAAAACTGCGCTTACTAACCCCGGTCTCCCCTAAGCAAAGCCAACTTGTCGCTAACTATGGGGTTTGGCGAAATTCTCATTGAAACCAGATTTTCACCAAAATTGGGTATTTTGATAATCAAAGTCAGGGGTAAACTGGTACATCCCAGCCGCTATTGATTGATTTACGTTATAATATTTAAATTCTTGTAACTAGAGAGAAATTTCTGTTAAAAATATTGTATACTATAGTATAATTTTTATTTGTTTGCTTTTATGTGGTTTTTTGTTTGTTACCTTTTACAGCATTACATGCAGAATCGCTAAATATAAACCATATTTTTGCTGATATAGCTTCTGTTTGTTGCCAACTCTGGGCATGGATAACGTTTAAACGTGAATTTTAAATACATTGTAATTTTTGCCCTGTTTCTTATTATATGTGTATTATTCTTTTCAAATGTTTTCAGTTAAAATGATTCGGAAAAGTTCTTTGTTTAAATTAATGTTAAATATTTATTTGCCCGTAATATTAACGAGGTTTGGTGAAAAAAATTGATTCAGAAAAAAAACCCATGAAAGTAAAATCATGCGTCAGTCATAGATAACGGAATACTTTCTAACATATTCAGAATACTGTAACAAAATTTATCAGTTTAATACGGTAAAATAACACATCTATGTAAACAACTGAAGGCAAGAGATGATCGCTCCGGAAACTCAGCTTTCGCTTCAGCACTGTTAAAACACTATTCTTAAAAATAAGTAAATTGTACTAATTATTGAGCACTTCCCGATCTTAAAATAGCTCCGAGTACTTGACTCTTAAATTTGAAAAACGCATGTACTCATTTTTTTGAGTACATACAGGGACTCGAAAATAAGTATGTATAGAAACACACATACACTATAAGAAAAAAAAGCGACATTACAGAGAACCGTCAAATCACCCTTTTTAATTACGGTCATTTTGAATCGCGTAGAATTAAAGTTTTTGGAGTAAAGAACAACGAATTTACGACGTTAATTCTTGAAATTTTATGTATGAGCTGCCCCGTGATTTGAACCCAGGTCCTCTAGGTGGGAGATCAGTATTGTACTGACTGTGCTATAAGAGCAGTTAACAGCTGTTTCCAAATGACACCTTTTATGAATCAGCGACGGAAGATCGCTAACAGCAGAGATGAATTTCCCCTTTCTTAAATATTCTAATTTCTAATAAAACAATTTTTAAACTAAATTTTCTTCTTTAACATTTCTAATGAAATTGTAAATAAATTTGAAAAGTGTGTATTATAAATTAAAAATTATAACAAAGATAGACATATCTTTAAATAAAAGCTTGGAAATCCCTACTGTCAATTCGGTATAAGAAAAGTGTTTATCAGAAAACACCTATTTTTGAGCACATAGGATTTAAACATGAATATTAAGACTTTAAAATACAAAATATATGTATTAATTTCCGATTACATTTATAAATCAAGTATAAGTATATACAACTTCAAAATATCATGTACTCGTTTCTGAATTGGTTGTACTTAAAAAAATCGAGTACAAAGAAATTTTCATTTTTAAGTAGATTAATGCTCCTTTTTGAAGCAATTGTACTTAAAAATATGAGTACATGGAAGTTCTCATTTTTAAGTAAATCATTTTTGAGGATGACGGTACAAGTGCAAACCGGGGGCAATTAAACAAGGTTCAACTGGGTGAGGAGGCTTACTCAAGAGCTAAAGCTCTACTAGCCTCACCCAGCCACGCACATTAGACATCTCCAAACTTATATTCAAGCAAATTTTTACAAAATCTATTGTACAGATTATTTTAAATTATTTTCTTTATAGGAGAATAAGTTCATAGTCTGTGGAAGTTTTAATGAAAAATTTATATATTTATGAAACTATCAGAACATTTACTCAATTGGCAGCAAGACATTTTGAAATATATATTGATTATTCTCAATTAGTCTAACACAATCTATAATTTTCTGAAGTAGGTTTGGCTTCTTCAAGACTAAGGTGATGACCATGATGATAATAATGCTTGGAAAATGCTTAACCCTTAAATTCCTGATTTTTCAAAAACCATTGTAATAATGTTTTTCGGCTTTCATTTTTTAAATAAATCAGAGAAAAAATATTTAAAAAAAATCCTATTTTAATTTAAGTACGTTTTACGGCTAAAAAACATTTTGTTACTAATCGGCAATACTGGTCTTAAATTGAAAAAGTAATTTTCCTTGATAAAATTCTATAATAATAAACACACAACAATTTTAGGAACTATAATAAGAAATAAATTTTGCTAGCTCACTGCAGAACAAGATAGAGTATTTCGCAAGCTTCCAAATAAAACAAAAAGAACAAGTAGCAACAATCGAAAAAATAAATCTATCTTTATTCTTAAAGAGCATAAGTGTTGCCATCTACATGCTGAAAATCGATTTCATAATATTTTCAGAATGTATTTTATTGGCAACATTAGGCATTATAGCTTCAATATTGTTTTAATAGTATTTTAGAGCCTAAATTTGATATGTTGCCGAAAAGCAACACCCGGCATTTAAGGGTTAACACATTTCAAAATCCAAATTTTGCAACTATCATCTATAGTCGGAAAAATATCTGAATTATTTTGCGCAGCCTTGCAAATGAATTCTCACACCTGTCTACAATGTATAGATATGTCCTGTACATAGTGTGCAAAAATTTAGTGAAAATTTATGACCTACAGAATTTATGCACACCAAGTAATATGAAAAAATGGTTAAAAATAAAACCGCATACCACAACTTAAAGCGCACTTCCAGCAATTACCGCTCGTATACAGTTCTGTAAACGAATTCTTTTGTGTATCCGTGTACAGCACATGAACGATAAATGCTATGCAAACGGTATTCTTTAGTAATCACCTTCCAGTACATCTCGGGGTGATGTATATCAATTTCATTGTATTTTAAATAGTGTAACATTTTTTAAATTGTAGTAAACGATTTTTTTCTTACAGACCATGATCTAATGGAATTATATTGAGCATCCCTGTAAACGAAGTGTAAATTCTACACACTCCATTTACAATAGCGAACATGCCATAGTAAACCTTAACAGCATATATTAATTACATGACATGCCGAATATATTTACGCCAGTTAGAACACGGACAGACAGACTGACGGCAGACAAATAAACCGAATTTATAAACAATTTTCAAGTATGTTGGAGGGTGTTAAAAAATCCTCTAATCTATAAATATTACATTCAAAACCAGCGCATAAATCAAATCCGGTAGAAATTTGAATAAAACTGTTTCATATTGTGTGTATCTCAAACGTTTGACCACAATTGCGCAATTATTATGTTGTACAATAATATAAATGGCATTGATTGGTCTTCGAGATACTTTAATATAATTCTATACAAGTAAAAAACTACTGTGTATCTTGTGAATGGATTTGTGTACCTGTGCATTCAATTGAATGTAATAGCTTTCCACTCGAACAATAAGCTGAAATAGCTTAAAACTAATTAATTATCAAAATATTCAATTACATGTTTCGAGACCGTATTAAATACTTAGAATATGCTATGAAATTTATCTTTAAATTAAAATTATTGCATTTCAATTAAAATTCAACAAATTTCCAATCTAATCATATTTACAATCTTTAAATTTATTTATAAAAATAAAATTATAGACTTGTTTATGCTCCTGTAATGAGCACAGTAATTTTCACCCCCTACTCTGTAATACAGCCACTAAAGTATTTTTCTCCCAATAAAACACATTGGATTATTAGAAAAATAACCTTTGTCCCGCAATACAGAGAAATAGTAAGTAAAATAATTGAGTGTATAAATAAACATTTTGTTGAATAAAATAGTGATATATAACTTTAAAAATGAGAAATACTGATTGATCTTCGTTCTGTCCTGTCCACATTATTTATTTTCAGATATGATAAGTCTAATAAAATATATAAAATGTAAAAAATCTATCACAGTTCTCAATTATAAACGAATTTCAGCCCTAATATGTACTACAAATCGAATAGCACGTGTTAGATCCTTTGGTAAAAATAAAAACGTTATTTGATACGAGAATCAAAATGTAGCTCTTCCATAAATAGTTCCTTTTAATACAATCAAATGAAGTAGAAATTTGAATACATCTTATTCATATTATATGTATCGCAATCATTCGGTCACAATTGAGAAATTATTATGATGCACAATAATATAAACACTATTGATTGCTTTTCGTGCCACTTGAGTATAATTCTAAACAGCTAATAAACTGCTGCATGATCTGTGAATGGATTACTGTATATTCAGTTGAATATAATAGCTTCTCACTCGAACAATAAGCTGAAGTAGCTTAAAGATAATTGTATCGAAATATTCAATTACATGTTTCAAGAACGTTATAAATACATAGAACATGTTATGTGATTTTTTTTAACCAGGGGTCTCTGCCCCCTACGAGCTACGCTTGCCAACCCCCGTTCAGGCACACCAAAATCCAAAAAGCACGCTAATTTGATCGGCTTTTAAAATATTGAATTAAAATTTAAAAAAAAAGAAAGAAAAACAGTAGCGATCTCTCTGTAAATGGGTTACCATTCGTTTTTCTTGGATTGGGCATTTATAATCTGCTGCTGTTAAGATATACAATGGCTGTTTTCGTATTTAATTTAAAAAAGTAGTTAAACATTTGAAAATAAGCTAATGTAAAATGAATTAAGTAAACAGTGTCATTGTTTTCCGGTATTTTTTAACAGCACTATAAGATAGTTCTTTTAAATAATTCATTTTAAATGTATCGTTTCAAATCTGACGTAATTTACACCAAAGTTTTATTCTCTTATTAATATTCACGTGAAAATACTTTTGTTGTTAGAAGGAAATATTATTTGCGCTGTCTTCGAATTCACGATAATAGTTGAAAAGATTTTCTCAAAATATCTCGCGCAAATATATTTTTCAATTTAAATTGTTTTGCCATTTTAAATATGACGTAATTTCCTCAAATTACAAGTTTTACACATAATAATGATTTTTTTTATTTTAAGATTTTGTTTCTCTAATTTTAAGATTTTGTGTAAATATGGTTCGGCACAGATGTCATTGGCGCAATTTTTTTCTGACGCCAATTTCATATACTCAACGGGTACTTAACTGGTGCTAAAGTGTCTTTATTTTGTTTGATATGGTAACCCGGATGTTGTTGTTTATGCTATTGATATTTTCGCCAAATTGGCGTCGGAAAAAAATTGCGCCATTATGTATATGACATATATGACATCTTTGCCTATGGTTCTTATGACGTAATTTTCCTGCTTTTAACATGCAATCATTTAATTCTAATTTTAAAGCTTTTTTTAGGTTTGTAATAGTCACGTGTAATTAAATTTTTAATTTGAAGTAAACATTATTGTTTGCGCTGTTTATACAACTGGCAACAGTTTAAATTAATAACATTTTCTAAGATTTGTAAAAAATATCTCTCGAAATGCTGAAAAATTGAATTTAAAATTGAAATAAAACCTCAAAAAATGAGTCAAATAAGAAAAATAAATACAATCTGCACACCGGGAACTTATAACGTATAAAATGATCTAAAAATGATTAAATTCTCATGTATAGTTTTTGCTCCAATAAAACTTTTTTAGTGGAACGATTTTGTCCAACTTGAGCATTAAATATCTCTTAAAATAATTCTTCGATTTGAAAACTGCCTACATCAGCGTGTTTATCAAACATTTCTCTATAATACTACCGATTTTCATGTTTTTGTATGCAACGGTTTTTTTTAATATTAACGATGAAATGCCATGCTTAAGCATTCATATTGGATGCCGATCTACCCGGAATATCTACGCAGATTTTCATTGGTCCATTTCCAAATCAAAACTTTTTTTTTATATATAGAAGGATAAAACTTTTGCATCTCAATTAAACTTAAATAAAATCACAATTTAGCAAGCTTATAGCATTTTCATTAAATCTGTTAAATTAGTGTCTTATTTATACTACTTTGTAGTTTTATTTATTTATTGATGAAACTTTAATTTCGTTATGGAAATATGATCAGGAAACAAATGCTGAACTATTTAAAATGTTGTAAGTGCCAACGGGTTAATCTTTTGTAATCGGGCTAAGCGCAGTAGATATAAATCGTACAGAAAAAATATTTTAAATACCCTAAAATGATAGTAAATTTAGATACAGTTTTCAAGCAAATTGGATTTGAAAGTACATACTATTTCCTTATTCGCAACAACTGGAAAGAAGCGATGCTTAAAAGTTAACAAAATTGCAGTAAAAGTAAAATTTATTGGCCAGGTTTTGCCTTGTCAATATGACGTCACTTATTGGTACTTTAACTTATTTTGTTTCTTTGAAATGCTTGGGCACACCTTAGTAATATTGTGTCTCACATTGAAGCGAGAAAAATTAGATTTTATTCTGTTTTCAATCTTGAGAAATTCGAATTTTAAGAAAAAGAACATAAAACTCTATCAAGCCATATCTGAATTTTTAAAAAAACTGTGATTTTTCCGTCTTAAAACCCTTAATATTAGAAGTAAAGGAACATACCATTTTTGGAATTTTTAGAGAAATCGACTGAAATTGTTAGATTTAGAAATTTTTTTCTAAAAAAATGTCATGTATTTTATCCCTCTAAAATTTGAATTTTTTTAAATGTACTTCATTGACATCTAATTTTTTTTAGATAAACATTGAATTTTTACTTTCTTCTATGTTCACAAGAAGAAAGTATTGGATTCATGAAAATTTTCGAATTGCGGTTTTCGACGGATTTACACGTTTTAGGGATCAGAGAACCCGAAAAACATGTTTTTACAAAATGTCTGTCTGTGAGTCTGTCTGTCTGTCTGTCTGTGTGTGATACAAATTTTGTGGGCGCTCTATCTCAAGAACTAATGCACGGAATTTAATAAAAATTTATATCCAGTTAATCCCTGATACAAATTGATGCTGATTAGGTTTTGGTGCAAATCGCTCAACAGGTGGCGCTGCTATGCTGCATTAATTACGATTTCCGCAATGGCTCTATCTCAGGAACTAATGCACGGATTCTCATGAAACTTCAGATTAAGTTAGTCCTTGATATGACTTGATGCTGATTGCGTGTTGGTGTAAATCGCTCAACAGGTGGCGTTGCTATGCTGCATTTTTTTAAGATTTCCGCAATGGCTCTATCTCAGGAACTAATGCACGGATTCTCATGAAACTTCAGATTAAGTTAGTCCTTGATATGACTTGATGCTGATTACGTGTTGGTGTAAATCGCTCAACAGGAGGCACTGCTATACTGCATTTTTTACGATTTCCGCAATGGCTCTATCTCAAGACCTAATGCACGGATTCTCATGAAACTTCAGGTTCAGTTAGTCCTGTATATGACTTGATGCTGATTACGTGTTGGTGTAAATCGCTCAAAACCTGGCGCTGCTGTGCCGCATTTTGCACGATTCCCGCAATAGCTCTATCTCAAAAACTAATGCACGAATTTTCATCTAACTTCAGATTTAGTTAAATGTTAACACAAGTTGTTGGTGTTAACCGTCCAATAGGTGGCGCTGCTATGCTGGAATTTTCATGATTTTCGCAATAACTCTATCTCAAAAACTAATGCACGGATTTTCCTCAAACTTCAGATTCAGTTATACTTTTACATAAGTGGCTGCTTGGTGATATTGATGTAACATAGGTTTTGGTGTAAAGCATCCAATAGGTGGCGCTGCTAGGCTGAATTTTGCTGGATTTACACGATTTCAGAGATAGCCATATCTCAAGAACTAATGCACGGAATTTCATATCTTTAGAATCCTCATGATGGGCATAGATTGCCGTTTAATTTTGGCAGTTTGATAGCGAATTTTCAAGTATTAACATGTATGAGATAGAAGAAAGTTTTGGGATTGGTACATCCGACTAGTTAAGTGATGAAGCAGTATCTGATAATATTTGTATTATATAATTGAGGATGCGGCATAAGTAACTCCTTACTTTTGCATTTGGTCCATGTTTTTGTATTGTCATTCAAACATGCATGGTAAGTTCGTATCTTTAACTAAAGGTTTGGCTTTTGTCAACTATTGTAATCAAGGTTTATTTATAAATGCTCACTTCTAAATGTTTGTTTTACGCTATACCCGATGAAACACCTTATATCGAGAATAATTATGTACATTTAATTTTTTTTTTTTTTTTTTTGTATTGACTCACACTCTGCTTATGGTTTATTTATTTATTTATTTATTAAATCAAGTAATTTATAATATTATTTTTTAGAAATCGGCTAGTGTTTTCCTAAAATGCTTAAAAAATGAATTAAAAGGGCTCATACATGGTTCGACATTTCGTTATTTTCCCAAAATTTAGGAAAAAACCCGCATCATTATTATTGTCTCAGCGCTGAACAGAGAAAGAAATTGGAAAAAAATAACTGTTAGAAGTTTGATATTTATTCATATTCAAAGCAAAAAATTACATGTTTATTTATTTTTTAATAATTTTTTTTAATTAATCATTTAAAATGTGCAAGTTACGTTTCAGTTTACTAGATGCAGAGCTAAACTTTATCTAAAACGCGCTTTTTGTTCTATTTTTTGCTGTAAAGATTGAAATTATTCTATATTTAGTCAAAAAAATGGGAAGGGTAAAAGAAAATATCCAGAACAAAAATACAGTAAAAAATCCCTTAAAACTTAATTTTAAAAATCTAAATCAAATTTTGAAAAAAATGTTTTTTATGGGTTCTAGAGTAGGTACCCCAACCGAAAAAATGTGCTTAAAGTGAATCCGAAAGCTGCCTCTCTTAAACCCGAATCCGGCGTGATACAAAACTGATGTACATTTTAATACAATTATGGAAAAGTAGCCTACAATAATATCTCTAAGGTCTATTTTTTTAATGCATATCAGTATTTTTTTAAAGTACGCTTTTCGGGTAATGACAACCAGGCGGATAATATGTAATAGAGTTATAAGGAATATTAAAATTGCGAGAAAAAAAACAAGGATTTGCAGGAAAAACCAAATTTTTTTAATAAGTATACGCAGCTTTTTAAACACGACACAGCAAAACACTATTTTTTAATAAGTAGTACAGCCTCTATAAATCATCAAATTCTTTGAAAAATTGTTTTAATTTTTACCAAAACAGAAATGTAATTTATTGTTTGTGCCTCACTACAGTCCACATGAGCTAAAATCAGGCATTATATCCAATCCTCCCCTCTTTCATCCTCAAATTATTTTCCATTGTAAAACAAGCACGCTGCATCTTCCTCATCTGGTGTACAGCCCTGTACAAAGCCCATCTCAAGTTATACGTCGGAGTGGAATAATTGTTCGTCTTCATTCGACTCATCTTGACTAGGCCCGTCTTGAAACTAATGTCTATCTACTTTTCCATATTAAATGACTCAACATATTAAACTAGTATGTTGTGGCCATCACAAAACTTTCTTCTACATAAATCACGTCAATTAAATCATTTAAATAGTGCAAGAAATAACATCGATTTAGCACCAATTCATATCACAATATATCTGAATTTGAAGTTTGATGAAAATTCGTGCATTAGTTCTTGAGATAGAGCTACAGCGAAAATCCTAAAAAATGTAGCATAACAGTGCCACTTGTTGAGCGATTTACATCAAAACATAAACAGCACTAATTGATATCAAGGTATCTCTGAATCTGAAGTTTGTTGAAAATCCAAGCATTAGTTCTTGAGATAAAGCTATTGCGGAAATCACAAAAAAGGCAGCATAGAAGCGCCACCTGATGAGCGATTTACATAAAAATGTACAAAACGTCAATTCATGTCAAGGACTAACTAAATCTGAAGTTTGATGAAAATCCGTGCATTAGTTCTTGAGATACAGCTCTTGCGGAAATCGTGAAAAATGCGGCACAGCAGCGCAACCTGTTGGGCGATTTACAGAAAAAATTAAACAGCATTAATTTATATCAGCGACTAACTGAATCTGAAGTTTGATGAAAATTCGTTCATTTTTTCTTGAGTTAGAGCTATTGCGATAATCATGAATAATGCAGCATAGTAGCGCCACCTCTTGGGCGGTTTTCACAAAAACGTTATTAACACCTAACTATATCCTGAACTAACTAAATCTGAAGTTTTATGAAAATCCGTGCAGTAGTTCTTGAGATATAGCTATTGCAGAAATCTGGACAAATGCCGCATAGCAGCGCCATCTGTTGGGCGATTTTCACCAAAAACTAATCAGGTTCAGTTTATATCAATATCTAACTTAATTTGAAGTTATGTGAAATTCAGTGCATTAGTTCTTGAGATAGAGCGCCCACAAATTTTTTGTCACATACAGACTCATAGAGTGACAGAAAAACTCGCAGACAGACATTTTCTAAAAACCATCAAATCATGTTCAGGGTATTCTAAAACGTATAAATCCGTCGGAACCCGGAAGTCGAAAATTTTCACGAATACAATACTTTCTTCTTGTAAAGATAGAACAAAGTAAAAACATAATCTCTACACTCGTCAAAAAGTTAGCATAGAGTGAAATTGACCAACACAGCAATAAATATAACTGTTCAACTTTATAACTTGGTTAATATAATTGACAATGAAATTTTATAATTAATACGAATTGTATAAAGTTTACCTGCAGAAATTGAGAATACTACTTTATTTCATCGCGTCGCTCCATCAACAGGTATCCAAACAGAACTGAAAACAGTGCCGTACGGAAGTACTAGGAAGTCGTTTGGCAATTTTATGCTTGGTTACAACACCGTATGCGCCAGATATTAAAGTATCCAATATTGTCCAACCATTCCAAAATACCCGAACTTCCTCTCTATGTGTCTATCTCTCTATCTGTCTATCTATATATATATATATCTTAATGCACACACATATATATATATATATTAACAATACGAAGAAACAGCATGCATTAACATTTTAAAAATTTATAAGACTAAAGAATTCAGTAAAGAAAACTGCATCAATGAATACATCAATATTGTGAGATCATGAGTTTATTGCTTTCCGTTCAAATGCTATTAAATTTAATCTGAAGGTAGTTTAAATTTAACAGATTTCAAAGTAACTGTTGCATAGAATGAAACACATTTTCAAAAACAAGTGTTGAAACATTTTTCCTGCATTAAATTAACTTATTCTACCTTTAAAAATTATTAAACTCGTTAAAACTGCATATTCAAATTCCTAAATCTAAATAAAGATACCTTTTATTGTAAACATTAAACAAATTAAAATAATGCACGATAAATAAAATAATGCATGCGATTTTAAATTCGTTTTTTATTTTTAAATAATGTGTTCGAATTTAAATAAGTCTAATTTTTCCCTTTAACATTCTTATTAAATACATTTCTGTTTACAAATAAATGTATTAGGCAATTAAAAAAATGTTTCTTGCTGTGTATTAGGCTTAAAAGTATTTCATATAAAGCATACAGTAAACATCTCATTGTTAATTTTTAACAACAGAAAAATTTCAATGTGTTCGACATAAAATACGGGGGTTGCCTTTTAAGTTTTTACTAAAAGTAGGGAGAAAAAGAATTTTTTGGGAACAAACTGTTTTATTGTTTTTTAGAATATTAGATTCATACACTTTTCCATCCGTTCAAATCAATTCTTGAAACTGATTTTTTACTCTGAAGTTGCTATCTCAGAAACATAGTTTAGGCAGGCTTGAGCTGATGAAAATCGCTGCCCACGCATTTTTTGTTTGACATAAGGAAACAAGAGAAAGTCGTTAATCGACAAATGAGGAGAATATGGGCAATGAGACATTTATTCTATATTTTTATCCTTCAAATAATCAATTGTATCACGTGCTGTGTGGGAGCTGGCGTTGTCGTGATGAACAATGATGCAGCGTTTTTTGTTGTTTTTCCAGATTTCGTTGATGACTTTTGGCAAGCAAATTTCTGTATACCATTTAGCATTAACAGTTATTCGATCCTCTAAATAAATGGTTGCGATATGTCCTGTACGGCCGAAGAAACAAGCAATCATTTTCTTGAAACTGCTTCGTGAACGAACAACTTTCGTAGGATTTGGTTCATCTGGAAAAACCAAAACAGTGGATTTTTGTTTAGTTTCCGGCCCATACGAATATATCCAAATTTCGTCACCTGTAACGATGTTGTATACGGATTTTGCAGTTCAAATTTGTATTTTTTAAACCTTTCCTTACTCCAATTTGCATGAGTCTCTTTTTGGGCTTCTGTCAAATTGTGCGGAATCTACCTGGAACAAATCTTTTTAACAGCTAAATGATCGTGCAAAATCCAATGTATTGCAGTATATGATATGCGAAGGGCTTCTTCTATCTCACGATACGTGACATGCTGATCGTCTTCAATCATCTTGCGCACAGCATCAATGTTTGGAATCACTTCCGATTTTGGTCGTCCTTCACGTGATTCATCACTGACGGACAAACGATCTCGACGAAAGTCTGCAAACCAATTGTAAACAGTCTTTTCTGATGTTGCTTCATAACCAAAAATTTTGCGAAGCGATACTAAGCCTTCCTGCCGAGTGGGGCCTTTCTTAAAATCATAAAAAATCAACCAACGGAAACCTTCACGAGTTATTTCCATCTTTTACGTTCACTTGTTTCTTTAAAACACTCACTGTAAACAAAATACGCAGATGATTTCTAAGATGCCACTGATTCCAAGATAAAAAAAAAAATGTGAATTTTACGAATATCCTGGAGACAAATTTCAGTAGCGCATTCTATTGGTCGTCTGTAAAAATATAAAAGACAACACTCGTATATAACTATGTAACTGAAAATAGTTCAGTTCAATTATACGACCTTTTTTAGATTTCAGATTTATTGATGTTCTTGTTAATACTATTTGTTTCCAAATCCTTCATTATAAATATACAACTAAGAATATTTTATCACGATATTTTTTATTCAACCATGTTAAGCATATTTTGAAGAAACTTTAAACATATACAATCAATTTTTTTCAGAACACATATAAAATTTGGGGAGTTATGAACATATTTTTAATGAAATTTAGCAAAATTTAGTAAAATGGTAGTCATTTGAAAAAAGTATAATACTTTTAGCTCTGCGTCCCTAATTTTAACGTTGCTTTAAAAAAATTTAACAGATATATCTATACATTTTTATTTTTACATACGAAAGTTTCATGGCCTTATAAAATAAATAAACTTGAATTTCTAAAAAAAAAAAAAAAAATGTTGATCAGTTGATCAGTTTAAAAGCTACTTTACCTGGCGCGCTGAAAAATGTCGTTTCAAAGAAACGCGCTTTTAAGTGTTCTAAGGACTCTTAAAGCTTCAAAATTTTCGAAATTTTTATTTATTTAATTTTTTTTTACATGTTAAACTCCTATCTTTTCTGAACATTTTGATATAATTGTTTCCTTGAAATTCCCATTAGAACAGAAATTAGAGCTTTAAGAATTATAACCGCTCAATAGCTGAAGCGGCGTTTCCGGAACTTTGAAGTCATTTTTCTCCAAATAACGTTTTTTGGGCATAACGCGCACGACATCTGAAATACTTCTGAATATTTTTCATGAAATTTTCAGAACATATGTTTCGTGTTAGTCTGTATAAACTAAACCTAAAATTTCCTTTTTATTGTTCAAAAAAATATATTTTTTTAAGTGATTATACTATTGACATTTTCAAAATTGTGCATTAGCTAAATACAACTTTATATTAAAAATATAAAAATGCTTTAAATACAAATTTATTTAGGTTAAAAGTAATTATTACAATCTTAAGTATAAGTAGGCACCAAAATTTTCATTCTAGTTGCAAAATTTATTTTATATTCCTGCGCGTAATCTGTTATACCAATTTTCTGCTTGTCAAATGGCTGGCAGTTTGGAGCCCCATATAAATGCAAATTCTGTATCTTGCAATTCTTTAAATACATGAAATAAAAGAACATACTTATATCTTTCATTCCCCCAAAAATTGTGTTTTAAAATCATATAAATTTTAAGATATTAAATTTTGAAAATTGTCCTTTTTTTTCCAAATTTAAGAGTCTTGAGACGCCTTAAGTTTTTTTAAAGAAAAAGAGTATACATTTTTTTTCAGTTAATTGTTATATTTAACAGTTAGACCATGATTTTATACCTACAGTGAACCAAAAAAAAGTTGGACAGTAACAAGATTCGATTTTGCTGCTTAATATTGTTTTAACTAATTGTGATATCGTAATCTAACAATATTAAAGAAAAAGATAATTTATTCAAAGATTGAAATAGTTTTATTTAATCTTAATAAAACGTTATATTAAATTTTTAAATAATTTAAAAATAAATTGTGTGTTTTTCACTGCCAAAATGAAATTTGGACACTTATTTCACTTTTACTTTGGATTGACATTATGAAAATTTTGTAAGTGGGTGTTGATTTCTGGTACGAGTCCAAGTCACAACTATGAGACTGAAGCGTGCTGAAATTCCTTTTTGCTGGATTAAAAATTCTCAAAAATGGAAAAAAAGCAAACTTCTGTAGATATGAAAAACTTGATTTTTAAACTATGGAAAGAGCAGAAAAGTATACGATATATTGCAGACACTGTGAAAAAGCCACGTTCAACAGTGCATTACATAATAAATACATACAAAAAGTACAGATTTTTGCAAAGACCTAGTGGAAGTGGTAGGCCCAAAAAGATTTCCTCGTCTCAAACAGAAAGACGGATTGTGAGATTTGTGAAAGAGAATCCTAAAATTTCTGCTGTAAAGATAGCCAGAGAGTTGAAGGAGGCATCTATAGTTATGTGCATCCACAGGCTATAAGAAATTTTTTTACATTCCAAAGACTATAGAGCATACACGCCACGGAAAAAGCCATATTTGTCTCTCCGAAATTTAAGAAAACGTCTTGAGTATGCTAAACAATATGTTGGAAAGCCACGAGAATTCTGGAAGTCTGTTATTTTTACAGATGAGTCGAAATTTAATTTGCTTGGATCTGATGGTCGGCGTTTTGTATGGCGAAGGGAAGGAACTGCGCTAAAATCAGCAAATATAAAAGCGACTGTAAAACATGGTAGCAGATGCGTTATGGTATGGGGTTCAATGAGAGCTAGTAGTGTTAGAAATCTAACGTTCATTGAAGGTATAATAAACAAAATGATGTATTTGAACATTCTAAAAGAAAATTTACCAGAAAGAGCTTCAAAATTAAATTTAAATGGAAATTATTCTTTTGTCCAAGACAATGATCCTAAGCATAGCACTCGGATTGTACAGGAATGGTTATTATACAAAGTGAAAAAAGGAGAGCTACCCCATCCTTCCAAAAGTCCGGATCTAAATCCTGTGGAACATGTGTGGGCTTATATGTAGAAACAATTACTAGAAAAGGAGATTAAGAATAAAAATAAACTAAAAACTGCTATTCTCAATACATGGCAAAATGTACCATCAGATTTAACCGAAAAACTGGCTTCGATGAATAAGAAGCTACAAGCTGTAATAGAAGCAAAAGGACATCACACGAAATATTACATGGTTTTGTTTTAAATTTAAAAGCGTTTTTTTTTTTGTTTGTTTTTTTTTTTGTTTTTTTTTTTTACATTGTGTAAGTGTCCAAGTTTTTATTTGGTGCAGAATGCTATATCATCACCACGTTTTATTAATTTATAATTTAGATATAAATTTTATTAAAGTAAAATAAAACTCTGTAAATCATCTTAATAATTGTTATTATTTTAAATAAACTTTTACTTTTAAAGAACAACATACAGCAAAATAATTAAACAATGAAATCAATAAAAGCTGTTGTCCAACTTTTTTTTGGTTCACTGTATATATACTAGGACGCTCTGCCTTCTGCAAGCTACGCTCGCCAACCCCCGTTCAGACACTGTAGAATCTAAAAGCACGCTAATCTGATCGGTTTTAAAAAGATTAGAGAAGATTGAATTATATTGAAAAAACCTGCAGCGATCTCCCTGTAAACGTGTTTCCATTCAATTCCCTTTGATTGCAAAAATTTAAGGTAGAATCAGTTGCTGTTAAGACATTCAATGAGTGTTTTCGTGTTTGGTTAAAGAAGATCAGTTAAACATTTGAAAAGAAGCTAAAATAAAATGAACTAAGTAAACAGAGTATTTGTCTCTCGGTATTTTTTAACAGCGTTATAAAACGATTGACATAATACAATGACTAAAATTTGCTGCTCTAACCCCTTCAAGGGCGGTGGTTCATTTTTGGACCACTTAATTTTAATTCTTAAATGCCACATTAGCATCCGAATATTGGGATGAAAATTTCCCTTTTATTAAGTAAGTGAACAAAAGCATTTTTGTATTTCGAAATGTGTTTGTAAATTCTGGTGCCATTCACTGATTTCAAGATTTTACGAATAGAAGTGTCTTGTCCGAGAAAAGGTTAAACGCATATTAATGTATTTATTATTTTAAAGTTTCCTTTCCCTTTTAATATTCACGTGTAAATACAATTTTCAGGACATAATTTTCAATATTTTCCTGCCTTTAACACGTACTCATTTAATAGTAATTGTAAAGTTTTTTTTTCTGTTTTAAATAGTCACGAGAAAATAAATTTTTAATCGTTAGGAAATATTATTCGTTGCGCTGTTTTTAAAATTGAAAACAATCTCTATAATAAAAGCCTAAGTCATGTGACTATCATCGACAGCTCCAGGCGGATCCATTCGCTTTTTATATTCCAGGCGGCCATTTTGGTACTTTAATGCCTACTTTAGTATCAGCCACAGGTATGATAAGTCGCCGAATATTATTCTATCCCCATTATTTCGTTTATATTATAATAGTCCAAGTCATGTAACTGCCATAAACAACGCGCTGATTCCTTCGCTTTTCATAAGAAAGGTTTCCATTTTGATTAAAGAATCAAAATTATGTTTTCGAATAAAACTACATAAAAGTTGCCATGATCATAAAGAATTCATGTTACTTTTATGTTAGCCGTGTGAAAATCTCGTAAATAGCTTTTTTTAACTCGCCAGTTAGCATTTTTTTATTTTTCGAGTGGTAAATTAAAACGGTGCTACTTGGTTATCCCATCGACCAAAAATCTGTGGCTAAACTATAAGATTAAATGCCAATAATTGTTGATCGTAAATGTCCCATTCACTTGACTTTAAGGAAGTTACACATGTTCACGCCATCAAGTGATTTTTATTTCGATGTTTTATTTGTATTTTTATTAATGTTATACTAATTTATTTGTTCTTTTGTTATTTAAAAAAATGTCAATTTGTATAATTTGGCGAAATTGCTCGACGGGAGAAGTGATAACATTAAAACGTTGCTTTGAAGCGGAAATTAAATCTCATGATTTGTTGCATTGTCACATACGCACGATTTTTTTTACGACAATTTGGCGAAAACCGTGTTTTCAAATACCTGTTACATATGTATTTTTAAATTATTTTCTGTTATTTTTAAAATGAAATAACAATAAATAAAAAATAATAATTAATAACTATAGAACAAAACAATTTATAACATTTTTTGTAAATAAAAAGAAAATAAATTCAAATAAACATTTATTAATAAATAAGCATGTCAGGCAAAATAACGCCATTTTGGCGCCAATTAGGTACCCCGTTGCGTATATGACATCTGTGTCTAATATTTTTCTTATCGTTTCGTTTAAAAAAAAAAAGAATGAAGTAAAAGCCATTTATTTTAAAGGTTTCAATTTTAAATGAAAGTTTTGTATTAAATAAAATGATAATGAAATACAAATTGAATTCTGAATAAAAGTAACATGATGCATTTCTTAGCATACATTTAAGGGAGGCCAAATTCGTCGCCAAATTAATTTAAAATAATCTTTTCTAAAATATGTAAAAAAATATATCTGTTATGATTAAAATTTGTGTTGCCATCATTAAAAAAAAGTATTTAAAATTAGAAAAAAATTAATATTTCGAAAACTAATTCTAATTTTAAAATTCTAATACCAGTTTTGAGATCTGTGGATCAATACGGATTTTTGGTGTTAATTTCATCGCAAAGTATTCCATATTTTTGGAGAAATCGCCGTGAAACGTAATCAGTTGTTTAATCAGTCGTTTCATAGAATCATTACATAAATTCGTTTCAATTCGATTCATTAGGATTTTATATATATTGTGTTAATATATATATATGTTACATTACAACACTCATTCTTTATCCTGTCGACTAAATGTTGCATTAATAGCATCTATGGATTATTTCTATAGGTGAAAATGCAGTTACTGGCTGTCTCGATAGCAGTAATGGATCACATCCAGCACTAATACCGTATTATAAGTTTTCCGAACAGGTAATTCGATCCTATTGTATTAGTATAACGAAGATTGGAAGCTGTAGCAGTCGACGAGTGAAGGCTATGGAACACATTTTTCCGTGAAACTTTCCCCAGAAGTAATTTAGACAAAACATAATATCAGCTCAGAAATTTATTAAAACATCTTTCGGTAGCGCAGTTTCCACCAAGAATATTAGCTATCTCTCCATACTAGTAATTAGGGCTAAACAAAGTTGTAGATAATCGAATAAATGGACGGTGACCAGGGGGTGGTATGAAAAATTGAAAATACGACTCAAATCTGCTGAAACACAGCGAGCATCGGCGTTTTGATCATCAAGTGTCATACAAATATGACGTAGATCGTGCTCTCAACCAATGAATAATTAAGAAAACCACGCCATGGAAAGAGTGCGGACAGAGCGAGTGGATGAGTTTGCAGGGAAAAAGGATAACCTCGGAAATGCGCTGGAAAGTAAAATTAAGAAGAGAAAATAAAATGGTTGTTAAAAGAACATTCTAGAAAGAATAAAGCGCGGAAATGTAGAATTTAATTTAAGAATACTAAAAACGTAATATTTAAGCAATTTAGATAAGTGAGACATTAAATTAAAAGGAATTTAACAGAGTTAACGATAGATATTATTTAAGAATAAGGACTTATTGAATATAAAGTAGTAATTTAGAATAAGGAAGTCGCGGAATTAGATCTAATAATGTAACATATATAGACGGGCGAAGTAACAAATTAAGCACATGTATAGTTGTGTCCCGCCGAGTCCCGTGTACCTGATTTTCAGTCGGTCCTAAACGCACTATCTGATGACGAAAATTTCACCATAAATCAGATCGAAAGTCTCACATTTACCGAAGAAATTGCGAACATAATTATCACTATACAAAAATATCTTCGGTAACAAAGGCGTTTTTGTCCAAATTTCATCCAGTCGATCATCGATTGAAAGAACCTTTATGAGAGATTTTCAATGGATTTTGTGAGTGAGTTTACGATCACCGACCATGCCGCTTTAATGGTTATAGATGAAAGGCCTTTCTTAGGCCTATCACCTTTTTATAGACTAGTTCATTTAGTATTTTAGAAAACCTATCACTGTATATATGATAACTTACAGATACCTAAAAAAATATTTTTGGATTTTTTTTCTTCGCATAAGGTATGTCTAATAACATATAAATATAGAAATAACAGATATACCGATACTTAAGTAGCTATTTATCTACATTATTTTTTTAATAATATCTACCTACGGAATTCTACAATATTAATATTAATTTAACTACATCAAGTATTTATCAGACTTTTTAAGGATTCATGAATGTATATAAATTAGCAAAAAATATGGTTGTGGTTCTTTTTTCCTTTTAAAAACCAAAACTTTCCTTGTACAATATACAAGGTGTCCATTCTCAGCGGTGTTCAGTGGCTAATTCCTAACCGTTAGGCATAGACATATACTAGTTCCAAATGCAAAAATGTTTTAATGACGTAAATAAGTATCTTAAAAGCGATTTGGGCCAATAAAAACATTTCTTAAAAAATTACAAAATTTAAAATTTTATACGATCCCTCGGTCCTACAAGTTATATTTAGTAAAATAGTCCAAGAGCTGTTAAACATTTTAGGGAAGGTATTTGAGGCACCTGAAAATTTGTGCAACAGTTCTTTTGTAATGCCTGAATACAAAATCGAATGTCTGGCTGAAGGATCGTGGCCCAAAACCTGTGCCAGACAAAAAATGGCACTTGACACGTGTCTGGCACAGTTTTTGTGCCGACTAAAGTGTCTGTCATTTTCAAAATATTTTTTTCTAAGCATAAATATTATTGTGCCTCAATCTCAGCGTGCCTCAAATACCTTTTTTGGGTAGTCAAAAAATGGCACTTGACACGTGTCTGGCACAGTTTTGGGGCCGACTAAAGTGTCTGTCATTTTCAAAATATTTTTTTCTAAGTATAAATATTATTCTGTTTTAATCTCAGTGTGCCTCAAATACTTTTTTTGGGGTAGTGTCAAAAAATGGAACTTGACACGTGTCTGGCACAGGTTTTGGGCCACGATCCTTCAGCCAGACATTCGATTTTGTATTCAGGCATTACAAAAGAAGTGCTGCACAAATTTTCAGGGTGCCTCAAATACCTACTCAAAAATGTTCAACAGCTCTCCTACTAAAAATATCATATTACACTAAGAAGTAAGACAAAAAAAGTTACATTCTTCTACTATTAAAACTGACTATATAATAACTGTTTAAAGCTGAAGCATCTTTTTTTGCTGCGAAATAGGGGTCATCCACAATTTTTCTAGAAATATAAATAATCTTCAGATATAAAAAATAATAACAATTGAAACTAAAATTAGCAATAATATAAATTTGAAAGCTATTTTACCTCTGACATATTAAAGACAAATATACGACTTGTATTTAAATATGAGTTAAAAAATAACAGATTTTTTGTAAAATGAAATGATGAGAAAGAACAGTCGCAATTCTTTACAGAAAGAGAAGTCGCAATACATATTTTAAAATGCTATTAGATTATATAATCTAAAATTCAATTAATAAAAATTAAAGTAATTTTAAAACTTGCTCTAAATGAATCCCTTTGGCTGCAATGCAGAAATGTATAGACGCGAAATAAATCCTTCTAGTACTTTAAGCACTTTGTGTATGATTCCTCGAAGTATTTACCCAACTCATCTATGTTCAGATACAGAAAATTAGTATAAGTCACGCAATTTAAAATTTCATAACTCGGCCAATTTTACTGTTAGATGAATGGGATTTTTTTTGTCTTAATTGTTAGTGTAATAGGAAATATTAATTACATATCACTTATACGACAGGGGCCACATAAAAATTTAAATTTCGTAACTTTTTAAGAAATATTTTTATTGATCAAATCGACTTTTAAAATGATTTTTTACCTCGTTTAAAACATTTTGTAGTTGGAACTATAGGTCTATGACCAACGGTTTAGAAATTAGCCATTAGACACCTTTGAGAGTGGCCACCCTGTATAATTATCACACGCATCAGCAAGTATACCGCATGAAATAATGTTAAGTAAAAAAAATAATAATAATTCCCCATATTGCCTCTGTTTTTCAATAAGGGCATAAGGTACAATTGATTTATTGTTCTGGAGAGCCCAAACAAAGAATTCTTCACCCTGTAATTGCTTACTGTGTAAGCACCCTTGGGAATAAAGTTTTCATATTTAGATATATTTCACATCCAATTTTTTTCTGCAAAAAATTATGATTGGTAATTAGGTCTCAATAGGCTCCTTAAGCCCTTAATTTCTTATATATACGTATAGGACCTGTGCCTTAAACCCTACTCAACTCTTTCATTAATAGAGATTCAGGTACGCCCTTATTAGATACACTGCTGGCCAATAAAATTGCAACACCAGTAAGGAATGATCTGACGAACGTCAAAATCACATGAAAAGAAGAAGAGGTTAGACTACGCAAATGATTAGTATTTCAGCGCATTTAGAATACGCAGGCGGGAGAAACGACGTCTGAAGCACTGCATAAAAGAAAAGTTACGTAGTGAATTTCTCATTCGGAAAGCGCTTTGTAAGGTTGGTGTTTGCTCAGAATATCGTGTTATGCCTCGAATAATAAGAAGAAATGCTTACCAGCAAGTATCGGAGTTCGATAGAGGCAGGATCGTTGCCTATCAATAGTGGGGATTATCGTTCCGTGATATCGACCGTCGCACTGGTCAAAATCCAACCACTGTCATGCGATTATGGAATCAATGGGTTACTGAGGGTCATTCTGAACGGTATGCAAAATCTCAAAGTCCTCCTATGACTAACACCCAAGAGGGTAGACATATTGTGAAGTCTGTCCTGCAAAACGGTACAGCCACATCACGGGCCATTAATTAGAAAATGGGGATGTTTGCAGCGCGCCCAGTGTCAGCTCGTACGGTGCGACGATGTTTGCAGCAGCTTGGACTGTCAGCAAGGCCATCATTACTGCGGCTTTCCTTGACAAAACAGCATAGAGAGACGCCGACTCTGGTGCGTCGAACGACAAAGCTGGATACAGGAGTGGCGAAATGTCGTCTTACCAGACGAGTACCGGGTCTGCGTTGGGTATTCTGATAATCGTATATGTGTTTGGAGGCTCCAAGGAGTATGCTCGTCGCCTGCTTGCATTCGATATCGGCATAGGTGCCCTGCACCTGGTGTGATGGTTTGGGTAGCCACTGGGTACGTGACACACGAATCTTTACTTCGGATCGACGGTAATTTGAACGCAGATCGGTACATTCCTGACATCTTACGTCCGGTGATTGCGCCTTGTCTTTGAGGCCTGCCAAATGCCATCTACCAACAAGATAACGCAAGATCACACGTTGTACGTCATGTTCTGACCTTCCTCGATTCACAGGATATTCGATTGTTGCCCTGGCCTGCACAGTCTCCAGATCTGTCCCCATTGAAAACTTCTGGTCATGGATTCTGATAGACTAACCCGCCACCCCTCTCAAGCTAATATGGTTGCTGAAGTGTGGAATAGACTTGAAGCAGCATGGAATGAGTTGCCCGTTTCTGTCATCCAAGCCCAATTCGGCTCCATGCCTAACCGGCTAAGGGCCATTTCAGCTGACAGGAGGGGCAGCTGTTTCTACTATTTTCGCACCTCTGTAAACTCCAAAACTGCTTACAAATTTAATCATTACGTTTTCATGCTATGCTCTTTACGTAAAATAAATATATTTTTTATATCTTATTTATTTCATGGTGTTGCAATTTTAATGGCCAGTAGTGTATTATAAAATATTGCTTCCTGACCCTACATATACACTTAACACAATTTTGAAAAATGCGTGGCTTACGCCCTTATTGCAAAACAGACGCGATATATAACTCACTGATAATCGATGAGTAAAAATAATAAGTGTAACAGTAAAAAATTGATTTCTGTATTAAGATGCATATTTGTCAGAAAAATGAGTTTTATTTTAAGTGGAGAAGCAAGAATAGTTTATTTAACTTTTCGCTAGTATATTTGACAATTACGCATGTGGGCAATGGCTGCAATGTAAAAAATGGATTATTGTAAATAACGATACATTTATTCATCAAATTTGTCTGGCACCTACAATTTTATTTTATCTTGTGTTATAAATGTACATACACTTGTGTGCAAAAATTAAGGACGAAACAGATAAATTAGCATAAAAACCGAACAAGGCAACAGAATGGATTGTAATACCAATCAGGAGGTAGACCTGGGACCAGTGCAGTAGGGCATGCGCATATATGGCATTTTACGTAAGTGAAGGTGGTCGGAAGGATATAAAGCAAAGAGGCGGTGGATGCTCAGCAATTCGTTGAAATCTATTGCACGGTGTACAGTGATTTTAACGATGGTTTGTTGCTACTACTGTGTGATATGGCAAACAGGCAATCCAGAGATATCATCTGGATGACTTTACCAGAGGTCGCATCATTGGAAGTTTGAAAGAAGGTCGAAGTGGAAGAAGTGGGAGAGAAGAGTTCGGGATAGCTCACAGCAACGTTTTACGAGCCTGGAGAGCATTCAAATGTTAAGAACAGCTTCTCGAGCGCTCCGCAGTGGTCGCCTACGATCAACAATAAGATTTTGCACAAATTGTCATTTTTTATTAACTGACTTTGAGAAAAAATTTTGTATTTAGTGAGTATCAACGAGTAGATTGGAAAAAATGCATCGATTTTGATACTTCTTTTGATCATGGTATAGGCTCGTTCTGGTGGTTATCCAAGAACTAAAGCATCAATAAAAAGTGAAAATTAAAAGAAATTAAAAATTTAAAATGACAATTTGTGGAAAATCCCTTATCATTCAGCTGCTTTTAGAGAAATACTAAAAATTTGCTCACTCTAACGCCGATATCTTTCTGAATTTTTACGATGTTTGACAAATTTTTTTTAATAAGTTGCTCCATAGATTTGACTATTAAATTATGTAAAATGATCCTTGGTATCATTCGCGCATGCGCAGATAAAAATTATTTCATACAACTGCTCATTTTTCCTAAAATATTTAATATATTTATATTCCAATTGCACTATATTGTTTCTACTATATTTTGTCAATTTTTCTGAAACCGGAGTTAAATTTGGTTGAAAACCCTGCATGTTATAAGCCAAAAATATGCAAGAATTTTTTAATTTTTTAAATAAATCGGTATATTTCTATTAATATACATGCTATTCTTACACAAAAGAATACACATATTGCATAATGTCAGTTTATTTATATTCGGTAGCGATAGATCATTTCGTGCATTTTATTTTACAGGGTAATCCCAAGTATTATTTTTTTTCTTTGATTTTTTGTTGGCCCCCTAATTGCCCCCCTTATCAAATCGACATTGCTAAATATGAGGTGACACCTGTTCCTTTCAATCCTGAAATTCCAGAAGAATCTGTCAAGTATATTTCTAAATATTCGACAAAATGTCTAAAATTGAAAGTTGCCGGTCATTAATAGCAATATAGTGTATATCTCATATAACACGTGTGGGATGTTCTCGGGAGACGCTTGGCAGCACGTGACCAGGCGCCAGCAACTATTCCACAGCTGCAATTGGCGTTACAAGAGGAATGGGATTAGATGCCTCAACAGCTCATTGACAACCTCGTCCTCAACATGGTCAGACGTTGTAAATACTGCATCACAGACAGAGATAACCATATCCTCTATTAAAGATTGAACTGTTACTGCCAGATGCCAGTCAGAAAGTGTCTTTGTATCCTTTTGATTCCTTGTTTAGATGGTTTTGATCACTTGTCCCATATTTTCACATCTTGTAGATCTTATGGTATTATTTCGGTCGATGTGGGAAACTTGTGCACGACGTTACATCCTAAAAACCATCTCGTCCTTAATTTTTGCACACCAGTGTATATTGCTTAAGCATAGCATTAGAAATGTATTTTTCCTGTCTTCTTTGAAAAAGAAAATAGAGCTATGTGTTATAAAAAATTTTGCGCAGTACTTTATTTTCATATCCACATATGTGGAAAATTCTTCGTAAAGAACTTTAGCAAAAAAAACCTTAAAAGAAACTTTTAAGCAATTCTTAATTTTCATATTGATATAAGTTGAAACTTTTTTAATCTTTTAAAGAGTACAATTTATCAAATACAAGAAAGCTTTACATGAACTGCTTTTCAGTGACAGTACCAAACAATAAAAATGCAACATATTTTTCTATATTTTTGCTCTGCTGGTTTTGTGTATATCATATTCTGCTCGAACGCAAATTTAACCGATAGAAAAAATAACAAGTCGGAAATTACACGTTGAAGGTGAAAATGAGTCGCGTTCGTACTATAAATAGTTTCATAAATATTCAGATCTTGGTGCAATCGCTGTTGCACTCGTATGTAAAAATACATGAATACAAAATTTATTACAATATTACATATTAAATTCAGTAATACGGAAATAATAAGACTGCATCTTAAATAGGACATAATCAGCATGGCAACCTAGAATTAATACCTATCACGGGATATCATTGAATTAATTACGTATGATAGGATTTATTAGAATGAAGAAAACTTTTATTAATATCTTTCTAAGTTTTGATTCGATTTTCATAAAATTTGAAATGACTCGACAAAATTCTGCAACGATTACATATGTATTAAATTTCAAACCATTCGGTTGCGTAGTTTTTGCGCTGTTATGTACGGACAGACGGACGGACCAGGCGACGACTATAGGCGCTACGTATTTATATAATTACGAACGCACCTAAAAAGGAACGTAAGAAAAAACCTGAAAAGTAATTTTGAAGTAATTTTTAAAAGTTATTTTTTTAATTAAAGGTACTGTGCATACATAGGTGTCGTAAAGTCCGTCTGTCCTTGCGTGATAACTTCTTTTAAGCTATAGAAAAAAAATGGAACATTCCGCTTCCTTTCTGCTTGAAATATCACCCCGAATTTTCCCTTGATATATATGGACCACGGCGAACTGGGAAAGCGTAATTGCTGACTTCACGCATTATTTTCATTTAGGAGTAGCTAGCTTCAATAGATGTCTGCATTTACTTATTATCGAATTTTAAAAACGTTCTAAGATTTTCGAAGAACCTATACTGTTTTTTTTTCGGATAGCAAAACCCTCCGCCCTACTGCGCATGCGTCAGGTCTGCTTTGATTTTATTAAAATAGGGGTGAGTGAAGTTTGTTTAGTTGCATTTTTTAAGAATGCGCTTTTGGGGAAATAATATCGATTTATCTAAAAACGTTTTGGTAGTTAATATTTATAAAAAATGAGAACGCTTAAAAATTTAAAAAAGTTATACAACATTTTTGCTTTTCGCGAAACAAAATAAATTTTTATTATTTAAATTGAGCGTTTCTTTTAAAACAGGAAGCAATTTATTCAAAGTCGTCATTGTTTTCTCCCTGACATAAAAATCGTGTACAGTTTGTCTAATAACGCTGTAATCGAATTCATCTATACCTGTTTTTTCAAAGATATTCTTTTTAACTTTTTTTTTACGTGAACAAAAAACAGGATCACGCTCATCTCCTACTTCACGACGAATCTTTCTATTAGTATTACTAGAAACCCAGCAATTTGACTGGCTCGTTTTGTAGAATGAGCTATCGGAACAATTAATTCTCCTTTTTCTGCTTCTTAACCACAAAATTGAATGACATTATGTATAATTTTCTTACTACTACCCCTGAAAGATATATTTCTACTCGAACTATCCATTTGAACACTAAATATGGAAGTTTAAATTTGAATTAAAACGAGATATTAATAGAATTTTAAACTTTGATCGAAAGTAAAACATAACCAACAAGTAAGCACCAATCTTAATGACAATGCAGACAAGAACGCCGAATTAGAACTTCGAAAAATGCACATCTCAGAGTAACACCTCTGTGGATAGTAGAATCGTCCCAGAGTGCTAGGCGCGGCTTTCAAAAACGAACATTACGCATCTTTACATTTGCGAATAAATTGGAAATTTTAATTTGAAAATTTGTAATGCTTCTTTCAGAAAAACAAATAAAGTTATGGTTAATTAATCATTAATCTTAATCTTTAAGGTAACAAAGGACCTTCAAACTCATTTTTTCATTTCACTTTAAATACCATTCGAGGGCACACTATATGCATTATGGCATATATTTATCACACAAGAAATAAAAAAAAAAGAAATTGGGAGCAAAAAAAAAAATAATTAATTTTCTGGAATATTTTAAGCGTTAAGGAAAAATTTAAAAATTCCCCATGCGCATTCCATATCAATTAAAATCCCCAATATTTTTTATGCAAGTTACATATATACAAATAAAACTGTGCATCGAATTTTATATATTTGAATATAAAGGTTTAAAAAAAA
The DNA here is from genome assembly GCA_963932465.1 of Maratus speciosus. Lineage (NCBI taxonomy): Eukaryota > Metazoa > Arthropoda > Arachnida > Araneae > Salticidae > Maratus > Maratus speciosus. The sequence continues at coordinate 257,934,774 of OZ010786.1, forward strand.
AAGTATTTTCTACATTTTATGAAAACTTCAGCATTTTTCTGCAATTTTTCAGCATTGCGTCATATTTCTGCAATTAACTGCCTTTAACTTTTCTAATTATATTTAGTTTAAAAAAAGATGCACAGTTTTATGACATATATAATGATAAACAGCTCTAAAAAATATTGGGGATTTTAATTGATATGCAATGCGCACTTGGCTTTTTCAGAAAATCTTCATAATGCTTAAAATATTCAAGAAAATTCTTTATTTTTCTACAAAAATTTTTTTATTATTCCTTGTGTAATAAATATATGCTATAATGCACACAGTGTGCCCTTTAATAGCATTTAAAGTGAAATAAAAAAATAATAAAAAATTGAGTTTGAAGTTCCCTTATCCCCTTAAGTTGGATGAATTTGACTCTTCTATTTAATTTATCTCGAATAAAATCTATATAACGTTCATCGATGTGCCTCCACTAAGAAAATTTTCAAAAGACATTTCTCGCTGCTCAACAACGCGAAAATTTTGGATGTCCTTTCGCGCTCATTTTTAAATGCAACAGCATAACACTTGAAAGCATATTATAATAAAGTAGCTTTATTTATTCATTGATAAATTATTTGTAGTCTATACAAAATTCAGTGAATCTGAAAGTAAGTAAAATCAGGTTAATCAGCAACAATTGCAATGTCTTGGCTGTAATCAACGCCAGACAAGTAGTAAACATTGTTTTGCTATGGAAAATTCATTTGCTTTCTGTTTATACTATTTCCATTTATATTTCCTTTTTTTTAGGGTTCCGTACTTAAAAAAGTAAAAACGGAACCATTATAAGATCACTCCTGTGTCTGTCCGTCTGTCTGTCTGTCTGTCTGTCTGTCACAGCCATTTTACTCGTAACTATAGAACGTGGAAAGTTCAAATTCGGGGAAGTAATAAAGACTATTGACCCACATATTTTCAGATTAATAAACATTCATAAATATATTTAGTAAAAAAGTAGAGGGGCTAATTATGCTACTTGAAAAAAAAAATCTTTTCTTTGCATATCATATGGGGTATCCTGTGAAAGCTTTTGTAACGCTGAACTCAAAAATACATTCCTTTTAATTTTAGGTATTATATTTTCAAAGATATTGTTGAAAATGTAGCGCAAAAATATGTCCCCCCCCCTCTAATTCCGAATCTACTGAAACTAAAATTATGAAAAAATTAGATGTAGTAGACGTTAATGTAAACCTTGCCGGAAAATTATAGCGATTACCCTAGGTTACATAGTTTTTGAGTAATTAGCATTTTTCTGTTATACACAAATTTCGATTTACGAGCATTCAGAAAAATTGTTGAGCATCGCTGAATATACCTATCATTGCAGAAGAATAAAAGCATTGTTGATAATGATTTTCGAAAAAAATCATCGGTAATTAGCAGAGATATTAACCCTTAAAGGTACGGTCAGTTTGGACATACACAAGGACAGGGGCGGCGTACTCTATGCTTAGCTAACAACTTTAAATGATATATATGTGTAATGTAATTTCCAGTAACAGTATAAAAGCAATGAACGTCAAATTGTTAAAAACATACTAATTTAAGGGGTCTCGGGACTCAAAAAAGTGGAAAAATTGAAAAAAAATACCATTTTCAACATTTAATGTCTTAAAATGTATATGATTTTAAAACACAATTTTAATTGGGATAAAAAATCGCAAGACACAGAATTAGTATTTATAGGGGGCTCGAAACTGTTAGACATTTGTCAAACAAAAAATGGCATAACAGTTTACCCGCAGGATTACAAAATAAATATTGCAAATAGAATGAAAATTTTGGTGCTTACTTATACTTCAGATTGTAATAATTTCCCTGAACTTAAATAAATTTCTATTTAAAGAATTTTTATATTTTTAATGCAATATTGCATTTAGCTAATACAAAATTTTGAAAATTTCAACAGTAAAATCACCTAAAAAATATTTTTTTGAACAATAAAAAGGAAATTTTAGGTTCAGTTTTACAGACTAACATGAAGTATATGCTTTGAAAATTTCATGAAAAAATATTCAGAAGTTTTTGAGGTATCCTGCGCGTTATACCCAAAAACGCCATTTGGAAAATAATGACTTTAAAGTTTCGGAAACGCCGCTTCAGCTATTGAGTGGGTATAATTCTAAAAGCCAAAACTTCTGTTCTAATGGGAATTTCAAGGAAACAATTATATCAAGATATTCAGAAAAGATAGGAGTTTAACATCTAAAAAAATTAAAATTTCTTAAATTTTGAAGCTTTAAGAGTCCCTCGACCACTTAATCCTTTCCGACACGGAGTAATTCTATTTATAAAAATATGAAATAATGAACAGACACCAGAATTTATAAACCAATTTATTAGAAAATGCGAACTTGCTTATTTTCACGTACATGATAAAAGGAAAATTTTAATTAAATATTCTTAGTGCCGTTTGTCTGTTTTGGAATTAAAATTAGGTATTCGTTTTTGAAGGACATCGCCCTCGAAAGATTTAATTAGAATGAATCGCATAAATACTGTGGCATTTGCGATAGTTTGCATTGATTGTATCTCTCAATACGCCTCGAGTGACTTTAAAAGTTAATTAAACACCTATCTGGAAAAACGCGGCACTGACCAAGGCGGCGTTGCAACTTTGAGACCTCAATTCGAAGCGCGCTTAGCACAATGCCAAATTTAAACTTATTTAAAGTTATTACTACGCTGAATTTAGTTTCATGAAATGCCAAATGAAGTTTAACTATGCACTGCTTTTACTGTCAGTACCGAATTAAGTTCATCATAAACAGATTAGGATAATATTAAAAGAAGAGTTATACGAATAGCTATATTTGATATTATTTAGGTTCCATATCTCTTTGAACTTTCATGGTATACCCATTTACACTTTTCTAATATATACAGTTATACCCAACCCTACGTTGTATAGTTTTTTACAAAGTCTCAGTATTCTTTTAGCAACTTTTATTTTTTAATAATACAATTACAAATTCATATATTTATTCTAGGGAACCCTCTGTGCGCGAGTAATGCTCGCACTTGACCGTTTATTTTGTTATCTAAATACACTGTCTTAGGAAAAGAAATATTTATTTATTTCATGTTAAAAAAAATCGTCAAATCAGTAAAATAAAATCAGAAAACTGGAACTCTTTTGCACAAATTAGTAATCTTACATATTTTAAAGTGTCTTTTAATCTTGAATGAGCAATACATATTGAACTGTAATCTGTTGTTATCGCATGACAGCAGTTTATTCCCTTTCTCGTACTGTCGAGTCCCTAAATTCAGTTCAGAATGGCAACTTAGAAAGAGCACGTGCCAATTTCATGCGTTTGCTAACTAAACTGATTTCATTAATGTATTAGAAAGTAATCTTACTGGATTAATTTAAATTCAATTATTATAAAGGGTAAATAAATCATATGAGTTGTAATCGTCCAACTGGGGGGGGGGGGAGGAAGTATACGGTCCAGGATTCGAATTAGGGATCTCTTGGCTAAAGCTGCCAATACTCTGCCAACTGAGCTATCCAGTATGAATCTGCAAGACAACTTATATGATTTATTAACTTAGAAATCATATGATGTATTAAATTATAACTCATATTATTTATTTGCCAATTACTATAATAATTGTGTTAAAATTAATCTAATGTAATTATCAGGTTGTAACGAAAGTTTCCCGCCACAGCTAATATGGTCTCTTTAAAATGTTCGCATTGACGTGTTTGCTTATATTTTGTCAAATGATTTTTGGCATCTGAAAGAAAGAGACTTGCTATATAACACTGTGTTGTAAAATTAATAAAAAAATTTTGTTATCTTTAAGTACAGGGTGTCGGAAATGGAACTATCAAGCTACCAGATTAGAACCATCATTTACTTCCAGTTCTGTTGCAAAAAGTCAGCTACAGAATGTCACCGAATAAAGTGTAAAGCTTCGGGTACTAGAGTTGTATCATATGACACTGTGAAGCTTTGGCGGAATGGTGGTTATATATAAAATTACAGTTAATTATATATATTATAATTAGTATTATGTAATGGTGATTTGGCGGAAAAATTTCGTTACAACCTAATACGTATCCAGCGTTTACTGGAGTTCCATTGCCTACGATATATTCTGTTGAGCTGATATATATATCAGACTAGATATGCTACGACGATCAATAAGTTTAGCTGGGGGAATTAAGCCTTTATGCCCCATCGGTACTTTAAAGTACAAAAGTTCTCTATTCCAATTAAAACATACTCATTGAATGCATTCACTGTAGTACTTTTAGGAAACAATAGTAATTATTTCCCTTGACCACCACTAGATAGCAATAGCAGATCCATTAAGCTGAAAATTGTGCACGAAGCCATTTTGGCACGTGTGAGCGTCAATTTTGCTTCCATCTTCTTGTCTGACATTGTATCCCTAACTTTTGAACTTGTCAATATGTTATGCTAAAAAAATTATTTTTGAATTTGTTTTCTTTACGAAGCACTTTTCAAAGCGGTACTCTAGAACACCGTAGGAGGACTACGTTGAGGAGGATTTTGACTTAGAGTTTTATGGTTTGAATACATATCGTGCATAAAAACGTATATATTTACTAGGGATGCGTGGATGCTAGACAGGTGGACATTGATTCAATGTAGGAGAGGATATTGCATGATTTATGTGTGACATGGAAGAATAATAAAGCAAAAAATATGTTATTTTTATCTTTAGAAAAAATATTGTATTTTCATAAAACAAAATAAAAAAAATACAAGAAAAAGATTTTTTAGAAAAAAATCTAAAAGTATCTTTGAACTTTTTTATGAATCCTTTTGAGTTTTCCACAATTAAAAGTTTGGAAATTCGTTTATGTATATGTGGGGCATTCTCACAATCTTTTGACTTTCATGTCCCTGAATAATATTTTTTATTTTAGTACATGTTCTTGTGTTTATTTTGTTTCATATACTGGAGAACATCCCATTGCATGATTGCATAACAATATTAATGAAATAAATAGATTTTGGACGATGTTGGGGGGTTCTAATACCAGGAAAACTCCAATACCGTTCCATATCCCTGATGCTGATTTTGAGGTTTAGGGCGTCTGCATAAAATTGCTTCAATAAAAATAATTCGATGTAATTTTTTCCGAAACTGGAGCTATTGTTTTATATAAATATGTAGCAAAAAATTAACCTGCACACATTTTTAGGGTTGTCATTATTTTTTAAAGTATGTCCCTGGGTTTTAAATTCCTTACCGTCCCTCCTCTAAAATTATACAGAAAATCACTTCAGATGCAGCCATAGAATTTTTTTTCAAGTTTTTTCTCATGCAGAAGTATGCTAGAGAAAGAATGTCTAAAATTCTTTGACATGAAATTTACTGCAGAAATTAAATCAGCATTTAAAAGTCAATTTCAAGCATCGTGGTTTTATTGGTAGTCTTACCGTCCCCAAGGTTTATTCTTGTACTTTTCGAGGTAAATATTTTTTATTTATTTATTTAATGCTATGTAAATAACTGTTTCTAAAAATCAATGAACATTGTGTCTACCACTTAGTCTTAACAAGATTTTTCTAAAATAGGTGGTAATTTTCCTTACCGTTCCTTTTTTTACCCATTTCGTCCCTTTTTTCCTATACCTTGACCTTTTTTTACCTTACCGTCCCTTCTTTAACACCCATTTAAGACAATGTTATACCAAAATTTTGTACTAAAAATACTACATTGTTATTATTATTTCTTATTTGAATGTCCTGTGGGTACTGTGCAAATTCATTATAAGTAAAAATTTCGAAGAAAATAAAAAGTTTTAGTGGTAAAATGGTAAAGAAAATTAAACTCGCAAGTTTAAAATAAACCTCAGTTAAATAAAATGTTTTTCGCTGCTGACTATTTTTTCTTTATTTTGAATCATTAAGGCATTCGTCTATCAAATTAAAATGTTATTTTAGCAAGTTTAATTTCACCAGATTTTTATTCCCGAAAATCAAAAGATTGTGAGAATGCCCCGTATGATTTCCATCAGACGACAGTGTTACAGCTGTAGAATATTTTTCTAGTGGCGAAATGCTCACTGATGATGCAGCAACAGCATCATCATTTAGTCATATATACATCATAGACATATTTACACTAGATATATGCATGATTAGTCATATTAAAATAAAATCGGGTGTATTTTTTTTCCAAGTCTCTATTTTTGTCCAAGCGTTATGACACAACGGTACTTTGAAATAACACATCAAGTAATTCGCAGTAATTAACAACAAAAAATTATATTTTTTATTTTTAGTGCATATATATTCTAATGTATCATAGTAACGCAAGGAAAAAAAAGTTTCTAGGAGGTAGCTTTTTAAATTCATAATTTGTGATATAAAGGGTTAAGTCCTCCAGATTAGTCCAAGATAGCTCAGTTGACAGAGCATAGGCCGCTTCAGTCAAGAGATCCGTGATTCGAATCCTGGCCCGGACATTTTTCGTCCAGTTGGAAAGCTACTACAACTCATAGAAAGTAATCGGTTTGATTTCAAAACAGCTTTAAAGACACACACGCACACACACATACAAAGACACACAGAAGAAAAAAACTAATCATAAAAAAGCAAAAAATCTGCGAAAATAGTAGAAAATTGTAAGAGAAACAAGAATGAGATTCTTTGTAATAAATACTAAGCTTGCAGTCTGAGATAACAAATGAGAAATGCTCAAGAATAAATGACCAAGATGGAAGGAAGTACATGTTAATATAGACAGAAGAACAGCTTGCAGAGGATGTTTGAATTAAGAAAATGGAAGTGAGAGATAAATAAACATATTAATCTTCACTTTAACGTCAGATTAATGAAACTGATTAGATGTCTGTTCTTGCTTGAAAATATACGAAATTATTTTATCAGATTTTGTGACTTTTAATGACACAAAAGTTATTTTAAGATTTAAGAGCCTACACTAGTCGGATAATAATGTTAATCCTATGGGGAAGTTATTTTTAAATATCTCGCTTAAATTTTGATATTTTCGAACGATTTTTTTTTGCATAGGATAGCTGAGGACGATCTACAACCGGGCTAGCTTTTACTTTTTCGATTTTGGTTATAATTTTTTGTATGTTAGGATAGTTCCAATTTCAGAACCGGCTCAAACTGGTTCCGAAAGTAAAAGTTTTTTTTTCTTAAATATTAAACCAAAATCAAAATAGTAAAAACTAGCCGGGTTGTAGATCGTCCTCAGCTATCCTATGCAAAAAAAAAAAAAAAAAAAAAAAAAAAAAAAAAAAAAAAAAAAAACATTCGAAAATATCGAAATTCAAGCGAGGTATTTGAAAATAACTTCCCCATAGGATTAACATTGTCATCCGTGTCTTTTTGAGTGACTAGTGTAGGTTCTTAATGTGAAGATTCGTGTGAGTTTTATGTTGCACAGATCCTATTAAAATATTCTGGATACAAAAGTGTTCAAATATTTTGTGTCACACGTCCATAAGATGTAAATTATATGTTATATGATCTCCCAATAATTTATAAATAGATCTTAATGATATTTTAACGAATTAGTCGAATAATTTAAAAAAATAAATATTTGAAATCTATATAAAAGTTCGTCCCATATAGCAGCATGATAATGGAGAAATACAACAATAAATTATAGCCAGGCCCTGTCACATTCCATTTTAACTTAGTGGTGAGTGATGCAAGACTTTTGATTAGCTCTTTATATTCCAATATGTTTGTATATATCCTTATATATGTGAATAGGTTTCGAATTTTAACTCTTCAATGCACGATGTAGTTGATCAGCTACACATACTTATTTTTTTGCTTGTACAAAATTGAGTTTTTTTGTTTTTCAATAAATACAGTTTGTATTCACATGTGTCCCTTCATATTTCACCTCTTAAACTAAAGCAATAGTCACAGATTGCAACATAGGTTTAATGTGATCTATTTTTAGATTTAATGCATGAAATATAATTTGTCTATGTTCACTTAAAATAACGTGCATGATTAATTTCCGAATGCATGTTAATTGTTTTCGGTAAATAAACAAAATATTCGTTAATTAACCATTACTCCTAAAATCTAATGACTTTTACATTTTTAAACCTAATTGGGAAAAAAATTCATGTAAAATTCTTCACTGCCTAATATTGAAACACGAACGAAAAATAATCATAACACAAAACGAAAAAGAAAAATTTGAAAAACAAGTAAAATTTAAATTTAAAAAATCAAAAAACCCGACTGCGTAAAAAGCGAACTAATTAATTATTCCTCATCAATATGAAACTATTTATTATATTACTTACCTATTTTTTTTATTTACTTGTATTGATGACTTTTAAGTTGTGTTTAATTGTTGGTTCCTATCTATAAACACTGTTTTGATGAGACCTATAGATGTCTATGAAGATTAGAGTTGCAGTAAAGCTAGACATCCTACCTACACAACTTCCAGGTTGTGTAATATTTAAACGGAGCATCTGACTATAAAAAAGTCAGTGAAACATCGTCTTCATTTTGAAAGACCTCTCCAATGATAAGCCACTCAATAGGGTGCGTAAAGAATTTTTTTCTTCTCTACCACTATTTTGTATTTTACGGCCGCCATTTTGAATTTGTAAAAACAAAACTAGCCCATAACCATCGGACGGTTAATACAAATCGATAGAGAGATTCATTCATTAAAATCCATCCAGCCGTTGGGATGTTTCGAAGGTATAAAGAAATCCACATACCGAGATACGCTTGAAACACATAACATTTTCTTGGCAGTCGGGTAAAAATTATCGCAACACGCAAGAGAAATGATATTGCGATTGCCATCTTCTGTCATTAAATAAAGCAAATATTACAATTCAGATACAGTAGTATTCAAGAACCGGGAAAGTTGGCCATAATTTTACTCAAAATTTTAGAAAATTTGCAGATAATTCAAATTCATTAAAGTTCGTGGGTTGTAATGAAATAAAACTGTTAGCTTAAATGTTAAAATGAACGTGAGAGTTTTAAGCGATATATTATGGTGGAGGAATTTCAAACAATATGTGTGTTTCTTTCATATTCAATAACTAGCATTAATGATACGACACAATGTTTTAAAATCTGTTTTCGACTAAATTGTACTATGAGCAGCAACTCTTAAATATCCAGGCCTCATCCTCACTAAAAAAAAAAATTTCTATATCTACGAAAATGTAACATAACCGCGTTCGAAATTTTACAATAGCCTCAACCAAGTTACCAACGATTTCGAAAAGCGCTCTTTAAACCTTAAATGCAAGATTTTTTATTTTGTACAGAAAACATCATATTTGAGTCTATTTTTGTTAATTATACATAGGATATCAACGATTTTAATCAGTTGATTTAAATAAGTGATTAAATCGTGATTTGAATCAACTGATTTTTTTTAAACCATTGTTTAAAATCATAAATTTTCTAAATGTTTAAAATGACATTAAAGAAATATTAAAATCTAAGTGAACATAATGTAGAAAGTTTCTATAGGTATTTTGACTTATGAATAAACAAAAGAAGAAATTTAAATAATTATTTCTAAGCTTAATTCTTGAGTATTGTAAAAAATTAAGTACAGTAAGTTTGTAAAAACATATAGTTTTTATCTGACATAAAAACAAATTCATATTTCAATCCAATATAATTTGTAATGTCATAATTTCCTTTAAGGAATCAAATTATTCATTCTTTTATATAAAATAAGCCTAGCAAGTAGGATAAATTTGTACAAGTCAAAGAATAAAATTGCCATAATCTTAATCTTATTTCCTAAATCTACTTTTGCAGTAATGAATTTATGGTAAATATTGGAGCTAAAGAAGAAGGAAAGAATGACATCTGTTCAAGAGTTATTGTAAAATAATATATAAGAGAATAAGAACTAATTGGTATTAAAATGGCAAAGCAAGAGCCTCTTCGGTGTAGGTTGAATACCGTATATGCTCGCGTATAAGTCGCCCCTAACTTTCGAATGTGAATTCTGGAAAAAATCAAAAACCCGCGTATAAGTCGACCCCCTAACTTTTTACTTCAATTTTGCACAAAATCAAACCAAAGATTTCACTTGCCAATGCGAAAAGGTAGTAAGTAAACAAAAAACAAATCGTTGACATTTTTTAAGTGATAAATTATTATTATTTGTACATTTTATACATTATTTTTGGTAATTGTTAGTTATTCCGTCGACCAAATTATTGTTGCAAAATTGTAAGATTAAATGCCAAGAATGGTTGGTCGTAAATGTCACATTCACTTGAGTTACACGTGTTTACGTCATCAAGTGATTTTTATTTTGTCATTTTATTTGTATTTTTATTAATGTTATACTAATTTATTTGTTCTTTCGTTATTTAAAACTAGCCGCCTCTGGCGACCAGTTTGGTCGCCCTTAAATGTATGTTAAGCATTGCATTATGTTACTTTCATTCTTAAGCTAATTTACTTGCTCAATCCTTCCCTAATCCAAAGATTCTGATAGAGAAATCAAGAATTATTTGCTATATTGATAACATTTCGTACATTTTTTGTTATTATGCGTATTTCGTCTTTTTTGACAAATATTACTTAAATTCCGTAGCTGTAAAAATTAGTGAAATTTCAAGCGTTTAAACTTAGATTTGTTCATTAATTAGCTAAATTAAACTTATTTTACTTAAACATGCTATTACTTCTATGTTATTTTTTAGTATTAATAAATTTGTTTAAATTTTACAAATCATGCATTCTTAAAATTTCTGAATTGAATGCAAAGCGTAAACAAACGTTTGCGCCGCCAATTTACCTACTATGGCATTATAAGAATATTGTCCATTCATTGTTTGAGAACCTGCTTTACGAATGATTACCTTCAGGGTTTAATATTATCTACCTTTCATGATGAATGAATCTCTTGTGTTTCTTTACTTTATGAAGTGAGACAGTAAGCTGTCAACCTAATTTAAATTGAAGTTATCTTAGAATATATATTTGTTTGAATGTAAAATAGAAACAATACTTTCATGTTGAAATGAAATATTTTAGTTTATGTTATTATTATTACGATTAATTATTTATTTAGGTACTTTTCCACTACAGGGACCTTGGAATTTTTTTTTTTTTTTTTTTAAGCTTGGAGCAATTAGGGCTTCAGAAAGTGAAATACGTTGACAAAATATATAAATAGCTATGAAAACAAACCTGATGAACTTTTTATTTTTGTTTATATGTATTTATTTACATATAAACATAGTATACATATATATACAATATTTGTTTATAAACAAATTATGGTACTACTTAGTTATCCCGTCGATCAATTTCGCCAAATTATATAAATCGCCAAACCACTCGCCAAATTATAGAAATTGACATAATTTTTATTTTAAATAACGAAAGAACAAATAAATTAGTATAACATTAATAAAAATACAAATAAAACGTCGAAATAAAAATCACTAGATGACGTAAACACATATAACATGCTTAAAGTCAAGTGAATGTGACATTTGCGATCAACCATTATTGGCATTTAATCTTATAGTTTGGTGATAGATTTTTGGTCGACGGCATAACTAAGTAGTACTCAAATTACTTATCTTTCTATATAAAAATAGATTATTGCCTTCTTTAGATTAAATAAATTGTATACCGATGGAAAAAATTGCTTATGTGTATGAAATACGATGTAGATTGCCGGAAAATACGACGCCAATTTTTTTTTTCTTGCCAAGGACTTATACTGGAAAAATACCTTTATTTATTTATTTAATTTTAAATGAGGTGAATGAAAGACGTGTATTTTAAATGTATCTGATATATGTATTTAAATTTAAGGGTTTTAAATTTAAGTTATGTTTTTAAATGAAAATTGATGGGTTTATATTTTAAATGAAAGAATGGCGATGGAAGAATATTTGGCGATTAATCACCTGTGGCCGACTAAAATAAAAGTGCCGGAATGCCCGTTTGGCATATAAAAAGTGAAGCGCTCATTCCGGAACTGTTGATGAGAGTCATATGACTTCGGCTATTATTATATAGATTAATTACTTGCGCCCGACTAAAATAAAAGTGCCAAAATGGCCGTATGGCATATAAAAAGTGAAGCGGTCAGCCCGGAACTGTTGATGATAGTCACATGACTTCGGCTATTATTATATAGAAGAAACTTGTGTCAATTTGTATAATTTGGCGAGTGGTTTGGTGATTTATATAATTTGGCGAAATCGTTCGACGGGATAACTAAAAAGTACCTTATTTTTTTATTCATACACATAAAAAGGCCATAATTTTTCAGTATTCGAAGTTTTTGTTTTCACTTTTTTAAATGACTAGCGTATAAGTCGACCACCTAACTTTGCTTAGCTAAAATTGTCAGAAATTTCTCAACTTATACGCGAGTATATACATGCTTTTTTTTCCTTTGTAACTCATATATACCAAATAAAAAAAAAAAAATAGGGATTATAAAGGTAGCAATTTTTTTTTCTTTGTAAAAGAGGAAAAAATGAACCATTCAAAACTTTTAGGTCATTAACAGTAGTTTTTCTAAGTACAAATGCTAAACGAGCTGCAAATAATATGTGTTAGTTTTCTTATGAGTGCCACCAACTAATGGAGTCATTTGCATTTTTTATTAATTCTGTAATTAGTGTTTCTTCTAGGCCATTTTTTTTTAAAGTGCCGCACCCTGACCCTTTTGAATTGGCGAAATTCACCCTGCCTTTTAAAATAATAGTGAAATTCACCTGTAGTTGTAGCCTGATATTTCTTGTAAAAAAATTCCCTATTCCGCAGTATTTCTAAATGCATGTGCCCAAAACCTTGTAAAAATGATGAAACTTTACTTCTTTGAAAACAAAAATAGGATATTATTAAAACATATCTAGACACACGGCAGTGTGTCAGCCAAGTTCGCCTGACATAGCCGTGTGTTATTTACACGAACCATTTCGAGCTGTTTACATCAAATTTCAATGCTCTGCAACTGAAAATCTATGAGACCTACGTACTTGTTATACGAAATGTGTAGTAAGGCCACCCTAATTACCTAAAATTCAAAATTTTATAAATAACGCATAATTAGTTTACGAGATAATGACATTTGAAAATGTCTGATAATCGATAATTTTACCACTGACTGACTGACTCACTCATCAAAAAGATCTCGTATATTTACTGCAGCTACAGACTTCAAATTTGGTGCGAAGTTCGTTTACACTATAAAACTAAGGAAAAAAATTAAAAAATTGTGAAAATCGATGAATTACTCACCTGGGGGTGCCCATTTTTACTTTACTATTGCGTCTATTAGGCGAAATTTTAATTTGCCGTAGGAGGAGACGCTGTTATGTCGCCAAATACCGCCAAGTTTCTCGCCAACATGGCGATATATCGCCAAATTTGGCGACCAAAATTAGTCGCCAAAAGCGACGCCACCTTGGCGATATTTCTGATATTTCGCCAAATTCCCATAGGCTTCCATTGTAAACCTATCTACTTACTGGGGGTTTATCTGGGTTTACTTGCTTACAGAAAATCAACAAATTGAGATATTCTGTCCGTCACAGAGCCCGTTCTCAGAAACTATAAATGTTGGACGCGTGAAATTTTGTATATTTACAGCTGAACACCTCACATCAAATAAAAAATCATAAAATTTTGAAAAAGTTGTAAATTTAACCCTTTGGCGTCTCACATGTGTATTTTAAACAATTCTTTCTAAGTAAACCCTAATTAGGTTGGAGGCGTGAAATTTTGCATACTTATAGCTGAACACCTCACATCAAACGAGAAATCATAAAATTTTGAAAAAGTCGTGCATTTAACCCTTTGGGCTTCCACATGTGTATTTTAAGCAATTCTTTCTAACTGAGCCCCTTATTAAATTGCAGATTTGAAATTTTGCATACTTATAGCAGAACACCTGAGGCTACGCGACAAATCATAAAATCTTGAAAAGTCTTATGCTTAACCCTTTGAGCTGCCACATATGTATTTTAAGCAATTCTTTCTGAGGGAGTCCCTAATTAAGTTGGAGACATGACTTTTTGCATACGTATAGCTGAATACGTCAGACCACACGACAAATCATAAAATTTTCAAAAAGTCTTATATTATTTACTCCTCCGGGCTATACTTGTGTATTTTAAGCAATTTTTCTAACCTCCGCCCTTTTCACCCGGGGAGCACTTTTCCAACTTTTGCCGACACCCCTTTGACCATTCTTTCATATTATGCACCATAGTCTTACATATTTTAGTTCCACTTTTTATCGCCAGAGGCGCCTACTTATCTCGAGTGCTATGGGCCCGATCGCCCCGACTAATATTTCTACGGATAGTATGTAAAACGGAGTTTCGTTCGGATAGAGGTTTGTTTAGAATAGAGTGCGCCCCTGGTTGCGAAATGTGGAACTAACAGATTTTTCAAAAGGATAAAGTGTTTTGAAAGGAATATTAAACGAAACCCTCAGTGCGATCTGTGATCACACTTACCCACTTGTTATTTTCAAAATCATCAGAGAAAAGTTTATTTAGTTAATTAAATTTGAAAATCCAGGGAGGGGCAATGTCCTTCCTCTGCACTGCCTCTTTGCCCGCACCCATAGATGAATGATACATAGTGTGGCATAAGCACATAACTTTATTTTTCACTTTCAGTACAAAAAAGCAGGCCCAGCTATGGGATATTTAATTGGAAATTTTAATAGGAAATTTTAATATAGGAATTTAATAGGAATTGTTGTTTCAGAAACAATAAAAATTTCGAATCAATACATTTCGTTTCAAAACATGCATTCAGTGTAGCAGTATTAACCCTTAAATGCCTGAATTTTCAAAAATCATTGTAATAATGTTTTTTCGGATTTCATTTTTTAAATAAATCATGGGAAAAATACTTTAAAAAATCATAGTTTGTTTTAAGTGTGATTTACGGCTAAAAAACAGTTTTTACTAATCGGCAATACTGGTCATTAACCGAAAAAATAATTTCCGTTGATAAAATTCTATAATATTAAACACACAATAATTTTAGGAACTATAATAAGAAATAAATTTTACTTGCTCACTGCAAAACAAAATAGGGTATTTCGCAAGCTTCCAAACAAAACAAAACGAACAAGTAGCAACAATTGAAAAAATAAATCTATCTTTATTCTTAAACAGCACAAGTATTGCCATCTACATGTTGAAAATCGATTTAATAATATTTTCAGAATGTACTTAATTGGCAACATTAGGCATTATAGGTTCAATATTATTCCAATAGTATTTTAGAAGCCTAAATTGAGTATGTTGCCGAAAAGCAACACCCGGCATTTAAGGGTTAAAATATAGATTTCTGTCGCAAATTGACAGCCAAATAGTTTGCTGTGGGAAATTTAAATTAAAATTGAATGTTGCTTGGTGAATAAAATAGTCTCACGTAAACACATTAAAAAGCATTAAGTAAAGTGTCTAAATATATTGTAACTTTACAAAAAGTAATGATATCTAACAAAAACATAGCTGTGAAAAAAGGGAGCCAAGTTCTGTAAAGACAATGGCAAGAAAAGAAGTGATATCTAAGTGGGTGCCAAGTTCAAATGAAATTCACTCAAACTTACCTACTGAAGTATTATAGCATTTTTTTAAATTGTTTAGAAATAAAAATTATTGATAGCATATTAATAATAAATCTAGAACTTGGCAAGTTTTTCATAAATGTTATGCCTATCAATTTCATGTCTTAATAAAATGATGATGTTAATATTAACAACAATGTCATTATAAAAAAATTAATATATAGTTACTATTATAAACAAATGACTCATGTTAAAGATTTGATAAACCAATAAATTCACAGATACACTGCCGCTCGTCTTTGGTTATCACTCTAGCACCCACCCTCCAGAAACCTCAATGCAAACAGACTAAAAGGCCTGAGAAAGAGACAGACACCCTTACGCTTGTTCTTGGTCATCCCTCTAGAGACTGCACCCCTTTAACCCTTCAGGGGCAAAGAGCTTTTATTCGTGACATGCTGAAATGATTGAATCACACCAGAATTTAAAAACAAATGTATTTCAAAATGGGTAAAAACTTCTTTTCACTTATTTAATAAAATTAAACTTTTTAGTCCTGAATTCTAGTGTCAATGTGGCGTTTTGCAGTTAAAATTAGGTAGGATATATTTTATCCCACCATCCTTCAAGGGGAAGGAGCTCACTCAAATGAAGGTTTCCAAACATGAAATAACAAGTTTAGATATAATAATGTCATTAATAAAAATAAATGGCTTGTAGATAAAAACTTGCCAAGTTCTAGATTTATTATTAATATGCTATCAATAATTTTTATTTCTAAACAATTTTAAAAAATGCTATAATACTTCAGTAGGTAAGTTTGAGTGAATTTTATTTGAACTTGGCACCCACTTAGATATCACTTCTTTTCTTGCCATTGTCTTTACAGAACTTGGCTCCCTTTTTTCACAGCTATGTTTTTGTTAGATTGTTATTTAACTGTATTTTTAATTTGTAATTCGTAAAATTATTAAAATTAATGACACTTTATTTATCATACTAAAAAATGATATACTTTCTGTTGTCTTATATCGTTACTAAACACATTACTAATGTATTTCCTCATGAAATAGTGCTATTTTTTGGAATTAGCGCCCTGCCCCCTTTTTTTTAATGGAACACTACATTATTATCATTTTATTAAGTAAAGCATAAAAATGTATAGCATGTTCCTAATTAGAGAGTTAATTGTTTAATAATTTACTAATTTTAAGTAGTGTTAACAATTTAATATTAAATGCAGTTATTAATAGTTTTAATAAATATTAAATATCACAAGCATATATTATAGTTTTACATAATTATTACGAAATAGTAATGTATATAAAGTTGTATGATACTAACTAATGAAATTACTAATTTTCAGTTTTCAATTTATAATTTCTGTAATTACTAACTAATAATTATAATTTTATTAATTAAAGTGTAAAAACATAGATTATGTTAGCAATTAGAGGTTTAATTGCTTTGGAAACCTAAAATTCTTGGTAGCTATTCAGCATTTGAACGCTGAAAAAAAAAATCATAAAAATTCGATTTAATTTTTTTTTAATCTGATTTAAATAATTTGAAAAAATCTGATTTAAATTTTAAAAAAAAGATTTTATTTATTTATTTATTTATTTTTAATCATGATTTTTTTACGTCCTAATTATCTACTAGAAAAGTAGTGAAAAAATTTATGTAAGTTTCTGTTGGACATAATGTCTTAATGCCACCCCTGAGTTACATAACAAAAATTGCTAGAAAATTAATAATTTTAAATTATGCACTTACTTTAAAGTGTTTACACTGCACAATAACAATTATTCAACGATATAAGAAATTTTAGAATGCTTTTAATAGTTTGAAGAATTAATAATGACTAACTTATAAAGAAAGAGAAAAAACGCCAGTCGAGCACATTGCAAGCTGAATCAACAACAGATGTTATAACCTCCCCGTGATAACAGATCAGAACAAAAATAGACTTCACGGTCTTAAATGCATGTTATCACACGTAAGTAACACATAATAGTTCACCAAAGGACCAATAGAAAGGGACAAATGGCAAAAAAAGATCATGTAAATCCTGAGTTACACTATGCATTTAAGAGTTAACTATGGAAACCTCAAAAAGATTATATAATCACTATTTAAAGAAGCATTTATAAAAACAAAGTTTATTTTTCTGCCCTGATTTTCGGAGATATTTCCAAGTAGTTTTTATAGCATATTAATCAGTTTTTCAAAGCAAAATATGGGTTTTTAGAATGCTATCGATTTTCAATTTAACATTTTCAACTTCGTAACTGAATTTAGACAATCAAGAGTAACAAAATACTTTTAATTTCAATATTAATTTCAATGCTATTAATTTATTATGTTTGTCTCTAAAACATATTTTTTGAAATGAAAATATTTACTTTAGGAACTGATAGCGTTCTAAAAACTAATATTCCAAGTTGAGGAAACTGATTAATATACTATAAATACTACTTGGAAACGTTTCTAAAGTTCAGTGGCAGCAAAAGTACCTTTGTTTTTATAAGTGCTACTTTAACTATGGAAAATATATTAGTTTCTGAAGTTTCTAAAGATGAAGAACGCTTTACCGAAACGTGGTTAACTCTGAAGAGGCTATTGGTCATTTTCGTTTCTGAGTATATTATATTTTCCTAAATTTAAAAAGAAAATTGTGCTTTTACAGTGTAAGGCGTCAAACATTTTTTTTTTCAACGTAATCTTGAACAGCAGTTTAAATATCTATATTATAAAGAACAAATTTGATCGTGCGTAACGCTGTTGGCAACACCAAACGATTAAATTTTGTTTTACTACAATTTTTTAAAAGTCTTAACATCGCACATTTTCAATTTTTACACCCTCGAATAGGAAAAAATGCACTTTCAAACGTAATTTGTTAGAAGACTGCATTGCAATTTACTCAAATTTTATGGTTTTTAAAAAAAATTTCAAGCATAAATTTTCTTAAAAATCTCTATCTGTCGGGTACAGACGATTACGAAAGATAAATCCGTTTGCCCATAAAATAATATAAATCACACAGCATTTGTTTCCGGCTTACATTCCACGAAAGTATAGCTTTTAATAAATTCCCAAACTTTATTTGAATATATAACTGAATATATAATTTTTCATATAAAAATGCTTTTTGGTATTGTTAGTCGGCAGGTTAAAAAATTATATTAAATGTAAAAAAATTCAATAAAGTTTTCAATTTTATAAAAAATGGTTTTCACCTACATCTGTAACTCGGAAAGTCTGGGTTAGAACCCCTAGTTCGAATTAAAAGAGAGATTTGTGAGGTAAAATTTTTGAACGAGAAGGTTAAATAATAAAAAAAAAAAATCCATATAAATTTCTTCGATGTTCTTCCATTAAATGAGAAAAAAAAATAACTAATGACACAAACTGAAAAAAAAAAAATTGTAAATGTAGTAGAAACCTGTAAGAGAAACAACATTGCGACTGCCATCTAGGTAAGCACTAATCTCCCAGCCTGTGATAACAAATAAGGAATGCTCGGGAATAAATGACAAGGATAAGGGAAGTGCACATTAGTAATATAGACAGAAGAACAGTTTGCAGAGGATGTCTGAATTACGGTAAAGGTAAACAGAGATAAATAAACAGATCAATCTTCTTTTTAATGACAAATTAATGAAACTAGATAGGTAAACAGTTGTTCTTCTTTGAAATGTTAAAAAATCATCAGTTATAGATAATTCAAATTATTTTATCAATGTTTTTGGATGGTAATGAAATAAAACTGATTTTAAGATTAATATGGAGTTTTACGTGTTACATTTTAATGGGCAAATTTCAAACGATATTTTTATTTCATTTACGTGTACCCAAAATAATTTTATTTATATTTCGTACCACTGTTTTATGAGTCATAGAGATCAAATTAAATGCAACAATGTTTATCTATGGTTATGCAAAAATTACCCTCTAGGTATTATTGTGGGGTCGAGGAGAAGATCCTAGCAATGTAATAGCCAAATGTTATATAAAACTATTTAACTCACTTATTATTATTCAATTATATTATTCAATTATACTACACATGCAATCCTCATTCGATATATAAGTAAACGAAAGCTGTACAAAAATCTAAAATATGAATATGATTGTTACGTGTCTGTTATTTTGTGGTGGTATCCAAAACATACCTAATGTATAAAGTAGCCATTACAGATCCTTTATAGCAACAATGAGACAGTAATGGAATGGCAGACCGGCCACGTGAAGAAAACGCTGAGTAAGAATCACATACGATAAAGGCAACCTTAAAAAACTGCTAATAAGGTTTCTTTCAATTGAAGGGTGTTACTTAGAACATTAGAAATTCATGACCGCATGGCAAATCTATACGATGAGATCTATACGAGTTGAACATAAATTTATGAACGGACCTTCTTAAAATTTCCACTGCCAGGTCACTCCGAAGGGCATAATAACTATTGAAGATTTTCCGTGTTCCAGTCGTTCTTTCACAGCAGTCAAAGACACCCAAATTTGCTTGATTAGGGATGTAGTGGAAGGTATATGGTGGAATAGACCCTATACCCCTTAGAATTTTTAACAAGCTCTGTAGGCGAATTCAAGCAACAGGTGAAGTAATAATAGAATTCTTTCTGTCACAGGAAATGTGATTTTCTCCTGACCTGATAAATTTTACAGCGCTTTTAAATACAGCAGTTTCTAAATTTTACGGCAATTGAGTTGACAGACACCAGCACCTTTTGTTCTAAAATACATTTTTTTTTTTTGTACAGTCTACCTTGTGTAACTTCTTCCTGGTATCATACAAACACACGATCCTCAGTAATGAGGAACTCTAATATACCACCGCAAAATATCAGATATACAGTGCTGGTCAAAATTGCGGACACTTTTAGGTAGCTTTTATTAAAAAAGTAAAAAGCTATCTATTGCAGCCGTCCAAACGAAAACGCTTTGGGAAACTTTTGCTGCATTTTCGCCGATTATGACCACCAGATCCCCAAACCACCCTACGTTGAAATGTTGACTTATATATATATATATATATATATATATATATACTATGTAGGGGAGAGTAGCCTAATTTGGACCACTTCACTTATTTTCAGTTGTAATTCACTTAATTCTTGGAATCTCTGCAAAATATCACTACACGGGGTCAATCAATTCATCTACTATCTAAATAAAACTTTAGATCATTTTCTTTTTGAAAATCTTAAATTTTATTTTAATTTGAAAAATTTGTCAAAAGTGGTCCAAATTCAGCAACTGGTCGCCTAAGTTGGACCACCAGTCTCCTAAATTGGACCAATGAAATCAGGTTGTTTTAATGTCGAGGGAATATAACTTTACATAACACGAATAACACGTTTGCGGTTACTGGAACCATCAAACAAAATAACAGCAATGAAATTTAACGAAATCAAATATCTGAAAATAAGAGTAATTGTTTTAATTTAATATGTATTCAAAATATAAATCAAAGTTATCAGTAATTAAGAATAGAAATTATGAAACTAATTGCCAGTTACTTTAATATCATGTAAAGAGTGATGCAAAGATTACGCATGAATTTCGTTTATTGATTTTTTCCAGTGCACATAACATGGAACCGTATTTGGCAATCTGAACACTGAATCATTTCTGCTGTTTTATTATCTTACAAATTAGGCAAAACCAATCATCACTATCTAGATTTTTATTTTTAGATTCTGAATTATTAGACTTTTTTTGCAACAGAAGTTTTCTTTACATTATGATTGCAGTTCTTCCCTTCCATCATTTCCTTGCTAATTGCAGTACGACTATTTTTTTAAACTTGATGTTCCAATTGCTTTTATGCTGTGATATCTTCTTTTTAGTCGATTTTTTGTGTTTTTTGTTTGTATGTTTCAAGGTTTACTTTATATGGCGAAGATGTTAACACAGCTGTTTTTTGGCTCCCTCTGTACTTTTATTTAACTAAATTTAGCAAAGGATATAACATTTCTAATGATTTTTTGGCTTTTGGTGAGGATTTGTAGCTGCAGCCTTATTGCAGGGCAATTTCTTCACAACTTACTCTCTCCTTTTTGTTTCCTATATCTTTAACAGCTTTTACTGTCACCTATTTGTTTTTTTTATTCCAGACAGTTTGTCTGTGTCTTTTTCAACATTATATTATAAAAGTGTTAAAAAAATATGCTCTATTGAAAAATACACTACGATTAATTATACGCAAACATTATATATTCAAACAGTGTTGAATTCAGCCCCCTCCCCCCCGGAAGGTTTGAGGTTTTATGCGTTTTAATGGCAAAAAAATGTAATTCCACCCTCCAGAACTGTAAAAAGTCCACCCTTCCTCACGGAATCGCAAATATCATCCAGGAGGAAAATGTTTGAATTCAACTCTGTAAACCAAATACGCCATAGGAATAAAGAATTCAAAGAAAATAAGTACAAATACATACAAGATAAAAGAATTTGAAAACAAAATTTAATGCATAAACATGTAAAAAAAATTTTATGTTTATATAGGCCTAAACTGTATAAAAAAATTAATCCAGATATAAAAAAAAGAAGATTCCATGGAGATAGTAATCCATTATAAAAAAATTTAAAAAATAGTGTACAAAGCGTACCGTCCTCGAAATTCATTACTTACTTTTCAAAATTTATGATCACATATCTGGTCCAATTTAAGCAACTTAATATGGTCCAATTACGGCAACTGCGCCTTTTTTTAAAACAGATAACCTCAAGACTAAGAACAAAAACGAAATCAAACAAATCCTCCTGAAAAATATGAGCAATAAACAGATGAATTTATATACAGTCGGACCTCTATTTAACGAAGTAGCTAAATCCCGAAAAAAAGTTCGCTATATGGAAAATACGTTAAATGGAGAGTCATTTTTTAAAATACTTTAAACTACATAAAACGTAATTTAAGTCCATAAACACTAAATATAATTAAAAAAAGTAATTAGTTGCACTTTTTTTATAAATTGTATGTATTTGTTTTATTTATTTTACCCATCAAAAAGAAAACTGCAAGGGAAATAAGAATGAAACAAAACATTGTCTGGAAATACATTGTATTTTCAGTTTAAAAAGTAATTTTACATTAAAATCACGATTTTTTATTGTGGTTAATAAGATGTTTGGAGGAATACCAAATTTTAAAGCAGTATTCTTTTTTCTCACGCTTTATCCACCTCATCAAGAATAATTTTATTTTCTTTGATGCTCAAGCACTTCCGCTTTGACATTTTTAAGCTACAAGAACCGAAATTATCAACACAATTGATCATGATCAATAATCTAGAAAACGGGAAACTATAGTTTAAGGATATGGGGCGCTCTATTGAGGGTTAAAAGGGAATATTGAAAGTTTGCACTTCTTGGATGGAAAGCAAAGAATCACTGCAATTTTACTGCTCTCGGTGAGTTGGGTGCCTGGTAAGACCTGTTCATGGTCATTGATCATCATAAAATGTGTTAAGAGAAAGAATAAGTTTGAAAAGTCCAGTAATATTTTAAAAAATAGGGAAAGAAGAAAAAATTAGATCCCAAGGAAAAGCTCGTTAAATAGAGTATGCACTTCGCTATTTGGAGGTTATTTTACGAAGAAATTTGCAAAATGTTCTTGGTTCCAAGTAAAAGTTCGCAAAATAGAGGTTCATTAAATAGAGGTCCGACTGTATGTATATGAAAACATAACAACTTACCTTAGTTTTAAAGTATTCACTTACGTTTAGTAAGAAAAAGTAGATCAAAACAGCTAACTTTAGGTTTTTAAAAATTGTCTGAAAACAACACGTGGTAGGCGGTTGCTTCTTCTAATCATGGGTGACATCATTCTGATGAGTAGGATTTCAGCGGTAGATGGCGTCTCTTCCTGTAATTAACGGCAGAATGGCAACGGTCCAATTAAAGCGGCGGTCCAAATTAGGCTACTCTCCCCTATCTGAATTTTGAAATGCTGTAACTCTCAAATTTTTGAGCCCATTTGGATGAAATTTTTCATGTGCATAGTACATACTAATGTTTCGACCGAGTTCGTTGGCCAGTTTCATCGGCTATCTTGTTTCAAAATGGCGAACATTTGAATTTTTTTCATGTTTTCTAACGGTGTATACTTATAGAAAATGTTACGTTTCACAAAATGCCAACTCTTATGTATCATTTTAAACAGAATGTTAGAAACATTAAGAGATATTTTAAAGAGTCACGCAGTGTAAGTTAACAACATAAGTCATTTTAAAGAGAAAGTTAGGAAACCTAAAAATTTCCAAAAGTTTCTACAAAATTCAAATGGCCGCCATTTTGAAACAAGATGACGGATGAAGCTGGCCAACGAACTCGGTCGAGACATTAGTATGTAGTACTATGCATATGAAAAATTTCATCCAAATCGGTTAAAAAATTTGAGAGTTACAGCATGACAAAATTCAGATATAAATATAAATATATCTATATATATATATGGATATATATAAATATAGTACATATATATATAAATCAGCATTTCAACGGAGGGTGGTTTTGGTATCTGGGGGGTCATGATCGGCAAAAATATAGCAAAATTTCCCGAAGTGTTTTCCTTCGGACGGCTGCAATAGGTAACTTTTTAATTTTTGTAATGAAAGCTACCTAAAAGTGTCCCCAATTTTGGCCACCACTGTATATTACAATCATACTCGCATTTAAAATTTTTGTAGCACTTTTCGGTTTATTTATTTACCGACCATCGTACTTTCAAAATCAAAATTCTCTCTTTTTCTCTCGCTCCCTCACAAATACTTTTTTTGAAAGTTTTATATTTGAATTTTCTAAAAGTTTTGTCTTTTACGTGACTTAGCTTCTTGACCGATTCTAACTTCTAAAGTAAGCAGTTTCCTGCAATGTTGATAAAAAGCTTTACCTTTCACATGTCTTATTTCAGTGATATCATGAATGCATTTTAAATTATAGAAATATGTGAAGGATTTATTCCCATCGTGTATTGTTCAAATTATCTTTAATTTTAATGTTTTTTTTTTTTTTTTTTCACGCTTATGTTGGTCCGTTTCACTTACAAGGAGAGGGCCAACCTTGTTAATCACAGATTTTTATTATTTTAATATATGTTGTAGGGTAGAGACCCCTTAGCGTCAGGTTCAACGGATTTTATCCAACGCTCCTTAGTTCTTGAGAAACCAGGGGGTCTAATAGTCGTACACAACTTAAATACTTACTTTGGTGTGAAAGCGATAGTTTGGTCGTAGCTCAGTTGGTATGGCGTTGGCCGGCTAATCTTTGGTTTCCGGGTTCGATACCTGAATGCGCTGCGTTTTTTTTTCTCATTTTTTGTTTTATAAATATATTTGTAATTATAATTTAATAATTTCAATTACAAAATTTTATTATCATACATTAATATATTGTTAACAAACTTAAATTTATCTTTTTTTTAATTTTTAATCTATTATTTCTCATCCTTTAAAGAAGTTAAAAAAGAAATTGGATCTATTATTGAATGATAAAAATTCGAAAATCGTGACAAAATCTGTAGTGGCGTTATCTAGGTGTGATAAAATAAAAGAATATTCAAATAAAATAAAAATTAAAGCAGGAAGAAGATAAAGGAGAAAGCAAAATAATTTAAAGTGCAAGCATACGTATTACAAATTTAAAAATCTTTAATATGCAGAAAATCGGTTGTATTTTAACTCTAATGCTAATTTTTAATATAATTATGCTTGTTACTTTAAAAACTGAATAATAGTATTGTCGCATTGACTTCCTTTGTTAAAGCAATGCGTAAATGATGTTTCTTTAAACTCACGAATTGACACAATTGTTCAATATCATTGCATCGATAAAGGATATATGAAATACATTTTAAATGTGGTTTAAAAAAAATAACAGTTTTATGATGTTTTATTACAACTTTTATTATGATGTTTTATACAAGTTAAAAGTAAAAAATTAAATAGGTTAAAATTATAATTGATATTATAAATTTTAATTAACAATCAGATTATTAAATTATACTTACAGGTATGTTTATAAAACAAAAAAGGGAAAACGCTGCGAATTCAGGTATCGAACCCGGAACCTACGGATCAGCCGGCTAACGCCATATCAACTGAACTACGACCAACCGATTATTTTGACACCAAAGTAAGTATTTAAGTTGTGTACGACTATTAGACCCCCTGGTTTCTCAAGAACTAAGAAGCGTTGGATAAAATCCGTTGAACCTGACACTTAGGGGTCTCTACCCTACAACATATATTAAAATAATCAAAATTTGTGATTAACAAGGTTGGCCCTCTCCTTGTTAGACAGAGTTGATAAGAGGCGAAGTAAAAACGTCTCTGCGTAAATCGTGTAGCTTGTCGCAGCATAATAGAGATGTTCTGGAAGTGGTGTGTTTTAAGATGTTAAGAGAATAGTAATACAGTCGGACCTCTACTTAACGAAGTCGCTAAATCCCGGAAAAAAATTCGTTATATGGAAAATTCGTTAAATAGAGATTCACCTTTTAAAATACTTTAAACGACATAAAACAGATTTTAAATTCATAAACGCTAAATATTTTTACTAAACGTAATTAATCACTCTTCTTTTTTATGCATTATATTGATTTCTTTTATTTATTTTATCCACCAATATCCATCATCAATTCATTTTTTATATGTGTTTAAATCTTTGAAATCTGCAAGGAAAACAAAATATTGTCCAGGAATACACCGTATTTTCTATTTAAAGTGAATAGTTTTACATTAAAATTAACGAATTTTAATGACTTTATCGTATTTATTCTTATTATAACCAATAATTTTAACCATACATTAACATATGCGTTCTTAAATTTAGTTTCTGAAAAACTCTGTTAATTTTGTCTGAGTTTTTTCTTTTAAAAAGTGCTTTCTCTCATAATACGTATCGCATCTTTCCATGCACCAAAAACCCCTTCATGCGCATTTTCTTCAAACTATAATGCGCGTCGGATTGTTTCAAAAGATTTTAGCATTTCATCATACGAAGTTTTGTTAATTCCTGCATCATGATCATTTCCATCATCATCATATTAGTCTTCATCGCAATTCATTGCTCCATTGTTTTTTATTTTTCACACTGTCGAAAATATCCAATTCGGATAGCATTTCCGAGGTCTCAATTTCAGAATTAAGTGAATTATAATCATCAATCAGCACATCATGGTTAATTTCTTCTTTTTTTCTCCATCTGTATCCACATTTTTTTAAGTTATATTCTAAAGGATTATCGTCTTCGTCCTCCGTACTTACCGAATTCTCACTGCTGGCAAAGAAGGTGCCTGGTAAAACCAGTTCTAGGCCACTGAACATCATAAAATGTGTTTAAAGAAAGAATAAGTTTGAAATGTCCAGAAATATTTTAAGAAATGGGGAGGAAAAAAAATTTAGATCACAAGAAAAAATTCGTTAAATAGAGAATACACTTCGCTATTTGGAGGTTAATTTACGAAGAAATTCGCAAAATGTTTTTGGTTCCAAGGAAAAGTTTGCAAAATAGAGGTTCGTTACATAGAGGTCCGACTGTATCTTTTTTGCATAATAATATGTGATAATATATTAAAATATTTCCACGTAAAATTAATTTTTAGATACCATTATCAGAAAGAGGTGAATGTAACTTCCCTTATAGAAATATAGTACAATAAATAGAACATATTTTCCCTACTAAACATTTTTGGGAAGTTTTCAACTCAAACTTTAGATAAACCAATTACGATTATATTTAAATAATCAACATAACCTGTATTTTTAAATGAGTACTTGTTTTATTCGTGTAGTTTAACATATTGTTTTGTACTCAAACTCATCATACCTTACATATAATGACAATTTCTAACTATTTTCCATTATTTTATTTCATGTTATATACTATTAATGCAGTATCTTAAAATGTAATAGTAATGATAATTCTTCTTCAATTGACGATCAAAATTTTTATTCTGACTTCAAGTGGAATAGTTTCCAATAACTCATTTATCTGAATGTAAGGAAAATAAGGAATCAAGATAAAGTTGCTGAAAGAACAAAGAAAAAATTTATCTAATGTCAGCACAAATAAAAGTATAAGAAGGAAGTAATTCAAAATCTGCTGGACAATCGTTTACACTTAGAAGTATTTTCCCAAAGGGTAAGTGATTACAGCCAAAGGCGAAGGAATAAAAACTCTAACAAGCGGTATTTATACTTTCTTTGATTATTCATCTTGTTGTGATAATAATTGGCACTTTCATAAAACTTTTAGTGTCCGTATTATACTTAAGTGTTTATTGGAAAATGTCAAGAGTGCAGCGATAACTAAACTCGATTGTTATGCATAAAAAACAGAAGAATGCTTGAAATAGATCTTAAATTAAAGATTAGCAAACTTACTTGTGTGACCTTTGTAAGATTTAAAGCTCCTTTTAACTCATTAGAAGCAATTTTTTTATTGAAAAGTTTTATGTAATTTGCTGGTATCATGTTTATCATGTTAATTTGAATATATAGGCAAACTCGTATTTCTACATCTTTCATTAAGTTTATCTATTTTAACCCTTTATGCACTGGATTATGAATTCATGAAAATTTTATCTTCTAAAGCCCTTTTCTTGAAATTCTAAAATTAAATTAGAAGATTTACATAATCATTTTAGAAGGATCGGTGGATTTAGAAGGATTAATTAAATTTGAATTTATAGGGATTTTGTGCAATATTTATAACCCCACTCAAATCTTTTATTTTAAATATTTTGCTTAGTATTTTGTAGGCTTAGGAAATGTACAAATATAATGATCTTACAATAGAAATAGAAATATAGAAATATTTCCGAATTGAAAAATCACCCCCCTCCAACGGCAAGAAAGCTGAAAAAAGATGCAAAGGCAAAAGAAATCATCCTTGTAAAAATATTTTAGTTTTGTGTAACCAATAATTCTTTTGGAACAAGATAAAGTAATGCACCTATTACTCATTCTAAACTGTATTACTACTAACCGATGTATTAAATGAATTTTATAACAAGTTATCTTAATGGCACTTATAAGTACCGTCAGTAGGTAAAGGGTTAATGCTTACGTATGTGTTTTACTTTAAGCCAGTATTCACTTGACTTTGTGTTTATCACTTTTCCTTTAGTAGTTAATGTTATCGATGATCATTAATTCATTCACCTAAAACAAAAAACAAAAACGAAACAATGCAGCATTTAAAGATAATCGCATTTATATTACACTTATATATCATGTTATATCGACAGGCATTTATGTGGAGTTCGTATGTTCACATTCTGAATTTGTATTCAAGGGTTTCCTCTTTTTATCATTTTACTCACAAATCTTTGCACGTTAATTTATTGAAACAGAGATATAATTAGGTAGATTTATCTTTTAATTTTACTGATGCAGATATACTTCCTTTGACATTCTGAATTGTTTTGAGTGAATTTCGTGACAAATTTAATCTTAACTTCGATGGTCGATTGCATCTGACATTTGCAGACCAATGCATAATTGTTTAATCCGGCTGATGTCAAAATGGTAATGTGGTAATCTCCATGTTTTGAGTTGCTGTTTTATCAACTTTTCTAGCAGCATTCTAAAGTTCCTTTTAACTGATATTTCTCTATTGTTATTATTTTATACACTAATCTCCCAAGACTAATTCATTTGACATAACTTCCTGACTCTTTTATCTTCTTTTAATTTTACCTGGATTGATTTTTATTGATGCAGGGATACTCTGCTTGAAATTTTGAAGCTACCTCTCCGAAATGTTTCGATAATTTTTTCTTGGTTCCATTTTTACTTTCTTGTATCTTCAATAGAATAAAGTATAGTAATCGAAATTTTTTTCGACTTCCGGTTTTCGGCGGATTTACACGTTTTAGGGGTCAGTAATCCAAATAAACATACTTATAAAAAATGTCTGTCTGTCGGTGTGTCCGTGTGTCCGTATGACCGTGTGTCTGCATGTCCGTGGGTCTGTCGCTATTGTACGATCAAAAAGTGTATGAAGTTATGCATAGAATTCAACCAAATTTTTTGTGTATGTTTTTGGCCATGGTAAGAAGGTCCTGTCTGAATTTGGAAATAATCCGCCGAAAAGGCACACTTCAATAGCGAATTTTCTGTAATTTTCTTCATTTTTTCATTCTTCCATTATACACTCGTTGTGGCTCGTGAAGCGACGGGAATTTCCCATCCTGGTAAGCCGACTATTCGTGAACAGCTGATATACAACAGAATAACGAAGAACTATTGAGTTTAATAAATGTCATGATGGATGTTATTTTGTTTTTTCTCCAATTAATTGACTGAAGAAGAAATTTAAGATAAAAGTCAAAGTTGATATAGTATTGAACTAATGAAAATGAAATATTGACATTTGTAACAACATTTTTAAATATTAAAATATATGAGACAAAAGAAAATTTTGGAATTGACACATCCAACTAGTTACAACTGTGTACATAATACAGGGTGTCCATAAAAAAAGATCCCAGATATAAATTTAAATAGTATCAACTGTTATCGTTGTAGAGTGTTGGTTCAAGGTCACAAATAAAGAGCAACTCAAACAGTTTTTGATAAGCGCAATCGCGAGTACTACTTTGTTATTGACTCGCTTGCAGTGCCCCATACGCAAAATGGCGTCTCCTATTCGTAAAACGTTATTCCTGGGCAGAAGATTTAAAAGACGTTAGAATCATGCGATTTTTTCCTTTGGGTTTTATAAATATTTTGTCTACGTTCCGCCGCTACCTAATGATTTGCCAGATTTGAGACACGGAACTGAAGAGGCTACTGCTCCCGTTACACCGGACTTGCTAATTGAAGTGTAGTAAGACTTGAACTTTAGGTTGTTTGTAATCCGTATAACGAAATGTTCCAATATTGAACATTTGTAAGAAAAACTAGGCTAGTTTACCTTCAATTTGATGTATTTTTTTTTGTAAATAGGCTTAATTAAACAGTTATAATGTACGATTGAAACTGGGACTTTCTTTTATGAACCCTGTATAACATACAATTATTTAAGCCTGACAGTCAATGTGTATCACGGATTACAAGTACTGTCACTGAATTTACTATTATAGAGATGCTTTGAAATCGCAAAATATTGTCGATCTAATTGCTGTAATGTATGTTTTTATAGACAAATGAATCTGTATTTATACCTGTATCGTCGGAAAAAAAACGAATCTTGTTGAAGAATTTATGATCTGATGAATATTGCCATCTGGTGGATGAATGTATGAAACGCTTGTAGACGCGTGCGTGTCCGATTTCTTTCCACTTCTCTGCATTTAGGAGGTTGTGAAATTCTCTTTATTTTTGTCTATTTTGTTTTTACGTGTATATACACATTAAAATAAAATAGATTCTAAAATTCTCTTCCAAAATTTAAAAAAAAAAATTATACACTTTTTTAAAATTATTACTTTAGTAAAGAAAAGAGATATCATTTCCATAATAGTTATAGGAACAGAAAATTAAGTTGATAAATAGGATACATTAAATAATTAATTGATTGTATGTACCCCTTTAACAGTTATTTGGATTAGAACTAAATATCATTCTTCTATAATATTATTAAAATCATAATAATGCAATATTTCATTTCATTCTGTAAAAATGTGCGGAAATCAAAGAAGACTTTCTCAGAAAAACCTTCTCAAAAATTCACTGTAAAGAGTAATCAGATGCTATAACGTATCTTGAGAGAGTTTTTTCTATAAATAATTAATGATTCATTAGACAGAAAGTGATATCCTTAATTGTGATCTTTGATGTGATCTACACTACGGTGTAGTATTATAATATATAGAGTATCGAAATGCAAGTTGAAAATTTACTGTTGCCTTCTTGCCTTTAAAGCAATTCACGTTTATATATCAAATTAAATTAATGGAAAACGTTCCAAGGAAATTTCTTCTAAAATTATATATTAAATTTAAAAAAGACATCGGTACTAATTATTTTTGAACCACATGCCTTGATGAAAATTACAGCTTTAATACATATAAAGAAAGTTCCGGAATTATGAAACATCATTTACATTTTTATTTGTAAGCCAACAGAAAAATGGGATACTTTAAAAGTTACTAGAGGAAAAAATTGACTATTTCTTAACACATTTTCAATGCATTTAAAGTGGAAGAAAAAAATAAATATAAAGATTTTTAGCGTTAAAAAAAAGTTACACTTTCCACATAATGGCGACCACTCTGGTAATATGGAATAGGGTTATGAGGATTATTAAAATTGCAAGGAAAACCACGATTTAAAAGAATAACTAAAATAATTTAATGAGTAAATCTTGGTACATCATCTATAAATCATGAGATTCTTTGAAAAATTGTTTCAGTTTTTAGACCTGCCTTGAAACAGATGTTTAGTTGATATTCCATATTACCCGAAACAAACCATCTTGAAAAAACATAGTCTCTCCACTCGTCAACAAGTCAGCATAGAGAAAAACTTAACGTCACTGACAATGATATTTTATAATTAATACGAATTTTATAAAATTTACTCTAAAAAAAATCCTGCAAAATTTGAAAATAAGATTTTATTTCACCGCGTCGCTCCTACAACAGGTATATACAGGTACTAATTATATTTTTATTTCTTTAACTAATTAGATTTTTGTTTAATTAGTTAAAGACAGTTAACTAGTAAAATTATTTTTATAACACCTTAAAGACGAACTTCCGCTAAAAGTTTTTAATTTTTTACCACCAGTTATTACAAAAAGAAATTTTTGACTAATTAAAAATTTCTGGGTTTAAATGAGGGAAAATTTTCTGTTCAAAGTTACTGAACTCTAAAAAATAAATACTTAAATTTACACAATAAAATAAACATATTCATTACACAAAAACGATTTGTATATATGTGTAAAGTGGCGTGTAAATTGCCAAATACACGCCGGCTGTGTCAATTTCAAAATACATATTGCTTTGTGTATTTTGATGATAACACATTAATAGGCTTAAGTGTGTAAAGCTTAAGTATGTTAGTCGCCTGATAACTCTGAAATACATAGCGTAACATGTGAATTACACATGAGTACACATATAAGTATTTGTGTAATTTTCAAAAAGGATGGATTCTATGTACATAGTACATAACCTTATAGTTTGGGGTGTAAATTTTTAACTGAATTTTTTAACGGTCGCAAAACAAATTTGCATGAATAACAAATTCATTTACATGCGTTTGTTCTCTTTCCAGCAGATTTGTTTTAAAACCTCAAAATAGTGTACCTTTAATTTAGAAGAAACAGGGTTGTCTGAAATTATATTTACTCCATCTTTTTGTTAAATTTGTTTTGAAGTCCTAAAATCGTATGCACAATTTATGCACATAACCTGTATAATCTAAATAAATACACTGTAAAATAAAATTTCGTTAAAATACGGAATATATGACGCCAGTTTTATTTCCGTATTTTGTCGGGGAAGGGGTTCCTATCAATTTCAGTCTTTTCTTTTCAAAAATACATTTACATCACAAGGAGAAATTCCCTATTTAACTGAATCTATTGTAAACGAGCAATACTTACTGAAACGGGATACGAACTAAGGAACTACAACATTCCAATGCGCCACCTTGTCCATACAGCTACTATTGCACAAGCCAAATTTCAAGTATCGATATTTATTGAGGGATACATACAGGGTGGTTATAATTAAACTTCCCCTATAAACAGCATCCTACAGGGCAAACGGGTGAGCGGAATGCAATGAAATTTGGTATACAGACTATACACGAAGTGCGCTCACGGAATTTCGAAAAAAGAATTAGTTCCAAAATGTCCACCAGATGGCGCTTTTTCCGGAAAAAAAACATTAAATTTAACACAATAAACGACCAAAACGGAATACAAAAACAATATTAACAATCCAGAACAAGAATTATGAGTAATAAAATGTAAAACCGGCTGCTTTGGCCGTTTATTGTGTTAAATTTCATGTTTTTTTCCGTAAAAAGCGATCTGGTTGACATTTTGGAACTTTTTTTTTTTTTTCGAAATTCAGTGAACGCATCTCCTGTATAGTCTATATACCAAATTTCATTGCATTCCGTTCACCTGTTTGCGCTGTAGGATGTTGTTTATAGGGGAAGTTTAATTATAACCACCCTGTACATACACAGATGAACATAAGTACAGAGATTTCTGTATAATATTCTGTTCTTACGCATATTTCTGTGTAATATTCTTACGCATATAGCTGTGTAAAGTTCGCACTCATATTTTTGTTTAATTTTATGTTCTTACACATATATCTGTATAATATTCTTACACATATTTCGGTGTATTGAGGTATTTGTGTAATATGCAAAATTTACATGAACACACCAATTCGGGTAAATCCGTACTATTTTCTACACTTACTTGTTTGAGTTTTTGAAGGGATAGCAAATTATACACTTCCATTAAGCCGATAAATACACATTAATACAGGTACATTTTTACGATGAGTGTAACTTTTGTGACAAAAGTGTAGTTTTACATATTTACACACATACTTATGTCAAAATGACTAATTTACACATTTATTTTTTAGAGTGTATGTGCCAAGAAACTTCAGAAAATGCAAAATGTTCGTGCCAAAAAAGAGGTAAGATTTCCGCTTAATCCTTTGTGACTAAACAACTCCGATTTGAGAAATATTTGTACTCAGATGTTATAATATATCGTTTTAAGCATGCAAAAAAATTGCAACATAAATATTATAAATAAATATTATTGACTAAAAGTTACTTTTTCCACATCTGCAATAATCAGAAACTTACATACTTCAAATAAATATTGTAAATTTTCTAATACAAAATCGTGAAGAGTATGAGTTTACTTTTGTAAAAAAAAAAAAAAAAATCTACTTTAGGATGTCTCGGTCTCCAACCTTTTTAATTTAACAAAATTTACGATGTTAGATTTACATATAACGATGCGAAACTGCTTAAATTATAAATAAGACTTTGGCAAGAAAAAATAACACAGTGCCACGGTCTTTGGAAAATTCTATGAACAGTTTATATTAGCTGATGTGTTGAGAGATAGCAGTAATAAATAAAATCCTCTTTTAAAGCACAATGTATAAATAATATTGATCTTTGTGTATGTTGCAGATGTGATACACGGTTATACAAACTCTCTAAAAAATAAATACGTATTTTTACACATTAAAACAGGTATACTGACAACACAAAATGATTTGTCTGTATATGTAAAAAGGTGTGAAAATTGCCAAATACACGGCCTGGTATGTCAATTTCAAAATACACATTCTCCTGTGTGTTTTAGTAGCACGGCTTAAGTGTGTAAACTGTTATCAGATAACTCAGAAAAGTGTAAATTACACATGTGTATACATATATCTGTGTAATATACAAAAACGATGGATTTTGTGGACACAGTACATAACCGTCTAGTTTGAGAAATAAATTTTAAAATAAATATTTTTATGGTCACAAAACAAATTTTCATGGAAAGCAAGCGCGTGTAATTGGTGTGTTTATTCTCTTGATAGCATTATTTGGTTTTATACCACAAAATAATGCAACCTTAATTTTCAAAAAACCGGATTGTCTGAAATTATACTTACTGCATGCCATTCTCAGTTAAAGATTTTTTGAATCCCTAAAATAGTATAGCCATAATCTATGAATAAAAACTGTGTATAATCTGAATAAATGCTCTGTAAAATAAAATTTTGAAAAATACTGATCTTGTGACGCCGGTACTATTTCCGTATTTTGTCGATTTTTTTTATCAATTCCAGTCACAAGTCACTACTCCTTTTTTTCATTCTCACATTCGAACAACAAACTTATTTCAAATCCACATGTACACTGGAGGGTTGCCACATTGGAGGGGTTGCCGTGCCACTAACAGACTGGCGCATTACAGACGGTAGCATTTGAAAGATCACCACAAAACATCCCCTCCATTGAACAAGGTGAACGACAGTAACATACAGAAGAAAAAGAAATATATATACACAAATACAGTAATATAGAAATACAATTATATAAACAAAATTAAATAACAGTTACAAGTCTTTTAGGAAAATGTACATGACGACCACTACGAGTGACATAGTTAGGTGAATTGCTGTCATCTTTTTAAGTAGAAATTGGAAGTTGAACAGAGTCAGGAATTTTATTATCATATGATTCTGATAACAGATAAGCAGGCTTAACACGGTCGATTGACACTCGCAATTTTTTTCTTTAATCATTATGGTAATGATTTTATTATTGCGAGAAATAACAGGATGTGAACCAGTGTAGGGCTGAAATAATGGCGGCTGCACTCTGTCAACTCGTAAAAAGATGTTCCAGCAAGTTTGTAAAGATGGGTTAATATAATACTTGTCAGTGCAACGAGCAGGTGTTGCTACTGGATTTAAAAGTCGCATATTGTTGCGAAGATTCGTAATGAAATCATCAGTACAAGGTGGGATCACTGATGTAGATAACATGTCACTAGGAAGTCGTAAAGTTGTGCACTAGTTCAGCACAAGAAGCATGCAAGTCTTTTTTAACGGCTGTTCTGATACCTAGGAGAACTACAGGAAGTATCTCGGACCATCTATTATTCTCGTGAGCTTTCAGAGATGATTTAAGATGTCTATGAAACCGTTCTCTAATTCCATTGGAAATTGAGTGGTATGCCGTTGTGCGGATTTTATTCGTGCCCAGCATGCGGGTAAATTCGGCATATATAGCCGATCGCATTTGGGGACCTTGGTTTGATGTGATGACTGAAGGACAACCAAAGCAGGAGATCCATGTATTGAATATCGCACTGCATACAGTCGTAGCTAGCGTATCTTTGATAGGAATGTCCTCTGGCCATCTAGTAAAACGATCAATGATCGTTAAAAGATGAGTATAGCCATCAAATGGAACTAAAGTGCCTACGAGATCTGTATGTATTTGATCGAAGCGTGCATCCGGAAAAGCAAATGTACCCAAAAGTGCTTTAGTGAGCCTCTGTATTTTAGAGCGCTGGCATGGTTCACAACATCGAACCCACGTTTTAATTTGACGCTTCATGCCTGGCCATACATATTTGGCGCATATGAGCTTAGTAGTAGCTGCTATACCAGGATGGGAAAGATTGTGAAGATGATCAAAAATAAGCTTTCGAAAGGAGTTTGGAACAATTGGACGAGGAGTTCCAGTCGAGATGTCACATAGCAAATTACAGTCAGACATTTGACAAGGTGTTAGTTCAATTTTAAGAGACGAGGTATTATTTTCAGAAAGTTTCTTAATTTCAGGATCATTTTTCTGTGCATCTGCAAATTCATGAAAATTTAATGCTGGAGATTCTGTAATTGAATCAATTTCAATGCGCGAAAGTGCATCAGCAACAATACTTTGAGAGCCTTTCACATGCCGAATATCAGTCGAATACTGTGAAATTAAATCTAGGTAGCGTAATTGCCGCGGGGAGCATTTATTTGGATTTTGTCGAAAGGCATAAATTAGTGGCTTTTGATCCGTGTATATTTGAAAATCTAACATATACCTGAATTTTGTTACGGCAGAGTAAATAACGAAAAATTCCCTATCATACGTTGACCATTTACATTGGCTCGAATTGAGCTTCATTGAAAAAAAAACTATTGGTTCCCAATTATTCTCAGAAAACTACATCAAAGTACCCCCAACTGCAACATCGGACGCGTCTACCGATAGGCTAAGTTGAGCGCCAGGAATTTGATGCTTCAAAAGAGTAGCGTTAGCAATTGCATATTTAGCAGCATCGAAGGCTGCAGCAGCTTTATTATTCCATTCAAGGTGTTCAGTTGGTTTGTGAACACGGGAAGATGTTTTTTCATATTTTTATGCCCTTCTAATAATTGCAATAAGGGGAAAATATGTTGGTAGCGTTCAGAATGAAACATCTGTAAAAATTGAACGTTCTTAAAAATCGACGTAATTGGGTTAAAGTGGTTGCTTGAGGAAATTTTATTATACACTGGACTTTATCAGGAAGAGGCGAAATTCCCTTTTCGGAAAGATTAAATCCCAAAAAATCAATTGTAGATTTTCCAAATACGCATTTTGAAACATTAATTCAAAGTCCATATTCTTGTAATTTTGTAATTAAAAGTTTTAAATGTTCCAAATGTTCATCAGGGTTTTTAGACGCAATGCAATAAGAATATTGTGAACAAAGGCATAAACACCTGGTAAATTACGGGTGATTTCCTCTATAAAACGTTAAAAAGTCGCAGATGCGTTCCACAATCCAAATTGCATTTGTGTACTTTCATATAATCCAAAGGGTGTACATATAGCAGTTTTATGAACATCGTCTGGGTTGACCGGGATTTGATGGTATACCTTTATAAGGTCAACCTGACTGAAAATTTTTGAACCATGTAATGAACTGGTAAAATCTGCTATACAAGGGATTGGATATTTATCTTTAATTGTTTGAGAATTAAGAGCCCTGTAGTCACCAACAGGTCGCCACTCCAACGTACCCTTTTTGGGTGCCATATGGACAGGAGATGCATAGTTACTACTAGAAGGTCTCAGATGTCCTAACTGCATGATGTTTTAAAATTCTTGTTTTGCAATTTGTAAGCGATCAGGAGCTAACCTTCGCGGTTTTGCGACGACAGGAGGACCTTTTATTATTATATGATGTACCGTATTATGTTTAACGGGTTGATTGGGATCGGGCAATTTCGTGATGGAAGGAAATTGCTGTAAGAGTTTATGATAAATAGTATCACTAAAAACAGATTTTACTGAATGGAAATTTTTATGTTTTATATGGCCAATGGATTGAAATTTAGTTTTCATGTCCCGAAGACATTTATTACGAAGATCAGGCACCAATTCAAAATAATGGAGAAAATCAGCTCTCCAAGAATGGGTGTGCTGACATTGGCAATCAGAAAAGTCCATGTAAATTGTCTCCTTAATTTAAAGTCCAATGTGAGTGTTTTTTGTCCATAAACATCAATTGTTGCTGAATTTGCTGCAAAGTGCTTTTGTTGGGAGGGATTTCTCTTTTGAAAGTTATTAGCACATAATAATGACACGTCTGACCCATTGTCGACCAAGAAGGAAACGTTTGTCTTTTTATCTCTAATAAATAGGCGACGTGATTCTTGGGGCAAAGAATAAGTCGCCTCTATTCTTTGCTGTCTGCATTTCCCGTCCATGAACAAGATTTAACACATTTTTCTTCCTTACACTTGTTTCCAAAACGACGAAGAAACCAACACACAAAAGAGTCGCGCTTATTAGAATTACTTCTGTTGCGGGGATTTCTGTATCCGCGGAATGGGGATCGACCTCGAGAAGTTGAAAGTTGATCAATTCTTTTATTTAATTTTTCAATTTCGCGAAACAATTTATTTTCGAGTGACTGGGCATTTATTTTGGAAATTATTTTGGAATTTTCAACAGGTGATGGGGTAACTTCAAGTATTTTATCAGTAATTTCAGCTGCTTTATCTAAAGAAAGATTTGAAACAGCGGCTACAATTGACTGTACCGAAGATGGTAAACGTTGAAGAAATAATTCCATCATTAAATTTTCGGGAACGCTAAGAGATTCGGCACGACGTTTCATATCGCGCAATAATTCGGAGGGTTTGCGTCTTCCTAATTCCTCTCCAGATAAAAGTTTACGAACTTCCTGCTGAGACGATTCACCTGAACGATTAATTAATTCAGTTTTCGATTTAGTATAAGGATCAGTAGCATCAGGTTTTATAAGAACATCGCGAAGTAATGATGCAATGTCGGGCGGGAGATGGGATACTAAATAATTATATTTAGTAATCTATTCAGTAATTGGTTTTGGGGTGGCGAGAGAAAATGTGCTTTCGCACATTATAAACCATAAAGCAGGGTCAGATCTGTTTTACACAGGAATTTGTACGACGTTTACTTCCGACATTGTATGTTTATGCCTCTCAACAAAATACAAATAAAAATTTCAAAATTGAATCAAATATAAAAAATATAATTCACAATTCATAAAAATAAAAATAAAGCATGTTCACATAAAATTTAAGGGGATAGGACAAAGAAAAAAGCTTAAAATGAAAATCGAGATCAAAATTAAAAAGAATTAGAAAATTTTAACTTATCTGGACCATCGCACTCTCAGAAATGAATACTCAGATTTCACGAAATTTTCTTTGTTTTTGACGAAATAGTTTCCTGGAAAATGCTCCGAGCGAACATTTCGTCAAATTGATGAAATTAGTTTCTTCACTTGCTTGACGATATAAATTTCGCCAATAGTTTCGTCAAAAGAGGGCTGGTGGCGCCATCTCTCAATCAGTTTGGAAGCTCCAATATTTGACACGGGGAAAGAAAAAATAATCACCTCTCTCTTTCCCCGGCTTGATTCGAACTCACGACCTTTCGTATGGGAGGTCGGTGTTCTGCCAACCTGGCTGCTGGGGAGTTGAAAGTGTCTGCTTTTAGCCTGATATAATGAATTCTACTTCGTATTTTATTTTTATAACGTAGATTGCAATTTTATCGGGCTGCTATATTTTCTGAAAGTTTTAAGGAAAGCTAATTTATTTTTATGGTTTTCTCGTATCAATGAATAATTATAATATGGCTTGATTAAATAATTTACAACTGAAATTTTCTTTGATCAATGGATGATTAGAATATGGTCTGGTTAATTTGTTGCTCACAAATAATGAATTGTGAAGTGCATATTGCGTGAGATTTTATCACTTTGAGTAGGAAGATAAGATTTTAACACTTTACTGTTTTGTTTATAAAGAGGAGAGGGATCAATTATGTTTATTTTTAATTTGATTGAAAACATAATGTACTTCTTAAAAAAAAAAAAAAAAAAAAAAAAAAAAAAAAAGATATCCTAGAAGTTTGAAATTTTATTGACGTAATTTTCTTATTGAATGGTTTTGAAAAACACAGGAAATTTATTCTTTTCGAATTAAGACATAACGAACGACAACATATAAATAAAATAATAATAATATTAATAAGCATTCCTAAAAATTCTAACAGCTAAAAAAATAACTAATGAAGAAACAATAACTACCTATATTTCAGTATTTTCTGAAAAGCACTAAGTGCTGTTTTAAAATAAATTATTACAGGATTAACACAAACAAGCGAATATCTGTAGGATTTGAGGATCGTAGGATTTGAGGATCGTATAGGAAATAATCGTAGGATTTGAGGAAATGTTTCCTTAAAATGCATTGAGTCTGACCGAGATTGAGGCAAAAATTTCGTCAAATATTTGAGGGTTTACGTTTCGTTACAAGTCACGTGATGTTAATAGGAAATGATCGTCAAAAACGACGAAATACAGCTCGAGGATTTCTGAATCGTCAAAAGGGAGAGTTTTATTTCTGAGAGTGCGTTAATCCTAAGATGAAATTGCATAATTCTCTGCAATATGCAGATATACGCACAGATGCAGCATTTCAGCATTTAGCTGATTACTCCACGATTTATTTTTTATTCGTAGAATATAAACACATAGAACAAAATCACTATTCGTAGAACAAAATCATCTTAGTTTCTTTATTCGAAGGCGCGAAACGAAAATTGTCGTAAATTCTCCATAAAAGTCACAAAATAAATATGCGTTCAAACACCGGTTCACCATTAAGGTGATTGCTCAGCAACTATTCCAATATATCTATTATCTGACTCATATCTTAAATTAAATATTAAGTTTTATTTCTTGCATCAACAATTCATTACTCCTTTTTTTCA
Source organism: Maratus speciosus (assembly GCA_963932465.1). NCBI lineage: Eukaryota > Metazoa > Arthropoda > Arachnida > Araneae > Salticidae > Maratus > Maratus speciosus. The sequence continues at coordinate 257,976,134 of OZ010786.1, forward strand.
TTCTCACATTCGAACAACAAACTTATTACAAATCCACCTGTACACTGGAGGGTTGCCACATTGGGGGGGGGGGGGGGGTTGCTGTGCCACGAACAGACTCGCGCGTTTATCGCCCGTTGGACGATAGCATTTGGAAGATCACCACAGAGTTGAGGTGATTGCTCAGTAACTATTTCAATATATCTATTATCTGACTCATATCTTAAATTAAATATTAAGTTTTATTTCTTGCATCAACAATTCACTACTCCTTTTTTTTCATTCTCACATTCGAACAACAAAATTATTTCAAATCCACCTGTACACTGGAGGGTTGGCACATTGGAGGGGTTGGCGTGCCACTAACAGACTGGCGCGTTTATCGCCCGTCGGACGATAGCATTTGAAAGATCACCACAGATACATCTACATCAAGAGGAGAAATTCTTTATTTAATTCAATCTACAGTAAACAAGCAATACTTGTCGAAACGGGATTTGAACTCACGATCTGCGACTTTCTAAACAAACCATTGACAATTCAGCTACTATTGCACAATCCAAGTTTTTAAGTATCGACTTTTATTGTGTTCACATAAGTACAAATATTTCTGTGTAATATTCTCTTCACATATAAATATAAACATTACATGCTGTGTAAAATTCGCACACATAATTCTGCGTAACATTTTGTTCTTATGCATATATCTGTGTTATATTCTTACACATTATTCGGTATAATATGCCAAAAACACTGATATTTGTGTAATATGAAAAAAAAATGTAAATTACTTTAACACACCAATTCGGGTAAATCCGTAAATTTTGTACTATTTACACACTTGTTCGAGTTTTTGAAGGGATAACAAATTACACACTCCCATTAAGCCAACACTGTGAGAAAGCGGACTAAAATACGGAAATACTATTGGCAATCGAGACACCAGTACTATTTCCATATTTTAACGGAAGTTTTTCCCTGTAAATACCAAAGGAACGGAAATTTTTCTGTACTCTACCGGAAAAAGTTCTTTTAAAATATGGAAATAGTACTGGTGTCTCGATTGCCAGTTGTATTTTCGTATTTTAGTCCGTCTTCTTTTACTGTGAATAAACACACATAAATATAGTTATATTTTAACGAAAAGAGTGTAAATTTTATGGCAAAGGTGTAATTTTACAAATTTACATATATACGTATGAAAAGTGACTAATTTGCATGTTTATTTTTAGAGTGAAGGGTTAAGATAAGTAGTCTTTAAAATAAAATTTAGTACAGTCAACATAAAGAAAAACCTTTTAATAACACTGGTCAACAAATTTGAACTTTTTCTCTGTCCTAAAACAGAAATTAGTTGTTTTTTATGCGGTTTTTTGTGCTGATTCCGAATCTAGTTTTAGATTTACTCCAGCATGTCAAGTTTGAGAATATTTGCATATTTCAATTTATGCAAATTTAGTAAATTTTATACAATTATTTGCAAATTTAAGGTATAAAGCAATATCAGGCAGGGTTTTTTGCTTTATGTTATGATTACTACCTAATTTACTTTACAAAAACGTTGTTTCTGAGATTATACTGACATGTGACTGTGAAATATTGTACCTAATTTGCATATTTTTCATGTTTTTCTAATAATGTTTCTTGTCGTTCAAATATTTCTGCCGCACGAGTACGCTAATATGTTTCTAAACCAGCTGATTTCAAATCTTGCATCTGTTTTCTTCTATCACGTCTGGTTTTTGAAAAAAGTGAAATTTTAGTTTTTGGTATAAAAAAGCCAGAAATAGTTTTTTATGATACTTCGTATGATAAACTTCAACTAGTTAGGATAGATTCTACTACCTTTTTTTCAATTATATAAATTTTTGTTTATGTCTCTGATATGAATTTGACCCTGTTCACCTTCTTTTCAATGAATTACACACCCCTAAAAAGCATCTTATATCAAGCCTGTGTTAATGCCGTGCAAAAGTAGAAATTCATCTTACTCAAAAACTAGACATCACGTAAGAACACAGACTGCAAATTTAAAATCAGCATAAAAATCTAGTCTAGAAAAACATTACGTCAATTCTGTGGCAAATGTTTTAAAGTTGATAGTGATGTAAACATTACACCATTGAAAAATAGGCAAATTAGGCTTAATAACTGATAAATAAATGTTAAGAATATACAAATCGTGACATTTATCTGAAGCAAATAGTCAAGTAGTCATTATCTAGAAAACGTAATTAGATGTGACATATATTGTATCTAAAATTTGCATAAAATAGCACAAAAAAGCTTAAATTTGCATAAATTTAAATATGCAAATTTCTCAAACCCTGGACCACCTAGAGATAAACAGAAAGCACATTCGTAATTAGCGCCAAAAACTGATCTAGAATCAACTAATTTTAGTTCTAGGACAAAATCACTGTTGCCCAGTGTAACCAAACCGACTTGCTTTGTACACACAAAATAACAGTATTTTTCTCAAGGTCTGTAATTATAATTAAACTATTTTCGCTTACAATTTGAAACATTTACTTAATAAACAAACATCACAAGACATAAGGTATCGTAAAAAAGGGTGCTTTAGATAAAATGATTTTCCATTAACGGTATTTTTTATACCATCTTATTTTTACACTTATTCAGAATCTCGCACCAAATTCTAGGCAGCCTAATAAAAATTCAAGTATTTTATGTCTCTGTTATTTTAAATAAGACTATTTAGAATTACTTAAGAAAAAATCACCTATTGTTAATAAAATAAATTAAATATTGTAAATGTCATCACGATACACATAAAGGCTTAATAGCTTTATATAACTAAACCGACTAGTTTCGTACAGTTCCTACACGCAAAACAATGGTGAAATTCTGAAAGTCTGTAATGATAAACAAGCACTTTTCGCATAAAATTCGAATATGTAATAGATAAACATATATCACGAAATATAAGTGATAAATATGGTATATGTATCCGGAAAGAAAGTGCTTTAACAAAAATAATCTTCCATAAATGTGATTTATCTTATGCTGTCTTATTTTTTAACTCATGCAGAATCTCGCACCAAATTCTAGGTGGCTAAAAAGATGTTCATTCGTTCCATATGTATGTTCCATATGTTCTACATATATATATTTCTATTGACGCGCCGACAATATATAAGGAATAAAACCTTGATGATAAATTATTTTATTGTTTTAAAATTAATCGCTAAAAATTTTATATTGCATGGGTTACCTAGAATTTGGCGCGAGATGCTGCATAAGTTTAAAAATAAGACAGTGTAAAATAATCACGTTTATAGAAGATCATTTTTGTTAAAGCACTTGTTTCCGTGATGCATATAGCATTCTTATCATTTATATCTCGTGATGTATGTTTATCCAATACATATCCAACTTTTATACGAAAAGAGTTTGCTTATTATTACAGACTTTCAGAACGTCACCATTATTTTATATGTACGAAGCTAGTCGTTTTAGTTATGTAAAACTCTTTACGCCTTTATGTTTACTGCAATCACCTTTAGCATATTTAATTTATTTTACTGTCATTAGGTGATTTTTTTTCTTAAGTAATTATAAATAATCTTATTAAAAATATCAGACACATATAAAATAGCTAGAAGAATGCTTAAAGTTTCAGACAACAAATGGTCAGAAGTCCCAAATAAAAGAAAAATGTTAAAACGGCTGCAGTTTATTATTATTATTATTATTATTTGCTGATTTTTCGCTATGTCGAAAGAAAATCAAACTTTCTTCTAAATCGTAAATAAATATGAATTCTTCAATTAGCTAATAAGATTAATATGGCTTCTTTTGCTAACCTTATATCTAAGTTATAAATATCAATAATTTTACGGTGCAAATGTTTCTCGATTTACTAGCATGCAATTAATGTTCTTGTTCTCTTCAATCTTTAAAATAAGCAAATTATGTGCCCGTGTTTACGTATGTATGCTCTAGATCATCACACATAGAAGATTTTAAATGTTTGTAAAATATCCTATCAGTTGGCATACAGGGTGATTAAAAAAATGACATGGCAAATTACGCATACAACAAGAATAAAAAATCACATACAAACATAGGGTCGCAAACCACTTATTGAGTCACAAATATAGGATGTTTCATCCTAACTGAATTCGGGTCGACGGTCATAATTTCGAGAAAAATTAAAACATTGCAATGAAAATGCAACGGTATGGACCTTGTTTTGTGTAAAATGTGATAACATGACGTAAAGTTCTAAAAAAACACGTTGCTAAAGCAATCGATGATACCGTATGAATTGATCATTCCAGTCCAAAATGTAGAGCGTCCAGTGCATACTGATGGTAGGTACAACAATTGCAAACTTCTGCCACTTTTGTTTGGTGTTATCACATTTACAACAAAGGTAAGAATGTCTGTTAACCCTTGAGGGACACCGGTATATATTATATACCACCTACGATTAATGAAGTTTTTACACCAGAAAAATTTTATTCAATTTTACTTTTCTAACTTTGGTGGAAAAAAACCGTAAAATTGCTTTTACTTATTTTGAAGTAGAATTTTTCAAAGGTTCCGGTGGGAATTCAGAATTTTACAAACGTAATTGCTTGCCCCTCAAGGGGTTAAATGTTTTATTATAATTTACTTCAGTTTTCTGAAAGTTATGACCGTCAACCCAAATCGAGTTAGAATGAAACACCTTGTATTTGTAACCCAATAAGTGATTTCCGATCCTATGTTCCTATGTGATTTTTTATCCTTGTTGTATGCCTGATTTACCATTTCATTTTGTCAACTTTTTTTTTTAATCACCCTGTATAATATATTAAAATAATAAAATAAATTGCTAACAAACTCTGTAATATAAAATTTATTATATTGAGAATATAAACTTATATTTTGTTAATTAGACGAAAACTTTTGAACGTCTCTATAATGCTGCAATCACAATTATTTCTGTTTATCTTAGATAAAAGATGTGTCAACAAACATTTCAATATAAATTAGTGTATTATTATTTATTATTAGTGCATTATTATTTCTTTTTATCTTAGATAAAAGATGTGTCAACAAACATATCAATATAAATTGGTGTATTATTATTTCTTATTAGTGTTATTATTTCTTTTTATCTTAGATAAAACATGTGTCAACAAACATATCAACATAAATTAGTGTATTATTATTTCTTATTAGTGTAATTTTTATTTCTTTTTATCTTAGATAAAAGATGTGTCAACAAACATATCAATATAAATCTTCTCTCAAAAAAATATAGAAATATAGTTTCCTTGAGTTGTTACATTTTGTCGTAAATAAATATATTTCACACATATAAGCCTGAAAGTTACTTTTATGTGCTACGGCTGCTTTTGATAATATCACTCGAAAATAAAGATCAACTTTATGGGAGTTTCGTAGATTTCCTTGCGCAGGAGAGAAGGGGGGGGGGGGATTTTCAAATAAAGAACAAAATATATTTACTATCAGTAAAATGTCTATAAAATGTATCATTACATCGAAGGAGTAGTGCCATTAATACCAGTATTTATAATACGTTGTCATATATTCATATCTTTATTTATATCCTAAACAGGATGATTCAGAACAACTGTACAATAATTTGTAGAGAGAGAGAGAAAGCTACAAACAAAATTTGCGTACGAAACTATTTATTTAGTCAAAAATACAAAATATATCACTTTATTCTGAAGCCCAAGTTTTGTTCATAACTTTAACAATTATAAAGAAATTTTAGCTAAGACTTACCTTTCTTTGTGCACAATTTTTTTATATCTGAGAAAGTGGTAGAAGTGAAAATTCTCAACATCCAAAAAGCATAGAACTAGACACAACATGTTTCGGAAATAGTTCACGTTTCATCCGATGTTATTTACCAAATTCCTTCGTTTGCCTAGCACTTTGTATGGAATATAATTACATTTTACAAAAAGAAAATTACACTATAAAAAAACTGGCAGCAAAGTTGCCATTATTCAAAGTTCAGTTTGTTTCAGTTTAATTCAGTTGCCATTTTCGCAAAATTTCCGTTCTGGTATTCAAGACTAACAATTTGTGTTTTTAAAAATAAATGCGAGCAATAGCGTAATATTTTAAAACATCTAAATATTTATTAATGCTGCTACATATTTACATGCATCAGGTATTTGCATGGAATATATAGGACACGTTTTTATAGCCTTGTCTTTCCTTGGATTCGAATCTCGGAACTCGCCATTAGAGGACAAATACTCGGTCGTCAGCTGGCCTCATCGAATAACTTGGTTACAGGCCATAAAACATCAATTTCAAAAATTTAAGGGGTTTTCTTATTCATTTTCTTTTAGTTGAAAAGAAACATTTCTGTCTGTCAAACATTTGCGTTTTTAAATTTCCACGAATAAGGAGAAAAAGAAATTCGCATTTAATCGGAGTAAATACACAATTTCCACTCAAAACATAAAGTTTCTGTTAAAAGACAGAACTTTCGCATAAAATCATCCGTATATATACGAATTTTTTTTAAGTGCTTTTACAGTTAAAATTTTCTTGAAAATACTTAATATCTGTTAACGTTGTGAGCAATAAATCCAAGTTCACATCAGAGTGAGACACCCTGTATTTTTGACTACATAAATGTGTTGAATTCGTAAACTAAATTATTTGTAATTCCACCTGTAAATTATTGAACAGGTGTTCTGAATCATTCGAGATATATTCATATCACATATCATAGATTCTAGCAAAGTATTCGTTCATGCAAAACAATAAAATATTCAAAGTTTCCTGGTTCTTTTATGTCGTTAGAAAAAGTTATATTTTGGTAACACAATTTTCTTTTATGATTGACAATGATCACATATGAAACATCTGGAATACTTCGAGTTTTCAAGATTGAAGATATTTAAATATGTGAAAAAACGGTCTTATTTTGAAGTTTTGCCTTTCAAAGTGAATGTAATCATGTAAGATTTATATACGTAAGTACGGAGATATTTTATTAAGTATATGGATAACATGCGTTGAATATACATTAAGACATTAAAGGTTTTTTGTATGGTAGGAAGAAAGACACCACTCATTTTTTACTTAAACACTGGATTGCGAAAGCTGGACTCCATTGAAAAACTTTAATATTGTCATGACATGCACTCTGCCCGACTGAGATTTTTATTTAAACTGAACCCCCTGTATTTATTCATATCATAGGGTAACTCTAGGAAAGATGGCAATAGTTTCTAAAGATTGAAATAAAAATTATTAAAATGCAAATACAAGAAATATCTATGCATATTTAAAATTCTTATACATATACTAATCATATTTTGGTCAAAAAATAATTAAATATTGAGAACAAAAAGTGGGGGGGAAAACTGAAATTAAAATGGCAGATGGCCATCTCTCCTTCAAGCCGAGGAGAGATGGCCATCCAATACAAGAAAGAAAAAGTGTAGTTAAAGTAGCAAAAAAAAAACACATTTCATATAGTTAATCATGAAAAATTATACAGCAACTAGGGGGCTCTGCCCCCTGCAAGCTACGCTCGCCAACCCCCGTTCAGACACTGTAGAATCTAAAAGCACGCTAATCTGATCGGTTTTAAAAAGATTAGAGAAGATTGAATTATACTGAAAAAACACGGGTTTCCATTCAATTCCCTTTGATTGCAAAAATTTAAGGTAGAATCAGTTGCTGTTAAGACATCCAATGGTTGTTTTCGTGTTTGGTTAGAGAAGATCAGTTAAACATTTTAAAAGAACCCAGCAAGCACAGAGCTACCGGTAAGCAATCGGCCGACAGCCGCTTGCCACTACCGGCGGTATCGGCACGATATCGGTTGCCGCTACTGGTTCCGTATCTTTTTTGATACGCCGCGCGAAAGCGGCCCGATTCATAAGGCACGCAGCCGGTCCGATATCGGCAGAAAACTATGCCGATCGCATGCCGATAGCTACCCATACGAATTCCGGCCGCAGCCTAACACCAGCATAAAAATATGTTTTGATGGCGCCATCTATGAAACATTGCGGAAAGTATATTTGAAAGGAACGAGTTTCGGCGCTGGCAGAGACTGGATTTGATCCCACGCACCCAAGGACAGGAAGTCGACGCCATAACCACTTGGCTACCGAGACTCGATCAGGGAGGATTATATGAGGTAATGAGGGGAAGACATATCGATACGTAATAGTTTGTTGTTGAAGGTAAACGGTAGATGGGGAAATTAGAAATTTGAAGTGTTTTTATTTTATTTTTATTTATTTGTCTTATGCTCGTGTATTTAAAATAATTTAATACTTAAATGAATGAAATAAATATCTTAGCGAATTCGTTAAAGCTAACGAATTTAAGGATAAATTTAAGAATAATTAAGATATAGATGTAATTAAAAATAATTATGAACAGATATAAATTTAAGAATAATTAAGCATTAAAAAAATATTTTTAGAGGTTTTGTTCAGTTAATCAAATTTTCTTATTAGGAATTATAATGTAATCACATGCGTGGCGTTACTTTATAAAATATATACTTTTAACATGGAAAAATTTATTTTTATTAATAAAAAGTTGGTAATTAAAAACTTTAATTAGAATAATAAATCATTTTATGTCGTTTTGATGATTTAAAGTAGAACATACATTTAATAAGTATGTTGCAATATTAATTTGTTACTTATCAATATTTTTAATTTAAAAATAAAATAAAAATATTAATTTACATATTTTTTTTTTCTTTTGGAAGATAATTTTTAAATGGGGGATATTTTTTAATCTTTCTTATAAATTTAAGAATGCTTATTAAATAAAATAAGTGAATTTCAGAGGTTCTTCTCTGAATACAATTTTCTCTTTAAGAATTATGATGTAATTAAATGTGATAATTCAAGAATTATATATTTGTAACATAGAAAAAAATAATTTTAATAAAAAAAAAACAATAAGTTGGTAATTAATCACTTTTAATTAGAATAAGAGTTCATTTTTTGTCATTTTATGATTTAGTGTAGAATATATTTTTAGTGATTATGTAAAATAATCATTCTTTTACTTATCAACATTTTTTAACCATCAAATAAAATAGAAATATTAATTTATTTATTTTTTTGGAGGGGGGTGGGATGTAAATAATTTTTTGAACAACAGATTTCTGGATCTTTTTTTTAAATTTTAATGCTAAAAAGTTGGGTAGTTTTTCTTATATTTTTATACATATCTTACATATCTTATCAAAACTCAAACTCAAACAAAATTAAGAAAAAGAAAAAAAAATGTCGGCTAAGACTAAAAATTCCGAATTCGGACCGATGTTGGCAAATCGAATCGAGCCACTATCAAAAATCACATATCGGTCCTGCGTCACTTGCCGGTGTAAGTCGATTGCCGATATATAAACATACGGGGACCGATTACGGTAATCGTTAGTCGAAAAGGTAGATTCTTAAGTTTCAGTTGCCGACATGCTTCCGACACTTCACCGAAACCACTGTGCCCATGCCGACACATAACCGACACTGCCGGCTGCGGCCCGATCGTGTGCCGAAAGGTATGTGTTTGCTGGGAAGCTAAAATAAAATGAATTAAGTAAACAGAGTGTTTGTCTCTCGGTATTTTTTAACAGCGTTATAAAACGATTGACATAATACAATTACTAAAATTTGCTGATCTAGCCCCTTCAAGGGCGGCGGTTCATTTTTGGACCACTTAATTTTAATCCTTAAATGCCACATTAGCACCAGAATATTGGGATGAAAATTTCCCTTTTATTAAGTAAGTGAACAAAGCCTGACTTAAATCAACATGGAATAACAAGATTACTCTCATGTCAACGTCTATGTCTGCTATCTGTCTTAAAGGCATATCGTACGATTTCTAATGACACATTGTGTGTTTTGGTGGATGCTCCACCACTTGACATAGAACTGAATTTGTCTTCTAAGCGTTATAATATCATTTATGGAAATGGTACAGTCTTGATTGACAATATGTGTTTTAAAGGTGAAGATTTTATGAATAAATTGAGGACATATAATTATCCTTACTTCTTTGAAAACTTAAATATAAAATTTGTTAAGCCAGTGGTTGATACAGTACCAGTGGTGAATCATCCGATATTGTATACTGATGGTTCTCGAACGATGAACAGTGTAGGAGCTGCATTTACGGTTTGGTATAGGGATTCTTTTATGCTAGACATGAGATTAAAATTACATGACTATAACTCTGTTTTTCAAGCAGAATTGGCTGCGATGGACGAGGCTATCAGTTGGTGCATCGACTCCCCGCATGATTCATTTCATCTTTATACTGACAGCTTGTCATCAATTTACGCTCTTCAGCGCTTATTTCCATCTAACGGTCAGCTTTTTAATATCTTCAACTCTTTGCGCCTGTTACATAATAAAGTCATATATATTGGCTGGATAAAATCGCATGTTGGAATATCAGGAAATGAAAGAGCGGACATGTTGGCAAAATCAGTTATTATAAATGATCTGTATGATAAAGTTCTACGCATTCCTGCACCAACTTCTATTTTAAAGCGTCATTTTAAAACACTTCTACATGATCAATGGCAGGTTTCTTGGGAAAATTCGGAGAAGGGAAGAGATACTTATGCGATATTAAACAAGGTTAACGATTTATTTCTATGAGAATCACAGGTGATAGGTTATTTTCTTTCTTCACATGGAGCATTTCCACAGTATCTGTTTAAAATAGGAAAACGCCCAAATAACAGGTGTAACTGCGGTGATGTAGGAAGTATACAACATTATTTGTTTGGACATTGTCCGTTAATGCCTTGTACATTTAAATTCAACAGGAATTGTACACTGAGATAGAACATTCGAAACGTTCTCATCACCCGTTCAAACTATAGAAAACTGTGTGCTATGTACAACGCACTTAATAGGGAATACTCATTTATTAGGTATAAATTTTGATAATTTTTACACTTGTAACTATTTACTTCTATCATACTATTAATACTCATCAGTGGTTCGCTACGCACATTACGTGGTTTTCTGACACTACATCAAAGGCTCAACATTGTGCCTTTTATAGTAACTGTCCTTTGTCTGACATTTTTGTTGGCGGCGATTTTCGCGTGAGGTCTGAACATTATGGTGATCTTTCTTCAAGTTAGTTTTTCTTATATAAAACTTTTATGAACATTTTTCTTTCGAACACTGAACTCATTTGAACATTAGTGAACAGTGAACTTTTATGAACATTTACACTTCATAATCTTGAACAAGGATTTATAGTCTTAACTTTTGTTATACATTTAAGTCACTTCACTTTTGTTTTTATTTTTATTATTATGATGAAAGCAACATCAATTGTTTTGTAAATTTACGATTTACTATGTAAGTTCGTCAGAATATGTGCCTTTTTCCTTGTTATTTTGGGTGCTTTCCGATGTCCGGCATCGGTGATTGTTGTGGGGATTTTCCACCGGAGCATTACATCCTATGCCATTCTTTGGTTGGTGCTCCGGTCGGGTGATCAAGTAAGTGAACAAAAGCATTTTTGTATTTCGAAATTTGTTTGTAAATTCTGGTGCCATTCACTGATTTCAAGATTTTACGAATAGAAGTGCCTTGTCCTAGAAAGGGTTAAACGCATATTAGTGTATTTATTATTTTAAAGTTTCCTTTCCCTTTTAGTATTAAAGTGTAAATACAATTTTCAAGACATAATTTTCAATATTTTCCTGCCTTTAACACGTACTCATTTAATAGTAATTTTAAAGATTTTTTTTCTGTTTTTAATAGTCACGTGAAAATAAATTTTTAATCGTTAGGAAATATTATTCTTTGCGCTGTTTTTAAAATTGAAAACAATCTCTATAATAATAGCCTAAGTCATGTGACTATCATCAGGAGCTCCAGGCGGATCCCTTCGCTTTTTATATTCCAGGAGGCCATTTTGGTACTTTAATGTTAGCCAGCCACACGTGTGATAAGTCGCCGAATATTATTCTATCGCCATTATTTCGTTTATATTATAATAGTCCAAGTCATGTAACTGCCATAAAACACGGGCTGATTCCTTCGCTTTTCTTAAGAAAGGTTTCCATTTTGATTAAAGAATCAAAATTATTTTTTCGAATAAAACTACATAAAAGTTGCCATCATCATAAAGAATTCATGTTACTTTTATGTTAGCCGGGTGAAAATCTCGCAAAAAGCTTTTTTTTAACTCGCCAGTTAGCATTTTTTAATTTTTCGAGTGGTAAATTAAAACGGTGCTACTTGGTTATCCCATCGACCAAAAATCTGTCGCCAAACTATAAGATTAAATGCCAATAATGGTTTATCGTAAATGTCACATTCACTTGACTTTAAGGATGTTACACATGTTCAGGCTATCAAGTGATTTTTATTTCGACGTTTTATTTGTATTTTTATTAATGTTATACTAATTTATTTGTTCTTTTGTTATTTAAAAAAAATGTCAATTTGTATAATTTGGCGACGGGAGAAGTAATAACATTAAAACGTTGCTTTGAAGTGGAAATTAAATCTCATGATTTGTTGCATTGTCACATACGCACCATTTTTTTTTTTACTACAATCTGGCGAAAACCCCGTTTTCAAATACCTGTTACATATGTATTTTTAAATTATTTTCTGTTATTTTTAAAATAAAATAACAATAAATAAAAAATAATAATTAATAACTATAGAACAAAACAATTTATAACATTTTTTTGTAAATAAAAAGAAAACGAATTCAAATAAACATTTATTAATAAATAAGCAACAATAGCCGGGTTACCATGTCACGCAAAATAACGCCATTTCGGCGCCAATTAGGTACCCCGTTGCGTATATGACACCTGTGTCTAATATTTTTCTTATCGTTTCGTTTAAAAAAAAGAATGAAGTAAAAGCCATTTATTTTAAAGGTTTCAATTTTAAATGAAAGTTTTGTATTAAATAAAATGATAATGAAATACAAATTGAATTCTGAATAAAAGTAACATGATGCATTTCTTAGCATACATTTAAGGGAGGCCAAATTCGTCGCCAAATTAATTTAAAATAACCTTTTCTAAAATATGAAAAAAAAATATCTGTTATGATTAAAATTTGAGTTGCCATCATTAAAAAAAAAGTATTTAAAATTAGAAAAAAATTAATATTTCGAAAACTAATTCTAATTTTAAAATTTTAATACCAGTTTTGAGATCTTCAGATCAATACGGATTTTTGGTGTTAATTTCATCGCAAAGTATTCCTTATTTTAGGAGAAATCGCCGTGAAACGTAATCAGTTGTTTAATCAGTCGTTTCATAGAATCGTTACATAAATTCGTTTCAATTCGATTCATTAGGATTTTATATATACTAGGGGTATCGTACACGGGCTTCCCGGGTTAAGGAATATAGGTGAAAACATATTTTAAATTGAAAATTAATAATTTTTTTATATGCAATAAATTTTTTAGATTGACCACTTACATTAAAAAGCATTTCTCATATGGAAAATACGAATTAACTATCAAATAAATTTTTGAAATTTATCAAAATAGATATTTTCTTATTAGCCGCATGCTAAGAGTTATTTGCTAAGATATTGCTACTTATGGCATCCTTTTATATTCTGATAATTTCAGGGCTTATACATGCCTGGTAAATTTGTGTTTTATTTATATTATTTTATTTATTTATTCATAGGGAAGTTTTTTTTTATGGATATTAGCCGTAAGAAAATGATGAACTGTTTATTTTGTTTTAAGGGCAAACGAATTAATCTTTCGTAATCGAGCTCCGCGCGATAAAGATAAATTAAAAAATATTTCATGCTTTAAAATTGTTTTTAAAACCATAGACAATCAGTAAACTGAGATGAGCTTTGCAAACAAATTCCATTTGAAAAAAAAATCCCTGCCGGCCCGGCCTACAGGCAGAGGTAGATTTCGAAGTCAAATATACTAATTTCACAAACAAAAACTAAATCATGATTATAGATAAATCCACTTTAACAATTTTATCTGGCCGCTCTTGATGAGTTTTTATTTCATTTTCATATAATAGCTGGTTTATCAGAATCATGTTAGGACGGTATTCAAAAAAATACTTTTCCATTCTCAACAACTCGAAATTTTCTGGCATAATTCCAGATTCATTTTTAATTAAAAAAAATATGAAACTTGCTGACGTGATTTTTGAAGAGATTTATAAGCGACCTGTGTTTTTATTTTTTGTTCAATTAATTAAAACTTGGTATATAAACAATTATTTTCTCAGAAGGACAATATTTTTCGTTTCTAACACAATCGCTTCGGGAAATTCCGTTCAAAATGTCTACTTTAACATCATTTTTTGAAATATATTCTGCCTCTATCTAAAAATCGATTATTACGGTACATTATATAGTTTCTGAATAAGCGAATCTACCAATTAAATGCGTTTGAGAGCAAAAATGAATTTAAAAACCAGTCAGAAAATAAGCAGTTTGGATTTAAGCGCATCCTTAATACAATGATTTTTCCAACATAATCCGCTTCGGTAAATTCTGTTCAAAATGCCCTTTTTAACAGCATTTAAAAAAATATATTCTGCCCTATCAGAAAATCGACCATTACGGTACATTATATAGCTTCTGAATAAGAAAACGTACCAATTGGAAGCCTTTGAGAGCAAAAATGAATTGTAAAATGAGTCAGAAAATAAGCAGTTTGGATTTGAATACACCCTTACTAAGATCATTTTTTACTTCAACCGGTATGTATTTTTAATTTGTTTTTGCTCTAAGAATTGGTCCTATCCAAAACTTGTCTATATAGATGTTGTAGACAATATTAAGAAGATATATGATAAATTCATGGGGATTTTATATCTTCTGAATTGGCGGAGTTATGGATTTTTTTCTTCTTCAAACCCCCTTTTTGTTTTCGTTTTTAATTTTTTTTGCGGTACGAATTGGTCCTATCAAAAACTTGTGAATATAAAAGTTGTAGATAATGTTAAGGAGATTCATGTTAAAATTAATTGGATTTGATATCTTGAGAATTGACGAAGTTATGGATTTTTTTCTTCTTCAAACGCCCTTTTTGTTTTCGTTTTTAATTTTTTTTTGCGGTACGAATTGCTCCTATCAAAAACTTGTGAATATAAAAGTTTTAGATAATGTTAAGGAGATTTATAATAAAATTAATTGAATTTGATATCTTGAGAATTGACGAAGTTATGAATTTGTTTCTCCCAAAAACCCTATTTTTGCGCCCCTTGAGCCCATTTTTAACTTTATCAAAAATCTGTGATACATAAATTTTTGGCCCTATTTTTAGAAGTAATAAAAACTTTAAACTGATTTGATATGTACAAAAATTAAGAAGTTATGGGGTTTTTCTGTTTTCACAAAACCCCTCCCTATTTCCCTCCCCTTGGTCCGATTTTGCCCATTAACGAACTTGACCGAGATTTTATGCCCATTGATTTTATGTATCAGTTTGGAAGAGATTGGTGCAGAATTACGAAAGTTATCGTGTCCAGAAGAAAGTGATATATATATATAGATAGATAGATAGATAGATAGATAGATAGATAGATAAAGTTTTTTACTGAGGGTGGTTTTGGGTTCTAGGGGTCATGATCGGTGTAGATCTGCAAAAAATTTTCAGAAATTCCAACATAGGAACGATCCCAATAAGTAGTATTTCATACGAAATCTACCTAAAAAAATATCCTATTTGGTGATCTAAAAATTTAAATTGTACGATTACAAATATGTTAGATTTGTGTATTTTCAATATTATTCTTTTATTTGTTTATAAAAGAAGTATTAATTTCGTTAATTTTTCTTTCACAAATATGTTAGATTGGTGGTTTTTTTAATGTTATTCTTTTATTTGTTTATAAAGGAAGTATTGATTTCTTTATGCAAAAATAGTCAGAAACAAATGCTGAAAAATGTTTGTTGCTTTATGTGCAAAATGTATATTATTATTATGTATATGCAATATATTATTATTATGTATTGAAACCGGCACGTGATAAGATAAACTTTAAAAAAATCATGCTTAAAAATTATTTCAGAAAATATAATACATCAGTCAATGAATACAGTTTTTAAACAAATTGCATTTGAAAGTAAATTTTTTTTCCCTATGCGACGAAAATTGAAAATGTATGATGGTTAGAAGATTAAAAAATGCAGTAGCGAAAATGTCAAAACCGAAATTTGATCGTGAAGTGTTGCCATTCACAAAATGACGTCAGCGTTACACACAGGCACGTTTGTTCTTTATAATATAGATACTTAATCAGCAAAATATAATAAAGATCAGTTATTAGGATGTGGTTATCGATTGAGGCTTTTATGCTTGGATTTCCGGAATGAAAACAGCAATTTTCACCTTCTCAAAATTTGCATACGCACTTCTCATATCCATATTCATCATTTTTAAAAAAATTGTATTTTGTTTGATCATTTAAAAATCATTTAACTCAAAACTTGAAGTCAAGATTGTCAGAAACATCTTTTATGTGAACTGACGCACTCTTTACTTGAGATTCTAATCTCAATTCCGGAGAGTAAAAATTTCCGTAATTTATGTTTTTTTAGACGCATTCGTGTTAAAATGTTAAGTTTTATCTAAGAAAATGATCGATTTCTTTTAAATATAACTTCATTTTCACTTAAAATAAGCGTTTCGCCTAGTGTCTGAAACTTAGTGTCAGTACACATGCAGAAGGAAAAACAATATTAGTCCAAGAGCTGTTAAACATTTTAGGGAAGATATTTGAGGCACCCTGAAAATTTGTGCAACACTTCTTTTGTAATGGCTGAATACAAAATCGAATGTCTGGCTGAAGGATCGTGGCCCAAAAACTGTGCCAGACACGTGTCAAGTGCCATTTTTTGACTACCCCAAAAAGGTATTTGAGGCACGCTGAGATTGAGACAGAATAATATTTATAGTACTTAGAAAAAAATATTTTGAAAACGACAGACACTTTATTCGGCCCAAAAACTGTGCCAGACACGTGTCAAGTGCCATTTTTTGACTACCCAAAAAAGGTATTTGAGGCACGCTGAGATCGAGACAGAATAATATTTATACTTAGAAAAAAATATTTTGAAAATGACAGACACTTTAGTCGGCCCAAAATCTGTGCCAGACACGTGTCAAGTGCCATTTTGCCAAAAATGTGCCACTTTTGCCACACGTGCCAATACAAAAGAAGTGTTGCACAAATTTTCAGGGTGCCTCAAATACCTACTCAAAAATGTTCAACAGCTCTCCTACTATATCCAAGATTTATGAGGAAAAATACGTGTTTTCGAAAGCAGTATGTCATTTTCCGTTATTATGCCTCTAACATAATATTCTGCTCCTAATGGGATTTTGCGCCACTAAACCCTATACAACAGTTTTTATCAAAAGTTTTGAATTTTTATCAGAAAATAGCATGAATAAAGTTAGAAATACCTCATTATTTCTCTCTTGTCTGCAATAATGAAATCTATCTAATTTTCATCATTTTGAAGAAATTTCATAAAATGCTTTTAAAATTAAAATATAAAAGTGGGAATATTAAAAAAAAACAGATAGTGCGATCACATCTACAAATGAAGATCTTTCAGTTAAAATATATATATATATATATATATATATATGTATATATATATTAAAATTGGTTCAGCAGAAAGATCAGGGCAGATGACTAAAAAACACACTTGTGTTTTAAATATATAGATTATATAAAATTATGAAAAATTAAATTAGGCAAATTATGTTATTTTGATAAAATTATAGTAGAATGTCCTAAAGAATAGCATTAAAATTTTATTATTCGAGAGAATTTTCGACAAAAACTTCAGGAACACGATATAATTTTAAACCACGAATTATTTGTTTACTTGTCTAACTTGGCGAAGCAAATCCATCCAGGCGCAGATCATCAATTTCTGTAATATAAGTTGCTATTATTTGCATGTCACCTCTCTTTTATAAAGACACTCTAAATTTTTGTAAAACATTGCGTTTTATCAGTGTGTGATTTCGATTACATTATTTTCAAAAGTGAAAGTGAAGCATTTTCACCTGTGAGGAATTTCAACGTAGCTGGGCTGTGAAAATGACGCACTTCTACAAAACATAATTCAGGTTTAAGGAATAAAATACACGCTTTTTTATAAAATGACGTCATTTGCATCCGCTAAAGCAATCCACTTTTACTATTCAATCTTAAACTTCGTCTATAGAAAAGTATGCATATGACGTCATTGTCACGGAATAACAGACAATATTCTTGACATAGCATATATTTTAATTTCAACTTTTTTTTTCAGGCTTTATGAGGACATGGCAACAAAAAGATACAGTATCTCCTATTTTCGACTATTTTCCGCTTACTTTCATTGACTTTCAATAGAAATGAGATACTTTTGTTGCCACAATAAGAAAAATTGTATTAAAAACTACAAAAAAATTAATATCTCAAAAATAAATTGAGATACAGCTTTCAAACAAATTGCATTTAAGAGAGCATTTTTTTCCTTATGCGACGATGTAAACATTTAAATTTGCGATGTTTAGAAGTTTAAAAATTTGCAGCAGAAAAAATTGCAAAACTAAAATTTTATTTCAAATTTCAAAGTGTTGCCATTCGCAAAATTACGTAGGCGTTACGCACAGATATGTTTGTCCTTTATAATATAGAAACTAAAATTTTATTTCCAATTTCAAAGTGTTGCCATTCGCAAAATTACGTAGGCGTTACGCACAGATATGTTTGTCCTTTATAATATAGATAGATAGGGTAGATTTGTAAAGATTCTATTATATCACGGAAAATGAGTGAATGAAATTCAAATAAGCAAAATTTGAAGTATAATTTCAATCCTTTACTTTCGTAAAATTTTACCACATTTTCAGCAATGGTCTTGATAGTTTGTACACGTTTCATAGAACCACTTCAGGCACCTTATGCATAACATCCAGTCATCCTTTTCGGTTGTGGTATCCACAACTAACACAGTGATCCTCATCCAAAGAACAGAGAATGATAATTCACAGCAAATTTCTACTTCTGTCTATAGAAAACCGACATCTACAGCTCAGTACACCAATTTTAATTCTGTTTGCCCACTCAGTCATAAGATTTCTATTATTAAAAGTTTAACATATAGAGCTATAAAATATTGCAGCAGCATTGAAGCTTTCGAAACTGAAAGAAATAAAATTTATGAAGATTTAAGGAATAACGGCTTCCCAAAAAATCTCGTTAAAAAAGTTTTCAAGAATACTCTAGATTTGGTTAATTCAACTCCCCCCCCCCCTTTTCAACAGGTTAAACCAAATTATTTCGTGTGTTTACCATATTATACTAATATTTCTGAAAAAATTTCTTCAGTTTTGAAATCATTTAACATAGGTGTTTCTTATAAACCATTAAATAAATTAAGTTCCTTCCTGAATGACCACAAGTTCAAATATGAAAAAGAAAAATTAAGCGGCGTTGTGTAGAAGATTCCATGCAATGATTGTGATAATGTTTACATAGGTGAAACCGGCAGATCCATGGAAATTCGTCTTAAAGAGCACATCGGTGCATTTAAAAAAGGTAAATTAAATTCCGGGTTAGTGCAACATGCACTTGACAAGGATCACACCCCCTCCTTCACAGAGTCTTCAATTTTGAGAAGTAATTGCATAGACTATTATCATAGAATTTTTATGGAGGGATGGTTTACTAAATTGCATCCATTAACCCTGAATGAATCAAGTCCTGTTCCGAATGAATATTTTGTTTTCTTAAATCATTGACTTTAACTTTGACTGGGTCCGGTGTATGCACGTTGTTTTGTTGTAAGTTGATTCGAATACTGATGAGGCTATGCGGTGCATAGCGAAACGTTTATTTTATAGTGTATAATTTTATATGATTTTATCTCATTTTAATTGTTTTGTATGTTTTTAGAAATTGTATTAAAGTCTGTCTACTGTTTCCTATTTAAATATTTTGAATTCAGACGTAAAAATGTATATATATTTTCAAAATTTTATTAAAAATAAATGAAAAGGTCTACAGCAAAACGAGTTACAACAATAGCTAGAATAACTCAAAAAGTTTTTTCTGCTGACTTAACCCTTTATCTACTGCATTATGATCAACTGCAATTTTTTGCATGTAATTTTTTTTCAGTTACTACAATGAAAATTAAAGGATATGTATAAATAAAATACTCACCCGTGAGAAATTTAATTCATTAGAGGTAATTAACTAAAGTGGTACTTTAAAGTGCCGTCAGTACACTGTGCCTAAAATATTCTCGTAAGAGAAAATTCACACGATATTTCAAAAAAAAAATTTAAACGCTTAAAAATGCTAAATAATAAGAAAACACTCTCAAGTTAACAATAAAAAAATATTAAACTGACATAGTTTTATTTTACGCATGAAAAATGAATAAAAATTGAAATTCGATGGCATTAAAAAAAACTTTTTTTAAGGCTTCAATCTTGTTAGCAGTCCTAGTAGTTTATTTCTTTATTGAACACATACATCTGACTTGTGCGCTTGACATCACGGGTCCGCTTAGAAGTCATCTTCAACATACAAGGACGAGATAGCACAAGAAAATTTAAAACACCAGAGAATTACATCCAGGATCCCCACAAACAGTGCGCAATGGAGCCAGAGGGAGTTGAACCCGCAGCCCACCTACGTTCTCAAGCGATTAGCGGTATAGTGCCTCAACCACTTAGCCACAGTGGGCCCGGTCCTTTAGTTATGCGACGCCTATATTCCAGGGACAACGTGTTATTTCGCACTTCCACCTACGACTTTACATATGCTACTTCTAACAGAGCAAAAAAGAGCCGGTGCCACAATTTTTTCGATTTCCTATTAAAAAAAGTAACGGAACAGAAAAGAAATACCAAGAAAAACATTACTACACAACAATTTAGTAATTACATTATAAAGCAGATATAAACGATGGGTAACTACACAGACCAAATGTAAACAAGAAGTTTTTCTCCCAACTCCCAATGTACTGGCGGGATTTATAAGTACCGCCGAGTAATTCAACTGTTAAATCAAATACATACACCATTCACTTAAAATAGCTAGTCGAATTCTAAGATAATAATGAACATGTAAAAAATGCAACATTTAACTTATACCCTTTACTATGTTTGCAGTAATAAAAAGACAATCGCAAATGTCGGCCCAAAACGCATCGAATGTTTCAAAGATAGCATCCTTCCTCGTTAAAATAATTAACCTAGAACTACTGCTGAAATGTATCCTGAAAAAGTGGAGGTAAAAGAGTGTTTTTGCAAAGTACCATTAAAATATTAGTAATATTTCTGTGGGACGAAAGTTTAAAGTGAGTGGTACTTATAAGTACCGTCAGTAGATAAAGGGTTAGTAAACTTCAACATGACATGCTTTCGCAGCGCGAAGAATATCAAGATGATAATCAAATTAATTTCACGAACGTCTTAGCGTGCTCACATCAAGCGTTCGATTTCGAACGATATCAACCGCTCTACATCAATCGTTTGATAATTTCCTTGAGTTTGAGTATCGGATTTTGTTTCGATAAACCACTCGACACATGGAGTTTTCTTCAGAGGATCCGCAGTTTTTGAATAACTGAAATCTTTAATAATCGTTTATGTGTTGTGCAGGACCATCTATAACCAGAAACATACTGCAGATGAAAAACTTTTTGAGATATTATATCTATTGTTGTAA
Source organism: Maratus speciosus (assembly GCA_963932465.1). Lineage (NCBI taxonomy): Eukaryota > Metazoa > Arthropoda > Arachnida > Araneae > Salticidae > Maratus > Maratus speciosus. The sequence continues at coordinate 257,997,834 of OZ010786.1, forward strand.
CTACATTTGCTGTATGTCTATAAATACTTTTTTAAATAAAGTTTTGAAGTTGTGTGGATCTGTTTAGGACACCCTGTATTTCGGGAAGAAAATTTTCATTTATGATTGACAATAATCACTTATAAATAACGTATGGAAAACTTCGAATTTTGAAGATTGGCGATATTTATATCTTAAAATAACATGGATTAAATAAATATATTTAATATATATATAAATCTGAAATTAACTTTTAAGTACAAAGAATGTTTGAGATATTATCTCTTGAAAATAAAGATAAGTTTTATGATCTTTACAATGATGGTCTTGCGAATGGGAAAATGTTCTTAACTAAGAACAAAACACTTTTGCTATTACAAAACTCTCCATAAAATTCATCATTGCACGAAAGGGGTTGTGCTTTAACCCTTTATGACTCAACAACTCCGATGTGAAAAATATTTACTCAGATGTTAGAACACATCATTTTAAGTATGTAAACAATAATGAAAAAATTTCGAACATAAGAAAATAAAAAATATACTGACTAAAAGTACTTTTTTTTTACATCTGCAATAAATAGAAAGTTGCACCATTTTCATAAATAGTGTCAATTTTCTAATACAAAACTGTAAAGTATACTTACTTTAATTTGTAAAAAATCTATTTTTGGAAATCTGAAGCCTTTTTAATTTGACAAAATTTACGAAGTTCATTTTAGCAATAGCGATATGAAACAGCTCAAACAATAAATAAAATTTTGGCATAAGAAATTAACACATTATCGCCATCTGTTGAGAATTCTGTGAACAATTTATATTAGCTGTTGTGTTGGGCGATAGCAGCAATCAATAAAATCTTCTTTTAAAGCCCACTGTATAAGTAACATTGATTTTTGAGTACTTTTGATATATGCAACGAGGTGATACAAAGGGTTATTCATATAAGAGTATCATACATGGATATCATATCATATATACAGAGTATTCAGTTATTTCGACAGCGTACTCAAGGGAGAGTCAAGACAAACAAATTCTGTAATGGCGCCCAAGTTCAGCTTAAAAAGTCAAAAATACACGGTGTCCAAATACCATGTGCTCTAAATTGGACTGACTGTTTCTAAAATTCAATAACTTGCAAATGGTGACAGCTATGTTAAAAATCCTTGCAGGAGGATTATGTAAGATATCGGGAGTTTTCTACTGCGATTCTTGGTTTTAATTCCAAATAGCAGCGAAAGATGGCGCTACAAACAACAGGCGCTCAATCGAGACCAAAATAGAAATTTTCCAGCATTGATGGGAGTAAGAGGTTAAATATATGGAGCGAGTACCTAAGAACAAGATTGAATTGATGAATGACACCCACTCTATATATTTGACCTTCTTCCTTGGCATCAATGCAGGGTGATTTCGGTTTTGACCTCGATTGAGTGTTAATTGCTTCCAGCGCCATTTGCCTCTGTTATTTGCAAATAAAACCGGGAATATCAGTAAAAAACTCCTAACATCTTACAAACCCTCCTGCAAGAAATTTATAAATAATTGTCAGCATTAGCAAGTTATTGAATTTTAAAAACAGGCAGTCCATTTTAGGTCACCGGGTATGATCTTTTATTAATAACTTTGACAACAATGACGATATTGTCAGGAAATTTTTAATAGACTGACTTTGTGCATAAAACGAAAACATCATGAAAAAAATGGATGTACACAATAAATTGGTCAATAATGCTATACAAATAACGTTCCGATGTATTCAGAAATAAAGGAAAATGTAGCAAATTTAGGTTTGAACGTGGATGTTCTACGCTTCAAGTGAGGACTAGAATATGATTTTATCGCATTTAACGCAAAGCAAAATTGAAACGTTATGTTGAAAATTTCGTTACAATACCTTCTTTATTGTTAAATTACAAAAATCTGCGCAAATCTTGGGTGTAATACTATAATGAGGTAGTAGTAAATAGTATTTATAAATCAAAAAGTAGATCGCTATTCTGGATTCCACTGAAAATTAGTTCGTCTTATCACACGCTATCAGAGTTTTTCACCGTAACACACTTTCATTCATGTCATTCGCCTTATATTCTACAAAGTTTATGTTGAAGTAAAACAATGCGCTATCCAGAGTTTTCTGATTCCTATAGGTTGTTTCAAAAGCGATATTTTGGAAACTCAATTTTCATTCATGTTCCTCAATAACACCCTGTATATATTCATTTCATTCGTTTTATTTTCCGCAAAGTTTATGCTGAAGTAAAACAATGAGTTATCTAGACTTTTCTGATTCCTATAGGTTTTTTCAGAAGCTACATTTTGGAAACACAATTTTCATTCATGTTCCACAATAACACCTTGTATATATATTCATTTCATTCATCTTATTTTCCACAAAGTTTATTTTGAAGTAAAACAATGCATTATCCAGAATTTTCTGATTCCTATAGGTTGTTTCAAAAGCTACATTTTGGAAACACAATTTTCATTCATCTTCCACGATAACACCTTGTATATATTCATTTCATTCGTCTTATTTTTCACAAAGTTTACGTTGAAGTAAAACAATTATTTATCTAGACTTTTTTGATTCCTATAGGTTGTTTCAAAAGCGATATTTTGGAAACACAATTTTCATTCATGTGCCACAATAACACCTTGTATATATACATTTCATACGTCTTATTTTTCACAAAGTTTACGTTGAAGTAAAACAATTATTTATCTAGACTTTTTTGATTCCTATAGGTTGTTTCAAAAGCGATATTTTGGAAACACAATTTTCATTCATGTACCACAATAACACCTTGTATATATACATTTCATTCGTCTTATTTTCCGCAAAGTTTATGTTGAAGCAAAACAATGAGTTATCTAGACTTTTCTGATTCCTATAGGTTGTTTCAAAAGCGATATTTTGAAAACACAATTTTCATTCATGTTTCACAATAACACCTTGTATATATTCATTTCATTCGTCTTATTTTTCACAAAGTTAACGTTGAAGTAAAACAATGCGTTATCTAGACATTTTTGATTCCTATAGGTTGTTTCAAAAGCGATATTTTGAAAACACAATTTTCATTCATGTTCCACAATAACACCTTGTACATAATCATTTCATTCGTCTTATTTTCCGCAAAGTTTATGTTGAAGTAAAGCAAAGAGTTATCTAGACTTTTCTGATTCCTATAGGTTGTTTCAAAAGCGATATTTTGGAAACACAATTTTCATTCATGTTCCACAATAACACCTTGTACATAATCATTTCATTTGTCTTATTTTCCGCAAAGTTTATGTTGAAGTAAAACAAAGAGTTATCTAGACTTTTTTGATTCCTATAGGTTGTTTCAAAAGCGATATTTTGGAAACACAATTTTCAATCATGTTCCACAATAACACCTTGTACATAATCATTTCATTCGTCTTATTTTCCGCAAAGTTTATGTTGAAGTAAAACAATGAGTTATCTAGACTTTTCTGATTCCTATAGGTTGTTTCAAATGCGATATTTTGGAAACACGATTTTCATTCATGTTCCACAATAACATACTGTATATATTCATATCATTCGTCTTATATTCTACAAAAATTATGTTGAAGTAAACAATGAGTTATCCAGAGTTTCCTGATTCTTAAAGATTGCTTCAGAAGCTATATTTTGGAAACACAATTTTCATTCATGATTGTCAATGATCACGTATAAATAACATCTAGACTACTTCGAATTTTGAAGATTGATGATATTTAAGTCTGGAAATAACATGAATTTATTTTGAAGTTTTTCATCTCAAAAAGCAGTTTTTGAGAAATTCTCTCTCTAACGAAACTCTAAAGAGCAAAACTCTGCCTTTCGAAAAATGTTACGCATGATAAAAAAGAAGTTGAAGGAAAACTTGTTTTCAAGAGTACTTTGGAGATTTATGGAAGGTACAGTGAAAGATATTACGGTATTTCATACTGTTAGTACTCTTTAATATTTGGCTTGGCTACGTTGTATATGGATATGTTTTCATATATTTTCGCCCATTATTATTTGAGTAGCAATTTGTCTTTCCGTAACATATTATACTCGAAATTTCTTTACTTGTCGTTATGCTATCATTTCGAATAACTTTTGAGTATTTAAGTAAGGAATCATTATTTTTCAAATTTATTCAAGGGACGTACAAGTGTAGCCATTTTTTTTTTTTTTACTTTTTCGGTGACAGGGTTACAGTATTGTTTTCAAGAGTCAGAAAATGGTACCAGAAAATTTCCAGTTTATTTGAAAACTTATTTATTGATATTATTCTTAATTAAAATTCATATTATTTAAACATTATTCATTTTTCTCAAATTTTGCTTATTTAAACATTATTCATTTTTCTCAAATTTTGCTATTTTCCCAAGTACATTGCAGCAAACGATGCATTTCTATCACTTGTCAAATTTTACAATTTCATTTTCTAAATATATCCGTATTATTGGGACACATATCATCTACAATAATGCATCATGCATGACAAATGAACCCCGATCAAGGAAACATAAAATTGTTTCACCTTTGTTTTATTGAGAATGAAAACTCTTTCTGTTTAATTTCTAATTGCTATTCATCCCAAATAACAAATAAGTCAGAAACGGTACGTCAAACGTGACTAAAAAATTGCGTTCGTACAGTAACTAGTTTTATAAATATTCACATCTTGGTGCAATAGCTATTGCACTCTTATACAAAAATGCATAAATACAAAATTTATTACGATTATATATATTAAATTCAGTAATACGGAAATAATATGACTCCATCTTAAATTGGACGTAATAACCATGGCAACCTAGAATCATTACATAGGATACCATTGAATTAATTACGTATGATAGGATATAATAGAATTAAGAAAGATTTTATTAATATCTTTAGTTTTGATACAATTTTCATAAAATTTGATATGACACGACAAAATTCCGCAACGATTACATTTATATTAAATTTCAAACTATTCGGCTGGGTATTTTTTGCGCTATTATATGCGGATAGACCGACAGATAGACAGACGGGCGGACCAGATGACGACTATAGGTGATAAATATTTGTATAATTACGAATGCGCCTAATAAACGCTAGCAACTTTTACCTGAATCTAATAGTTCTTTATGATTTCGATAAATCAAGATTCTGAAAGATATTTATAGTCCAGTCAAATTGTCAAAAATAGATACAAAAATTCTGCTAGAAGATTTTATGTTTTTAAACTGTTTATGGGGATGCTAATAACAGGAATTAATTGTTTCCCAACAAAATATCTCGAGGCTAAGCTTTGTGGAGCCAAAAAACCACGAAGTTTTCGGACTTTTTTCAGTTTTTTGCCTATAACTCGAAAATTATAAAATTTTTGTGTACCATACTCAATTACAAAAAGAAAGAGCATTACATTTTCTACAAATTTCATTATAAAAGTCTTTTTCTAAATCCATTATTAAGCGCGCTACAGCTTCCTGAAAATGATACTTTTTTTCTAACTTTGTGAAAAAATCGCAAATACCAACATTTGACACCATTTTTATTTCTTTTATCCTCTTTAATGTAACTTTTTATATTACAGGTATTTGCATGATAGTAATAATGATTAATTACAATGGTAAAACCGTAAAAAATTGACAACATTGTAATTTTTTTTTTGTATTTACAACTTAAGGTGAGAACAATAATAGTAGGTATTATGAATGTAGGTAGCATGAATGTAAGTAAAAAAATACTTACAGTAACATCTTTAATGGATTTAGTAACGTCTGGAGCGCTTGCGGGTTGATGAGTTTGGTTCGTCAACCTCAGCTTGAGAAGCAAAGGAGCAGGCTGCATGATCTTCAACAGCTTTGAACTGCTTTGAGCTTGTTGCGACATCATCATCCTGGCTGCGAAAGTCATCGACGTTGCTGGTTTGGTCGATGGTTTCCCAGGTATCAGCTTCATAATCCTCTTCTTCTGCATAAATAATATCATCCACATTTTCAAAATTGACCCCGTTACAGTTTTTGCAAATTGCCGAGCATTTGAGTCCTGATTTTTGGCAACAGCATGCCTTGGTGCACCCTTTTTTACAGCTACATGAGACAACATGCAGCAAGGATTCAGGTGGTGGGTTTTGGTACATTTGAACTGGCTGAAAAAGACCGTCAGACCTGCGAACCCCCCCCCCCCCCATCCTTCAGGGGGCAAGTTGTTTCCTAGCCAAGCTTGTACCTGATGATAACATCTTAGGAAATGATGCTGCGCAGCCTCTTGCGTCAGTGGCAGCCTTGCAAGATGAACTTTGCTTTTTGTGGCTGATTTAGCAAATAACTGGAACCTCAAACTGTTCAATGTCTGCGTGGTATCTACGCATCCACTGTATAGTGCAATAAGGAATTTTTCTCCAGCCTTGATGATTTCTTGACGGGTAGACTCTGGTTTATTAAAAACACATGATACTTCCTAAAGCTGCTTATGTTTTTTTGAAGTGTTACAAAACTTTGACTTTCCTTGCCCAAAAAGAGCAGATGTTGTATCGCATCCACTGATTGCATGAGTGAAAAGAACATTGTTGTGATTGTATTTGTAAGAATTGGTTGAAAACCACTTTGTTTCGATGCTTCCTCTTCCTGGTTTTTGGAAAAACAGATTTTTGTGTTGATATCCCAAGCTTGTCATGATCGCGAGAATATCAATATCCTCTCCGACAATTACGATACTTTCAAAGGCTTTGGCTCTTGAAATGACTAAGGTAACAATCATGACATCAGCGTCTTCTTCTGCCTGGTCAACTTGAATTCTGTTATTTTGAGGCTCTGTTTTAAGCAGTGAAATGAAGCGGTTCTTGTTTCTGTCATTGGCTAGAAATTTGTCTTGAGGCACTGTGCTTAACATTTCTGCTGCAACTATGACTTCAGTAGAAGTGTGCATCCTAGATCGACGTGCTCTTTCTGCATTTTTCGTTCCATTCTGTTCTCCCTCAGATGGATATCCATCCAACACAACTGCGACCTGTGATACAAAATTTTTCTGAATGTAAGAAATATAACTTTTAACAATAAATTTGAAGGAAACATTTCGAGGCCAAGTTACTTTGTGAAGAAGGTACCCTCCGTCAACAACAAAAAACTTATCTTTTCCAATAAGATCCAGATTGTCTAATGGGATAAAAGCACTGTAAAACGAACATTTTGTGCCCTTTCTCATCCCTTCGTCGGAGAATAAAGACATCGGATAGGGAGCAAGTTCATAAGTTAGTAGATTCTGCACGTCTTCATCACTCTGCTTCATTAAACAAACCCTTTGGAATAGAGTCAATGGATGGACAGAAGTAACTGTAACGTTTCCTAATCTTAAACTACTGACAACAGAAGCTAAAGGTACTGAAAGTAAGATTTACTGAAGGTACTGAAAGTAAGTGATTGTAAGAATAAAGATAAATCAGACCATCCTGCAATTTAATAATTAGGAAAATTTTAGCAATGGACACCCTACAAAAATAAATATTTGTATTTAACCTTGTAATCATCGCGCCCGATACAATCACGGACAAATTGCCCGTGAATGTATCAGGCTCAACGTTTAATGGTTAAGCATAAAAGGTGATAATAAATCAAACAAAATATCTAAACTTATGATACAGTTAGACTAAATAAAAATTTCTATAATGTAGATATTTATCTATAATAAGGTAGAGTTCACTTGATCTATTTCAACAGCAAATGCGCACTTAATATTACACAACTCACCCAAGATTTTTGTATTACTGATCTAAAACAAGCCGTTTTTACATTTGATGCGCATATCCATAACTTATTTTTGGCAAAAGGTGAAATTTTAAAGTAAACTGAAAAAGAATATTTTTTAAACTATCAAAAGTGGGATGGGGTAGAAAAATGGAAGAAAACGTTGTGCGGACACATTTAAACGTACACCTAATACCTAAAAAGCGCTATAGACCTAAAAAATACTAAAAACGTATAACGTACGAGAAAAACGTACTATCTGGCAACCCTACCTTCTGCCTAACCTTCTTGAAAATTTGCCTTCTTACTTATTCATCAATAGGTGCATTTCATTTCCACAGTTAGTGATGAAAAGAAATTTTTTTTAGGGATGGGAGGCGAAAAATAGGTCACTTTCTATGAAGTTGAAAAAAATGTGCTATTTTCAAAAAGTTGTAGCGCGCTTAATAATGGGTTTAGAAAAACGTTTTTGATATGAAATTTGTAGAGAATTTAATTTTCTTTCTTTTTGTAATTAAGTATGGTACACAAAATTTTATAATTTTCGAGTTATAGGCAAAAAACTGAAAAAAGTCCGAAAATTTCGTGGTTTTTTGGCTCCACAAAGTTTAGCCTCGAGATATTTTCTTGGGAAACAATTAATTCCTGTTATTAGCATCCCCATAAACACTTTAAAAACATAAAATCTTCTAGCAGAATTTTTGCATCTATCGGCCCAATTTTCTGACAATTTGACTGGACTATTAATTAGAAACGTTTATTTTGATTTGTTGAAAAATAGACTTTATTATATCTACTAGAAATGTAGTCCGTCAAAAATGACGGAAATTTAGATATAATGATATATACAACTCATGTGCAAGAATATGAGTTTTCTCGTTTGTTCTGCAGTGATAGATAAAAATAACACATTTTAAGAACGAAACAGATTTATGAAAAACTGTGTACAGTAGAAGACCACTAATCTGCACAGTTTGGTTCCAAGTGTTACGCAGATTTGAGGCTCTTTGCGGTCATGCCTATTCAATCTTTGTTTACATTTTTTTTAATTCATATATTGGACAATTTAGATTGTTAAACATTAAAAATAAATAAATTACACACGGTAAGGTAAAAACTATTAAATTATCGTATACGATTTCATGAAATGGTATTATATGGTATTATATGTGTGTGCTCCACGATCTTGGTTACGACTTTGGCGAAATTGGCTGCAACTTGTCATAATCCTAATAGTGTGGGCCTCTATAACAAAAAAGTAACCAGTTTTTAGTAAAATTTCTGATATAAAGTAGTTTTCGAAAACTTGTGTAAAATTGCAGGCCGTTCTCATGTTATGCCAGTCCTTGGAACAATATTTCTAACACTGGAGAGTTTCCATGTATATGTGGAATTTAGAAAATCTTCTCCAAAAGAAAGGTCCTGAAATGACATTGTAATTCCTCTAACTTCAAAGTTTAATCGGGCCCTGATGTTGTTTACTGAAATCTAATAAATACGGTTATTTTGAATATTACAACAGAATTAAACAGCTAAACTTATTTAACTTAAATTCGCCGTTACTTCCCGATGTTATTTTTTAGTATTAAGAAAGAAAATTATTTACATTTTTCAAATCATGCATATTTATAATTTTTTTTCGTCTTTAATAACTAAATAATGAAAAATATGCTTTTGTTCTGAGCTCATAAATATGACAATAAAATAATGTAACTAAGAGACATTGCAAAATTAAATCTTTGTGATTTCAAACCATAAACAAATGATGCCGCCACCATTTTACCTACTATGACGTCATTAGAATATTGTCCATTGATTGTTGGAGAACTTACTTTGTGAATGATTACCTCAATGATTTAATATTTTTTATGGTTCACGATGAATGAATCACTTGTGTTTGTTTAGGTTTATGGAATGAGGTATTAAGCCGTGAACCTAATTTCAACTAATGTTATCCAAGGATATATGTATTTTTAATCGAAATTAAAAACAATGCTTTGATCTCGAAATAAAAAGTTTTAGTTTGTATAATTGGTTATATCTGTTAATTATTTATTTAGGTACTTTTCCATTATAGCGCATTTTTAAAAAAAGCTTGGCGTAATTCGGGCATCAGAAAGTGAGATATGTTGCCAAAATATATAAACAGCTATGAAAAAAAATCTAATGAACTTTTCTTTTTGTTTATATATGCACTTATATACATGAAAAATCGTTTCTAAATATATATAATATTTTTTTATATACAAATTATGGCACAGATTTCAGATATGAACCGGAATACCTAACTGGCGCTAAAATGGTGTTATTTTGCCTGCTATGGTAACCCGGCTATTGTTTTTTATTTATTAATAAATTGTTTATTTACTTTTATTTTTTGTTTTTAAATTATATAAACTGTTTTGTTCTATAGTTATTATTCAAACTTTTATTTATTTATAGTTATTTCCTTTTGAAAATGATAGCAAATAATTTAAAAATATATAAGTAACTGGTATTCGAAAGCAAGATTTCTGCCGAATTGGCGTCAGAGAAAAATCACGCCAACCACGATGCGTATATGACTTCTGTGCAAAAATCACTTCTGTTTCTTTATAAAAATTGGTAAATAGCTTTTTTACATTAAATAAATTGTATAAATATGCAAAAAATTGCTTGTGAGTATAAAGCAGTAAATAAGTTGTCAGAAAATACGTTGCAAACTTCTTTCTCGCCAAGAAACTTTTCTCCGAAGTATTGTACATAAGCAATGATTGCTAGAAATGCATTTTTAATTATGATATGCGCTTTTATGTTTCACTACATTTATACATACTATACCGTGTGTATAAATACTACAGTTCATATGCAGGGCTACACAAAAGAATTCGTAAGGGTTACTGAGTATGAGAATAAATTGCTTAAAGGTGGTTTTTAAAGGAGTTATTCAGTTTTACTCTGAACTGCATTTAGTTTACTAAGAAATGGTACAGATGTCTTATTCGCCCCATATTGGCGCGATTTTTTTCGGTTGCCAATTTGGCGAAAACATCAACAGCATAAACAACATAATCCGGGTTACCACATCAAGCAAAATAACGACACTTTGGCGCAAGTTAAGTACCTGTTGCTTATATGATATTGGCGACAGAAAAAAATCGCGCCAATATGGGGCGAATAGAACATCTGTACCGATGATAATATCTGGAAATGTGATTTCAGTAGCTTTAAGAATAGTTTAAATTAAATTTTAGCTAAATAGTGGCATGTAATAACGGTACTATTGGCTATGGACGGTAACTGCTGAAATCATTTTTTTAAAATTTTTATGCGTTTTCTAAAATGTTTACTTAGTTATCTTATTTACTTAGTTATCTTATTTAGTTATCTTATGTGTTTCATATTCTATGCTTAATGCATGGTTTTTCTTTCTTCTTTAGTCTTATTTTGCATTTATTAAACATTTGGAAAAATGGTTATTGCTCTCGTCAGGATAGGAAATCAAAAGCATATCTGAAGGTTTTTATTGGTTTAATCCGCATTTTATTCGTCTTTTGATTGGTCTACAGTAATATGTATTTCCCTTTACTTTCAACAGAGATCTGTTGCCACTATGACAAAAAAGTAATAAAAACTACAAAAAAAATTAATAACTCAGAAACAAATTGAGATACACCTTTCAAACAAATTGCATTTAAAAGTACTTTTTTCTCTATACGACGGTGTAAAAAGTAATATTGTGGGATGTTTAGAAGTTTAAGAATGAAATTTCATTTAAAATCGGTTGTCAGATTTCTTGGAAATCTGACGATGGAAAAGCCTTTTCCCGAACAGCCAATGAAATGCTTGGATAATACATAAGTTTCAGGTGGATAATACGTACGAATCGCAGGCGATTTCTCTCGCTTGCAATTTTTACGTGTAATAACACAATTAATGTTTAATTCATGGCGTACGTAATGTAGGATCAACTCCGTGCTATTTTTTATGTCTTAAATTTTAGTCTTTGAAAAAATCATTTTCCAAATGGTCGTTGTAATTTGTTAAATTGCATTTTTTTTATTCTTAATTTTTTAGTCTTATACTGCTTTATAGAAACTTTGGCACAGTTGTCATATATACTCCATATTGGAGCGATTTTTTTCCGACGCCAATTTGGCGAAAACATCAACAGCAGAAACAACAACATCCGGGTTACCATATCAAGCAAAATAACGACACTTTGGCGACAGTTAAGTACCTGTTGTGTATATGACATTGGCGTCAGAAAAAATCGGGCCAACATGGGGTGCCATGACATCTGTGCCGAAACTTTAATATTTAATGTTTAAACTCTTCTCCACTCACCTTGCATATAATATAAACTATAACACAGATAGCGCAAAATAATAGACAGTTTGATACTTTTTCACTGGTGGGACTTTGGCGTTTTTTTAAAAAAAGCTCGGTGTAATTTGGGCATCAGAAAGTGAGATTTGGGTACTTTTCCGTTATACGGATACCATTGTCGCCAAGCGTAATAGTTGGCGCAAAATGAAAATCACGTGAATTGAGGCATTTGAAAAATAAAAGAAAAAATATTGTCGATACTAAAGTGAGCATTTAAAAAATATAACATTTGAAAATTCCAGACTTTTACGAACTATTTCATTAAATCACAAATATATACTTAAAATAACTGAACAAATAACTGTCATAAAATAAAACTCATATTAAACTGCTGGCATAAAATATCTTTTAGCATTTTGAAATAATTGGCGCATTACCATACATTTTGAAATGATGTCCGTATAACGGAAAAATATTGAGATTTGTTGTCAAATAATATAAACAGCTATGAAAACAAACTTGATAAGCGTTTTGGCTTTTTTTTTTTTTTGTATGTTATTTATGTTTTTATGTACAAATTACATCTGTTTCTGTATAAAATTTTAGAAACGGCTTTTTTATGTTAAATAAATCGTATAAATATCGAAAAAAATGCGTGTGTATATATAAAATGAAACAGTGGATAGGTTCCGGGAAAATATGTTGCCAAATTTCCTCTTTTGCCAAGGCACCTATACTGGAAAAGTACCTAAAGCACATTAAAATCGCGCAGTTAGGAGCTCATAGAGTACAGCGTCGTCTATTGGCGGTTATTTTATTAGTAGCATCAGGAGGAAGATGTAAAGATGTACTTTAAATTCTCACTCATAGATTTTGAAAAAATATCTTAAATGAGCGGAGTTTAAATTAAATTTTGGTGACCTCCTTAATGAAAGATTAATGGTTTTAAATGGTAATTTCGCCAAATCAGCCAGCTATCGCCAAGTTGGCCAACATTTGGCGCTACTGTGGTAACCCTGCATTAGTATTTTTCAACAATTACTCATTTCAATGAAGTGGTCCTACCGGAATCGTGAGGGACACGCAGAGACTTGGATTTTATATAAATAGATTGTATGCATTTAAAATTTTTGTACATCAGTAAACTGTAAAACAAGTTGGAAATTGCACGTAAAATGCGGCAAATGAGGTTCGTTCGTACTATAACTAGTTTTATAAATAATTTTTGCACCGCATATCGTACTGAATGAATATTTTAGTGCCCTCCATAAGTACATATCAATTTCATTCTGTTCGAAAGGCTTTAACATCATTAAAATGCACTTGAAATATTTTTTTAATATAAAATTTGAAGTGACTCGACAAAATTTTGCAAAAATCATATACAGGGTGTTTATAAAGTCCCGGACCCATTTTGATGTTTAATAACTCATAAAATGATAACGATAGATTAAAATTAATAACATAAATGGTAAGATAGAGTCAAAAAGTTTCATGACCCTTGTCAATTAACTTCCACGTGTGCCCTCTTCGTCGCACGGAGAATATCAAGTGGATAGTCAATTTCACGCCAGGTAGCGGCAAGCATGTCGGCATTCACAGTGGCAATTGCTGTTGTAATTCTGGCTTTTAAGTCATGAATGTTCGACAATCTCCTTCTGTAAACATTGTCCTTTACAAATCCCCAAAGGAAAAAGTCCAGCGGCGTTATATCAGGTGCGCTGGGTGGCCAAAGAATTGGACCTCCTCGCCCAATCCATCTTCCTGGAAAATGGTCATTCAAAGAAGTACGAACGATGGTACCCCAATGAGGTGGTGCACCACCCAGATCACCTGATATAACGCCGCTGGACTTTTTCCTTTGGGGATTTGTAAAGGACAATGTTTACAGGAGGAGAGTGTCGAACATTGATGACTTAAAAGCCAGAATTACAACCGCAATAGCCACTGTGGATGCCGACATGCTTGCCGCTACCTGGCGTGAAATTGACTATCGACTTGACTCCGTGCGACGAAGAGGGCACACGTGGAAGTTCATTGACAAGGGTCATGAAACTTTTTGAGTCTATCTAACCATTTATGTTATTAATTTTAATCTATCTTTATTATTTTACGAGTTATTAAATATCAAAATGGGTCCGGGACTTTATAAACACCCTGTATTTAAAATTTCAGACCATTCGGTTGGTTAGTTTTTGCTCTGTTATATGCGGACGGGTGGACAGACAGACGGACCGAACGACGACTATAAGTGCTATGTATTTATATAGGGTGAACCAAAAGTCTTTCCCTGATTATAAATGTTTATTGTTGTCAAACTATTATAATTCGACATATGTTTGTTTGGATACATTGTAAGTACTATTATATATATATTTTTTTTTTATAAGACCACGTATCTCAGTAAATTTCAATGTGGCCCCCTTGGTAGCTTGGAGAATGTCTAAGCGGTATTCTAGTTCCCGTGAAGTTTTCTTTAACATGCCTTCTGTTACAGTACACACAGCAGCTTGTATCCTATTCTTGAGTTCTTCGACGTCAGCCATTGGTGTGGCAAAGACTCTGTCCTCGATATAGTCCTCAAATAAAAAATCCAAATGATTAATATCTGGAGAACGCGGAGGCCAGGGTGTTGGTCCATCCCTTCCAATCCACCGATACGGAAATGTTTCATTCAATTGCACAAAAAAAACTACTAAAACTGTCCTATCCAATGATACAACAAGTTACATTATTGTACAAACAGTTAATTTGTAATGAATTATTATAATCAGGGCAAGATTATTGGTTCACCCTCTATAAGTACGAACGCACCTTAAAACACAAAAGTTTCTTAATATAGCAAAATATAATATTAGATATAAATTTCCAACTGGGCGAAAAATGTCCGGATCAGGATTCGAACCAGGGATCTCCTGGCTGAAGCCGCTAGTGCTCCACAATCTGAGCTATCCCGGACGAATCTGGTGGAACTTTCTTTCACCCAGCTACCTTAGTGACTATAGCATCTGGTCTGAAACCTGGTTCAACTCAACAGAATAAATCGCAGGTATCGGAACTCCAGAAATCGCTGGAAACGTAATTACGCTAGATTAATTTTAAAACAATTATTCAAATTGGTAAATAGACTAAAAAAATATAATATAACTACGAACGATAATGTACAATAACTTCATCCGAGATATTCACGATTCCGAGAGGCATTCTTTATCTTTGAAACCCCAGAAAACCAATATATTTCCTAGATTTAAAAAAGTGTATATACAAACAAAAATTATTTTACTGCCACTGATTTTCTGAACTGTTTGCGAGTAGTTTTTGCAGTGTATTAATCAGTTTTTTCTTCCCGCAATACAGGATTTTCGGATGCTATCGGTAGATCATATTCAACTAATGTCGCACCATAGCAACCAACTTAACAACCTCGTGGGCATTTTGTTTGCCCATTGATTTTTCCAGTTTTTTTTTTTCACTTTGATTGGTTGAGCGATAATACTGGTGGGAAAATCCGCGTTTTTGGTTGGTTAATGGAAAATTGGGTCACGTGGTCAAATGGTTGAAAATGATCTATCCTCGAATAAGCCGATTAGACCATTTTCCAAGCATGCAGATTACTGAAGGGTAACTACGAATTAGTAGCCGATTGTAATCTAAAACGTATGCCATTTATGAGATAATTTTAAAAAATACTCGTCGATTTTTTTAACCTAAAGGAGATCTATCTAAAATATCGTGCATGTTGGTATGAAAACGTTTTGTAATAGCGACAAGAAAAAAAAAAAAAGAGTTAAATGTAGAAAATGAAAGATTTGATTAAAATTTAAAATCAGTTAAAGTAACATGCATGTAATCACATAATAGAAGAAAATTCTTTAAATATTAGTAAATGTGCAAAACATAAACTATTTCATGTAGGCTTCTTAATTTTTACTTTTGACCTAAAACGTAGGTAACGCTTTTCTTTAACCCTTATGTCTCGAATTATAAATCAGAAATTTGCTTCTGTTCAAGAATTATCCTCGTTAATGTCTGAAGATATCCAAAATAACTTACATAATAACAATTTGATTTTTAGATAGATTTTTAAATAAAAGTGATTTAATAAATCGGTTACTTAGAGGGGTATTTTGTAAAACATTTACAAGAATAATTAGATTAAGAACAAAAATTCTCCTTAAAACACCAACAAAAAATTTTTAATGCGCTAGGCCTTTCGAAAGATATGAGTCTTTCTTCGTCAGGCGCAAAGAAGACGTGCTTCGCATTTAAAAATTTTTGTTTGTGTTTTAAGAAGATCTTTTGTTCTTATTCATTAACACCAGTTTTAATTTATTTTCTAAAATTAGATGAACAAAAAATGCTGTTACGGAAACCTCACAATTCTTACAAGAACAATGTAAATAAATGTATTGTGATCAAATATGTAACTGTGAAGTGTCTTGTAGTTCCAAATTTTTCGCAAAACATTTTTTAATAGGAGAAAAGCTAAATCCATGTAAATGGTGGAGAAAATAACCGCATTAAAAAAGATTTAGCTTCGACAGTTTCTCGATGCTTACCGAATAGGATCCGGCCAAGCATTTTGAATGAAAAGTACCACATACTTTTATTAATCTACGAATTAAATGAAATTTATATTGCATTTTTATTTAATGGAATTTAAAAATCCCATCAGGGCATAAACATTACATAATATTGCTCAAAGAAAAATTGAGGTACACTAGTACGAATTTAGTGTTTTATTTATTTGTTTTAAACAAAAATATTGATATTTATCTTTCTCTTTACGCCATGTTTATCCAGTTATCCTCCAGACAATCTTTATTTCTCTTTGCTCATTGATCCATAATCTACTTAAATCGTGCATACCTACATGAAAATGTTTCGTGAAGTTACAAAATCTTTTACAGCCGCAAGACACTAAAACAAATATAGTATTTTATGGATATATATATTAAAATCGTGCTATGTATTAAAAAAACGAATTTAGCGATAAGCCGTGTTGTTTCCATGATATGAAAAACTATCCGCTCGATCTGACGTTTTATAGTTCTATTATTTTCGTCAAAGAAATACATATTATTTCTTGAGTAAACATTATGGTCTGAAGTTTTGAGTTTAATTTACAGTTAAATTCAAACACGTCTGAATGACTTTCAATGTATACTTTCTCTTTCAAAGGTTACATGTGCAAGAAATAAATTCGTATTACTTCGCAAAAAAGAAAAAAAAGTCAGAATAATAAAATTAAATATTTTCTCTTCTAAAGGCCATAAATAATCCTTTATGCATGTTCGGACCTTGGTTTTCACATAACTAATAACATTTTTTTATCTATACATTCACCTATCTTTCTCTCTTTTGCTTTCTTTTTACAAACTCCGAAAACTGCTCATGCTTTCAAAGTTGTAGCATGCACAGCCGTGTAAAAAGAAGTAAACACCCCTACTAACTAAATTATTGTAGATGAAAGTTTCTGGTACCAAACGATTAGAAGTAAAGTCTACTTTTAAATAATGCATATAAAATGTGACTACGCGGTCATATACAAATCAAAACAAGACCAAACTTTGTTTTTTTTTTCAATAGCAACACCCAATGTAACACTATGTTTTAAATCTTCGATTGAAACTATGTCTACAAACTAAATGTCAAGTCATTTGGATGTTTAGTTTTTGAATTATAAACATTCAAAATTTAGAGCTTCTAATGTTTAATTACATTTTTGTATTTTTATTAATATCTTCTGAAATTATGAAATTAATATTCGTAAAAAATATGAATTGCAACCTAAATTTTTATCGATGGATTTCTATTTATTATGTCCCGCTTTATGCGAATTCTCAATTTCAAATTTGTCTTCCAAGTACTTTTCGAATTATGATTAAAAACATCAAAATGATGGTTTAAGGGCTATGATGCGCAGAAAAGCATAATTTGAAAAAATGTATCTTTTACGCATTTTATTGAAACATTTGGTCTGGCAATCGTCGAAACATATTAAGCGAGTAAAATGGTCATATTGGCAAGATATAATATATTAATAGAAGTGACATAGTCATTCTGTAACATTTCAACAATCGAGTACCGACATTCAATACATACAGATACTTCTTTGGATACAGCCCCTAAAATAGGCTCATTTTAAAATAATTGATTTATCTCAAACTAATCGTACGAATTTCATGAAATTTGTTTTTAGGCTAATTGAAGGGTGTGGAATTTATTTATGGTGTCAAATTTGGGTGTTGCTATCGAAAAAATAAAAGTTTGAGTTCGTTTCTATATGTAGATGGCCTTCTCAGCAAATCTTATATAAATCATTTAAAAGTAGGACGTTATTTCCAATCGTTTGGTACCAGTAACTTTCTTACGATAATTTATTACAGAGTTAGTAAAACCTGTTTCCTTTTTTTTTTTTTTCCACGACTGTACGTTTGCAACTGATGAAGATATATTAAGTTCTTTCAAAACGACTTGTCCTCTTATCTTCTTTTATTATATTTTGGTGAAGTTCTTTCTGTTGTTTTTAATTATAATACTTCTAATTTCTATATGTATGCTTTGTCGTGAAAATCATTTTGTAGTTGTGTAAAAAGTAGCACCTTATTGTATAGAGATAACAGAAACTTTCAGGGTGCATTAAAAATCAATTAACCCTTTAAAACACTAAGTTGCATATCTTCAACATTCCCAAGATTTTATTGATTGTTGCTATCTTCCAAAACTGCAATTAGTATAAATTTTTCGTAGAATCTGCCGCAAATCTGGCTTTTTTTTTTTTTTTTTTTAACCAAAGCTTATAACTTGAGCTGTTTCATGGGGTTATTGCTAAAATAAACTTTATCAATTTAGGGAAATTACAAAGACTGGAGGATGTAGACAAGTAGATTTTTCAAAAAGGTAACTTTATATACTTTATAATTTTGAATTAGAAAATTCGCACTATTTATGAGAAGTACATATATTTTCCTTGTTGCAGAAATGAAACAAGCACCTTTTTGTCAAGACCATTTTAATTTTTATGTTCTATTTTTTTTTCTTTTTATCTTTTACATTGTTGGAATCAATTATTCTAACCTCTGAGCAAATATTTTCCAATTGAAGTTGTTGCTCTACAAAGGGTTAAGCAAAATAGCATACGTGTAATCACATGCATACATGTAACTATTAAATTGTTATCAAATATGCTTTAAGAATAATTTTATGTAGGCTTGCTAACCTCTTAATCTACTATTTACGTTTCAACAGACTGGGTCCAAAACGTAAACAAGATCGCGCAATCTGCGAGCCATTCCACGGTTCAGCAAATTGGTCCTAAGTTGTGCCAAACCCGCACGGTATACGGAATGTAAGTACGTGTAAGATACAACTGGTTTAATTTTGTGAAATACTTGATAAGTAATTACAACCCGATGTAAAAATTGTGGTAGATATGCCACAAAAGGTTTATTAGTAATCCCGCTAGCCTTTACTGTCGCACCACGGGCCATGCCCGTGATATTTACATTTGGCCAAACGGATGCACTATGGACCAGGCCCGTGATAATCAGTTTTGGCCCGAATGCAAGACCACGTGTCTCACACATAGTTGTAGGTTAAAATTTTTACTTTCGTACTATCCTAGAGAAATCACCTTTATTTAAAAATCACATAATGTAGGGTAAGGCGGGATAATTTGGTGCTTGATTTTTTTTACAACGTAAATTAAATAAAATACTAAAGAGTTGTATCTTTAAGAAGAGTGAAATATACAAGGCAAAACACACCTTTTTCTAGGGTCGTATTCATGAAAGAAAGAAGGAATTTTGTCAATACTTAGTAAGTTACAGTTTTTTGTTTTTGTTTTTTACCTAGGAAATACCAAATTACCCCCCACGGTGCAATTTAGTGTACCAATAACCCCTGCAGTCCCAAAACCGTATATTTCAGGGTAATATGGTATGTCTTTTATTACTTTTACGATGTACTATTCAGAACACTGATAATTTTTTTTTTATCCGGTAATATTTGAGAGCACTGTGAATTTTTCTTTAAAAAGCGTATGTTTTTTAAATGGATAATTTTAAATAGCAATTATATGAAGAATTTTGAAGGCTTTATTCATAATGTTTCATGCTCTTTAAAAGATGCCTTTTGAAACTAAATTAACCATAAAACACCATTGTTATTTGACATTTCGTGTATTAAGTTTTAATACACGGGTTTTGTTATACTTCAGTGAAAGCATAAGTGATAATTAGGAGGTTTTAATACAATTAAGTAGCTCAATAATATAGAGAGAAACATTTTAGAACGGATGTCATGATATTTTAAATTACATACCTTCTGAATAATAATAATTTAATGAAAAAAACTTTTTCAAACAATTTCTTAAGAAATAGCTATCAATATTGTTGTATAGTCGTGGTGAGAAAAAAGTAAACACCCCTTACTAACTCTGCAAAAAATTATCGTAGAAGAAGGTTACTGGCACCACACGATTTGCAACAAAGTCTACTGTTAAATGATGTATGTAAAATTTGCTTAGGGGGCCATCTACATATTAAAACGAACCATAGCTTTGTTTTTTTTTAATAGCAGTACACAATTCTGACAGAATAAATGAACTCTACACCCTTTCATGAGCCTAAAAACAAATTTTTATGCAATTTGTACGATACGTTTCCGAGAAATAAATTGTTTTACAACGAGCGTATTTTAGGGGCTGTATCCAAATTAATGTTCAGTACTCGAAACTTGACCGAAAGAGCCCTTCTTGATCAAAGCAAGTTAAGCGCCACTCAAGCAGTCATTGAAGACTGCTAGATTACAGGATAGCATAAGAAATTTCAAAATACCTAGTCACTTCTATCACAGACAGCCCCTTAAACCACCATTTTGCCGTTTTTAAACATAATTTGAAAACTACTTTGAAGAAAAATGTGAAATTTTGGATTTTTATAAAGCAGGACATAATAAATCTAAATCCATCGAAAAAATTGTAGGTTGCAATTCATAATTTTTTCGAATATTAATTTCCTAATTCATAAATCTACTTATATATATATATAAAATCCAAACAGAAATTTCGTTCCGAACGTCTATATTTCGAGTTGACGGAACTTATACCGTTAGATAGGTATCGTTTCAGGGAAGGTTTAAGCTATAACACATCGTTCTACCTAGATTATTTATAGAATTATGACGGAAGGTTCTGTTATTTTGGACGATAAGGTTACCATTTTATTTCTGGGCGAAATTTATCGTTAATAAAAAAAAAAAAAAAAAAAAAAAAAAAAAAAAAAAAAAAAATGAAACGGCTATTACACCTTGAAAAATAAAAGAAAAAACTGTTACGAATTTTAATTAAAAGAAAAAAAAGAAGAAAAAGAGAAAATGAAAAACAGTTTTGACGAGTGGTAATATTATAAAACGAAAATATTTTATTTAAACAAGAAAGGGAATATTCGTAACGCGTAAAAAATTTTTCAATAAAAAGATTGCAGTTTTAAACATTTGGCAATTTATCTATCGCGTCAGGTTAAGAGAAATGCGCCAGAAAATTTGTTAAGACAATATTAGACTGACAATTTTGTTTTTGTTTTTTAATTTTTTTTTATTTACTTTTTATTTTTATCAAACGCATCCACCATTAGGCTTAAAAATGGTACTTGTGATTTACATGTTGTATGTTTATTTACGATATTGATTTTATCGCCAAATAATATGATTTTAAGCCAAAAAGACATAAGCGTAGCATTGGTTTGAGCGACGTTTACAATAGTGGTGATTTTTCAAGCGGACGGTAGCCTTTTTGGAGTAATCTAATTCTACTACGCACACATACACACACATATATATGTATATATATAATACTATTGGAATTATATATATATATATATATATATATATAATACAAATGGAATTATATATATATATATATATACAGTAAACCCTCAATTTAACGGGCTAATTGGGACTAAGATGTGTCCGTTAAATCGAAAGTCCGTTAAATCGCAAAGTACTATTTATAATATTATTTTGTTATAATTATAGTACATATATATATTATTACGTACTTGTAATTACATATATTATTACAGTGCAAATTACATATATATATATATAATATATATATACAATATATACATAAATATATATTGTATATACATATATACTACTGTATATGCATATATAAACACAATACATTACTTTTAATAATACAATATTGGTAATGAAATACAAACGAATTAACACATATGCAACTTTTATGCATGCATAGAACGAAAAGCATATCACATGGCCGCATAGGTCCCCAGCATCATTGCGCATGCTTAGAACGAAAACCACGCTGCAGTGAGAATCAAAGCGCGCGCTTTCGGCGTTTCGTGTTCTTTCCCTTTTTTTAAGGTTTCGCTCATTTGATCACAAGACATTGTGTCGCCACAGATATAATAAATATTTTTTTAATTTACCAAGAAATCGCTTTTTAAAAATAGTAAAAAGAAATGTTTTGTCGTTGTTCATTGCTTGATTTTTTACATATAAAAGCTTAAAAGAGGGTTGCGTGTTGATTCTTAAGTAAAGGAGGGGGAGGGGGCAGTAATACTTTTATTTTTTTATTTATTTTTTTATTTTTTTTTTTCGAAGCGTGTTTCATCGTTTTAGAAGCTGTTTTATCATGGAGGCTTCCAGTAAATAATAGTGATAAATAAATATTTGACATTTGTCAAATATAAAAATTTGAAGTACTATCGTTGAATTTCAGGTTAGGGAGAGGGGAATAATTTTAAATTAACGATTTTGATTTGTTAATTTAAGGATAAAGTGTTTTAAAAGGGATATTAAATGGAACCCTCTGTGCGATCTGCGATCACACTTACCCACTTGTTTTACTTTAATTTTTGTTTAATTTTTAATTATTATTATTATTATTATTATTATTTTAATTAGCCCGTTGAATCCGAAGTCCGTTGAACCGAGGTCCGTTAAATCGAGAGTTTACTGTATATGCATATAATACAAATGGAAATTTCGTTCCGGTTGCTTATAACTCGAGTTCTGCTGAACTTGCACTGTTAGACAGGTCATTTTTTTGGAAGGTTTTAGTATATAACATATCATTCTACGCTGTCTACGTTGCTTAGGTATCGAATTCTGGTTTAAAGTTTTTTTATGAGGTGAACCAGATTATGAAAAAATAATCTTTTGAAAAGATTCTGCCGAATGTTTTTCGATAGAACTTGCACGTTTAATCAGATAATTTTACAGGGAGGGTTTAAGAATCTAACATATCCTTCTACCTTGCTCAGCTATACAGGCTATGGGGAGAATTGTGTAATCTGGTGACCCCAATTATCATGAATTTACCTTTTTAAAAGTTCTAATATACTGTTTTTCCTGGGTTTGCAGATATCTTATCCCTTGGCGAGATGCAGAAAACGGGCTTGACGGAAGAAGTAAAGTTGAACATTTTTTGTTCAATAATTATAGAATTTATTTTCTATAAAGAAGCCATTTATCCCTTTTTATATAAAAACAGTATTAAATTAAATATAAATAACAATAGTAATAATATATTTCATTAAAAAGTTTATTATATGAATGCATAGGTAAAAAAGCATAAAAGTTCATCATATTTATTTTCATAGCTGTTCAAAAAATCTCACTTTTTCAAGTCCGAATTGCGCCATGCTTTAAAAAAACCGACAAGGCCCCTATGCTGGAAAAGTATAGAAAATTATTTAATCAGATGAACCCGTTTATGACAGATCTCAAATGACAGCATTGCTATTTGATTAACCATCGTCGATTTGGGGAGAATTATTCGTTAAATGGGTTTAATCAAACAATTCCTGATTGATATTTGTCATCAAGCATGATTGTTCACTAATATAGGCGTCGGGGGGTCTCTATTTTGACAGACACAATTTCCTTACAAAATTTTTCGTTTTAGATTTCACTTACAAATTTCGTAGAAACCAGCTGAAACCCGAGGATGTTTATTTCGGTCTTTTAAGTTAGCCGGGCACAAATCTCGCCAATAGCATTTTTTTCAGGGCAGTAGCATATTTTATTTTTCACATAGCTTTATTTGTTATTTTTATCCTTTTGAATTTTTTATGAAATGGGTGAAAAGCAACTATTTTAAAGGTATGTAATATGTATAGTTAACGTGTGTGTATTCTAAATTAAAAGAGTGAAAGCTTTATATTTTAAATGAATGGCAATGGAAACAATACTTTGTTGTTTATCAGATATGGCTGGCTAACATAAAAGTACCGTTTTTCCTTGAGATTTTTGAGGCAACCTATCACAGAAATAATTTTAAAAAATGATTGGTGACCAAAAAAAGACCGCTTCTACGACTGTTTACAATATCAGAAATAGTGCTAATATTGAATATTATAATAATGTTTCCCAGATCAAACTAAAATACCGCGACATAGTGACAAACATACATATATCTAACTGTAACCATGGATAAAAAAAAAATCAGGAAAATTGGAAAGTAGGTTTAGTTTGTAAAGTATGCATTAATTAAGGAAATAAATTACGTAATCGAATCTACAGACAATTGAAATAGTTCGTGCCAATAAATTACATAATCCAGTCTACAAACAAATGGCATATGTTACCGGTCGTGGTTTGATGGATAATTAACTTAATAAAAGAAGTTAAGTTGATTCTTTGTTTTCAAAGCGGACCTATTCCCTAATCGAGTTTTAAAGAGAATTGGAGTAATTTGGGGCAAATTTTTTGGAGACATTTTTCAACATTTACATTACACCAACACTATAACGAAATGTTTGCTATTGTGTCATTTATTTCAAACCTGAACATGCGAAGATTTTTTGGTACATTTTCAATATCGGTACTTTGGCGAAATAGGAAAAATAGCCTTGGCGGTAAAGGAAATTTGGCAATATATTTTCTGACAACCTATTCACTGTTTCATTTCATATACACAAGCATTTTTTTTTCAATTTTTTAACAATTTATTTAACGTAATAACGCCAATTATCTAATTTTATATCGAAACCCACTTAATATGTATGAAAAAATTTTAATAATATACATACATTTAAAATAAATATATTATAGCAAAATAGTCCATCAAGTTTCTTTTCATAACTGTTTATACCATTTGGCAACAAATCTCACTTTCTGAAGCCCGAATTGCGCCAAACATTGTAACTTGCTATTTATTGAATGTGAATCACTTTTGGCTTTAATTATTATTTAGTCATAACCATGCATTTTTTCATTTACTATTTTTCCAATCGAATACATTTTTTGTTATTAAGTAAAATTAAGTTATAATTTCATTTTTCGCTAATTCAAAAATTAAAAAGTTTACAGCATTGGTAAGAGACACAATTTCATTGTGGAGTTTAAATTATTATTTAAAATAAAATATTTTATTTATAATATTTATTTGTGTTTTTATTTCCAGTATATATTTGTATGCATTTCATAAAATAGCTCTCGAAACTCTGTAATTTTGAAATGATATATTTTTGAAATTATAACTTTCGAGCCAACAATGTTATTTTTTTTTCAAATGCTTCGTTTGGGGTCAACAATTGCACTTGGCGACAATGGTGTTGAAATACCAGAAAAGTACTAAACCTTTAGATTGTACATTGCAGCATGGAGGCTATAATATATAACATGGGACAATACACAATAAAAAAAACTGGTTTATAGCTTCAAGTTGGCACTGAGACTTTAAAATACATTTTCTTTAAATAATTTAAAAATATAGATGAGGAAAATTCTGTGATCGGAACTCTCACCATAATGGCTCTTTTTAACGAGAATGCTCTGATACAAAATGAAATATTGTATATTGTACTATTATTCTTTACCAAATCCTACTGTGAGGGGTAATCTAAAAGAGTTAGACCGTAACAGCTGAAATTTTGCCTGCACATTAGAAAATATAATAGCACTATGGCGTTCATATCGATTCTGAACTGCGGAAGGACATTCAGTTAATGGTCTTATTTCTTTAAATCACAAGATCAAATTCATCATTTCGTTTGATTCAAGGTTCGCTTGTAAAAATGGACCAGCGCAGCGGGCATAGCCTGCTAGTTCTATAATAAAAATGGCACAATCAACGTATTTATGTTTGGGTATTTTAATATTATTGCTATACAAAAAAATAGCACATTAGGAGTATAATTTCAGGAGATATAAATGAAAATATGAAAATGTAATTTAACATTAGAATTACTAAGCTTTGAATGTTTATAATTCAAAAACTTATCATACAAAAGACTTGAAATTTGGTGTCTAATAGTTTGAGCCGAATATTTGAAATATCTTGTTAAAATTGGTTATTGTCATTGAAAAAAAAAATGAAGTTTGGGTTCGTTTTAATATGTAGGTGGCCCCCCTAAGCGAATTTTATATACATCATTTAAAAGTAGACTTTATTTCCAATCGTTCGGTACCAGTAACTTCTGGTTCATTCCATGCAAAATGAGCAAATCATTTTTGGCAGACATGTCACAGATTTTAATGAAATTCAGTTTATATGTAGATCATATCTATTTATGAGTAAATGTAAAATAATAGATTTCAGGGTTGTTTATTTAAGTATTAAAATTTACATTAGAAGTGGATGCAAAATCGAGGAATTGTCTACATGCTTAAAATTTCAATTCTGATTATTAGCCTTAGAAATGGAAAGACTATATTAAAAATTATTTATAATTAGGAATGAATAATAAATAACAGATTGGCGTAAGTTAGTAATTCTATTTTTATTCGGTAATGAGAAAAAAAATTATTTTTCAAAAATTTTGAAGTAAAAATGCAATATTTCTACTGCTTATTTAAGCATGTAGGACAGCTTTGAAAATTTTACTTTTTTGGGCGTTATAGCTAAATGTATATATTTTAAATATCGAAAGTTTCATTCTTGCCTTTTTATTCCTTAATGAGAAAAAAATAAACAGTAAAAAATGTTGAGGGTAAAATGCAATATTTCTATCACTTCTTTTTAAGTGAAAAAATGCTTTATTAAACTTTTAAATTGTTTCATAATATAGATAAAAGTGTATATTTTAAATATAGAAACTTTAATTTTTGCTTTCAGTTTATTTTTGGCTATTAATATATTTATTTTAAACTACAGTAAAAAAAATATATTACTTTGAACAAAAAAATATATATATTTATCCTCTAAATCCATAGATGGCAGCACTACATATTTTTTCCCTTTGAAATCATGCAATATTATAACAAAACGCGCGCCTATTCAAAGAGTAAAGGTCTTGGAATGCAACAAACATTACTTTTTTAACCAAATTTTGTGACGTTAGAAATCAACAGGCAATCTTGATTTTTTTTAGCATATCATGGACTTATTGATCTTTATGTCAGTGCAATAACTATAATGTGTGACCTTTCCTTCAATATTTTTTTTGCCTATCAATAAGAGGAAAAATTTCAGTTTTGTCATTTTTTTTAAGTTTCTAAAATTTTTTTAAAGGTGAAGGAAATACATGGCAACTTAAAAACTTTAGCAACTCGATCTTAATATGTAACACTACGTCAGGCATCAATTTCACAGATGTTTTTGAATTCCTTTAATTTTTATAGCGTTTTTAATTTTCTCAAAATTGACAAATTTTCAATTTTTACAACAAATTTAAGATTAATCATGACGTTACCAAATTATTATTATTAAATAAATATGAAGATAATTTTCCAGAGATTATAATATTATAAAAAGATTTAATTTACGTTAAATAGTTTTCAAGATACGGAACATCAAACTTGCAACTTTGAACGATTGTACACATGCCATTCTATGTCACAAGTTTTTTAAACGTCCAGAACTTCCAAAAGTTTTTATTTTTTGTCGAAATATTTTGCAATGCTCTATTTGAATATGAATTGAAACTGTGTATCAAATTTAATCAAAATCGGTTACTATGCAGCCACGACTTTTTTAAAATTTTTGCTCATTTTGTATGGAATGACCCTTCTATGATAATTTGTTGAGGAGTTAGTAGGGGTTGTTTACTTTTTTTTCACGACTGTACGTATACACGTTAAAAAATACAAAATACGACAAAATAAATCCCACTCAATTATATAAGCTATAGCCCTTTTAGAACGAAAATAAGCTTATATTAGCCATTACACAGTCTTCTGAATAACAGGCTTACATAAAAAATAACTTTTTGCAACAGTCTCTTAAAAAAAGGCCTGGCCTTACAAATTTCAGTAGCCTAATTCCTAAGTTTCTACATCTTCATTCTAGTCTCAGTCGTTTTTGAGGCATCTGCCTCCAAAATATGAAACCATGAAGACACGGGTACTAGTGCTTTTAACTTCGCCTAAATGTCAATATTAATATTTTGTTCCCACAAAAATGTTAGTGCAATTAGCAAACATAATAAAATTACAGTAAAAATATATCAATTTAATAAGTAAAATGCAATGTCACCAAATTATCCCGCTTTTTTTTACATGGGGCAATTTGGCGCTTGCACCATTTTTTTTCTGTGGTATTTTCAAAGATGTAGAAATAAGAAAGATAATACTTGACGTACAAAGACGTGTTTTCAACATGCCACTACAATTTTTTATACATACGTACATCATTTTGCTTTTCCTGTGGCTTCATGTAAGTAGAGAGACACTGAAACTTATGAAAGCTGCCACTTTGCACAATTTTTGACAGATTCGAAAAAATATTTTTTTTTTCTTTCTGAAAATGTGCTTCTTACATTACAAGGATATATTTAATGCACAGGGCACATGTGTAAGTACTTCTAGTATTTTTTTAAGACTCATATCATATAATAAGAGCATCAAAATAATTATTGAAAAATAAGCACCAAATTACCCCGACTTACCCTAGTCGAAAAATAAAAACCTAGAGTTACATTTGTACAACTTTCAGACTTTTATTTATTTGTTTGAAACAAAAATATTCACATTTATTTTTCTCTTTTAGCTACGTTTATCTAGATATCCTCCGCACAAACTTTCTTTCTCTTTGCTCATTGATCTATAACCAACTTAAATCTCACATAAATACATGGAAATCTGTCGTGAAGTTACAATATCTTTTACAGCCGCAAGGCAGAAAGTAAATCTAGTATTTTATGGGTATAATATTTTGAAATCGTGATATATATATAAAACGGAATTATGGAAAATCAGTGTTGTTTCCATGACATAAATAACTTTCAGGTGACTCAGGCATTTTATAATTATGTTATTTTTTTTCAAGGAAATAAATGTTGTTTCAGTATCAGTAAACCTTATCTTCTGAAGTTTTATGTTTTTTTTACTGTTAAATCAATATATATATATATATATAGAGAGAGAGAGAGAGAGAGAGAAAGAGAGAGAGAGAGAGAAAGAGAGAGACAAAGATATCTATATAGGCCGTATAAAACTAAATTTTCGTATTTCTTGCAAAAGTAGATTAGGGTGGTATAAAACTAAATTTTCCCTTCTCAGAATCGAAAAGGAAAATTATGTCTTGTATTACCTTCTCTTAATTTATTGAAAATGAGCATTTTTAACTTTATACTTATCTACCCCGTCTCTCGTTCTCCCTCACTTTTTCTCGCTCTCCCTCTCTCCTTTCCTCTTTTCTATCTATTTACCTATCTATCTATCGGTTATCTACATATCTTTATATACACTTTATAAAGTCCACATAAACTATATTTTTATATAAACTTTGTAACTTCTATATAAACTATATCTTTATATAAACTTTATAAAGTCTATCTATAAAGTTAATCTATATATTTCTGCATTTAGCCTTCTCTATCTCTCGATCTCTACCTATAGTATTATCGTTTTTGTTTTATTTTATTATTTTTATTATTATTTACTTTTGTATTACCGATAAATTCCAAAACCTTCTTTTGCTGTGTCATGTTATTTTTGCACCTAATTAAGAACCCATAGTTCTTTCAAACTGAGTTTTTCTCTTGTCTTACTTTATGCTGTTTAAGAGACGTTCTTTCCCGTATGTTAAATGATAATATCAAATTTTCATGCATATTGCATGAAAATATTTTTGTAATTAAGGGGAAAAAAACAAGCTGTTGGGTGAGAAAATGAAAGTTTTGCGAGTAAATTATAGATCGGTTTGTAACAGACCTTTAGGCGCTGTTAGCTTCAAATGAAGACATGGTACTAATTCAACAACAAAAAACAACTGTTTATCAAATCACTTTAAAAAAAGAAAGAACAGCGTAGCAAGACTTTTAGTTTGGGAAGCCCTAAGCAAGTGTAAGAAGACAATTCCCCAATTTGTTGAAATGTACATCCTACACAAAATTCCCAATATTTCTAAAACAATTCCTTTTAAACAAAGATCCCGTATAAAAAGAAATGGTATAAAGGTTGTAATACTAGAAAACACAGTCTTTACTTGCTGTTGCAGAAGTAAATAGACTCTTTGCATCTAAATATCCCTTTATTATTAAGTACTTGAAAACACTTCTTTTTACCAACACCCGCAACTTTGCAGTAAATGTAATGTTCATGTACTAAGCAAGTCTTCAGTACTTCCATCCGATGAAACTCCACGACTGGTGTTGATCGCAGATCCTCCCGAAGTTTCCTGCTAACATCGCATTGTATATGGCCACTACACAACCACAGTCAGCTAATTAACATATCTTTGCTAAATATGAATTTAGATGGAATCACTTTGCAACTTTATTATAACACATATGGGATAAATTTCTTCCCCTTTTTTTTCGCATACATCTTCTTATTTATTTTCCCGTACACAAGGTGACAGCGTTGTTACTGATCATCCAGAAGACGAGACGGATAGAGACGGGAACTTCACACTTTGGTTGTGCAATGGAATCACCTGGAGTTGAACCCGGTACTGCCACCGTGACAGATGAACGCCCTTACACTCTTGGCCACGAGGAGACATTTGCAAAACAGCTTCGACAAACATTTCCAGAGAATCATACACATTTTCCGAAATTTAAAGAAATAAAGTGTATATTTCTCATTCACGCATATTGTTAGAGATTCAGGACAGCACGATTTCACTCAAATTTACAAAAACACACTCGACCACTAGAGAAACCTTATAAAAGAGTAGCCAAATATCCTAGCACAAGGTAAGCAAAATACTATGCATTCAATTGCGTGCATACAAATAATTCTAAAAATATTAACAAATGTGTGTTTCGTAAATAGTTTTATATATGTTTGATAATTGTTTTTTACGTCTTGCCATACATAAATCCCTTTTCGTGGAACATCACATAATGTGATCTCAAAAAACATATAGAGTTATGCTTATACTCTTTTAGAGTAGTATTTGTTTGTTTTAAACATAAATATTCATATTTATCTTTCCCTTTACTCTACGTTTATCTAGATATCCTCCGGACAAGCTTTCTTCCCCTTTTCTCATTGATCCATACTTGACTTAAATCATACATACGTACATGAAAATATTCGTGATTTTACAAAATATTTTACAGCCGCAAGACATTGTAGCCAATCTAATATTTTATGGGCATATATTTTGAAATCGTGATATATATATTAAACGGATTTAGGGATAATCAGTGTTGTTGCAATGATATAAACAACTTTCCGTTCGATCAGGCATTTTAGAATTATCTTTCTTATGTCAAAGATTTTTTTTTCTCTATGAGTAAACGTTCGGCTTTCTGAAGTTTCAGTTTGTTTTAATATTAAATTCAAGGGACAATTCCGAATAATTTTGTGGTTTATAATTTAGATTTTTTTTTTTCAAAGATTCGCATAAAAAAGAAAAGTTTCCATATTTAGAAAAAGATTTGGGATCAAAATTCTAATTTTTCCCTTCCTCACAGTAAACATAAATAAATAAATAAATAAAACTGCATTATGCTCTTCTTTTGGCATAATTAAAAAGCAGTTTTTTGCAGCTCCTCATGTATATATTTGTATGGTGATGACCGCTAATATGAATCCTACAAATATAAGACAAAAACAATTTTATGCACTTTTTACCTTGTTTCTCAGATAATTAATTTTATTTTTTAACCAATAAAAAAATTAACATTATCCAATCCTGTAAAAAAGGGGGCGTTGGTTACCACCTACTATATTTGACGCACACCATCGTATAAAAAGCCATAACTGTAGTAATTGCTAAGCACAAATGACAACTATTTATTTCTATACCTAAATTTTGCTTAAGGTATAGAAATTTTGCTTAAGGAATAGCTCAATTGCAAAAGGCTAACTTTCTGCAATAAGTTTTAATTTATTTTTGTTCGGAAATGCATGAAATTAGCAGAAATTTTTCTTCAGAAACTATGCCATCGAGCTGTTTTTTCCGTTTTTTTGAAAATGCAATAGATATTTCAGAAAAAAGTGTCAAAGTGGACGTTTTGAACCGATCTTCCGGAGAAATAGCACTCAAGAAATGTTGAAAAACATGTTTCTCACGCAATCAAAATCGCTTATAAGTCAATAGGTAATTGATTGATCCAAAAATGGAAAAAACAGTTCGATTCAAAATCGCTTCCATGGTCAGGTTTTCCAATTTTATATCTTTCCGTTAAAAAATTAATTTGTAAAAGTGTCAAAACGTTTTGCGCTTGTTGAACAGAGCAGTTAAGAACAGCCTTAAGGAATTGTCTAAATATAAAAATTGTACAAAATTTTTAAATTTTCAATACTAACATCTAATCACATTCGGATTCTTTGGTGCATTATATCTTATCATAGCCAAAAGGTAAGTCATACGGTTAAATACTTAAGAAATTATGCAGTTTTAAAGTTTAGAAAATGCTTTTGTTAAATTCACGTTTTAAATTGTCGTTTCTAAACTGGTTACAATCCGAATATTTTTTTATGTACGACTCAAAATCTACGTGTGGAATGAGCCGTACTTCTAGATTCGCATATTTCAAGTTTCTAGAAATAGATTTCTGTTTCCAATTTCATGCTTTACAATTCATACCTTTTTCAAAAATTAATTTCAAAATCATTTTTTTAAATAATACAAAATGTAACCTATAAATGTTTTAAAAGAAATCAATTACTAGAAACTTTGAATATATGAATCCCAAATTACAGCTCATTCCGCCCAGTACTCTTTTAGATATGCGTAAAACATTACACGCATTGATATGCATTTAGCAACAACTGAGAAGAAGGAAAAATTATGCGTCAAGCACGCATTTTGAAACACTGCAAACCTGTATTTGATCTATAAATGTCAATAAAATTCTTAATAGATCGAAAATTGCCCTTCAACAATTTCTGCAAATACACGGAAATATACTTGAACTGTTTTAGACAGCATTGTATATTACCTACATATCTTTACACATGCCACACATTAAGCTAGAATTTAATTCATACTAAAACACGCTCAAAACTACTGAAATCACCATTCCAGGAATTTCTCTTCATAAGCCATGTATCCTGTTCTTTGTATAGCCTTGTATATGATTTTATTTATATACTACAAGCATGTTTTAGTTTACTAAATATAGTTCAGCTAGAAAATGCATAACTCAATTAAAAAACATATTTAAGTAACTCACGCTCATACACTGTAATACTTGCCAGTTTTTTCGTGTAGCCCTGTATATGATCTATAGCATTTATACATACCACGTAATATCCAAAAAATTAAAACGCATGCTTAACTGAAAACAAACTCCCAGCAATTATCGCTAATGGACAGTACTTCAATTACGGTAAATATTTTGTGCGTCCCTGTAAATGAACGAAAAATTAATAAAGAAAAAATTAATAAAGAACAAGTATATTAAAAAAGGTATTGAAATCGCTTCAGTAGTTCCCAAGAGAAAGGTTCGTCAGTGTTCAATAATTTACATGTGATTTTGCAATTGCCGTTTCTCCTGTAATAACAAATTCCGCATAAACATATACATGAGCAAAAATAGGAAAAGTTGAAATAAAAAGTTTTCCCTGAGAAAAGTACGTTATGTTAATCTTCTAATGTATTTTTTCATTGATAAAACTAAAAAATATATATAAATATGTGTCAAAATTATGTAATTTTTTTTTGCCTTTGCAATAAAATTAGAATTGGATCCTGTAATTGTTTAGTTTTTCTTAATTATTTACTTTAATTACATGCCCGATTACTTCATTTAGAAACAAACTACATAGTAAATATATCAAATTGTTTTTCATCCAAAAAGTTAAAAAAAGAAATCCGTTTGCTATCGCAGAAAGCATACTTTAAAATAATATTTCTGTTTGGAGCTGTATTAGACAGTGTAACACTGATTTTTTACATGCTAAATTGTTTTTGTATGTACCGGGTGTCCCAAAAAGGACTGACTGATTTTAAAATTCAATAACTTCCAAACGGTGACAGATATTTAAAAAAATCTTGCAGGAGGGTTATGCATAAAGTCAAAAGTTTTTTTACAGTGATTTTCGATTTTAGTTCGAATTACAAACAATAGATGGCGCTGCGATCAATAGAGGCTAAATTCAGGATCGATTTTTGGTACTTCGTGGCCCGGATAATACATTTCCATCTCCTTTTTCTGCATGGAACAACAGAAAGGACCAAAAATCGAGCCTGTATTTAGCGACTATTGCTTACAGCGCCATCTATTGTTTGTAATTCGAACTAAAATCAAAAATCACTGTAATAAAACTTTTGACTTTATGCATAACCCTCCTGCAAGAATTTTTTTAATATCTGTCACCGTTTGGAAGTTATTGAATTTTAAAATCAGTCAGTCCTTTTTGGGACACCCGGTATAAGTTCATGTAACAGTACTTTATTAACATTTTGTATTCCGTCGAACTTCAACGGGTACAACCTCCTCTCTATTATAAAGCAAAAACATGTCCGTGAGTTATGCTGACGTCATGTTGATGGTGGAAACATCTGACCAATAAATTTCGTTTTTACTGCAATTTTATTAACTTTTAAACATTGCAGAATTTCGAATTTTACATTGTCGAATAGGAAAATATATGCTCTTTCAAATTCAGTTTGTTTGAACTATTATTTGTTTGGGAACTGTGTCTTAACTTTTTGATTTTGCATGGTTTTAGAGTAAACTTTCAAGCATTATTTTTTTAAATCTATCTCTACGGCGTGCAGCCCGATTACAAAAGATTAACCCGTTTGAACATAAATCAATATAAATGGTTCAGTATTTGTTTCCAGCTTCCATTACGAAATTTAAACTTCATAAATAAATAAATAAATAATGTAATATAAATAAAACACAAATTTAACAGACATGTGAGCGAACTTCGCACAAAAACCACTGAAATTAGTGAAATAGCTGACGATTTCTTTGCCTATAAATTCCTGGGATGAGTACGAATTCGTAATACGAAAGTATAGCTTTTAAGAAATTTCGAAACTTTATTTCAATACATTGTTTGTTTTTTCATATGAAATGCTTTTTTGTGTTAGTGGCCAATCTAAAAGAAATATACTAATGTAAAAAAAAGTATTAGAGCTGGGTAGATCAGTGATAGACTATTGGCGTGTATAGCTAAGGTCCCAAGTTAAATTCTTGTCTAGATATTTTTCACTACGTTGGAAAAATTTGTTTAACTTTGACTTCCACTTACAAAGATATACAGCTCATATTCAAAATATTAGAATAATTGAGAAAAAGTAATAAGAAAAAATTATTTTTCATTTATTTATTTTTGATACTAAGTAAATGCAATTAAATTTCTTATAAATTAAATCTGGAATGTTTAGATAAGATTTTAACATTTACAAAACATAAAATACAGTACAAAAAATTAGATATACAGCTTTCTGAAACACATCAAAAATTATAAAAAAATTTAGATTGGTTCAAAATATAGAAATATTTTATTTTACTTAAAAATGAATATGAAGTAAATGGTAGTTAATATATTGTAGCATCCCCTTTAGCTTTCATAACAACGTACAATCAATCTTGCATACTATATACAAGGTGTTTACAAATATTTCTATCAATATTAGCCCAAATAGGCTTTATACGTGCCACTAACTCAGTTTTATTTGAAGGAGGATTTTCTTGGAGTTTTTTCTTAATTATACACCATATGTTTTCGATAGGATTCAGGTCTGGTGAGTTTGGTGGCCAAGGAAGTACCTCAATGTTCCATTGGCGGAATCAATTCTTAGTTGACACCGAGGTATGCGGTGACGCTAAATCTTGTTGAGAGATAAAATCATCTCCAAATAAATCTTCTGATGATGGAATGATGTAATATTCCAAAATTTCTTGATATATCTGAGAGTTAACGTTTTTCCAGACGATGCGTAACTTTCCAGGTCCTTCTGTACTCATGCAACTCCAAACCATGACATTAGCAGCACATTTTGCGAAACGTTTAAGGCATTCTTTATCAAATGCTTCTTGCTTCATTCTCCAAACTCGAATATCTTAATTACCATATGAAACACAAAACATACTTTTATCACTAAATAATACATTTTTCCAATCTTCTTCCTTCCATAAAAGTCTTGATTTACACAAATCCAATCTTATACAATTTTGTTTTGCAGTCACGAGAGCTTTTGTTTTCGGTACCCTAGATTCAAACTTAAATTTATGGAGACGGCTTAATGTTGTCGATGTAGAAACTTCAACTCCTTCTTCTTTCCATTTTCGGTGCAAGAATCGCACACTTTTAAAATGGTTTTTCTTAACTATACTCTTCAGTTTCATGTCATCTCTAGCAGATGTTTTTGGTTTTCGGCCGCCATTTTGGCGATTATTTTGAAAATTTCTATTTTTTGAATATTGTGTTAGTATGTTATTAACGCTTGATTGCGAACAATATAAATAATTCGCTATATAACGTTGATTTTTACCGTACCGATACAAATCAACCATACGAAGTTAAATAGATTCAAGAATATCACTCACACGATCCATATTTAAGACGAAAAAGCAAACAAACTGCAAAAAGAATACTGGTTTTAAATAAAATCGTCTAAATTTAATCAATGATGCTACCAGTTATGAATTGGTGATAATTAAAGGAGAATTAATATGAAATATTCTAGTATTTTGAACCGCTTGAATAAGTATTCTAATATTTCGACTTTTGAAAATAATTTTTTTTCAATGAATCTTTCCAGAAATGATATTAATTTTAGGAAATTAAATAAGTTTAATCAACAATCAGTTCTTAATAAAAATATTGTTTGCTTATTTCCATTAAAAGGCATTAAATCACCAAACGATATTTTCAATTTGTAAAAAAAAAAAAGAGTAATTATTCTAATATTTTGAATATGAGCTGTAGTATTTCGGATATACATTAGGGTGGGTCGAAAAAACCGAGATATTTATAATCGAAACGTAATAGTGCGAGAAAGTTTCCTTTTTTAATTAAAAATAAATTCGTAAAATATTACACCGATCGGTTAATATCTTTTACCGCTGCAAAGGGGCCAAAAATTTTTTTTAAGTGTAAAAAACATGGTTTTTTCAATTTTTAAAAAAAATATGTCAAAAAATAGTTATACAATTTCTAATAGAATGCAATAGCTACACCTTGACATTAGTAATGAAACAGTAAAAGTTCATCATGGTGACGTCATATCTTTTACTGCCGCAAAAGGGACAGAGTTTCAAAAAAAATTAAAGATTTTAATTTTTCGTTTTTCTCAGTTTTTATAGTTTTCATAATATTTGTAGATTTTTAAAGTTTCTAAAAGACATAAAAGGGCATTTTCTGTTGTTAATTTCACGCAGATTGTTTACCATGTTCACTGTAATTTTATAAAAACATCTCTCTGTGTAATAAAAACAACTTTACATGCTTGCACTTAATTTTTTTTTCTCGTTGCTAGAGAGCCATGTTTCACTTGACTCATTTTTTTCAAAGATACTCTTTTTTCTCTATACTTCGAACGCCTAAAGATAGAAATCTTTGTCAAATTAAAGAGGTGGCAAAGTTTCATCGTCGCGAAGTCAAACAGCATACCTCTTTGAGACATGAAGCAGGTCCCCATTATTTTGGTCATCTGATATCATCGTCTGGCAATGCGACTTCAATATGTAATGATATTGTACATTTCTTGAAAAAAAAATTAAATGTTAACTGTAAACATAATTGCTATAGGACGTGATAGAACAATATTTAACACAGGAAGCAAAGGTTGTTCTATACGTTTGCTTGAACCAAGTTAAAAAAAAACGACGTAATTGGCTTCCATGCCCTCACTCTAGTGACCTTCCTCTGAGATATCTTTTCGAACATTTAGATAAACAAACGGCGTGTCATCGGTCATATTGTGACCCAATTGGTAAATTTCTTGCAATTTGCAAATAATTATCCGTTGCAAAGTTTAATCGAATTAAATCTGATTTCCTAGCTGTTGGTAAAGACGATTTGTCAACTGAGCAGAAGTACTTGTTTGAAATATTTTAAGCTGTTTAAATAGGCGAGAGTTCAATTGACCTTTCTTGCCGAAGACCTAGACCAATATCTCAGGCAAGGTCGATCACTACTGCTAATCGAATTTTGATAATCTACATTGGAATAGATAAACCCTCTTCTGAACTTTTCATACAAGTTAAGTACATCCTGAAAGTGTACTGAATCGGTTGTTTCACAATTAAAATAAATCTATCATCTTTCCGTGTTGCCCAGAATCTGCGAACAAGCTAATAATTTCCGTTACTTTCCGGAACATCGGCTAAAGATTATACTTCCTGCATTTTCACGAAATGCCTATTTTGCAAATCAGTAACATATCCTCACTGAAGTGCTAACATATAAAGGAGAGAACATCAGGACCCTGGAAGTTCAGTGTATTCGAATAATGCCATACGCCAGTTCATCATTTCAGACTTGAACTTTGAAGCTAAATATTATATCTATTTAATAGACTGACAGTACTGTAAACTAATGAAAACCTCTGATACGGTTTATCTATTGACTGGCGATCTCACGTATCTGATGAGTTTGAAAGGTTCGATTAAATATATCAGCTGTTTTAAGTTCACTTGTCGCACTCAGTTAGTAGAGAGATGCGTGAAATTAGTCACTGACGTTGCTGTTGTAGTTTGTGGACGGGAACAGAGGGAGAGTTATATCAGATCAATTTTTGCATCTCAAGGAATAATGACTTCATTTGAGAGTAAGACATATTATAAAATTAATTTACATTAGATACTTATTCATTTGAAGTTTATTTAACGCGTTTTGGCTAAACGTCTACATATTTCAGTTAACAAAATACTCCGTTCATTTTATATCATTTTTGTGATTTGTGACATCTGTCTCTTTCTAGCATGTAGCAAAACAGCAATACATGAAGCGATCGTCAAGGAAAATAAGTGATTATTTTTTTCTGCCTATTACAAATAGTTATAAAAAATACTAGACATTTCTAACATATTTATAGACATAAAGTAAACTTATTTAATTCTAGACATATTATAGAAATTATAAAAAAAAAATAAGAAAAATTGAAATGTTTACCATTTTTTTAAAAAAAAGTAGTCTTTTGCGGCTGTAAAAGATATGATTTCCTCATAATGAAGTTTTAGCGTGACATTTATAATATCTTCATGTAGCTATTGTGTTCTATTAGAAA
This sequence comes from Maratus speciosus, assembly GCA_963932465.1. NCBI lineage: Eukaryota > Metazoa > Arthropoda > Arachnida > Araneae > Salticidae > Maratus > Maratus speciosus. The sequence continues at coordinate 258,037,425 of OZ010786.1, forward strand.
TTGTATTCGTATGTTTGCATAATTTAAAACAAAAATTGTAAAAACCATGTTTTTTGCAATTTTTTTGGAACTTTCGCCCCTATGCTGCAATTAAAGATATAACCGATTGGTGTAATATTTTACGAATTTATTTTTAATTATAAAAGACAACTTTCCCATGCTAATACGTTTCGATTACAAATATTTCGGGTTCTTTCGACCCACCCTAATATAAATATTATAAATGGAGTAATGAAGTTCCATGCGTAAAATATTTTCATCAGTAACACTGCCGGTTGCAGATATGATGGAACCAATATGAGAGTGAATTGTATCAGGTTAGAATAGTATCTGGGTAGCTCAGTGGTAGAGCACTGGCGCGTATGACCAATGTCCCAGATTCGAATCCTTGCCTAGATATTTTTCACTTTGTTGGAAAAAAAATCTACTTTAACTTCCATCTACAGAGATATTTTAATTCGGGTTGAAATGTCTTATATATAAAATTATTTCCATGGATTAATGGCGTTCCCTGCGGAACGTATTTTCATCAGTGACACTACCGGATTCAGATATGATAAAACCAGGATGAGAGTGAAATGAAACAGATATTACCTATGTAGCTTAGTGGTAAAGCACTGGTGCGTATAGCCAAGTTCCCAGATTCGAATCCTTACCTAGATACTTTTTACTCTGTTGGGTACAAAATTCAACTTTGACCCCCACCTACACAGATATAATATTTCGGTTGAAATCTCCTTTATATATAGGGGAGAGTAGTACACAGTGAGACGTGGCACACAGTAAGACAGAACTGACTTTGACTTATAGTTGCAACTGTTTTTCCTTGATGGCGCTTGCCCATAACCACCTTATTTTATGCAACACGTGGATACATTTTCGGCACTTCGGTTGCTATTCCAACAAAATAGTAAATAATTCTTTATTTTACAGTGCTTAAAGTTACATAAACGTATATTTTAGTGTTTATTTCCTTCATTATGGCATATACTTACTTCACCAAACCTAGCTAAATATCTAATAACACACTATTTCGACAAAACGACACAAACTTTCAAATAGATGAAATTGATAAAACAGATATGGCTTTCATTTTGTTGCAACGAACGTAACGAAGTACACAGTAAGACATATAGTTGTGGTACACAGTGAAACACGCCTCACTGTGTACTTACTATGTGGTTATGATGTTAAAAAATATATTTATTTGTTGAAATTCAAGTATTATATAAGTAAAATTAATATGATGTCTTATACATGATATTAATTTTACTTAGACTAGATAATTTTACTGAATTTTAATTAGACGGAAAGAAAGTTTCGCTCTGTCTGTGTGTGGTGTTATGTAGGAAAAATCTTAAACTTAAAGGATGAAGATGATGATTTTGAAGTGATTTATCTTCTAAGAGTGTGAAAGCATCATGCTTCGTATTACATTGTTTCAGATATGGCGTCTATTAATGAATCAGACATTTGAATGCTACAACCAGAACTACAAAGAAAATAAGACTACAACTTATGAAATCAAAGCGACTATCAGGATACCACCGGTTTCCGATTTCCTTCGGGAATTTGGATGTACGTTGAGTTATACATCGGCATTGTTAGGCATACTCTTAAGCCTTTATTTAAGAGGAATAACTACAATTTACATACCACAATCCACAATACGTGTTCAGTTAAGATCAAATTGTGGTTGAGTTGTTAATAACATGTGTCTGTACCTGTAACTATTAAAATTACTTTGCATTTTTACTATCGCTCTATCAAAAGTGCTCGATCCCAAAAATGTCAGATTAAACTCCAAGTGATAACGACTATTTCAGGTAGTAGTTAAGATATTATTATACTGAAGAAAATTGTGGATAGAATGTAAAAATGTATAATTTATGAAAATATATACATTTTCCGATATTCCGTTATCATGCTTCTATGCTTTTATAAACAACTTTTAAAAAACCATTGATACATTAATGTGTAGTATATTTGTGTTGCTTAAAGTTGTAGCAAAAAAAATTTCAAAGGAATAAAAATAGTCGTCATATGTTAAGAAATAAAATTTTTCGTCTCACTGTGTACTACCCAATCCTAATTGTTTCCATGGAATAATAGAGTTCCGTGCGTAACGTATTTGCATCAGCAACGCTGCCGAGGTTGGCGATCTGATTGAACAACGTGTAAGTGAATTATATCAGCTTGGATATCAATTGAGTAACTCAGTGGTAGAGCACCGGCATGTAAAGCCAAGCTCCTAGGTTCGAATCCTTGCCTGGGCACTTTTCACTATGTTGCAAAACATTTTTTAACTTTCACATCCACCAACAAAGATATAGTATTTCTAGAAGAAATCTCATATATATATACAATAATCTATTCGAGTTGTTAAATTTTTAAAAAAGGTTTTGAACTATATTGTGTTATTCGGGAAACCCGAGTTGGATCCCGCAGATTGTATTCTTAAATTTAGCAGTAAAAATGCACAATTTTCGTCCGTTCTATTTATTTTGTGTAAATCGGGAAGACCGGGTTGGATCCCCTAGTAACTGATAAAAAACAATTTTTATTGTTCAAATATTATTTGTAATAACAAGTATTGTTTGATTGTCAAGATTATTTTTAAATCGTTGATTATATTTTTAAATTTAGCAGTAAAAATGCATAATTTCATCCGTTCTCTCTATAGTGTGTAATCCGAGAAGACCGGATTGAATCCCCTAGTAACTGGTAAAACACAATTTTTATTGTTAAAAATATATTTGTTATAATAAGTATTGTTTTATTTTCATGATTATTTTTAAAATGGTGATTATATTCTTAAACTTAGAGGTAAAAATGCATAATTTCTTCCGTTCTCTCTGTACTGTGAAATCCGGGAAGACCGGATTGGATCCCCTAGTAACTGGTAAAACACAATTGAGGGCCCCAAAAGCCAAGGGAAACAAGTAACAAAATTTGGATTTGGAGTAAATTGAGTTCAAAGTTAAACATCAAAAGTAATTTACTGAATTAAAATATGAAACTGTTGCTCATTTCATAAGGGGTCTTTGAACTCTTATTTCAATAACTTTGGAAGGAAAATGGAGTACAATATTTTTTTAATTTAAATAGAAATTAAAGAGGCTAAGTAGTTAAGCAGTTTAACGAGCTTCAGTAGTTGGCATCTAGAACGCAGCACATAATTAGAAAATCACTTATATTACTTTATCACCAACCAAATAGCCTTATTTCCGGATACTCTATGCATAGCTCAGTTTTTCAATTTTGCACTTATACCCCTTGGCATCTGAGGTCCTCAATTTTTATTGTTAAAATATATTTGTAATAACAAGTATTGTTTGATTGTCAAGATTATTTTTAAATTGGCGATTATATTCTAAAACTCAGCAGTAAAAGTCGACAATTTCGTCCGTTCTCTCTATATTGTGTAATCCGGGTAGACCTGGTTGAATCCTCTAGTAACTGGTAAAACACTATTGTTAGAGTTAAAAACTAATTTTTAATAACAATTATTGTTTTATTGTCAAGGTTATTTTAAAATTGTTGTTATATTCTTGAATTTAGCCGTAAAAATGCATACTCTTCCTCCGTTCTCTCTATATTGTGTAATCCGGGAAGACCGGGTTGGATCCCCTAGTAACTGGTAAAACACAATTGTTATTCTTAAAAATATATTTGTAATAACAAGTATTGTTTGATTGTCAAGATTATTTTTAAACTGTTGATTATATTCTTAAATTTAGCAGCAAAAATGCGCAATTTTCGTCCGTTCTCTCCAAATTTGCATTAGAATATTCTAAAATCTATAATTATTTTTTAAAAACTTATTATTTTTATATAAATATAAATATTATTTATCAAATTTGTTTCAATTACGAATTAAAATTGAAATATGAGATATTTATTTGTCACGCGTGCATTAATTTCGTGAAAATTGTTCTTTTCAATTCTTTTCACTCGGCGAAGTTTCTTTTACATTATTTGAAAAAAGAAAATTTAGGTTGAAATATGAAAGAGCATGTAAACATAAAGGCAAGGTTATATATTTTCAATACGAGAATACTCGAATGAAGAAGAAAAATATTTTACTGAAATTTTCGACATGAAATATGCATGCTTCAGGATTTTATTTTAAATTATTTTTCTTCCTGTAAGGAATAACGGATATTTTTAGAATAACCAAGAAAGCTTTTAAACTTTCTGATCAAATATATTCAAAACGGTAAACATGGATATTTTCTTGTTGCTTATATTTGTCAAGTTATTCCGTCGTTTAACAGTAACTTTTTTAATAATTTTGTATCATTTTACAGCGGAGAGCATTTGATCAAAAAACCAAATATAACATAGAAGAGTTATTTGTAAAATTTTATGTGATTCTTTGTATATTCCGTGGATTTTTTTTTTATTTACTTTTTCGTTAATTTATTTAGATGCTATTTGTTACATTTTTTCTTTTTATTTCCCGAAAAATTATGAACGTTCTTAAGCTCAAATTTCGATTTTTGATTGGTCATGAAGTATGCCAACACAATTAATTAAGGGGGCATAAGACGCTTACATATTCAAAATATTCAATTTTCGGTAGGAAATAAAAATAACTTTATTTTCTGAGCGTCTTAAAAGAAACTGTCCAAAAAGATTCATATGATTACGCTAGTTATGACTAAACATGTGTCAGTCGTGTTATCTGTGCAAAAAAGGGATTAAAAGATATGTTCAATGCGATTTTCTCGAAACAACGTTTTTTAAATTTGTATTAGTAATATCTCGACAATGTATGAACCGATTTCCTTGTGTGTGTGTGTGTGTGTGTTTTGGGCTCTGCATCTCAAAAAAAAGAAGAATAAAAAAGAATCGTTATTAAATCACTTTGCTGTATGTTTTTTTTTTTTTTTTTTTTTTTTTTTTTTTTAGGGACAGCTGAAGGTATAAAATTCATTTAATATCAAAAAACAAGATCTGCACCCCGATTGTTTTGTAAAAATTTACTGTTGCTAACTCAGTGCAATAACCAGTTAAGGCCTTAAAACAACTTTTTGTTGTTGTTTTTGTTTCATATAAACTCACTCTCAAAGCCTGTAGGGTACTTGCCGTTGACCTGAAATCTTGAAAATTGGCATAAGTAATATCTTACAGTACATATAAAGGAAAAAATCCAAAAACCATTAATTTATAATTCTATGTCGGCTTATTACCTCCCAAACTCGTCTGGACGTCTGTCTATCAAGATCGCTCGGATTTCTTTTTAGTAATGGCTGAAGGTATCAGGTTAAAATTAATATAAAATAATAAGGTTTATACCCTATTGTTTTAAAAACTTTTCGGGCACCTGACTCAAGGCGATACAAAATTACGGCCTTAAAACAACGGATTTTTTCCCACAAAATCACTCTCAAAACCTATTAGCGAATCAAGCGCTCGAATACGCCATCTGGCGAAGAAAAGATATAAGTTTTCGAAACAAGAAAATCCCGCGCAAGTACATCGGAATTATATGTATTTTTAATTTGTTCAAAATGTTTTTTTTTTTTTTTTTTTTTTTTTTTTTCACAAATTTCAGATTTTATGTGACATTAGTGTTCTGTGCTATATAACACCTGGTAAAAATTATCCGAGTCTGAATATCTAAAACTTTCAAGTGCATTTGCAATAAATAACGATTTCAATGGCCCTTTAGCATTTGTTAAACGATCAATTTTCCAGTACCGACAGCTGCGATTAGCGCCCTCTTTAAGTCCCAATAGGGCACTTCACGTTAATCAAAAATCTGTTTTTACCGCTTATTAGGCCTCTACCTTCCGGGCTAGGGCCCAGTTGAACGGGTTTTGAATACCTGGCAGTAGGCAGCTCGATAACCATATGGCAGCGGTCTAAGACTGCGTATAGACGTTTCTTTTGCCATCCTTCTACAGTTTTCATGGAAATGTTTTATTCAGGACCCTTCTGCGGTTTATTCACAAAACAATCAGGGGGATCAACAATGGGTCAAGAGATAAGGAGCTCAACCTTACTTAAAGGGAATGTTCCTCTTTTGCAGGACATCAGTCCGTTTCCTTTTAAAATCATTAAAGATCAAAAACATGGCGTGACCATAAGAAACGACTCCGATACTGATAACAATTAGAAGGATGGTCCATTCGCAGCTTAACAGGCAAGCAACTAACCTGCCTATTATGCGATGACGGAGGATATTGAGTTGAAATATTGAGTTGTACATTTACTGTTTTTTGTTTGACTTGTAAAGACTTTGCACCGCAGAGTGCACCATTGTCATACTACGCTGAAGGGAATATTGGATGCTTTAGGGTCAGATTGGCGGTGTAAAATTAGTTCCGGCAGAATTTGGAGATAGGGAGTGGAGAAAGCAGACAGGAGGATGTCGCAAAGGGTTAATTACACCTACACTGCAAATAAAAGAGTCTTAAAATAAGACAGAAAAACGACTGAAAAAGCATTTAAGACACGTAAATGTCTTAATATAGAGCTTAGACATAATAGATACCTTAATTTAAGATACTTGTGTGTCATAATGGACCGGTAGTAAAATTAACTAATATAAAATGTCTTAATAATGGTGAAACCTCTTAAATTAAGATATCCAATTACAGACATTCATTGCACTGTGTTATCACCGCAGCCATATTTGTTTGTTGTATGCCGTGCGCGGATCGAAAATTAATTCCTTCTATGAATGTCAAAAAATCACTGTGAAATGCGAGTAAATGAACAGTGGACAAACATTTCAGTCTCTATTGTCAAGACCTTGCAGGTGAAAATGCAATGCTCCCCCCTGACCGCTGGATAATCCTCTGTGGAATGCAGTGCATATGTAAAAGAAACGCTATGTGAATTGAACCTCGTGGTGATTCTGACTTCAGTCTAATTGAGTTTTCTATTATAGCTGGTTACATTAAATGGAATATATATTAATCAGTTATCTAAAAATCTTTGTTGGATATAAAAAAAATATTTCCTCCATCTAAACAAAAGAATATCCTAGAAAATGTATGCCATGAAAAGGGTAAGTGACTTATAAAATATAATACTCCATTCTGTCCCGCATTTAAAGTATACATTTATGTCTAAGATTTTAAATTAATATTAATCCATATTTACGCTATTGTTTACTGTGTGGGTTTTTTTTCGTACTATAAAATTCAATACAGTATTGTTTAACTTGGTGTCTTTACGCAGTTTTTCTTACATAAAAAAAAACTTTAATCATATTTATTTATTTTTGTGTAAAAAAATAATGGTCTCGTTTTTAACTATATGTATTATTGAAACAGTCGTAAACATTTATTTTATTGTTGAAACATACGGAATTAAGTAAGCTTTTTTTAAATTTCCAATGGAAACATGAATGAATTAACATATAAATTTTTGACAACTTTAATTATTAAATGCTCTTATATGTTAAATTGAAGCAAAAAGACATGCCATGTTTTCATATTTTTCTAATTATCTGATGAAAATTATTTATATATGAACGGGGAATTTAATAATAATTTGAAATGATGTGTAAAATTATTTAAAATATTTACTCCTGTTTAACAATAATATTATTAACTGTTGTATCATAAAATGATTTCTTAAGTGATTTTAATATTTTACTGTAAGATAATTTTGAATAATAAAATCTTACGTAAATGATTATGTTAATTTCACCTCACAAAATATATAAATAAATAAATAAATAAATAAATAAATAAATAATAATAAATAAATAAACAAACAGTGTTATCAGAAATTTTAAATATGCTTCAAATGTTCATTTATGAAAATGTGCCCGGATTTATGTTTGTATACATTTTCCTTGAATTATAAATGAAATATAAAAACTTGTTATGATTTACCTTATGAAGCATAGAAAATTTTCATAAAGAGGAGGGGGTATTTGTCGATTCGAAAATAACATTATATTTATTTTGTCTACAATGTTGAAGGGATAGGGGAATTTCGTTTTTTAATTATATTGAATCTATGAAAAAATAACATAAATAATAATCCCAGATATGGTTTGTATGTATGTCTAATAATTTAAATTGACTAAATGATTAATAAACTTCTTCGATTATTTTCTAAAGTAAACAAAGAAAAATTAATATTTTTAAGTACTTGAAAATGGATTAATATATCTTGGCATCGACTCTGTTGAATGTAAAGATAATAATAATAATAATAATAATAATAATAATAATAATAATAATAAAAAATACATAAATAAATAAAAATAAATAATGCAGTCTGTTGTAGTCTTCCATAACTGGCAAACATTTATTTTGCTTTGTAGCTTGTAAGTTTAAGTTTTTGCTTGCTGTCAATGAGACAGTGTAAATAAGAGAAAATTAAATCTTCTAAGATGCTTCGAGTGTCTTAAAAGACCTCATTTTACATGTTCAAATGTCTAAAAAATGGCGGCTTTTTAAGACGTTTCAAGGGTTTAAAAATAGCACCATTTTAGATGCTTCGAATGTCTAAAAAATGGCGGCTTTTTAAGACATTTCAAGTGTTTTAAAAATGGCGGCGTTTTAAGACGTTTCAATGTGTTAACTTCAGATGCAAAAAGGTGTCTTACTAAGTAAGGCACGTTTTTTTCACTTAAAATGTGACCATCCACTTAAGACACTTTTTAAACTGAATTTCAGACGTTTGCGTTTACAGTGTAAACAGGGAATTGTTGAGCCGAAATGAAAGGTGAACTTTGACGTTGCAGTGGGAGTTGAGATCTCGCTTTTCTACCTTTCCCAAATGGGTAAAAACTGGATCCGTGGGCTGTGGTGGACTGTCCAATTCTAGCGTGTTCGATAGCTTGTGCAGGCTTTTGCCTATGTATACTTAATAAAGAAGCGTTTGACCAAAAGAAAACTTAAAATAACACAGGGAGGAGACACTTTTACGCAACACTCGTAAAGATCAGCCGAACCAGCCAGTCCGTACTCGTACTGTCAAGTAATTGGAGAGGACATTTTGTATTCCTCAAGTTTCGTCAATGTTCTTTGGAGGTTGTCATTTCTTTGTGACCTGACGCTTTCGTGGGATGCTGTCGCTTGCATTGGGAATAGTTGACACTTTCGTTGGTTGCTACTTTTGGTGTCATTGTTGGATTTATTGTAGTTGCATTCTGGGATGGAGACATAGTCCGTCATTAGTTAATCTTAGTCGATTTCCACCATCAGAATTCAAGCTGGAAATTTTCACTTTTACTTTCTTTGATAATTTTGAGCAACGGCACGTTTCATTGCTTCTTGCGCTTTAGAGATGGAGCCAATAGTAGCCACTAGCTGATATTTATAATAAGATGACTGTTGTCGCTTGCTTGGAACTTGATTTATTTTGTCGTGGTTCTTGAATGGGCTATCAGTCTTTCATAATTGAATCGCTGTTATCACATTGTTTGGTGTGATTTTTTGTTTCTATAATGGGCTCGACGGCCATCAGTCCTCCATATGCCTGATTCAATGTCATAACAATTATATTATTTTGAAGCTTTTTAAATGTGAATCAGTTCATCTTATTACACTTCCACTTTGCTACATCACGATAAAACGATTTTTTTTTCTTTTGCATTTATTTCTTTTATATTTCATTAAAGTCCAGGCAATAGGGAATTTTACCTAGCAAAATTAATAGTAGTTTTGGAAATCGGCTTAATTTATGTTTTTCGGGTCGCTGAATCCGAATTTATAACTTCCCACCAAAATTCCCCCCGGCAACCGCCCAAATTTTGGTAAAAAGCCTCCAAAAAAAGGTTTTTATTAAAAAAATCAATTCTTTTTTATTGTTTTAGGGATGCAACAAATTAGATATATGACATTATGACTTAGGATGAAGGGGAAGGGCGGATCTGCCTCGGAACATGCGCGCGGTGCTGCGTGGACTAAGTTGCGCAATTCCACTTAACCACTCACACGTTTACATTCACCCTCCCATCTCTCCTCCGAACTTTGCTTATAAGGTTTACTTTAAGTTTTTTGGGTCGCTGAATCCCAATTTTTAACTTACCTCCAAAATTCCCCCCCCCCCCCCGAAAACTCCCCAAAATAGTTGTTATTAACTTAAATTTCTTATTCTTTTAGGGGAAAAGCATTACGAAATTCAGAAACTAGACAAAATTTACAACAAATAGGATATATGACATTATGACGTAGGATAAATGGGGAGAGAGGGGGCTGTCTCGGAACATACCCCACGCGCTTTTCTCAAAAACCAAATTTTTTCAAAAAATCAATTTTTGGGGGGGTTGCCGGGTGAAATTTTGATGGGAAGTTACAAATTCGGATTCAGTGACCCAAAAAACATAAAGTGAGTCAAAATCCAGAACTAGTATTAATTTTGCCAGGTAAAATCCCCTATTACTTGGACTTCATAACTTAGTGCACGTAGCGCCGCAGTGTATGTTCCGAGGCAGCCCTCTCCCTCCCCGTTCATCCTACGTCATAATGTCATGTATCCCATTTGTTGCAAATTTTGTCTAGTTTCTGAATTTTGTAATGCTTCTTCCCTAAAATAATAAGAAATTTAAATTAAAAACAACTATTTAGGAGGGGTTCGGGGAGGGGGGGATTTTGGGGGGAAGTTAAAAATTCGGATTCAGAGACCCAAAAAACTTAAAGTAAACCTTATAGAAAAAGTTCGGAAGGGAGATGGGAGGGCGAATGTAAACGTGTGAGTTGTTAAGTGGAATTGCGCAACTTAGTTCACGCAGCACCGCGCGCATATTCCGAGGCAGATCTCCCCTTCCCCTTCATCCTAAGTCGTAATGTCATGCATCTAATTTGTTGCAAATTTTGTCTACTTTCTGAATTTCTAGATACTTTTTCTCTAACACAATAACAAAATTGATTTTTTTAATAAAAGCCTTTTTGGGGGGCTTTTTACCAAAATTTGGAGGGGTTGCCAGGGGAAATTTTGGTGGGAAGTTAAAAATTCGGATTCAGCGACCAAAAAACAGATAGTAAGCCTTTTTCCAGAACTACCATAAATTTTGCTAGGTAGAGCTCGTATACGGTCTCTATTGCCGGGACTATTAGCGTTTCTGATGAACAAAGTGCTTTTGACTTTTGATTTTGTTTTTGGGGTGCGATGAAAAGAGTTCTTTACAAGTCTTTTCTTTATATATATATATATACATATTACCTTTAAGATTAATCTTGGAAAATATCACTTCGAAAGGGAAGGGCTTTATTCGACTAAATGGAAGAGCTTTGGCTGGACTGTTTCATATTTATTTGTGGATGTAATATATATTAATATTAAACATCTGATCGCAGATTTACCTTTGGTTTGAAAGCGTCTGTTTTGGGCAAGTTGTTTATGCCATAGTTGTTTGTTGTTTGTGACTATGTTGAACAGATGGAGTGCTTGAGTAAAGAGGTAGGTTGTGAGATACTGTTTAGACGTTTTTAACGACCCGCACACACAATCCGGCGTTTCCACAAGCTTGAATATATGCAGATACGCCGAGAATACGCCGCCTCCCATATAGTTAGTAGAGGGCTACTGAGTATTCTTAGTCCCCCCAGCGAACTGCCATTGTGTGACTATTAGATCTTTTAATGTCTTTTTAAGCTGTGAAATTGTTTTGTTTTTTTTCATGTTGAGGGAGATTTCTTCGCGTTGATTTAAGTGCTGAGTACTTGGCTAACTCGTCTGCATCCTTGTTTCCTCTGGCGCATATGTGCACCTTGACTCAGCTGATTGTGAATATATTATTAGAGTTTTTATCTAATTGTTGTAAATTGTCTATTGTTTCATTTACATTGAAGGGTTTGCTGAGTGCTTCGATAGCTAATTTGCCATCCGAGCGTATTTGACCTAGAATTTTGAAATTTTTCAAGAAGGAAGATCTTAGCGCTAGAGGTATATAATGCAGATATTAAAGAAGGACAGGGACTCCGGTCCCCGAGAGAGAATCCATCACAAATATATAGATACTTAATGTTGTCTGTAAAATATTTTCTTTTCTACTTCATTTTTTTTTTTTTTTTTACATTTTATAAGATATTTAATTCATAATAACACCTTTCGGATAATAATTTTTGTTTCTACAATTAATTTTAAATTAATTTCATTAAGTTATCCATTTTATTTACTTAAACTGAATTCATGTTAAAAATAAGAAGGAAGAAGGACAAATTTCGATATCTGTTTCAAACCCCGAGTTGAACCAATAACATTATTTATTTAATATTTTATTCATTCTATTATTAACTTTTTTTAGTCTTTAAACCTGCCACTAGGTTTTGTGTACACATATTACGTTTCTTTCAGGATGAGGTCAATCTTTCTGTCAAAAAGCTTTGATAATTTTTCTGGCATAAAATAGAAATGCAAGTTTTTCGCAAACTTCAAAATTTATTTTGTATGTAATAAAAGTACAAGTTTTTGGCAAACATCATGGGTCTTTTTAACCCCCCCGACAACAAAAAATAAACAACGCAGGGCTTGAATTTCAGGGCGGGATGGTGGGATTCGCGCCCAAAATTTTGAAGTCCCGCCCAAAATAATATCGTGGGCGGAAGGCTCCCGTCCAAAAAATCTCACCATTTTCCTGAAAATTTTGCTTTTTGAAATTACGATCAACTCCCGCGAACGCCTTGCAAATTTCCCGATATTTTCGTGCGACTGATTAACATATTTTGTGTTTTTTTTTTACCGCGAAAGATCGTTGAAATTCACGAATTTTCCATGCGACCGATAGACAATTTTTTTTCTCGAGATCGGTTGACAAGTGTCCGCGACCGATTGGCGAATTCAGGGTTGAATCTGTTACGAATTTTCCGAAAATTATGAAAAATCGGTCATCAGTTCAACAGAAAAATATCGCGAATTTCGACAAATGATCGCTGAAAAAATCAATTTCGTCGCAAAGGATTGCGAATAAAACACAAATTTTGCCAAAGGATCGCGGAAAAACGTGAATTTCGTCAGATCGCGGGAAAAAAAACTCGAAATTACATCAAAGGATAGCAAAACAATCATGAATTTCGGTAAAGGAACGCGGGAAAATGAGAGTTTCGGCAAAGGAACGCGGGAAAATGAGAGTTTCGGCAAAGGATCGCGAAAAAAGAAAATTTCGTCGAAGAATCGAGGAAAAAAGATAATTTCTTCAAAGGATCGTGGAAAAAACACGAATTTAGTGTTTAGTCAAACGGCCGCTGAAAAAAAAAACCGCAAATCCGATAAAAGAATCGTGAAAAAACGCGAATTTTGTCAAAGGATCGAGAAAAAACGCGAATTTTGTCAAAGGATCGAGAAAAAACGCGCATTTCGTCAAAGGATCGCAAAAAAACACAAATTTCGTCCAAAGATCATGAAAAAACCCCACGAATTTCGTCGAAAAATCGCGCGAAAAACTCAAATTTCGTGAAAAACTCAAATTTCGTCAAAGAATCGCGGAAAAACGGCAAAATTCGTCAAAAGATTGTGAAATAACGGCAAATTTCGTCAAAAGATCGAAAATATCGGCAAATTCGTCAAAAGATCGCAAAAAACGCAAATTTCGTCAAAGGGGCACGAAAAAACACATATAGCTAGTTTTGGGGGTAATCATCCCCCCCCCTCCCCCCGCCCTTCCTTCATTCCCTCTGTTGTAACCTTTCAGAAAATTGGCTGTCAGTTTCAGAAATTTTTTTTTTTTTACTCAGAATCACCCTGCTTTCTTACTTTTTTAAATAAAAAAAAAAAAAACATTTTGCATCATTATTCTGAGTTGTTGATTTAAATTGCTTCAATGGTATTTTGTCATGCCTGTATTAATGCAGACATGACAAAATAATTAATGTAAATCTTTAAAAAGCATGTAAAATAACAGTGGGTTTAGATTTTTTTTGTCCCTCCCAAATAGGTCAACTCCCCTCCATTTATAAATGTTGGTAGGGAGACTCCCCTCCTATGAAAAATTGAATTTCAAGCCCTGCAACGTACAAAAATTACAATAATATGCATCCGACTGTAGTTAAAATTCATTAGTTTTTATTCGATAATTATTTTTAAATGCTTCTGAATTTTTACGAATTTAGAGCTAAAAGTACGAGTTTACAAACCAATTTCTTAATTTTATCACATTCAACTGGATTTTACTGTATTTGAACTAAATCCGTCTTTCCTGTCGGGTTCATTGGACCCGTCTGGTAGGCGGAGGGTAAATGTAATGGAGATGCAAGCTAAAAGCACAAAATGCACTTTACGAACAAGCATTAAGAAAATATGGTCATTCCATAATGAATTGCCGAAAAATTGTCTTATGTTTACCTTATTCTGTTATTAGTTTATCTAAAATCCTATATAAAAAAGAAGTAAAAATTTCTTTGCAAAAATATTCTATATTCAAAATATTTTTAATTACGATGTGGGAAGTCAAAAATTGTGATTTTGCACTTTTTCATACGATTCAAATCTGTATTATAAAGGACAAACATATCTGTGCGTAACGCATACGTCATTTTGCGAATGGCAACACTTTGAAATTTTAAATAAAATTTTGGTTTTGCAATTTTCTCTACTGCAAATTTTTAAATTTCTAAACATCGCACATTTTAAATTTTTACACCGTCGTATAAGGAAACAAATGCTCTTTTAAATGCAATTTGTTTGAGACCTGTATCTTAATGTATTTTTGAGATATTATTTTTTTTGTAGTTTTTAATAACATTTTTCTTATCGTGGCAACAAAAGCACCCCATTTTTATTGAAAGTCATTGAAAGTAAAAGGAAAATAGTCGAAAAAGGCGATACTGTATCTTTTTGTTGCCATTTTCTCATAAAACCTGAAAAAAAAGTTGAAATTAAAATATGGGCTATGACAAGAATATTGTCTGTTATTCCGTGATATTAACGTCAAATTCATACGAAGACGAACTTTAAGATTGGATTGTAAAAGTGGATTGCTTTAGTGGATGCAAATGACGTCATTTTATAAAAAAGCGTGTATTTTAATTCTTAAACCTGAATTATGTTTTGTAGAAGTGCGTCCTTTTCACAGCCCAGCTGCTTTGAAATTCTTCACAGGCGAAAATGCTTCAATTTTGAAAATAATGTAATCGAAATCACACACTGATAAAACGCAATGTTTTACAAAAATTTAGAGTGTCTTTATAAAAGAGAGGTGACATGCAAATAATAACGATTTATATTACAGAAATTTGATTATTCTTGCCTGGATGGATTTGCGTCGCCGAATTAGACAAGTAAACAAATAATTCGTGGTTTAAAATAATATCGTGTTCCTGAAGTTTTTGTCGAAAATTTTGTCGAATAATAAGATTTTAATGCTATTCTTCAGCACATTCTACTATAATTTTATCAAAATAACATAGTTTGCCTAATTTAATTTTTCTTAATTTTATATAATCTACATATTTAAAACACAAGTGTCATCTGCCCTGATTTTTCTGCTGAACAAATTTTGCTAATATTTTTTTTTTAACTGAAAGCTCTTCTTTTGTAGACGTAATCGCACTACCTGTTTTTTTCATTTTTTTTAATATCCCCACTTTTATATTTTAATTTTAAAAGCATTTTGTAAAATTTCGTCTAAATGGTGAAAATTAGCTAGCTTTTATTATTGCAGACAAGAGAGAAATAATGAAGTATTTTTATCTTTATTCATGCTATTTTCTGATAAAAATTCAAAATTGTTGATAGAAATTGTTGTATAGGGTTTAGTGTCGCAAAATCCCATTAGGAGCAGAATATTATATTAGGGCATAATAACGGAAAATGACATACTACTTTTGAAAACACGCATTTTTCCTCATAAATTTTCTACATTGTTTTTCCTTCTGCATGTGTACTGACACTAGGTTTCAGACACTAGGCGAAATGCTTATTTAAGTGAAAATGAAGTCATATTTAAAAGAAAACGATCATTTTCTTAGATAAAACTAAACATTTTAACACAAATGCGTCTAAAAAACATAAATTACGGAAATTTTTACTCTCCGGAATTGAGATTAGAATCTTCAGTAAACTGTGCGTCTGTTCACATAAAAGATGTTGCTGATAATCGTGACTTCATGTTTTGAGTTAAAATGATTTTTAAATGATCAAATAAAATACAAATTTTTTTTAAATGGTGAATATGTATATGAGAAGTCCGTATGCAAATTTTGAGAAGGTGAAAATTGCTGTTCTTCTTTCCGGAATACCAAGCAATTGATAACCATATCCTAATAACTGATCTTTATTATATTTTACTGTTTAAGTATCTATATTATAAAGAACAAACGTATCTGTGCGTAATGCTGATGTCATTTTGCAAATGACAACACTTCACGATCAAATTTCGATCTTGAAATTTTCGCTACTGCAATTTTTTAATCTTCTGACCATCATACATTTTCAATTTTCGTCGCATAAGGAAAAAAATTACTTTCAAATGCAATTTGTTTGAAAACTGTATCTTAATTGACTGATGTATTATATTTTCTGAAATAATTTTTAAGCATGATTTTAAGTTTATCTTATCACGTGCCGGTTTCAATACATAATAATAGTAAACATTTTGCACACAAAGCAACAAAAATTTTTTAGCATTTGTTTCTGATTATTTTTGCATAACGAAATTAATACTTCCTTTATAAACAAGTAAAAGAATAATATTAAAAAACCCACCAATCTAACATATTTGTGAAAGACAAATTAACGAAATTAATATTTCTTTCATAAACAAATAAAAGAATAATATTGAAAAAACACAAATCTAACATATTTGTAATCGTGCAATTTAAATTTTTAGATCACCAAATAGGATTTTTTTTTTTCAAATGGAATTTGTTTGCAAAGTTCATCTCAGTTTATTGATTGTCTATGGTTTTAAAAACAATTTTAAAGCATGAAATATTTTTTAATTTATCTATATCGCGCGGAGCTCGATTACGAAAGATTAATCCATTTGCCCTTAAAACAAAATAAAGAGTTCATCATTTTCTTACGGCTAATATGCATTAAAAAATAAAAAAAACTTCCCTATGAATAAATAAATAAAATAATATAAATAAACAAAAATTTAACAGACATGTATAATCTCTGAAATTATCACAATATAAAAGGATGCCATAAATAGCAAAATCTTGGTTAAATAACCCTTAGCATGCGGCTAATAAAACAATATCGCTTTTGATAAATTTCAAAAATTTATTTGATTGTATAATTCGTATTTTCCATATGGAAAATGCTTTTTTTAATGTAAGCGGACAATCTAAACAATTTATCGCATATAAAGAAAATATTAGTTTTCAATTTAAAAAAAAATGTTTTCAACTATATTCTTTAACCCGGGAAGCCCGGGTATGATCCTCTAGTATTTGTAAAATGTTGTATAATTTTTGTTTTAACTTTACGGTTAAAAAATTGATTCAAAAAAAATAATAAAACTACGCAATATCTTGTGTTACAGAATTTAATATTTGTGGATTTATCTACGATTTTCGCTTTAATTGAGTATTTTAAAAATACTAAATATTACTCAAAATACCAGATTTTCTTTTTAATAATTTCTTTACAGTTTTGCGAAGGTTTTTAAAAGCAATCAAAATTTCTATGTTTGAAAATGTTTGAAATTTAAATTTTTCTGAAACAATTTTTTAATTTCTTTTCTCAAGAATTTACCGCACATTCCGGCGTATAACGCGCAGCTAAGCTTTCACATATATATTTTTTAAATGTTAGGTATATTTGCGTATAATGTTCGCTTCGTTTTTTGAAAAGAAACCTTCAGATATATGGCAAAAAATGAAAGACAGATTTTTGAAAAGTGTAACAACTATTACTTGACTTCTAAGCTGACAGCGAAAAAATACATATACAGTGCCATAAAAAAAAAAATCTTGACACTCAAGCCAGAATCTCGATGTTCAGATATTTTATATTATTTTTTCCTACTTTTAATAGAAGAGGTGGTCGGGAGTTTTTATCACGCATTGGTCACATGGAGTAGTAGCGCTTCGACTTTGAGATAACTCGCGTTCTCCCTTTTTAGGTGCGTTCGTAATTATATAAATACGTAGCACCTATAGTCGTCGTTCAGTCCGTCCGTCTGTCCGCATGTAACAGAGCAAAAACTACCCAACCAAATGGTCTGAAATTTCAAATATATGATTGTTGCAAAATTTTGTCGTGCCATTTCAAATTTTATGAAAATCGGATGTATAGTTTAATTACAGGGACAGTCAAAAGTTTTTCTTTACATTACGGCCAATGGGAAAAATTATTGCAAGTGCATTTTAATGATATTAGAGCCTTCCGAATGATCTGAAATTTTAAAGATATAATTGTTGCAAAATTTTGTCGAGCCATTTCAAATTTTAGGAAAATCGGATGTATAGTTTAATTACAGGGACAGTCAAAAGTTTTTCTTTACATTACGGCCAATGGGAAAAATTATTGCAAGTGCATTTTAATGATATTACAACCTTCCGAATGGTCTGAAATTTTAAAGATATAGTTGTTGCAAAATTTTGTTGAGCTATTTCAAATTTTAGGAAAATCGGATGTATAGTTTAATTACAGGGACAATCAAAAGTGTTCCGTTACATTACGGGAATGGGAAAAAATTATTGGAAGTGCATTTTAATGATGTTTCAGACTACGCAGTTTATGAAGTGCAAAAAATTATACCTTCAGTACAATATGGGGTGCAAAAAATAATTATAAAACTAGTTATAGTACGAACGCACCTCATTTGCCACGTTTGACGAGCAATTTCCAACTTGTTATTTTTAGTACTGGTAGTGGTTTAAAAATAAAGATTTTTTTTTTATTTTTGTCACAGAAAGTCTTTTTGTCAAAAACATTTGTCAAGAAACAAATTCTTCTGATGCACATAATGGGACGTAAAAAGCTTACAATTAATGAACAAACTTGCGCTCTGACTTTATTAAGTCAAAATGTTCGTGTAAGTCGTATAGCATTAGATTTACAAGCATCAAGGTAAAATATTTATGCCCTTAAAAGGGCGAGTGTCAATTTACCACGTAGCAGTACACCAAAATGAAACAAGTTGGAAATTGCTCGTCAAACGTGGCAAATGAGGTGCGTTCGTACTATAACTAGTTTTATAATTATTTTTTGCACCCCATATTGTACTGAATGTATACTTTTTTGCACTTCATAAAGCGCATAGTCTGATACATCATTAAAATGCACTTCCAATAATTTTTTCCCATTCCCCGTAATGTAACGGAACACTTTTGACTGTCCCTGTAATTAAACTATACATCCGATTTTCCTAAAATTTGAAATAGCTCAACAAAACTTTGCAACAATTATATCTTTAAAATTTCAGACCATTCGGAAGGCTGTAATATCATTAAAATGCACTTGCAATAATTTTTCCCATTCCCCGTAATGTAACGGAACACTTTCGACTGTCCCTGTAATTAAACTATACATCCGATTTTCCTAAAATTTGAAATAGCTCAACAAAACTTTGCAACAATTATATCTTTAAAATTTCAGACCATTCGGAAGGCTGTAATATCATTAAAATGCACTTGCAATAATTTTTCCCATTGGCCGTAATGTAAAGAAAAACTTTTGACTGTCCCTGTAATTAAACTATGCATCCGATTTTCCTAAAATTTGAAATGGCTCGACAAAATTTTGCAACAGTTATATCGTTAAAATTTCAGATCATTCGGAAGGCTCTAATATCATTAAAATGCACTTGCAATAATTTTTCCCATTGGCCGTAATGTAAAGAAAAACTTTTGACTGTCCCTGTAATTAAACTATACATCCGATTTTCCTAAAATTTTAAATGGCTCGACAAAATTTTGCAACAGTTATATCTTTAAAATTTCAGATCATTCGGAAGGCTGTAACATCATTAAAATGCTCTTGCAATAATTTTTCCCATTGGCCGTAATGTAAAGAAAAACTTTTGACTGTCCCTGTAATTAAACTATACATCCGATTTTCCTAAAATTTGAAATGGCTCGACAAAATTTTGCAACAGTTATATCTTTAAAATTTCAGATCATTCGGAAGGCTCTAATATCATTAAAATGCACTTTCAATAATTTTTCCCATTGGCCGTAATGTAAAGAAAAACTTTTGACTGTCCCTGTAATTAAACTATACATCCGATTTTCATAAAATTTGAAATGGCTCGACAAAATTTTGCAACAATCATATATTTGAAATTTCAGACCATTCGGTTGGGTAGTTTTTGCTCTGTTACATGCGGACAGACGGACGGACGGACTGAACGACGACTATAGGTGCTACGTATTTATATAATTACGAACGCACCTAAAAAAACGGTTCAGGAAGACCAAGGCAGACTTTAGAACGACTGATATATCTTTAAAATGCTAGGTGTTGCTAAAAACATTAATAACAGCTGCAGAAAAAAAAGAAACATTCATATTTACTAATGATTGTGACAATAAAGACCATAAGCCATAGACTTCAGAAAGACTGGGAGCAACCAGCCCGAAGGACATCAATAAAACCCCTCCTTATTGGTGTCATGATAAAAAAAAAAGATTAATTATTTGTAAGAAATCTACAAACTGGATAACAGGAGACATGTTTTCTAATGAAAGTATTTTGAGGATAATCAGAGGGTATCCGATGATGGTGAGACAACGTAAAGGTTCCTCAGGATATCACACAAAGTTTAGTGTTCAAACTGTAGAGATCTCAGATAGTGTCATGGTATGGTGTGCTTTTAGTAGTTAAAAAGGTAGAACTAGACTATATTTCCTCTCCAAAAATATTATTATGAACGTATGTAAATATTTAGAATTTTTACTGCAATTTTGGTCCCTATATGGATGCCCATTTTTCATGCAAGATGCAGCATCTGCTCATAAGACAAAACTTGTCTAAAAGTGGTTAAATTATAATGATATAGCAGTACTTGAATAGCCAGGCAACTAACCTGACCTTAATTCAATAGAAAATGCTTGGAATCACATGAAGAATAAATTTCAAGAGACACACTCATCCAGCGTCAGGGAACTGCAAGAGGTATTAAAAAAGCTGTGGTTCATATGGACTATTTCCAAAATTTGGCAACTTTCATGCCTAATAGACTGAAAAGTGTCATAAAAGACAAGGATACTATGACAAAATATAATTTTTGGCAATAAAGGTTTAGTAGGCGAGCGTTTTTTTTTTTTTTTTTTTTTTTTTTTTTTTTTTTTCAGTGAGTGTCAAGATTTTTTCTTCTGGCACTGTACATTTTTGTAAACAAATAGCACGTTCTTTAAATTAAAAAAACTTAGTTCATATGATCAGCTTTTTTTCCTTAATTTTTTAATCTGTCATTTATATAACAAACGTATACCGCGCAATTATATGTATTGATCAATTTTCTTGTATCAAAAGCTCACGTTATACGCCAAAATATACGGTAATCAGAGGTAGAGCTCAAAATACTCAAACTGGCTCTAATTTTGTATGAATAGAATTTTTTTATTTTACAATTGTTATTTATTTTTGAATTTGCAAGTTTCAGGTTCATGTGGAAAAATAATAAATTAGAATATTAATTTAAAAAAAAAGATTATCCTTATTTCTAAAATAATTTTATTATAAAATACTTCAAAATTTTATAGCAAAAATTTAATTGGAAATTATTTTAATGCTGCAGTAAATATAGAAATTTAGAAACAAAACAGCTTAAAAGGGCAATGATCTAAGGCCTTCTTCCAGCTGAATAAAAAAACGAGTTTTAAGTCTACCGCAAAATTCCTGTTATAATGGAAAAATGAATAAAGAAATAAAATAAAGAGGATTCATGATTGAAAGAAAGAAGAAAATACCAAAATTGGGAAAACTGTAAGCTAAATGAAATCAAATAAGGAAATGAAACCGAGGAAAATATTTTTCGTTTTAAAAATCTCTTTGAAATATATTGCAGAAAACATTATTTTGTTTTTATTTTAATCATAGCTTATTTTAATTATAGCAAATTTCAATATTTATTTTATAATTTCTTTGCAATAAACATAACTTTTTTGGGGGTGACTCTCATATGACCGGCATTTTGCGACGCCATATGTTTTCGAAATGACATAGGAAAAATACACCCCTGTGCATTTATGTCAGTTTCTTTTTAATTCCTATAAGTGACATTTGTTTACGAAAAGTAAAATTTTGTTAATTATTTTATGGATAAGAGTGAAAAAGAGAAGCTAATTTTTCATGGCAAGCAATGTTTGATAGTACAGTAGAATCTATTTTATCCGAAACTCTCGGTTAACCGAAATCCATTTTTAAAGCTTTTTTTTATTATTATTATTTTAGTATCACATTCCTGGTGTGCAAAATCCATTTTCAAAGCTTTATTATTATTATTATCATATTCCTTGTGTGCAAGCGGTCCATTCCGAACTACGAGCACATGTAAATATCTTCGATCCCCTTTCTTAAAGTTCCTTTGGATTTAACTTCAGCTCCCGTAAGCTGCGGAGTGGAACGAACAACACGAATGAAGAAAACGAACAAAGTAGCAATTCTGAAGCTTTTGAATTTTTTGCAAAAGGTTTGGCAGAGCAGCAGAAAGATTGTGATACTGGCGAACTAATAATATTAAAAAAAACTCCGTGATAGAGCTTCAAAGCAAAGGCAATCAAACTGCAACAAAGAAAACATTATTTCAAACCCCTTGTGAAATATGTAAAAGGTACTTAATTTCAAAATTAAAATTCAGGTAATTTATTCTTGTTTCTATTTTGTTATTGCTTTATTTCTATTAAGCACTTCTTACCATAACAAGAAATATCGCATATATTTCTCATCTTAAAATTGAAGCATCCTTGATTATCCGAAAATTTCGATTTTCCGAAACAGGATTGGTCCCAATTACTTCGGATAATCGAGGTTCTACTGTATATTTATTTTAGAATTATTTATTTATTTTTCTTTTTGAATATTTCAGCTAACATGGCTGCTTTCTCATCCTGGTAATATTTAAGAAGTTCCGAACTGTTCAAACACAGAACTATTTTTCGCAAATTTGTGATTTTCACTGGGTCTTTTACTCTCGTATATTGTCGCACTATAATTGAAATATTTTTACTTGTTTGACAGTAAGCTTTAACTAGCAATGCATAATAAAGTAACGTCCCCATGTCAAAATTTTAACAGAAAAGAGCCATCGCAAATGATACATTGTTTCAAATAGTGATTAATCTAATTTATTAGCAAACTAGATATGATGTTGTTTGGAGCTGACAATTCACGCTTACGGGTAACAAAATGTGGATATTAATGAACATGAACGAATGTAAATGTAGAACTTGTGTTTTCATGTGGAAAAATCTATAAAATGTTAGGCAATCAAGCAAAGTGTTTCTCCTTTTTATTCTTTTGCATATTTTATTGGATTAATTTAACTTAAAGCACGACTTTTGCCAATGATTGCACAAATCTGAACTATTATTACCCATTATTTACCCATTATGTAAACGAGGTGGAACCCGTCGAATTTCGACGAAAAAAAATGTTTACAAAGGAACTATTGCATGGAATTTATAATACATCGACAACAATAATTACAATAAAAAATCCATTTTACACTTGTTAGTTTATCTCTCCAAAGGCATATTTTAACCTAAGATTAACGAAATACTTTTTTCATGAACTTCAACTATTAAAATTTAATGAAAAATTAAACTTTATTCATATGCGTAATCAGTAACATATAATCAAGATAAGTAATTTTGATTAAGTTATCAATTGATGCTTTTTATTACGGAATGAAAAATCAGCAAAAATGATTTCACCTTGACATAATCATAGAAATTTTCCCCCTTTAAATCTAAACCGAATCAAGTCATTTTCCACGTTTCACATCCATATTAACCATTTAAAATCATTTTAACGCGCAATAGATTATTAATAAATACATTTTCAAACTTGAAGTCATGTTTGTCAACTATTACAACTTTCCATGTTAAAATTACCACTCGTGATTTGAGGTCTTAGTATAATCTCTGTATTTGCGTGTAAACATTCCAGAAATTTTTTACTTTTAGACGTATTCAAGGGGAAATATCTCATTTTATCAAATAAAATTATCGTTTTCTTAACGTCATTTTCCGTCGCTGAAATATTTTGCCTATTATTCTTCGTTTCGGTTCGAGGCTATAAAAGTCGCCATTTTAGATTTGTGACGTCACAGGAATATTGTCTCAAACTCAATACCAGCGAAATAAAAAAATAGTGGAATATAGCAGCAGCATCAGGGAAATTGTGTCTTTTTTAAAGCGTAACATCATTTTCTGTTAAAATTTTTAAAAAAGATATTTTTTATTGTAATGAGAAAATGGCATCAGTAAGAATATAATCAATAAAGATAGCTAAACCACTTTTAATAGAAATGAAATACTTCAGTTGCCACGATTAGAAAATTGGTATTAAAAACTATAAAAAAATTAATATCTCAAAAATAAATTAAGATACAGCTTTCAAACAAATTGCATTTAAAAGGCATTTTTTTCTACATACGACGGTGTAAACATTTAAAATGTGGGATGTTTAGAAGTTTTAAAATTAGCAGTAGCGAAAATTGCAAAGCCGAAATTTCATTTAAAATTTCAAAATGTTGCCATTCGCAGAATGATGTATGCGTTACGCACAGATATGTTTGTCCTTTATAATATAGATAGTACTTATACCAAGTTTTGTTACGTTTGCCCCAATAGATTTTTTCCAATTGAGCTCTAAACGCTTCTAGTTATAGCCACCTTATATAGCGTAAGCAGGAGGTCAGATTAAACTTTAATATTTTTATATAAATAGAACAAAATGAAAATACGGGATTGAGATTTGCACTAAAAGCATTGTCAAGATGCAGGATTATTTGCAACAGAAAAAATAGATGTACTTAAAAAAAATCCACCAAAATCGGGCTCTGACTCATTTTCTGAAAGTGCATAAATGAGTATAATTATAAAAGAAATTACTAGTAGATGAATACTTTATTTGATTAAATCATAGTTTTAAATAGAACAAATTATTGCGTACCGGAAAACATTTTTCTGCTCTACATGTATTTGTGGTCGGAAATTTCGAAAAACATTCATCTCTGCTTCTCTGTTTATGAAGTTCGTATACAACATTTGCTCAGTAATTTGTTCTACGTGCTAAACCGATGATTAAATTGAAAAGGAGATTCATGAGTAGTCAGTTTTCTTTATAATCTTTGTCATTTTTGAAATTTACTAAGAAACATTCTCATTAGCATTAGCCCTCTCAATCAGTGGCGTTTTAAACTACAGCTTTTTCATTATTAAATAAAATTCCGATCCTTGATGATGCTTTTAATAGAATCCTTATTTCCGTATGATTTTTTCTTCTCTTTTTATGAAATTTGAAAGTTTATTCGGACTCTCTCGCCACCCTCTTACGCTTTTATTTAATTATGAAAAATTTTAATATTAAATATTTTATTTACAATAAAAAAAAATTGATTTTTTTTTCAAAATTTCTGTTTTTTCAGGTGTTAAAAATTAAAACAGTTTTCCTCAAAACTTTTACTCGCTGAAGGTTTGATTAACACGTTATATGCCGGAAACATATTTTTATGTGTTTTGTAACCTATGCTCAACCCCTCGCTGTCCGTATTTTCCCATCTATAACGCCTATCTTTTTAAGATTCATTTATAATATAAACATCAATGGAGGAAATTTAATAACATAAAACAGTCTTTTAACAGTCTAATAACATAAAATTGTCTTCAGTTCGTGTTAAATACCGACATAAAATAGGTTGTCTGCTCCAAATTCTCAAAAAGGAAGCTAATTTTGTATGAGGAGAAAAAAAATATATAACATTCATTTTAAAATCACTTCTTAGTTTAAATATTTGTTACATATTTGCATGTTTCAGTTTTATACTGGAAAACATTTAAATTCAAATATTTATCAAGGAATGAACTGAAATTTTTTTTCAAAGTAATTTTATTATGATATGCGTTTGCGTGGATAAAATATTTATGAATTTTAAAAAGAAACTGTAATTGAAAATTATTTTAATGTTGCAATGAATATAAAATTAAAAAAAAAAAACGTTTGGAAGTTCAACGTACGTATGCATGAATAAACGAAGTATATTATAAGCATGAACTCAAAGTTGTAATAATAAGTTACGGTAATTACTCCAGTACACTGTAAAGAAAAAATCTGTTAAGTTACTAAAGTTTTTCTAGGAAACTGGAATTCCTAGAACTTTTTATGTAACGGCAACAACAAGAAATCATGTAGCAGACACACTTTTGCGCCGAAAATAAAAAAATCTGTAAGGTTACGAAGAATTTTTCAGGAAACTGGGATGACTAGAACTTTTCATGTAGCTGCAACCAGGGTTACAGATAAAATTATAGTAAGATTACTGTAATTTTAACAGAATCATTTGTAAAGTTACAGATTTCTGTAGCTTTACAAAAACTAGTTTTGTAGATTTGCAGCTTTTTTCGTACAATTACAGATGAAAGTTTTGTAAGCATGTAACTTTACATCTGCAGAACTACAGATATTTTTTTTACAGTGTAATCCCCGGTTTTCATGTCGTAAATTCCTGCGGTTGCAAATAGAATTTTCTATTCAATTTTATCTAAATCCAAAGACTCCGATATAAATTATATAGAAAGCTTTAAGCCTCAGGTTACCATAATACCGGAAAAAAAAAGATCAAATAAAGGGGAGATGGAGAATAAAGGGAAAAAATAACATACTGAGAGAATATTGTAAAGCAACTGAAATAAAATAACAAAATGAAGCCGAGTTTAGCTAAAAAATTATGTTTTCAAGTCTAAGATTTTTCATTTAAATAATGCAAAGTATAATGTATTTCAAATAAGTTACAAAAAAGGCGTATTTTGTTTTTATGTAAAAGCATGTTTTAATTAAAGTAAGGTTAAATTTAATTTTGATATACGAGTATTGCAATACTTTTCCTGCAATAATTTTTTTGTAGAAAGAAAAAAGTTTTTTTAATTTAATCAAAATTTTTATCTCTGAAAGTAGTACTTAAATAAATATACTTCTAAAACAGCTTTTCAACACTTTTCATTGCTGAAAATTTTTACATTCTGAAAGAATTTAATTACCATGAAAAATGCTCGAAATACTCAAACGGAAGCTAATTTTGTATAGAAAGAAATGTTCATTTTAGAATTATTTCTTCTTTTAAATATTCTTATATATACATTACTTCAGCTTTATACAGAATACATTACATTAATATATTTATTTAGAGAGGCATCGGAAGTTTTTATCGTTATTCCCAACTAATTTAACTATAAAATGCTCTGGCGTGGATAAAATAATAATGAATTTTAAAAGGAAACTATCATTGAAAATTATTTTAATGTCGCAATGAATATAAAATTTAAAAAAACGTTTGGAAGTGCGATGTACGCATGCATGAATAAACGCAGTATAGTCTCAGCATAAACTCAAAGTTGTAATAATAAGTGACGATAATTTATCGCATTAATTCCCAATTTTCATGTACTAAATTCCTGCGGTTGTATTATAGAACTTCCTATTAAGTTTTATCTAAATCTAAAAACTACGAGTTAAATTATACAGAAAGCTTTAAGCCTACCACCAAGTTGATGGAAAAATAACAATTTGGTTAATAATTGAAAAAAAGAAAAAGATTAAATAAAGGGGAGAGTGAAGAAAAAAAAAATAACGAACTGAGAGAATATGGTAAACCATATTAAATAAAATAACAAAATGAGGCCGAGTTGGGCTAAAAAATGTTTCAAGTCTAAGATTTTTCATTTAAATAATGAAAAGTATAATGTATTTCAAATAGGCTACAGAAAAAAGTCATATTTTGTTTTTATCTAAAAGCAGATTTTCGTTTTTTTTTTTTAAAGTATGGTTGAATTTAATTATGATAAATTGCAATATTTTTCCTTTAATAATTTTTTTGCAGAAGGCAAAAAAAGTTTTTTTTAATTCAATCAAAATTTTTACCTCTGAAAGTAGTACTTAAATAAATATACTTCTAAAACAGCTTTTCAACAATTTTCCTTGCGGAAAATTTTTACATTCTGAAAGAATTTAATTATCAGGAAAGATGTTCGAAATATTCAAACGGAAGATAATTTTGCATAGAAAGAAAAATTATTTTAGAATTATTTTTTATTTTAAGTGTTCTTATATATGCGTTACTTCAGCTTTACATTATAGTAATATATTAATTAAAAGAGCCATTGAAAGTTTTTATCGTTATTACCAACTAATTTAACTATAAAATGTGCTGGCGTGGATAAAATAGTTATGAATTTAAAAAAGGAAACTAAAATTGAAAATTATTTTGATGTTGCAATGAATATAAAAAAAAACTAGTTGGGTGTGCCAATCCCAAAACTTTCTTCTATCTTATACATCCTAATATTTCAAAAACTAGTTACACACGTTAATACTTCAATATTGTTAGTTCATTACTATACTAACTTTGATTTCATCTTAAATTTCTGCTTCAGTCAATTAAGTGAACTAAAAATGAGTTAATCTACATCATGATATTTGTTAAAATTAATAGTTTTTCCTTATTCTGTTGTTATCAGACGTTTGCGAATAGCAGGCTTAGCAGGAAGTGAGTTCCCGCCTTTGCACGAGCCGCCGATAGACAATAGAACTACGAAAAATCAAGAAAAGTATACAAAAATCGCTATCACAGAGCCCCTCTACCGCGCGATATTTCCAAATTAAAGGAGGACCTGTTGACCAAGCCAAAAACATGCACAAAAAATTTGGTTCAATTGTATGCATAATTTTATACAGTTTTCGATTGTACAATAAAGAAAATGGTACAGACATCGTAATTATAGTGCCCCCTTCCAGCGGAATTTTTCCAAATTCAGGGAGGACCTTCACGCCATGACCAAAAAGAAACACAAAAAAATTGGCTCAATTCTATGCATAACTTCATACACTTTTCGATGGTACAATATTCAAAATGGCACAAAAATCGCTATTACAGCGCCTCCTACCGGCGATTTTTTTCCAAATTAAGGAAGGACCTGCTTGCCATAGCCAAGAACTTACAATAAAAATTTTGTTCAATTCTATTCATAACTTCACACACTTTTCGATGGTACAATATGCAAAATCGCTATTATAGCGTCCCCTAGCGGCGAATTTTTTCCAAATTCAGGGAGGACCTGCTTGTCATAGGCATAAACATAAAATAAAAATTTGGTTCAATTCTATGCATAACTTCATACACTTTTGGATGGTACAATATTCAAAATCACACAAAAATCGCTGTTACAGCGCCATCTATAGGCGAATGTTTTCCAAATTCAGGGAGGATCTGCTTGCCAAAGCTAAAAACTTAAAATAAAAATTTGGTTCAATTCTATGCATAACTTCATACACTTTTCGATGGTACAATATTCAAAATCGTACAAAAATCGCTGTTACAGCGCCCCTACCTGCGAATTTTTTTCAAATTCAGGGAGGACCTACCTGCCATATCCAAAAACTTAAAATAAAAATTTGGTTTAATTCTATGCATAACTTCATACACTTTTTGATAGTACAATGGCGACAGACAGACGGATTCACGGACACACGGACAGACAGACATTTTCTATAAACATGTTTTTGGGATCTCTGACCCCTAAAACATATAAATCCGTCGAAAACAGGAAGTCGAAAAAAATTTCGATTACAGTACTTTCTTCTATTGAAGATAGAATAGACCGGGATCCGGCAGTGCAGACAATCACCTCATCGAGTTCACGGATGAAAGTCTAGGATTAGTTAAATCTTGATTCGCATATTAAAACGCAATCGGTCTGCCAAATCATATCTTGGTGGAAAACACCTGAAAATCCGATTTTAGCGGCTGACTCGTAGGTTTACCATTGTGTTTTCCTGCACCAAAAGGTAGGAAAACATGGAGGACTGGGAGCAGGAAAACACAATGGTAAACCTACGAGTCAGCCGCTAAAATCGGGTTTTCAGGTGTTTCCCACCAATATATGATTTGGCAGACCGATTGCGTTTTAACATGCGAATCAAGATTTAACTAATCCTAGAATTTCATCCGTGAACCCGATGAGGTGATTATCTGTGCTACCGGCTCCCGGTCTAAAGAAAGTAAAAAAAGAAAACGTTTGTAAGTGCGACGTATACGTATGAATAAACGCAGTATAAGTACTAAGCATAAACTCAAAGTTGTAATAATAAGTACTGATAATTTACCGCAGTAATCCCCATTTTTTATGTAGTAAATTCCTGCAGTTGTATATAGAATTTTATATTCAATTTTATCTAAATTTAAAGACTACGAGTTAAATTACACTGGTCAACAAATATGAACTTTTGCTCTGTTCTAAAACAGAAATTAGTTGTTTTTTATGCGGTTTTTTGTGCTGATTCCGAATCTAGTTTTAGATTTACTCCAGAACGTCAAGTTTGAGAGATATTTGCATATTTCAATTTATGCAAATTTAGTAAATTTTATACAATTATTTGCAAATTTAAGGTATAAAGCAATATCAAACAGGGTTTTTTGTTTTATGTTATGATTACTACCTAATTTACTTCATAAAAACTTTGTTTCTGAGATTATACTGACATGAGACTGCGAAATATTATACTTAATTTGCATATTTTTCTTGTTTTCATAATAATGTTTCTTGACGTTCAAATATTTCTACCGCACGAGTACGCTAATATGTTTCTAAACCGGTATTTTGAGCTGATTTCAAATCTTGTGTCTGTTTTCTTCTATCACGTTTAGTTTTTGAAAAAAGTGAAATTTTAGTTTTTGGTCAAAAAAGCCAGAAATAGCTTTTTATGATACTTTGTATGATAAACTTCAACTAGTTAGGATAGATTCTACTACTTATTTTATTTTTTTCGATTATATAAATTTTTATTTATGTCTCTGATATGAATCTGACCCTATTCACCTTCTTGTCAATGAATTACACACCCCTAAAAAGCATCTTATATCAAATTTGTGTTAATGCCGTGCAAAAGTATAAATTCCTCTTACTCAAAAACTAGACATGACATACGAAAACAGACTGCAGATTTGAAATCAGCATAAAAATCTAGTCTAGAAAAACATTACGTCAATTCTGTGGCAACTATTTTAAAGTTGATAATGATCTAAACATGACACCATTGAAAATATGCAAATTAGGCTTAATAACTGATAAATATATGTTAAGAATATGCAAATCGTGACATTTATCTGAAGCAAATAGTCAAGTAGTCATTATCCAGAAAACTTAATTAGATGTGACATATATTGTAGCTAAAATTTGCATAAAATAGCACAAAAAAGCTTAAATTTGAATAAATTTAAATATGCAAATTTCTCAAAACCTGGACCACATTGAGATAAATGGAAAGCATATTCGGAATCAGCACCAAAAACTCATCTAGAATCAACTAATTTTAGTTCTACAACAAAACCACTGTTGACCAGTGTTATACATAAAGCTTTAAACCTACCAGCAGGTTGACTGAAAAATAATAATTTGGTTAAAAATAATAATAATGATAAAAACAGATTAAATAAAAGGGAGAGGGAGAATAACGAAAAAAAAAATAACGAACTGAGAGAATATGGTAAACCATATGAAATAAAATAACACAATGAGGCGAAGTTGGACTAAAAAATAATGTTTCAATCTAAGATTTTTCATTTATATAATAAAAAGTATAATGTATTTCAAATAGGTTACGGAAAAAAGGTGTGTTTTGTTTTTATCTAAAAGCATATTTTCGTTTTTATTTAAAGTATGGTTAAATTTAATTATGATAAATTGCAATATTTTTCCTTTAATTTTTTTTTTTTTTTTTTTTCAGAAAGAAAAAATTTTGTTTAATTCAATCAAAATTTCTATCTCTGAAAGAAGTACATAAATAAATATACTTCTAAAACAGCTTTTCAACGCGTTTCATTGCTGAAAATTTTTACATTTTGAAAGAATTTAATTACCAGGAAAGAGGCTCGAAATACTCCAACGGAAGTTAATTTTGCATAGAAAGAAATGTTTATTTTGGAATTATTTTTTATTTTAAATATTATTATACATGTATACTGCTTCTTTATGCCGGAATACATTACATTAATATATTTATTAAAAGATGTATTGAAAGTTTCTATCCTTATTTCCAAATAATTTTACTAAAAAATGTAAAGGTGTAGATTAAATATTTTTGATTTTTAAAAGATACTTTCTATTAAATAATATAGTGTACATCCAAAATACTAAAAATAAATTTATCAAGAAATGCAATCTATACAATTTTTAGGGTTTCGTTCATCTCAGGAAACCCTTATAGTCTTGTTTCTCTGTCTGTCCGTCACAGCGCTCATACTCTGAAACTTTTTAAGTTTCAGACTTGAATTTTTTTTTTCCAATAGAGCTGAATACCCCAACGTCATAAACAAAATCATAAAATTATGAAAAGTTATGTTATTTTATGTTAATAAATGAATTCGTTCTTTTTCGACTTCAAATCATAATCTTATTTCGAGCATAGTCGGCAGAAGGTCCATAATGGTAAAGCACGTCTTCTACGTGGAGGATTGTGGGTTCGAATCAGTCAGGCGGAACTTTAAAATTTCCATTTTGATTTTTATTATAATTATACTTATTTTTCAGATGGCCATTTTAAAGGCTTATTTTATTTTATTTTTTAAGCAGCGATAATTTTTAGAATCTCTTTTTCTTTTTTTTCTTTTTTTCAGACAGAAGAAATCTCGAATTTTCATTTTAAAAAATCTGGA
This sequence comes from Maratus speciosus, assembly GCA_963932465.1. Classification (NCBI taxonomy): domain Eukaryota; kingdom Metazoa; phylum Arthropoda; class Arachnida; order Araneae; family Salticidae; genus Maratus; species Maratus speciosus. The sequence goes on from OZ010786.1 coordinate 258,070,162, forward strand.
GACTGGAATCTTTTTGTTTGCTGCTGCCATCTGCTGGCAAATTTTTAAATTAACAGTGGACATTTTTTTCAAGTTATCATTATAAACATTAATCAAGAATTGAAAGCGTGTTTATTTATTTTTTATTTCGAATTTTTATAAATGTTAACATTCTTTTCTGACGCCATCTAGTGAGTGTTTGGAAAGAGAAAGATTTAATATATTTTTTTCCTGAATTATTTCAACATTTTAAATATATTTTAAACATATTTTTGCTTTTAAAATTTTTAGATTTTATTGATACTTCCGCTAAATTTTTGAATTGGTTTAATTAAACAATATTTGGATTTTTAAATTTTATTTAAATAATGTTACTTGAACAAGTTTTATTTGGGAAAATTATTTTATTATTTTAACTCCGTCAGTATGGTATCGTTATGTGGACGACATTTTCATAGTATGGGATCATGGTTTATCTGAATTGTACGCATTTCTTAACAGAATAAATAATATGGACCCTAACATAAAATTTACCATTAAAATAGAAAATAATAATGAATTATCATTTCTTGACGTAATGCTAATTAAAAATTTATCAAACTTAACAATTGTGCGCACAGTCTACAGAAAAGTAAATAAGTCTAACAGCACCATTCCATTTGAAAGTTCATCACTTTTTAACTGCAAACTTGCACCATTCAACTTTTATGTAAGACGAGCGTTTAGTGTTTGCTCTATTAATCACCTTGAAAATGAATTAAATATCATTAGAAACATTGCAGTTGAGAATGGTTTTCCAATACGCATTATTAATAAGCTAATCAACTCACAGAAGAACCATATGAAAATACAGAAAACTCCACGGAGTAATATGAGATATTGCAAGATGAAGTACATACCAGGACTTTTCGAAAAACTCAGACATGCACTTTTCGCTTTGACGTAAACTTAATCGCCACTCCTCCAGCAAAAATGAAAAATCTAATTAGTGCCAAAATAGAACCGATCCCGGAAGATGAAGTTTCTGGAGTATATATAATTCCACTGAAAACAGAAAATATTTATCTCGAATACATAGGAATGACTTCACGTAAACTTAAAGTCCGTATTTAAGAACATTTGAGAGATTTAAAGTATAACCGACCTACAACAGCCCTGTCAAGACTTAACCAGAAGCAGAATATACAAGTTAATTTCGAAGACGCAAAAATTATATATCCCTCAAAGAATTATCATGATTTAATCATCCGCGAATCAATAGAAATTATTACTAAAGAAAATACTGTTTGCAATGACTTTTTATCCTACAACATACCCAGAATTTGGCCCAGTTTGCTTAAATAATCATAAAACGAGTAATATTCCACTTCCCTATATACATTTCTTTTATATTTCCAATGTTTTCCGGATCTAAAAATTAACTTCCACTTTCACTCCTTTCATCATCATCTACGTGGGTTTTGAAAATTAGACGTCAATAACAATTGTATTTCTTATATTTCTCTGACGAAGACTATGTTTTTTATAGTTGAAAGTACTAAGGTATTTAAATAATTTAACATCTTTTTAATATTTTCTCATCTTTTAAGTAATTTTGCACATGGTATAAGTTTAAGTTTTATTTGATTTAAAAATGTTTTTTTCGAATTGTTTTAAAATGAAATGTAATGGTACTGCCATTTATGAAAGATTTAATAATTTTAAATTACGAATTTTGATTTATTAATTTAAGGATAAAGTGTTTTTAAAGAGATATTAAACGAAACCAACTGTGCGGTCTGCGATCATACTTAACTGTTTTGTAACATTGTGTAACACTTGTTTAAAATCTTGTTGGTTGGTAAGGCGAGACTTTTAAACACTCTTGTCATATTATAGTCACTATCATATATCTTTATCATAACTACTTTGCGTGTCATGTATTCGCAGAAAGTAGCAAATTATACCGAAATACAGTGTAAATCTTTCCGCAAAAAAGAGCAAAGTGTGAGTTGTTATGTTACTATAAATAAATCTGCTTCATTATATAAAAGCTAAACTTACTTATATGAATAACTTACATTTTTTATATTCGCTCATGAAATTAAGATAAATTTTATGGACGTTCTAAAGATTGTGTTACTTGTCTATATTATTACAGACGTGTGAAAATTATTAGAATAATTGTGAAATTTACATTACAATTTTGTTATGTTAAAGAAATAATACATTTAAAAAATATTGATACATTTAATATTTAGTGTGCATCCTCTTGTTTTTTATTAAAGATTCGATACTTCTTGGCCTACTTTGTATGAGTTTGTGGCAATTAATTTGTGTTTCGTTGTCATGATGCCAAATTTGGATGAGTTTTTCTATCAGAACATTCTTGTTTGTGATGTCGCATTTCTTTAATTTATTTAAAGAAAACACTTCCATGGCCTGAAAACAGACCAGGTATGAACCCATAGAGAACCTTTGGGCCATTGTAAAGAAAAAATTGAAGAAATGCAACATCACAAACAAGACTGGTCTGATAGAAAGACTCATCCAAATTTGGCGTCATGACAACGAAATAAAATTAATTGCCAAAAACTCACACAAAGTATGCCATCATTTCTTTAATAAAAAACAAGAGTATTCACACTAAATATTAAATGTATCAATTTTTCTTAATTATTTTTTTAATATAACAAGTTTTTAATGTAAATTTAACAATTCTTCTAATACTTTTCACACATCTGTACTTGTTGTACGTCTCATTCCAATGCTACAAACAAAATAGCTTTATTATAAATAGAAACTCCATAAAAATTAGCATTATGTTAAAATATTTGTGCTATTAATGACAATATTAATCTATAATATAAAAGGCAGCAGTTTATCTGTACGTGAGTCGGTCTGCTGTTCTCTGAGGTAGCCATTGCACGCTGATTTACAAGATTTCGAAGGAAGCAAACACACACCTCTACGTCTGTAGTTATGCACCTTGAAGTAAGTTTTTTAATTTTTCTATTGGGTATTTTAAGCGATTTTCAGTGGGTTTTTTTTCTTTCACGTTTTGCTGCATTTTTCCACATTAATAAAAGGAATCCGGTTACAATCTTTTAGACTAATATAGTAAATCTTGTCCTCTTTTTAGTAAAGTTTATTCGGAGTTCCTACAGCGATTTTTTAATCTTTCGTGAATTTTTTTTATGAGAGTGGTAGAGTTTTTCGTGTTTCGCGGCGTCTTTTTAACATCCGTATAAGGAATTCTGTTTCAAACTTTTATTCAAATATAAGAAATTTGTTCTCCGTTATATGTTTTATTTTGAGTGATTTTTAATGCAACTTTCGATGCGATTTTTAGCAGTTTTTCGACGCGATTTACGTCATTCAAAAAAGGAATTCAGCTTAGAACTTTCAGCCTAATACAGTACATTCGAATAAATATCTCATATAATATGGTATATTTTGTGTTCTGCTATTTTCAATGGTATTTTAAGAGCTTTTTTCGCATTCCATGAAAAATTTTTAACATGCGTAAAAGAAATTAGGTTTCAATCTTTTATGCTAATATAGTAAATTTTGTCCTCAGCAATTAATGAATTTTTAACGATTTTTAAGGAGACTTTCAATTCTATTTTAAGTCTTTTATTCGCCTTTCGCGAGGATTTTTTGACATTCGTGAGAGAATTCTTGTTACAATGTTTAAGCCCATTGTAGTAAATTTTATCCTCTGCGAAATAGCGATTTTTTTAACATTTTTAGCTATTTGTAGCAATTTTTTGTGCTATATTTTTAACCTTTTTTCTTATTTTTCCATTTCGTTTTGCCACGATTCTCCCACATTAGTAAAAGGACTCCAGTTTTAATCTTTTAGCCTAAAATAGTAAATTTTTTGCTCTTTTTAACAAAGTTTATTCAGAATTCCTACACAATTATTCTTTTTCGCGAATTTGCTTATACTATTTTTAGAGGCTTTTCACGTTTCCCGGTGATTTGTTGACATTCGCAAAAAGAATTCAGTTTTAAAATTTAGTTTACTATAGAAAAATTTGTCCCCTAAGATTATCGAAATTTTAGTGATTTTTATCGTTTTTTCGTGTTTGCTGTGATTTTTCCATATAGTAAAAGAAAATCGGTTTCAACCTTTTAGACTAATGCAGTAGTTTTTGTCCTCTTTTTCAATAAATTTTATTCGGAATTCATGTAGCAATTTTTAAAATTTTTCCGGCTTTTCCAATGTGATTTTTGCATTTTGCGTTTCGGACGATTATTTGATATGCCCGGACAACACCGGGGGTTAACTAGCAATATTGATTCATTTTTTTACCAGCAATGACAACAAAAGTAAGCAAAGAAGCAAACAAATGATTTGTTCATGTTTTCCTGATCCTGCATGTTTGTTGCTTTAAAAAACTATGTTTTGGGTGCATTATTTTCATTTACGATTGACAAAGGTCACATATGAATAAATTCTAAAATACTTGAATTCTGAAATTTTGACCAGAAAAAAAAATTACAGATTAAAAAACAAATGGCAAGTTAAATCAAATAAGGAAAAATAATTCTAAGTTTCATTTATTTTCACAGGTAAGTTTTTCTTTTTAAAAAATGAAATTATAGATCAATTTCAAATAGATCACATGACAAGGTATTATGCTTTTTTTTTAAGTATAGTCCAATCTAATTATGGGAAGTTTTAACATTTCTTTAATAATTACTTTGCATTAAGCAAAGTTCATGAATCCAGTTAAAATATTTGTTTCTGAAGGTATTTAAAATTCAAATATCTTTTAAACATTTTATGCATCATATTTCATTCCTCAAGCTTTTTACATGTTGAAAAATTCAATTATCCAGGAAAGGTACTCGAAATATTATAACGGAAACTAATTTGGCAATGAAAGAAATGTTTGTTATAAATATTTACCTTAGAATTACTTCTTAATTTAAGAGTTCTTTAAATTTCCATGTTTCAGCTTTGTGCCGGAAAACGATAAATTCAAGAAAAAAGTAAATTTAATCGAACTTTTTTATTTTTATTTCCAAAGTAATCTCATATTAAAATGCGAAAACGTAAATAAAATATTTTGAAGTTTAAGTGAAGAGCGTAATTGGTTAATATTAATTATGAAAATTAAAATTATTAGGTTATTATTATAACTGCGTTGGGATATTGTGTTGAGATTTCTCATAAATTTGTCGGAGTTAGATATATTCAACATTTTATTAAGTATATAATTCAATTATAATCAAAAGCGATGGGTTATTGTGGTTTTAAGTCAAACGTAATTTCTTTTGAGGAAATTAAAATATTATCTGTAATCTAAGGATGTCATACTTACATTTGTGTTACTTTTCTCACATTGACACTACTTAAAACCAAAATGAGACATTGCATTTCATGCATATCAGTTCATCTTAATTTTATTCCTTTAATTATTTATTACATTTTAATTAAATAATGAATCATTTATTATTCTTGCTTTAAACACTTTAAGATTGACAATTAAATGATAAATGAACGACCAATACAAGATTTATTTCGCCAAAACTTAGTTTAATGCTGTATGTTCTATACAATTACGTCATTAAGCTAATTTTTTTATACTTAAGAATTCCTAGAATAATGTAGTTATTCCTAGAATTTACCAAACGTGGTAATGTCACAGCTGTCAACATTCCAGTTTTTTTCCGAGTCACAAAATCATAAATTGAACCAGAAAAACTACTCAATGAAATGTTTTTTGTTTCTCTATGATTATTAATTTAATACTTTTATTTTATAAAATTTCTGTTTTTAGTTGAAAAAAAAAACCCGGATGGTAAATATATCTTTAATTTATTCAGTTCATAAAATATTTAACACGCGTTCTGGCCGCTTTCAACTTTTGGGGCCAATTATTACCTTTGAGCTTATTTCGGCTTTGATACCTATTTTAATAGTATAACTAGGGAAAATTAACTCTCATACTAAAGAATGACATAGCTGCTAAACTTATATGATTAGAGCCTTCAGTTAGCAGTTTATTACATACCCTAAAGTTACTGCACCCTCCCTCCACCCAAAAATAGCTCATCCTTTTGTCCAACATTTGTGTTTGAGTGAGAAATATTATATTTCCAATAAGCCTGCCATGTCTTTCGACCAGTTTTAACATCCTTGACAGCTTGTTTAACTTGTGGGATCTTTTTAAAAGCTCTCTTAAACATTTATAAACTAGAAATTTGATTGGAAAGATAAGTAAGTAATGGAATTGTATCAAATAATCCATATTTAATCCGTAATAAAAGTATTTTTTAAAATAAAATATATAATGTTTAAAGACAATAATTTTGCGGATTTACCTTGCAGTGTTTCTAGGAAAACTGCCGAAAGGACACTTTTGCGTGGACCCTTACGCATTAGATTCTAAGTTTGTTCCAGTGATCGTATTTCTTTATTATGATTAAATACAAAATGATATTATTAAGTAAAATTTTTGTTTAATTTTTATAGCGTGGATATTCCTCATTTGATCATTTGAAATACGTAATTAAGAACTCAGACAAAGAAAGGCTTTGTTATATATTACTATGTGGAAATTTCCAAATATATTAGTTTAATATAGTTCAAATATTCATACATTTTTTAATAATTATTATAATTTAATATACGAAAATACAACATAAACGCACCTCAGTACATTTGTTGATAGCTTCTTTACATTTAGAGGACCCAATTCGTTTCTAATAGGTATATCAAAAACACGGATGCAGAAATGGGATGAAAATTTTAGAACAATTCTAGTTCAAAAAGTGCTGGATAAAAAAGAAATGATAATTTAGATTATTCCTGCATTTAGGAATTGTTGTCGAAGTTTGAAAATTAACGATATACAGTGAAATCGGAAATTCTTCTAGAAATAAATACTTTAAATACAGTAACATACTTCGCAGTTTGTTCGTAAAATATGAATGGTTGGACATTTATACAATATGTAACATTTATACAATTATTGATTTAGAAATTTAGGCACAAGAACTGTGCCGCATTTATGGGTAATCTTATTTTGGACGTACTCAGCTTATATAAATTTTCATGCTGGCTTCAGCGTAGCCAGACTTAGAGGTAAAACAATTCGCAAACAAGCTGGAAATTGTACGTCAAACATGGCAAATGGGATGTGATTCTACTATAGCTAGTTTTATAAATATTCAGATCTTGGGGCAATAGCCGTTGCACTATTATGCAAAAAAGAATGAATACAAATTTTATTACGATTATACATATTAAATTCAGTAATAAGGAAAAAATATGATTCAATCTTAAATAGGACGTAATCACCATGGCAACTTGGAATCATTATTTATCAGGTAAAATCATTGAATGAATTACGTATGATAGGATTTAATAGAAGGAAGAAAACTTTCATTAAATACTTTTAATTTTTGATTCGAGTTTCGTAAAATTTTAAATGACAAAATTCTGCAACGACTATATATATTAAATTTCAAACCATTCGGTTGGGTAGTTTTTGTGCTCTTATATGCAGACAGATAGACCAGACGACGACTATAGGTGCTACGTATTTACGTATTTACGAACGCGTCTAATTGTTGTACTTGCACATAAGTCAAAAGTGTAATTATACATAAAGTGATTCCTTTAACCCCTTGGGGACGAGCTGCACGTATACGTGCCGCATGAGGCGCCCAGAATCCTTGTTTTTCCTCACCAGTAAAATTTTACTGTAAAATTTGCCTTATTTAATCAACGCATTTTTTCGATTCAAGAAGACACAAATTTCTGTTTTAAAAAAAGGTGACAAAAGATTACAAATTTCGTAAAAGGCTGCAGTCCCGAAGGGGTTAATAACGAAGAAAAACTGTTCTGTGCTTTTTATGCTGAAGAGTGAGCATGTATTTCTTTTTACAAAATATTTTTTAGCACTATTTTCTTTTATTCTAAGGAGGTTCGCGGTAAATTTTTTTTTCCTCAAACGAGTTTTAGTAATTTTAAAATTTACCTTTCGTAATCATACAATGGATACGAAGTTTCAGATAAAAAATGTTAATTATTTTACTTCTCACCACCTCGATAAAAGGAAAATGTTAATACTTTTAATTTTGGTGTTGAAGTTTCTAATCGAATTGTAATATTTTCTTTAGATTACAGAAAAATATTTTTATTTTCAGTTAAATTATAGTTTAGTTATAACTTATTTCAATAAATCTTTAATTATCTGTTTATTGTAAGAAAAGTTTCTGAATTCAATTTAATTACATCTGAAACATTTTTTTATCACTTTTCATTCCTGAAAATTTTTATATGCTGACGAATTTCATTAATCATGAAGGATTTTTAGAATATTCAAACGGAAGCTAATTTTCCGAGAAGAGATATATTTGTTATAAATATTTGTTTTAGAATTATTTCTTAACAAAAAGGTTTTTCTTTCAGCATCTTTCAGCTTCCTACAGGAAAACATTAAATTAACATATTTATCAGGATATCAAATGAAAGTTTTTGTCCTTTGAAAATTACATTTATTATAAAATGCGAAGGCGTTGACAAGATATCTTAGAATTTTAAAGGAAAAGAATAAATGAAAATTGTTTTTACTTTCTTATATCTTTACAAGAAGAAAATATTGGATTCGTGAAAATTTTCGAATTCCAGTTTTCGACGGATTTACACGTTTCATGGGTCAGAGATCCTGAAAAACATGTTTTTACAAAATGTCTGTCTGTGTGTGACAAATTTCGTGGGCGCTCTATCTCAAAAACTAATGAACGGACTTTAATAAAACTTTATACTCTGTTAGCTCGTGATATGAATTTTCGCTGATTACTTTTTGTTGTAAATCACTCTACAGGTGGCGCTACTATGCTTCATTATTCATGATTTCCACAATAGCTATATCTCAAGAACTAAAGCACAGATTTTTAGAAAACTTCAGATTCAGTTAGTCCTTGATATAATTTGGTGCTAATAACTTTTTGGTGTAAATTGCCTAGTATATGACGCTTCTCTGCTACATTATTCATGATTATCGCAATAATTCTATTTCAAGAATTAATGCATGAATTTTTATTAAACTTCAGATTCAGTTAGTCCCTGATATAAATGAAAGCTGTTTAGTTTTTGGTGTAAATCACCCAATAGGTGGCGCTACTATGCAGCATTTTTCACGATTTCCGCAATAGCTGTATCTCAAGAACTAATGCATGAATTTTCATCAAACTTTAGATTCAGTTAGACCCTGATATAAATTGATACTGATAAATTTTTGTTGTAAACTGCCCAACAGGTACCACTGCTACGCAGAACTTTTCACGATTTCCGCAATAGTTCTGAGGTGTGTCCCAACGAAATAAAGCCACCGTAATTGTGTGCCGTAACTGGGCACGAAACAAACAAATAAGATTGAAACAAATATATTAAGAAAGCCTATATAGAAATACATATTTACAAGGAGTAACTCACTTCCTGCCCCACTTGGGCGAGGGAAAGAGGTGAATGGTAAAATAAGAGGGGGAAAAGTGTCCCGCCGAAATAAAGCCACTGCCAATATCAGTATTTATTGGTAACTACTGACATTCGAGCTGTTGAGATTAGCATGTTTATGACGTCAGGAAGTTGTCAAGTACATGTTCTGTGTCAGTCGAACTTTGTGCGGACTTTAGAAGGTTGTATTTTCTATTTCTCCTGCTGTATTGCAATGGGAAAAAAAACTCAGCTATCAAAGTGAGAAAGGACAGATAACAGCTTTTAAGGAACAAGGTCTTTCACACAGACCAATATCTAAGCAAGTCAAACGATCTAAAACCGTAATAGACAATTTTGTAAATCAGGGCAATGCGTACGGGTATTAAAAAAAAGGAGGTGTACCTGCAGAAAAATGACTTCCAGGCAGGCAAGAGCAGTTTTACATCGTCTTTCAGGATGTGATATTTCTCTAAAATAGTTGGCCAAAGAGGATAACATCCCTGTGACAAAATCAACCCTGTCACGATCTGAAAAATGTACAAGCAACTTGTAATATAAGGAAAGGAGACAGCAGCACATGTTGAAAGCTATACACATGCAAAGGAGATTCGACTAAGCCAAATATAACCAAACCTGGAAGGACCAGTGACATCGTGTTATAGTCCCAGATGAAAAGAAATATTAATCTGGATGGGACAGACGGGACAGCTTTCTATTGGTATAACATGAGGAGATTTTCTCCAAAAGACAGCAAGTGGAGGTTCATTAATATTGTGTGGAAGCTTCGGCTATGGAGGTAAACATATCCTGGCTATTCTCTCAGGCCACATGAAGACTACCGATTACCAAGAAATGCTAGAAAACTATTTACTGCCATTTTCAAATAGAATTGGTAGGCTAAGTTGGATTTTCTAGCAGGAAAAACCTCCATTCACGCTACAAAATCGTCCTGGGAATGGTTTTGGAGAATCGGATGCATGTCATGGAATGACCTGCACATTTTTCCTGATCTCAATGCCCAAGAAAATGTGTGAGGTATACTCAGTAGGGCTGCATATGCCAATGGCAGACAGTTTTAGTCTGTGGCAAAACTGAAGGTCGTCAACATTGAAGCGTGGGAGAACATTGATGCTACTGTCTTTCAAAGAGTGGTAAATGGTATGCCACATTGTATATTCCAAATCATATATAACCATGGTGGATATATTGTCTATTTATAATAGTGGCTTTATTTCGGCGAGACACCTTTTCCCCTCTTTTTTTACAAATTAATTTTCTTTTCCTGTCCAAAAAATGCAGGGAGTGAGTTACTCCTTGTAAATATGTATTTGTATATAAGACTTTCTTAATATAATTGTTTCGTTCTTATTGGTTTGTTTCGTGTGCAATTACAGCACACAATCACGGTGGCTTTATTTCGGTGGGACACACCTTATCTCAAAAACTAATGCACGGATTTTCATCAAACTTCAAATTCAACTAAAAGTTGACGTAAGTTGTTGCTGATTAGATTTTGGTGTAAATCAAATAACCGGTGGTGCTGCTATGCTGCATTTTTCAGGAGGTATTAACATGTAAGAGATAGAACAAAGTTTTCCGATTGCCACATCCGACTAGTTTGCTCTTGTTTTTGTTGCAATGAATATGGAAATTTATAGATTATTGCAAATGCATATACTTAAAAAATTGGGTTCTCAAAATTGAGTAAAAAGCACTGAATTTATATACGTCACACACAAAAACTAGCTAAGATCAAATTGTACCCAAAATTGAGAACACGTGTACTCATTTTTTATTCCATTCCACGGATGTGTTGAAATATGAACCGGTATGTGTACAGTCCCCTTGTACCCACGTTTACTACAGATTAAAGTAAAAAAGTACTGACATTTATTTCCCGTTCAATATTATTAACTAGATGGCACCCATCAAGATTTGATGGTAAATAACTTTCTTTAGAAAAGTTATTCTTTCATTCTTTGTTTCATTAGAAAAATTCTTGAATTTTTAATGAATTGCTTTTAAATTAATAATTGAAATTGTGATAAATGTCTATATTGCATAAGTGATTCCTATTTCTTTAAAGCGATAGAGGGTACAGTCAGTCAAACCTATTCAATGAAGTCACAGAATTTTAACTTCATAATTTACAACCAATTATGTTTCTTTTTACGAGAAATTTAACTAAAAATAGTGGGTAGAGCATTTATTTTTATTTACTATGGTCTCATTTTTTCGAAAAAATAACAGTATTTATTTTTATTTATTTATTATGATTTTTTAACTACATGACCATTAAAAGCTGCCATGAATTTTATTTTTATCAGTCGCATTCTCTAAAAGCCCAAATTTGAAACTTATTGCAGCATATAATTCTTATTACTTGAATTTTATTTGACATTTTTATATATTTTTTAAATATTAAACAATGATATCAAAGTAATTTTTTAATAGTTCTTATGTGAATATCTTTCTTTCTTTCCGTTTTCTTTTTTTGAGGAAAAGAAAGGCAAACTTTTCTTTCTGACACATATATTCTTGATAATGATCAGAAGATATGATCAGCTCAATATATTTAATTGATAATTACATTAAAAATATTTTAGCTTAAATATTTTAAATATAAAATTATTATTATTATTTTAAATATTGTTCAGCGTTAAATTTTATTTAATAAAATTAAAATCATATAACTTCTCCTCTTAATAAAATATGTCATTATTTAAATAACTTATTGCGAAAAATATTACAGAAATCATTTTGCCGGGCATTAGGTTCGAACCTGCTTTCCACTACAAAATATCGGCGCTTTAACCTGCTGCTTTAGACCACTCAACCACCGTGAACTCGTTCTCAATCCCTCTAAATTGAACAGGGTTGATGCATGTGCAGATGTTCCGAAATGGGTCTACTTAAAATTTTACGTTTGCATTTTAATATATATGATGATTTTATAGTTTTTGAAGGTTTTAAAAAACTGAAGAAGAATAGATGTTATACAACGTAGATTAAATAAGGCAGTTGTTCGACTTATAATACGGCATCGGAATGCTTAAGCCTAACACGGCCGAAATAAAATGGATGATTTTAACGAAAGATTATCAAGATCCGGATGAGTTCACTCCGTAAGAGTTATACACTTTGTGCCATCTATTTATATAAAATCCAAGTCTCTGTGTGTCCCTCACAATTCCGGCAGGACTGCCTTATTGAAATGAGTAATTGTTGAAAAATAATAATGCAGGGTTACCACAGTAGCGCCAAATGTTAGCCAACTTGGTAATAGCTGGCTAATTTGGCAAAATTACCATTTAAAACCATTAATCTTTCATAAAGGAGGTCACCGAAATTTAATTTAAACTCCGCTTTTTTAAGATATTTTTTCAAAATCTATGAGTGAGAATTTAAATTACATCTTTACATCTTCCTCCCGATGCTACTAAAGCCCCACCAGTGGCTGAGAGGTTCTGCTCTCGAATCTGGTAGACGGGAGGTGCTGGGTTCGATTCCAATCGCGCCCGTCGGCCTAATCGTTCGGAGTTTTCGTGGTTTTCTTCGAACCTTGGATTTCCAAGCGTTAATACGGGTTAGGTTCCCTTAGAAAGACCCCCACGAAGGGCACTCCCCCTGGGCCTATATCCCTCGTGCAGATAATTGGCCGTCATAAATACAACCAACCAACCAACCCGATGCTACTAATGAAATAACCGCCAATAGATGACGTTGTATAGTGTGAGCTCCTAACTGCGCGATTTTAATGTGCTTTAGGCACTTTCCAGTATAGGTGCCTTGGCGAAAAAGAAAATTTGGCAACATATTTTCCGGGAACTTATCCATTGTTTCCTTTTATATACGCACTCATTTTTTTTTCGATATTTATACGATTTATTTAACATAAAAAAGCTGTTTCTCTAATTTATACAGAAACAGATGTAATTGTACAGATATAATTTGTAATAATATACAAATAAAATAAACATATAAAACAAACTAAAACGCTCATCAAGTTTGTTTTCATAGCTGTTTATATGATTTGACAACAAATCTCGATATTTTTCCGTTATACGGACACCATGCCAAAACGTATGCTAATGCGCCAATTATTTCAAAATGCTAAAAGACATTTGTAATTTTTGCCAGCAGTTTAATATGAGTTTTATTTTATAACAGTTATTTGTTCACTTACTTTAAGTATATATTTGTGATTTAATGAAATAGTTCGTAAAAGTCTGGAATTTTCAAATGTTATATTTTTTAAATGCTCACTTTAGTATCGACAATGTTTTTTTCTTTTATTTTTCAAATTCTTCAATTCACGTTATTTTCATTTTGCGCCAACTATTACGCTTGGCGACAACGGTATCCGTATAACGGAAAAGTACCCAAATCTCACTTTCTGATGCCCAAATTACACCAATCTTTTTAAAAAAAAGACGCCAAATTCCCTACAGTGGAAAAGTACTAAACTGTCTATTATTTTGCGCTATCCGTGTTATAGTTTGTACTATATGCAAGGGGGGGGGGGTGGAGCGAAGAGTTTAAATATTAAAGTTTCGGCACAGATGTCATATTTTTACGCCAATTTCATATACACAACGGGTACTTAACTGGCGCCAAAGTGTCGTTATTTTGCTTGATATGGTAACCCGGATATTGTTGTTTATGCTGTTGATGTTTTCGCCAAATTGGCTTCGGAAAAAAATCGCGCCAGTATTGGGCGTATATGACAACTGTGCCAAAGTTTCTATAAAACAGTATAAGACTAAAAAATTAAGAATAAAATAAACGCAAAATAAGACTAAAGAAGAAAGAAAAATCATGCGTTAAGCATAGAATATGAAACACTTTCCAACACTTCCTGAATGCTTTAACAAAACTTCGTTATTTGGGGAAATTAGGTAAATAAGATAACTAAGTAAACATTTTAGAAAACGCATAAAAAAATTTAAAAATTGATTTCAGCAGTTACCGTCCATAGTCAATAGTATCGTTATTACATGTCACTATTTAGCTAAAATTTAATTTAATCTACTCTTAAAACTACTGAAATCCCATTTCCAGATATTATCATCCATAGACGGCGATGTATCCAATCTTTTGCGTGACCCTGTATATCATTTTATTTATATTGTACAAACATTTCTTAGTAAACTAAATGCAGTTCAGCGTAAAAATGCATAACTACTTTAAAAAACACCTTTAAGCAATTTACTCTCATACTCAGTAACCCGTACGAATTCTTTTGTGTAGCCCTGCGTATGAACTGTACCATTTATACACACAGTATAGTATGCATAAATGTAGTGAAACATAAAAGCGCATATCATAATTAAAAATGCATTTCTAGCAATCATTGCTTATGTACAATACTTCGGAGAAAAGTTTCTTGGCGAGAAAGAAGTTTGCCAACGTATTTTCTGACAACCTATTTACTGCTTCATACTCACAAGCAATTTTTTCCATAGGTACGCAATTTATTTCCTTCTATATATAAAAAAAAGTTTTGATTTATAAATGGACCAATAAAAAATCTGCGTAGATACCGTGAAATGCATCTGATTGGTCAGAGCTTTATGATGCTATAAGGGAGGTTACCAGTGGGGGACCCGTCTCTCTGTCGCCAACTTGGCACTATTTCCAGTATTTCGCCAAAATTAAGGGTACTTTTCCGTTATACAGACAGCATGCCAAAATGTATGCTAATGCGCCAATTATTTCAGCCCTCATCGTGAAAAGGATTTTTCTTGTAAACCATGCGAAACATTGTGATTTGTTATTTATGAAACGTGAATTACGTGAATGATTATTATTTAACCTTAACCTTGGAAAGCTTTTTAATTTGCTGTTATTCGGAATAAAAATGCTTTTTTTTATATAAAATTATAATTTACTTTTACTGCTGACGCTGAGATGGATTTTACTATTTGTCAATTACCAGATGATGAGAAAGTTGCGATAAAACTGTTTCAGGAATTTGGAATTCTGCATAATAAAAGGTTGTGTTCAAACAGCCATGAAATGAAATTACGGATGAGTTCTGGAAATCCGAAATGGAGATGTAGCTTACGATCATGCGAAGAAAGCGTAGGATAACGACAAAAAACATGGTTTGAAGGATCGCGGTTGTCTTTTCTTAATGCTTTGAGGTTTATATATTTATGGTGCCAAGAGTTGACATCGATTGAGCTTTGTGAGCTGCAACTTGATATGAACCACAACACACAGTGGACGAGAATAGCTATTTTAGAGAAGTTTATGAAAATGCTTTATGTTCACGACCAAACAGAAAAATCGGTGGACCTAATAAAATTATAGAAGTAGATGAAAATCTTTTTACCAGAAGAAAAAGCAACGTAGGGCGTGTTCTTCCTCCTCAATGGGTGTTAGATGGTTTATGCCGTGAAACACGGGGATGTTTCCTTACTCCTATTTCCGATCGCACAGATGAAACTTTAATGGCGGCAATAGAAAACAATGTAGCTGATGGAAGTATTATTTATACAGATTACTGGAAAGGATATAAAACAGAGGAACTGCGAAGTGCTGGTTATGATCATTTCACAGTAAATCACAAATACAATTTTATCGACCCTAATACTGGATGTCCTACTCAAAATATTGAGAGATTATGGGGCATCGCAAAATGGCGCAACAAAAGACATCGGGGAACAGTTCGTCATCATTTAGAGTCGTATCTCATAGAGTTTATGCGGCGACGTCTTTATTCAAAAAATGAAATGTTTACTGCAATGCTAAAAGATATGGCACAGATGTCATATTCGCCCCATATTGGAGCGATTTTTTCCTGATGCCAATGTCATATATGAAACGGGTACTTAACTAGCGCCAAAGTGTCGTTATTTTGCTTGATGTGGTAACCCGGATTATGCTGTGGCACAAATGACATATACGCCCCATATTGGCGCAATTTTTTCCGATGCCAATTTGGGTAAAATATCAACATCATAAACAGCAACATCCGGGTTACCATATCAAGCAAAATAACGACACTTTGGCGCCATTTAAATACCCGTTGCGTATATGACATTGGCGTCAGAAAAAAATCGCGCCATCTGTACCTATGTTGTTTATGCTGTTGATGTTTTCGCCAAATTGGCAACCGAAAAAAATCACGCCAATATGGGGCGAATATGACATCTGTGCCAAAGAGATTTGTAATTTTATGGCAGCAGTTTAATATGATTTTTTTATTTTATTACTTTACTGTATAACAGTTATTTGTTCACTTATTTTAATTATATGTTTGTTACTTAATAAAATAGTTCGTAAAATTCTGTAATTTTCAAATGTTATTTTTTTTTAAATGCTCACTTTACTATCGACAATGTTTTTCTTTTATTTTTCAAATGTTTCGATTCACGTGATTTTCATTTTGCGCCAACTATTGCGCTTGGCGACAATGCTGTCCGTATAACGGAAAAGTACCAAAAAGGGTACAGATGTCATATTCGCCCCATATTGGCGCGATTTTTTTCTGTCGCCAATATCATATAGGCAGCGGGTACTTAACTTGCGAGAAAGTGTCGTTATTTTGCTTGATGTGGTAACCCGGATTATGTTGTTTATGCTGTTGATGTTTTTGCCAAATTGGTAACCGAAAAAAATCGCGCCAATATGAGGCGAATATGACATTTGTACCCCCAAAAAGCATAGCCTACTATGATATATACGGCCCACGCATTTCGCAGAAAACCGTCGAAAAAGTGAAGTCGGATTCAGCTTCAAACTCTAAACCAAAACATCACAACGTGCTCTTTTTTGTTTACATTTATACCCTGCCCAGATAGCGGCTTGTTTCTCATCGTCGAAGTTTCAGAATCATTGATCGTATTTTCAGAATAATAAATTAAATGCTTATATTCTTCAATTTCCTTCGATTTAAAAGGATATTTTTCACAGCTTGTAGTATTTTAGTGTTCACATACTTTTAAGATTAGCTAAATTACTTATTGTTTACTTGATCGTTTGGTTCATTCTGTTATTCTTTTTTCAATGTCCCGTATTTACATAAAAATAGCTTGTGTTTCATATACACGTTTTAAAATTAAAATTTGGTTTTTATCAAACTACAATTCTCATAACTGGCTTGAAGCAGTTATTTTTGACGAATTTATTGCTACCCGTAAAATGTTAAAATGATAATTTTTTTCTGATGATTAGAGTTAAAATTTTTAATAATTTTTTTTTGAATCATATCTATACGGGAAATAAAATGTAAACACATTGGAATTCTCTGAACCCTGCCCAGAGCGGTTTGATTGGTTCTCGTCGTTGAAGTTACGGTCAGCGTCAAATTTCTGTTTTGGGCAGCGTATCAGAGTTAGTTTTATACCGAATGGAATATTTAAGCGATTACGCGGGTGGTTGGTGAGCGTAGCGAGCAGGGGGGCGGTGCCCCCCTAGTAATATAAAAAAAGCTATTTACCCATTTTTATAAAGAAACAGAAGTGATTTTTGCACAGATGTCATATACGCATCGGGGTTGGCGTTATTTTTCTCTGACGCCAATTTGGCAGAAATCTCGCTTTCGAATACCAGTTACTTAAATATTTTTAAATTATTTGCTATCATTTTGAAGAGGAAATAACTATAAATAAATAAAAGTTTGAATAATAACTATAGAACAAACAGTTTATATAATTAAAAACAGAAAATAACAGTAAATAAACAATTTATTAATAAATAAAAAACAATAGCCGGGTTACCATAGTAAGCAAAATAACACCATTTTGACGCCAGTTAGGTATCCCGGTTCATATCTGAGATCTGTGCCGTAATTTGTATATAAAAATATTATATATATTTAGAAACGATTTTTTTTATGTATATAAGTGCATATATAAACAAAAATAAAAGTTCATTAGATTTGTTTTCATAGCTGTTTATATATTTTGGCAACATAGCTCTCTTTCTGATGCCCAAATTGCGCCAAGCTTTTTTTAAAATGCGCTATAAAGTACCTAAATAAATAATTAACAGAAATAACCAATTATACAAGCTAAAACTTTTTATTTCGAGATCAAAGCATTGTTTTTAATTTCGATTAAAAATACATATATCCTTGGATAACTTCATTTGAAATTAGGTTCACAGCTTAATATATCATTCCATAAACCTAAACAAACACAAGTGATTCATTCATCGTGAACCGTAAAAAATATTAAATCATTGAGGTAATCATTCACAAAGTAAGTTTTCCAACAATCAATGGACACTATTCTAATGACGTCATAGTAGGTAAAATTGTGGCGGTATCGTTTGTTTATGGTTTGAAATCACAAAGATTTAATTTTGCAATGTCTCTTAGTTACATTATTTTATTGTCATATTTATGAGCTCAGAACAAAATCATATTATTTCATTATTTAGTTATTAAAGACGGAAAAAATTATAAATGCATGATTTGAAAATATTAAATAATTTTCTTTCTTAATAGTAAAAAATAACATCGGGAAGTACAGCGGTTTCAGTTAAATAAGTTTAACTGTTTAATTCTGTTGTAATATTCAAAATAACTGTATTTATTAGATTTCAGTAAACAACATCAGGGCCCGATTAAACTTTGAAGTTAGAGGAATTACAATGTCATTTCAGGACCTTTCTTTTGGAGAAGTTTTTTAAATTCCACGTATACATGTAAATTCTTCAGTGTTAGAAATATTATTCCTAGGACTGACATAACATGAGAACGGCCTGCAATTTTACACAAGTTTTTGAAAACTACTTTATATCAGAAATTTTACTAAAAACTGGTTACTTTTTTGTTATAGCGGCCCACACTATTATGATTATGACAAGTTGCAACCAATTTCGCCAACGCCGTAACCAAGATCGTGAAGCACACACATATAATACCATTTCATGAAATCGTATACGATAATTTAATATTTTTTACCTTACTTCAAGTGTGTAATTTATTTATTTTTAAGGCTTAACAATCTAAATTGTCCAATGTATGAATTAAAAAAATGATAACAAAGATTGAATAGACATGACCGCTAAAAGCCTCAAATCTGCATAACACTTGGAACCAAACTGTGCAGATTAGTGCTCTTCTACTGTACACAGTTTTTCATAAATATGTTTCGTTCTTAAAATGTGTTATTTTCATCTATCACTGCGGAACAAGCGAGAAAACTCATATTCTTGCACATGAGTTGTACATATCTTTATATCTAAATTTCCGTCATTTTTGACGGTCTACCTTTCTAGTTATATATATAATAAGAAACATTTAACTGATTATTTATTAAGAAAATAAAGCAAAATTATTATGAAGATACCCAAATGAATATTTATTATGACAATGACCCCTTTTTTACAGCACTTTTAAATTATTTTAAAATGCTGCGCATGAATCAATATTTACATTAATGGACATCCTTTGTACCACCATGAATGAAATAAACCATTAAACCATTTTAAAGTACAAAATTATCGTTCAGTTTGGGTTTGATAATATGTGATGTTTCAAAATTGAGAATGCATAGGTTCATTTTTGGTCCAAACATACTCAATTTGATATTAATTGCATTAGTTACATGTTTGTTTATTTTGATTTTACATTTGTCGCCAAATAATTTGATAAGGCGTAAACGTGACATCAGCCCCATAGATGTTCACATTATATAGGTGATTTTTCAAATGTAAGACAGCATTTTTGGAGTAATTTTTTATATTGAAATGTAAATTATATAAATAGCAGTTAATATTATGAAAGTGGGTTTAAATTTTAGTGAAAATGTCTTCCCACTCCTTCATACGTATATATTCTAAATAATTTAATTTCAGACATTTAAAATATTTTTCTCATACTTTACTACGGAAGCATGCTGGTTTGATTTCCCCAAATTTGTGACTTATATAACCTCGAAATCAGATCGGCGAATATTGTACACTCTTTTTTTTTAACACATATCGCCAATTTCCCTCTTAGAAATGTCTACTGTTTCAAATTTTAAGTACTAAAGATTATTCTTAAGAAAATTCATGCAATTATGCGTTATTAATAAGACACAAGAAAACATTTTACTATAAAAATTGCTTACTGAAATAAATTATCGATGATCATTTTAATTCGACATCCCTTTTTCAGTTTTTTTTTTTTTTTTTTTTTTTTTTGAAGGTTTTTGAATGATATTGGATTTATCTTCCGCAATCAGGTTACCCGCTAATTAGCGTATTTACTGAACTGTTGGATGTTTGTTTTATATGAAAGAGACTCCCGATTGCAGAAGATTACATGAAATTTGTACTTAGCGATTAATAAATTTATGGTTTTTCACTGTGAAACTAACGGACAAAAGAATATTTAGTATTATATATTTTTCATCTGCAGTTATTTTATTATCACTAAACTAGATGGTACCCGTCAAGATTTGACGGTAAATAACGTGAATGTTTCATTAGAAAAATTCTTGAATTTTTAATGAATTGCTTTTAAATTAATTATTGAAATTGTGACAAATTTCTATATTGCATAAGTGATTCCAATTTCTTTAAAGTGATAGAGGGTACAGTCAGCCAAACCTATTCAATGAAATCAAAGAATTTTAACTTTATAATTTACAACCAATTATGCTTTTTTTACCAGAAATTTAACTAAAAATGGTGGATAGAGCATTTATTTTTATTTACTATGGTCTCATTTTTTCGAAAAGAACATTTATTTTTATTTATTTATTTATGATTTTTTAAATACATGACCATTAAAAGCTGCCATGAATTTTATTTTTATCTGTCTCATTCTCTAAAAGTCCAAATTTGAAACTTGATGCAGCATATAATTTTTATTACTTGAATTTTATTTTACATTTTTTAAATATTAAACAATGGATATCAAAGTAATTTTGTTAATAGTTGTTATATGAATATATTTCTTTCTTTCCGTTTTCTTTTTTTAAGGAAAAGAAAGGCAAACTTTTCTTTCTTACACACACGCACATAAATTCTTGATAATGGTCAGAAGATATTACAAAAATTGTAGATCAGCTCAATTTATTTAATTGATAATTCGATAAATATTTTAGCTTAAATATTTTAAATATTGTTCAGCGTTAAATTTTATTTAATTATAAAGCATTCAAATAATAATTATAATAAAATAAAAATCATATAACTTCTCCTAATAAAATATGACATTATTGAAATAACTTATCGCGAAAAATATTACAGAAATCAATTTGCCAGGTATTGGGTTTGAACCTGCTATCCACTACAAAATATCGGCGCTTTAAGCTGCTGTTTTAGACCGCTCAGCCACCGAGAACTCGTTCTGAATCCCTCTTAATTGAACAGTGTTGATGGGGGCAGTGCGGCGAATGTGCAGATGTCCCGAAATGGGTCATCTTAAAATTTTACCTTTGCGTTTTAATATATATGATGATTTTATAGTTTTAAAGGTTTTTAAAAACTGAAGAAGGATAGATGTTATACAACGTAGATTAAATAAGGCAGTTGTTCGACTTATAATACGGCATCGGAATGCTTAAGCCTAACATGACTGATTTTAACGAAAGATTATCAAGATCCGGATGAGTTCACTCCAGAAGCGTTATACACTTTGCGTCATTATATTATATCACTAAATAAGCAAATACTTGGAATGACAATACTCGGGAAAAAAATCTGACGCACTGCCGTAGCCACTAAACTTAGTGAAAAATTAACGATTTTAGGTTCACATGGGCAACAGACTGAAGAAGAATGTAATTTTGATATTAAAAAGCCTATTTATTTCTCCGAACTATTATGCTCATTAGAGAAATGAAAGAAAAAACTTCGGTGCATCAAAAAGATTAATGCGTACTAGGTTATTAAGTTTTGTATAACTGACTTTATTTAGCATCCTCAAACATTGTTTTTTGTTAAGGATCTAATATAATCCAGTCAACACCCAATTGACTTTATTTAATGGAATGTAGTTTAGTTCATATTTACCTTTGTTTTATATCTAACTCTGGCACATTTGTAAACATGTAGTTGCAAACACTTCTAATGTTTGACGTCAAACTTACCTGTGCACCCGATTATGGAAGATTGGGAAGATTTTGATTGGATGAAAAAAAGAGATTTATCTTTCTATCATAATCAGTTATTGAGGGGGTTTTTTCCAGGTTAACAGTTACAATATTGCAATTGGTTTTAAATAAAAGAAATGGCAGTGAAAATGATATTATTTTAATTTTATTCAAACACTTCAGTTTTAAAAATCCACTTTTATATGATTCACATTTCTTTTAAATATGAAAGTTAATAAGTTCATTGTGTGCAAATAATTTATTACATTTTTTGACTGTATTTACTCTGCTGTAATCCGAAGGTAGAAAACTGCAGTAGACCTTCCAGAAGAAGACCTATATTACGAAATATAATGTAGCGTAGAGAGAGATTGTATTTAAGCTATGCATAGCTTAGAAGCATACATAGCACCAAACTGAGAAGCCCGGAGTTCAGAAACCAACAAACGATAATGAATAATCCGAACATGATTAATGTTCAGTAATCATTCTCTGCAATCATTGCAATTATCTCTCATTTTCGTAGTGTGGTGACTAGAGAACATTTTAATTTCTGATGATCATAACGACCGTATTCCCTTCCCAAACTCTTCTTTAAAGATCTGCTATAAAGTAGCTTCTTCTGAATAGCCCGAATTTTCCCTAAAACATAAGATAATATAATAGCTAAATGGCGTTTGCATCATATTCAGCAAATGCGGAAAGACTTTTTAGGTGAAGGTCTATATTAATTTAAAATACAAGGTCTAATTCATAATTTAGTTTGATCAAGGTTCATTTGGAAAATGGACCAGCGAAGCGGGCGCAGCCTGCTAGTTTTAGTATAAAATCGGAAGCTGTGGATATAATGCTTTTGAATTTTAGGGGAAAAGTGTAAAAAATTATTTTAATATTGCAGTAAATTTAAAAATTATGATATCATGAAAACTTCAGATGTCTATGGAGCTTCAGGAGTAATATTTTTTTATAAGAAATTAAATTATTACTTTTATTCATAATACTAAATTTATCGTAAAACTCCTAAACATTTCCAGTAGTACATATATATAGTGTATATATGGTTATATACGAGTATAATGAAGCTAAGGAAGTTTTTTACAACTGTATAAATCACATTCAAGGCTGGAGTAACACAGTTAAGATTTATTGCAACTCGCAGTATACAGTTTCAAGATCTAGACTGCAACCATGAATATATACCACTATTTTGGGGTGATTTTCTTATTATTCCAAAATTGTAATAAAATGACTTTTAAGCCTATTTCCATATTTCATTAATTTGGAAAATAAATAAATAAATTAAGATATCGTAAAGACGAGAAAAATATTTTGAAGAAATTGGAAAAAAGGGATTAAACTCTCTTAGAGCTTGACTTTTCCATTTAAGAAATTAAATATAATATCGATTTCAAATTTGTTAGAAGAAAAAGTACACTTGTTTTTATTTAATGTATAAATTAATTTAATTATGATAAATTTTAATACTTCTGTAATAACTTTTTCGCAGTGTACAATTTTTAATGCAATTAAATTTTATATATTCAAGATAATTTAAAAGAAAATACTAATTGAACAATTTTTCTTTACCTTTAATTGCACCAAAGTTTTCATGCTGAAAAATTTAATTAACTTGAAAAGGTGTTCAAAATACACAAACAGAATCTAATTTTGCATGAAGAGATATTTGGTATAATAGTTATCTAAAGATTTTGTATCTCCCTGTTTCAAATTTGTGATGGAAAACATTAAATTAAAATATTTGTCTAAAGATTAATCTAAATTTTTCGCCTTGTTTCGAAAATAATTTCATTATAAACTGCGAAAACTTACATAAAATATTTTTCATTTTTAAAGAACACCTGTAATTGAAAATCATTTTAATGTTGCAGTGAATGTAAAAACTTGGGGATTGTGGCAAAATTTTTCATGCATAGATTTCCATGCATAGTTCTATACCAATTTTTAAATTATTATTATTATTATTATTATCCCTCTATTGTTGTAAACAAGTTTTAATGCAATTTCCATATTTGCAGTATTATAGAATAAATAAATTGATAAATAAGGGAGAAGATGTTATAAAGTAGAGCGTAACAGTTTGAAGAAAATAATAAATTAAATAAATAATGGAAATAAATCGAGCTAAACTTTAGATTATCTACATAATATATTTAAATTTTTTTTTCCTATTTCATTTACTTTTTTCTATCTTAAAATACTTTTTTTTTTTTTGCTATTCCCCGTCTCAAGATGTCTTTAATACATGCCTAGTATCTTAGCTTTTTTATAATAAATTCATTCCAATTCGTTGTAGAAGACAATATTTCGGCTTTTTTCGTTGTCTTTCAAAACTGGGAATCAAGCTGTTTTTGGACGAGCATCTGACTATGTTATTCTGGAAACTTAGGACTTAAAATCTGTATTAATATTTAGGGAGATATATTGTTGTGATAAGAGAGGTAACGAACAGTTCTTGTATTGGAAATTGGTGACTGATACTAACGGATCTAAAAACTCTTGTACCCGCTTGGTTCCGGTTTATCATGATTTAAAATGATAGAAATAAAAACCGTATGCACAAACGACCTGTCTGCTTATTGTGATATTACCTAGTGTGATTTCAATTCCAAGCTTTGATCTAAACCAAGTTTAAATTGCATTTTTATTTTACTCCTTCCCCCGATTCTTCTTCCGAGATGAATTCTACGCTGCAATGATTATTTAGTTGCACTGTTAAAAATTTGCAGCATTCTGGCAGGTCATTTGACCGTTTTTTCTGAAAACGGTTACACAACCGTAATTTTAACACTATTCTGACCATATTATTGGTCATTTTATGGTCAGAATATAGTTAAATTATGGTTATGAAACCGTTTTTTTTTTAAAAACGGTCGAATGACCTACCAGGATGCTGCAAAAATTTTTAACAGTGTGTGTTATCTGCTAATTTTCACTATAATGTGTTTCCAAATCATCACACACACACATATATACATATATACAGGGTGGCCATGAAAAAAACTTTTCTGACGTATGGACCTCTAACGGCCGGTCTGTTCAACCGATTGAGATGATATTCCAGATATAGTTATTCAGAGGTATCAGCTCAGGATTCTGTAAAAAGCAACAAAGTGGCACTCACGGTTACGGTTATAGGTATAGAAATTCGAAATTTTCGAATGGCAATGCCCATTTTTTCCGTCGCAAATTGCATAGCGCATGCGAAAGCCCTAAACAGCGTTGGAATGGTACGTGTTTCACAAAAAATGGACGCGTTATGCATGCACAAAAAACAGCTCTGCGAACGTCCAAAACAAAAAAAAACACGATCAGACGCACGGAGGAAATTTGTATATGACAGAGGAAAGACACCAATCACAGGACGCCGTTCGCCAGATATTCAGCGTGGAAAACGGTTAAAAGTGAGGTGAGAATGTCAGTTCTTCAGTCGAGGGCTCACACATGCAGACAAAATTACTCTAACAGTGAAAGTTCGTGATGAGTTGGTAAAACTCTATAATCAAGATGGGGTGAATGCCACAAAAGCCTTGCGTGTTTACCATCGAAATAACCGTTAAGCATGTAGTCCATGTACTCCACAAGCTCTGCGTGATTTGGTAAAGAAATTCGGAGAAACTGGCTGCTCCTGTGATAGACCGCGATCTGGAGACCAGCTGTTCCTGTGAACACTTTTATGGAAGTGCATCTTATAGTGACTTCAGGAGATGTGCAAACTGCAAGAGATTCAGCTTGTGTATTGAATATACCGAAAACAACGGCCCTAAAGCTACTGCAATCTGTAATACACATGTTTCCATACCAGTACCAGCTCATCCAGATGTTGGAAGAGGGGGACCATCAACAACGTATGGACTTTGCAAATGAATTTCTTACCCCATATGATGACGATAGCGACTGGTCTCTTCGCATATGGATGCACGATACACATTTCACCTTGACTGGCAACGTAAACACCAAAATTGTGTGAACTGGGCAGATACGAGTGCACACGCTGTGGCACCAGTACCTTTATGCGACGCCAAAGTTACTGCGTGGCGCGGCATTGCAGGACAATTGTTCTCGGCCCGTACTTCTTTGAGGAGGAGACACCAACAGGGTTTGTAAAATGCTCTGCGACAGACTCTCGCTATACAACCATGCTGCAAAATTAAGTCACATCAGAATTTCTTCAGCGAAATGCACTGAATGGCATCGCTTGGATGCAAGATGGCGCACTTCAACATATAGCGAAGTCTGTTCGCAGAGTTCTGGAACAGCATTTTGGCGACCACGTCATCTCACGCCATGTTCCGTTTCCGTGGCTCCGCGATCCCCCGACCTTACTCCTACGGATTTCCAGTTCTGAGGATACCTGAAATAGTGTACATGTGCAATCCGATAGCTTTGCCGGATTTGAAAGAGTATCAAACTGAGATTGCAAACATCCATCATGCTATGTTATATTCGGCTGTATTATCCACAGTCTCCCGCATGCAATGCGTAATTGTCTGTGTGGCACCCATGTGGAAAATGTGTAATCCTAATAAAAGCTTTCATTTCTCCGATCTGTGTTGTAATCAGTGTTTTGAACCTTGCCTCT
The DNA here is from genome assembly GCA_963932465.1 of Maratus speciosus. Classification (NCBI taxonomy): domain Eukaryota; kingdom Metazoa; phylum Arthropoda; class Arachnida; order Araneae; family Salticidae; genus Maratus; species Maratus speciosus. The sequence continues at coordinate 258,097,220 of OZ010786.1, forward strand.
GTCATGTGCAAACTTCTCCGTGCACCGATCGTGTTTTTTTACCGTTCGCAGAGCTGTTTTTTGTGCATGTATAACGCGTCCATTTTTTGTGATACACTTATCGTTAGCATGCGCTGAGCATTTTGCGACGGGAAAAAATGGGCATTGCCACTCGAAATTTTTGAGTTTATGTACATATAACCGTAATCGTGAGAGCCACTTTGTTGCCTTTCACAGAATCTCAAGCTCATACCTCTGAATATCTATTTTTAAAATATCATCCCTATCTGTTGAACGGACCGGACGCTAGAGGCCTATATACCGGCAACGACTTTTTATGACCACCTTGTATATAATAAGCCTAACAAGAATTACAACATAACATAAGCAAAGTACACTTTGTTCTTAATTTTAAGTGTAATTTAATTTAATTGGAAGAAATATTAATTTTTCTTTGATAATTGTTTCACAATAAGAGAATTTTTTATTAATCAAAGCTTTTATCGTTGAAGATAAGTTCAGATTGAAGTATTTCTGAATTATTTTTTTCATAACTTTTCATTCCTATTTTTAAACGTAGAAAAATTTAATTAATCGGTAAAGATGTTTGAAACACTAAATCGGAAACTAATTTTGCATAAAGAGAAATATTATATTTTATATATACACTATATGGCCAAAGATGACGTCCACTTGCGATTTTAGACATTTTGTTAAATATCTAGAAAACTACATGAGGAATTATACTGAAACTCCAGGTGTGTAAACAGAATAGCAGGTCATACATTTCCGCGAGGATTTTTTCCCGAAACCCCATAGGGGACCGTCAACAAATTGAAAAATAACGAATATCTTTTAACCCTATCAAAACTAATGTAGCAAAAGCATTCAAACTGTAGATTATGATTAAGTGGCTTATTGTAATAATTTGTGTTCATTTTTATGAGGATAGCAAGTATACTCGAAGAGAAATTCAGGTTTTCATAAAAACAGTCTCAAATTTTGCCAAGCTTTTTGCTTACAATTTACAGAGTTCTTAACATTAAAAAAAATACCTTTCAAAAAATGGCAAACAACATTGTACATAATATCCTGCAATCAGAATTAAAACATAGTGCAAATTGTTCAAAGAATGAGCAGTTTTACTAAATAATATTTCATTGCGCATGCCCGAACGCAATCAAAATATAATGTGCATAATCTGTTAGCTAAATGTATAGAACAACTTTTGTAAATGTCTCAAAAACATAGCTTGAAAATTCGGAAAATTATCGTTGATAGAATAAGTTCAAATTCCGCTGTTCCCAAAATGAAGCAAAAAGATGAGGGGCTGTATCCATATATCCGTTTATTAGGGCTAATATAGCATACAATATTACACGTACTACTGTATTTGGATACAACCCCTCATATTTTTGCTTCCTTTCGGAAATGGCGGATTTTGATCTTATTCTATCAACGATAATTTTCAGACTTTTCGAACTATGTTTTTGAGACTTTCACAAAAGTTGCTCTATACATTTAGCTAACACATTATGCAAATTATATTTTGATTACATTCGGGCATGCGCAGAGAGACATTATTTAGTAAACGTGCTCATTTTTCATACAATTTTTATTATTTTTAAAATCTGATTGCAGGGTATTGTGTACAATGTTTTAGTTATAGTTTCTGAAAAGAACTTCTTTTTATATTAAGAACTCTGTGTGATGTAGTAATCACATTTATTATTTATTTTTTTAATTGTAATGCAGCATTTTCATCTCACGTTTTAAACTATTTATTTTCGTCTCAAAACATCGTTCAAATCGCTTTTTTTCTTTCCTTTTTACCGCAAGTAACAGAACTTTTTATTTCAGCTTTTCCCCCTCTTTCTGTTCTATTTTTAGAATCAGCGTGACGTCGCCCGCGTCATATTGGGGTGTGTCTTCGCTTGACGAATTAAAAAGCTTCATTCGCTCCCTGTAAAGTTTCGTTTTCTTTTCTCTGTTTTCATACGATTTAATCATAATACGTAAATTTAATTTAACGAATAGATTTAAATCATTTCTGGAGGTAGTTTTATAAACCCCTTTTATGTAGTATATATATCAATGCAGCCAGTTTTTTAACAGATTTTAAGATTTTAAGATTTACGAAAGTTTTAATATGTATTATTTTTGACAATGTGATTTGTCTATATTTGAATATATTATAGCAGTGGTTCCCAAACTTTTGGGCTCCCGGAGCCCTTTTTGGGAAGAATTTCTAAAGCGGAGCCCCTTAACCCCACGGTACTCTATGGTTTACAAATTAATGTTTTTATGCCTATGGAGCAGAAAAAAATCTGCTGAATAAGAGTGAGTCTGAACCGGTAGTTTCCAACATGGGATCAAGGTTTTCAGTTTGGCCCTTTTCTTGATACAGAAATTCTGAATTCATACTAGAAATTTTGAAAATCAAATTTTCTATTATGTAAACCCTTAAAAGTTTTATTTAACATTACTATTATTGGATACAATAAATTACAAATAAGGACTAAAAATCCCTTTTTTGTATTGAATTATCTGTTTTGTAAATCCGCCAAATACAGCGAAAATTATAGTTAAAAATTTGTGGTTTTTGAAAGCTGTTAGTGACGAAGAAAAAAAACTCTTTTTACAGGAGCGACGTTCGAGCGGTATTGTTAACCCTTTCAGGGTTTCACGGGCAAGGTATTTGTATTCGTAAAATGTTGAATAATTGAATGACATCAGTATTTACAAGAAAATTTATTTGTAAACCATTAAAATTTTATTTTCGCGTACTTAACCAGGGTGAAATTTTCATTAATAAATTCGGGTGCCAATGTGGCAATAAAGGATTAAAATTATGTGATGCCATAGCGGCGTCACAGCCCATTAAGGGGTTAATGACATACATTTTTAAAATAAAAAATATTATTTCAGGATTTTCAGTATGAACTCGGAATTAAAGATAAAAATAGTAACCACATACACGCAGAAAAAAATGGTAAGTTATACAGCTTTCGTTTACAAAGAGAGACTTCTGTATAATCCCAGTAGCAGGAATCCTACTTGTCCTGAAATTTCACTACCAGGAAATTCTTCGGTACCAGCATTTTCTTATGGAAAAATCTTTTCTTAAATAAGGTGAAATTTAGTACGTTTAACCTATGTTTATTTTTCCATGAACAAATAGTGAGATTTGTTCTAAAAAAATACCTTAAGCGTATGATCCCTGCAGTAGGATACTTGCGAAAGGAAAGAAAATGCGTAAGCCCAGTCGCCCAAGAGTAATTATATAACACTTTTCCGCTAGTCCCGCCCACCCGTAATAGAATCATGCGATTGCGGATTCTTTTTTCATTGTTAACGTTTCTAGTACTTCTAAACATGGAATGAAAATAAATCGCATCTGAGTTTCTTCTTTTGAACCATTTTTTAAAAATACATTTAGAAGGATATCATCGTTTTAGTGTTTAAGTGAGTGGGGCAAAATTTATAACCTGTATTGTTAGGTGTAGCATCGTTCACTTTTTTTTGGATGTTTTATTTGAAGCATTTAGCTATTAATTATAGTTTTGAAAGAAACTTTCTTTCACCATTGTTTTTGCCTCAAAATAGACATACGGTTAAAAACTATACATGTTAAAAGAACTGCAACTAGTAGAAAAACTTTACTAACAAAACGGGATATATGGGTGGGGTTAAATTTATACCTGGGCGGGTACACACTGACGAAAAGTCTAAGCAAGGGGTGGAGCTGAGCAAAAGTTTAGATTGTTAGTGTGATGACAAATGTAAAGAACCAATATATATATTTAAAAATTGCTAGTCTTATTTCTGATAGGAAAATGTGGCATCATAACATAAGAATCTTAGCCAATGCCGAGACTAATTAAAGCAAAATTTAAAAGAGAGGTTGTTAAATGATACAAGATGTTAAAAACAATGCGTTTTCAGCATCATACATGGCTTTAAAAAATTAAGTAAAATTATGTAAAACGGCATAGAAAATTTTATTAAGAATTAATAAAAATAAAATAAACAGATTAAAGGAATTAAAGTTGCAAAAAGACAGAAGAAAGCTACTTACACAACGTATACAAATATTAAATGAATCTAATGAGAGTTTATACAAGATGTTACAAAAAATAGGTTTTAATCAACAAACATTGTAGTACTATGAAAAACAGTATATACAAATAACATAAACAGATTAAGGAAATTAAAGTTGGATAAAAAAAGAAATATATATACAAAAATGTAAATTCACACAGAATATAATATATAAATAGGCGGAGCTCCAAAGAACAAAACTGTTCTCCCTTTTGTTCGGCAAGCAGAGATAACAGCACTGGGGCGTCTTTGCTCTTTCATTTCACGTTGTGCATTCGATTCAGAATACTATTTCTTGTAGCTTATTTTGAATCGAATTTTTAAAACACATTAAATGCAAAAACATAAAATAAAGTAGTTCAAACCAAAAATATTATATAGGAAATAAATACATGTACAATGCAAAAGCTTCTTTTATTTTTAAAACTATAGTATTTTTCAACCCAGTGATGTATTTCTTTTTTACATGCACACACATAAATTCCTACATACTTTCGGAAAAATTTTCCTTGCAATATGCTAATTTCTTTCATGTTTTGTGTATTTTTCTGGAACGCCGCGGAGCCCCTGAAAAGTATAGGCGGAGCCCCAAGGGCTCCGCGGAGCACACTTTGGGAACCTCTGTATTATAGGAATAGCTGTGAAAGTGCAACAATGAAACATTTAAAAAAAGCTAAAACGAAGGAAATAATTATGAATAAAAAGGATGGGTGTGACATTTTAAGAAAATACACTTTTATTAATTAAATAGATTAATATTAATTTATTTACGACTAGCTGACCAGCCTGGTGTTGTCTGGGGCCGTGATAATATTCTTAAATTATATTTGTATGATTTTATATCTTTGACTCGATTTTGTCTGAAATACATACCCGCTCAATGTGTGAAAATGAGGGAGAAGCTACTAATTGTTGAGATTTGTTTCGTAATTTTTTTTCAGAATTTTTGGAAAATTGTATGGGGTAGTAATGAACAAATTTAAACTTTAAAACGCCCACTACTAATGAAAAAAAATGAGTTACAAGGGGGGGGGGGTAGTAATGTACAGACCAAAAGCTTTAAAACGATATGTCACATTAAAAAATCCATTTCCGCCCCCCACGGGGGAATGCCCCCTAGTAGTTTGGAGTCAAAAACAGATCGCACCAAGTGAGGAGTTTCAAATTCGGTCAAGCATTCAAACGAGGTCGAATCTCGCTGTAGCTTAATTAGAAGCTCAGTTGGAAAGTTGACCCCCCAGGGGGTCAAATTTGGATGATAGGAAAGAAAGATTCCTAATATGGAAGAGTGGTCCGGGGGCTTTCCGATGATATATCACACGAGAGTGTCTGAAAAAGTTTGAAAATTACTCCCCGTGGGTCCACTCTCGCGTTCCTGGAATTTACGCCCCCCCCCCCCCCCTTCCGTTTGATTTTTTTTATATTTAATAAATAATATTTATCGGAAGTCTCCATCAGAAAAAGAACATATAAAGGATACTTATGGTAGAACGGTTTGTATTGTAGAACGCTACGGTTTTAAGAAAAATTATCAACCTCACTCCCTCCCCCGAAATTCAACTCTCCCACCTTCTTTGAAATTTTGAAGTGTTATCAAAATCTCATATGTTGAAATCGATCCAAAAAAATCGGACGTAAAATAATAATTAGAGGGTAAACGCTTTTGTACAAAACTATACGGTTTGAAAAATTTCTCCCTCCACCTACCTCCAAAATTCAACTTCGTCTCTTTCATAAAAAAATTTAAGTGTTATCAAATATCTGAAATTTTAATATCGACCCAAAAAATCGCAAGTAAAATTAAGATAATTAGTCGAGGAAGCTTAAATTTAAATAATGTGCCGTTGCCAAGTTTTTCTTTTTGTTTTTAAAAATCGATATTTTGGTAAAATTAAAAAGTTACTTATCAATTTTTAAGAAAATTACATATTCGTAATCAGCGTGAAAAATTGGGCATAAATGCATAAGTTTAAAATCTTAGAATGCTCTATTTTTTAAAATTCGGTACACTTCAAAAGAATGCTAGTCTAAAAATTATCTGTGATTTTTAATCCATATCACGTATCTGACTTTTAAAATGAGGCTGTCTACATTTGAAACACCTCGTCTCGTCATGAAAGATTTCTCAAAAATCTGCATTTCTAGATTTTCTCAATAGATTTTTCGTGGATTTTTTTTTTTACTTTTTGTAACAATGCCGGAATAATTTTTAGAATTTCTGAAACGGGACCTTTTTTTTATTTATTTATTTATTTATTTTATTTATTTATTTTTATTTTATTTTTTTTTTTTTTTTTGCGTCTGGTTTGGCAATTTTCGAGTTCTTAGACTCGGTAGATTTTATAATACGGCCCTCTTTAAAAAGGCCCAGTACAAATATCGTCCTTAACAACACTTGATTCCGCCAAACCCTCGGTCTCTCTTCCAATTGTTCGAAAAAATTGTCTGCGGTTTCATAAAAATCTACGCTTTAATTCAATTGTGAAAACTTTTCCATTCTTTTAATTGGGGTTTTTAATTAATAATTCAACTAATTATTAGAATTTTTTTTAATCTGAGTCTCAGGTGCATCGTGAGATACATTAAGCTAGCGTCACAAAAATTTTGAGCCTCGTACGTGCCGTAGATTTTTCTAGTCATCGCGAACGGACACACACACGCGCACACAGAGCGAAAGTTTCTTTTATTAGTTTAGAAGATTATACATTGAAAAATCCATTTAGAAATTAAAAGATAATAGTTTAAATACAATTTAATTTTTCCCCTATTTTCCTATCTTAAAAAAGCAACAAAGCAAAAATTATATTTTTTAATAAGTTCGCTTGCTAGCGCTTTTTACCAAGCTTAGAAAAAGCAGTGGATTTTTTATAACCGAATTCGGTACACGCATCAAATTAATGTATAGTAACGAAAATTTTGGGGGAAAAGATAATTTGGAGTAAAAAAAATTAGGCATGAATTTCATGAAGGCCATAGAATGCTTATAAAAGAGTGTTTTTTAATTAAAAATTATTTTTAATTTTGTACTTATTTTACAGCAGTGAAATGAAGATATGTCGATCTCGTTATATAGACGTGATCATATGCAAAAACACTAAGCAGACTATCATCATTTTCAGTTACCTTCTCATTAAATGCCATTTGTTACATTTTCACTCTGGTGTCTGTTTAATGTGCTTAAAAATTTGGAATAGCAACTAATTGAATTCTTTTTTCTTTGAAATTCTTTGCAGACCTGTATACGTGGTATAGAATTCATGCACGACGAGTAACATGCAAACATTTAAAAGCGGATGCTGAAATTGAAAACGTACTTCCAGCAATTGCTGCTCAAAGACAGTATTGTAACCCAGGGCTGTGCAACGCGGCGCCCATTTAATGTTTCGCATTACAACCTTTTCTTAAAATTAACCAAAAAGAAAAAATCATGCGTCAAACATAGATTATGAAACATGTTCCAACACATTCAGAATAATGTAACAAAACTGCACCATTTAAAAAATTAAAATAGTACGTCGAATTCAACCATATAAAAACGCATAATACATTTCAAAGCCCAATTTCAGCTGTTCCCATCCACAATCGGAAAATTATGCAAATTTTTTCAGCAGCCCTGTATAGGATTTATAGATTTGAATCTATTAACAACACGCAAGTCAAAATTTAGTTCCCTTAAGAGATACATATACTTCAGTTGAAAATTTACCTTCAGCAATTTCCTCTAATAAGGAAAATGGTATGTGAATACTTTTGTGCAGTCCTGTATTTGAGGTATGAAATATATATATAACGAGTAAGATGCAAAAAATTAATTACATTTAAAAGCGCATACCGAATTTTAAACCGTACACTCCAGCAATTATTACTCAAAGACAGTACTGTACTCTAACCGATTTCTTTTGTGTGTCCCTGTAAATGAATAATAAATGCTATGAATGTCCTGTTCTAACGTGATTGTCGTGAAATTCAGTGATTTATATCAGTTTCAATACATTTGAAATAGCATAATGTCATTAAAATACTCTGAAAACGATTTTTCCCCATATACCGTAATGTAATGGAATACTTTTGAGTGCACCTGTAATGAACGATTAATCTTACATACTTCATATACAATACCAAACATGCTTTGGTGACCCTAAATAACTTTTATCAATTTCATGAAAATCCGAGTATATTTACGGGAGTTAGAGCGTGGACAGACGGTCAGACAAACCGAATGCATAAACACTTTTCAACTTTGTTGGAAAGTGTTAAAAAGAAACATTTTAAGGAATGCTTTCTTCAAAAGCGTATTTTTTATTAGTATTATTATACGCACATTTTTTTACTAATGTTATTAAAGGCAAGACTAAGATTTCTTTCCCTACAAAGATGTTTGAGAAATCCCTCTCAGAAACTGTACTAGAATTTACGTTTTTTTCCTGCAAATTATTTATGGATTTCTTGAATCGTAGGATCCTTATGGCTACCACTAAGAGAAGTGCTTCGTATAATACCCATTGTTCCAATTTAGCGCGTTTATTTATAATATCACCACTATTTACGTATAATTATTTTAGCTTCATTTAATTTCAGACATTACGTCATTAAATAAAGAGAAAATTACTATTCCAAAATAGTGGTACGTATTTTGAATTAAAAAAACCGATAAATTGGTTATACTTATAATAAGTATTTGTATTGCTACCACCACATACAGTGAGGTAATACTGATGCATGTTTTGAGATATGTGAATAATGGTACCCTTCACTGATTGCTATCGGCTAAGGTGCGTCCCTGGTAACTGAAAAGTTGGACAAGACTGCTATCACCGATTTCTATTGTGTGTCCCTGTAAATGAACGATAGCTGTTATGAACGCCCTGTTCTATAGTAATCATTTTAAAGTGAAATTCAGTGATTTATTTCTGAAATAGCATTTTAAAAAACACACTGCAAACGATTTTTTTCCACTGACCGTAATTTAACGGAATTCTTTTGAGTGACCCTGTAAATGAAGTATTAATACTATACACTTTATATTCAATACCGAAAATGCCACGGTAATAATCATTACCACATATGAATTTCATGAAAATCAGATTATATTTGCGCGAGTTAGAGCGTGCGCATACAGAGAGACAAACGGACAGACTGCCAGACAAACCTAATTCATAAACACTTTTCAGCTATGTTGGTAAGTGTTAAAAAGGGAAAGGACATTGTGCAGTGACATGGAGTTTAATAGGATACAAATTTTGTAGTGGTAAGAAATATTATATTTAAAACTTTTACGCGAGTTTCAAAATAATTCTCGAGCGTTGAACTTTAAATCTGCATACTGAAAAATGTAGCTAATTAAAGATAAGATACAGATGAAAACTAAGAATTTTATTTCATCTTAAGAAAGAAATAAAATTTGTTCTTTCAGAGAGAGAAAAAAATAATTTATTTGATCAAAGAAGAAATTTTAAATATAATTAAAGAGAAAAAAATTACCGTGGATAAGATCTAGACAAGTATTTTTGTTATCGTATGAAGTGGCAGGTGAAAATCATAATTACTTATATATCATTTTTCTTTTGTGTATCTTTATTTTTATCTAATATAAAAGAAATTCGGCATATTTAAATTAATATATATTATATGACCTGTTATGTCTACTATAATTATATGTTAAAGTAGTTTTCTGAATATTATCTCGCAGTAATAATTTTAAACAAAAAAAATCTAACGTTATCTGACTATGTTCGTAATTTTTATAATGACGCGTTTCAGAGTTCAAGCTCTTTTTACTTTCTTCTATCTTTACAAGAAGAAAGTATTGGATTCGTGAAAAATTTCGATTTCCGGTTTTCGACGGATTTATACGTTTTAGAATGCCCAGAAAACGATTTGATGGTTTTTAGAAAATGTCTGTCTGTGAGTCTGTCTGTCACTCTGTCACTCTGTGAGTCTGTATGTGACAAAAATTTTGTGAGCGCTCTATCTCAAGAACTAAGGCACGGAATTTCACAAAACTTCATATTTAGTTAGATCTTGATATAAACTGGACCTGATTAGTTTTTGGTGAAAATCGCCCAACAGGTGGCGCTGCTATGCAGCATTTTTTACGATTTCTGCAATTGCTATATCTCAAGAACTACAGCACGGATTTTCATAAAACTTCAGATTCAGTTAGTCCAGGATATAGTTTGGCGCTGATTACTTTTTTGTGAAAATCACCCAACAGGTGGCGCTGCTATGTTGCATTATGCATGATTATTGCAATAGCTCTAACTCAAGAAAAAATGCACGAATTTTCATCAAACTTCAGATTTAGTTAGTCCCTGATATAAATTAGTGCTGTTTAATTTTTGGTGTAAATCGCCCAACAGGTGGTGCTGCTGTGCTGCATTTTCACGATTTCCGCAAGAGCTGTATCTCAAGAACTATTGCACGGATTTTCATCAAACTTCAGATTTAATTAGTCCTTGACATGAATTGACGTATAATTTAGTGCTGTTTAATTTTTGGTGTAAATCGCTCAACAGGTGGCGCTGCTATGCTGTATTTTTTGCGATTTCCGCAATAGCTTTATCTCAAGAACTAACTCTTAGATTTTCAACAAACTTCAGATTCAGGTATACCTTGATATCATTTAGTGCTGTTTATTTTTGCTGTAAATCGCTCAACAGGTGGCGCTGCTATGCTACATTTTTCATAATTTCCGCTATAGCTCTATCTCAAGAACTAATGCACGAATTTTCATCCAACTTCAAATTCAGATATACTTTGATATGAATTGGTGCTAAATTCATGTAATTTCTTGTACTATTTAAATGATTTAATTGACGTGATTTATATAGAAGAAAGTTTTGTGATGGCCACAATATACTAGTTTTTCTTTGAATAAACTTAAATAATATATTGGGTGACAAGAGAGGTTTTTAGATGTATACAATTTTAAAACAGAGTAAAACAAATACTAGAAAACAGAAATTCTGCTTTTTCAGAATTTAGTGTCGCCCCCAATGAAAAGAAATATATATGGATATAAATACAGATAATTCAGTTTTAAGACTCTAAGCACGCACTTTTATTTTTATATAAAATGACGTCATCCGCATCCCCTAAAGAATTTCTCATATACGATCCAGTCTTAAACAACCTCTACAGCTCATATTCAAAATATTAGAATAATTGAGAAAAAGTAATAAGAGAAAATTATTCTTCATTTATTTATTTTTGATACTAAGTAAATGCAATTAAATTTCTTATAAATTAAATCTGGAATGTTTAAATAAGATTTTAACATTTACAAAATATGAAATACAGTACAATAAATTAGGTATAAAGCTTTCTGAAACGCATGAAAATATTAGAATAAAATTTAGATTGGTTCAAAATATAAGAATATTTTATTTTACGCAACAATATTATCTTATGAATAAGAAGTAAATGGTAGTTAATATTTTGTAGCATCCCTTTAGCTCTCATAACAGCGTACAATCGATCTTCCATAGTATATATAAGGTGTTTACAAACATTTTTATCAATATTAGCCCAAATAGACTTTATACGTGCCACTAACTCAGTTTTACTTGAAGAAGGATTTTCTTGGAGATTTTTCTTCATTATACACCATAAGTTTTCGATGGGATTAAGGTCTGGTGAGTTTGGTGGCCAAGGAAGTACCTTAATGTTGCGTTGGCGGAACCAATTCTTAGTTGACACCAAGGTATGCGGTGACGCTAAATCTTGTTGAAAGATGAAATCATCTTCAAATAAATCTTCTGATGATGGAATCATGTAATATTCCAAAATTTTTTGATATAGCTGAGAGTTAACCTTTTCGTAGACGATGCATGACTTTCCAGGTCCTTCTGCACTCATGCAACCCCAAACCATGACAATAGCATCAAATTTTACGGAACGTTTAAGGGATTACGTTCTTTATCAAAGGCATCTTGCTTCGTTCTCCAAGCTCAAACGCCTTTATTACAATATGAAACATAAAACATACTTTCATCACTAAATAGTATATTTTTCTAATCTTCTTAGCCCCATAAACGTCTTAATTTACACCAATTCAATCTTAGACGCTTTTGTTTTGCCGTCATGAGAGGTTTTGTTTTCGGTACATGAGATTCAAACTTAAATTTATGGAGATGTCTTAATGTTGTCGATGTAGAATCTTCAACTTCTTCTTCTTTCCATTTTCGGTGCAAGAATCGCACACTTTTAAAACGGTTTTTCTTAACTGTACACTTCAGTTTCCTGTCATCTCTAGCAGATGTTTTTGGTTTTCGGCCGCCATTTCGGCGATTTCCATTTTTTGAATATTGTGTTAGTATTTAACTAACGCTTGATTGCGAGCAATGTAAATAATTCGCTATATAACATTGATTATTACCGTGCCGATACAAATCAACCATACGAAGTTTAATAGATTCAGGAATATCACTCACACGACCCATTTTAAGACGAAAAAGCAAAAAAACTGCAAAAATGGTACTGATTTTAAATAAAATCGTCTGAATTTAATAAATGATGCCACCAGTTATGAATTGGTGATAATTAAAGGAGAATTAATGTGAAATATTCTAATATTGTGAGCCACTTGAATAAATATTCTAATATTTTGATTTTTCTAAATAATTTTTTTTTCAATTAATCTTTCCAAAAATGATATTAATTTTAAGATAATAAATAAGTTTATTCAACAATAAGTTCTTAATAAAATATCGTTTGCATATTTACATTAAAAGACATTAAATTACCAAACGATAATTTCAATCTGTAAAAAAAAAAAAAAGTAATTATTATAATATTATGAATATGAGCTGTACAGCAAAATATGGATAAGAAGTGACTATTGCTGAATAATACACAAATAAAAAAAAAAAGAGATTTCGTCATTCAAGAAACTTGACAAAAAAACAATCCGCTATCTTAGGATTTATAGACCTCCATTTGTTTCTAATATTAATATAGATACTCAAAACTAAAATTGGTTTATAATAGCTTCATGTTTTATCTGAAATCATTCATTTATATTTTTTCGAAATAGCACGTATTTTAATACATTTTTTTGTCAGTTTTTATGAGAAAGTGGCAACAAAAAGATATAATTGATATTTTTCAACTATTTTCCCTTTACTTTCTATAGGAATGGAGTACTTGAGTTGCCAAAATTAAACAAACGATGCTAAAAACTACAAAATAATAATAATAATAATAATATCTCAAAAAAAAATGGAGATGCAGTTTTCAAACAAATTGCATTTAAAAATACTTTTTTTTTTAATACGACGGTATAAAAATTGAAAATTTGCGATGCTTTGAAGTTTAAAAAATTGCAGTAGAGATTATTCCGTACAATGATGCATCTTCTTTGTTTTACGGTAGGCTTATACAACGTAACGTTATATTTTGGAGACGACACATTAATAGGTGAGAGAAAGAAATAGCATACCGGGGGCTTAAAAATAATGTTAATGGACATAATATTGGCTTTATAACAAATAATTTTTTGCCATTAGTGCTTAAGAATTGTTTCATGCAAACAGGCCGAATGAACAGCAATCTGGAAGTCCAATTTTCGAACACTTTACAGAGTACCTGGAGCGGTATGTTAGCAATTGCGCGGTAAGTGTTAATTTTCCAGTGGTCCAACGTCTGTGATTTAAAGGGGTAGACCAGCGACTTCACATATCCCCACAAAAAATAATCCATTTTTATAATATCACAGGACCATGGAGGCCGGTTCACAGGCCTATTACTTAAAATTATGCGTTCACCTAATGCCTTCCGCAATAAACTGGTGGTGTTTTGCACTATTTGCAAGGGATGTTCTGACGTAAGTCTATTCATGATAAAATTGCAAAACATACTGAGCACAAACATTCTCTTCGCTGTCAAATTGACTGTTGCTGTGTGTTGCCAATTTCAAAATCATATCTCTCTAAAAAAAAACTTTATTATTTTAAATTTTTTTTATTTCACTAAATACATTTTTTTCGAGTCATTATAATTTTATTTATATAAATATACACATGGAATTTATAATATGTAAGCATAGATAATGATAATGTTCTTAGCATTAAAAAACTATTGTGCAAATTTCTATAATATATATATATTTTTTCCAAGTAAAAAATTCTGAGTAGAACTAAGTATAGCAAAAGTTTGAAATCCTTAAGTATTTAAGCATTTTAAAATTCAGCCTTTCTCAATAAACATATACAAAATAATTTTCCTCTATTTTTTCTTATTATTAAAAAGGAAAAATATAGACAACGAGCAAAGATATAAAGTGGAAAATAAAACTAATGTTGCAGTTGCAAGAAATACTGAACATTTGTAATTTTTTAGACATTTTCCGAAGTAACATTTTTTAATGTTGAGCTTTTAATTTACATACTGAATAATTTAGCTAATTAAAGCGAAGATCCGGATGCAAAACGAAGAACTTCATTTCATTTTAAAATAGAAAGAAATAAACTTTGAGATTTCTTTTGGATCGGAGAGAATATTTGAGACATAATTAAAGTGAAAACAAGTTGTACTGAATTTTATTAATAATAAGATAACTTTAACTTTTTTTTTATTAATAATAAGTAACTTTTTTGTTCAACGAAGTCATTAGTAAAAAAAAAAAAATGTAACGATATCACGTTTACCTTGACTTTATGCATCGATATTTTTATAAAATGTAAAATTAATTTTGACATGTTTAATAAATAAAGATGTCTTATAAAACTACTGTTAATTCATCATGGTCGTCTATGAAATATGTTTCTTGAACATGAAAATCTTTCCTTGAGAAGCAATAAGCATCTGAAAAACTTACATTTCGGGTTCTGAAAACTGATTATTACACTATAAAAAATACTCAGAAATGTTTCTGAAAATTAGTGACAGTAAAAGAAACTTTGTTTTTATAAATGTTTCTTTAAATGTCGAAAATATATTGGTTTTTAATAGGCCGGTAGGCAGCTGAACAAACCATTACCTCATCTAGTTGCCGGTTGAAATTCCGGGATTAGTTAAAACTTGATTCGCATTTCAAAATGAATTTATTGAATTTACGCACAAACTTAAAATTTATGGAGGAATCAAGGTCTTATTTTGATAATGTAAGACCAGAAGTTGAAAGCAGGTTGAAAATGAAACCCGAAATAATATTTAAGAACAAATCTAAACCCGCAAAGTCTGATATTTGCTGTGTAAATTGTGGTTATAAAAATTATAAAAGTATTAAATGTTAGAAATAGAAAAAAAAGTACCTTTTTGTTTTCAATTTCTTGATATGGCCACAAATCATTCGAATGTCGAATAAATCGCACCGAGTAAATTTTCTAATGATCATTCACAAATAAATATTTTAACCCGTTCTCAAAACGTATTTCTTAAAGAAGTTAAACTGCATTTATTAAATTTAATTTCATTATTTGATACTGCTAGCCAGCGAACAATTTTGAAGAAAAGTAATTTTAATAAAATTATTGTATAAGATTAGAAGCAATATATCATTGCCAAAGAGCAACATCAGTAGGACATCTAGTAATAATAAAAAATGAGATGTCTGACTTACTGCTATGAATAACTGTGCTTGCATCTAGTGGAACAACTTCTGAAACACAAAGTTATGTTTAATACTATATCTGAGATGTGTTTTATAAAAATGCCCAACTCTTCCACTAGATGCAGACACAGTTTTTCATGGCAGTAAGTCAAACATATCATTTTCGATTATTACTAGATGTCCTACTGTTGCTCTGAGGCGACGGTATCTTGTCGAAAAACACCTGCAAACCCGATTTTAGAGGTTTACCATTGTGTTTTCCTGCTCCCAGTCCTCCATGTTTTCATACCTTAGGAAGCAGGAAAACACAATGATAAACTTACCGATCAGCCACTAAAATCGGGTCTGCAGGGGGTTTCCATCAAGATATGACTTGGCAGACCAGTTGAATTTTAATGTGCTAATTGAGTTCTGTCTAATACTGAAATTCTAGCCGTCAACTTGATGATGTCTGTGGAGCCGCTTCCGGATCTATAAGGTTTCTAAACTTAAAGATAGATTTTCGGAATCGTTAGAAATTTGGATGAGGTTATTGTATAATTTCGTTCGTGGTTATGTTATACTTTCCTAGATTCAGAAACGACTGTCTTTTGTAACAATATACTTTACTTATATTACGTTACTACACATTAAATTTGAATACAGAAAAATGTAGCTATTTTAGTTACGATCCAGATGAAATATTAAGAATTTTGTATCATCTTTAGAAAGAAATGAACTTTGTACTTTGTAAGAAAAGATTCGTTTTATTTTTATTTTTGATCAAATAAAAACTTATGTATAATTATAGTGAGAAACAGTTATACTGTATATGATATTTAATAAGTGATTTTTTTGTCCCATCATGTCAGTTGTGAAAAAAAATTAATTAATGATATCCTCTTATCTTGTCTTTATGCATTTTTATTTTCAATAAATGTTAACGTATTTATGACATCTGTGAATGAATATGGTAAAGAATCAGTGAAAAAGTATGGATACAAATAGCTTGGACACCCCTCTTGCAGTTCATATTTTATTCCAATTGATTATTATGGGTTATTTATTTTGGAATCTAATTTTTATGAAAAGATATTTAATCATATGATGACGTATAAAGAGCAGTTGTGGTAAGCGAGAGTTGTACAGAGCCGAGTAGGTGGGTAAAAACGGGTATTTTTTCCTTTTAGTAATTTCCTGCTAGTATTTTATCAGTTTTACTGTTCTATTATTATAGGATTGAGAGAAGTGACGCCATGTTTTAAAATCTGCATCATGTTGGGGTAAAAGCGAGTACTTAAGAGCGTGTCAAAACCGGGGTACCCGGTTTTGTCCTACAGTCAAGGAATGTTTTTTTAGGAGAGTTAATAATTTAGCATGGAGCGTTAAATTGCATCTTAATGCTGTTGAGCCTTTGATGTGTCATCAATGGCACTTTTAAACTAGTAATAAAACAAGAGGTGAGGAAATGGTTACCTTCTAACCCTGTGCGATCTGTAACAATTTACTAAATTGGAAAATTATTCAAAGCTGCATTTTTTTAGAGCAGTAATTCCAAACACTCCATTTAGACTGTTTGAGAAAAAGAAAACAGGAATTTTTCCTTATAACAACGATGTTTTTCCTTACCATCTATTTGCTCCTTCGGAAATGACAAAGGAACCCATGAAAGTCAGTGATAGTACACCTAGGTCTCTACGCAGCCATAGATTGTCATAGCTGCAGCAATAAATATGTCTTAAACATAACATGATAATGAAGCTCGTCTTTCTACATGTAAAAGTATTGGCACCACACATCCAGCCTCTTCCATCGAGATCTCAGATTGTGTAGCCAGCAATCTCCTTTTCCAATTTCGCCAAAAATGCTATTACCTCCACCCCGGGAAAGCCTTAGGATCGAGAAAAGAGATGACAAAAGAAAGAGAAAACTGTTATTTTAACTACTTCGCTCTATAAATTAGAACTGGAAACAGATATTAAGGAGAAAGCAGCCAAACAGCCTGCAAAACGGAAAAGGAAGATTCTTAAAAAGATAAAAAGAAATTAATAATCAACAGGAAAAGAAACCAAAAAGTGTCGATGAGACATCCTCAGAAGATGAAGAAGATAATGAAACCTGAATGTTTTGCAATTAACTTTACTCAACTCTAAATCCAAAGAAGATTGGATACAATGTTTGAAATGCCACGGATAGGCATACTAAGCATGTAGTATGAAGAAGAATAGGATAAAATATTAGTTTGTGATTTTTGCAGTTAAAATAACGCTAAGATTCCAATATAAAATAGGTAGGCATATACAATGTAAAAATTTCCTACAGATAAACGTTTGACACCTGGAAGCACACATGTGCAATTTTGTTTTGTTAAATATAACAAAAATGTATTTTTTACTATATTAAACAAGAATTTTTTTGAACAAAATGAGCTCTACAGGAGTTTTAAATGAATACCCTATTTTACCCAACCGGTATGGTAAAACCAGAATTTTGCATATGTCAGTAAAAAGCTATTTTTATATATAATCAACTATATTTTTTATCGAAAAGGGTATATTTTAATATAGCCAAAAAATCATTTAACGTTAAAAACGGTGTTCAGAGTTTGTTTTCCCATTTGATTGCATTTTAGAACAACAAACATTTATGGTACTCGATTTTGCCCCACCTTCCCCTATATACGCTGAATAGTATTAAACATTGAAAAAAACTTCCTGTTACATTAAAAAAGGATGCGCATTAAAAAAGGTTAGGATAGCATAATAAAGATATACATGCACTGTTAAAAATTTTGCAGCATTCTGGTAGGTCATTCGACCGTTTTTCGAAAAACGGTTTTATAACCATAATTTAACTATATTCTGACCATAAAATGACCAATAATGTGGTCAGAATAGTGTTAAATTACGGTTATTGTAACCGTTTTCGGAAAAAACGGTCAAATGACCTGCCAGAATGCTGCAAATTTTTAACAGTGTGCATTAAATCCTGATTTATTAAATAAGGAAGTTCATTATTTACAATTCTTATTATTAATATTATTACGCATTTTTTTGTTAAAGCATTTTTATTAGTTAACATTTATAGATTAATTTTTCTTAATAATGAGTTCTATAAGAAAAAATATTAAAATCAACTGAAAAAATTTGACACACAGAAATCTTAAAAATTAAACAGTATTATTTCTTGCAGATTTAATATAATAATATAGGGAAAAGTGGAGTACAACCGGATATCTTATTATTACCTTGCATATTGGAACCAGAATTTCAAATAAAATTTAATAAAGTTTATGTAGATACTCTGCACTTATGATTTTACTATAATATTAGTTTATATCTTGATTAGTTCACATATTTTTTACTTAATAAATTATTATTCATAAAATGTCAAATAATCCCATTTCACCCAACCGGCAAAGTAAAACCGCAAAGATATTTTAATCTTAGGAAATGAAATGCTTAGACTTTCTTTTTAAAACGAACAATATATTTCATTTTACAACTTTAACTAAGGAACTAAACTGAAAATTATTAGTCTAATGATTTAATATTGAAAGACAAAATTATAATTATTTCCATATTACACTGAAATTAGCCAAAAAGAAGTTCACCTCTTTATTCGTTTTATAAAAATCATAATCCCTCTTGTCCATATATTTTTAACTGCCTTTTCTTTAAACAAGGCTCTTTAATTATTGTTTTCCAATGTCCTTTTTCATCGCGCGTAGGATATCTAGCTCTACCCCAAGAGAATTAGATAGCAAATTACACTTATAAAGACTAGCAGCAGTTTTAATGTGAGGAAATAAATCTTTTTTTTTAAATATCGTACACAAAATATTATAAATAATTTCAATAACTTTAAATAGATTTATATTTAATGATTTTGGAAACTAATAAACATTAAAACGGTAAATTAACTTTTTAACACATAAACTATATAAAATCTAGTACAGAGGTGCAGTAATAGCTGCCTCTTCGTCTTGCTTAGAACTATTGTAATTTTCAGTTACTAGAGGTCTGATCAACTTAAGTTAAACTGAGTTATCCGGTTTTCGTCAAACGAAAGGTTTTATCTACTTTCCCCTAGATTTTTATTTCATAAGATAATTAGAATTTTCTTTACATAAATATGTACTTAACTATATTACAAAATTGAAAATTTTGTCACCAAGTTTAACGTTACTCTATATAAATTTTCCTTTTAATAATATTCTATATATTATACCGGCTTATTAAGTTAAAAACCTATTCTTAAACTAATCTATCAATCCCTATATGTAAAGGTATGAGATCTTAATCCATTTAATAATATTTATTCCAAATTGCTTAGATCTAAAAATGGCGCTAACTACTTATATTGTTCAAATAACACCCTTTTATTATATAAATCCCTATTAAAATTCGCTATTATTTCCCGATATATCAAACCCCTCTAAATTCTTTATTTAACTGCTAAAATTTCATAATTCATAATTTATCCCGTCTAAAAAAACCTATTTAAAATTATTTTTTTATTAAAATATCAAGGTGCCTGCTATAATATTCCAAAGCTTTAATATTTTAAAATTTACCTCGCGGCAATAAATTCATTTTTCTTTTCTGTTAAAATTATTGTGTGGCAGGCTAAAATCTTTTTTTAGCCTGCAGTCAGATTAATTTTTATTTACACAGATTACTCACACATTTACCCAGATTAATTTTTATTTAATTTTTATCACAGAGATCAATTTTTATTTACATCTTGTGTACTTGGTTGAAGGATATAGAAAATTCTAGAAGAAAGATTTCGCGCTACGGAAGTTGAATCACTTCAATAATAATCCACCGGAACTATTAACAAATACCTCTGAAAGCGATTATGATTGAAAAAGAGAAGTAAGCTGACCTTGATTGTAGCTTTGAACCAAAGTAAGTTAAATACAGACGCGCAGCCAGATACGGGATGAGATTAGAGTTTGGGAGTCGACTTTAAGATGGGATGGTCTTTGAGACCTCAAGTTTATTCGAAGCTCCATTTTTCTTCAAAGCTCCGATTATCACCCTGAGATGAATAATCTTTTTATCATCGATTAAATCGAACATTTCTCCTGAGCACTGTTCCTGAATATGTAAGTAAAGTTTGGGAAATAGCTCATTCGACTGCTTCATTTATGCGTTTCATCTATTTTCTTCTTGAATAACCATCCGGCCAACACGCCTGCGCGACAATACTCGCACAGCCAGGTACAGGTATAATAAGAGATATTACACCAGATTAAAAAGGACATTCGCCAACTGCCTTTATAAGCTCGAAGTGTCATTTTATCACATCTATATTATAAAGAACAAACGTATCCATGCGTTTCGTAACGCTGACGTCGGTTTGAAGGCGTCAACAACAGATGGTTCAATTTAACTTTTTCTGCATTTTATTAAGTTTCTTTTTTTAAGCACATTTTCAATTTTTGTTTCATCGAATAGCAAGAAAATGTGCATTAAAATATAATTTCTTTGAAAACTATATCGTAAATTTCCTGAAAACAGTATCGCAATTTACTAATTTTTTATTGTTTTTAAGATAATTTTAAGGTATGAATGGTTTTTTTTTAATTTATCTCTTTCGCGTGCAGACGACTACGAAACGTAAATCCGTTTGCTCTTAACATAATATAAATAGTTCGGCATTTGTTTCCAGTCTACATTTTACAAAGAAATTTAAAACTTCTTCGATAAATGAATAAAATAATGAAAAATAAATTACGCGCAAACTTAAGAGATGTAATTCAACTACACGCTTAAACCACTAAAATTATCAGAATAAAAATTGCTGCGGTAAATGGCAATGTCTTCGGATATTGAATCTTGGTAAGAAGCCAATGCGAAAGTATCGCTTTTAATAAAATTCGAAGCTTTATTTTAATACCTTAGTTATGTTTTTCATATAAAAAGAACTTTTGGTGTTGTTAGTTGACAAAATAAATAATTAAACATATAATTAAAAATGAAGGTAAAAAATTATTAGTCTTCACTAATAATAAAAAAAATAGATTTCCCCTATATTATGTAACCCAGGAAGGCCAGGTTGGATCACCTAGTACATTATAAAATTTAATCATAAGTAACTGTAATTTTTAGTATTAAAATAAAAATTATTTAAACCACCTAAGAATGGCTATTTCTTTCCCAAAATAAAAATTCTGATTACAAGAAATGTTTTAATTTCGTTCAACATTAACTATTTCCATAAAATTCGCGGACGTTTATATACGCATGAAAATATTTTTATCCTTTTGATTTTCTCCTTATTAAATTAAACCAGCATAGAAAAGACAGAGCATCTTGAAACGCCATGAAGTCTAAAGGAAAATTAACTTTGAAGCTGCAGGAAATAAGACATTTCAAAACTTTTACACGTTTCGAAATAACTTTTTTGAGCGTTGAACTTTAAATTTGCATACTGAAAAATATTGTTAATTAAAGCTACAGTTCAGGTAAAGAGCTGAGAATATGTATATATATATATGTGTGTGTGTGTGTGTGTATGTGTGTTATAAAATTGGTAAGATGCTCTATAACCTTTTTAAATTAGTATACTTTCCCCTTAGTTGCTAGGTACAAGTGTCTTTTTCAAATAATATCTCTTTGATACCAATTACCCCGTTTTATGGGGTAATTGGGATCAGTGGTATTTTCTAACATGCCTTACAAGATACACAGTCATGGATAAGTGGGATTAAAAGATCTTGATATGGGCTTTATAGCAAGATACTTTTGGTTTTACAACTACAACTATTCTCAGAGATACATTATTGGAAAGATAAGTACTCTGAAAAAAGACGTTTTTTCAGGGATTTTCAATACTCCTATATTTTACACTCTGCCTATAAAACAAAATCAAATGCAAAATTTTCTGTCGGAATTATCCTTGTTGTATTACTAAAGAACTAATTTTTTAGGTTTAAAAAAATCTTTTTTTTTTTTTTTTTTTTTCAAAATAACAGAAAATGCAAGCAACGGAGGAAAAAGGATCAGTCAAAGCTCATATGCTGTGAAGGTGGAAAATTTCATTTACAGTAAAAGTGTTGAGGCCTAATTATGCCTAAAACATTAGTCAAGGCCAGAATTTGGAATAAATGCAAACTAAAATTATAAAATAAATGTTTTGCTAACACAAAATGAGCAGTAAAATAAACCTAACCATGGTATTTCACAGGATCTAAAAACTGAACGATTAAAAAATGCATTCTAAACCACAATTTGATTTTAAAAGAAAATGAAATATGTGATCCCATTTACCCTAAACACAGAAACTCTTATCTTATTTACCACAAAAAGGCTATTTCTGACGTAGTTAAAATCATGCAGATTAGTAACATTCTGTTTCGTCTGTTGCAAAACGTAACCATTTTATCTTAAAAACAACCTTTTTCTAAATTTAAATCCATAGCTATACTTCAATATTCCAACAATGTTTTACACAGAACCTCTTCAACTAAAAGATTCTCACTTTGACGGACAACATTTTTCTTGGTGCTCAGTGAAAACGTGATTACTTCTGTTGTAACTTACAATTTCACTCCAAAAAAATTGCGCATGTAGAATATTAGTCAGACTTCACAATTAGCATAGTCATTTTTTTAAAATCTGTTACAGATTGCCCCTGAGGTACTCCTGATCCTAATTACCCCTATTAACATAGAAATTTTAATATTAAATAACAAGTTAAAAAATAATAGAGGATCCAAACTACGGTTTCCCTGTTACAGAACATAGGTGAAAACCATTTTTTTTTAGATTGAAAACACTAATAGATTTTTTACATTTAATGTGTATTTTTAGATTTCCCATTAACAACACCAAAACATTTTTATATGAAAAATATCAATACTGTATAGAAATAAAGTATTAAAATTTATTAAAAACAGTTCTTCTTCAGCAGCATACAAAGAATTAATAGACAAAGAAATCGTAAATACGAATTCGACTACTGCACCATAAAATTGAGATTGACATAAAAAAAACTCTATATTTGAACCATACAAAACTTGCTGAATGGAAATATATCAGGTTGTAACGAAAGTTTTCCGTCAAAAAAAGTTCTTAATAAAGTTAGAAAAAAAGCATGAAAGCAGTGCCTTTAGTGAGGGTAGTAATCACTACCCGAATCTATGATTTTCTGCCAAGATTTTGGTAGTTTTTCAAAGCCTTCGGCCCAGAAACTTGGGGGCCGCAGGTCCAAAGACAGATCAACCTCATTTCTTACGTCCTGTGCAGAATTAAAGATAGCACCAGCAAGATGTAGCTGCAAGTGGGAAAAAGGTAGTAGTCCGAAGAAGTGATGTCGGGGCTATATGGTGGGTGTGGCAAAAGATACCATTTGAGTCTATACAGAGTCCAGCCGGTGAATGCAGACATATGTGATCTAGCATTATCTTGATGAAACATTATCTTCTTGCGCCGGAACTCATTTTGACATTTTACCTTGATAGCAGCGTCAACATGGACCAGCATCTTGCTGTACACCTTACTGTTTATGGTTTTACCTTTTTCCAGATACTCTTTGTGGATAATACCACGGCAATCCCACCAGATACAAAGCATTATTTTTTTGTTAGTCAAATTGCGCTTTGCGACGCTGCCGACGGGCTCACCGGGCGTAGAGCAACCCCTTTTTCGGCTTGTGTTGTTGAAGTTAATCCATTTTTCGTCACAAGTGACGAAACGGTACAGAATTTTGTCCTTGCGTTGATATTCGAGAAGATTAGTGCAGGCCTGAACACGTCTGCACTTATCTGCATGAGTCAGCTCATGCGGCACCCAGCGATTGAACTTGTACGTCAAGTTTATGCAATGCATAGCGCGGCTAATGGACATGGCACTAACGTGGAACTGCTTAGCTAGCTCTTGAGTGGTTGAATACTGATATTCTTCCACAAGTTCTCGCAGGTGGGCCTCATCAACATCAGTAGGCCGGCCAGAGCGCTCTGCTTCTTGAATGTCATAGTCCTTGTTTTTGAACTTTCGGTACCAAAACTTCACAGTGTCATATGATTCAACAGTAGTGCCTAAAGCTGTACACATGATTCGGTGGCATTCTGTAGCTGAGTTTTTGCAACAGAACTGGAAGTAAACGCTGGTTCTAATCTGGTAGCCTGATAGTTCCATTTCAAACTCCCTGTATTTAATGTTAACGATATTTTTTTACAAATCTCACAACACAGTATTATAAAGCAAGTCTCTTTCTTTCAAATGTCAAAAATTGTTTGACAAAATATGAGCAAATACGACAACGCGAACTGTTTGAAAAGACGATATTAGCTGTGGCGGGAAACTTTCGTTACAACCTAATATGTAAATGATATTACATAAAAACATTAAAATAAAAATAAAATCGACGTTTTGAAATAAAATTGACGTTTTGAATCGACGTTTTAAAATCGACGTTTATCTGTGATCGTCTTCAGGATAAATGGGGTGGCGATAGTTTAAAAGCATATTGTTGCTGGCTTTCTTTATTTACAGAGGAGGGGGAAATCTTTTATCTATTTTAAGAAACTTCAGTACATAATTAATAGGAAAGAGTGTCGTTTGTCTTCGAATTCACACCGTAGTTCTAAACCTATACCGTACCCCAATCATTCTAGCAGAGTTTTTACAGCTTTAGAAAATAAAGCCGTTTTCTTCGGCCCTAAATATGTATTCAATTCAATACAAATATTGATAGCTGGTCTGTCAATTTAGTTTGTGAAGCAATCCTGATACCAATGTTATAGTAAATACCAGTGTACCTAATACAAATCATGAAGAAGTCCGTATTGTGATGTGCAATTTAATAAAAAAAGTTTCATTTAAACAAGATAGAGGCGAAAGGCCTTCATTTATTCTCCTTAAGAATCTGAAAAAGACCCAGACATAAGTTTTATCAAAACGGATAACACTATTCTGCATGATATCATGTGATTAAAAACCAATGACTTCCCTTAATGCATTTTTTATGCTGATTACAAAACTGTTCTTAGTTTTCTTGTATTATGTATAATTTGTTTGCAATCGACCCAAGATTCATCGCTAAGAGCAAGCATTATGTGTTAATCACACATAACATTAATTTCCCTTCATCACACACGAAAAATTAAAAGCTGGAATTTTCGTTGGTCCTTACATAAAAAAATTCATGAAGCACAAGGATTTTGAAAAAATGATGAATGAGACTGAAAAAGGCGTATGGATCGCTTTTAAATATGTTACTAGGGAACTTTCTAGGGAATAAGAAAGATACAAATTACAGGAATATTGTTGAAACAATGCTGGAAAATTTCAAGACATTGGGCTGTAATATGAGTGTAAAAATGTACTTCTCCATTCCCATATCGACTACTTTCCAGAAAGTCTGGGACATTACAGTGAAGAGTATAAGGGAAGATGGAAACGTAAATATGACGGCAGACTACTGTTGGATGTTGAAGAGGGACATAAACGATGAAGGAGGATCTGCAAGAAAATCAAAAAGAAGAAATTTGTTTAATTGAACACTGTTTGCTTTTCGTTTTATTAACAAAATATCATGAACTTATAAGCACGTTTTTTACAGTATTTTTAACGTGTTTAATGAAATACTTTGCATGAAATTGTGATACATTTCTGATTGCATTAATTAAAAAATTCAAAACACAACTTCTTATTTTTTGTAAAATCCTGACCTGATAGACGAAAATGGAGGTTATTTCAGGAATCAGCATCAACTAGTTGGATGTGCCAATCCCAAAACTTTCTTCTATCTTATACATCTTAATATTTCAAAAAGTAGTTACACATGTTAATACTTCAATATTATTAGTTCAATAATATACCAACTTTCATTTTCTTCTTAAATTTCTGCTTCAGTCAATTAAACGGACTAAAAACGAGTTAATCTATATCATGATATTTGTTAAAATTAATAGTTTTTCCTTATTCTGTTGTTATCAGATTTTTGCGAATAACCGGCTTAGCAGAAAGCGAGTTCCCGCCTTTGCAGGAGTCACCGATGGACAATAGAACTACGAAAAATCAAGAAAAGTATGCAAAAATCGCTATCACAGAGCCCCTTTACCGCGCAATATTTCAAAATTCAAGAGGACCTGTTGGCCAAAGTCAAAAACATGCAAAAAAGTTTGATTCAATTGTATGTATAGTTTTATACACTTTTCGATTGTACAATAAAGAAAATGGCACGAACATCGCTATTACAGCGGCCCCACTTACGGCAGATTTTTTTTCAAATTCAAGAAGGACTTGTTTGCCGTAGCCAGAAACATACACAAAAAATTTGGTTCAATTCTATGCATAAATGCATACACTTTTCGATGGTACAATAATGAAAATGGTACAGACATCGCAATTATAGCGCTCCCTTCCGGTGGAATTTTTCGAAATTCAGGGAGGACTTTCGTGCCATGACCAAAAGCAAACACAAAAAAATTGGCCCAATTCTATGCATAACTTCATACACTTTTCGATGGTACAGTATTCAAAATGGCACAAAAATCGCTATTACAACGCCCCCTACAGGCGAATTTTTTCCAAATTAAGGAAGGACCTGCTTGCCATAGCCAAGAACTTAAAATAAAAATTTGGTTATTCTATGCATAACTTCATACGCTTTTCGATGGTACAATTTTCAAAATTGCACAAAAGTCGTTATTACAGCGCCCCCTAGCGGCAAAGTTTTTCCAAATGCAGGGAGGACCTGCTTGCCATAGCCAGAAACTTAAAATAAAAATTTGGTTCAATTCTATGCATAACCTCATACACTTTTGGATGGTACAATATTCAAAATCGCACAAAAATCGCTGTTACAGCGCCTCCTACCGGCGAATTTTTCCCACAGTTCAGGGAGGACCTACTTGCCATATCCAAAAACTTAAAATAAAAATTTGGTTCAATTCTATGCATAACTTCATACACTTTCGGATGGTACAATATAAAATCGCAAAAAAATCGCTATTACAGCGCCCCTACCGGCGAATTTTTTCCAAATTCAGGGAGGATCTGCTTGCCATAGCCAAAAACATAAAATAAAAATTTGGTTCAATTCTATGCATAACTTCATACACTATTTGATGGTACAATGGCGACAGACAGACGGACAGACAGACAGACGGACACATAGACATTTTCTATAAACATGTTTTTGGGGATCTCTGACCCCTAAAACGTGTAAATCCGTCGAAAACCGGAAGTCGAAAAAAAATTTCGATTACAATACTTTCTTCTGTTGAAGATAGAAGAAAGTAAAAATTGATTCATAAAAACTTGTTCATAAGAAATAATCTGACAAAAAGTTTAAAAATGCAGGCTATTGTAAGCAAACAAAATTGCCGTCTTAGACAGGAGTGTTTACATACAGACTTGAAATTTGTGTTGTGGACATTGGCTATGCAATACTCCGTAAAGATTTAAGATCTCAAATGTTTGGTAAAGTTCAACATTTAGTCCGTAAAGGAAGAGGGCCGGACAATATGAAACCGTTTATTAAAGTTAATCATACTGGAGCTACCCTAATGCTCATCGGTAGGTTGAAAGATCATAAATTAAATTTATCTCTAAGGCCAATTGTATCCCGTTGCGCAGCTCCTAGTTACTTTATGAAAAAGCTTTCGTGATTTTTTTAATATATTTTCTCCTGGTTTCAGATTATGTTATGTATTCTACATCAGGTTTCATGAATAAGATTAAACAATACCCTCTTAAAATTAACACGTTTATGTCAATTTTGGATGTTAAATCTTTATTTCCTTTCATAAATATGGATGAGGTTGTCCATTATATTGTCTCAATAATAGATAGTAATCCTAAACAAAAAAGTCAAAATTTTATTAAAATTAGATCTAAACCTAATAGTTTATAGCAATATTTTCATTTGTAACGGAGTTATTGACAGACATCTTTATGGAGCACCAATGGGCTTACCCGTTTCTAGTTTATTCGAAGAATTTTCCCTCAAACCATTGAAAAGCAAATTTTTCAATCCATTTAAGCAGAAACCAGTAATGTTGGTTATGGTATGCGGACGACGTGTTCATCTTACGGAAATATAATTTATCTAAATTACAGGTTTTTCTTCAAGAAGTCAATAATTTAAGTGAAAGTACTTATATTATTTATTTATTATTTATATCATTTATTATTTATATTATTTATTTATTATTTATATCATTTATTATTTATATTATTTATTTATTATTTATATCATTTATTATTTATATTATTTATTTATTATTTATATCATTTATTATTTATATTATTTATTTATTATTTATATCATTTATCATTTATTATTATATATATATTATTTGTTATTTATATTATTTATATTATTACTAATTTTATGTTGAATGGCTGAAGAACTTTCTTTAATTTTTTATATATTATTGGAAAATAATGCACATTTCTGTAGTTGATATATAAGCTATTAACAAACCTCAAGCTTGAAGGACATTCGAAAGTACAAAAAGGAGTGCAAGGAAAGAAATATCTCTGGGCAAATGTTTTTTATAAACGCTATTATATTTTTAACAAACGCTAATTTTGTGACATAATGAATGCTTAACGAATTGAGATATTTGTTCATTATACTTTGTTGAATGTTTACTTTTTTTGTTGTTGTTGTTTAATCACAAGCATTTTTTTTTCCTTTATAATTTAGATAGGAGACAATTAAGAATAACTGTCTTTTCTACAAAGGGCAGAATTCTGTTCAGAATCCGATAGAACAAATATCTGAATTCGTTAAGCATTCACTATGTCATAAATTTAGTGTTCGTTAATAAACATATGCCCCAAAGGTTTCCCCCCCCCCTTTTTATACTTTCGAATGTTATAATCTAAACTAACATGCGGTGAAAATTAAATTTACTCGAAGTCACTTAAAAAAACCCAGAAAATCGTGAAACACCGTCAAGTCTTAAAGAAAACTACATTTTATAGTGGCAGGAAATACTATATATTTAAAATATTTTATGCAAGTGCCGAAATAACATTCTCGAGCGTTGAAATTTAAATCTGCATACTGAAAAATTTAGCTAATTAAAGCTACGATACAGATAAAAACTAATTTTTTTTTTCTTTAAGAAATAAATAAAATTCGTCCCTTCAGAGAGATAAAAAAATATTTATTTGATGAGAGAAGAAATTTTAAATACTAGAGAACAGGAATTCTGCTTTTTCAGAAATTAGTGTCGCCCCCGGCATTTCCATTACTTCATTTTCTTCTGGTGGACTGGTGGTTTCTATTATTATGAAACAGCCATTATAAATGAAGCATTAGGTGAAGATGAAAGAGCAGTCGTAACATCGTCCCATTCTGACCAGAAAATCAGAGATCTAATTTTTTCCGCTGCTCTTTCATCTTCACCTAACGCTTCATTTATAAAGGCTGTTTCATAATAATAAAAGCCACAAGTCCATCAGAAGAAAATTACTCGGTTAAGCGGGACTCGGATAATCGGGACTCTACTGCAAAACATATTTCAATTTTATGACTTAAAGCACACGCTTTTATTTTATGTAAAAAAACGTCATTTACATTAATATAGAAATTTAAAATTAAATATAGTTTATAATAGCTCCCTGTTTTATCATAAATCATTCATTTATATTTTTCTCAAAGTAGCACGTATTTTAATTAATTTTTTTTTTTTCAATTTTTATGAGAAAATGGCAACAAGAAGATAAAATTGTTATTTTTCAACAATTTTTTTTTTTTTTTTTTTTTTTTTTTTTTTTTTTTTACCTTCTATTATAAATGGAGTACTTGAGT
This sequence comes from Maratus speciosus, assembly GCA_963932465.1. Classification (NCBI taxonomy): domain Eukaryota; kingdom Metazoa; phylum Arthropoda; class Arachnida; order Araneae; family Salticidae; genus Maratus; species Maratus speciosus. The sequence continues at coordinate 258,127,614 of OZ010786.1, forward strand.
TGCCAAAATGAAACAAATGTCGCTAAAAACTACAAAAAAATTAATATTTCAAAAATTAATAGAGATACAGTTTTCAAACAAAATGCATTAAAAAGTACTTTTTTTTCCCAATATGATGGTATTAAAACTGAAAATGTGCGACGTTTAGAAATTTTAAAAAATGCTATAGAGTATTTAATTGTTACAATGATACATCTACTTTGTTTATTGCTAGCGTCTGTAAGCTAACGTTATTTTTTGGACACAAAATAAGCTGGGAGAAAGAAATAGCATACCGTACCGGAGGCTAATAATTATAAGGAAAAAAAATTACTATGGATCTAGTACTAAGATCTCTACTAAGGATCTCTACTAAGATCTAGCCAAGTACTTTTGTTATTCTATCAAGTTACCGCTGAAAAACTTTTAACCCTACGTTAGGCGCGCGGGTGACATATGTCACCCATGACATTTAATTTTTTTTTATTATTATTATTCTCTTCCTCTTCTTCATAATTGTAATGATCTTAAACAGTTGTAACCTTCAAATATAAATTTTGAATGTGTATTTTGTTGTTTTAGAATGTTGATTTATTACTACTTTTTTTAAAAAAAAAATACAAAAACAGCATATTGAAAATGGACGACATGTGTCACCCACCCAACTGGAATGCATAACAGCGTAACAAACATTCGCGCCCCTAACGCAGGGTTTTAATTGAATATCTGTTTCTTTTAGTTTAGGTATGTGTATTTTTACCTAATATTAAAAGTAACTCTGCATATTTAAATTAACATCTGCCATAATCTGTTATTTATCTAATTATAATCAGCAGTTTTTTTAAGTTTTCTGTATATTCTCTCGCAGTAATAATTTTATTTTTAAAAAATCTAAAATTATGTGACAATATTCGTAATTTTTATAAGGGCACCTTCCAGAGTTCAAGGGCTGATTTTTTTTTCTCGTATGAAGTTAAATATTGTATTACTTTTAATTGGTTTTATTTCACTAAATACAATAAAAAATATAAAAAATTTTTGTTACCGCATATAATTATAATTGAATTTGCATAAAGATGCACTTGGAATTTATAATATTTAAACATAAATAATAGTTTTCTTAGTTTTAAAAATGATTATTCAAAACATTTAAAGGGGTCCGGGACACATTTTCAAAACATTTTTATTTATTGAGTTAAAATTTTGAAATTTTTTGTGATAGTTAACCATATCATTTGTAAACAAAATCACGTGATAAAATTTCTCATATATTTTTTTTTTATTTAAAATTTAAATTTTGTTAATAAAGTGAGGTAGTTTAAAATCGTTATAACTCGAAATATTATTTATAGAATTATTTTTTTTTCATTTAAATAAACAAAAATATCTAAGTTTTAATTTAAAAAATTAAACATATTTAAAGTAAAAATTAGAAAAAAAAATGATGTAACATTTTTTTTTATCATATTTTCAAAAGTAATATATAATTTTTAATTTGCTGTATCTAAATTACAGTAAAGCTATTGAAAAAGACATGTTCCAAGTTTGAACCATTTATCTGTAACGGTTCTTGATTTATAACAACTTAAATATGAGCAATGGTGAAAAAACTCATCATGAAGAAAAATGCAATTTCACAAGAAGTCGTTTCCTTGACGAAAATAGCTTGAAAGGTAAATTTTTAAAACAAACCGAAATGAAAAAATTAATATTTCCTATTCTAATTAAGATAGAAGCATGATTTAAACGCCATTTTAAGCAGAAAACGGCAGAGAAATTTTTAATCCAATAAAAAAAAAATTGAAAATTTGAAGATTTTTGTGTCCCGGACCCCCTTAAGAATAATTACTTTTTCTCCCAAGTAAAAAATTCTGAGTAGATCTAAGTACAGCCACAGTTTAAAACTTTAAGTATTCAAGCATTTTAAAATTTAGCGTTTCTCAATAAAGGAAAAAAATATGCAAAATAATTCTGTTATTTATTTAAATTATTATTATTGATAAACAAAACATAAATCGAAACTGTGGATAAGATCTAGACAAGTATCTTTGTTATCGTATCAAGTTACAACTCAAAAGCATTTAATTAATTATCTGTTACTGTATCTTTATTTTTATCTGATATTAATAGTAACTCTGCATGTTTAAATTAATATCAGTTAGGATCTGTTATGTCTACTATATTTATCTAATTATCAACAGCAGTTTATGTAGTTTAAATTAAATTCACGAATCAGATGAAAATCCGGACAATTTTATTGAATTTATGCATGCAAGAGTAATAAAATCATATTCATTTTTAATTTTAATGTTAATGCTGTTAAGAGGATGGCGGACGTTATTTTTTTTTTTTCATGATAGAGATATGAAATTTTGGGCAAATATACATTTCACCATAAGTAAATACAAAACCTTAAAAGAATTTTCCAATCTCATTATAATTTTAATATTTAAAAGAAAAATTAAAATTCTTAAACGAAATTTTAAAATGATCCATGCGTCTTAAATTTTGAAATAGTTCCTCGATATTAAATTTTAATCACTTAAAACTCTATGACAAATAAAACTGTGTATCGATTTTTTATCCCTTGAATAGTTAATTTTTTAGAGATTTTTTTCTGAATTTCATATCGATTTTCATCAAAATTTTACCTTTTAATAAGTTAAAAATCAAATTTAATTATCTTAATAAAGTCGAATTTAAAAACCCTTACACAGTTCCTTTATAAGTAATATCAGGATTGTTCCTTATCAATTTTATGAATTTTTATCAAAAATTAAGACGCATGGAGCATTTCAAAAATCTAAAAACTTTCGAAAATAAGAATAGTTAATGCGTGATTTATCACATTGCTAAATTAAGCGTAGAACCATCATAGCGAAAAATGTCCAAGCCGGGAATCGAACCCGGAACCCTTGGAGTAGCGCTCCAAGTGCTCTACAATTTAATCTACTAGGATGATACCCGGCTTAGCATTTCCCACTCCTATACGTTGGTAAGGCTGCAACTGCAGCACAAGATGGAACAGTCTTCATGAGCACACAATCCTGGGCGTAACATGAGACACAAATAAACACAGCATCGGTGAATACATATATATAATTTTAATTAATTGTTCAATGAATTACCAGCAGTGAAATTACGCACATATTCAATTATTTCAAGCATAATTTCCCTGCTGTTAATTAATTGGAAAATTAATTAAAATTATATATGTGTCGGAAAATAAGTTTTAAGAAAAACAGATTTAAAGTACATTAGACCAAAAAATTGTTTGTGTACAAAATTAAAACACTTGTAACTTTGCAAAAAATCATCGCATCTGCATGCGGTACAAATTTGAGAACAATAATACACAGAAGAAGAAATGTCGATTTTTTGGGACTATTTTAGCTCAAATAAAGCCTTAATTTATCATGCTTGGCTGTAAAACATGTTTTTTGGACATTAAATGTTTACTTCAGAAGTAAAAGTATCCAAAAAACCTATAGTCCGGTAAGAAAATTGTTTACTACACTATTACAAATTACTCTGAAATGTTTTCGGCCCCACCAGTGGCCGAGAGGTTCTGCTCTCGAAGCTGGTAGACGGGAAGTGCTGGGTTCGAACCCAATCGCGCCTGTCGGCCTAATCGTTCGGAGTTTTTCGTGGTTTTCTTCGAACCTTGGATTTCCAAGCGTTAATACGGGTTAGGTTCCCTTAGAAAGACCCCCACGAAGGGCACTGCACCCTTAGGGCCTATATCCCTCGTGTTGATAATTGGCCGTCATAAACACAACCAACCAACCAACCAACCTGAAATGTTTTCGAAAATCAGTGGCAACAAAAGAAATTTTGTTTTTATAAATGCATCTTTAACTCTCGAAAATATATTGATTTCTGAGGTTTCTAAAGATAAAGAACTCTTTCGAAATCGTGGGTAACTCGGAAGAGGTCTTCTTCATATGTTATCGTTCGTGATATATAAAGTATATTTTCGTTCGTCAGTACATCATATTTTCTTTGACTAAGAAATATTTGCCATTTTTTACAGCGTAGCCGATTGATCAGTAAGTATGACAAAAGGAAGAAATACTGTAAAAATAAGAATTTTTTAAATATACCTTAATTTCAGATTTCATTTACTTGTTAAAGGATTAAAATTAATACTCTTTATTTTTACTTTCTTCTATCTTTAAAAGAAGAAAGTATTGGATTCGTGAAAATTTTCGACTTCCGGTTTTCGAGGGATTTATACGTTTTAGAATGTTCTGAACACGATTTGATGGTTTTTAGAAAATGTCTCTCTGTGAATCTGTCTGACGCTCTGTCATTCTGTCACTCTGTCACTCTGTGAGTCTGTATATGACAAAACTTTTGTGGGCGGTCTATCTCGAGAACTAAAACACAGAATTTCACAAAACTGTAGATTTAGTTAGACATTGATATAACTGGTCTTGATTAATTTTTGGTGAAAATCGCCCAACAGGTGGCGCTGCTATGTGGCATTTTCTCCGATTTCTGCAATAGCTATATCTCAAGAAATACTGCACGGATTTTCATAAAACTTCAGATTCAGTTAGTCCAGGATATAATTTGGTGCTGATTACTTTTTGGTGAAAATCGCCCAACAAGTGGCGCTACTATGCTGCATTATTCATGATTATCGTAATAGCTCTAACTCAAGATAAAATGTAAGAATTTTCATCAAACTTCAGATTCAGTAAGTCCCTGATATGAATTAGTGCTGTTTAATGTTTGGTGTAAATCGCCCAACAGATGGCGCTTCTGTGCTGCATTTTTCATGATTTCTGCAATAGCTGTATCTCAAGAACTAATGCGTGAATTTTCATCAAGCTTCAGATTCAGCTACTACCTGTTATAAATTGGTCCTAATTAGTTTTTGGTGTAAATCGCGCAACAGATGATGCATAATTTTTTACAATTTCTGCAATAGCTCTATCTAAAAAACAAATGAATGGATTTTCATCAAACTTCACATTCAAGTAGAAGTTGTCAAAGTTGTTGATAATTAGATTTTGGTGTAAATCATCTAACCGGTGGCGCTGATATGCTGCATTTTTCAGGAAGCATTAACATGTATGAGATAGAAGAAAGTTTTAGGATTGCCACTTCCGACTAGTTTTTATTATATTCATGCACAATACTCCATTTCTTAATACTCTAGCTCCGTACTTACATAGTCTTTTCTGACTAACAAACTTAATGTTGAATATTCTCGCTAAATAATTTTAAAACTGCCAAAATTATCTTTAAAAAAAATTCAAGATTTCCCACAAGGGTCTTATTATATTAAATAATTTTATTTCTAACTAGCTGTTACCCGTGACGTCGTTCACATAGAATTAAAAAAAAAAAAAAAAAGATAAATGCTTTAATTAAACAAAACGTTTCACTCACGATAATTTAAAACTTATATAATTAACACACTCTTTATCGCATTTTATAGGAGACAATACGGTACTTTTTATTTATAGGGGCCTTGACATAACTCGGTCAAAAAAAGGGGATATTTTCTGCCAGATAACATACAGAAGCGCGAAAATGTAACTGCAACCAATGAAAGTAGCTGGATGTGCCAATCCCAAAACTTTTTTCTATCTCACTAGGGGGCTCTGCCCCCTACGAGCTACGCTCGCCAACCCCCGTTCAGGCACACCAAAATCCAAAAAGCACGCTAATTGCACGCATTTGATCGGCTTTAAAAATATTGAATTAAAATTTAAAAAAAAAAAAAACAGTAGCGATCTCTCTGTAAACGGGTTTCCATTCGTTTTTCTTGGATTGGGGATTTTTAAGACCAAATCTGTTGCTGTTAAGAGATACAATGGCTGTTTTCGTATTTAATTAAACACATTAGTTATTTGAAAATAAGCTAATGTAAAATGAATTAAGTAAACAGTGTCATTGTCTCCCGGTATTTTTTAGCAGCGCTATAAGATAGTTCTTTTAAATAATTCATTTTAAATGTATCGTTTCAAATCTGACGTAATTTACACCAAACTTTTATTTCTCTTATTAATATTCACGTAAAAGTACTTTTGTTGTTAGAAGGAAATATTATTTGCGTTGTCTTCGAATTCACGATAATAGTTGAAAAGATTATCTCAAAATATCTCGCGCAAATATATTTTTCAATTTAAATTGTTTTGCCATATTTTTGGGGCATTTTAAATATGACGTAAAATTCAAGTGTAAATATGGTTCTTATGACGTAATTTTCCTACTTTTAACATGTAATCATTTAATTCTAATTTTAAAGTTTTTTTTTCTGTTTGTAATAGTGACGTGTAAATAAATTTTTAATTTGAAGAAATATTTGATATGATAATTTGTTTCGCTGTTTATACAATTGGCAACAGTTTAAATTAATGACATTTTCTAAAATTTGTAAAAAACATTTCTCGAAATGCTGAAAATTTGAATTAAAAATAGAAATAAAACCTCAAAAAATGCGTCAAATAAGAAAAATAAATGCAATCTGCGCATTGGGAACTTATAACGTATAAAATGATCTAAAAATGATTAAATTCTAATGCATAGTTTTTGCTCAAATAAAACTTTTTTAATGGAACGACTTTGTCCAACTTTAGCATTAAATATCTCTTAAAATAATTCTTCGATTTGAAGACTGTCTGCATCAGCGTGTTTATCAAACATTTTTCTATAATACCACCGATTTTCATATTTTTGTATGCAACAGTTTTCATAATATTAACGATGAAAGGCCATGCTTAAGCATTCAAATTGGATGCGGATCAACCTGGAATATCTACGCGGATGTTCATTGGTCCATTTCCAAATCAAAACTTTTTTTTATATATAGAAGGATATATTTTAGTATTTCAAAATGTTGTTACAGATGTCAATATTTCGTTTTTATTAGTTCAATACTATATCAACTTTGATTTTCATTTTAAATTTCTGCTTCAGTCAATTAATCGGAGTAAAAACGAGTTAATCTCGATCATCATATTTATTAAAATCACGAATAGTCGCGAATAGTTGTCTTATCAGGATAAGAAGTTCAAGTCGATTTACGGACAACTGGTGTGCAATACAACTACGAAAAATTAAGAAGATTACTCAAAAATCGCTATTGCAGTGCCCCCTTCAGGTAGAATTTTTCCACATTCAGGGAGGACCTTCTTGCCATGACCAAAAACATGCACAAAAAACTTGGTTCAATTCTATGCATAACTTCATACATTTTCGATGGTACAATATTCAAAATCACACAGAAATCGCTATTACAGTGTACCCTTCCGGCGGATTTTTTCCAAATTAATTAAGGGCCTGCTTGCTATGGCCAAAACTTAAAAAAAAATAGTTTAATTCTATGCATAACTTCATACACTTTTTGATGATACAATATTGAAAATGGCACAAAAATTGCTATTACAGCGCCTTTTTCCGACGGATTTTTTTTCAAATGAAGGAAGGACCTGCTTGCCATAGCCAAAAACTTAAAAAAAAAAAAATTGGTTCAATTCTATGCATAACTTCATACACTTTTTAATGGTACAATAGCGACAGACAGACATTTTCTATAAACATATTTTTGGGGATCTTTGACCCCTAAAACGTGTAAATCCGTCGAAAACTGGAAGTCGAAAAAAATTTCGATTACAATACTTTATTTTATAGAAGATAAAAGAAATTAAAAAAGGATGGCCAAGTACAATCGTTAAAATCGACGAATCTCTTTTCGTAAAATGAAAAACAATGCTGGGAGAGCTCTACTACAAAACTGTATTTTAGCTGCTATTTTTTATAAAATTTGTATATGTAGGCACTGCATTCTTAAAACTTTACAAAAATCTATTATAAAATAACTATTTTTAAAATTGGCAACGCATTCTTACTATTTTAAAGCTAAAAGAAATGTGGAATTAATATCCGGTTGCCAAACCACTATTTATAAACATATCTCCAATATACTTCGAGCTCCCGATACTTAATGTCGATATTGGCAGAAGGAAAATTTTATTGCTTTGACGCAATCATATTAAATCTTTAGATTTTATGACGGACAAGACAATTTTCTTTTAAAAAATAAAATAATTTTTAATCATACTTTCTCAAGTGTACGGCTTTAAGAATTAACACTCATTAAAAATCTTTTTTTTTCAGGCAGTCGAGTTAATTTTGTACTTTTTAAGAATCATAAAAAAAACTACTTTTTGCTTATCATAACATCACTTACGACATGGATAATTTTGTGGGGCTTAATATTGATATTTACTATCCGTTTTCTTTTTAAACTTTCCTTTTTTAACTTATTTCAATTTGAAATTAAAAATTAAATATTTATGTTAACCGTGCGCAGACGATAAAACGTCATGTATTGATATAAATTTTCTTTAAATAATAAGAATTGATACCATAACTCATTCCCATTTTATTTCAACATCCAATCATATCCGTTTTATTTTCCATATATGACGTCACATTCGCCTCCTTTCCGCTTTTACTGAAGATTCATGCACTTTGTATTATTAGAAATACTTAAAATGTCCGTTTTATTTCTAATATGACGTCATATTCATATATTTTAAAATTCGTAATTTATTTATTTATTTTTCTTTTTTCACGTGAAAATCTTTAAAATGAAAATTAATTACTTTAGAGAAATTATTATTCTGGGGTTTATATCTATATATATAAAATAAGAGATGTCTGTCTGCCTGCCTGATCGCGGAAAGCTCCGAAATTATAACACCTAGACCTCTGAAATTTTTGTCATGTGTAGATGCTGTTACCGGAAAGTGTACTTCGCCGCCGGATTTTAAAATTTCAATTTAGATATTTTTAAAAAAATTAAAACGTAATTAAAACGTTATGTGTTAGAGGCTATTTACAGCTCTAAGCCAATCCGCTGCAATAAAACGTTATGGGTTTCAGGCTATTTGCAGCTCTAAGCCAATCCGCGGCAAAGAAGAAACCAGCCAATGAGAGCAAGTGGTAAATATGAGATACAGCGGCTGCATTTCCTAGCCTAACTGTAGCGGGAAACTGCACTGTTTATTTTTCATGCTTTATTTATTTTGTTACTATAAGATTTAATCTTATTGACATTATTTTATAATGTTTATAAAAAGTGATATAATACAATTCACGTAAGTTACTTTAAATTGTATTCGTTCTTCGTATTAATATCTATTTACATACGCTTAGTCGCCCAAGAATGAAATAGTATAATGTTTCTTGAACTTTCTGGGATCTTAAAGTAATTTTTTTTTTTCAAATTTGCTGAATCAACGCTTCACTGAATGTTTTCATTTCTTAGTAAAAATAGAACTGTACATTTTATAGTAAAGTGTAAGATGAAAACTGTACTTTCTATGAAATGGAAACATTCAGTAAATAATTTCCGTTCTCGGGTGATTAAGAGATGTATGTTGTCATCGCCCAAGAATAGGAATAAAACAAATATTTCTTTTCAGGGGAAATGAATGCAGTTATTTGGGTTTTTCTTTTATCTTTTTTTTCCACTTCCCCATATATTATGAGTTTCATAACAAATCCCAATGAAAACATATTTTTTACACTTTACTGAGTGTTTTCATTTCTTATCAAAGTCATGATATGTAACAAGCACATGGATCTGTTTAGGAAAAATTGGGTTCTTTAAAGGACCCCTCACAAAATTTTTCATTTCAAAACAGGACCCCTCACAACATTTTTCATGTCAAAACTGGACCCTGCACAAATTTTTTTCAAATCAAATCAGGACCCTTCACAAAACTTTTCACCTAAAAAAAAGGACCCTTCACAAAATTGTCATAAAAGTAGGCTTTTTACAAACTTTTTCACCTGAAAACTAAACTTTTCACATATTTGCTGAATCAACGCTTCACTGAATGTTTTCTTTTCATTTCTTAGCAAAAGTATAAGATGTATGTTTTGATTTTAAGATTTGTTATTGAACTTTGTTTCATTTAAGGAGGTTCGGGACATACCTATTTTAAAATAATTTTTATTTATTGAGTTACTAATTTGAAATTTTTTGTGATGCTTAACCATAACATGATAAAACTTATTAATCGGTATAACTCGAAATGTTATATGTAGAATTTAAACTTTTTTTCATTTAAATAAACAAAAATATAAGTTTTAATTTTGATTCTGCATTTTTAAAATTGTTATTGAACTCAGTTTGCTTCATATACAAATATTCAATGTTTTCATTTATTATTGTTGACATTATTGGGCGATGACAACGTACATTTTATACCTGACTGCATGTCCATTCTTGGACGATTATTCTGAAACTCCAAATTTGTCTAATCGCCCCAAGAATCGAATTTTTTTTTAAACATTCAGTAAATAATTTCCGTTCTTGGGCGATTAAGAGTTCATTCAAGTGCGATTCTTATGAAACTCCATGTCACAAAATGCACATCTTAACTATTTTACGCACTCAGAATTTTCCATTTTCAGTTCTTTTCCTTTTGTTAATCTTTTCTCTTTACTTTCCCACTGATAAGAAATCGTAATGAAAACATATCTTGCACTTTACTGAATGTTTTCATAGTGCCAGGTCCAGTAGCAGAAAATTTAAGATGGGAGACAGGCGTCACAGATTTTCTTATCTCTTTTGCAGATTATTTTTCCATCAAACCTTTTATTATTTCACTTTACAATTATGTTTAGCTCTTTATTACTTCATACAAAACTAAGATTATAATCTATAAAAATTAATAAAATGCTTAAAGACATTGCAGGTAAGTGGTGGTTTGATTAATTAATGCTTCAATTGTAAAATATTTTACCAGCAGATTATTTTCTGCCACTGAAGTATCTGTCACAGACACTTGGAGAATTTTCTGCAACTGTGGTGCCAGGCATAGCAGTTTAAAGTTTAGGTGTAATTCAGTGAAGAGAAATTATGATTTTTTTTTTGTTCTGTCGCCATTTGTCAAAGTTCCCGACATTTCTCAGCGACAGATTGGAAAAATTCAGTGTGTGCTTCTGTACTCTTTTGTCAAAATTTGCTATACATTTCCGCGATCTTTTGATGAAATTTGCAATTTATTCCCTCGACTGTTTATCGAATTTTGTGTTTTATTTTTATAGTGATTGTTTTTACAAGATTTTTCATGAAATTCGCGTTATTTTTTTTTTTTTTTTTTTTTTTTTTTTTTTTTTTTTTTTTGCGATCATTAGCCAAAGATTAGACAAACTTTGCTATGCGTTTCTGCGATCTTTTGGTGAAATGTACAATATCTTTCTTCGTTTACTGAAATTCACGTTTTTTTCAGCAATCGTTTCACAAAATGCACGATCTCTCCCCCCCTTCCCCCAAATCGTTTCACGAAATTTGCAGGGGTTTTTTTTTTTCACGATTTTTTTTAAACGATCAGTGACAAAATTTGTTTTTCTTTTCCGTGGCCATTTGTCGAACTTTCCTATATTTCTCAGCGACATATTGGCAAAATTTGTAATCTGTACTCTTCAAACAAACTTTGCTATGCGTTTTTGCGATCTTTTGATGAAATTTGCAATATTTTTCTTCGTTTACTGAAATTCACGCTTTTTTTTTCAGTGATCGTTTCACAAAATGCACGATTCCCCCCCCCCCCCCAAATCGTTTCATGAAATTTGTGGGGTTTTTTTTAACGATCAGTGACAAAATATGTGTTTTTCTTTTCCGCAGCCATTTGACAAAATTCGTAATGTGCACTCTTTAGACAAACTTTGCTATGCGTTTCTGTGATCTTTTGATGAAATTTGCAATATTTTTTTTTGTTCACTGAAATTCACGTTTTTTTTTCTGCGATCGTTTCACAAAATGCACAATCCCCCCCACCCCCCCACCCCCAAATCGTTTCATGAAATTTGCATTTTTTTTTTTTTTTCAACGATCAGTGACAAAATTTGTGTTTTTCTTTTCCGAAACCATTTGTCGAAGTTCCTGATATTTCTCAGTGACAGATTGGCAGAATTGGCATATGCTTCTGCAGTTTTTTGACGAAATTTGCCATGCATTTCCGCGATCTTTTGATGAAATTTGCAATATTTTTCTTCGATTGTTTACTGAAATTCGCGGGGTTTTTTTCAGCAATCGTTTGACGAAATTAGCGTTTTTTTTCACGATTTTTTTAAACGATCAGTGACAAAATTTGTTTTCCTTTTCCGTGGCCATTTGTCGAAGTTTCCGATATTTCTCAGCGACATATTGGCAAAATTTGTAATCTGCACTCTTTAGACAAACTTTGCTATGCATTTTTGCGATCTTTTGATGAAATTTGCAATATTTTTCTTCGTTTACTGAAATTCACGCTTTTTTTTTTCAGTGATCGTTTCACAAAATGCACGATCCCTCCCCCCCCCCCCCCCCAAATCGTTTCATGAAATTTGCATTTTTTTTTTTCAACGATCAGTGACAAAATTTGTGTTTTTCTTTTCCGCAGCCATTTGTCGAAGTTCCCGATATTTCTCAGCGACAGATTGGCAAAATTGGCATGTACTTCTGCACTTTTTTGACGAAATTTGCCATGCATTTCCGCGATCTTTTGATGAAATTTGCAATTTTTTTTCGATTGTTTACTGAAATTCGCGGGGTTTTTTTCAACAATCGTTTGACAAAATTCACGTTTATTTTTTCAACGATCTATGATGAAATTTGTTATTTTATTTATTTCTTTTTGGTGACTATTTGCCAAAGTTCCCAATATTTCTCAGCGACAGATTGGCAAAATTCAGTGTGCGCTTCGGCACTCTTTTGTCAAAATTTGCTATACATTTCCGCGATTTTTTGATGAAATTTGCAATATTTTTTTTCGATTGTTTACTGAAATTCGAGGGCTTTTTGCAGCGATCGTTTCACAAAATGCATGATTTTTTCCCAAGATTGTTTGGCGAAATTTGCATTTTTTTCAATTATCTGTGACGAATTTGATTTTTTTTTCTGCGACTATTTGTCGAAGTTCCCGATATTCCTGAGTGACAGATTGGCAAAATTCAACATGTGCTTCTGCGATCTTTTGATGAAATTTGCAATTTTTTTCTTCGATTGTTTCACAAAATTCATGATTATTTTTCCAAGATCTTTGGATGAAATTCTTTTTTTTTTTTTTCTAATGATCCCTTCACCATTTTTTTCAACGATCTATGACAAAATTTGTGATTTTTTTAAAATTTGTGACAATTTATCGCATGTTATGTGTTCACCGTTCATGGGTGTCTAAAAATGTAGTCAACAATTTTAACAGGAAGGTAGATTATAAATAACGAACACTCAAAATTTTCGCTTTATTGAATTATGCCTAAACTTTACACTGCATTTTCAGTGTGAAAACATTCAATAAAGTATAACATATGTTTTCATTAGGATGAGAAAATATTAACAAAAGAATAAGAACTGAGTGAAAAATCCTTGAGTTCATGAAATACTTAATATGGTGTGCATTTTGTGATATATTAGGAGTTTTATAAGAATCGCATGTGAATGGACTCTTAATCGCTCAAGAACGGAAATTATTTACTTCATAAAAAGTTCAAGAAACACGTTCCATGCTTGGGCGACTATGCATATGTAAATTGCTATTAACACGAAGAACGAATACAATTGAAATTAACTTACGTGAATGATAACACTTTAAAATTTTAAAGAAGGTGGGAGAGTTGAATTTCGAGTTTGGAAGGCGGGTGACGATAATTGTCCTTACAACTGTAGCGTTTTCTTCGATGAGTATCCTTTATATGTTGTTTTCTGACAGAGGTCGTTTTAAAGCTTTTGGCCTGTACATTACTAAGCACTCACTCCTCTCCTCTTAACTAATTTTTTCATCAGTAGAGGGTGTTTTAAAATTTTAATTTGTTCATGACTATGGCATACAATTTTACAAAAATTTATGAATAAAATTTGCATAACATCTCAACAATTTGCAACTGCTTCTCCCCCATTTTCACACTGTGAGTGGGTACGTATTTCAGACAAAATCGAGTTACATATAAAATCATATAAATTAAAGGTTTCTTTATAAATATTACCACGGACCCGGGCAACGCTGGGCGGGTCAGCTAGTATATATATATATATATTTGCAACGAAAAAAGAAAGATGGTTAGATTTTACAGGAAATTATCAATTGATTCCGTATGAAAAATGAAATTTTTTGAAACATTAAAAAAATATTTGAATGATATATATGAAACACAGTCTATGTTCATTTCTGGTTTTTAATCTATCTATATGCAAAGGTTCAAATGGCATTATTTCATCCGTTTTGACGTTGACTTCATTCAAACGTTCTCATTTATAATATTATAAGGATAAGGATTGGTTTAATTTGAAAAAATACTATTATTTGTTACTGCACATCATTACAATTTTATTAATAATGATGACATGAAACATTTAGTCATAAGTAACGGTATTTTTAAAACTAAAAAAATTGTTGCTGGGAGAAATTAAAGGAACAACTGCAAAAGGGTACTTTATATTAATTCCATTAAGTAAAGCCCAATTAAAGGTAGTAGGTTGGAAACTCTGGAGCAGAGACGGTGAAACTTTTCACATCCGCGTACCATAATTTAAAAAAAAAATCCTGATCATTGCATGCTGATAACCAAAAACTTAAATCGATCAAATTATTAGAGCAGATTGTTTAGAACAGAGCGTTTCCCCTGACGGTGGAAAGTAAAATTAACGAATTTTGGATTTCATGTACTATGTTTAATGTTATTATCACGGACTCGAGCAACGTCGGGCGGATGAACTACACTGTTAAACATTTTGCACCATTCTGGCAGGTCATTCGACCGTTTTTTGAAAAAACGGTTTCATAACCATAATTTAACTATATTCTGACCATAAAATGGCCAATAATATGGTCAGAATAGGGTTAAAATTACGGTTGTGTAACCGTTTTCGGAAAAAACGGTCGAATGACCTGCCAGAATGCTGCAAATTTTTAACAGTGTAGTTTTATTATATTTTAATTTATAACTCTAATCTATAGGGTGCAAAAATAATCTCCTGCGTACCATAAAGGTCGCCGTCCGCGCTGTATGCTCAAACGTCGTAGCACGTAGCGTATCTTATCACACGCAGAAAAGTGCAAATTTGATTTTTTTTTAAATGTTGCGTGTTCTAAGTAAAAATTGTCGCTGAGACGGCATTTCACGGATTGTGAGAAACGGCATTTAGATAGGAGAATGAAAGGAAGATAGTAAAGCTTGTATTTCAGCCAAGGGTGTCCCCACACGTTATAAAAGATCTCTAGTACATATCGCTAAAAAGTTGTAAAAGATAACAAACTTTTTTTTTCTTCTCCGCTTTATATCCTATATCAGCGGTTCTTAAACTATTTATTACCACGGGCTCCTTTTCGTATTTTCTGTGTCTTTATTGACCGTCACGAATTAAAACTGAAGTTACTGATATTCATTAATATATACAGGGTGTGTACGAACCTTAATTTCGAGTGGGGGAGACCGGGATTAGTAGACGCAGTTTTTAGTTAATTTTTTTATTAATTAGTTTTTTTTTATTAATTTTTTGTTTAAGTTTTTTTATGAAACTTTAACTGTACTTTTAAGTAACAGGCATTGGGCTATAAATACCCGGAGTTTTGAGTTTGCAGCTTTTGTAGTTTATGTTTAGCGGAAGCCTAAAGAAAAGGAAAATTGTGCGCCAACCTACCCCGTCACTGGGCAAGTTGCCTATACCTATGGGATAAGTTGGCACACGCTTTATAAAAATTTAAATGAAACTCAAATAAGAAACGCAGTTAAGAGAAATCAATTTCATTATTACCAGTAAGATTAAACAAAGGCAAAATCGCCGTACAATGTAAATTCTAAATTATACAGACATAAAAATATTGAATAAAACATTGACATTGAGAAACTTCTATCCTACTCGATATCATCATCATCATCAGAGTTATAGTTGTCACAAATACAAAATCGAGTGTCTCAGTTTGGGCAAGCCTCGTGTGCCCAAAATCTTGCATTGCAACCACTTTTCTCGGTGGTTGCTGTTTTTCAAGCTACCAGCACACACTAAACACCGAGCAAACTTGCCCCGTGTTCAATGCGCCTTCTAGCTCCATTATAAATTTCTTCACAAAAGGACACGTAATCATCTAAGCATAAATAATCCAAGTAAATCATATATGGGGTAGGTACAGTTAATCATACACTAAGAAAAACTGTACAAGTTAAATCGCAGATATTAAGATAAGTATTAGAAATTAGAAAAAGAATGAAGCGACAAAAAATTACTTCTGAGTGCAAAAAACAGAAAAATCGTAATAAATGTTTACTGCATGTAAATAACGCTGCAAAACTACAATGACGATTGTAAAAAGCAAGAAGAAAGGTACTCTGTGACTGGTTGCGCAATCTATCCACAAACAGGCGATTTATGAGGACTGCGCCTACTTACCCCTGTAGCCAACTAGCCCCGGTCTCCCCTACTACTGTTTTCTAATAGTAATCGTCAATTTATTGAATCACAGAAATTTTAATAACTTTCTGCGTTTAAATAACAAAAACAATTACTACTCGAAAATGGTAATGGTACTCAAAAGTAAAGAGCTAACTTACCTTATATATCAAACGCAAAATATATAAAATAATATAAATATATAGTAGGAGAGCTGTTGAACATTTTTGAGTAGGTATTTGAGGCACCCTGAATATTTGTGCAGCACTTCTTTTGTAATGCCTGAATACAAAATCGAATTTCTGGCTGAAGGATCGTGGCCTAAAACCTGTGCCAGACACGTGTCAAGTGCCATTTTTTGACACTACCCCAAAAAAGTATTTGAAGCACGCTGAGATTGAAACAGAATAATATTTATACTTAGAAAAAAATATTTTGAAAATGACAGACACTTTAGTCGGCACAAAAACTGTGGCAGACACGTGTCAAGTGCCATTTTTTGTCTGGCACAGGTTTTGGGCCACGATCCTTCAGCCAGACATTCGATTTTGTATTCAGGCATTACAAAAGAAGTGTTGCACAAATTTTCAGGGTGCCTCAAATACCTTCCCTAAAATGTTTAACAGCTCTTGGACTAATATAAAATAATTAAATAGTACAATTAAACAGAAATATTAACTTTTTCTTTCATTTGTTTCGTATGACTGCTCTCAAATTCTGTACAGGGTGAAACCACCAGTAATTGATACCTTAAGGATTCCTTCTTGATCAAATCACTGTTACAAAGTTTTAAATCTATGTTTAATCTTATTTTTATTTCTGAAAGTATAGTAGAGATATATTGAAAAATCATTGTTGGCAAAATTTAGGAAAACTATACTTTTTACTACTAAAACATTATTATTTTTTTCATAAACATGGTCAAAAACTCCAGCTACTCATACCAACCCTATTTTGAAACACCAATTACTCAAACATAAATTATAATAGTTAAGACCAATAAGTTACACCTAGATAGCATAACTTCGCAGAACTTTAAAAGAAAATGTTTATTTGAGAAAGATTTTTGCGGAAGTAGCAGTTATTGATTAAATATCAATAACTGTGAGTTTCATCCTATCTGAAAAAATTTGCATTGAAAGCCATGTGGTCGAAGACCCCTGAAAGATCGCTGAGAACCTTGGTGTCCAAGAACCACAGTTTAAGAACCCCTGTCCTATATTCTCATTTAAATTTATTTTCATAAAAATTGGATATTCTCCATTTTAATAATGTGTTAGGTATGACAAAACAAAGATCTCGTTGATGTTTCACATTTTTAGATGCAAAATCATCTAAGTTACAAGAGTTTTTATACTTGTTCGTTTAATTTTTGACGTACTATGTCTAATTTGTTTTTGTTTATTTTTGATTTTTTTTTTTGGAGGGGGGGGGGGGGTTGGCGGGGGGAGGGCTTTTTTAAAGAAAAAATGTCGAGTAGAGCTCCATACAAGGAATGTTTGAATTCATAGGACATTCAATATATTACAAAACTAACGTTTGTTAATAACCATATAGAAAGATTTTTTCTTTCCTTCTTTAATAAACAAAACTAAAAGAGAAAAAAAACACGGAATCATGAAACACCATGAAATCTAAAAGAATATTCATTTTACCACGCCAGGAAATACTACATTTGAAAGTTTTTATATAAAATCCGAACTAAGAACATCCTACAGCGTTGAACTTAAAATTTGCATACTGAAAAAATAATCTAATTAAAGGTATGACAAAGATGCAAAACTAAGAATTTTATTTCATCTTAAAAAATAAATAAACTTTATCCATTGAGAAAGAAGAAAAAATAATTAGAGAGAAAATTTTAAATGTACTTTTATTGATAAAACGTTACACTGCATAAGATATTTAAAAGATATTTTTTTTGTTGTTTCAACAAGTAAGTGCTACAAAAAATTAATTAATGATATCATGTTACCTTGTTTTTATGCATCATTATTTTTATCCAATGTAAAAGTCATTCTGATATGTTAATGAATAAATATATGTTAAGAAATATGTCTACTGTATTAATCTAATTAAACATAATTTTATTACTAGGTTACAGTTCATTGAGTATAAGAAAAAAGAGGAAATATTTTAACAAAAGTAAAAAAAACTCCTTAATTTCAGATTTTGTTAAAGTGCCAAAGTGATTTTGATTAACACATTAACCGCTAAAACTATAAGGTAGGGGTTTTCAACTTTCTTTTAAGTCGTCTCTACCACAAATTGAGAAAGGTAATTTTTGCTATATTTTAACCGCAAAATCTCTACCATGTGAATAAGACGAAATTCTAAGTTCTAAAATAGTGGTAGTTATGTAGTTAATTCACAATGGTGATTCAATTTAACCAATGCGTCAATGTTTTGCCAGCAGTTAATGAGTTAATGAATACTTTTTAATTTTTTAAAACATTTATGATGAAAACGACACATCATTTCAATACTTAAATTGTTCGTTTTTCTTCATTTATATGCTTGCGTGCATACATATGCTAAATATTCTCGCTACGTAGTGTTTGTTATTTTAATTGGTCAAAATTATCAGGAAACCTTCAACACTTTTTACAAGGATGTTATAAGATTAAGCTGTATTTCTTCTAATCAACTCAGTTTCATTAATGCAAATTTTTTGTTAACGCACAACAGTATAATTTGATTTGCATACTATGGCTATTAACATATAATTTTTAATATTATGTTATTTTAATTTTATTTAGTTTTTATACTTGTTCCTTCCATTTTTGCCGCCTATGTCCTTAATAATAGCTGTTCTTTTTACTTTCTTTAATTAAAAAATGTCTAGTAGAACTATTTATAAGAAATGTCTGAATTCGTAGAGCATTTACGTAAATCACAAAACTAACGTTTGTCAATAAACATCTGCAAAGGTTGTTTTTCTTTTTTTCTATTCACCTTTATCAAACAAAAGTAAAAGAGAAAAAAACAGAGAATCATGAAAAGCCTTGAAATCTAAAAGAATATTCATTTTATCGCAGCAGGAAATACTACATTTGAAAGTTTTTATCAAATTCCGAAATAATAACATTCTTGAGCGTTGAACTTAAAATTTACTTAAGTTTAGTTGGGGCAAGTGGGACATGATTTTGCAATGTGATTCTGGGGCTTCTGACAATTCAACTTCAAAAAGCTAATGTTCATTTGAATTAAAGTCTGAACTTCTGTAAATGTGTTCAGTTTGGTTCCCTCTATCAGACAGAAATGCTCAAAATTATACTTTAATATTTAAAAATATAAAAATATGCATTTTTCATCTTTTTTTCCTCGTGGGTCCAATTGCCCCATAAAGATGGGATAACTGGACCAGGAGGGTCTATGTTCCACACGCGTTTATTTCTTTTTCATATGGGATATCAGGTCCTGTTTGAAAAAGATTAAACAACTTTAAAAAAATTTAAACCAGACAGATCATGTAAATTATATGTCAATAAAGAGCGTTGTAAGGGAAACCTTTGCTGTCAATGTGTCTAAAAAAAAGCACTAAAAGTGAAAATATTAGATTTATTTATACCAAAAACATGAAAATTAAGTAAGTACTTATGTACTTTAGTATAGGTAATAAGTATAAAAGTCAGATGGGTATTTTAAGGAGGAAAAATAGCTAGGTAAATCTATGAACAAACGGCTACGTAAGTACTTAAGTACTTTAGTATCTAGGAGTCGCATTATATAGGGATAATTTTATTGTTCCTATCAGAACTCTTAATGAGTTACCTTCATGATCATTTTATTTAACATATTCTAAAGAAAGGTGTGATGAAGATATTATTTTCAAAATAGTAGTAGGGACAATACAAGTTTCCCTATAGAATGAGACACCTGTGTATCGTACATTTCAAGGTTTGGCTATCTCGCTTTCAGAAGCAAGGTACTTGCATTCGTAAAATGTTGAAATAATTTAATGACACCAGTATTTACAAGAGAATCTATTTGAAATCAAGTAAAAGTATAATTTCGCGTACTTAATAAAGGTGAAATTTTCGTTATAAAATTTTGGTACCAATGTGGCAATTAGGAATTTAAATTATGTGATGCCATAATGGCATCACCGGCTCTGAAGGAGTAGAGAAATTTGGTTTGATACCACTCAATATGCTTTTTTAAAATTTTATTACGTAATTTTAATAAGGTATTCTGTAATTTTCTTTATTGTGAGCAAAAAGCAATGGAGAAATTTACTTCCCGTTGTAAGAGAAACTCAAAAAAGTTTTTTATAACTATTGGGGTAACTGGATTCAGCATGGACCAGTTACCCCATTCTTGAAACAATTATGGGGTAACTGGGAGACCGGGCTTACATTTGAAACATGAAGTAAATAAGTATAGATACCTAATAATATTAACGTAGTTATATGCCTAATCTTTTTTTTTTTAAAAAAAAAAGATTGTTTAATAAAAGTACTTACAGTATTTTAATAAAAAACCGAGGAAGTTCAGCCAAATTCACGTTATTTTTCAAAAAAGAAACGTTAATTTTTGACAACCTATCACAGCAAAGAGAGAGTTATGATTGAGTTGACACACGTTGTTTTAGGAAGTAGAGGTTAAGGGGCATTGTTCACAAAAGCTAAAACTTAAAATGCATCAACGGTTTTTTATAAAATAGCCTATGGCCCAGTTACCTCGTGGATCCAGTTACCTCGACTAACCTTACTGAAAAATGAAGCTAATTAAAGCTATGACCCAGATGCAAAACTAAGAACTTTTTTAAATCTCAAGAAAGATCTAAACTTTATCCATTAAGAAAAAAAAATGATTAGAAAGAAAATTTTAAATGTCATTTTAGTGAGAAGCCGTTACACTGCATAAGATATTAAAAAATAATTTTGTTTTTTTCAACAAGTAAGCGGTGATAAAAAATTAATTGATTGATATCATGTTACCTTCTTTTTATACAACCATGTTACATTGTTTTTATACAGCCTTGTTACCTTGTTTTTATATATCATTATTTTTATTCAATGTAAAAGTAGTTCTGATATGTTAATAAATAAATATATATTAAAAATATATGTACTGTAATAATCTAATTGAACATAATTTTGTTAATAGGCTATAGTGCATTAAGCATAAAACAGCGGAAATATTTTAACAAAAGTTAAAAAATTTCCTTTATTTCAGGTTTTCTTTAAGTGCTAAAATGGCCATAAATAACACATTAACCGCTAAAACAATGAGGTAAGGGTTTTTCCTATTTTTTGTAAATCGCCTGTACCACAAATTGCGAAAAGTAATTTCTGCTATATTTTAACCGCAAACTCTCTAATATTAAATAAGACAAAATTTTTAATTCTAAAATAGAGGTAGTTAGGTAGTTAATTCAAGATTATCATTCAATTTAAGTAATGTGTCAACGCTTTGCCAGCGGTTAATGAGTTAATGAATACTTTTTCACTTTTAAAACATTTATGATGAAAACTGTACAACAATTTCATCACTTAACTTGTTCATTTTTCTTCATTTCTATTCTTACATGCATACATATGCTAAACATTCTCGCTATGTACAGCGGTGGTCAGAATCATAAGAACAATTGAAAATTGCACAGAAAAAATTCATTTCTGAACTACATAAAGTGAAATTTATACGTAAAATACTTTTTTATTCTAGAAATCATTGTAGAATGCAAAACATTGGAAAATGCAAAATATGAATGTTTTGCCATAATTAACAAAGTATATCATTGTAAAAATTGGACAAAATTATAAGGACAATAAATGTTTTTGCCTGAAACACACTAATAATTAATAATCTTCCCCTTCTGCTCAATCACATTTATCAGTCTTGACGTCATGGAGTTTGACAATTCCTTAAGAACGTTCTTGAAAATTTTTGAACAGGCTTTTTCAATGGAGGACATAAGCTCTTCCTTGTTTTCATATTGTATACAATTTTTGTATACTTCGTGTGCCAGAATACCCCACAGATTTTCCATTAGATTCAGATCAGGTCTTCTGGTCCGCCAATGAAGTAGTTTCACGAAATTAGCAGCAAACCACGATTTTGAAATTTGAGAAACATGCACTGAGGCATTGTCCTGCTGGAAAAAAATAGTCTCCACTCGTTATTAACTGTGCTTCTGGTAAAATATTATCGCCCAATACATCAAAATAACTCTCGGAATTCATTCTACCCTGCACAAAAACTATTGGAGTAGTTACACGAGTTGCGAAACCTCACCAGACCATTACTGAGCCACCTTCAAATGCACGCTTTGAGAAAATTTCTTTTTATCTTTGGAGATCATACGAAAAGTAGCGAAAACCATCTGGTCCCTCCAAATTAAACTTTTTCTCATCGGAAAAGACAACATCATCCCACTTTTCTTCACATAGTAATACATTTTTTTGGCAAACTCCATCCTCAGTCTCTTATGAACTTTTGTAAGAGGCAGTCCTGACATATGTTTACCATAGTGAACCTTTTTTTTCTTTTTGTAAAACACGTCGAACAGTTCGAGCACTACATTCTAAGTTTAATTCACGTTTTATTTCTGTTCAGATTTGTTTTTTGGAGCAATCTCGCTTTATTATCATTCTTTTCTCCAGTACAGAAGCAGAAAATGGCCTACTTGTATGTCTTTTCCGTCCATATTTACCGGGATTTTTAAGATAATCGTAAATAACTGTTCTTGATCTATTGAACTTTGTCGCAATTCGACGTACAGAAAGTCCTGAACTTTTAAATGCATCCACTTTCCCTTTCTCAAACTCCGAAATCTTTGTACCTAGCGGCATGACTGAAAAACAGAATATGACGATCCCAAACGCTTACTACGCATTTATATCGTCCGGGAGTGCCGTGTGCAGAGCAAAAAACATGCAAATTTTGCTTTTTAGAACGCACAAATACAATTGTTCTTATAATTTTGTCCATATCACATGGCTGTATAAATCCATAATACATTTTATGATTATGAATTTTCCACATATTTCCACAAAAACTTATAAAAATATTCTTCATTTTTCATTGGTTTCCCGCCATTAAATTTGCATAAGTTTCCGGCCAAATGTAGCCAAGATTTGGCGATTTTTGCCTTGTCCTTATAATTTTGACCACCACTGTAGTGTTTTATTTTAACAGATCAAAATTATCAAAAAACCTTCAACACTTTCGACAAGGATGTTATGGTACTAAAATGTATTTTTTCCAATTGACTCAATTTCACTAAAGCGTATTTTTTGTTAATGCACATGCATATAATTTGATTTATATACTATAGTTATTGACATAGAATTTTTAGTATTATATTATTTTAGTATTATTTAGTTTTTTATACATGGTTCTTTAATTTTTGCCGTCACTGTGCCTAATAAAAGCTATTTATTTTTTCTTTCTTTTAATAAAAAATATTGAGTAGGACTCTATACAAGAAATTTCTGAATTCGTAGAATTTTTGCCGCCACTATGGCTAATAAGAGCTATTTATTTTTTCTTTCCTTTAATAAACAAGTTGGAAATTGCTCGTCAAACGTGGCAAATGAGGTGCGTTCGTACTATAACTACTTTTATAATTATTTTTTGCACCCCATATTGTACTGAATGTATATTTTCTTGCACTTCCTAAGTGTATAGTCTGTAACTTCATTAAACTTCACTTGCAATATTTTTTTTTTCCATTCCCCGTAATATAACGGAACACTTTTGACTGTCCTTGTAATTAAACTATACATCCGATTTTCATAAAATTTGAAATGGCTCGACAAAATTTTGCAACAATTATATATTTAAAATTTCAGACCGTTCGGAAGGCTGTAACATCATTAAAATGGACTTGCAATAATTTTTTCCCATTGGCCGTAATGTAAAGAAAAACTTTTGACTGTCCCTGTAATTAAATTATACATCCAATTTTCATAAAATTTGAAATGGCTCGACAAAATTTTACAATAATCATATATTTAAAATTTCAGACCATTCCGTTTGGGTAGTTTTTGCTCTGTTATATGCGGACAGACAGACGGACGGACTGAACGACGACTATAGGTGCTACGTATTTATGTAATTACGAACGCACCTAAAAATGTTGAGTAAGACTCTATGCAAGAAATTTCTAAATTCATAGAATTTTTGTCGCCTCTTTACCTAATAAAAGCTACTTATTTTTGCTTTCCTTTAATGAAAAACGTTGAGTTGGATTCTATACAAGAAATTCTAAATTCATAGAATTTTTGCCGCCACGGTGCCTAATAAAAGTTATTTATTTTTTCTTTCCTTTAATAAAAAATGTTGAGTTGTTCTCTATACAAGAAATTTCTAAATTCGTAAAATTTTTGCCGCCACGGTGCCTAATAAGAGTT
Source organism: Maratus speciosus (assembly GCA_963932465.1). Classification (NCBI taxonomy): domain Eukaryota; kingdom Metazoa; phylum Arthropoda; class Arachnida; order Araneae; family Salticidae; genus Maratus; species Maratus speciosus. The sequence goes on from OZ010786.1 coordinate 258,152,352, forward strand.
ATTTATTTTTTATTTCTTTTAATAAAAAATGTTGAGTAAGACTCTATACAAGAAACTCATGAATTCGTAAAATTTTTGCCACCACTGTGTCTAATAAGAGCTATTTATTTTTTCTTTATTTTAATTTTTTTTTAATGTTGAGTAAGACTCTATACAAGAAATTTCTGTATTCGTAGAATTTTTATCGCCACTGTGCCTTACCTTCATCTAAAATAAGAGCTGTTTATTTTTTCTTTTCTTTAATAAAAAATGTTGAGTACGACTCCATACAAGAAATTTTTGAATTCGTAGAATTTTTGCCACCTATGTGCCTAATAAGAGCTATTTATTTTTCTTTCTTTTAATAAAAAATGTTGAGTAGGACTCTATACAAGAAATTTCTGAATTCGTAGAATTTTTATCGCCACTGTGCCTTACTGTCGTCTAAAATAAGAGCTGTTTATTTTTTCTTTTCCTTAAAAAAATGTTGAGTAGGACTCTATACAAAAAATTTCTAAATTCCTAGAATTCTATTTTTTAAAAATAAGAGCTATTTATTTTTTCTTTACTTTAATAAAAAATGTTGAGTAGGATTCTATACAAGAAATTTCTGAATTCGTAGAAATTTGCCACCTGTGTGCCTAATAATATCTATTTATTTTTTCTTTCTTTTAATAAAAAATGTTGAGTAGGACTCTATACAAGAAATTTCGGAATTCGTAGAATTTTTATCGCCACTGTGCCTTACTGTCGTCTAAAATAAGAGCTGTTTATTTTTTCTTTTCCTTAAAAAAATGTTGAGTAGGACTCTATACAAAAAATTTCTAAATTCCTAGAATTCTATTTTTTAAAAATAAGAGCTATTTATTTTTTCTTTACTTTAATAAAAAATGTTGAGTAGGATTCTATACAAGAAATTTCTGAATTCGTAGAAATTTGCCACCTGTGTGCCTAATAATATCTATTTATTTTTTCTTTCTTTTAATAAAAAATGTTGAGTAGGACTCTATACAAGAAATTTCGGAATTCGTAGAATTTTTATCGCCACTGTGCCTTACTGTCGTCTAAAATAAGAGCTGTTTATTTTTTCTTTTCCTTAAAAAAATGTTGAGTAGGACTCTATACAAAAAATTTCTAAATTCCTAGAATTATATTTTTTAAAAATAAGAGCTATTTATTTTTTCTTTACTTTAATAAAAAATGTTGAGTAGGATTCTATACAAGAAATTTCTGAATTCGTAGAAATTTGCCACCTGTGTGCCTAATAATATCTATTTATTTTTTCTTTCTTTTAATAAAAAATGTTGAGTAGGACTCTATACAAGAAATTTCGGAATTCGTAGAATTTTTATCGCCACTGTGCCTTACTGTCGTCTAAAATAAGAGCTGTTTATTTTTTCTTTTCTTTAAAAAAATGTTGAGTAGGACTCTATACAAAAAATTTCTAAATTCCTAGAATTCTATTTTTTTAAAAATAAGAGCTATTTATTTTTTCTTTACTTTAATAAAAAATGTTGAGTAGGATTCTATACAAGAAATTTCTGAATTCGTAGAAATTTGCCACCTGTGTGCCTAATAATATCTATTTATTTTTTCTTTCTTTTAATAAAAAATGTTGAGTAGGACTCTATACAAGAAATTTCGGAATTCATAGAATTTTGTCGCCACTGGGCCTATTAGGAGTTATTCATTTTTTCTTTCTTCTAATAAAAACATTTCAGTAAGACTCTTTACAAGAAATGTCTGAATTCGTAAAACATTCACTATATCACAAAACTAGCGTTTGTTAATAAACATTTACAAATATTTCTTTTTCTTTTCACCCTTATTAAACAAAACAGAAAGAGAAAAAAAGCAGAGAATTATCAAACGCCATGAAATCTAAAAGAATATCCATTTTACCGCGACAGGAAACACTACATTTGAAAGTTTTTATACAAATTCCGAAGTGATAACATTCTTGGGTGTTGAACATAATATTTGTGTACTGAAAAATGAAGCTAATTAAACCCAGATGCAAAACTAAGAATTTTATTCCTTCTTAAGAATGAACTAAACTTTATCCATCGAGAAAAAGGAAAAAAATAAATATTTTCATTTGAAAGAAAAATTAAATATAATTACAGTGCGAAAATGCTACACAGCATAAAATCTTAGTAAGTAAATTTGTTGTTTAATTAAGTCATTAGAGAAAAAAATTAATTAACGGTATCATATTCTGTTGATTTTCTGTATCGTTATTTTTATCAAACGTAAATATAATATTACATGTTTAAGAAAATATTTAATATGAGAATGAAACTTTTTTGTGTATTAATAAATTAGAACTCAACAAACATTTTATTTACCTGAAAAAGGTCTTTAAATGAATGTTAATTAGAATTTATATACAGATTTATTTCAAAGCTAGAAAACAAGGTACTTTGCTCCTATAAATGCCTTGGCGTTTTTTATTTTTTAAAGTCTTGTGCAAGACTGGCTTTAGAAAGTGAGATTTGTTGCCAAATATCTATAAAAACAAACCTAGTTAACGTTTATGCTTGTTTAGATAATATATACAAGGTGTCCCTGAATTCCTGAAGGTAAAGTACACATAAAGTAGCAATTTTTGCACAGCTATATAGGATCGGAAATGAAAAGTTTTGGCAAAAAACAAGAAATGCGGAGGAAATGAGAATAAGCGTTTTATTGGCATAACTATTACAATAAGTGATCAAATGTACCACCAACAACATCGATACATACCTGGCAGCGTCTAGCAATTGATTGGCGCACCCTTTCGAAGGTTCTAGATGTCTCATCTATGAGACACCAGTTGACTCTGATGAAGACCTCATTCCAAGACTTTCAGTCGTTGCTGCAAATGTACGTGAAACACTTGGAATCTGCGAAAAGGCGAGCCAATCTCTTGCTAGAAGCTGCCAGTGGCACATCTTAGCACTTATTGTAATTGTTATGTCCATAAAACGCTCGTTTTCATTTTCTCCGCATTTCTTGTTTTTCACCAAAACTTTTCATTTCCGACACCGCATTGCTATACCAAAACTGCTTCTTTATGTGTAATTTATCTTCCCTTACAGATTGGCCCATGAATCTGGAGACACCCTGTATATATAAAGTGGGACCTCGTTATCCTGACACACGGTTTTCACGTCACTCCGCTTATCACGTCAGTTTTTCGATGTCCCGATTTTCTGTATATTATTTTAATGTAAATAAACTCCGGATTTTACTTCGTTCAGCAATTTTCAACTCCGGATATCCCGACGGTTTAGGAAAATTGTCCATTTTTCATAATCCCTCTTATAAGCAAGGAAATTAATCTGTTAGAAATGTCTTAGCCAAACTTTTCACAAAAGTGAGTAAAATACCCATTGAGATAAATGAGAAATTTTAATTCGATATTTTATCTGAATAAATAAACCCACACACTATGAATGACCCCACTTAAGCTCCAGATAGACGTATCAGTCTACTCGCAGTCTTTTTGCTCTGGTCAGGTGGCGCTTTCTTGTGGTTACACGGGATTTTTCATCGACTAAAACCGAAGCATTGCATTGCATTGAAACGATCTGAAATTATATAACATCCATTTTTGAAACAACGAATATTGATTACAATCCATTATATAATATTGAAAAAAGAATTGTTGAACTCACTTCTAGGGATAAGCAAACCTTAATTCATCAATATTTCATGTAACAATAAAAAAAACAAGTCATCATAAATTTGATTTTTATTATTTTCAATTTTGTTTTTGTGTTTATTTTGTTTAATAATAATGTTTTATTGCTTAAAACTGCAAGAACATTTATGAATTTAAAATCGTCTTAAATTAATTAAAAATAAAGCTTTAAAACATATTTTTATCCAACTCCGGTTACCGCGACACTCCACTTATGACGACACTTTTTTTTTGTAATGAAAGTGTCGGGATAACAAGGTTCAACTGTATATTCATTTTATATATAGTATTTATATATACATTATAACTATTTTTTTATATTTTATATACAAATTTCTTCTTCTTGTATATAAAAATAGAAAAATGGCTTCGATTTATTAAATAAATGGTATAAATATTGAAAAAATTACTCGTGTATATTAAACAGTGAATAGGTTGCCAGAAAATGTGTTGTTTATTCTCTCGGCCAAGACTATTTTCTCTATCTCGCCAAGGCACGTAAACAGGAAAGCACCCGAAAAACACTCGCGTTGATAAATTTTAAATTTATTCCTATCTCTGTAATTTCCAGCTAACTACTGTTGACTTGATATTGTCCCCATAAAACCATACATTTTAATCTTTTCCTAAATGCATGTAATTTTGAAGAGCTTGAAAACATATTTTATTATATAGCTAGTGAAACTCCGTTTATCATTTTTTTTAAATTAAACACGCCATATTAATTTTGACTGAAAATACAGCTATCAACTAGATATAATGTGCACTGTTAAATGCTGTTATTGCGGATTACGATAGCATATTTCTTGTCGAAAAGAAAGCTTGTAGTATCTAGTTCGCTGACAAGGCTACTGGAAAAAAATCATTAAAACCATCTGACCGCCGCAAACTGATATATCCTTTAACTAAGCTGTAGTTTTTACTGTAACAGAAGCAGTATTTAAATTGGTATAATTCAACAGCCAAAACCCTGAACCCTCCGAGCGTCTTGCAAAAGGGTAAAATTGTAATGTTGTTTTCTTTGCATTTTATTTTAAATGCTAAGAAAATATGATTATTCCAACATTATAAAAAAAAAACTTAATTACAAATATGAATGTAACCCTTGAGAGTATTAATCATTCTTCAATGTATTTAAAATTCATTAAATATATAGAATTATATTATCTTAAATATTACGTGTATTGCTGAGAAACCTGGAGCTTAGTGAACGGTTTATTACGTCCCAATCACTTAGAGGGTTAAAAAATTAAGTTATGATTAATAATCTCAAGTCTTATATAGGCCATACGTAATTTAAAATAAACGGTCAAGTACGAGCATTACTCGCTCACAGAGGATTCCGTAGAATAAATATATGAATTTGTAATTTTATTATAAAAAAAAAACCGTTGCTAAAAGAATACCAAGACTTTGTAAAAAACTATACAACGTATGGTTGGGTATAACTGTATATATTAGAAAAGTGTAAATGGGTATACCATGAAAGTTCAAAGAGATATGGAACCTAAATAATATCAAATATAGCTATTCGTATAACTCTTTTTTTAATATTATCCTAATCTGTTTATGATGAACTTAATTCGGTACTGACAATAAAAGCAGTGCATAGTTAAACTTCATTTGGCATTTCATGAAACTAAATTCAGCGTAGTAATAACCTTTATTTCTACAGTGTAGCTAAAACAAAACCTTTGTTCAAAGTTTAAATTTGGCATTGTGCTAAGCGCGCTTCGAATTGAGGTCTCAAAGTTGCAACGAGGCGCCGCCTTGGTCAGTGCCGCGTTTTTCCAGGTAGGTGTTTAATTAACTTTTAAAGTCACTCGAGGCGTATTGAGAGATACAATCAATGCAAACTATCGCGAATCCCACAGTGTTTATGCGATTCATTCTAATTAAATCTTTCGAGGGCGATGCCCTTAAAAAAAGGACACCTAATTTTAATTCCAAAACAGACAAACGGCACCAAGAATATTTAATTAAAATTTTCCTTTTATCATGTAAGTGAAAATAAGCAAGTTCGCATTTTCTAATAAATTCGTTTATAAATTCTGGTGCCAGTTCATTATTTCATAAGTTTATAAATAGAATTACTCCGTGCCGGAAAGGATTAAGTGGTCGCAGGACTCTTAAAGCTTCAAAATTTAAGAAACTTTAATTTTTTTTTATGTTAAACTCCTATCATTTCTGAATATTTTGATATAATTGTTTCCTTGAAATTTCCATTTGAACAGAAATTTTGGATTTTAGAATTATACCCGCTCAATAGCTGAAGCGGCTTTTCCGAAACTTTAAAGTCATTATTTTCCAAATGGCGTTTCTTGGGCATAACGCGCAGGATACCTCAAAAACTTCTGAATATTTTTTCATGAAATTTTCAAAACACATATTTCATGTTAGTCTGTATAAAATGAACCTAAAATTTCCTTCTTATTGTTCAAAAAAATATTTTTTTAGGTAATTTTACTGTTGAAATTTTCAAAATTTTGAATTAGCTAAATGCAACATTGCATTAAAAATATAAAAATACTTTAAATACAAATTTATTTAAGTTCAGGGAAAGTATTACAATCTGAAGTATAAGTAAGCACCAAAATATTCATTCTAGTTGCAATAATTATTTCGTAATCCTGCGCGTAAACTGTTATGCCAGTTTTTTGTTCGACAAATGTCCAACAGTTTCGAGCCCCCTATAAATACTAATTCTGTATCTTGCAATTTTTTAAATACATGAAACGAAAGAACATACTTATATCGTTCATCCCAATTAAAATTGTGTTTTAAAATCATATACATTTTAAGACATTAAATGCTGAAATGGTCTTTTTTTCATTTTTTCCACTTTTTAGAGTCCCGAGACCCCTTAAATTAGTATGTTTTTAAGAATTTGACGTTTATTGCTTTTATACTGTTACTGGACATTACATTATACATATATATCATTAAAAGTTGTTAACTAGACATAGAGTACGCCGCCTCTGTCCTTGCGTATGTCCAAACTGACGGTACCTTTAAGGGTTAATATCTCGGCTAATTACCGATGATTTTTTTCGAAAATCATTATCAACAATGCTTTTATTCTTCTGCAACAATAGGTATATTCAGCGATGCTCAACAATTTTTCTGAATGCCCGAAAATCGAAATTTGTGTATAACAGAAAAATGCTAATTACTCAAAAACTATGTGACCTAGGGTAATCGCTATAATTTTCCGGCAAGGCTTATATTAACGTCTACTACCTCTAATTTTTTCCTAATTTTAGTTTCAGTAGATTCGGAATCAGATGGGGGAACATTTTTTTGCTCTACATTTTCAACAATATCTTTGAAAATATAATACCTAAAATTAAAAGGAATGTATTTTTGAGTTCAGCGTTACAAAAGCTTTCACAGGATACCCCCACATGATATACAAAGCAAATATTTTTTTTTCAATTAGCATAATTAGCCCCTCTACTTTTTTTACTAAATATATTTATGAATGTTTATTAATCTTAAAATATGTGGGTCAATGGTCTTTATAACTTCTCCGAATTTGAACTTTCTACGTTCCATAGTTTACGAGTAAAATGGCTGTGACAGACAAACAGACAGACAGACGGACAGACACAGGAGTGATCTTATAAAGGTTCCTTTTTTACTTTTTAAGTACGGAACCCTAAAAATATATCACGTTTGAAAAAACATCTTTTCCTCCATTTTTAATAAATTACAGAGAAAAAAATTACAATTTTGCCCTTTTGCTCGGCAGTCAGGGGGTTAAAGGAAACCTTTTGGTCTATGGAAGATAATTGTTTAACGTTAATTTTAACAATTTTAGGCTACTTAAAATATTATGAAACTGATACGCATTGTTGATTTGAACTACAACATGTTTCCTATATAGAAAATATTATGCCTATTTGCAGCGACACACAAAGAAACCTGTTGCATTATTTTCTGTAGTATTTAAAGTGCGATTTATGAACTTGATATACGTTATACTGAATTGATCAATTTCATCTACCCTCTAGAAAATACAGAATGTTGAAAAGTCATAGAAGTTGTAATTTTCCAACTGACTAAGAACCTCTGCTTAAGCTGCCAACACACTGACAACTGAACTAACGCGAAAAAAACCGACAGACACGATTCAATAAGACAACTTTTTGATAATGACATTTGGTCTGTTATATGAAAAAAGCAGCAAAATAAATCGCAAGTAATGAACAAGTAAACGCTGGATACGTAATTATGTTTCATTAATTCAACGCAATTATTCTAATTGGTAAATAAATCATAAGAGTTTTTTTTTTTGAAAATTATAGAATCCTTTATAGAATCATTTTTTCCCTCAGTCGAAAAATTGCAACTCCTTTGATTTATTTACCAATTAGAATAACTTTCAAAATACTCAATTATTGCCTTAAGTGATAAACATACATTTTAAAATAGGCAAAAATTTATTTATTTACATTTCGATATGTTTCATTACATCAGACAGCAACATTCTCAAGAAAATAGAATGATAAAAATATTTTCTCAAAAATTCAAATCGAAAAACTAGTAAACAAAAACGAAAAAAAAAATCACGCGAACACAAGGATAATGAAATTAACTGCAATATTAAAAATGGAAATTTGTAAACGTGAATTATTTTACATTATTGTTTCATGATTGTGTGTAGCATTTCTTTCCAAATTTTAGGGAGCTGAAGACACTGAATCCTTGTTAATATTCTCATTGCGTAAGAAGATCTCTATTGATTCGCTGATGATGGCTGGCAAATAAGATCTTATTGGATAAATTATTCTACTGTTTTTAAAATCAATTTGGAAAGGTTCTCTGTTATATAGTCTGGCCAAAGCTGTAGTTTTCTTGTAGTATTTGATGTCTGCTATATGTTCTTTGATCCTAGTTTTTCCGAACTACTATTAGATAATAGTGCTTAAAATTTAATTTTAGCTCCAAAAAATTAAAAAATTTCAAATTCTTTTCACGTTTTTCAAGTGTAAAAAAATAGTAATACCCAAAATACATGAATTATTTTGGTTTTAGCATGTCCTTCTATATATAAAAAAAAGTTTTGATTTGGAAATAGACCAATGAAAATCTGCGTAGATATTCCGAGTAGATCGGCAGCCAATTTGAATGCTTAAGCATGGCCTTTCATCGTTAATATTAAAAAAAACTGTTGCATACAAAAATATGAAAATCGGTGGTATTTAAGGGAAATGTTTGATAAACACGCTGATGCAGACAGTTTTCAAATCGAAGAATTATTTTAAGAAATATTTAATTCCAAATTTGGACAAAATCGTTCCATTAAAAAAGTTTTATTGGAGCAAAAACTAAGCATGAGAATTTAATCATTTTTAGATCATTTTATACGTTATAAGTTCCCTGTATGCAAATTGTATTTATTTTTCTTATTTGACTCATTTTTTGAGGTTTTATTTCTATTATAATTCAAATTTTCAGCATTTCGAGAGATATTTTTTACAAATTTTAGAAAATGTTATTAATTTAAACTGTTGCTAATTGCATAAAGAGCGCAAACAATAATGTTTACTTCAAATAAAAATTTATTTACACGTGACTATTACAAACAGAGAAAAAAACTTTAAAATTAGAATTAAATTATTGTATGTTAAAAATAGGAAAATTACGTCATAAGAACCACATTTACGCTTGAATTTTAAAAGAGAAACAAAATCTTAAAATAAAAAAATCATTATTATGCGTTAAAACTTGTAATTGGAGGAAATTACGTCATATTTAAAATGGCCAAAAAATATGGCAAAACAATTTGAATTGAAAAATATATTTGCGTGAGATATTTTGAGATAATCTTTTCAACTATTATCGTGAATTCGAAGACAGCGCAAATAATATTTCCTTCTAAAAACAAAAGTATTTTCACCTGAATATTAATAAGAGAAATAAAACTTTGGGGTAAACTACGTCAGATTTGAAACGATACATTTAAAATGAATTATTTAAAAGAACTATCTTATAGCGCTGTTAAAAAATACCGGGAGATAATGACACTGTTTACTTAATTCATTTCACATTAGCTTATTTTCAAATGTTTAACTAACTTTTTTTTTAATTAAATACGAAAACAGCCATTGTATCTCTTAACAGCAGCAGATTTGGTCTTAAAAATCCCCAATCGAAGGAAAACTAATGGAAACCCGTTTACAGAAAGATCGCTACTGTTTTATTATTATTATTATTACTATTATTCAATATTTTTAAAGCCGATCAAATTAGCGTGCTTTTTGGATTTTGGTGTGCCTAAACGGAGGTTGGCGAGCGTAGCTCGTAGGGGGCAGAGCCCCCTAGTAGACTATAAAGAAACTTATATTTGGTTAATTTTTGTAAGCTGTAGCTTACATAGTTTAAAAGTAACAGTGCGCGCAAACTCCAAATTTACTAATCTGAGAAGACGCTTTTTTAAACTTTCAATATCTACGGACATTCAATTATACTCACCTTCTATAAATGATTATAACTCAAGAAATAATGCAAATTTTTGAATGGGGTTTTCCGCATATTGTTGAGAAATTTTAAAGCATTCAAAATAAAACAAAAACCGAAAACATATTTTTTGAAAGTTTAAAGGTTGAGCAAAATATAAAAAGGCCGATCGTAAATAAATAGATAATCTAGAGATAATCTCTGGTGATTTCTTCGACTGTCAATCCCAGGTTAGAGGACATTCGAAAGTATCGCTTTTCGTACATTTCTCAAACTTTATTTCGACGCATTGTTGTTATTTTTCATATAAATATGATTTTTAATATTGTTAGTAGGCATTCTAAAAATTATATATTAAATGAAAAAAGTGATCATGTAAAAAAGTAAAAATAAAAAGGTTTGTATCTATATTCTGCAACCCAGGAAGCCCAGGTTTATCCCGTCATTGTTAGCAGTAGCAGTAGCAAAGTGATAGTAGTAACTAAGAACAAACAATCTTCTTGAAACACCATCAAAAATTTGTAAATGCGCTACGCCTTACGAAAGATCTGAGTCTTTCTTCGTCAGGCGCAAAAAAGACGTCCTTCTACTATGAAAGCAGAGCAAGACTGAAATGAGAGACAAGGGAAAGGAAACAAGCTGAAGAAACAGCCAATAGGAAAGTAAAAGACAACAGCCTATCACAGAAGAGAATAATCAAAACAAAAGAACACAAAGTAGGAGGGGCAAAAAATGGGAGGGGGAAAAATACATATAATCCAATATGGGAACACATGAAATTAAAAATGAATAAATAAATGAATAATATATATATTAAAAAAAACAAAAAAAAACAGACTAATAATAATACAAAAATAAATTAAATGGTAGTACTGAAAAGGTTTTTCCAAGCTGCAGTACTACCATTTAATTTATTTTTGTATTATTATTAGTCTGTTTTTTTTTTTGTTTTTTTTTAATATATATATTATTCATTTATTTATTCATTTTTAATTTCATGTGTTCCCATATTGGATTATATGTATTTTTCCCCCTCCCATTTTTTGCCCCTCCTACTTTGTGTTCTTTTGTTTTGATTATTCTCTTCTGTGATAGGCTGTTGTCTTTTACTTTCCTATTGGCTGTTTCTTCAGCTTGTTTCCTTTCCCTTGTCTCTCATTTCAGTCTTGCTCTGCTTTCATAGTAGAAGGACGTCTTTTTTGCGCCTGACGAAGAAAGACTCAGATCTTTCGAAAGGCCTAGCGCATTTACAAATTTTTGATGGTGTTTCAAGAAGATTGTTTGTTCTTAGTCATTCACACCAGTTTTAACTTATTTTCTTTGATAGTAGTAAATTAATAGTAGTAAATTATTATTATTATTATTATAAGTAGTAGTAATACTAGTAGTTCTAGGAGTAGTAGAAGCATAAAGTTTATTAGTTTAATTTACATTTAAAAATAATACATATTCATGTCGAATGGACTTTATCTTTCAAAAATAATATGTTATCCAATTCAGCACATTTTACTATTAGTTATCAAAATCTTCATCATATAAAATATGTTTAAAAGTCAAAGCTATTTTTTCAGCACATTTTTATTATTTCCAACTTTTTTTTTTTTTTTAATCTCTACAACATTTTGTTACAGAAGTTGTTTATAATACATCATAGCAGTTGCATTATAGTGAGATTTAAAAAGTATTATTGTACTTACAAAGATAAACAAAATGTCTTCAACTGTAGAAAAGAAAGTTTGAAACAATTCTAAAATACTAATTAAGATGACAATGCATGAGGCTTATTTATTTTGTCACCTCAAGCAAACATCGCTTTCGTAGATTTAACTACAACCCTAAAGGCTTTAAAACGTACCTAAACTTTATGCTTTAGAAAAATAAGCTTCAAGAGTTAAAAAACTTAAATCAAACTTTAATTAAAAATAAAACTTATTATTTTTCTTTGCCTGAATTTTATTTGTATTGAAAGCAGAGAAAGAATTCGAAATGCAGCGATCATTAGAAGAATTTTTGGATGTTACTTGTCATATTTTTAACCGACTGCCAAGAAGAGTTATGTGTTTCACGCGTATCTGGGTATGTGGGTTTCTTTATACCCTCGAAACATCCCAACGGCTGGATGGATTTTAATGAATGAAGTCTCTATCGATTCGTCTTAACCATCCGAGGGTTACAGGCTAGGTTTTGATTTTATAAATTCAAAATGACGGCCGTAAAATACAAAATGGCGGTAGAGACGAAAAAAAAATTTACGCACCCTATTGAGTGGCATATCATTGGATAGGACTTTCAAAATGAAGACGATGTTTCATTGACTATTTTACAATCAGGAGCTCCGTTTAAATATTGTTAGTATTTGAATCCCAATGAAAAAGGCGTGAGTAAGTTAGATAAAATTGGGACTTACCCGTTCTTCAGGATACTTATCTATTTCGGTGTAAATCCACATTTTGTGTAATCCAATATAATGGTTTCATAATGTAATGTGTTAAGTTGTCATATTTTTAATCAACCACTCTTTATAACCTCCTTTGACAAAAAATTGTAGACTATTATATCAAATGAATAAGCAGTTGTAACACTTTAAGCTATTTAATTCACATTGTTTAAATTGTGAAAAAGAGAGAGCATTTTTCATCCCTCTTCTCTGGAATAACTACATTTTCAGAATGAAAAAATGTTTACATTATAAGATAATAAATCAGTAATAATAATTGTAACAGCAATATCATAATAATAATAATAAATCAGTTTAATGTCTATGAGTCACTCAACAAGTCATTATCTTTATCAAGGTTTTCAAGGTTAAATACATTTTTCACACTTGAAAAGATTTATGGCTGAGTTGAAATGACGCATTATTTATGTAACTGAGGAAATTATCTTTATCACGGCTAATTAGCTTGATTTATATCCATCAACTCCTCCTTAATTTCTGAAGTTTCATTCTCACACAAATTTAAGTTCCTTCTATGGGTTTGAAAAACAGGTTTGGGAACTGGTTTCGTAAACAGGTCTGCTATCATCAATTTGGTTGGGCAGTACTTTAGGTTTATTTCTTGCTTTAGTTGTTTTATCAGGTGGAACCTAATTTCAATATGTTTAGTCTTACTTGAGTGCTTTTCTAATTCTATCATCTTGATCGTGGACTGGTTGTCTTCATATAGGTCTATAGGTAAGGTTTGCTTTAGGTTTAATTCTTCCAGTAGATTGACTAGCCACTTTATTTCAATTGCTGCATTTGCTGCTGACACATACTCGGCCTCTGCCGATGATAATGCAATGCAGGATTGTTTCTTGGTCGACCATTGTATGGGGTTTCTTCCTAACATGTATAGGTTCCCACTCGTTGATTTTCGTGAATCTACATCTCCTCCCCAATCTGCATCCGCATAAACTTCAAGTATCGGTTTCTTTTCTCCGCTTAGAACTAGACTATAATTTTTTGTAGTCTTTAAATATCCTATCACTCTTTTTACTGCATTCCAGTCTTTCATTCATGGTGATTCATTTCTTCTGCTAAGAATGTTTACTGCTGCACAGATGTCAGGTCTGCTTATAGTTGCTAGATATAGAAGTGCTCCTATGGCTTGTCTGTAATATGTGTTGTTTGGTAAAATGTTATCCTCATCATTAAAGCGTGTGTAATTTGTTTCCATGGGTGTGCTACACGGTTTTGCGTCTTGCAAATTAAATTTATTGATTAATTCTTCTATTTTCTGAGTTTGATTTATCATGTAGCTTTTATTTACTTTTTTAATGTTCATAGATAGGTAGTTACTGATGTCACCTAAATCTTTTAGCTCGTATTCTTTATTTAAGCTCGCGATTACTTCCTCTATTATTTCGTCTTTTCCAGCAATTAAAATGCCGTCTACGTATGTTATTATGTATGTTGTGTTATCGCCCCTTTTTCGCGTAAAAAGGCATGAGTCAAATTTGCTCTGACTGAAATTCATCTTTTTTAGTGTTTCTGTGATTTTATTATGCTACGCTCTCGCGGCTTGTTTAAGTCCGTATATGGCTTTGTTTAGCCTACATACTTTATTTTCCTCATTTGGTTTAGCGAAACCTTCTGGTTGTGACATATATATCTCCTCCTCAAGCTCTCCATGTAAGAACGCGGTGTTAATATCGATATGTTTTACTTAAATTTTGATGCAATGCTGTTATTAATAATGCTCTTATTGTTGTATATGACACGACTGGTGCATAAGTTTCATCATAATCCTCCCCGAATTTTTGTGAATATCCTTTTGCAACTAAACGTGCTTTATATTTTTGGATTTTTCCTGTGTTGTCGCGTTTTAGTTTGTAGGTCCATTTGCAACCTATTATTCTCCTATTTGGTGGAGGTTCTACAATTGACCAAGTTTTGTTTTTCATAAGGGAGTTCATTTCGCTTTTCATTGCATCTATCCAATTTTGTTTATCCTTAAAATTTTCCATGTTTTCGATTTCCTCATAATTTTTTGGTTCAGTAGCGTTTTCGTTCTTAACCATGTATATTAACCTATCAGGAGGTACACCTTTATTAATTCTTTCTGATCGTCTAAGTTCTGCTACTGGTTGATTGGACGTGGATGGTGTCTCATTGCTATTTGAAATTTCTATTTCTACAAAGTTTTCGTTAACCCGATTTTCATCTTGTTTTGGTTTGTTTTCTACTTTCTCGTTTCTATATTTAAATTTGTTTTCGAGAAATTTAACGGTTCTCGCGATCTTTATTTCATTTCCTCCTACATATATTCTATATCCTTTGGATTCATTATCATATCCGACGAAAATTCCCTCTATAGCTTTATCGTCTAATTTTTGTCTTCTGGCTTTAGTGATATATGCGAAGGCTTTGCAGCCAAATACCCTAACGTAACTTAAGTTTGGCTGTCTGTTTGTCCATAACTCGTATGGTGTCTTTTCATTTGCTTTTGTCGGTAGTCTGTTTTGCAAATGATTTGCTGTGCAAATTGCTTCCCCCCAGAACTTTAATGGTAAATTTGATTCACTTAACATTGTCCTTGCCATTTCAACTAACGATCTATTTTCCCTCTCTGCCACACCGTTCTGGCTTGCGCAATATGGAACTGTGTGTTGATGTTTTATCCCATTAGCCCTGAGGTAATTTTCTATTTCATCTGATGTGAATTCCCCTCCGTTATCTGTTCTAATTGCTTTCGGTTTTTCTCCAAATTTGTTGTTAATTAACGCGATGAATTCTATAAGTTTTTCGTAAACTTCACTTTTTCTAGACAATAGGTATATGATCGTAAATCGTGAGTAGTCATCAATAAAAGTCAAAAAGTATGATTTTCCCCCCTATTGTCGGTGTTTGAAAAGATCCGCACACGTCGGAGTGAATGAGCTGGAGTCTTTTAGTTGCTCTATACTCTGCAATTTTTGGATAGGGTTCATCAGTTAATTTTGCCTTAATGCACGGTTCGCAATCTATGTTATGCTTAGAGTTGTTTATTTGGATTCCTCTAGCTAATTCCTTTTGCGTAATTTCTTTAATTGATGTTAGATTTCTATGTCCTCACCTACGATGCCATAATTCTAGGCAGTTTTTGTTGTTGCAGCTTTGTGCTACGTTTGCATAGTTTTGGAATGCCAACTGAACTTCGTATAGGTTATTTACTTTTCGTGCTTCTAAGCATATTTCTCCGTTAAGTTTGAACATACATCTATCATTTCTGAATATAATTTCACATCCATTTTGCGTCGCTTTGCTAACCGATAATAAATTTGTTTCGATTTCAGGTACTAGTAATACATTTTTAAGTGTTATTTCATGAACTTTGTTGTCTGATGTTTGCGTGTTTATATTTACTTCACCTGACCCGTAACTGATAAGTTTTTTCCCGTTTGCGATGGTTACATTTGTTTTTTCGCGTGATTTTATTTCTGTAAACATTGATTCTGAACACACAATATGGCTTGAGCTGCCACTGTCTACTATAAATGTTTTGTTTTCTATTCCTTGTGTTATAAAGGCGTAATTTTTATTTTCGCTCGCCCTCCATGTATTGTTTTCATTTTCAGAGTGACTGTACCTACGGTTTGATTCTGGTGTTTGTTCACTTCTAAAATTGTTTTCACTCTTTTGAAAAACTAGTGATGTAGAGTAATGTTTTTTGTTTGGTCTAATGTGTTGATTTTGTGGTGTATTTTGTGTTTTGGCTTTATTATGCCAACATTCTTGGGTATAATGGTTTCTCATCCGACAATTGGAGCAGTATTTATTACTTGTTTTGTTGTTGTAATTTTTCTGTGCTTTAAATGCTCTGGCAGGATTTTCTGTGCTCTCATTATTACCATATCGTCGGTTATATTCGTCAATAAGTTTAGACTTAATAAATGATGGTGTGAGTTGAATTTCTTCTTTCGATTCAAGGGCAGTAATAAGAGTATCATAAGATTGGGGTAGGGAGCATAATAACAGTGCAGAAATGTGGTTATAATTTATAACTTCTCCTATGGCTGCTAATTTATCTACTAGTTCCATTATTTTTGTTATATGATTAACAACGTTGCCACCTTCCGCTAATTTAATCCCGTAAAGTTTTCTTAAGAGATAAAGTTTGCTAGACAAATTATGTCGCTCATGGATTTCACGCAAAGCTTGCCAAGTTTGTCTGGCTGTCTGTAAATTTTTAACATGAGTAATCTGACTATCATCAATTGTTAGATTAATTAGTGCACGGGCCTTCTTATCACTTTTGGACCAAGCGTCCGTAATTGGATTAGGCGGTTCTTCCGTAATTACATGAAATAAGTCTTCTTTAGTTAACATCATTTCGGTCTTGAATTTCCAAATCGAGTAGTTCGTAGCTGTAAGTTTATCAATTGTTAAATTATCTTTAGAAGCTGCCATTTGCTTAACTTTTGATTACTTACGTGTTACCGTAAAAAGTTCTTCCAACTTTTCTTTTTGAAAGTTTAAAAGTTTATTTATCAAATATGATATTTCAGAGGAGGCTATTTAATTTATTTATTTTTATTCAGTGATCAGTAATCATAATCTTGTTAGTATTTGAATCCCAATGAAAAAGGCGTGAGTAAGTTAGATAAAATTGGGACTTACCCGTTCTTCAGGATACTTATCTATTTCGGTGTAAATCCACATTTTGTGTAATCCAATATAATGGTTTCCCAATGTAATGTGTTAAGTTGTCATATTTTTAATCAACCACTCTTTATAACCTCCTTTGACAAAAAATTGTAGACTATTATATCAAATGAATAAGCAGTGGTAACACTTTAAGCTATTTAATTCACATTGTTTAAATTATGAAAAAGAGAGAGCATTTTTCATCCCTCTTCTCTGGAATAACTACATTTTCAGAATGAAAAAATGTTTACATTATAAGATAATAAATCAGTAATAATAATTGTAATAGCAATATCATAATAATAATAATAAATCAGTTTAATGTCTATGAGTCACTCAACAAGTCATTATCTTTATCAAGATTTTCAAGGTTAAATACATTTTTCACATTTGAAAAGATTTATGGCTGAGTTGAAATGACGCATTATTTATGTAACTGTGGAATTATCTTTATCACGGCTAATTAGCTTGATTTATATCCATCAAATATTACACAACCTGGAAGTTGTGTAGGCCGGACCTCTAACTTTACTGCAACTCTAACCTTCAAGGACATCTATAGGCCTCATCAAAACAGTGTTTATAGATAGGAACTAATAATTAGCCACAACTTAAAAGTCACAATACAAGTAAATAAAAAAATAGGTAAGTAATATAAAAAATAGTTTCACATTGATGAGAAATAATTAATTAGTTTGCTTTTTACGCAGTCGAGTTCTTTGATTTTTTAAATTTAATTTTTACTTGTTATATTAGTTATTGAAAATGCAATTGAAAATCTATCTCTAGCTATACATTTGTCAGATAAATGGATAAAACTGTTAAAAAATTGTAAAACGACGTTCACGCGTGCTAAAAGAAAATCATAAAATATATTTACAGTTGACGTACCATCAAGATTTTGTCAGTTAAAATTTGAAAAATTCAATTTTATTTAAGTTTTCAAATAAATTGTTGCTTTTCTGTCATTGTTTTTAAAATATTTAAAAACATGTATTTTGAAAAACATCATAAAAAAATATACTTTTTAAGCAAATAAAGTGATATTAATTGTATCCTAATAGTAAAAACTAATGTCCTAATATTCTTTGTATTTGAAATATCCTGGCCAATATTTTTTAAGCAAATAAAGACATATTAATTGTACCCAAATATTGAAAACTAATGTCCGAATATTCTTTGTATTTGATATATCCTGGTCAATATCGGTAATATCGTGACCAAATGTTTGTCAGTACTGATAATATTACATTGAAATATTGCCCAATATTGGGGTATATTTTTACAATATTGCACCAATATCGTGACCAAATATTTGTCAGTACTGATAATATTACATTGAAATATTGTCCAATATTGGGGTATATTTTTACAATATTGCACCAATACTTTAGTAAAATATACTTTATTCACTATTTCGTTGGTAATATTTCCAGTGTGAAAGTATTTTGTAACTAATATTATGAAAATGCAATATTAGCCCCAATGTAGCCAATATAGTGTAGGTGGGGGAAAAGACACGCACGGGATAAAAATACGTACCGGTGGATTTAATTCGAACGCAACGCTTTTTAGGCTTCAGTCGTACCAGTTGTGTGCTGATAACATGCGAAGAAAGTTACATTCCGTAAATTGAAAATTAGGTAAGTTTCAATTTTTCATTTTTGATGTAATATTTTTTTAAAAAATCATGTGATTGTTGAGCTGATAATACTGCATTTCCAACTGCCTACAAATATAAAAATTCAGTGAAAAACGGAAACTCTTTAGCTTCTAAATGCCGTGTAGTTTATCTCGATTGCATTTCTGTAACTTTTCAGTTGGACGGTTAAAAGAGATGTTGCTTTGCCCCTTCACTGAGGGTTTTTGCCCCAATCAATATAAAAATAAATGTCTGGCTATTCAAGATAAATATCGGCAACATAACTAAACAATCTCTCATAATATGAAGCTTGTCATTATCAAAATATAATTGCACTTTATAAAGTAACATATGTGTAAACACTTTAACGCTGCACAAGTTCGTATAAATAGTACGTTTGCTGGAGATTCAATAATAAAACGTTCACTTACGATAACGAAGATAAAACTTTCCATAACTAAATGCGTTGTAGAAACAAAAACCTTCTTGATAAGGTATGCAGAGAAGAAAGAAACAAAAAACTTCTTTCGGTGAAAAGCTGACTCATAAATATCAAGAGTGTAACATAAAATATAACAGCTACTGGTTATTATAGAAACTAAACATGTTTCTGACGAGACTCCATACTGCATCGAAACGAAGATGGTTTCATGAGCATAATCTTAAAACGAAATAAACCAAAATAAACTAGACCGTAGAACATAAAGAGAGCTCGTCTTATACAGGGTATCGACTCTCAAGGGTGTCCAGTGGCTAATTATTCCAAAACCGTTAGTCATAGAGATATAGTTATAATTACAAAAATCTTTTAAAGGAGCTAAAAATTGAAAGTCGTTTGAATCAATAATTTTTTTTTTTTTTTTTAAGTAATGAAATTTATTTTTTATATGGTCCCAACAGCTACTGGTTATTATTGAAACTAATCATGTTTCTAACGAGACTCCATACTGCATCGGAACGAAGATGGTTTCGTGAGTATATTCTTAAAACAAAATAAATCCGACCGTGAAACATCAAAGAGAAGTCGTCTTATACAGGGTGTCCACTCTCAAGGGTATCTAGTGGCTAATTCCTAAACCGTTAGTCATAGAGATATAGTTATAGTTACAAAGATGTTTTAAATGAACTAAAAATTTAAAGTCGTTTGAATCAATAAAAAATTTCTTAAAAAAGTAATGAAATTTATTGAAATTTATTTTTTATATGGTCCCAACAGCTACTGGTTATTTTTTTAAACTAAACATGTTTCTAACGAGACTCCATACTGTATCGGAACGAAGATGGTTGGGTGAGCATAATCTTAAAACGAAATAAACCATAATAAACCAGACCGTGAAACATGAAGAGAGCTCGTCTTATACAGGGTGTCCACTCTCAAGGGCGTCCAGTGGCTAATTCCTAAACCGTTAGTCATAGAGATATAGTTATAGTTACAAAGATGTTTTAAATGAGCTAAAATTTTAAAGTCATTTGAGTCAATAAAACAAAATTTTAAAAAGTAATGAAATTTATTGAAATTTATTTTTTATATGGTCCTTACAACTACTGGTTATTATTTAAATGAAACATGTTTCTAACGAGACTCCATACTGCATCGGAACGAAGATGGTATGGTAAGCATAATCTTGAAATGAAATAAACCAAAATAAACCAGACCGTGAAACATGAAGAGAGCTCGTCTTATACAGGGTGTCCACTCTCAAAGGTGTCCGGTGGCTAATTCATAAATCGTTAGTCATAGAGATATAGTTATAATTACAAAAATGTTTTAAATGAGCTAAAATTTTAAAGTCGTTAGAATCAATTAAAAATATTCTTAAAAAGTTATGAAATTTATTGAAATTTATTTTTTATATGGTCCCCCAGTCTTATAAGTGATATTTAGTGAAAATGTCCCATTACACTAACAAGTAAGACAAAAAAAATACCATTCATGTAATACTAAAACTGACCCGGTTATGAAACTTTGAATTGCATGACTTATACCAATTTTTTGAATCTAAATACTGATGAGTTTGTCCGGTCTTCGAAGGATCATACACAAAGTGCTTAAAGTATTAGAAGAATTTAATTCGCGTGTATCTTCACATTAACTAAAAGTCGTCACATCGAACAAGAATTACGGTAGTGTTAATTTTTATTAGATACGTTTCAGATAGGTTAAAATAATTATGTTTTAACATATGTTATATTATGTAAGGAAATGAGGCTGTTTCTTTTCATGATTTCATTTAACAAAATTTCTGTTATTTTTTCACTTATATTTTTAGTACAAGTTGTATATATTTCTTTAATATGTCAGAATGAAAACATATTTCAAATTTATATTGTAATATTAATTTCTCTGCCAATTATAACTTTGTTTAATCTGACGATTACTTATATTTCTAGTAAATTTGTGAATGATCCCTATTTCGCAGCAAAAAAGATGTTTCATCTTTAAACAGCTATTACTCGGTCAGTTTTAATTGTAGAAGAATGGGACTTTTTTGTCTTACTTATTAGTGTAATCGGATACTTTTACTAAATATTACTTATAAGACCGAGAGACCGTATAAAAAATTTAATTTCGTAATTTTTTAAGAAATGTTTTTATTGACCCAAATCGCTTTTAAAAATAGGGGAAGGGGTCTAAAGTGATCCTAGAAGGCAAAACGATCCACATATGTTTTCTTCCAGCCAAGTCGCACTGTATACCGGGTAACACATAAACTAGTTGTGCCAAGTTAAGAAGCAATGGTGGTATCCAAGCGATCACAGTATTACACCTCTGAATAGAATTCATCGAAAAATTGGGTTTTAAAACATCTGTTATAAGGTAAGCAGAAGCCCTAACTTTCATTTTTATTTCGATATACAGTCTTTCATGTACAGAAATAAGACCTCGTTTACTTAATAGCGTATGTTTTTAGATGTGAATTACTCTTACTAAGTTTGTTATGTTTCTCAGCGTCATCCAGTTATATGATCTAAAACGGGCGGCCATGTTGATTAAATTTTTTCTATCATTGTGGCAACATTTTCCAATTCTGCGTGTATTCCTTTGTGATTGGTGTTTACCTTACAGCTAGCGCCATCTGTCGCACTTTTTGTAAGCTGTTCTCTTTAACTTTTCTGTTCATTTGAGATTTTGTCCCCTTACAGACACGTGTTTACAGTAGCTGATGACGGGCTCTTATATTTTGCAGCTTGAAACGCGTCCTGTGAATTTCTTTCATTTTATGGTGACTTACATAAAGTTTTATTTTTTTTAATTGTGATTTATCGCGAGTTTTTGGTGCTGTTTCAACTAAAGGATCGTTTTACAATTTGGTGAGGGAAAAATGATACTTTAGACACTTTCCCCAAAATCTACTTTTTGTCATTATTCAATTTGAGTTTAAAATATTATTAAAATATGTTTATAATGCAAAATATAATGTTTTAGTTTTATACTAAGTTTTAATTTTATAACTTTGATGGAAAACAGTTGAAAAATTGCTTTTCCTTATTTTGAAATAATTTTTTTCTAAATTTCCGGTGGGAATTTAGCATTACACAGATGCAATTGCCCCTTAAAGTGTTAAACTAAAAATTCATGAGAAGACAGAGTTTTCTTAAACAGCCAGTTTGTATTACGTTATGACCTCGTTGAGATATGTCATTAGCCGCGCAATCGTTATGGCAATCTTGGAAAATTGCTTAATTTCCTTCTGGATGAACATACGAGCAGAATATCCAGAAATATCTAAATCAGATTTGAGGTCCTTGATGGGGTTCAACAGGAAAATCTTGTGTAAGCGTGCTTTTCCTTACTTTGCTTTTTGTGAAACCTCCTTTGTGCCATAACCTCTGCAACCATATGCTCTGACATAGTTGTCCTCATAGGTAAACACCAGCGCCAGAAATCTCGCTGATTTTAAAATTGTGTTTTGATAATAATTAAATGTATTTTTCATTATATTTGTTGTTTTAATTGTTGTTCAACTTACACACATTGGCCTTACCAAATCTTTTTTTGTTGATAGTGCATCATTCGTACGAAAATTTTCCTTTTTCATAGGATAGGATAGCTGATACTTTATACAGGTCATACAAAATTTCCATACTGATATTAGATGCGGGTCGCGAATGTTTGTTTTTTTTTTTACTTAAAGGTGGATCGCGTACCAATAAAGTTTGGGAACCGCTGTTTTATACAGTTTAAACTTGTGTTTTAAGAAACATAAAGAACATAAGAAATCCTTCGTTGACGACAGAAAATTTGCAGCGGTGCGAAGAACGTTTTGAAATCTTTCATGCGCATTCCATATCCATAAAAATCATCAATATTCTTCGTGCAAGTGTGGTTTATATATGGCTAGTTCTGAAATTAAGTGGAAATTTCACTTTGGTAATTTGTAAAAAATAAAAGTTCAAATTTTCGCGTTTAAGTTGTGTTTCCAACATTTTCTTAAGGTTTTAGAGATAAATAAATCATGATCCGAGGTCAAGGTTAATTTTTTTTAATTTAAAATTAAATTTCATTTTTCATATAAACATGGAGGTGACACATTATTCCATGGAGGTGACAACCTTTTTAGTAATGATGAATATAAGTTTTATTGTCTATTTACTAGACTGGATAACATTTATGGTTGCGATATTAGTTTGTTTTATTGTTTAAGAGGTATAATATGTTATTTCAATTAAATACAGAAAGTCAAATAACACATCAAAACAAAAGCTGGATTACAATATAGATAAAGAACACTATTCTTGCGTAACGTTAAAAAAGAACAAAACTCAAATTTAATTTTTTTACTAAATGATATTGCAGTTTTGAGGGATTATATCAAAGATACGTTGTAATCGATTGTTCACTTTCCGCTATTTAAACCACACAAATTTATGTGTCAGATCTTATGATTGCTTCTTGCTTCTTACTAAAAACAATTTCGTTCTTGGATCCAGAACATCTTTGCATAAATTTAACTTCCACGTAATCTTCATCTGAGGTCACATTTGCTAAATACAGATTAACAGGACCTAATTGAAATCTTGTGCATACTGCGGTACTTCTTTATTATTTTATTCTTTATTATTATTCTTTATTAAGTCTAGAGGCTTTCTTTGAGTTTTGAGACTTCTAATTTTTTTTGAAAATTTTTCTCGATTTGAGTGGTCAATGTTGAACCGAATTCCAGGCATTTTCTAACTTTAGGAGAAAAGTTTTCACCTTTCAATATTTTCTGTACCTTCTCTTTTAGACTGCTTAATTTTTTTCGTTTACTTTTGATGCGTTGATATCTTTTCTTATAATAATCTTTTTTTCTTTTATATTTCAACTTTTCATAACATTTTTAAGCTCTTTTTCAAGCAATTTTATTCTTTAGTATGCCTTTCTTTTGTTTCTGTTAACAATTTTTCGACCACTTTTTATCCGATTGGCACTTCCTATCACATCTTTAACATTCGCAATAGGATTGTTTATAGTTTCCGAATCATCATCTGTTTCTGGTGTAACAGAATTTAAAAGAACTTGCTGTAATTTTTCAATATTTGCTTTCTTCTCTCGACTTTTCTTTGTGTTTTGTACCCAATTCTTTCTTTGTGCATAGTTCTGTCGTTCACTCAATTGACAAATAGCTTTTATTTTTCCTTCTTTTTTCTTCTTGTAATACCTTTTGCGCTCTTTTTTCTTACATTCTTCATACAATTCTGGATTTTCATTAATTTCATCCCATCTTTTCTGCTCTGCTTCTCATCTGAGTTTTCTTTTCTTCTCTACAGAATTGTTTTTGCATTTTACCCGAGCCATAACTAAAAAATATTTAAAAATATTAACGTGTAATTAGATAAAAATAAATAGATTTATAGATAAATAGAAAATACAGCACTTTAAATATACGATTGCAGTGTACTCTAGTGTGGCCATATTATTTAAATATACTAAATATTAAACAATTTATTATTATTATTATTTATTTATCAAATTGGCTAGCATAGAAAAACTGAAAATTTAAATTTAGTTCTGTTTTTTATTTTTTTTTAAGTTTAGGAGATCAGGAAATTCAATAAGAGGCTTTAAAATAAAGTTTAATTAAACCTAAAATTTAACTTTCATTTAAAGATATAATACGGCATTGAAAAATCAAAGTTATACATAATTAAATATTTTAAAATTAAAAATTTTCAGTTTCTAAAAATATTTTTATTAATATAAAATTATCCTTAAAATAAAAATATAGGTTCAATAATTAAAAATATACTTTAAGCACCCTTAAACTATTGTTTACATCAATAAATGTCACATCCATAGATCAATAACACATCCATGATATAACAATGGCATGGAGGTGACATCCATGGAGGTGACATATCTGAGATTAGGCCTAATATTTTCTAAACTATGCACAACATGAACGTAATGCTACTTGGATCCAAAATTAAATAAAGCAATTTAACGCTACTTATCAACAGAATTCTGCTATTTTTAAAACTGACAAAATTAATGAGGCCATGGAGTTGACGCCCAGTTAAAGTACACTACGGTAATTAACAGTTTTTTAATTAAAACTAGATAAAGTAACAACTTGCCATGCTTTATGAATATTCCATCCAATAAGCAGCTGTCTGGAGTTAATTTGTATTCCAAGTTCTAGATTATGCTGTCATCTAGTAGATTTTTATATAACTATAACTGATATGTCATGGAAGTAGCTCTAATTCTGGGGACTGATGTGTCTTGGTCTGTAATTTTTTTTAAATATAAATTTTCAGAATTTTCTTTTAAAAAGTAAGTGAAGTATATCCATTTTTTAACTTAATACATTTTATACGGTTCTTTTCGTTTATCTTATGGGATATATTCATGTTGTAAAGTAAAAACAGGAAAGGAGGGACATACCATGGAGGTGACATTTAGTATGATTTTAATTTTATTAAAATAGTTTTAAATTTCAAATTCACTCTAAAGTATATTTTATTACAAGTTTTAGATGTGCCTTCATAGATTATCTATTTAGTTGAACAATTATTTACATAAAAGTACCAAAAAATTGATTGGGACTCAAATTTCCACTTAATTTCAGAACTACCCATATACAACTATGCAACGTATTTTATCTATTTTAATATAAAGGTTAGAAAAACAAATCGAAATTTTCAGCATTTTTGCATCCTATTGCTGCAATTAGCTGCTTTAACTTTTGCAATTATACAGGGTTTTCTAGAATTCGACCGAAAAATTCAGAGGGGCCATAGCAGGCATCAAGAGAATGAAAAATCGCCATTGAACATTGGGTCGAAAACCACTTATTTAGTCACAAATACAGGGTGTTTCATCCTAACTGAAGTCTGGTTGACGGTAATAATTTTGAGAAAAATAACATTTCAATGCAAACGATATGCATTTTAAAAGCAGAAAAACCAACGTTTAAAATGCACAAATAATGCATAAAAAGCAACAAACAGCTGTTTCGAATCTACTAGCGAGATTCTTCTTCAGTGCAATTTTTATATATGCATTTTGTTTTATGTGAAATGTGATAACATCATAAAAAGATCTGGGAAATCATGTTGCTCCAGCAATCGATGATACCGTATGAACTGATAATCACAGATCCAAAATATGGGGCGTCAAATGCATACTACTGGCGAGTATAATGCAAACTTCTACCACTTTTGTTTGGTGTTATCACATTTACAACAAGGGTGAGAATGTTTATTAAATTTTTTATCAGAATATACTTCAGTTTTCTGAAAGTTATGACCGTCAACCCAAATTGAGTTAGAATGAAACATCTTGTATTTTGATTAAATACGTGGTTTGAGACCCCATGTTCCATGGTAATTTTTCATCCTCTTAATTACTACTATAGAGGATGAACCGAACAAGCACGGACCCGAGCTTGGACCGAGGGCCGGGCCGCCAGAATCAGGACAATTTTTTCAACGGACCGGGCCGAGCGATAAACAAAATAAACGGTCCGGGTTGGGACAGCAAAAAAATTGAACGAGCCTGCCGGGCTGAGCCGATAAAAGAACTTTAAACGAAACCTATAAAATATCAGCCATTTTAAATAAATATGACTTTTGCAAGAATGAGTATAAATGCGTATCACGAGCCGATGCTAGTTTAACAACATCAATACATCAGAAATGTAACATGTCAAGCGTAGAGATCGGCATCGGACAGTTACACATGGTGTCTGAGCCCGTTCTTAATTTATTTTTAGTAGACTCGTTCCGGGCCGAGATCAGGCTTGAAGCTTTTTTCTGCATAGTCGAGCCGGGACGAAACTGGACATAATTGTTCTCAAAATGTGTAGGACTGGCAATATATTTTGTAAAGATATTAATGAACTTCTGTTAAAGGAATCTTTGGAAATATACCTTAATGTGGTTCTCAAATTCACTGCTCAACAACGTGAAACTTTGACACATTTTCGGCGCGAATCTTATGCGCTTCCTAATTGAAATGAATTCAGAAATATGTCAGATAGTAGCTCTTTTGGATTTGATAAAAGCCTTAATAAATGACAGAGGAATATTTTGGCAAATCTACTTTTTACCCGACAACCAACAAGAGTTATGTTTTTCACGCGTATCTGGGTACGTGGATTTCTTTATACCCTCGAAACGTCCTAACGGCTGAATGGATTTTAATGAATGAGGTATCTATCGATTCTTCTTAACCGTCCTATGGTTATAGGCTAGGTTTTGTTTATATAAATTCAAAATGGTGGCCGTAAAATACAAAATGGTGGTAGAGACGAAAAAATTTTACGCACCCTATTGAGTGGCATATCATTGGATAGGTATTTCAAAATGAAGACGAAGTTTCATTGACTATTTTACGTCAGAAGCTCAGTTTAAATATTACACAACCTGGAATTTGTGTAGGTAGGATCCTCTTGCTTTCCTGCAACTCTAACTTTCATAGACATCTATAGGCCTCATCAAAACAGTGTTTACAGATAGGAACTAGCAATTAAACACAACTTGAAAGTCATCAATATAAGTAAATAAAAAAAATAGGTAAGTAATATAAAAAATAGTTTCACATTGATGAGAAATAATTAATTAGATCGCTTTTTAAGCAGTCGGGTTTTTTTAATTTATAAATTTAACTTTTACTTGTTATTATATAGCTACAAATGTTATCATGTTTTTAACCCTTCTTTTTTCTTTTATTCTGAACTACATAATTTTTTTAATGAATCCTGATTTGAATGTTGATACGTAAGTAATAATTAATGTTGCTATTTTGTATTTTCTGTCTTGCGAACACATCGTAATTTTAAAGTAAACTGTAAAATTATCCCATAAATATGCATGTAGCCTTCTTTAAAAGAATCTTAATTGTTTGTTAAGAAAAATCTGATTTTTTTGTAGAAATTGAGTCAGGTTCGATCGGGCCTGATTTTATTAATTTTTCCATGGGCCGGGCATGTTTTTGCTGATTTTTGTACGGGTTGGGCCTGGCCGTGAACTGTGAAAATATAAACGGGCCGTCCCGAACTCGGGCCGAACTTTTAAATTTTATACTGGTCCGGGCAGGGCCGGGCTCAAGCCTGGAAATCCCGGCCCGTACAGACCTTTAGCACTATCACCTCTCTGAATTTGTCGCTCGAATTTTGTAACCCCCTGTATTTAGTGTTTTTTATGCACAGTTTGATGACGTATATAATGACAAACAGTGGTAGAAAATTTCAAAGCATTCAGAGGAAAAATTATGCGCATGGAGCATTTTGAAATAATGGATACCAACGAAATTTACTCAGAAAATCTAATTTTAAGATTTAATACAAGAAAAACCATAAAATATACCCTCTAATCGACTAAAATCAAATATAACCATAGCTTCAATAAGTTTACTGAGTATTATTCAGTGAGTAATCTCAGAAAATTAATGGCTTATACCAAGTCGCTGCGAAGAAAAAACTGCGTCCGAGGCAAAACTTGAATTTTGCGATAAACTAACGCATTCAGCGTGTAAAACGAACACAAAGTTCGATATACGGTTGAAGTTAAATAGTCTGCCATTTATTGAACGAAAAATAAAAATAAACAGTTAATTAGCAGAATAAATGCAATTGCAAACATTTGTAAACAAAGATCACCTATCACAAGGTCCCTTTATATTTTTTTAAATGCAAATAATATTCGAAAAAACCATCCAGTTGGAAGAATTCGACTTGAAAGTTTATTAGAAGTTTGAGTTTTGGAGGACAATTTTTTTTTTTTTTTTTTTCGATAATTTGAGCGGTTTTGTTGATTTTCAAGATCCCTTGTCCCCTTAACTGGAAAGCTATTTTTAAGTTTGAATGGTCAACCCTAAATATATTTTTACAAAACTGCACAGCTTTCTTATATATTTAGGATAAAACATTTCAATTTATTTATATACTTTTTGAACAGCTTGGGAAATTCTTGAAATAAGAATTGTTTATATAAAAAAATTAAATTAAAAAGGGGTGTAATGAAATATACTAAAATTTACCTATATAGGAAAGTAAACAAAATATTGGGAAATTTAAACCTACTCTATCATGATGACACTATAATATACACTTTATAAATTCCTATTTTTAGAGGTCTTAAACGTTTCATATAAAGCGCAAATATTCGAAAATTTATTTATCTAATATAAAAATCTACTTACAGTTGATAAAAAAACAAAAGAACACTGATCTCTGAATCCCTTGATGACAGTAATTATTCCTATAAATTCAAGACTTAAAACTTTACACATAAAACTTTTTTTATATTGCTAAAATTATAACACTGAAGAAGCACATAAATCAAAACTTCAAAATTGTTGAATAAAGTTTAACAAACTGATGATAACGCATTTTTTAAAAATTGCACAACAATAGAAACTTAGTTTTCTTTAAAATATACTTAAAATTCTGGCTGCCTTCCAGGATAAACTTGACGTAAGCCGGGAACTTTCGGAAGTTACGCAGATCTGAAGCCGGACGCATCAAAAAGCAATAGTGTCAAAAGGGATGTACAGTTCGAAAGAGGAAAAAAAGTAGCAAAGAAAGGGAAGAATCTCAATCGATCTTTTTCGGATGTAACAATCGATGTCACGGGACATTTCACTCCCAAAGTTTTAAATTTATAGATAGAACTGTCAGAATGCACAAAGATCAGTCCAGAAAAAGTTTCACAAAACTGAGAAATAACTATAAGTATGTTAAAAGTACCATGAAAGATATCGATTTAAATGTATTAAATGATATTACTCGAATAAATGTACAGTTCTAAAAAATATATAAAATAAAATAAAGACGCACCAGTCCCTGCTAACTATGCTGAAAATTATCGTATAAAAATGTGACTGGGACCTATCTATTACCAATCGCTATTAATGAATTCTAAATTCTACGCATTGACTAGCAGAATGTGCAAAGATCATTCCAGGAAAAGTTTCATGAAACTAAGAAATAATTACAAGTATGTTGCAATAGCTTGATAGATATTGATTCAAATATATTAGGGAGTATTACTCGAATAAATGCACAGTGTGGAAGAAAACATGCATCAGGCCCTGCTAACTATGCTGCAACTCATCGTATAAAAATGTGACTCGTACCTATCTATTAGCAATGTATATTAATGCTAAATTCTGCGCATTGACTGACAAAAAGCGCAAAGATCATTCCAGGAAAAGTTTCATGGAACTAAGAAATAATTACAAGTATGTTGCAATAGCTTGATAGATATAGATTCAAATATATTAGGGAGTATTACTCGAATAAATGTACAGTGCGGAAGAAAGCATGCATCAGTCCCTGCTAACTATGCTGCAACTCATCGTATAAAAATGTGACTCGTACCTATCTATTACCAATGTATATTAATAGCTAAATTCTGCGCATTGACTGACAGAATGCGCAAAGATCATTCCAGGAAAAGTTTCACGGAACTAAGAAATAACCATAAGTATGTTACAAGTAGCATGATAGATATGGATTCGAATATAATCTGGGGTATTACTCGAATGAATGTACAGTCCCGAAGAAAATATGCACTAGTCCCTGCTAACTATGCTACAAATCATCGTATAAAAATGTGACTCGTACCTATCTATTAGCAATGTCTACTAGTTAATGCTAAATTCGGCTTATTTACTGTACAGAATGAACAAAGATCATTTCAGGAAAACTTTCATATAACTAAGAAATAACCATAAGTATGTTAAAATTAGCATGATAGATATCAATCTGAATGTTTTAAAGGGTATTACTCAGATAAATGTACAGTTCTGAAGAAAAAGAAAACGCACCAGTTCCCACTAACTATCCGTCAAATCCTCGCATAAAAATGTGACTGATACCTGTCTATCAGCAATGTCTACTAATTAATGCTATTTGACATGTTGTTGAAATTAAATGCTAAATTAAAGCTATGGCTTTCCAGTATATGGATCCTAAGTTCGAATCTGGAATATCCCAAAGCTATATACTCTCAAAAATACTTTCTTCAAATCACAGAAATTGTACAGTTGTTGTTTGCAGCTGTGGTACCGGAATATTTCCGTTATTTGAGAAATCTCCGTTTCTTTTTTTTCTCCGTTGCAGGAGTAAAATATACATCAGTTGAAGAAAGTGAGTATAAAATAAAAGTCGCTGACCTTGGAATCGAACCAGCTATCTTATTAAAAGCAGAAAAACCAACGTTTAAAAATACACAAATAATACATGAAAAGCAGCAACAGCTGTTTCGAATCTACTAGCGAGATTCTTCTTCAGTGCAAAATAGGGAAAAAGGAACAGCGTGCTAGAAAAAGCAGGGCTGAGCAAAATGATAGACAGAGACGCGCTGGCTTATATACCCTATGCGGGTAGCGAAGGTGTCAAAAACAACCAATGAGAGAGAAGCAGTGGAAACGACTGGGTGGACAAGTAGCGACATCTACCGGAGAAGGAGAGAAAAAGAAGCCAAAAGAGAGGGAAATTAAATTAATGCTTTCCAATTACTTGGAAAATCAGGAGTACTAGAGTCATTGACTAAAGAGTGAAAATTTTTTAAGTTTGGTAAGCTTCACAAAAATCAAGGTCAAGGTTAGAAGAACATTTTTGGATAATGATGGCTGAGGAAAAATCGAACCTATGTTGAGAAGACCAAGAATGTTGATCAATAGAAGAACGTTTGAGCTCCTTATTTTTAACATAACCTTCATGCTCTTTTAAACGAAATCTAAGAGCACGTTTAGTTTGGCCAATATAAGAAAGGCCACACTGGCAAGAGATTTGGTAAATACCCTAGTTGCCGAAACGTCAGTGAAGGCTTACTGTGGAGACACGAAATGTTTTGGTTTCCGTTAGTCTGTCTGTTAGTCTGTCTGTCTGTTCCGCGATAACTGCCGCAAAAAGCATCCGATTAACTTGAAATTCACTGGGCATATTGATGAGGTACCCGGACTTAGCTGTATAGTTTTTGGTTAAATTTGGTTCATTCATTCGGAAAATATAGGATATTTTATTTTTCACAATAATGCTTTTTTATGGCAATTCAGACGATTTTTCCATTTTTATTTGTTGAAAGGAAATGACCCATATGATTGAAGGATTTAAATGGTAAATTATGGATGACGAAATTTCCTAATTGGAATCACACAATGTTCATATTAGTTTGAAATTTTTTCTATGCATTTGTCAGAGTTTTTAAATTCGGTGTATAACTTATGGAGGGATTATATATACGCGTTCCAATAACATAAAATATTTTCTTTTATAAATTTTCTTCTTTAGAATGTACACATTTCATTGTTTTAATTTTTTTAACTGTTGCCTAGCAACGCAACTACGCCTAAAAATATCGCAGATGTGAAAGTATGTGTAATTGTTTGAAGTCAAATAAACGTCAAAAAGGGATGATTTTTTTTTTTTTTTTACAAACAAATCTTTTTGTCTTTGCAAAATATAGATGGATTTTACGCCAGAAATAAAGGCAGACTATGTTCTATTTATTTTGTTCAAATACATTTCTTTTAAATTAAAAAGTTCATTATTTTCATAAAGAATAAATTGACATTTTTCTATAAAATTTAACTCTTTTTTTTTTTTACCGTTGCCAAGAAAATCAAATCCCTCAATAATAATTTACCCTAAACAGTTAACATTGATTTGAAATATTTTCATGTACAAGAGGAAAATGAAATAAACAATAGACATGAATATACGTCTTCATATTGGAAATAAAACGAAAATACGAAAATAAGGTGATTTTTACCTCATGTATCAAAAACAAAGCGAATATGCTTTGCGGTTGAAATAAAAGGGCCTTGTGTTATGATATTAATTCTTAATATTAAAAAAAAAAATGTTACCAATATCTCACGGTTTATCGTCTGCACACGGCTAACAGAAATGTTTAATTTTTAATTGAAAATTTCAATAAGAAAAAACTTTTGAAAAGCGAATAGATAGTAAATGTCGAAATTATGCACCGAAAAATTATCTCTGTTGAAAATGACGTCATTGTATCGGGAAATAAATATTTTCATTCTTAAAAGCCAAACATTAACTAGATTGCCTGAAAAAATATTTTTTGACGAGTGTTACTTCCTAATGCATCCTCATTTCAGAAAATATAAATTAAAATTATTTTATTTTTAAAAGGACATTACTTTTTCGTTCATAAAACCTAAACTTTTAATATAATTGCGTCAATGTAAATTTTCTTCTGTTCACCGGTATTAAAAAATAAGGCTAAAAATCAATCTATGATTTACGATAACCGCTAGCACAATGAATAAACTGTTACATATGTAAATTTAATGAAATCACGGGGTGTTCAGGGGGGCTGAGCCCCCCTGAAGAAATCTACTTTATTATCTAAAAAAAATACCAGAATTAGCAGCTCATGAAAATTTCAGAATATCCTTACATAACGTTTTTAAATAAACGCTTATAATGTCTGAAAACTTCGTATTTTTTATTCTTATAAATAATTACGTAATTTGAAAACTTTAAATTGCGGTTTGCAGGGAGTTGAATGTTACGCAAAAGTGTGTTTAAAAATAATGACTTGCAGTGCTGACGTTGAGGCTCCTGATCTGCAGATTTACTAGTTATTTAGGCGATCAATGGGGTGTTTGAGATTTGAAAAAATGATTTTATTAACAGGAGAAAAAACGACATTAAAAGCTATCTTATTGTTATGAGCCGAGTATCTTAACAGCTCGGCTACAGTTGTTCTGCAGTGGAAAAGTTTGAAGTAAATATGTTTCCTTCAGTGGGTATGTCTTGATTAATTTCTTTAAAAAGATGGGAATTTTGAAGTTAATTTCGGGAAGATTTCTTCGTTAATGAGGTTGTGGCTGTTGTTTTAAAACTTTTTTATTAATTGTATAGGATAAAAATATGAATTATAAATACTTTTAAGTAGATTGTTACATGTAAAATATGAATATTATATTTTTATTCGAGAAGATTTTTTTTTTTTTTTTTTTTGGTTTTGTTTTATGTAAAATCGATTTCATTTCGATTTAATATTTTAATTAATTTATAAATTTTAAAGGTGTTCATTTAGAATATATTTTAAATGCGAATATTTTTTATAACTTTAATTATAAATTGTGAGTACTTTTAAAAGAAAGAGAAAGTAACTGTTTAAATTCAAAAACGTTTCTATTCTTTTCTTTTTTTGTTTCTTTTTTTCTTTTTAATTAAATTAAATATCTTAATTTATAAAAATTTTTGGTTTTTCCTTTAAAAATAAATTCGGATTTTAGTATTAATATAGCCAATATGCATGCGCGCAGGCAATGAAAGGAATTTTCCCTCTTTTTCAGATTTTCGGGAAGAATTCACGAATAAAACATATTTTCTAGGTGTGCAGAAATTATTTGTTAAAAAAATTAGGAATATTTTAGTGTACATAGACGAGTTTTTCTGACAGTGTAGATAAGCGGTAGAGTTTTGTATTTATGGAGGATTTTTAAATAAGTAAAGAACATCTGGCATCACGACTCAATAAAAATGACGGCTTGCAAACTGTCTTTATTTATGATCCCTATTGTACAAAACAACTTAGGCAACCTGATTAGTCTACAAGTAAGTCATCTACAATCTGATGGGTCTAGGATTAACACGTCTGTGATACGATTGGTCTATGCCGTTACGACGATTCCTGAAATGATTCCTAGGGCAGAAATGCAGCAAGTAAATTAGTTGACGGAAGTGTTTGTTTGTAAACAAACCCTTTCCTAATACTGCCACTTCTAAACTTCTAATGCTCTAATACTGTAACTTTGGAACCGTCACGAAATCCGTTTGTTCAATGGGTATCTTTAGAAGAAGAACCTTTACATCTTCTAATAGAAAGCTGTTTATTAATATATATTTTTAGAAATGCGGTATTACACGGTATCCATAAAAGAATTTCACAGTTTAAATGGTATGTTATAGCAGTTTAATTTAGACTATTTACAACAAATCATACATCAAATTGAAGGTAAACTAAGCAAGTTTTTCTTACAAATGTTCAATGTATGTACCTTTAGTTATACGGCACACGTCCAACCAAAAGGTCAATTCTTCCCACATTTCGGTTAACAAGTCCGGAGTAATGGAAACAATAGCCTCTTCAATTATGCGTCTCAACTCTGGCAAACCATTAGGTAGCGGAACTGCTGGACAGATATAAGCACTCTTTTATAACTGGTATTTATTTTATAAAAAACTATTCTGGTTCACACTAACCTTCACCAATGACAAGTCAGATTTGGCAAATATTAATTTACCTTAAATTTAAAAAAAATAATGTGATCGTAAATCATAAAATTTGGCAAAAAGGCAAAGCGAATTACGAAAGAACATCAATAACATTTGCGCTATAATAATTAATTAAATTACCAAAATAGGATGCGTTGTGAATCTTTACAAGGGCCCTTTTAACTTATAAATTTAGCCTTTAGATAATTTTCGAAAGAAATATTTTTAAATTATCTGTTAAATTATTGTTTTATTTCTTTATCAAAACTTTTCTAAGAAAACATGAAAGCTTCTAAAATTTCTATGAAATTCCTAAAAGAGAAATACCTTTAAAAGCAATGAAACACAATATATTATACACCAAAAAAAGAAGAGACTGTTATCTCTTGATTAAATATTTTTATTTACATGTATTTAAACAACAATTATTTACAAATATTCTTAACGTGAGAAAATAGTATAAACACATTTTACGAGCTATTATTCATAATTTTTTTATCATTGGAATTTGTTCATTTAACATATCGTTTTTTTATTAACGTCTTCAGTGTATATATTTTATCTAGTATAACTTCTCTAACGTTCTTTTACTAGTAAATCCTGTATTAATCATAATACGTAGGATAACGTTTCTTCATGAATTAAAAATTTAGAAAGCGTGTTTGGACCCCATTGGTATTTTGCCGATTAAAGCATATGTTCTCAAAAGGGAGACATAGAATAATTGTTTTGTGGAAAAACGTGAAATTTGTACCTTTGTTTATGAAGAGTCAGAACCTTTTAGGGACTTGATTTCCGTCGTCTATAGTCATAGGGGATGGTTCGCTGTTATCGACCGGACCTTCATTCATCGCAGCGGCCTGGTGAGGGGTTGCGGCTGGCCAGGCTAAGAGGCACTCGTCGGTTCACTCATCCTATAATTAGTCGCTGGTAATCTTCATGGTCCATATACCGGGTGTCCCAAAAAGGACTGACTGATTTTAAAATTCAATAACTTCCAAACGGTGACAGATATTAAAAAAATTGTTTCAGGAGAGTTATGCATAAAGTCAAAAGTTTTTTTACAGTGATTTTCGATTTTAGTTCGAATTACAAACAATAGATGGCGCTGCGATCAATAGAGCTAAATTCAGGCTCGATTTTTGGTACTTCGTGGTCCGGATAATACATTCCATCTCCTTTTTCTGCATGGAACACCAGAAAGGACCAAAAATCGAGCCTGTATTTAGCGACTATTGCTTACAGCGCCATCTATTGTTTGTAATTCGAACTAAAATCGAAAATCACTGTAATAAAACTTTTGACGTTATGCATAACCATCCTGCAAGAATTTTTTTAATATCTGTCACCGTTTGGAAGTTATTGAATTTTAAAATCAGACAGTCCTTTTTGGGACACCCGGTAGCTGAGTCCATCAGAATTGGCCTCTTTTTAACATAGTGTCTTGTACACCTCCTTTTAAGTGATTACATATCTGAACTTTTTTTTTCTAACTACCTACACTAAAATCTTCTCAACACTCCTACCCTTGTGTGGGCCGGTTTAAAATTTCAGATGCATTCTTATTGGATGACATCTCCTTAAGGAGGGTCAGTTGCTGTCCTGTAATTTGTGTCAGAAAAATTCACACACATAAAATTATGCAAATTCTGTCTCCTCTTTAGGTCAGAGGTGAAGAGTCATAAACACTCAGTGGTCCCTCTTTTATGGCTTAACGACATCCTCTAATAAATATTACATTGTCCCTGTTGTCATTCAAAGACGCCAGCCAGTCTACCTAGAACTTAGCTTCTGCTATACTCTGGGATCCAAACTTTCTTATGCGTAAAATATATATCTTTAAACCTAAAACCATTAAAATAAAATATACATATAATATTTATAATTGAATAATAAATATTCCTGGGTAGCTCCATTATTATATTTTCTAAAAATTGAACTATTACAATCATGAGTTCATTACTATATTTTATATAAATATTATTGTAACTTCATACGCAAAATGTTCCTTTGCGTTATTAAAAGATTCAGGGATCGAATAGCGTCCCAGCAGGAACGTAGTCACTATCTTTTATAAAACCCCAAAGAAAAAAATCGCATGTAATTTAAAAGCAGTCAGGCTTTTAAATCTTTAGCCCAGCAATAACTTTTTTCTCTCAGGAGTTGCCATTTTGCGTATATGGCAGTGCAAGCGAGTACATAACAAAATACTTTAACAGTACTCGCGAATTCGCTTATCTAAAACTGTTTGAGTTACTCTTTATTTGTGACTTTGAACCAATGCCCTATAACACTTATAGTTGATACTATTAAAATTTATAACTGAGACATTCTTTTATTTTATGGACACCCTGTATTTAAAACTGTGACTGTCTTTCAGGATAATCCTACTGTACATAGAGAGCTTTCAAAAACTGTGAAGATCTGAAGCCGATTGCATCGAAAAGCAATAGTATCAAAAGACATATACCGTGTCAAAAAAAAAGGTTAAGAACAGGAAGATTCTGAATCGATCTCTTTCGAATGTTGCAATCGATGTCACGGGATATTTAACTTCAAAAGTTTTCCATTTATTGATAAAATTGTCTAAATGTGCAAAAATTGTTCCAGGAGAAATTTCTCAAAACTTGTAGTTAACTATGAGTATGTTAAAAGAAGCATGAAATGAAGTGAGTTAAACTACAAAAATATTTCAATTTAAACAATTGTGCAAAAAATGTATTTTCATCAAAGACTACAAATATGTTTTATATTTTTGTCCGTATAAATTACATGTTGAATTTGTTTCAAATTTTCAATTTTTATTTACAAACTAGCATATGGCCCCGTCAAAAATGACGGGAAAGTGTTATTTTAAGTTTACAACATTGTCAGACTCAATTAAACAGGTGATTGATATGCATGATTATTCAGATAGTGGCAAGTCCTCAAAAGCATTAAAAAAAAAGTGTTTGTAAAAGTCAACCTTCAAATGAAGAAAATATGAACCACCTCATGCGGGGAAAAAAAAAGAGCTTTTTCCAACAACCCTAAGGCAAAATTCTCATTTTTTCTGCATATCTTTGATGAAATTCGTGTTTTTTTCGCAGCCTTTTGACGAAAAGCGTGTTTTTATCGGTATTTGTTGAAAAATTTGCTTTTTTTCTGCGCCCTTTTGACGAATTACACCTCTCGCATTTCTTTGACAAAATTCAGGGAAGAGTGCCACTTGGCAAAAAAAAATTGTTCAAAATCTTGCCAAAAATCTTTTCAAGATGGCGGAAAAACATCATTTTTAAATCTTTGTTATTTATAAATCAATGATTTTGCCCAAAAAATAGAAAATGATGTAAAAACATGGATTTATAAATAACAAAGATTTAAAACCGAAGTTTTTCCCCCATCTTGAAAAATTTGTTACGAATGCCGGTAAAATCTCGCTCACAACTACCAAAAAACTTACTAATATAAAATAAAAAGATAAATATAAATAAATACCAATAAATGAGACGGCGATTCAGAAAAAAAGGGAGTTTCATGCAGAAAAAAATATATAAAAAAAACTAAAAATACTTACACAAAAAACAAACAATCAGTTAAAATTTACAAACAAAAAAAAATCAATAATTTAATGTTTATGGTGAAATTCTCGTTTTTTCTGCACATCTTTGATGAAATTCATGTTTTTTTCGCAGCCTTTTGACAAATTGACTGTTTTTACCACAATCCTTTGACGAAATGAGTGTTTTTATCGGGATTTGTTGCAAAATTCACGTTTTTTCCTGCGCCTTTTTGACGAATTACATCTCTCACGTTTCTTTGACAAAATTCAGGGAAGAGTTCCGCATCCTGTGCCGCTTGGCAAAAAACATTGTGCCAAAAATCTTTTCAAGGTGACGGAAAAACTCAATTTTTAAATCTTTATGTTATTTATAAATCAATGATTTGCACAAAAAAGTAGAAAATGATGTAAAAACATGGATTTATAAGTAACATAAAGATTGAAAAACGAAGTTTTACTGCCATCTTGAAAAATTTGTTACGAATGCAGGTAAAATCTCGCTCACAACTGCCAAAAAATTTATTAAACATAAAATTAAAGTAACAGGATAAATATAAAGAAATACCAATAAATGAGACGGCGATTCATAAAAAAGGGGGGGAGTTTCATACAAAAAAAATTTCAAATATTTACATAAAAAACAAACAATCAGTTAAAATTTAAAAAAAAAAA
Organism: Maratus speciosus; assembly: GCA_963932465.1. Taxonomy (NCBI): domain Eukaryota; kingdom Metazoa; phylum Arthropoda; class Arachnida; order Araneae; family Salticidae; genus Maratus; species Maratus speciosus. Next base: position 258,192,132 of record OZ010786.1, read on the forward strand.
ATCAATAATTTAATGTTTAGAAAAAGGGATCCTAGTCAGGGTCTGAAACATCGTCAAGGTATGGTACTTCTCTTCTAACTGAATTAAATTTAAATTTTGATGGATGTTTGGTAATACACCCTCTATGTTTTCAGACTCTGAATTTTTTCGGCAGCCGTTGGCTGAATTGTCTGTCTCTAAAACGGTAAACCATGTAAAAATCGATATATTCACCAATAAGCGGTGCATTTTAAACAGCTAATGCAAAAATCCTAATTTAAAAAAAAGAAATAAACAGCAGAGCAAGCGAGACTTACCTTACAATCAAAATACGTTGACAGAAGCACAGGTGCATCCGAATGTATGCAGCAAATTAGTTACGTAACAGAAAATTTAGCTGACTAACGGTTCACCTGATACTGATGAACCAATAAGCTTCAAGATACCCCGATTTCAAAATGTACATTTTTTTTAGGATCTTATGTTGAAACTTGCACTTTTGCAACCTTTCGAGGAAAATCTCGTTTTCTCTGTGATCCTCTAATCAAAAAACATATTTTTTCTGTGATTATTTGACGAAATTCACGTTTTTCGCGATACTTTGATCAAATAATGCATTTTTTCTGCAGTCATCTGATGAAATTCATGTTTTTTCCACGATTATTTGGCGACATTCACATATTCCATGATCCTTAGACGAAACATGCATTCTAAAGGACCCTTTGATGGAATTCATATTCGTTTGATGAAACTACCCTTTTTCTACGATATTTTGATGATTTTTGCAATCCTTCGGGGAAAGCAGACAGATGATAGTTGCAAGCTCCTGGCTATATGTTTTTTTTCATGCTGTTTGTTTCTATACATGGACTAAATGCACAGTAGGTCATGGGAAAGGATTAGAAATAAACTCAAATTGCAGCTGCTTGTACTCGCATTTTTATTTTGTCAAATTCTGCTACCACCCCCCTTCTTCTCGTCCTAAAAATGTCAACAAATTTTAATACTGATTTGCATCAATCCCAGGGATGATAAATTGTGCCGAAAAAATGGAATTCCCTGTTTTCGCTGGAAAGTGGCATGTCTGTAAATGCTTTTAAAAATATATGCATAGTTGAAAAAAAAAAGCTGTTGCATTTTTCAAACAGCAAAAAATAATTCACAGGAATATATTAAATTCAGCTTAAAAAATGCAGCATAGGTGAAATAAGAAACTTAAAAATAAAACAAAAAACATATGGCATTTCTTTAAAAAATCAGATGTTTATTTTTTAATTTTAGATGAAACTTTAAAATTTGATTCATATATTTGGCCAAAACTAAAACACCATTATGTGCATCATTGAAAGTAATACACATACAAAAAGCTATGTTTTTAACCGGTACAAAATTTTAGTAAAATTTAAAAAAAAAATGTAATTTTGATTTTTAAATCTTTATTATAATGAAACGTTCCTGTGAGTGATAAACACTTTATGAACATGAACTTAAAATATGCATAGTTTAGATAAAAAATAAACAAAAAATTGTGCGTATGGGTGTTTAATTCTGTTCGGTGTAAACTCAGCTGAATTTATCAGGCAAATTGAGAAATCCGTTGATTGCCGCGATCGCGCAATTCTTTTCCTGGTCAATTGGCGCCTTCTTTCCGAAAGTCCATAATAAAAATTAAAAAAACTTTTAAAACATTCAAAAATAACTATTGACAGATCAAAGCGAAAAATCAGCACGTTTATCCCTCTGTTTTTCCTAAAGAAACAGCGTTTCACTGTTGCCACTACAGAAGAGTGAAATACATGAATCATTGATATGAATCATTATTCATATGAATGATTCATATGAATAATGATGAATAATCATTAAATAATGTTTTAAAAAATATTTATTCAATAAATTACGTAATATTTCATATGTATGTCGTAAACTGACTGCTTGTAAATGTAAACAGTCGTAAATAAAATTGCTGCTTATAAATGTAAACAATAATGAAAAACACATTTCAAAAAACTTAAAGGCTTTAATATGCTTTAAAAAATATATTTAAAGCAGAATCAGATGTTAGCCGTATTTCTTTTGATGAATCGTCAAAGAGTCATTCATTTGTTTCTTAATTTGCTGGAATTTGAATCTGAATGGCAACAGTATCGTTTGTTTAGATTTGATTTCTAATAGCTGAATTTTAATTTAGAACTTAATACATTATAAATGGATATGATACACATGTTTTATATGAAAATATGCTGAACAGACATGATTTTAAGTAGAAAAAATTATCATTTAGCTGTCATATGTTAAGATATGTTTTTCATTAAGCCTAACATGGCGTTTAGCTACGGTCGTTTCGCAGACCAGAGTGGTTCGCACCGGCATCGTTCCGCCGGTCACGTGCACTCAGCTTTTATTATAAGTAGATGTAATCAAGCTTATTGAGTTGAATTGCGTGATTAAGTATAATGAAATTAAATATATATATATATATAGTTTAAAATCTAGTTATTCGGAATAGAAAAACAAAACAAAAATACAATTCCTTGCACCAGAATTTCTTTTATGAATAAATTAACATCTATATTATTATAGTTAATTTAAAGTTTCGTTTTTCATAGATGCCCAAGCCCATACAATTTAACATAGACGAAATCAAGTTAAGCACATTTATTGGAAAATAACATCAACTCAAAAGAGAATAGTTGTCTTTAAGAGAAATTGTATGTCATCTTTCATAGCACAAAGCATTAGCAAACTACACAAGAAGAATTCTTTGACAGAGAGGTTGAAAGCTTGAACATTTTAAAGATCTTTTTGTGATGCATTTCATGAAAAATGCTTGATTTATTTTAAATTTTGTTATTTAACAAATATTCATGTGTTTCATTCTTTATATTTAAAAATGTCGACTACTAGTCCATATGAGAAAAGGAGAAAATTATTAGAAAGGTTGTCATGTATATTTAACCTTATTGTAATATGACTATGTTGTAATATGTCTCCAAAAATTATTCCTTATCCTCCGATATTAATAGTAAAAAAACGATAAGCTCGTTATATTTCGGCAAATGGCATATTCGTTAAATTTCAGTAAAAGATATCTTTTGTCAATTCGATTAGCTACATTTAAGATTTTTTTTAACCAAAAAGCAATTTTTCAACTTTTTTTTAAATTTTCGTATTAAATCGGAACCGAAAGGGGTAAATTTAAATATCATTACTTTTACTCTGCAGAAGACCAGATACAATAATGGAAATAAATCACTTTTGAAAAAATTAAAATCAACTTAAAAGATAAAAAAATAACATAAATAATTCATAATCATAAGCGAATAACGTGTTTGAAAAATTTTAGAACTTTGATAGTTGTCCAATTAAATGAATGACTCAAAAGTATTAAAATGAATTAAAAAATGGACAGACGGATTTTATAGCCGAAAAACACGGAAAATTTATAAAAAATTGAAAGCATCGTACCTCGATTTTTTTATCTTCAAAAATGGGAATTTTTTTTATGTCCTTCTAGACGGAAGGCAACATATTTCTAAATGTACAGTCGTGAAAAAAAAAAGTAAACACTCCCTACTAACTCTCCAACAAATTATCGTAGAAGAAAGTTACTGGTGCCGAACGACTGGAAATAAAGTCTACTTTTAAATGATGCCTATAAAATTTGCTTAGAGGGCCATCTACATATTAAATTGAACCCAAACTTAATTTTTTCCAATGGCAATACCCAATTTTAACGAGATATTTCAAATCTTCGGTTCAAACTATGCCTAGACACCAAATTTCAAGTCATTTGACTGATAAGTTTTTGAATTAAAAACATTCAAAATTTAGTGCTTCTAATGTTAAATTACATTTTCATATTTTTATTTATATCTCCTGAAATTATGCTCCTAATGTGCTAATTTTTTGTGTAGCAATAATACTAATGTGCCCAAACATAAATACGCTGAATTTGCAATTTTTATAATTTTATGATATGAATTATGATTATTATGAAATTAATATTCGAAAACATTATGAATTGCAACCTACAATTTTTTTGATAGATTTAGATTTATTAAGTCCTGCTTTATGGAAATCCAAAATTTCACATTTTTCTTCCTAGTGGTTTTCAAATTACGCTTAAAAAACGGCAAAATGTCGGTTTAAGGGGCCGTCTATGATAGATGTGAGTAGATATTTTGAAATTCCTTCTGCTATCCTGTAATCTAGCAGGCTTCATTGACTGCTTACGGTGCCTTGATCAAGAAGGCGGCTCTCTCGGTTAACAATCGAGTTCCGAACTTCAATTTGGATACAGCCCTTAAAATACGCTCGTTTTAAAATGATTAATTTCTCGGAAATTTATGGTACGAATTGCATAAAAATTTGTTTTTAGGCTAATTGAAGGGTGTAGAGTTCATTTATTGTGTCAAAATTGGGTATTGCTATTGAAAAAAATTAAGTTATGGTTCGTTTTAATATGTAGATGGCCCCATCAGCAAATTTTATATACATCATTTAAAAGTAGACTTTATTTGCAATTGTTCGGTACCACTAACTTTCCTCTACGATAATTTGTTGAGGAGTTAATAGGAGGTGTTTACTTTTTTTTCCACGAGTGTACATACATTATACAAACATACACTATGACACTAAAATCATTTACGCAATATGGCCTAACGTAATATACTCCGCCAAAACCTCCCTTTAATTTAAAATTTGCAACTTAATTTTCTGTAAGGCCTTTCTCTACCTCTTCCAGACATCTCTTTGCAGGTCGTCAAATACTGCTTTTTCCTTAATTTCTTATGAAAAACGCTTCTTTGTACTTCTATCATCACTCATTCTAATTAAGTGGTCTAGTCACTGCATTTTTCTTGTTCTAAGATTATTTATAGTGTCATTTTATTTATATATAGTGTCATTTATTCCCTTTAATGCCCAGCATGGTAGAATGTGTTCCAGAAATTGCGTTATTCAGAGAATCGGAATTCATACCGGAAAATCTGAATAGTAAATTTCGGTTTATTTAATAACGAAATGTCCGTTATTAAATAAAGCAAAAGTTTCTTTTTTTAATTTCTGGTTTGAATACGAAGTATGTGAATAAAAAAATCTACTAAATCGGGAACACTGGTTGTAGCACAAATGCTACCATGAGCATTAGATGGCTAGAATTAATTCGTCATACATTGCTATCCTTCACTGGTCCAAAAAAAATTTTTGAGATCTTCTTTTCTAACTTTTCGTTTGATTGTTTTTGTTGTTGTTGTTGTTGTTATGGTTCAAGTCTGACTGTCATAAATTACTACAGGTTTTGTGAATTTTAAGTTGAGATGTTCGGGAAATTATTTATTGAAATTTAAAAGAGATTGGACATTCTATGATGTCACTTTTGCAATCACAAATCGCAAATACCAAAACAAAACTCTTTCTCTTGTATCCTGTATTATAATACGAGCAAATCTTGTGTATGTGTGTCTATGTAAATTTTATCTTAAAAATGACTCAAACGATTTTGACTAAATTTTGTATCCTACCTTTTTCGGTTACGAGAAGACTATTAGGCTGGGTCACATGTTTGAGAAAATTTGATTAACGGGTCAGTTTGAGGTCACTATGGATCAATGCATTTCAATGGGAATGAAGGTTCAAACAGTAATTAAGTTGTTGAATAGCTGGCAGTAAACGAAGTCGCACAGTTCGCAACAGTTCGCCAAATTTAGTGAAAATTGGCAACATTGGTGACAAATTCGACATTCAAGATTAACAATGAAAAACATATGCTTGTCGCAAATTAAGGAATATTGGCAAATTTGGTGACATTGGTAACATTTGTCGAAAAATTTAGCTTTCTGGATCTAAAAGAATTTTCCAGAAATTTGCAATAGGAGCCGAGGTACATGATTGAACCAATCAGAGTCCATATAACGGTCCTGGAAACCGAATTCAATTAGTCAAAGTACATAAAACTTTTTCATCAGACGTTCGTTCCAAATGAAAGAATGTCGTCAATTTTGGCATAATTTTAAGAAAGAATTGGCTTTCGGAATCTGGAGGAAATTTCTAGGCTGTTATGAAATAAAATGCTTTATAGCAGTAATACACCAAGAATTTATGGTTATACCGATTTGAGCACAACCCTAATTTTAACAGAATTAACTCGGTCTTCTCCGCTGGTTGTAGTACAATGTTCAAACGAAGTGTCTCAGACTATAAGATACTCCAACTGTTTTAATGGTTTTTGAATTAAGTGAATTTTACTTGTTTCGGATTGAATCTGCTTTTAGGTATAGACGCTTTCAGTGTGACGTCAATAATGACGTTTTGCTTGGATACTGACTCCAAACAAACGGTTGCTGTGTTTCAAATCTTAGTAAATATAAATTTTAGAAAATGTTACCTCTACACATAAAGTATTAAAACAGATATCTATGAGATACAGCTGCAAGATATAGCTATAAAATATAATAAAAATGGAAAACACAGCACAGCGACGGTTTGTTTGGAGTCAGTAAAAACCAAGCAAAACGTCATATCTGACGTCACGACTGAAAGCGTCTATTTAGGTAACTGCTTTTAGATATTATGTATCATGAGGCTTTACTTAGAAAATCTTATATTAATTTATTTGACATACATTTAAGATTATTATTATTAATAATCATTTTGCGTACTCTTTACCAATTAAACGAACTTTTAGATATACAGATTTTAACCCTTGAAATCTTCATAAAAATGACACTACGGTGTTCATTCAGAAATTTCGAGCTAACTATTCACCGAGATTTCGCATTTGAATAATTATAAAAGTAAAGATATTTTTTTATACTCTTATTATCAGCATTCAATGTTTATCTTCAATGTTTATCAGCGTGGTACGGAATTTTCTATGACACCAAACAAAATATTAGTTCAAAATATCGGTAATAGAGGTCGCTACTACAGATAATTCCACGGAATAATGGCAAAATTCTCACACAACGCAAGATTTGAAGACAAAAACATTAGAGAATACTGCATGTACACATTTTTCGTATCCAAATCTTGCGTTGTGTGAATATGGAATTATTCCATGGAATTATGTACAGTAGCACCCTCTATTGTCGATATTTTGAACTAATTTTATTTTTGGTGTCACACAAAATCCCATACGACGCTGAATATTTATCTGCAAGCTGAATGTCTCTCCGACTCATTGATTTTTTTTTTATCGCGATTTACTTTCGCACCGAACTTTTGAAGCACCCGGTATTTATTAACTTTTCTACAGTTATCTTTCTTTGTTTATAATGTTACACGTAAAAGATATTATAAATGAATATTTTCGAATACAAATAATTTACTTCAGCAAAAAAAAAAAAATGTTTAAAACAGAATTTCTAGCGAAAGAACATTGAAAATACCTCATTGAAATACAATAGTTAAAACTGATTAAATTAAAATAAACATGTTTTCCAGACAGGAAACATCGTTGATCAAATAAATCATTAGGAAGCTAATAAATATGGGGTTTTTTTATTGTTTAGTCTTTGTGTTTGTTTCAATGAACACTATGATATCCTGTTTTCTTTCATCGAAAAGAAAGCATGGAGTAAGTGAATTTACAATTTTTATCATATTAATAATAAATATAGAAGAATAATTTAACAAGTAAAAATTAAATTTAAAAAATCAAAAAACCCGACTGCTTAAAAAGCGAACTAATTATTTTTCGTCAATGTGAAACTATTTTTTATATTACTTACCTATTTTTTTTATTTACTTGTATTGATGACTTTTAAGTTGTGTTTAGTTATTTGTTCCTATCTATAAACACTGTTTCGATGAGTCCTATCGATGTCTATGAATGTTAGAGTTGCAGGAAAGCTAGAGATCCTACCTACACAACTTCCAGGTTGTTTAATATTTAAATGGAGCTTCTGACTGTAAATAGTCAATGAAACATCGTCTTCATTTTGAAAGGCCTATCCAATGATATGCCACTCAGTATGGTGCGTAATTTTTTTTTCGTCTCTACCACCATTTTGTATTTTGTAGCTGCCATTTTGAATTTATAAAAGCAAAAACCTAGACTATAACCTTCGGACAGTTAAGACAAATTGATAGAGACCTCATTCAATAAAATCCATCCAGCCGTTGAGATGATTCGAGGGTATAAAGAAATTCACATACCCAAATACGCGTGAAACACATAATCCTTCTTGGCAGTCGGGTAAAAATTAACAGAAAGAAGTCATTTCAGCTACAGAAGAATTTCATTCAGAACTCCTTAAAATTTATTATACGTTTTTATCCCACACATGATATTATTTTGTTGTATTAAAATTAAACTAGAGAATAATAGCTTTATAATAAATAGAGATCGACCCGGAAATTCGGTTTCGTTTTCGGACCAAAATCTGAGTTTCGCAGAAAATTCGTTTTCGACGAAAATGCTACCAAAAGTTCGGCAGGACGAAACTATCTGTATTCCAAAAATCTCCTTTCTTCCTTCTGAAAATTTCAACATAACTGATGGATTTCAGCTATATCGGCTCATTTGCGACGCTCTTTATTTGTTGCTATAAAATTCACTGTTTATAATTATCAGTCATGGTTGACTCAAGACGTGAGTGCAAATTATAAAGCGAACAATGCATATGACTAAATTTTGAAGACGCTTTTCACGGGCTCATTAAAAGCTGCAGACTTAACAGTAATAGAAAAATTTTAGTTTGAAACGGGTTGAAGTGTTTTGAATACACTTTGAGTATAGTATAACAGAGTATAACAGAGAAGTATAACAGTATATTTTTAACACGTAGCTGATTATCATTAACAAAAATCATTATAAAAGATAAATCGAGGTATCTATACCTAAAACATTTTTAATGAGATGAAATTCTTATAAAAATCTTTTTGTGTGATGACTTAATTTAATTTAATTTTATATGAAAATAAAAAGTTTTGGTCTAAGGCATATAAAGTCAACTTGTGCCACACGTATAATTAATTAATAATTATGTATATTTATCTATTATTTTTTTTTAACTAGAGGGCTCTGCCCGTACGAGCTACGCTCGCTAACCCCCGTTCAGACACCGCAAACTCTAAAAGCAAGCTAATTTGATCGGCTTTAAAATGTATCGCTTAAACGTATCGTTTTAAATCTGACGTAATTTTCACCAAAGTTTTCTTTCCCTTTTTAATATTCACGTGAAAATACTTTTGTTGTTAGAAAGGAAATATTATTTGCGCTTTCTTCGAATTCTCAACACGAGAGTAATGCGACTCTTGTAGCTGCTTCAATAACATCTGCATTGGTTCAAAATACCTCAATACGTTGATTTTATATAAGCAAGTAAACCCTATTGGTTTACAATGGAAGTCTACGGGAATTTGGCAAAATATTAGAGATGTTGTTAAGTTCGCAACAAACCAGGCGGTATTTGGTGATAGAAAAGGGTCCCCCTTATGGTAACGCCTCTTATAAATATGGAGATACATTAAAGACTGTTCAATAACCAATGAGATGCGTTTCATTGATACGATAACGCAATATATATATAGATAGATAGATAGATAGATAGATAGATAGATTAGCCTTAAAAGATTATCTCAAAGTATGAAATAAAAATGCCTCGTGCAAGTATATTTTTTAAATTTAATCTGTTTAGCAATATTATGATTTGGAAATTTTTATTAATACTGTAATTATCAATTTTTAATTATCAATATTTCTTATACGTAGCTTCTTATACGTAATCATTTAATTCTCATTAGAAAGTTTTTTTTTCTATTATAATTGTCACGTGTAAATAAATTTTTAATTTGAAGGAAATATCATTCTTTGTGCTGTTTTTAAATTTGGCAACAATTTACAATAATATCCTTTTCTAAAAGTTGTAAAAAATATCTCTGGAAATGATGAAAATTTGAATTTAAAATGGAAATAAAACCTCAAAAATTAGGTCAAATTAAAAAAAAAATAAATACAGCCTGCACTCCGGGAACTTATAATGTATAAAATGATCTAAAAATGATTAATTTCTTATGTATAGTTTTTGCTCCTTTTTGGAACGATTTTGGACCAGTTTAACATTAAATATCTCTTAAAGTAATTATTCGATTTGAAAACTGTCTGCATCAGCCTATTTATCAAACATTTCTCTATAACACCACCGATTTTCATATTTTTGTATGCAGTATTTTTCTTAATCTTAACGAAGAAAGACCTCCGGTCACAAAAAATTCAAAACCGGCGGCGGTGACAGCGTTCGTTACTTTTCTTAGAATAGAGAAGTTGCACATTTTCGCTTTCGTTTTCGTTTTCGGCCGAAAATAGAAATATTACGAAATTCGGGTTCGGTTTCTGTCTCGGTCTTTCGGTACCTGTTTCGGTAGATCCTTAATAATAATATTAATCAAGAATTTGAAAAAACTGCATTATTGTAAGATTTTATTTATGCAACTCGTATTGCCAGGTCCACTGTAACAAAACAAAAAGCGGGACAGAGAGGTAATAAAAACGGGACAGTAGCTTCTAAATCGGGATATAAAGTACAGTAAATCCTATGAAAACCCTACCTGTCTATAACGGAAAATATTATTGTTCCTTACGGAAAGAATATTATACAAATATACCTAGCTAGAGCTGAAACCAACCTAAAACGGAATCTTTCTCTGGTCACTTGATATTTCGTCTTAGAACGTGTCACTGTATTAAGTAAACACAATAAACTTATGTAGCAAAATGTGGGAAAGCGGAATCGCTATATACTAGGCACTGAAAATAGTTCAATTTTGGGGAGATTTCAGATTGAGCAATTATAATTGTATAATATTGATTACGCAAGGACTACGAAATTTTTACGTTTCGAGAAGGATATACCGTTGTACACAAGTAACGTTTTCACAAGTTTTGTTAATCAAAACAACAAAGGTTTTACAATTATAAAAATAAAATATCTAACCTGGAAAAATGTTCCGTTTTAGCAAGTACCTTATTTCTTTTGGCGGAATCATGCAAATATTCCTTTGTAGACAGGTTTTGTTTTCAAAGCTTTTACTGTATTAAGGTTCAGTCGATTTAGACTAACGAATAGCATGGTACTAAAAGGAATTTAAAAGAATTTAAGCATCAGGAAAAATAAGGGCATTGGGCGTCTCGTGGAACGAGTTTTGGAGGACCTAAAAATCGGGACTTATCGCGTAAATCGGGACATCTAGTAACACTATATGCAACATAATGGTTAAAATAAATAAATACTTTTAATTTTCAAATTACTTTTATTTTAAATAGTCTTCGAAATTCTTCTTTTATGAGTACCTACGTTACAGAAGGCTCGTTTGTTCTGCGATTAGCATGGTTTTAGGACGAGTGGTTGATGTCGGTCCTTAATATATATGTCACTATCTGTTCTGTGAATTAATTTTGATATTGCGGCGGACACTTTGGGATTCGGTCTGTCACATAAGAATATAGCCATAAGACAAAAATTAACATTAAAAAAAGATATTTAAAATCAAGTGTAAAGGGATTTGGCAGTGGAGCCGGGCAATTAAATTAACAATTATAAGCTCAAACACAAAATAATGAGAGGGGAAATACAACCCTAAAAAATTCCCTAAATACTCACACTAACATAAAATAAAACGGCTGCGTTGATTATATTCTGAAAGCTAAGTAAAGTATGCTACGGAAATGCCACTAGTAAATATGAAATAGAATTATACGCAATATTACTAGAAAATATGCAAATGTTGCTAATTGAAAAGGACCCCGTGGATTTTACCATACTTTTTTTTGAAGCAGTAAACCCAACACCTTACCGCGTAGACAAACTTTCAGTTGAAGGTGAAGAAGCCTATTCCAAACTCCGTCAAATCGGACCGACACTTTCTGTCAGCACGTGGACGGCTCGATGAAAGTTCAAATGTTGTTCTGGTTTTCCACAAAGGATGAGATCCGACAAAATTCTCCGATACTCCATTCCACCGCCGTATTTATACTTCTTAGACGGCCACAGGAACCTAATTATCATATCGTTGCTAAAAATAATCTTGAAATCAGATTCCTGAATGTTCAACCACACTTAGAGTAAAGAAGTGATAGAGTAAAAGAAGTGATAGAATAGGTGGCTCGTTCACGCACAAATGTTAGAATCAGGTCAAAACATTCACACACGAAACTCAACAATCCATTTGACCCTAGACTACCTTCATAAGAGACACATATTCTAGGCACTTCTGTTACAATTTGTTTCACAAATATCAGTATAAATCTATAATTAAACATATCATTGTTACTCTATAACTAAACACATTATAACCATATAATCATACTAGTGCATTCAAAATCAAATTCCACGTCTAAAAGATACTCTTTATTTCAATACATTTTGAAACTGGATTTTTTTTCTTTAACTGCGGTTTAAGAAAAAATCGCCCTAACCTCTATTTTAAATCACCCGGTAATATAATTTTACCTTCATCACATTCATTCAAAGTATTCTGAATCTATGAATAACAATTTCTTTGTTTCATCTGCAATCCAAGCACATTGCAAAAACTGGAGGATTTTTTTTTCCGTTTTAAAATCATTGTAACAGTTTAAAATTTCTTAGAAATTTAATAAAGTCTTTGTGATAGGGAAAAGCTGTTTTGAATTGCATAGAATCACGAAAGAAAATTGATTTTATATTCTGCAAAGTGCACGTGCAGAAAATAAGAAACTCTTATGGTTAAACTCACTGAATTTAATTACAAAAAATTTGCATCGTATCTCTTCTTTACGAATGATAATAAAAAAAAAAAAAAAAACACATCGATTCTTTTGTTTTCTGAAAAAAATTGTTTCCTCAACGCTTTAACCGCTGATTTTTTATGTTGTCGTTGATGTATTTCAGTTAAAATGTTTTATGCATATTCAAATAATTTAATACTGAAGTAACTCTTCAAAAGTGTAATATAATTTTAGGTATTGGTGTGGCTCCATTATGTAGTATTCCCTTTTTTTCTTTTTTAAGGACTCATCTAGATCCACAAAGTTTGACATGGTTTAACAGAGGAATAGGGCTCCTGTAAGGTACCTGTATGCTTTTAAAACATAAATTTCGATCAAAATTTCAATTTTCTGTTTTTCAAATTAATTTAAAATTTCGATATTTCTTTCGAATTTCTATCCTTTTAAAAATTTATATTTCTTACAAACTTAAAAAAAGTTAAGTTCAAAGTTGTTTTATGATTTTTCTCAAAAGTGATTTTTTTTTTTTTTTTTTTTTTTTTTTTTTTGTAAAACTGCGTTGGAAAAATTGTCATTGTGTTGAAAAAATTATTCTTTTACCACAAAGTTTTGAAATTATGTTTTAAATATATATATAAAGGAAGTATACTATTCTTATGCGTATTTATTGAAAAGTTTATGAGTTACACAGTTTTAATTTATAAATTAATAATTTTTTCAGGAATTTTCCCCGTTATTTGTCTTTTTATACCTATAACTTTTAAAATATTCATGTTATTGTCATAAAAATAATCTTATTCCTGTATAACATTATTATATTTGTTAGGAAATTCATAAGTCATAAAATGTACTTATATATAATAATTTTATACTTAAATAATTTTAAGAAAGTAGCAGTTTTTGCTATACGGTATAAACCCTGATAGAAAGTTTAAAGAAAAAATTTTCTTAATAACTTTAACTAAAAACCCATTTGAATTTCTTACTTCATAGAACCGTATATGTATTTTGCAGCACACGCTTTTTCCTTCCTTTTTCTGCGGTTTCAATGTAGATGCGTTCAATGCTCGATTTTCTGTACTTACTCAGTCATGTAGTTGAGTTTCTAATATGTCTGGTCGTTCTTCCGCCCGCTTATAATGTCTAAATTTCATATTTAAAATTTTAATCAAGAAAACAATTAAAATATACATTATCCAAGTTCACCACTGCTGGGCAACATATAACTATGATATGTTCCCGCACCATGTTGGTTAAATCAAAGTAAAATTGCGTAATTTGTTATTTCTGTTTGTATAAATATTTTTTATAAAATATAATTATGAGTGTAAAATTATAATGTTTATATATTTAAGTAAAATAGGAGTGTAAGTTCATACAAAAATTATTAAGTTGATTTTAAATATTAAATATATATTTTTAAAAAATTGTTGTATTGTAAAATGAATGTATAATGTTGAATAGAGTTCGGATCTCAGACAACAACAATAGCCAGACGCCATGGTGTCGTTTCATGACAAGCCAATGGAAAGTGGTGTATAATTAGAAATCGTAAAATAATAAAAACGTTGGAACAAATTTATGGCCTCAATAAAAGTGTTGGGATAAATTTATGGCTTTTCAGACCACCCAAACTTTAAGGCAGATAATAATATTAAAGTATATGTAAGGGCCACTTGCAGACTGTTAGCTAATAGGCCTATCGAAGTATAATAAAAAATCTTCTCACATCCAATAACAGTGGACTAGATAAAAATAGTTCCACCCACTGCAGGAGTGGTGTGCAAGAAGAATAAGGTTTAAAAAAGAGAGTCTGAAAAAAGATGTAGAGGACGCAGGAGCTCTCCTGAAAGCCCGTGCAATGAATCCTGAAAGCACTAGTAATGCCCAGGCGAGATGGACATATCGCAGCGAGCCTAATCAAGCCTAATTGAGGATGTCTTCCTGATGTACTTATCGGAGTGAGCCTAAGCAAGCCAAATTGAGGATGTCTTCCTGATGTTAAAATAAAGAGGATTATTCTACAGAGGTCCGTAGCTTTGCATCCTGCCATCCCGATGTTGCCGCTCTGATACAAAGCGAATTCCGGATGACATAAGAATATGATCCCAAGCAACGCGACAACTCTGAATTTGATGAATAAAGGCCACCATCCCGTATATTAAAAAAAGGTACTATTTTAAACATTTTCTTTTACCACTTAAGATCATATGAAAAATCATAAAAAATACTTTTCTGATATTTTATGGTAGAGAGTAATCTGAGATCCGACAAAACCAATAATTAAATAAAAATTATGGTAATTTAAAAATGAAAGAGAATTATTCTTTTAGCAAAAAGAAACAATTATAATAATTAGAGTATATGAAAATATTGTCTTTTTTTTTAAAGATTAAATATACATAAAATAATGAGAAGCAAACAAAAGTATTGCTTTCTATTTTTTGAATTAATATTATGTTTTTCTGTATATAGTTGTGTTCAATGTAAATAAAATATTTAATCAAGTTTTAAAAAGTTTCTGGAATTATTTAATTGATAATGTTTAAGGTGTGTCAATTTATTTTTACAGCTTAAATTTTAGTTTAATTCATAAGTGGAAGAGTTCGTCTAAATAATTCACAACGCAAACTCTTAATTTTACTCGTAATTATTCAAATTTAATAATTACATTTTGACGCGAATTATAATTTAATTTTATTAATGCTTCGCGTTGCTCTTCTACTAGAATTTAGGTAAATACGATCACTTATATTATTTGAATTTATCTAAGGTATATAAAATTATATACCAATTTGCTATGAGGTTGCTTGGATGATTTGGACCAATTAACAATTTTGGATATAAATTTAATAGAAAATAAACAGGTGTAATTATCTGTCCAGCATCCCCCCCTTCATAATAAAATGGTGCTATGACTCAGGAACGTTCATCTGAGGTCATTAGAAATAATAATAATAATAATAATAATAATAATAATAATAATAATAATAAAGGAATATAAATTTAAGTATTATTTTAATGTCACAATTTTAAAGATATTGTAGGTATTTAAGTTTAATTGATTAAAATTTTATTAAAATTAATTTTATTATTGTGACAATAATGACACACATATAATAATTTTATATAAATAAAATTAATAATATATGTTAGCAAAAAACAAAAAGGAAATGAAAAAAATAATTCCGGGATTTATAATAGGTAAATTTAGGAATTACAATTTTGTTTTTTTTTCTCTCTTTTCTCTTGTGGTTGGATCTCAGTTACCATTGAGAAATAATGGCATTCACATCACAGATGACACATTTGTAAAAATAATTTTTTTTATATACTGTATAAATAATAATAATAAGAATAATGAGTAAAATTTTATAATATGACTGGTATAAAAATGATTGAAATGTCAAGAGATCATGATTTTTGAAATGGTATCACCTTGATACAAAAGAAAATTTATGAGTCGTACTACGAAGTAGTAGTACAATATTTATAAAAAAAAAAAAAAAAAGATTGTTTTTCCTGTAGAAAAAGACAGATATTTTTCTGTTAAATGAAATTATTTTGTTTTTTATATATACGTGTATTATAAATATTTTAGGGGTATTTATGTGTGTAAAAGAATAATCTACAAAACAACTTCATCTCCTAAGAAATTTTTTTAAATTTTAGTGTTGTTGTTTTTATGTATTTATGCAATTTAGAATATTTTCATACATATGTGGTAATATAGAAGAAAAAAAGTATGATAAACAGAAATATTCTGTTAAAAGGTTATGCCCAACAATAAGCGAAAATTTAAAAGGAGAAGTGTAGATTTAAATACCTCTGGAGTTAAAACCAGAGGACAGAAAAATAAAATTATTTCTCTAAATTATTCGCTACAAAAAACTAAAAAGAATACAATGACTCAACCTAGTGTTGATACGCTGTTGAATTGTATCCCCGTCTTTGACGGAAAGAAAGAGTCTAATATTAAATTTTTCGTGAACGAATTCGATAATCTAATTAAACAAACGGAATTAGAGAATGTTTCGAAACTTGCGCTCTTAAAAACTAAATTAGTCGGTAGTGCTAGAGATAAATTAGCTAATGAAGAAAATCTTAATACAGAAAAAGATTATGGTAAATTTAAAGAAAAATTAATCGATACTTTTTCTACTAAAACAAGTTTTTCTGCGGCTCAAAGCAATTTTTTTTTCTCTTAGGCAAAAACCTGCGCAGGCTATCGCTGATTTTATCAGTGAATTCAATGCGGCTGCAAAACTTTACCTAGATAAAAGTGGCCAAAATATTGACAACGGTAATGGTAGTTTATTTGAAATGATAAAATTCACAAGATTTTTAGAATCAGTTAGGGCAGATTTAAGTTTGGACATTCGAAGAATGGCGCCGAAAAATTTTAACGACGCATGTAAATTTGCGAAACAAATGGAAGATGCATACAATCAAGTTGCATCAAAGGAAATTAATTCGATTACAAAAACCTCCACTGAGGAAAATTTGGACAAATTGTTAAAATTAAATATGGAAAGCGCGGAGCAAATTAAAATTTTGACTTCCGAAATAAACAATTTGAAAGTTAAAACAAAAGACACTGCATCAAGCAGATGGTGCGAATTATGTAAAAAAAATTCGCATACTTTAGAAACGTGCTGGTACAAAAATGATAATAAAAATACATATAAGGATAGCAGAGATTTCGCAGGTCGGCATTTTAATAAAAGGTACTCTTATAATGGACAGTATCAACCGAGAGCGAATTTTAATCCTAGATTTGTTAACCCAAACCAGCAGTGGCATTTTCAATCTTATGCACCCACAGGTGGTTACTATGGATATTCTCCATATCCCCCACCCCCACCAAATTACTTCCCTCAGCATGTGCCATATAGGAATAGTCAACCTCAGAGTCACGCCAGTTATTATCCAAATGAGGATAAAAGTGAGAATTTAAAAGAGAATGCTCAAAAGTATCCGAAAAAGTATAATAAAAAGGGTAAAACGGATGATCAAAGGGACAAGTAAGGGATATGAATTGGTATTAAAAATAAATCAAAATACATAATTAATCGAATTTCAAAATTTAAAAAATTTTCAAAATTTAAAAATAAATTTTTCTCTTTTAGGTAAAAAAAAAATTGAAACAAAATTAATAACTTGCCTTTTTAAAATTCAAAATAATAATAAGAAAGGATAGGAACATGGGAACGCCAATTTGTCTCAGGGTTACAATATTGAGCAAATGTGCAGGGCGCACCCGAAAACATACTTATAAAATTATGAAATGTGCTTCACAAAACTTCAATGGAGCAGTGAAATATTTCTCTCCAGGCAAAAGTTATATATTTTTTTTTTCTTTTCGAATATGAATTAGAAAATATAAAATCTTAACAAAGCCAAATAACATTAAAACTTAATTAATTTAATAGTAAATAATGTTGGAGTAATTTTCAAAAAAAAAAAAAAAAAAAAGAGAGAATTTTTTCTGTCTTCTATAAGGGTAGCCTTTGCTAATAGCCTTACAATTTAGATGACAGAATTTCAGAATTACTCTTTAAAATGAGTAGGTGTAAGCTATAGGTTCAGGGTAGTTAGAACAGCTTTATAGCATACTCATATATATATTTTTTTCTTATATAAATATATGGTTGACAAGGAATAAATTACTAGTGCACTCTATATTAGGATAGCGGTCAGCTATAAGCCTAAATATAATAAAATATGCAAAAAGTACTAAGATTTATTCCGGTAGTTCAATTACAACTTATATGCTAAAGTCTAGAATTTAGACAGCAGGGATAAGTTTTATGAACAAAAGTGTTATAAAAAAATTTAAAAAAAGGATTTTGGTGTAGCACACTGGTTTTTAAAAAAACATATATATGTATAACAATGGACAAGGCAAGTTATTTCAATATGATTGCACACAAAATTATAGTAAAAAAAAAATACACAAATAAATAATTGAAGTAAAATTAAAATTTTCTCACCAAAGGCTTTCTGTATAGGGTGCAATTTTGGCCTACGGCTGGGTATGCACCAACACCAACAAAATATTTGTAGAAAAATTATTTATCAATTCATCAATATATAGTCATCACTTAGGCATCAACTTCAGGATTCTTGGCTGAAAAAGGAATCGAAGAAAAAATTAAGTATGGTATAATTACTAGATGTTATGCTCAGAAACAATAAAATTAGTAATATTATATTGTAAAAAGCAGCATTTTGAGTTTTATTTAGGAAAACTTTTGATTTTTAGGTTTTACACATTTATGGAGTGTCTAGCTCAGTGTATAGTTCCTAGATTTAATTCAAAAAAATAATAAATAAAAATATAAGTTCGTGTTGTTTTCAAAATAAATAACAAAAGGTATAGCAATTAGCATTTACAGTTAAAATTTATGGAATTTTCAGCAAAATTAACATTAGACAAACATAGTTTATATTATATTTAACTTGATAAGCTAATTTACTTTTATTAACGGTATTCAATTAGAATTAAAATAGGCTTAAATTCAAGTTAAATTAATTAATAACATTGTTGTAGTGTAAAATTTTATGTAAGACTATTATATTTTTATTATATATATAAAAATATGCAAATTTAATAATTAATAAAATGTATAAGCAAAATTATTTAATATAAATATTAAATGACATCTTGCTGAAATCAGCTAGAAATTAGATTTTTTTTTTAAATAAAATATTTTATAAATTTATGTTATTTTAGAATTTAAGCATTTTTTTTTCTCTTTACTTTCCCTTAGAATTAAATGCAGTTCTAAATTTAACACATATAAATATACATAGTATTGATAAATTTGAGTGTGTGAGTTCATAAAATTTTTTTTTTTATATATAATTTGGCCAATTTAACATAAGGAAACAAAATAAATAAATAAATATATTCATATATATTGGCCTTATTTTTATTAAAATAGGTAGTATGGCTTAATAAATTTATTTACTTAATTTTTTTATAGTACATACAGTAATTATTTTTAAAAAACTTAATCTGTAACAATTGGGTGTAGATATTTATGAGTATACAAAGATTCTTTTCTGCTGGCAGAAATTCTTTGGTTCGGCCGAGTACTCATGGGTTACTACATACGATTTTACGTAGTAATTATCATTTGCTTTTGTATTTTTAAAATTATACAAGTGTATTAATAACATTTTTTTATAATTAAATAATAATTATTAATGTTTGATTAATAATAATAATTTGGTATCTTTTACTTTTTTAAACATATCATTAAATTTTAGACATTAGAATTCACATACGGAATGTTAATGATAAATAAAATTTTGAATAAATAAATTTTTATTTCATTCAGTAAAAAATAAATAAATATGAAAATTTAACAATCTTTTAAGATAGAATTGTTGGCTAAATAAATAATAATTTAAGACAAAAAAATTGTTCTCTTCTTCGTCAATGGCATTTTCTGACAACACTATTTAACAGTATTAAATGAAGGTGCATTTTTAAGGTCAGCGTAATGCATATTTTGCATTTTGAGAGGCTGTAGAAGTCATATTTCCGTGTTGTTTACATTTTAATAGTAAACAATATCATGAATCAAAATTTGTGTTTGTTAGAAAGGTCTAAAAATATACAATGTAATCAGTTAAAGAAAATTATATGCATTTTTTTTTAAATCCTGAAAGGCAATTTGGTTTAGATGTGAACGTGACAGCATAAAAAGCCACCCTCGCTTCAGTTCCAGTATGAGGCAGGAGAATTCAGATGCTAGAATCGCCATTTTTCCCCTGCAAAATAATAAAAAAAAGCAGAAGGTTTACATTAGATACGATACAAATACATACACTGTTTATGCATAGATTATGTTTAAAATTACATACAGGCATGCACAGTGAGTTAAGAAGAAAGTATATCAAGAAATTATACTAATTAATAAGGTAATTACAAGCATGAAATGGTTTTAAATACATACTTTTGGTAGTCGTAAAATTTTGTCACAGCACAAATCACCTCGCAGAAAGGGATTAGTAGCTTGACCAACCCCCACTTTTCGGGAGGATCGGTGACGGTCAAATAACTGGTTTTATTATTCTCTCCTCCTTCTTCTTTTTTTTTTCTCTCTTTCTCGTATCGGGTAAAGTTGGAGAGCATTGCGTAATGATATATTAAAAGGAGATGAAATAGCTTGTATATGTTGACGTATCATACATGTTAGAAGTAACAAATAAATAAATAAAATAATGTAACCAGTTTGTATACAATATTTTTCTGATTATAATTTGAATACATCAGATTAATTATGTGAAAATATAACATGTCATATTACAAGCATTGTATTTACTTTTATTCCGTATAAAATGTGTTTTAAATGAAACACTGTGTCATAAGGTTATATGTGATGAAATAATATGTCAAATGCGTATGCCATTATTTTTCTTATAATTAGGTTTATTTCGGCATATTAGTTTCAGACAAAATTATAGCTTTGAATGTATTTTGGGCACTTAAACTGTAAAGTTACAAAATTAGTAAACATGTGTGTGGTAAAGAAAAAAGGCTTCGAGAAAGACGTCTGATTTTCAGTACAGAGGTCTTCTATAAATGTGAATGTCAACAGACAACTATGCTATCATGTGTTGAACTTTCTGTTATGAAAAATAGAAGAACTTCTTATAAAATATACCAGAACCATTGATAATTAAACTTTACAGACTTAGTTCAAAAACTGTGTAGATACACAGTCATATGGACACGTACATTCCTTTAAGCTTTACAAAAAAAATAAAACCAGCAATCAGTTTTTATTTTTTTTTTCTGACACCGGGAGAGATGCTGGGCAACATATAACTATGATATGTTCCCGCACCATGTTGGTTAAATCAAAGTAAAATTGCGTAATTTGTTATTTCTGTTTGTATAAATATTTTTTATAAATATAATTATGAGTGTAAAATTATAATGTTTATATATTTAAGTAAAATAGGAGTGTAAGTTCATACAAAAATTATTAAGTTAATTTTAAATATTAAATATATATTTTTAAAAAATTGTTGTATTGTAAAATGAATGTATAATGTTGAATAGAGTTCGGATCTCAGACAACAACAATAGCCAGACGCCATGGTGTCGTTTCATGACAAGCCAATGGAAATTGGTGTATAATTAGAAATCGTAAAATAATAAAAACGTTGGAACAAATTTATGGCCTCAATAAAAGTGTTGGGATAAATTTATGGCTTTTCAGACCACCCAAACTTTAAGGCAGATAATAATATTAAAGTATATGTAAGGGGCCATTTGCAGACTGTTAGCTAATAGGCCTATCGAAGTATAATAAAAAATCTTCTCACATCCAATAACAGTGGACTAGACAAAAATAGTTCCACCCACTGCAGGAGTGGTGTGCAAGAAGAATAAGGTTTAAAAAAGAGAGTCTGAAAAAAGATGTAGAGGACGCAGGAGCTCTCCTGAAAGCCCGTGCAATGAATCCTGAAAGCCCTAGTAATGCCCAGGCGAGATGGACATATCGGAGCGAGCCTAATCAAGCCTAATTGAGGATGTCTCCCTGATGTACATATCGGAGCGAGCCTAATCAAGCCTAATTGAGGATGTCTTCCTGGTGTACTTATCGGAGTGAGCCTAAGCAATCCAAATTGAGGATGTCTTCCTGATGTTAAAATAAAGAGGATTATTCTACAGAGGTCCGTAGCTTTGCATCCTGCCATCCCGATGTTGCCGCTCTGATACAAAGCGAATTCCGGATGACATAAGAATATGATCCCAAGCAACGCGACAACTCTGAATTTGATGAATAAAGGCCACCATCCCGTATATTAAAAAAAGGTACTATTTTAAACATTTTCTTTTACCACTTAAGATCATATGAAAAATCATAAAAAATACTTTTCTGATATTTTATGGTAGAGAGTAATCTGAGATCCGACAAAACCAATAATTAAATAAAAATTATGGTAATTTAAAAATGAAAGAGAATTATTCTTTTAGCAAAAAGAAACAATTATAATAATTAGAGTATATGAAAATATTGTCTTTTTTTTTAAAGATTAAATATACATAAAATAATGAGAAGCAAACAAAAGTATTGCTTTCTATTTTTTGAATTAATATTATGTTTTTCTGTATATAGTTGTGTTCAATGTAAATAAAATATTTAATCAAGTTTTAAAAAGTTTCTGGAATTATTTAATTGATAATGTTTAAGGTGTGTCAATTTATTTTTACAGCTTAAATTTTAGTTTAATTCATAAGTGGAAGAGTTCGTCTAAATAATTCACAATGCAAACTCTTAATTTTATTCGTAATTATTCAAATTTAATAATTACATTTTGACGCGAATTATAATTTAATTTTATTAATGCTTCGCGTTGCTCTTCTACTAGAATTTAGGTAAATACGATCACTTATATTATTTGAATTTATCTAAGGTATATAAAATTATATACCAATTTGCTATGAGGTTGCTTGGATGATTTGGACCAATTAACAATTTTGGATATAAATTTAATAGAAAATAAACAGGTGTAATTATCTGTCCAGCAACCACTAACTGGATTATTTTATTTACAAAAAGGAGAAGCTTTTACTCAATTCTCAACAGGATAATTTAATTTATCAACAATGTTTTTTCTCATTAAATACAGCCATGTCGTGCCGTGTGATGATCATCTAATCGAATATTGGAATTAGTGGGTAAAACGAGCTAAATGTCTACCGATGGATACAATTATGAAAACGGGTAAACGTCAATTAACAATTTTCTACTGCGTACTTTCGGTATTGGACGGGCTCGGAATTCAAATCGTGGTGTTCGGGCTTCGAAAAAGAACCCAGGCTCATCTCTAATATGTACGTACACTATCGCTATCTTTTAATAGTGTACTCGGTTTGCTACGAAATCTATACATGATATTTGATTTCACTAGAAAATTTTCTCTACCAAAAATATAGATTGAAGCATTTTTTGTTTGTTTGCTCTTGATGTGTGTAAAAATTGACAATAATAGTTAGTGAGTGCATTGTCTAAATGCTCTCTTCCTAAAATTTCTCCCAAGAAAAACCCCTAAGAAAATTTAAAATTTTAATATTTTTTTCAAATCTACTTCTTTATTTGTCTTTTTATTGCAAAAATATTTAATCAGTCATCTAAGCCTCCCTCCTCCTAATAAGATGCTTTCCCTCCCTCCCCCTCCCCTCTGGTTTCAAACAAGCATAATTTAACCTATAAAACTCCCTAATTTTAAATTTCTTTTCTGACCTTTTTAATACACTATAGTAACAAAGAAATAAATAATACATCACCTAAATTATACCCTCCTCCCAAAATCTCTTCTTCTCCCGCCTTGTCCCCTCACCTTCATATCATGAACATCATTTCCCACCCTCTGCATCTCATACACAGCGAAAATTCTTTTTTTTTCCTGCCGGAATTGTGATTTGGTTGTAAAAACATTTAAATAGCCATCTAAGTTATTTCCGATCGTCAGCCGTAAAAATGTTCTCTTTTTTTCGTTGACTAACCCCCACCCCCAAACACCACGGTATAAAATTCTATTTTTTCTCTCTCCCTATTTAAACATAAAATACACATGTGATTCAAGGGTGAGAACAGACAAAATGCAAAAAAGAAAATATTTTGCTTTCTTACTATATATATAGAAATCACCCAAACTTTTAGGGGAAAGAATGAAGCAAAAATTTCAAAGAGGATGAAGATTTTAGATGTGTGAGATTTATATGAGATTATGTAAATTAGATTTTAGGTAAATCATCTTACTACAAAATAAGAAATAGGGAAAAATTTTAAAATATAATAATTTTAAAGATTTTAAACTTAAATAAAAACTTAACAATAAAGTTTATCATTTTCTTGTTAAAATTTTAATTTTATGTAAAATAATGTCAATTATGGCTACATTCCGCTTATAGTAAAGTCTATGGACATAGTACTCATATGTGTGTACATGCCATACCCACAGGTGTGATTTCCAAAGACTTTACAATTTCAAGCATTTCTTCTTTTGAAAGAACTAATTTTGAGCCATACTTTATAAAATTGATGTAGTCTATTCCATATAATTTTAATTTACATTATTTGCAAGTATTGATAAAAACATATATTGTTTTATCTTTTTTTAGAAAGCTCAGATATGATCCTATGATGTGGACAATCTACAGTTATTGCAAAACCAGAAAACAATCAGCCACATATACTTAAACCAAACCTTTACTTTTGACTTCTTTGTACAAAATGGCTGTAAAAGGGTTTATATTAGCATTCAATTTGTTTTGTGCAGCATGTAGTCAGTTTTTATTGAAAATTTTATTCTATCCACCGACAGGACACAAAAGTTAGTGACAATAATAAATTAAGAAAAAAAATTATTATTTTGCTAACAGAAAGAAAAATATATTATTGAACAGCGGCAAATATACCCCTTATGTATATTAATAAAAATGCTAACTTGATAATTAACTTTAAAAAGGATCATTTTACACATGTACTTGTAAAACCAGTACAGTGACAATCCACAGACATGAGATATCACAGTCAGGACATCTTAAAATATTTTTTTACTTTACTGCATTTTTTCACATGTAAATACATCTAAAAGGTTTGTTTCATTTGCATTTTGCATTAAAATTATACTGAATGAACACAAATTGGTAGTGACTGCATACTGCACATTTTTTTTTTTTTTTTTTTTTTTTTTTTTTTTAAATAATGACCCATGAACAAGACAGCCAAAATCTACCGTTGGCCAATAAAGCTAAAAAACAGGGGAGGGGGGGGGGCGGCAACGGTATCTCAACAATTTTGTGTTGCTTATGTATAGAGTTTGGAAATAAATACATAAAATTTTCTAAGAATGAAATCATTTTCAAAAATGTTATTTAACTTTTAATCAATTAATGTGATTTAGCAGAAAATTTGTAAAATTCTTAAGTTGCTGACCTGAAATTGCTCCAACTGTAACATTTCGAAAATTAAACTGTACATTACAGTAATTTCTAATTTACTTGAGTTAAAAAATTTCCACATCATATAAAAAGATTAGCAAAAAGTTTTTAAACACTTATCCGATAGCTCTAAAAATATTTCTGATAAATTTTATAGTCTTTAAAATAAAATTTAATTTAAGTATCTTGCACATTTTATATCATATTTCTATTACACGCTCGCTCAAAACAATTTAAATATATACTGTAATTGTCAGATTCGCATTTTATTAACGCTAATAGTTTTTGAATTCAGCAATATTTTAGTATATTACTAGAAAGGTGTTCTTGAAATACTATTTTCGATCTATATATCTATCAGCCTATCCTAGATTTAATTTTTGTAGTCTTCTGGGATCACTACAAATCATAAACCAGCTATTAATATTTATTGTAATATGGTTCCTGCTGAAGACAGTCTGATGACACGTTTCTTCTTTTAATGAAAAGAGCTAAATTATTAGAATATTCTCTTCTATTGGATGCTACCGTTTGAAATACGATTTCATGAATTTATGCATTATCAAACTCAACACAGTTTTAGTATGGTAACTGAAAAATGCTAATGAGTTCGGATTGTTAGTCTGCTATTTGTATATCTCTCTGAAACTGTCAGGTTACTTTTAGAAAATGACAGTATTTCTATTAAATATGTTATTAAGCATTACAGGATGTCGAAAATAACGAACATTGTAGCTTGTATATATTTAATAAGGTCATGTACACAAGTATTTAAATATAATAATTTTCAAATCTGAGTAGCAAAGTTCTATTTTATATTTTACCTAAAATTATACTTCTATTTTTTATTTCTATTTAAATCTCTTAAACTTTAATACAGGCCTCAAAATATATTTTGTGAGTTCGGTTTGTCATCTTATATATCCGACTTTCATTTCTCTGTGTTTCAATTTTCGTATCCCAACTAATTTCATTTTTTAATACACAAATGCATGTCCGTTATTTAAAACTAGTTGACATGTCCGGCGCGGCATTGCTCGGGCCGGTGATAATAACCTTAAATATACCCGAAATGGGTGTTGAATTATTTTTTAATTTTTAAACGAAAATCTTTGCAAACGAACAAAATGTTAGGGGAACCTCTGCAATCGGCACAAACCTTCGATTTCGTACGATTTTATTTTTTTAAAAGAAAGTCTATCCAAACAAGTCCTGAGTTAGGAGCTGTAATGATTTAGAGTGGTTAAAATGTGTCTTTCCTTTTTTTTCCACATCGGGTCATATAATATTAAAATCATAATAGTTCTTATTTCCAAACTCTTTGAATTTTTATGAATTATTAATATAATTTTTCCAAAAGCCTGCGTGTAATTTTCGTGCAAAAATATTGATATTTAATTGTAAAAACATGAGCAAAAGCCATCCGCGTATTCACGCTCTAAGGGAAAATTTTGCAAATTTTACTCTTTTAAATACTAATCCTTTGTATGTTTCGAGATATGTATACCTTATGTGAATAAAGTGTCCGAAAAACGTGTAAAAAGATAGTGTTAAAATACCAACATTTAGTTACATTTAGCGTAGAAAAAAAGAATCTCCGTGAGGATTCATTCGTATTTATCATTTGTAGAATGTTTGTATTTCGACATTTTCATGGCAACCGAACAGGGACGCGGTTTTTGATCTGATTTTAATTAAATAAAGAATTAAGTATAAAATAAATAAGCATCTTGAATACTTTATTCTATTGAATATAATATTATTAATAATTTGATTTCGATCTTAAATTTAATAAAGAATTGAGTATAAAAATAAATATAAATCTTGAATACTTAATTCTGTTTAAGATAATATTATTAATAATATTGAATGATAACTTATTCTGAGAACAGGATTATTTTGAAATTTAGTGAAAGATTATATTTTGAAAATTAATTATATTCGAAATTACTGATTAAATAGGTCTGATATGGAAAAATTAAAGAAAAAACGTACTGTTTCTTGAACGGGCGACTACGAAATCTATCCTTCTATATATAAAAAAAAGTTTTGGTTTGGAAATGGACCAATGAAAATCTGCGTAGATATTCCGAGTAGATCCACATCCAATTTGAATGCTTAAGCATGGCCTTTCATCGTTAATATTAAAAAAACTGTTGCATACAAAAATATGAAAATCGGTGGTATTATAGAGAAATTTTGATAAACACGCTGATGCAGACAGTTTTCAAATCGAAGAATTATTTTAAGAGATATTTAATGCTAAAGTCGGACAAAATCGTTCCATTAAAAAAGTTTTATTGGAGCAAAAACTATACATGAGAATTTAATCATTTTTAGATCATTTTATACGTTATAAGTTCCCAGTGTGCAGATGTCATTTATTTTTCTTATTTGACTCATTTTTTGAGGTTTTATTTCAATTTTAAATTCAAATTTTCAGCATTTCGAGAGATATTTTTTACAAATTTTAGAAAATGTTATTAATTTAAACTGTTGGCAGTTGTATAAACAGCGCAAACAATAATGTTTACTTCAAATTAAAAATTTATTTTACACGTGACTATTATAAACAGAAAATATAAAAAGCAGGAACTCATTGAAAATTACGTCATAAAAATTATAATTACACGGGAATTTTAAAAGAGACAGAATATTGTAAAATAATAAATTCCTAAACATGCGTTAGAAGTCTTAAATAGGAGAACTTACGTCACATTAAACTTATTATATAAAATGAACAAAAAATAATATTGCAGAACATTTTAAATTTAAAAATTGCTCGAGACATTTATTTGATATTTTAAGATGATCATAATATTTCCTTTCTAACAAATGTATTTTTACGTGAATATTAAAAAGAAAAAGAAAAGTTTGGTGAAAATTACGTCAGATTATAATTCTCAGATTCAAATTATAATTCAATCTTCCGAAATCTTTTTAAAGCCGATCAAATTATCGTGCTGTTAGAGTCTGCGGTGTCTGAACGGGGGTTGACGAGCGTAGCTCGTAGGGGGCAGAGCCCCCTAGTACTAATAAAAGAAAGCTTCGCTCCGCGTGTCTGTCTATGTGTATGTGTTTCTAGGATGGCTAGCGAAATCTACGGCACGTACGAGGCTGAAAATTTTTATGATGTTCGCTCAAAGTGTCTCCTGATGCACCTGAATCTCAGAATTTTAAAATTCTATTAATTATTTGAGTTATAAATTAGCAATCGCAACGCACTCTCATTAGAAACTCAGCTCGGTCTTTGTGAAAGAGAAAAACCGCTGGCCTAATAGCCTTATTTATGCATGCGCAGAAAATGAAGTGTGAAAAGAAGCAATTTCAGAGAAGCTTTTGTCATTATTTATTAACTTACATCAGCCAAACCGCTTTGTAAAGTTAAAAATGGAAGGCATATTCTAAAAAATCATGCTCTTACGTCTCAAATGCCGCAAACCAAAAAAAAAATATCGCAGTTAACCTCTTGAAAAAAGATTTCAAAAAGGGTCATTTTCCGAAAACATTTTTCTCCCTTATTGCAACGCCCCTCCAGGGAGCAATTTTCGAAGTAATGACAAACCAAAAATATGTTCTTAAAGCTGAAACCTGCTTCTAATCTATGGTGCAATCAACTTTTAAAAATATGAATTTTAACTCTTTAAAATACACCGGCGCGCCTAATAATCTCGCGCCTAACGGAGACGATATTGTTTTTGCGCTAAAAGTAACTAAACGTCCGTATTTTAACACAACCTTTTTAGTGCATTTAAATAGAGCAGATTTACATCACCTACAAAAATTTTCAAACGCTCGAGCTGGTAGAAATATTTTTTTCTAAATAAAATGTGTGAAAATTTCGACGAAATCAGTAAAAATCTGACAGTATTTCGTCGCGGTTTCGCTCGCTTTCGGTGCGGATAGACTCCAAAAATCAAATTACGCAGAAAACAAAATACTAAATAGCATATACTTTGAATTTAATATTATTTCATTTAAAAATATAAGTTCAGATAAAAAGGAGTTAAAGATATAAAATCATACAAATTTGAGGTTAATTTAAAGGACATATATCCAGGGCCCAGGAAAGGCCGGGTGGGTCAGCTAGTTAATTAATAATTGTGTACAAAAGGAACATGAAGTTTATGTTCTTACGGAATATCTTGATCAGTTAAATGCAAATTATACTAATTTAACAAATTTATATGAGCCTATTCAAAATTTAATGATTGATGAGAGCGAATAAAATACTGAATTTGAAACTTCAGAAAGTTATTTCGAAAAAAGAATTTATAAGAAATCGAAACTAGCTTATGTTTTAAAAACAAAAGTTGAACCTGAACGTTCTATTAAGAAAACAATTTCTGTTAATGAAAGTGTTTCAACAGAGAACTTGGCTTCTTGCTCTCATTCTAAAGAAAAATTACCGAAATTGAGCATTATTAAATTTAATGGATATCTCTCTTATTGGTTAGGTTTTTGGAATCAATACGACAATGTTATATACCAAATGATTGTTTAAGTGATATTGAAAAATTTAATTACTTGCATTTTTTCCTTACCGTAGCTGCTTCTAGTGAAATTTGTGGTTTTTCGCTATCCAGCGATGAGCTACATACTTGGTTAACGGACTCATGCAAGATACTAGCAAGATCAATACACTGTCCCAATGAAATTCGGATTAGTTCAGTATTTCGGACGTTATCATGATGACAAGATTTGAATTATGTATGTGTGTGTGCGTGTATACTATATAGACGATATAGACTTCATATAAATGAAGTGATTGCAATAGCCTTATTTCTGAAGAAATCAACCTACAAGACTTCTTTATAGTATATTCATAGTAACAATCTCTACATTGTAAAACGTATAGGCATGTTATGTTTTTGTTTTTTATCGAAATGTTCCAAGTCATGTTCGATCAAAAATAAAAATTTCATGTCGATATTTTTTTCCTTATTAGCATTCTATATTCTCTTCAAAGGCATTGGAACGGATAATAGAAGTTGATGGTTAAAATATTAATTAAAACCCTATAAGAAATATATGTAGGGGAGACTAGGGAGGATTGACCCACTTTTTACAAAATGATTTTTTATTTTTTAAATATTGAAGTAGAATAAAGTTTTACATATCATTTTATTCGTTATACAATCAGTTATCAAAATAAAATTGCTACATAAGTGTAATATATAAGAAATTTGAAAAATGATTGATTTTAATAATGAGAAAATAATGGGTCAAAGCTCCCCACGTACGGGAGGCTTGACCCACTATAAGGGAGGCTTGACCCACTTTGTTTTATATTGAAATATTTGTGAAAAGAAATAAAATCAGATTAAAAAAGATAAAATAACTTTATGCTACATGATTTAATTATTATAAAAAAATATTTTTGAAAATATGAGGCTTCAACAAATCTGTTTAGGCGCAATCACATGTCAGAGGGGGGGGGGGGGGGGGGATTTTGTTTTATGCAGGATTTTATCCGAGCAGATATAATTCTACAACAGGGAAAATGAAATTTTAATATTTAAGACATTATTCTGTTAGAGACAGGTTTCGTTTTCATAGGGTTTCATATATTATTATGTCCGGTACAAGCAACTGTCGCGCTTTTTATTTGTCTCCTTGCCATACTTTCTGTGACATGTGATCTGACAACTCTAGTTGTCACATAGTATGGCCTCATTGTGCTGAAACTATACATTGTGTTGAAATTTGTCTACATACCTTCAAAAGTTAATCGATTCTTGCTATGTTCTTTTGCAGTCGCATGAGTACTTAACTTATCATTAACATCTTTTAACCCTTTCAGAGGCAAAGTACTTTCAGTACTAAAATATTGAAATAAATGACAGGCACCGGAATATACGAACAAGTTTATTTGGGAATATGAAACAGGCTATATTTCACATACTTATTAAATTGAAAAGATTTTAGCAAAATTCTGATTTCATTGTGGAATTTGGGAATTAAAATAAAGTAGTTTCATAAACATACCACTGACCCTGAAACGGTTAAGACTGCTGCTTTCGTACTTTCTAGTATTTTTCATTGTTTCTATTTACCTATTTCAAGTAATATTTAAATGGAAAAAAAGTTCCTATCAACTTTCCCATTTATATTTCATTAATTTTTTTCGTGCGGTACAAATAGCAATTTTTTAGATCTTTCTTTAATCAGTTTTAAACGTTTTCTTTTCCATCACCCCATTTTACTGTAGCTTTGTAGAATAAATTTACACTCATTTTCATATATAATCATTAATCTTTCATTATGCACAGTATGTAATAAAAAGATTTCCAAAACCCCTTAATTAACACATAGCCGAAGGGCAATTTTTATCAAATCTGAATTTTAAAATAGTAGAAGACTATCCTATCCTCCCTATCCTGAAAGTCTTTTGTAAATTGGTGTTCTAGATAGGTTTCCTAAGTTTATGCATCCCTAAATATCTTTCAATGAACGATCTTAATAAAAAATCTCTTACAATCTAAAAAAATATATAGACAACATGATATAAATTCATTTTCTGTAAGATAGAAGACACGCCCTTAGTCAATGATGTTTTTTGAATGAAAACGAGAATTCTCGTTTCCCGCCGTTTGAATATGTTAAAGAAGCCTTAAACATGTGGTCAACCCTCCCTCACATTGACTGGGTCAAGCCTCCCCACATAGCCTTTTTCTAAAGAATAGCACATTGTTATGTTAAGCCTAACTTACTGTATAATCTTTATGTCTGTAATGAAAACTCGATATTTCTGCATTACTTTAAACCTACTTACTTAAATTCCTGTGATATATTTTATTTGAAAAAAGCTTACAAAATATTTCTAAAAAACACAACTTTTAGGTTGAAAACGCCTCACAATTGATTTTTTCCAGACGTATCTCTATGAAACAGAGACTGTTGTTTGAGCATTCCGGTAGCTTTGGTTGACACCTATTCATAAAACTCTCAAATTCTTTTAAATATGAAAATTGATGATTGGGCCAAGCCTCTCGTATGGTCAACCCTCCCTAGTCTCCCCTATACTAGAAAGATGGCCCGCCAAAGAAAATAGGCATTTAAAAAAAAAAAAAAAAAGCTTGGCGGAATTCGGGCATCAGAAAGAGAGATTCATTGCTAAATGATATTAACAGCAGTGAACACATACTTAATGAATTTTCTTTTGTTTATGTATGTATTTTAATTAAATGTATATGATTGTTGTTTTTTATGTACAAATTGCTTCTGTTTCTGCATAAAATTAGAAAAATGGCTTCTTTATATTAAATAATTTTTATAAATATTGAAACAAAATTCGTGTGTACGTGAAATGAAACAGTGAATAAGTTGCCAGAATATATGTTGCCAAATTTCCTTCTTCGCCAAGGCAGTTTTCTCTATTTCGTAAAGGCCCCTATACTAGAAAAGTATCGAAAATTTAATTTCTGCATTCGGCTATGTAAAGCACATTAAAATCGGAGAGCTAGGGGCTCAAATAGTACAGCGCCATCTAGTGGCGGTTATTTTATTAGTAGCATCGGAATGAAGATGTAAAGACGTACATTTTCGTATATTACTCTTTAACTTCTGACTCACAGATTTAAAAAAAAAAACCTTAAATGTGATGAGTTTAAATTAAATTGTGGTGAGCTCGATTATAAAGATTAATCGGTTTCAATGAGAATTTTGCTAAATTAGACAGCTATTGACAAGTTGGCTTCATATATGACAACTTATTTTTGTCGCCAAATTTGGCGATGATTTGCCACATTAGTCAAAGTTTGGCGCTATTTTACTAACCCTGTATTAGTACTTTTCAACAATTACTCATTGTTGAAGCTGATAGCAATTTCTCCATAGGAAACCTAACATTTCCGTGATTAATGAGGTGGTCCAACCGAAATTGTGAGGGACATACAGAGACATGGATTTTATATAAATAGATTATTTATATATCTACTTGTAATCGAAGTATAACCTTTATGTATGTATATGTAATGTACGTCAATATATGGAACCTGAAACACTGAATGTTGTACCTTTTAGAAAACGTACGTAAACTTTAGATATAAACTAGCAAACCCCACGGCTTTGCTCGTGTAATAGTTGAAATATGCCAAGTGATATTTGCATGACTATTTCTTATTAGAAGAACACTTTTTGGAATAATTCAAAAATTACAAATTAAGCCATAGTTTGACTAAACTTCATTATAAAAGTGCAATAGACAGAAGTGAGATTTTAATTAATAAGAAGAACTAAAACTAATTCCAAATAAATGATAATTTAGAAAGTATTTTGAGACTTTTATGCTCATTTCATACGCTCAATTCAGTATTCATTTAAAGTTTTGATTTTTTTTAGAAACCATCATCTTAATACATTTACATCTTAAAATTAACCATCATGTCAAATTCCAAGCTTCTAACAGTCTACCACTTCACTGGTGTTAGTGGCACCAACATAAAATGCCGAAACAGAGTTGAAATAGAATTTTTCGAAAAATGTTGAAACAGAGACTGTCACCAATAATTTACCAACATTAACCTTGAAATCGGGTGGTATTTCCTAATATTCTATAGAAAACGGAGTTTAGATGTTTTTAAAGGCTTTCTTGTTGTTCCGGCCAACCAGGTGGTTAGTGACACCGGCATAAAATATAGCCCGTATAGGATCAGGGACTATCACTTTTGATTCGCAACCAATAACTTCTGTAATCGGTTTATTATTTCCTGAAATTCTATAGAAATCGTAATTTAGGACTCTTTTAGAATGCTTTTCTCTCCTTCCCTTCGCTTCACCGCTTTTTAATTTCGAATTTATTTTCAGCTGTTCTTAAAGTACATGGAACATTTATATTTATAAGTAACTACCGTGCTATATTTAAAGTTTCTGGCATCTTCAGTACCGCAGAAATCGCAATTTAGAAAGTTTTTTGCTCCTGCAACCGTCTAGGGATTGTGGCACTAACATAAAATATAACTTATGTTTGAGCGGGTTCTATCACCATCAATTTGCAACCATTATGTTTGAAATCAGGTTCGTATTTCATACGACTGCATAAAAATCGTAATTTATAACGCTTATAGACCGCTTTTCGCTCACTTCATCTTTTTAAATTTGGAATTTTAATTCGACAATTTTTAGAAAGCATTTGTATCTTTGAAGTAATTACCGCTCCAAATATAAAATGTTAGACCCCCTCTTTAACACGAAAAACACAATTTAGAACATTTTTTGTTCCTGTAACCCCCCGGTGGTGTGACAACAACGTAAAATATAGGCTATGTTAGAGCGGGGAGTGTCACCATCAGTTTGAAACCATTACTTCTGAAATCGGCCTTTATTTCCTGAAATTGCGTAGAAATCGCTATTTAGAAGGTTTTTAGAACGCTTTTCGTTTATTTTCAACCCATTTAAATTTCAAATTTTTAGTGAACTCTTCTAAGAGAGCATTTACATCTCATAAGTAATTACAATGTCAAATTTCAACTTGCTAGCTCTTTCAGTATCATAAAAATCACAATTTAGAACGTTTTTTAAAATGCAACAGAAGGTGGTCGTGACACCGACATGAAATATATCCTATATTGGAGCAAGGAATGTCATCATCAATTTCAACCATTACTTTTGAAATCGGTTGGGTACTTTCTGAGATTGCGTAGAAATCGCCATTTAGAACGTTTTTTAGAACTCTTTTTGCGCATTTTTACCCCTTTTAAATTTCGAATTCTTTAAGAAATTTTCTTAGAGATCATTTATATCTAAAAAGTAACTACCATGCCAAATTCCAAGTATCGGGGTTCTTCAGTAATACAAAAATCGCATTTTCGAACGTTTTTTTTTTTGCTCTTGCACCCCCTTTGGGAGTTAATGGAACCGATATAAAATGTAGCCTATGTTGGAGCAAGGGTTCTGACCTTCATTTTGACACCATTATTTTTTAAATCGGTTTGGTACTTCTTGAGATTGAGTAAAAATTGCCATTTAGAACGTTTTCTAGAACGCTTTTCGCGCATTTTCATCACTTTTAAATTTCGAATTTTTTAAGAAATGTTCTTAGAGATCATTTATATCTAATAAGTAACTATACCATGCCAAATATCTGGG
Source organism: Maratus speciosus (assembly GCA_963932465.1). NCBI lineage: Eukaryota > Metazoa > Arthropoda > Arachnida > Araneae > Salticidae > Maratus > Maratus speciosus. The sequence continues at coordinate 258,227,882 of OZ010786.1, forward strand.
CCCTTCAATAACACCAAAAATCACAATTTCAAACTTTTTTTGCTCCTGCACCTCCTTTAGGGGTAGTGGCACCGATATAAAATGTAGCCTATGTTAGAGCAATTTTTGTCACCATCATTTTGACACCATTATTTTTTTAATCAGTTTAGTACTTCCTGAAATTGCGTAAAAAAAGCCGTTTAGAACGCTTTTTAGAACGCTTTTCGCGTATTTTCACCCCTTTTAAATTTCGATTTTTTAAGAGATCATTAGAGTCAATAGCCCTTAGAGATCATTAGTATCTTATAAATAACTACCATTCCAAATTTCATGTTTCTAGGTCCTTCAGTAACACAAAAATCGCATTTTTAGAACGTTTTTTGCTCCTGTTCCCCCTTTTGGCCAGTGGCACGGACATAAGATATAGCCTATGTCAGGGTTGGCGAACCTTTTTGTTGCCGCGTGCCAAATTCCATCAAAAAATATTTTACATGACTATGGCGTGCCAACTAAAAAGTAATGGTTTAAAATTACTTAAAATTCTCTATTAAAATTTAAAAAATATGAGTAACATACATGTAGGAATTACAATATAATAATTATAGAAACAAATATATTTTTGAAAATAATCTAAAAAATTTAATGCGATGTAATTTGATTTCTGTTATTGCATCTTAATATCAAGTTAACTGTAACGCAAACTGAACCTGATTTATCTGACAAGTGCTTTCAGTTTCAGTTTTGATATTATTAATTTGTGAAAACAAGGACTTGAAAGAATAGATAGGAAGAAAAACTTAAAATAGTAAACGACAGTTTCTTTGAAAAGCTCTGAAATAAATTCTAAGTTGCCACAACTGTACCATCGGATAGTAATGTCTAATAACCAATTCTTATCTATTGTTTTCAAATATCGTATTTATTCGAATAATTTTTGAGACTATAATTAATTAGATTGGAATATAACATGACACGATTTAATTTTTTCAATTTACATTTAATCGAATTTAGAAAATATCAGTCACAATTTTGTGTATTTTGATTTAGAACCATAGCAGTGCCGTGCCAAAAGTGGCACGCGTGCCATAGGTTCACCGTTCCTGGCCTATGTTCTAAGTTGGACTAACACCATCATTTTTATACCATTACTTTTGGAATCGGTTAGGTAATTTCAGAGCTTACTCCTACAAATAAACAATTTTTACCTTTTTATAGTATTAGTATAGAAGATATGTACATGTATGTGTTTGTAATGTATATATATATACTAGCAGGTTGAGCTCGCTACGCTGGTCCATTTTTCAAATAAACCTTCAATCAAACGAAATGGAGAATTCGACCCTGTATTTTAAATTAATATGGACCTTCACCTGGAAATTCCTTCCGCATTTTCGAAATACGCATCGGACGCCATTTCGCTATTCTATTATCTGATGCGCTAGACGAAATTCGGGCAATTCAGAAGCAACTCTTTAGTACATCATGTAGACTTTGGGAAGGAAATGAGGCCATTACAATCATCAGAAATTAAAATGTAATCTAATCACCACACTAATAAAAAAGAGAGAATTACAATGATTGCAGAGATTGACCATTTAACTTAAAAAATGTTCGGGTTATTCACTTTCGTTTGTAAGTTCTTTTACTCCGGGCTTCTCAGCTCGATGCTATGTGTGAATCTGATAACATAAATACAATCTCTCTCTCTACGTTACATTATATTTGGTAATATACATCTTCTTTTGGCAGGTTTTCTACAGTTTCTTATCTTCGAATTCCAGTAGAGTAAATACAGTCAAAACAGTATTTAACTTTTATATTTTAAAAAATGTGAATCATCTAAAAGTGGATATTTAAAACTGAATTGTTTGAATAAAATTAAAACAATATCATTTTAACTGCCATTTCTTTTTCTATACCAGTTTTAATCATGCAACTATTAACACGTTAAGCGCCATGTCAGTCACCAGTGACTGATATTGAACGTTCCGTTTAGAACGCGTCATTAACCGATGACTGACGATCTAAAAATGCGACATAAAACAATATATATATATATAGTTTTAAGTAATTACTGAAAATTTATTTAAAATTTACTTACCTTGTATTTATTACTGGATTATACTTTCTTAAAAATTACTTAAAATATTGTAAATTTTTCAGTTTGTAAGTGACAGTCGCCGTGGCCCTCAACGTGTTAACCTAGGATAATAACCTCGATAACTCATTCAAATGGAAAATTAAACCTCTAGTTTTTATTCAATAAAATCTTCCCAATCATCCGTAATCGGATCCACCACAAGTTTGATGTGAAACGTTAGAAGTGTTCGTAACGATATGGCTACAAATGTACCAGAGATAGCTACAAGACAGAGTTAATTACGCGCAAAACTACATTCCATTAAATAATGTCAAATTGCCGTTGATTGAATTTTAGATCTTTCACTATCAAAACTCTTTGCGAATGGTAAATAAAGTTAGTTATGCAAAATTTTTAGTAATGATCTTTTTTGGCAAACTGAAGATTTTTTCGCATTTTTCTAATGAGCATAATCAGATGGAGAAATAAACATGCTTGTTATTTTCAAGACGTCATTGCTCATGAGTCTGCCTAAATAAAACTAAAAACGTTAATTTGTCACCACGATCAGCTGCTCGGGCTGTTCATCAGCCAAAATGGCGTCATAATGATTGAAATTTTATTTGAATCTGAGGAACTTCTTTTTTAAACCGAGGCTAAATGAACAGATATTGTTCCATTGGCCACCTTTGGAATTTAAAATTTTTTTTGTACATTCTAAGTGACGTTTTTTTAGTGGTAGCAATATAACTGCAGATAAAAAATATATAATAGTAAATAATCTTTTGTCCGTTTGATCCATAATTTAAAAAAAACATAAATATACTAATCGCAAAGTAAAAATTTCGCGTAATCTTCTGAAATCGGATTTACCGTCGACGGTTTCTTTCAAATATAAACAAATCTTCCATCATTGTACAATAAATTCGCCAATTGTAGGGTAGTTGATTATGGACGATTCATCCAATATCTTTTAATAACATTTCTAAAAGAAAGGAGGATATTTAAAAAAAATTACGAATTAAATGGAATATCGAAAAGTGATTTCAGAAAGCAATTTTTATTGCAAAATGTTTTCTTTCGTGATAGTAATAACGCATAAATGCTTACATTTTCTTAAGAATAATCTTTTCTACGAACGTTTCTGTAAGGGAAATGGGAGATATTTTATTAATGAGTTTGGAGATTATTTATTAAAAAAAAAAAGAGTGGACAATATTAGCTAATCTGGCTCCGAAGTTATAAAAGTCACAAATTTGGGGAAAACAAACCGATATGTTTTCGTAGTAAAGTATGGTGAGAAATTTTTTAAATGTCTGAAATTAAATTATTTTACACTATGCGTGTGTGGGAAACATTTATACTAAAATTAAAATATTTGACTCCAATTTTAAATTATTAATTGCTATTTATATATTGTAAATTTGAATTTAAAAAAATACTCTAAAAGTGCTTTCGTACACTTGCAAAATCACCTTTATTGTAAGCATCACTTGAACCTATGTCATGCTTACGTCTTTTTGAATTAAAATCAAATTGTATGGAGACAAAATTGAACTCAAAATCATAAATAAACATATAACATGTGAATCATAAGTACCATCATTTTTAGAATTACATCTTCTAGTTTCGTCTGTAAGTCACATGATGGAGGAGTGAGAAATAAAAAGGAAAAAATCAAAAACAAAATTGTTACTCACAAGGAAGGTCTCCTTAAAGAGCATACTCAAATTATTTTTTTTAAAAAATGCCTGTAAAACTACTCATGTATGCAGTAAAATATCAGTCAAATTTGGCGGCGGAATCTCAGTAAAAATCTGAAAAAAGAGAAAAGAAATATAGTCAAGTATTTGGCGGAAAAAAGACGAACGTTCCACGCTATTTCGCTAGCCAGCACATTTCCTTCCCAAATGCAAGATATTTAAATGCATTTGGATATTGCTTGTTAAATAAGTATTTAAATGCCTAAAACTCAGGGAATATTACGGTTATTGATTTTCTTAAAGAACCCATGTCACCTGGAGAGCTTTGTTTACTGTTTCTTCGTCATGCTGTTCTAATATTTAACAACTAGAGTTTTTCTATTTACGACGTAACAACGGCCCGAACATGGGTAGCATATAGCTAGTGGAGTTTGGTGCATTTTATGATCATCTAATAAATATTTGATGATTCTAAAGGCTTCACTTATTATTTTCGGGAAACTACCAAATGGACGTCGGCCTGACCTTCCACTCTTAAACATGATTTTAGGACTGCAAAACTTTGATTTCTCGATTGAGTTAGATAACGAGTGTATGGTTTCTGCTTAAGACTGATATGTGTATATCATACTAGTGAATACGTATCATATATATATATATATATATATATATATATATATATATATAAGTAGATGTAATATGTATATAAACATCACATATAAATGTGTGTATGCAAAAGTAATGCACTTATAGCACTGTATGTTTAAGGAGTTTGCATCCATATCTGATGTATGTACTATAAGCCTTATATATGAATGAATCTATATGTATGTAAAGTAGCTGAAATACTTGGAAAATGTGTGTATAGTCATCCTTATTATGTAACTCTTAATAAATGCAAATTAAATTGCTATTTTGCATATTTTTTTTATGTTTTTACGTTATTTGGTCCGGATAATACGTAAGCATCTAAAATTTCATAGGTTTTAACATTATTTATTTTTCTTTAAATAAAGTTCATAAAATTTATTTCTATTACATGACTTGGGCTTATCACTCTATTCTAAAAGAAAAGTAACTAACGCTGTCACCCCCGCCGTAAATTCTTTTTTTTTTATTTTTCGATCGGGTTTTTTTCTAGGCTAATATTAAGAAAACTATTAGAAATAAAAGAGTAAAAATCGGTAACTTTATAAAGAAATGTTTGATAAACACTCTGAAGCAGACTGTTTTTAAATCATAGAATTATTTTAAGAGATATTTAATGTTAAAATTAGTCAAAATATTTCCGTCAAAAAAGTTTTATAGGAACAAAAACTATGAATAGCTGTTTAACCATCTTTTACAGTAAGATGCTTGACAATTTGCGGTGTGCAATGTGCAATTATTTTCTTAATTTTACTAATTTTTTTAGGGTTTTTCCAATTTGTTATTAAAATTTTCATTCTTTCAATGGAGATTAATTTCCTATTTTCAAAAAGTACTTATTAAATCGTTGCCAAATTGTAAAAAAGAGCAGAGAATAAATAATATGTCATTTCAGCGAAAAAAAGTATTTACACGTGACTGTCGAAAACAGAAAGAAAACTTTAAAATAAATTAAATGATCACGTTTTAGAGCAGGAAATGGGGCAGGGGGAATTACTTCATAAAAATACTTTTACACGTGAATATTAAAAAAGAAAGAAAACCTTAAAATAATAAAATTTTTACACAAGAATTACATTTAGTAGTGGAAATTACGTCATAATGATATATTTAAAACGATTTTTTATGTGAAATATTCATTTTACGTTAAAGTGGGAATCATATGGCGTAAAAGAAGCGCTGCTAGCAAATTTGTTCGTATATTTCATCACTTGATGCAACATAAATGCAGGTAAATGCTTGCGTAAAATATTTTAGATTTATTTTGTACGGATTACTAATCGATAAACACATACTAGAAAATTAGAATATCCTTATTAATTAAATTACACAATTTACATTTCAAAAATACTAACATGAAAATATGCATGATGGTTAAATAAAATAGAGAAAAGAATTTATGCATCAGCTATACATGTTCCTGAAAATATTTAAAACTCGCTCTAAAAATAAAATATAAGCATAAAATTTCAAAACACAGTGATACCGCGGTTATGAATATTATTCCCAAAATGGAGGAGTTTTGTAACCCCGAACCCTAAGGAAGAATATGATCCATAGCGTCATTGTAAAAGTCAGAGAGGTAACGACATTTTTAGCCTAATCATTTCATACAAGCTGATTTTAAAATGTGTAACTGATCTTATTAATCCAAAAAACAGCCATCAGTTATCTCCAACAGCGGTGGATGAGGCCTTGGTAATCGAAAAATTCTCCATTCAAGCGGAAATGAATGGCAATCTGATTACAGAAAATCATCGCTGTTCGTGATAATTTCATACAGGGCACATTGCCATGCTGTTAGAGGCTGCGAATTCTGAACTGCGTTGGCGAGCGTAGCTCGCGGGGGCCAGAGCTTCCTAGCATAAGAAAATATAAGAAAATGGAACTTCTTTTAAATTAACAAATTATAATAGCTAATATGAATAGAATTTTAAAAATATTAAATGACACATGTGTATTGAAAGTATGTATATGTGAATCAGGATTTACTAAATCTTGATTAATAAAACGTTCGCAAATTTAAAACTTAAACATTTTACGGATGCTGAGCTATGTGTGGTAAATATTTTACATAAGTATATAGTATTTAATTCACTGACCCAGCTCTACTAAAATTTGTGTAAATTCTTCCAACTTATAATTTGTCCTAGGAGACTTTCTACTTTACACGTAACCCATACTAAATGAAAGAAACAAACCTAAACATTAAGACAACATAATCCTCTCGCAGCGATAAGTTGCTAGATTTTAACAATAAAAAGAAGGGTCTAGTTCACAAATTTAAGCAGTGCTTTAGATCCGGTTAAACAGTTTCGTATTCTTACAGTCTTGTTCCCTAAGCACTCAACCCTAAACGTGCTTAGACTTATAAACACATTTTAAAATGCGGAAGCCAGCATTAAACGCAGTTTTCTTATCTCCTGTGATAGTCAAAAGGGCAATTCAAAAAGTGTATTGACCGATACTAGGTACTACAAACGTTACATTGTTCCATACTTAGAAGCACGTGCCAGAAAGCCAATTTTCTTTTTCTTTTTCATCGATGATGAATTTTTGAACGAAAAAAACCATTCAGGCGTCCCTGACAAATAAAACACGTAACTGATCATCGCTGCATCTTTTCTTAATCCCCCCAGATAATAGGTAGATACGCAAATGAAAAGCTGTAAACATAATTTTCCCAAAAGGTAAATTTAATAATAAAATCAGCTCCTAAAGAGGATCGATAAATGATGATAAACAGCTAGGGAGGAGCGGCTTTAAACAGGCCATTTAGCAAGCATGCGTTACTTTCTCCTGAAATCATTTTTAACGCATCTTTAAAGGTCGTCATGCCATTTTGAATGCATTGAATGATGGTAACATCATTATCTTACAGTACATAATTTATTTCGTTTCATATAAAACTTATTTAAGTGAGAGCGCGATGGCTAATTTTAAATGGGTTATATTAAAGGATAAATACAAAATGTTCAAAAAGAATCTTTCCAAATAAATGTTTATAAAATATACCATTTTTTTAATGAAATTTTATTTAAAAGGGATCCTTATAAAGGGTATGCAGAAATGAAAACAAGAACGTAAAGTTATGCTTCAAGCATAGATTACGAAACATTTTCCAACGCATTCAGAATACTATAATAAAACTTCACAGTTTAATAAGGTAAAAATAATGTCTATAAATAAACAATTTGTAAAATGCATAACACACTTGAAAACACAATTTTAGCAATTACAATCAATAGTTAGAATAATATCAGAGATATATATCAATTTCAATATGTTTGAAATAATGTAATATAAATAAAATACAACGCAAGCGGTTTTTCCCGAGAGACCGTAATGTAACGGAATTATTTTGAGTGTCTTGTAAATGAACGATGAATTCTTTATGCGTACCATATTCTATAGTAAGCATCATGTAGTGCACATCAGATATTTATATAAATTTCAATGTGATTGAAATTGTGAAACACCATTAAAAACCACCGCAAAGGATTTTTTCCCATAGGCTGTAATGTAACGAAAATCTTTTGAATACCCCTATAAAAGAATTATAAATGCTACAGGCTACACACTTCATTTCCAATGCCAGACATACCATAGTAAATCTCAATAACATGTATCAATTTCATGGAAATCCGACTATATTTAGGCGAGTTAGAGCACGGGGAGACAGGAGGACAGATAAACTCAATTCATAAACACTTTTAAATGTCGAAAAGTAATAAACGGATGTCTTATATAAATTTATAAAAATTAAAAAGAGTTCTAAATTATTATGAAGATATTAATTTCATATTAATGTGCCTTACACACTGCCTTTTTACCTACGCTTGAAATATTTTCGTTTTTTTCTGTCTTTTTCTATTTTTTTCTCATCTGTTCTTTTCTTTTTTAGTTATTTCTTTTTAGAGCCCTATTTAAGCAATTGCTTAATTTTAAATGCCGTATACTCCGGCGTATAACGCGCACTTTTGATACAAGGTCATTGGTCAAAATTTACACATGCGCATTGTACGTCGGATATGAAAATGAAAGATTAAAAATTTAAAAGAAAAAAATTAGCCTAAGAAATGAGATTTTGAAATTAATGAGCATTGCACGTATCGTACGCTCTCATTTTGAAATTGCTCTTTTCGTTGTTCTTTATTGTATCTTAACAGTACATGTCTCATAGTGGTTCTTGGCAAATAAGGGAGCTACGCATAACAGGAATATACCTATAAATAGAAAAATATACAGTAGAGTCCCGATTATCTGAGTCCCACTTAGCAGAGTTTCCGCTTTAACCGAGTTATTTTCTTCTGAAAAAAAAAATTATGGCCATTTTTTTCTTGAGTTCTAACTTTTTGTGGCGGCTGTTTCATCTTTATTTAACACTTCATTTATAATGGCTGTTTCATAATAATCATAGCCATCAATCCATCAGAAGAAAATGATCCATTCAAAAGGTACAAGTTCGATTGAAAGAAACTACTTAATACTTTGAGCAGAAAGAAGAGGCTATGCTTGCAATTTTCATGACATTAATAGAATCACATAGCTGTCAATCTGTACGGTTTTGTTACCTCTTAAATTTAATACAAATTTTTGCCATATTTAATTGTTTACAATTGCTAGATTTTGGCGATTGAATTAGACAAAATTTACTGGTAAGTGTTTTAGTGGTAAGAAAAGTCTTAGAAATTGGTAGCTATGCAGTAGCGTACTGAAGAATTAATACTGAAGAATTAAAAAAAAACTGCAACAAAATCGACACTGAGCAAACAAAAAACTATCAAGGGCTTTTTCAAATAAACAATTTCATTCCCCGTTTTTCTTAAAAGTAACGGAAATGTACATGAAAGAAATGTTACTAGTACCATAAAAATTACTGATTTAAGTGAAAATTTATATTTCATCTCCTTAATTGGTTATTTGTATAAATCCGGTTTATCCGAGATTTTTGCTTATCCGAGGTGAGCTTGGCCCATATTAAATCGGATAATCGGAACTCTATTGTATAGTGCCAAATTTTAGGTGTACGTACCACGTCATAGCGCATTATGTTTACATGTTTGTTGAAACTCAAGGAACAAAGATAAAATGTTTAATAATAGATTTTTTTATATGAAATTTGCCTTTAAAAGAGATTTTTAAAAGCGCTTAAAAACATCATAAGTGATATCATACATAATTTTTGAAAAATTGAAAGAAATCTAGAAATTTGCAAAAACATTACTTTCAATATTCTGCCAAAATAATTTTCAACTGATCTTTAAAGATCGTCAAAGGGATTTTGAGCGCATTGAATTATGGTAATATCATTATCCTTCTGTAGATAATGTATTTAATTTCATAAGAAGCTTATTGAAGCGAGAGCGTGACGGCTAATTTTGGATAGGTTGCATTAAGAACAATGATAAAATGGCATTAAATATTTGGAAGCCTTCATACATCAAGTTCACTTTTAAAAAAGGTTTTATTAGGTCTACAGCCGGTCGATGAAAACACTTCACTCTATTTATCGCCAAATTACTGTGTAGAAGAGTAATGAGTACATTAAATAAGTAAGTAATAAATATATTTGACAAGATACAATAAAATAACAAGATAATTCTTTACGATATTTTCTCAAGCTTTCTTTTGATTTCACGTGCACGCAATGTGCTTGAATGTATGCAACGTTAACATATTTTATCTAAAGAATGATTAATAACAATTTTAGCCCGAAACATGCGATATAATTTATTTTCGTTTATATTTATTTATTTATTTACTTATTTTTATAGAGCCTATACAATTTTCTTTGCATGCTTATTTCTAATTATTTCATATTGCACGTTATTTCTGCCTTTTACGTCGGTTTATATATTTTAATTTTTAACTATTTGTGTCCTGAAATATATTTTTGAAAGAAAATTTCGGGACGGATCGAGTATGATCATCCGTTTTTCTGGGTCATGCCCGGGCCTTGCTTTCTCTGGAAGCTCGGGTCGGGCCGAAGCGGACTTATTTCTGGGCCTGTGCTTTATTCTTCCTAGAAGTCTGCACAGACAGAAATTTTCTGGCCCGCTCGTCCCTGTTTGTATGAAAATTATTGCCCCGTCCCGGACCGACTCGTGCAAAAATCTGTTTAAGGAACAACCTACCTTTGGTCAACAATTTTTTCCGAAAATACATATATTTTTAAATTACTATTATTCTACAATTAAAATTCTCTTTAAAGAATAGTAGTACATATACATTTCTGGGGGAGATACAGTACTGTAAAACCTGTTATAAGAATCTGTGCATGACGAGATCCTGTTTTAAACGGAAAAATTTCTTGATCGGTGGATCTAGATCTTCAAAATGGATATCATAATCCGTATGAAAACAAATAATACATTTGCAAGAGACGATAGACCTGGTAAAAAAGGAACTTAACTATAACGATTTTTTTTTCTCAGTGATTCCGTCATAGAAACTTTTTCGATACAGAATTTTTCAGATTTTTAAGTCTTCAAGCCGCGTAAATGGATTAATGGTATTAATAATAATTCAGATATTTACATGCAAATAGAGGTCCATTAAAAAATCCATATAACTTGCAATAGGATACATAAAAAGAAATGTAGTAGAAACAGTATTTTGGAGCGGAGGTCCTTGTACTATGCAGTCTATGGTAGAAATCTCACACGTGCCGAAATTTCAGGGCTTGTGCCCGGCCCGATCCATAGAAGAAAAATTCGGACCGGCCCGGTACGAATGAATTTCTACAAAATATTGATTTTTACGTCAATTTGGTTAAAAATTTGTCTCGTACGAGCAGTTCTAACAAAAAATACTTATCTTTGCTTTTTATCGACATGTTTATGTTCATAGATTTCATTTTTATAGAAGTTATTGCGATATTTATTTTTTTAATGAATCGCTATTTGTTGTATGAAAATATTTCAGTTATAATTAATATAGTTAATCCATATTCCATGTATTGGAGACTTAAAAATCTGAAAAATGCTATACAGTAAAATCGTCTAAAACAGAATTGTGTAGGGAAAAAAATGCGTTATAGACAAGTTCCCTTCTTAACAGGTGTAAATGCATTATATAATCTTTACTTACCTATAGTAAATTAATTTTGAATGGATCAACATATTTTTCTCATTAAGAGAGGATTCCTCCATAGGCAGGCTCTTTTTCACACGTTTTACTATATTATAATTTAGCTACATTTTAATAAGCCTAGTAATGTACTATTATTTATAAGGAATAAAATTAAATGTTTAATTTTAGAACAATGCACATATACACACGTTACATCTGTGTAGATTGGGAGGTGCCCATACTCAGCGATATAAGCGTATAAATGCATAAATATTAGGAATTGCAAAAGTGTTCGACGACTAGATGTGTACTTTTCGGGAGTATCCATTATGAGTATATAGATTTTAATCTGAAAAAATACTTTCGATATTCTTTTGAAAAATCTGGTCAACCCGAACCCGAACCCGAACCGCAAGAGTCACAATCCAATTCGAAACCGAAAAATGATAGTCAACCCGACCCTAAACCAACCTGAAGCATAAGTGTAGAAGTGAATTTTGTAAATTTGGACGATAAAGTTCAAACATATACATTAGGGTGGGCCGAAAAAAAACTTTTTTTTTATTTTCGATGATGGGTAGTGCGGAAAAGTTGTCACTGGTGGCACTAAGTTCACACAAAAAATTTAAGATTTTTCGGACAATTCCTTGATTTGCCGCAAATGGCTTGAAGTTTTGCTCAAATGCGGATTTTTAAACTTTCTTAGCAAAAGTTTAAAAAATGTTAAATTTAAGTTATTTTACCTGAATTTGTTTGAAATGTCATGTTTAGTATACTAAATGTTTAAATAAGCTTTGATTATGTATTATTTAATAGTTATGTGCATTTTGAATTAGGTGACTTTCATACCTTTTTTTGTGTATAAGTGAGCAAAAATTTCAGGAATTGTGACAACAGGGACTAAGGATCTCGTCATCGATAAAGACTTGGTCAGGAGGCAGAAAAAGAAACTTGGAAAGAAGATACAGAAGGAGGAAGATCTTGAAGGAAGAAAAACTGTAAGCATCTTTATTTATAGTAGAAAAAAATAAAACGATCTTCATAAAAAAAAGGGGGAACTAGCAGCATCGTCTGCAGAAAGACGAAACAAATATCACCACTTTGTCTGAACATGGTTTGGAATATTTGGGTCACTTGACACCTCCTTCTTGTCACTGCGGAGAAATAGAAAAATCTTTGTATAATTTTCTAAGCCAGAATAAAGTCTGCTTTGGAAAAAATCAAGAAGAGAACTGCAAAACTTGATATGTATTCTTTATACGAACGAACTTGCACTCTGACAGCGACAACAACTGTCTAAACTAGATGGTAGAACCACTTAACCTAAGACCTTTACCACCTGGAATGGAGTGTAGAAGTAGTTTAGATTAATAGAGTACTCAAATCTTCAGCCTTTTGCATTTCTAATGTCCATGAAACATGAATAGGCTCGCAGATATGGACACGTACATTTTCGCACGCCATTAGTGATATGTGCTTCGTATTTCTCTCGACGGTGCCGTTTATTCACTTTTTTCTATGAAGATCGTGTTATTATTTCTAACATCAAAAAATATCGCTGTAATTTTTCATCCTCCAAGATATTCCTCCTCCTGTATCTTCTTTTAAAGTTTCTTTTTTTTTTTTGCCTCCTGACCAAGACTTTATCGATGACGAGATCCTTATTCCTGGTTGTCACAATTCCTGCATCCTGAAGCACAGAGGAAGCTCTTAACGCAATTTACCTATATGATATACAGGTTCTAAATCCTGCGATCGCTGTTTCAGAAATGGATATGCGTTTGGGAGTGCCTGCTTTTGGAGGCCCTGGTTCAAACTCTGATTCAGACGAACCACCTGCTTCAAAGTTCCCACTTTTTGAATCTTCTGACAATAGCTGTAGTTTAGAGCAGAAAAATAATTAACATTCCATTTCTCCCATCTCCTATTACTCCTGTTATCCCCAGTTACTCCCATCTCCTATTTACTGCCTCATCCTCATAATGACTGATTGCGTTTTCATTGGTTTCTACTCCACATTCTCCTCTCCTTCCAGAATTGCTGCCAAGACATGCTGTGGTACGGCATTCAAATAAGTGACTCTGAACGCATCGAAAAACTGAAGGAAGAGCGAGAAACATAATAAAGACAAAAGAGAGAAGCCGACGAACGAACCAAACAATACTTACAATTTTTGCTCAGTTATACGCGAAAAGGCTATAAAAATCGCCTAATTCAAAATACACATAACTAATAAAAAATAGCTAATCAGAGCTTATTTAAAGATTTCGTACACTAAACATGACATTTCAAGTAAATTCTGCGAAAATAAATTTAATTTAAAATTTTTAAAATTTTTACTAAAAGATTTCAAAAATCAGCATTTGAGCGAAACTTCAAACCAATTGCGGCAAATGCAGGAATTGTCCGAATCAAATTTTTTGAGTAAACTTAGTGACACCAGTGGCAACTTTTCCGAACTACCCATCATCGAAAATCGAAAGAAAGTTTTTTTTCGGCCCACCCTAGTATACATATTAAAAAAAAAAATTAAAAAAAAGGGGGGGGGGGTGGGTTTTAGTGAACTTTGCTCGTTTTCATAGATGAATTTGAGTTGAGCGAGTTCGTTTGAAAATTTTTATTTTTTGAGTTTGAGCTTGAACTTGACTCATTTTTGAAAAATTGAGTTTGAGTTTGAATTAGTTCGTTTTTTTTGTGAGCGTAACCAAAACTGATTTAGACGTTTACTTTATGTAATAATGGAAAAAAAATGCCTTATAATTAACAACAGTGCAGCATTTCAATTTGCTTAAATCTTTAAATCTTTGCAAGTACCTTATGCTAACCTTCTACTGAGATCAAAAGTTAAAATCCACATTAAATTCCCGATTCTGGCATTTTCAGTACTTCTGACAAAAATGTGCCAAGTGCTTTTTTTAACGATATTTTTACAATTATTATCACTATAGGTAGAGGAAAATAATATTCATGTGTTATATAATTTAGAAACGAGAATAAAACAAGAATAAAACATATGATTTATAACGCAGATTTCAAAAACGTAAAATTATTATTACTATTATTATTATTATTTGATAAAAGGCTTTAATCAAATAATAATAATAATACAGAACATAATAAATAAAATATTCCTAATTTTCAAATAAAAACAAATAAAAACATTTTAATATCGCAGCGCCCTTTTCCTTCATTAAATTAGACAGGGAAAATTTTATAAATGAAGATTTTTGTCTAAAATATCCTTCAATGTTACTTGAAGAATCCAAATGTACAAATATATATATATATATACATGTGAACAAAGTAGTAGTAGCCTTCTTCTTAAAACCTTAAAATATTGTATAATAAATAGGTGTTAAAATATCCTGTTATAGCAAACATTCATAATTTATTAATAATTACGCATTTTTAATTTATGCACAGAAAAGCTAGTTTTATACACTGACTAGAAACAGAATTATTTATTCTCATAAAAGCGCTAATTCGCAGGTACTGTACTAATTAAGCATTACTAGCAGGTGATGTAAATACAAATTAAGCGTTATTCGCAGATAATATACATTCGAATTAAGCACTATTCTCAGTAAGTACACTTAAGGATTAAGCGCTATGCTCAGTAAATACACTTACGAATTAAGCGTTATTCACAGATACTGTAATTATGAATGGGGCATTATTCCAGAAACCGTCAATAACATAGTCTCATTCCACATAAGGTGAAAAAAGTTGACATTCTTACAAAATTAATTATATGAATAAACTAGTTCAAACTCCAGCGACGAAATAAAATTAAAGTTAAATAAAACATTTTCAAAACTTACGCATTTGGAAATTCTGAAATAAACATTCCACTAAGTAACTGATAGTGACGAATTTTATTATAATATAAAATTTTCTGAATGAACGAACAATGTGATACAGAGTAGAAAAGGAAAGATATGTCTAGTCTGATGAACCGATATTTGAGAAGTCTTAACTGGTGGGTGTAGGAGAAATTTGAGATGAAGTACAATTTTCAACATTTAATGTATAATTTCTAGAAAGCGTTCTAGATGTATCTTCTTCAATTAAAATTTTATTTTGAAGGATTTTCATTATGCATGGAAAAGATAAATTAGAAATACAGGGTGTTCATAAATGGATGTCCCAGTTATAAATGTTAATAGTATCAACCGTAAGTGTTGTAGAGTGTTGGTTCAAGATCACAAATAAAGAGTAACTCAAACAGTTTTAGATAAACGCATGCGCCAGTACTGCTTTGTTATTTACTTGCTTGCAAAGTCACATACATAAAATGGAGACTCCTGAGCTTAAAATCTACATTAAATTCCCTATTCTGGCACTTTTAGGACACATGACGAAATGAATTTGCTAAGTATTTTTTTTTCACAATATTTTTTACAGTTGTTATTGTTGTTGTTCAATGAAAATAATATTCAAGGCGATAAAATGTCTTACATAATTTAGAAACGAAAATACAAAAAGAGTAAAATATATGATTTATAACGCAGATTTCAAAAACGTGCAATTATTATCATTATTTTCTATTATATAAAAGACTTTAATGCTTTAGAACATAGTAAATAAAATATTCCTAATTTTCGAATAAAAATATTTTAATATCGCAGCGTTCACTTTCTTCAAAAAATTAGACAGGGAAAATTTTCTTAACCCATTTCCGGCAAAGGTGCGTAAACGCACCATTTCAATAAATGTTTTTTTATTAACACTGTGACACTGTTTTTTTATTAACACTGTGATATTTTTCACTAATTTTAGATTTCTGTTATTTTTAAGGGTTATAAAGACATCTATAAAATATTAGTAATTCAATTGGAGTAACCCCTTTCTGTTAAGAAATTTTCAAAATACGCTAGTTTTTTAACTTGAAACGGTTACTGACAAATTCGACTTTTTGAATAATTATTCCACTTGATATTAATCATATGTTTTTAATGAATTAAAGTTGCAAGTTCTGTAAATAAAATAAAAATAAAACAAATGTCATAAAAAAATACATAATTTTTCACTTAAATTTAATGGTGCGTTAACGCACCATTGGCCGAATGTATGAAAAAAAGTCAAAAATTGAAAACCCACTTTCTATGCAAGGTTTCAGAGTTTTATTGCAAATTTGGTGTGATTTTATGGTGATTTTGGTTGTGGAGTATTTTCTCAACATTTGTCAATTGGCGAAGAGATGGTGCCTTATTTTAAGGCATTCATCAAAAATGTTTATAAAGGGAAAGCCAGTAAGGTTTGGATTCAAAGTTTGATGTTTGTGCTCATCTGACGGATACCTTTTCCAATTCAATCCTTGTAGAGGTGCTGAGACTGGCAGTGATCTACAAAATATGCCATTAGAAACAAGTGTTGTTCTGAAGTTGCTTAGCAACCAAAACCTGAAATGAAACTTTTTCTTTTCCTACGGTTTATTCGAAATTTTGAAAGAAATTGGGTTTTTTGCATCTGGAACAGCTCGCAAAAATCGCATAGCTGGTTGTATATTGGATGACTCCAAAAATATGAAAAAAAAGCCTCGTGGTTCCTATTATTTTGCATTCTACAAGGCTGCAGAAACATGTGCGACCAAATAGAAGGACAATGCTGTGGTAACGATTGTTACTAATAATGGGACCATTTTGACCCTTGTAAATGCTAGACGATATAGTCACAAAGAAAGAAAGGAAGATGTGATTTCACAACCGAACATTATTTCGGATTATAATAAGCATATTGAAGGTGTTGACCTACATGACAATGCCATAGCTAATTACCGCATAAAGATTCAAGTTAAGAAATGGTGGTGGTCATTATTTACAAATATCATTGATAGCATTACAGTAAATTCTTGAAAGCTGCATAGAACTACTATTAACACAAAAACGTCACACATGGACTTTAGATCTTATATACCGATTGCTCTACGAAAATCTGAATGCAAGAACAATCTATCTGGTGGAAATACATTACAACATCCTAATAAAGATGGTCCATCATCCACAGCTCTACTGAAAGAAGTACCGACTGATAGAATCGAACACACCATAAGTGAACAAGAAAAAAAAGCCCGTAGACGATGTAAAGTGTGCAAAAATCACACGATTTGTTTGTGCCTCAAATGCCAAGTCCATTTGCATCCAAAATGTTTCGAAAATTTCCATTTAAAAAATATAAAAATTTGATTATAATACAAATGTTCGACTAAATGATTTATTCATTGATTTGGCCAACTTGGTATACACACCATTTTATTTCTTAAATAAAATATTATTTTTCATGCACGAAACTTTTTTTGTATCTTAATGAATGTAATTTAAGCATATTTCAATGAAAATAATACCACATTTTATAAAATTTCTATGTTTGGCCTAAAATGGGTTAAATGAAAATTTTTGAGTAAAATATTTTTCAATGTTACTTGAAGAATCTAAATGCGCAGAAATAAAATCATGTGAACAGAATAGTAGCCTTCTTCGAAAAACCTTAAAATATGGCATAATAAATAGGTGTTAAAATATCCTATTATGGCAAACGTTGCTTATTTTTTTAATAGTTACACATTTTTAATTTATGCAGAGAAGAAGCTAGTTTTATACACTGGTCAGAAACAGAATTATTTATTTATATAAACGCGCTAATTCGCAGATACTGTACTAATTAAGCATTACTACCAGGTGATGTAAATACAAATTAAGCGTTATTCGCAGACAATATACATTCAAATTAAGCGCTATTCTCAGTAAGTACACTTACGAATTAAGCGCTATTCACAGGTGCTGTAATTATGAATGGGGCATTATTCCAGATACCGTCAATAACATAGTCCCATTCCACGATAGGTGAAATAAGTTGACATTCTTAAAAAATTAATTATATGAATAAATTAGGTCAAACTCCAACGACGAAATAAAGTTAAATAAAACATTTTCAAAACTTACGCATTTGGAAATTCTGAAATAGATATTCCATTAAATAAACTGATAGTGACGAATTTTATTATAATTTAAGACTGAACGTACAATGTGATACAGAGTAGAAAAGGAAAGATACGTCTAGTCTTATGAACCGATATTTGAGAAGTCTTATCTGGTGGATGTAGGAGAACTTTGAGATGAAGTACAATTTTCAACATTTAATGTATAAATTCTAGAAAGCGTTCTAGATGTACGTTCTTCAATTAAAAATTTATTCTGAAGGATTTTCATTATGCATGGAAAAGATAAATTACACATACAGAGTACCCATAAATGGATGTCCCAGTTATAAATGTTAATAGTATCAACCGTAAGTGTTGTATAGTTTTGGTTCAAGATCACAAATAAAGAGTAACTCAAACAGTTTTAGATAAGTGCATGCGCCAGTACTGCTTTGTTATTTACTTGCTTGCAATGCCATATACATAAAATGGAGACTCCTGAGCTTAAAATCTACTTTAAATTCCCAATTGTGGCACTTTTAGGACACATGACGAAATGAATTTGCTAAGTATTTTTTTTTTCACAATATTTTTTACTGTTGTTATTATTGTTGTTAAATGAAAATAATATTCAAGGCGATAAAATGTGTTACACAATTTAGAAACGAGAATACAAAAAGAGTAAAACATATGATTTATAACGCAGATTTCAAAAACGTGCAGTTATTATCATTATTTTTTATATATATAAAAGACTTTAATGCTTTAGAACATAGTAAATAAAATATTCCTAATTTTCGAATAAAAATATTTTAATATCACAGCATTCATTTTCTTCAAAAAAAATTGACAGGGAAAATTTTCTTAAATGAAGATTTTTGAGTAAAATATTTTTCGATGTTACTTGAAGAATCCAAATGCGCAGAAAAAAAATATAATGTGAACAAAATAGTAGCCTTCTACTTAAAACCTTAAAATATTGTTTAATAAATAGGTGTTAAAATCTCTTGTTATGTCAAACTTTGCATATATTTTTAATAATTACACATTCTTAATTTATGCAGAAAAAAAGCTAGTTTTATACGCCGATCCAAAAAGGAAATATTTATCTATATAAACGCGGTAATTTGCAGGTTTTGTACCTACAAATTAAGCGTTATTCGCAGATAATAACGAATTAAGCGTTATTCGCAGATACTGTAGAGCATTTACTGTAACTATGAATGGAGCGTGACTGCAGATACTGTCAATAACACAGTCTCATTTCATATTATTTCAAATAAGTTTACATTCTTACAAAATTAATTATACGAATAAAATAGTTGAAATTCCTGCGACTAAATAAAATTAAAGTTAAATAAAACATTTTCAAAACTTAGGCATTTAGAAATTCTGAAATAAATCTTCCATTAAATAATTGATAGGGACAAATTTTATTATAATTTAAAATTTTCTGATCGAATCTACAACGTGATAGAGAGTAGAAAAGGAAAGATACGTCTAGTCTGATGAAGTGATATTTGAGAAGTCTAACTGGTGGGGTGTATGAGAAATTTGAGATGAGAATCTGATGAAGTAGAATTTCCAATATTTTACGTGTAAATTCTAGAAATCGTTCTAGATGCATCTTCTTCACTTTAAAATTTATTTTGAAAGATTTTCAATATTCATGAAAAAGAAAATTTAGAAATACTTATTATTAATTCACAAAAAGCTTTCCAGATGTTTTATCAGTTGATAATTTTTAGAAATATTTAATATTTTAGCGTTTATTCTAAAAGAGGAATGGTCTGAAATACCTCAACGCATTAACTCTTCATTGGTCGCGTCTTTTTGAATGTCGCTATTGCTTGTGTGTGAGCGCTACTTTCATACTGTACTCTCACATTTTGTCAGCCGTGCACATAATGAAAATAGTTATAAAAACCTTATTTAGGTGAAATACAGTATAATTTATATTTAAAGAAAAACAAGGAAATTTTATTTCAAGGAATTTTAAAGTAATTTCTAAATTAAATACACGCATTTAATAGTAGGGTGAGAGGAATGCTCATAGGATTTTAAAAAAAGTTCACTTTATATAAAAAATGCTATGGTCGCTATGTTGTTGTAAACATGGGTAGAATAATCTTTGCACGTTAACTTCTTTAAATATTTGCATACATATGTTGTTACTTACTTTAAATGCTAAATTACTTCCACTTAGAAATTGCAATAACAAATACGAAATTTTCACAGCTTTTAAATATTATATAATAAATCGTCGTTCTCTTTATAAAACTAATTAGATCTATTTTTTTTATTTAAGTACAGTTTAGTACTTTTTTAATTTTATAATACAGCCATCAAACCTTCGAAATTTTGCACCTGAAAAGATATTACTGATCCTTTTCATGATATTAGGCTACCAATATTAAATGATTCATACATAATGTATATCACTGCACGCATATCACAAAAGTTCATTTTTCAATTATATTTTCTCTCAATAGAAAAATGTAAAAATTTCAAGCAGTCATTCTTGTTATATCACCAAAATTTGTTTCTCAGCCAGTGATATACACTGCTCAAAACAATTAAAGGATAGTTGAAGTTTTATATAAAATAAAGATATAAACGAAATTTTTTTTGCCGAAAATAGAAGAAGAGAATCACAAATGCAAATTTTTCTGGTTTTCAAACTGTGGGAGTATGCAAATTTTGAGTTCGACGTCAAAAACGTCGCTTCAGCGGCAGCGAATGAAATTTGACTTTCAACTGGATAAAAGAGAATGAAGACAAGGATGATCGGCATTCAGTGATTGCTTTGTTTCGATGAGCACGATGTCTCAGCGAAGTCATTTGACAGATTCAGAAGCTTTGAGAATTGTTGGTAGGTTAGAAGGGGGCCAAAGTCAAGCCGAAGTAGCGCAAGCCATTGGAGTGTCACAAAGTGTCATTTCCAAGATCTGGAACCGTTTTTTGGAGAGTTGATGTGCAGGCCGAAGACCAGGGCAAGGTCGTAGACGGGCAACAATGCCCAATGAAGATCGGTATTTAGCGTTAACAGCTCGGAGACACCGAACCATGAACGCTACTCTTCTCCAACAACACCTTCGCTCGGCTACAGGCACCACGATTTCAACTCAGACTGTCCGAAACCGGCTCCATGCTGTAGGTCTGTATGCTCGCCGACCGATGGTATGTGTTAGATTAACATCAAGGCATCGTCACGACCGCAGGGAGTGGGCAACCGAGCATGTCAACTGGAGGAGAAATGAATGGAGCAATATTCTGTTTTCTGACGAGTCCCATTTTTCTGTGCATCCGGATAATAGGCGTATTTTCACCTGGAGGGACCGTGGCAGTAGGAATAATCCTGTGTTCGTGCACGAAAGTGTCAGATTTGGCGGTGGAGGAGTGTTGGTGTATGGTGGCATCTCCATTGACGGGCGCACTGACCTCTACATCATTCGAGATGGAGCTCTGACTGGTCGCCGATATAGGGATGAGATCCTCAGACCTATTGTAGTCCCTTACGCTGCAGCAATCGGAGATAACTTCATTTTAATGGACGATAATTGCAGGCCACATCGTGCAAACCTGGTGGAGGATTTCCTTTTCGAGGACGGAATCGTTCGAATGGAATGGCCAGCGTGTTCTCCAGACATGAATCCAATCGAGCACGTTTGGGACGCTCTAGGAAGACGAGTTTCTGGCCACCAACAACCCCCACAAACTCTCCAAGAACTGGAAAGAGCTCTTCTGGAAGAGTGGGGCAGAATACCCCAACTCGTCATTAATAGCCTCATTGAGTCCATGCCTCAAAGGTGTTCAACGTTGCTGGCCGCCCGTGGAAACCAGACCCCCTACTGAAAATGATTTTCTTTGAAGAAAACACCTTTTCTTATTCTTTTTTTCTCATATGCACAAATTGTGTTTTTTTCCTTTAGTACACAAATGCGCAATAAAATGCATTTTTTTCTGCCAAACATGTGTAATTTATTCTCATATAACCTACTATGTCTGTCGACCATGTATCAATCAGCTAAACAGTTTACCAGATACAAAATCCACCTAAAACTGCAATATCCTTTAATTGTTTTGGTTGGTTGTGTTTATGACGGCCAATTATCAACACGAGGGATATAGGCCCTAAGTGGGGGGAGTGCCCTTCGTGGGGGTCTTTCTAAGGGAACCTAACCCGTATTAACGCTTGGAAGTCCAAGGTTCGAAGAAAACCACGAAAACTCCGAACGATTAGGCCGACGGGCGCGATTGGGATCGAACCCAGCACTTCCCGTCTACCAGCTTCGAGAGCAGAACCTCTCGGCCACTGGTGGGACCTCATTTAATTGTTTTGAGCAGTGTATTTCGACTCAATAGCAGTTAATGTAATCAATAAGCTTAAAATTCTTTTTAAAAAAGTTCCCAATAATAAATGAAATTGATTCATTTTATTTACGTTTCCTCTTCTCTTCCATACAGAGGTCATCACTGTCTGGAAGCAAAATATAATTTACGATTGGGTAGACAATGATGAAATAGAATCCGCGGAAAAGGGTCGAACTAATAACTTTTTATAACATTTATTTAATTATTTCTTTTGTTTGTAAATAAAATAAATAAATGTGTTATTACTTAACGCACTATTGCTGTCATAACATTTTTGACAGAAGAAATTAACTAAAGATTATTATTATAAATTTAAACTACGAAGATTAAATGACTCAGAAATGCATCATTGAACGTCCGTTTAAAAGCTCAAAATAAACTCGTTTATTTTCTTATTTTATCTCTCTAGGGAGAGCAATAAAAATTCCAGATATTGTTTTTAAATCATATAAATTCGCATATGCTTCTTCCTTGCCTCACTTCGACCCAATAGCATAAATGTCCTCAATAGGGCTGAACTCCCTTAAAGAAGTTCCCAACAATAAATGAAATTGATTAATTTTATTTTCGCGTTTCCTCGTCGCTTCCATCCAGAGGTCATCGCTGTCTGGAAGCAAAATATACTTTACGATTGGACAGATGATGATGAAATAGAATCAATGGAAAAATGTCAAAACGAAACTTTTTATAATTTTTATTTAATTATTTCTTTTATTTATAAATAAAAAATTAAACGTGTTAGTGCTTAACGCACTGTTGCTTCCATAAAAATAGGAAACATTTGTGACAGAAGAAATTAATTAAAGATTGTTTTGTTAATTTAAATCACCAACTTTAAATGATTCAAAAATAATGTGTCATTGTATAGCCTTTTAAAAGTTCAAAATATATCCGTTTATTTATTTATTTATTTTATCTCTCTATAGAGGGCGATAAAAATTGCAGATAATTATTGTTTTTACATCATATAAATTTCATTTGCTTTTCCCTTGCCTCAGTTCGACCCAATAGCATAAATATCCTCAATAAGGCTCAACTATTTTAAAGATTTTCCCAACAATAAATGAAATTGATTCATTTTATTTGCGTATTTCCTCTTTGCTTCCATACAGAGGTCATCGCTGTCTGGAGGCAAAATATACTTTACGATTGGACAGACGATGATGAAATAGAATCACCTACCTGGTAAACGGCCGAACGAACCAAGAATTTGTGGGGGAAGAGAAAACATTTCATTGTTGTCGGCTTTTAGAAAGGGTTACTTCCGTGATTTGATTTCGAGTTTTACGTAGAGAAACAACAGCAGACCAGTAAAAGAATCTAAAAAAGAAATAAAAGAAATGTATTAAAAAAAGGCATAAACCCTCTTATATGACTATGTCCGTAAGGACATAAGTGCGCGGTATAATAGCCCCCTATTTTACTTCCATGCATAATTAAATATGGCTATTCCAAATGATATATCATTGATGTCATGATTCTAATTTTTTTTTTAATTGCAGGCGTTTATCAAAATCATCAAAAATGCGCGCACAAAAATGTGGCACGTATCTTCCAAGCTATAAAAATAAATTAAGATACTGCATTGAAAGGAAAAAAATGAACCACCTTCATCTAGAATGTATAGGTAGACATTTTCTAAATCCCTAAACTACAAGTATAGATTTCCGAGTTATATGAATAAGGTAAACAAGTTAAACTGAATAGACGAAATTATCAAGAATTTCTAGTCTATAGTTTTCTAGGTGATGAAACGATACATTATATTATGAATCGTGTGAAATTGCGAGAAATTATCACTTGATTTCTAGAATTAATTCATAAACTAGAATTATAGTTACTAAGACTCACTTCTTGTGTTCGCATTTATTTGCAGAGATTTTTAAATAAGTTTAACCACGATAATATAGTAAAACGCCCTTGAATTATAATAGGGTTAACTAGAAGTTTCTAGAAAAGGGACTAGAATTTATAAGGATGAGATGGAACTATAATGGATTATTTTGGATGAAAACAGGTTACTACATATTTATTATGTAGCATTCTAAATTTGTATCCTTAATTTCTTTATTTTTTTATCGATTATGCTTTTTATTAACGAAAGTACACAGCAGATTTAAAACAAAATTTAAATATTCTTTTTTTATAAACTGAGAAACAGAAATTTAATTTTTTTAATGGCTTTGAACTATCTTTCGATTATCCGTCTATTTTAATTATCCGCCACATAGACGGTTCCTTGAGTGACAGATTATCGAAATTTACTGTACTTCAGATGCAATTTTTTCGCGCTCATAGAAATCAAGCGCACTTATAACAGAGGGGCAACACTTTTTTTCAGCTTATTACAATGCAAATGCTAATAGTTCTATATGAAAATTAGTCAAACTAATGAGCACGTTTGAAAAAAAAAAAAGGGCTCCTCATTGTTATTATTCCTGTATGTCATTTTGTTTAGTATTTCCTCCCATCCTTTGCATTAAAAGAAAGGAAATATAATAATCGTTTCGTTTACAACACACAGCATTCGTATAAATATCCGAAAATCGTACCAACGTGTTTTATACCAGCTCCACGATAACTTTACTTTTCTGCTTGAAAGGATCTCAACCGATATATATATATATATATTCGTGTTTATAAAAATTACTTTCGCAAATTTTCAAATTACATACAGCTTCACACTTTCCATGGATTTGTATAAACAACTTCATAACCGGTACGAAATCATCAAGCTAAATTCGCTAATTTGCAACCAACTTGTGCATCCTTGTTATATGAAAACGTGCCAGTATTCCTTGGTAGTTGTGGATATCTATTACGAACCTTCACAAATCCCATGGATTCTTGTTTCAGAGTCAGTAATTTATCTTTTGTACAGAACCAAAAAGGGAGCTGTAACTTTCAAATGAGTGTTCAGTAATCTTATACAATTTAATGCCTAATTTGCCTTGACATAAATGTTTAATATGTTTACAATAAATACTCACTATGTTTGCCCTCATTGTTAACAGCGTGTTGTAATCGCAAAATTATTTTCTCTACATCTGAAAAAATAACTTTTATATCTGGCCAAATATCAAAAAACATGGTGATCGATCAATTTTTGAGCTAAAAAAGTTTTACATAACATATAACTAGTTAAATTTTTAATAATATGTAGCTTAAGTTTAATCCAATTCGGAGTAGTTGAATGATCTGTGGATCCCTATGAAGTGGATAACTTATTTTTTAGGTAACATGTAGTATAATGTACGTAGCATAATGTATAATTATAGTAAATACATATTTTAAAATAAACTATGATGTCTATCCAAGGATGCTAACAATGAGGGGTACTTTTTCCTACAAACGTGCTCTTTTGTGGTATTTTTTAACCCAATATCTCTGTCCCAAAATAACAATTGCCGTTAAAATTTGGTGGAGATGTCTATCTTACTACCCTTTATAATCATGCAGTGTTTCTCATTACAGTCGGTGTGAGGCACTTCGTGAGTGTTCCTTGTGAGATTTAAACATTTTCTATCACCAATTTAAAGCTCTAAATATTTAATATTTAAAAATGATAACTCAGTTTCATTATTCAGAATAATTAAGATCTGAAAGAACAACAGACAAAGATGCGAAAGAAGTGTTGAATTTATAATAATATTTGGAGACATTGATGTTTGAATTCAATCTGCAATCTTATTAATGTTAAACTAAAAAATGCACTTTCAAGCCAATTACCAAACCTTCATTTTTATAGGAATAAGTATAGCATTAAAGTCCTGATTAAAGGTAACCTTAAGCTGCATCTAAGCAAAATAAAATGCGGTAGGTTCTGCTTATATGAATAATAATTCTGAGTCTGATTTTATAAAGCAGCTGATTTCAACGCATTGTAAAATTAGTATTATGTGCATTTAGCTCTTAATTATTTAATTCTTAACTTTTAAATCTATTAAGCAGAGATTCGTACAAGTGGTTTCTTATTTTCTTAACTTACAAAAAAAAAAAAAAAAATAGATAAATATCAAAGAAAATGAAATAACATAAAAAGGTACCTTTACCGGTAAAAATTTAGTATTACGCCAAAAATTAATACTTATATTATATTGTCATTAGCAGCATCTGCCACATAAACTGAATAGCTAAACCACACATTATTAAATATCAATGGATATTTTATATTTCCTAATATAACTTTACGAGCAATCATTACTCTATAATTCCCTGTAATCGCTATTGTTTTCCATTCTGTTCTCACTTTGTTCTTACTTTTTTTTTATGTCCGCTAGGCATAAACCTTTAAGAGCAGTCATTTTTTATGACTGGAATTTTCCTTCATGAGGACGAAAGGGTTTTAGGGTCCATTGTCAAGGTTGGGTCGATGACCGACCGAACTACCTCCCTCGTGCTCCTATAGGTAAAGTAAACCTGTTCTGACTGTCAGCTTTCCGGTTTCCCTACAATAAGAACAGAACGAGTATGTCAGTACTCATGTAAGAGACATAGATATCGTGTTAGAGTTCAAGGTATGTTGTAAGGAGATTATTAAAAATGATTAAAAAGAAACTTATTGCATTTTGATGACGGTAACCCGAAGACTTTCGAAATAAAAGGTTATAAAAGCTTAGCTTCTCATGCATGCATTTATTTATAAGTTGAAAATAAAAGTCAGACAGTTAGGTCATCCGTTCAAATTTTTAAAGTTTGCTTTTTTTCTCAGTGTTTATTATGGTGGTAATAAATTTTCTTTGTGCATTTCCTTATTTCTTGAAGAATCATTTTGCAAAAAAAGTAACAATACTTTAAAATTGTGTGAAAATTATACTTATAAATTTTAAGTATGTTAAAAATATAAAGAGAAAATAGTTTCGAATGATGTTAATTCATTCATTCGCTTGAATTGCGTAGCTAAATATTAGTTTACTTTACCTAATATTTTCTTCATACTAATTACTTATATTAATGAAGATTGCTCGAAGAATTTCGAAATTAAAAATATAATAATAAAGCTCACGTTTGCATGCATTTATTTGTAAGTTGAAAATAGAAATCAGCCAATTAGGTCATAAGTTCAAAATTCTAATTTTTAATTTTAATTTTGTTCTAGCAATTTATTAAGATCATAATAAATTTCCTTTAAGTATTTACTTATTTCTTAAAATAAACTTTCTAGAGAAAATTAATTGTTAAATGAATGATTATTTTATTTAAATGACAATAAAATCAGTTGTTCTAATTAAGTATTAAAACACTTCAAAAGTATAACATATTAATTTCACATTCTTCTCCTTCCATAAAAATTAGCGAAAACAAAAATCTTTGGATTAAACGATAAAGTCTCAATTGTTATTTGAGATTTGTTGATACTATAACATACGACAGCAGTACAATCGAGGTAGGAAATAAAACATAGCAGCTATTTATTTAAAATTAGTTTGACGTCACGTGGAAAACATTTAATAGAATGTGACATCATATCTAGACTTTTTTTTTTTTTTGGTCTTTTTCCTATATTATTTTCTTGAAATTGAAATGTTTGTAAAAGTAGATGTTTTAATTTAAAATAGATTCGATTTAATGTACTACGCCATTTTAGCTCACTTATAAAGTTTTCATTTTATATATGAAAAATCTGCATTTTCTGCTTAAAATGACGTCACTTTCAAGAATGCAAAAATATAGCGAGTGAGTCTAAATTTTTATTGATTGATAAAAACAAAGTACACTTGTTATATATATATATATATATATATATATATATATATATATATATATATATATATATATATATATATATTTGTAATTATTGTGTATTTTACTGTGTAGGAAGGGGAAAGAACAATTGCATTAGAAATTGAAATAAAATAGATTTCTATTATGATAAACTATGGCAGATGGTTGAAAAAATGGTAAAGAGTGCTCTGGTAATTTTTTTAAATTTGACAGTAACCTAATTACGATATTAGTATAGCAATAACAGTAGTATTATAGTACATTAGTGACACAACTGTGAATATCACTTTCATCCACATCTACAAATTCGTAATTCTTTATCATTTTTCTGTACGACGCTGAAGAAAACAAATCAATATGTGTTATAATCATTAAATTGTTCATATACCTTTAATAAGTGCAAACATAGCATTATAACCATTAAAATATTTTACACGTACAGCTGTCCTCAAACTCAATCTTTTTTAGGCAATTTCGAAATCTTTCTCATTTTTACATAAAATTTTCAAATATTTTGTTCAGGTTCTCAAGAATCGAACACTTTTTTATATACAACAAAAGTTAAGCATATTTCTAAAAATGTTACCAAAGTTATATAACTCAATTTGGAAATTTCAGTAAGGAAAATGTGGTCATCAGATCATCAGGAAGCATTAAGATGTGTCACATTCATAGTAAAATGAAGAAATGAAAAAAAAATCTAGTGATTTTTTCGTACTTGAATAAAAAGAATGACTAAAAATTTAATCATGTTGAAAGTATTATCCTATTGTCTTTGAAAGTTGCGCATAGTTGAGTAGGAAAATAAAAAGAAATTGAAAAAACTAAACATAATTATCAGAGCTAAACAAAACATACGTTCCCTAAAGTTATTTTTTAACAAAATAAGTAATAGTATTTAAAGTAATTGGTTCGAAATGGTTGTTTAATATACTTTTGAAAAATTTAGTCGACAGTAATAAGAAATTTTATTAACCAAGCAGCATGTTATTCCAACAATTTATCTTCTTTTTATAACATTTTTTCATTAGTCAGTACAATCAATGAACATGAAAAAATAATCTTAATCCGTATTATATATTCAATAATCTTAAAAGGAGAAACATTTTGAACATCTTTTTCAAAAAATGTCGTTTTGTGTAACATCGATTTAGAGAGCATCGAACATCTTTTTAAATTACTACAAAGAACATTTATGGGGAACATCAAAATTCATTTAGAGACTTCTCATTTTTTATTGTACATTATTGAATTTTTCAGTATTTTTTTTTTTTCAGATCTCATGCAGAGATCACATTTAAAATAATGTTTTCACAATTACAACTATCACATACAACATGAAACATTAAATTTTGTTGTTAATATCTGGTATTGCCCTGTAGGTTCTAGTGTGGTTTAAAAGCATAAAATTAAAATGTATTTTATTTCACTGCAAAGATTAATGCGTGGAATGTATTTTGCTCAATTCTTATTAAATAAGATACTAATAAAAGATAATAACATTTGTGTTTAATAGAAGGTTATTTTAAAAGAAATTAGTGTATATGTATCATTGTAATATTCTAAACTTTTTGGGCTAGTTTTTCGTTAATCCTAATAAATAATCTTTAACCAAAACACGTGGTTATAAACCGTTCAACAAATAAAATACGTTTCAGGTCTGAATGTACGTATTTTGGAATAGTTTTACTGTGTTTATATATATATATATTTAAAGCAGTTACTATGAAATAATATTATTCTTTAATCAATAAATGTTTTTATCTTTTGCTGTTAAATTGTTTTCTTTGTGTAACAAAAAAATAAACGGCTGAGCATTTTTTTTTTTTTTTTGAGACTTTGCATTCAATTGAACAAGTAAACAATCAAAACTCTGGGAATCTTCTTAAAAGTGAAATAAAAAATTTTGCACTACCTTCTCTATTAATATTATCTTAAATTTCATAAATTTAGAGGGAATTAGACAAGTTTTTAAATTCCCACAAGCAACACATCAAGTAACATGAGCTGCACATCCAGCAATAACATCATCAAAGTTCTTTTAGAATAACGATTACTGTCTGTTATAATTAATTAATGAACTTTTCGATATTCATTGAAGTGTCTTCAATAAAATATATTGACATTAAATATTTCCTACGTTTAAAATTAAACTAATTAAAATACTCTAATGAAAAAGATTATATTTAATCCTTATCATATTATAAATGTCAATGTGTGTCCGAATGTTTGAATGAACTCAGCATCTAAACGGATGAATTAATGCTTTTGTATTTTTGGACATAGATGGATTACAACCCTGAAATGAACATAGGCTATGTTTAACCCTTAAATGCCGGGTGTTGCTTTTTGGCAACATACCCAATTTAGGCTCTAAAATACTATCAGAATAATATTGAAGCTATAATGCCTAATGTTGCCAATAAAATACATTCTAAAAATATTATTAAATCGATTTTCAACATGTAGATGGTAACACTTATGCTGTTTAAGAATAAAGATAGATTTATTTTTTCAACTGTTGTTACTTGTTCTTTTTGTTTTGTTTGGAAGCTTGCAAAATACACTATTTTGCTCTGCAGTGAGTAAGTAAAATTTATTTCTTATTATAGTTCCTAAAATTCTTGTGTGTTTAATATTATAGATATTTATCAAGAAAAATTATTTTTTCAATTAAAGACCAGCATTGTCGATTAGTAACAAACTGTTTTTTATCCGTAAACCATACTTAAAACAAAATATGATTTTTTAAAGTATTTTTCCCATGATTTATTTAAAAAATGAAACCCGAAAAACATTATTACAATGATTTTTGAAAAATCAGGCATTTAAGGGTTATATTAGATGTAAATTTCAAACTGGGCGAAAAACGTCCGGACCAGGATTCGAACCCGGAACCTCCTGGCTGAAGCCGCCAGTGCTCTGCCATCTGAGCTATCCCGGACGATTCTGGTCGAACTTTTTCACCCAGCTAACCTTGATGATTACAGCATCTGGTCTGAAACCTGGTTCAGCTCAACAGAATGAATCTCAGGTAATGGAACTCCAGAAATCGCTGGATACGAAATTACACTAGATTAATATTAACACAATTATTCTAATTGGTAAACAAGTCATATTAGATGTAAATTTCCAACTGGTTCCAACTTAGCTCAGATGGCAGAGCACTGGCGGCTTCAGCCAGGAGGTCCCGGGTTCGAATCCTGGTCCGGACATTTTTCGCCCAGTTGGAAATTTACATCTAATATGATTTGTTTACCAATTAGAATATTTGTGTTAATATTAATCTAATTTAAGGGTTAATTTATTTTATTCAAATATTTTGCTTAATAATCCAAAATTTCATTATTTTTTATACACAATAAATTGACAATTTTCCTGTAACATTTAACCATATTTTTTTTTACGTTGCCACTAAAATAAAAATCTGGTATAATACTTTCTCCTCGGCAATTAATTTTCTGAACAATTTCCACGCGAAAAAAATTAATACA
Organism: Maratus speciosus; assembly: GCA_963932465.1. Taxonomy (NCBI): domain Eukaryota; kingdom Metazoa; phylum Arthropoda; class Arachnida; order Araneae; family Salticidae; genus Maratus; species Maratus speciosus. The sequence continues at coordinate 258,259,877 of OZ010786.1, forward strand.
AAGTAATCAAAATAAAATAAATATCACGTCATATTTTAAACAAAAAAAGGGGAGGGGGATATTTTTTTATTACTAGGGGGCTCGGCCCCCTACGAGCTACGCTCGCCAACCCCCGTCCAGACACCGCAGGCTCTAAATGCACGCTAATGTGAGCGGCTTTAAAAAGATTTCGAACGATTGAATTATAATTTTAAAAAAAAGTGGCGATCTCCCTATAAACGGATTTCTATTCATTTCTCTTTGATTGGGGAAATTTTAACGCCAAATCCGCTGCGGTACTACTTGATTATCCCGTCGACTAATTTCGCCAAATTATATAAATCGCCAAATTATACAAATTGACATAATTTTTATTTTAAATAACGAAAGAACAAATAAATTAGTACAACATTAATAAAAATACAAATAAAACGTCGAAATAAAAATAACTTGATGAAGTAGACACGTGTAACAACATTTCAAAATAAGCTAATATAAAAGGAATTAAGTAAACAGAATCTTTGTCTCCCGGTATTTTTTAACAAAGCGAAAAGAAAGTTATTTTAAATGAGACATTTTAAATTAATTGTTTTTAATCTGACGTAATTTTGACCAAACTATTCTTTCTCTTTTAAATATTCACGTGAAAATACTTGTGTTAGAAATGAAATATTATTTGCGCTTTCCTAAGGAAAATAGTTGAAAAGTATCCTCTCAAAATATCAAGTAAATGTCTATCGCAATTTCTAAATTTAAACCGTTTTGCAATATTATTTTGTTCATTTTATGTAATAACTGTAATGTGACGTAAATATGACGTAATTTCTCCTATTTAAGACTTCTAACGCATGTTGATAAATTTATTATTTTACAAATTCCTTTCTCTCTTAAAATTCACGTGTAATTATAGTTTTTATGACGTAATTTTTAATAAGTTCCTGCTTTTCGTACATAATTATTTAATTCTAATTCCAAATGTTTTATAATAGCCACGTGTAAATAAATTTTTAATTTATTACACGTATAAATATATATATATATTTTAAGCAGACATTATTGCTTCCGCTGTTTATACTGTTGGCAACAGTTTAAATTAATATCACTTTCTAAAATCTGTAAAAAATATCTCTAGAAATGCTGAAAATTTGAATTTAAAATAGAAATAAAACCTCAAAAAATTAGCCAAATTAAAAAAAGAAATACAATCTGCACACCGGGAACTTCAAACGTATAAAATGATCTAAAAACGATTAAATTCCCATGAATAGTTTTTGCTCCTATAAAACTTTTTTAGTGTAACGATTTTGTCCAACTTTAGCATTAAATATTTCTTAAAATAATTCTTTGATTTGAAAACTGTCTGCATCAGCGTGTTTATCAAACATTTCTGTATAATACTACCGATTTTCATATTTTTGTATGCATTATTTTGCTTAATATTAACGAAGAAAGACCTCCGGTCGCAAAAATTTCAAAACCGGCGGCGGTGACAGCGGTAGTTACTTTTTTTTAGAATAGAGAGATACATGAAGCATGAATATCATATGCGTTAATAACAGTTTTTCTGTCAAAAATGGCGTCATAATTAGATGACTAAAGAATGAAAAATAATTATATTATCAAGAAAATATTTCGCTTGGAAAAATATGACTTCATAATTGAAATAAAAGTTGCATTTTCAAGTATTCTCTGAAAAAACAATAAGCATAAATATCAGTAAATAATGAAAATAGATAAATAATGACGTGATATTTAAAATGATTAACATAAGTAATTTTTACTAATACTGATTTATGAGTTTGAACATATGCGTTACATACAAATGTTAGTTTTTATTCAAAAATCACGTTATTTTTCTAAGAAAAAGACATTTTTTTTTTTAAAAAAAAAGGGGACATAAAACGGATTAATATATATTTTTAAGCTATTTCCTGAAATGTAAAAAGAATTGACATGGTGGGAAATAAAGACGATTAAAGTAAATTTTTCAAAACCTAAAAACATATTTTCATACATTGAAACTTCATGAATCAATTTATTTCACATAAAGTGACATTCGTCTGCCAACAAATTGACATTTATAGCCAACGATGTGAATATAACTTCAGTACATTTAAGTGGATACAATCAAGGAGGTTAGAAATTGATAGAGATTGAAGTGATTTGATTTGGCGGATGTTAAAAATATAACCCTGAAACCGGTTAAAACCGGTCAAAATTAAACCCTAATACTTGCGGTTCCATAGAGTCTGGTGCGGCTGGGCCGAATGAGAACATTTAAATTTGAGCGATAACCGTTTTCATATTGCAAACCATTTTCATGTAATATTTTTTCATGTAAAACATTCATTTTTTACCAACTCCAAAAAAAAAAAAAAAAAAAAAAAGTAGTTTATCTATGGACAGTATTCCTGTGATGTAACATAAAGGTAAAATAGCAATTTTTATAGTCTCGAATCAAAAGGAAGAATAGGCTTAATTTAATTATGGATTGTTAGCTGAAAAAAAGGCTAATCTATTTATATTCTTTTAAGTCTAAACGAAATTTTCTGTAATCATCTGTATACAATGAGTACGATAGATAATATTCCTGTGACGTCACATAAGGTAAAAGGGCGATTTTTATAGCCTCGAACCGAATGGAAGAATAGGGTTCATTTCTTTATGGATTATTAGCTGCAGTTGCTAATAACCCATATACTATATAGAAGAATATCAATAAACTATTGATATTCTTCTAAGTGTACACGAAATTCTGTAATCGTCTGCATTCGTTAAGTACAATGAACAATATTCGTGTGACGTCACAATTGGTAAAATGGCGATCTTTATAGACTCGAACCGAAAGGAAGAACAGGGTCCATTCGATGCGTATGCATAATTAAAAAATATTTATTTATTTATTTATTTTAATTTGGTTAAAGTGACGTCATTTTCATTTCGCCAGCTTCGAAATTAAAAACGAAATCTTAAAATAACAATACGCTTTTTCAGAAATAATGTTTTGCATTGAAAGTCACAGAATTTCAAAATGCAATAATAGCTTATATTTTAAATAGAATTTCTTACCTGAAATTTAGTATTTAATAAAATTAATGTTTTAGTTTTTTCTAAATGCACAATATGATTCAATTTTATTAAGCGATTTTGTGTTTTAAATAAATCAAAATGAATGAAAAAAATCATTAAATGAAAGATTTTTTTTTTTTTTTTGTAACTCGACAAGTATTATTCCGTAGGAGAAAAGAACCTGATGAAAGCGTTGTCACATTTTATACCATTAGCCGGTTTTCATATAGAAAATATTAGCATTTTATAGCAGTTAGACAAAATGGCGTGATTTGCACAGAATTTATCATGCGCAAATGCATAAGTTTACCATACTTTTGCCGTACAATGTCCCGCAATGCACTGTAAAAAAAAATCTGTAGTTCTACAGATGTAAAGTTACATGCTTACTAAACTTTCCCCTGTAACTGTACGAAAAAAGCTGCAAATCTACAAAACTAGTTTTTGTAAAGATACAAAAATCTGTAACTTTACAAATGAATCTGCTAAAATTTCAGTAATCTTACTAAACTTTTATTTGTAACCCTGGCTGCAGTTACATGAAAAGTTCTTGGAATCCCAGTTTCCAAAAAAATTCTTAGTAACCTTACAGATTTTTTGATTTTCGGCGCAAAAGTGTGTCTGTTACATGAAATTTTGTTGTTGCCGTTACATGAAAAGTTCTAGGAATCCAAGTTTCCTAGAAAAACTTTAGTAACTTCACAGATTTTTTTTTACAGTGTGCCGGTTTCAATAAAATTTATTAAATAGTACATGAAAATTGATGCAAAAAATGCTTAGGAAGTAATTTTAATTGGAGACTAGGCTTTACATGTGACATCATTTACGTGCAAAGACCCTATGCCACGAATTAAGCAAATTCGTCTTTCATCTCATCCCGCTAATTTTTAATGGTAGCCTGATTATCGAAAAGCACAAGAGAAAAGCCAATAAAAAATCCGGGTAATAATCAGGCATACTTTTCTGAAATTTCTTTCGATTTTAAAATATCTAAATATAGAGTTAAAAATATCTCTGAAAGATAATTGTTTCCTCCATTGGAGCATATTCCTGCACATTTCGAAGCTCACATAATCCTAAATTAGAACACAACAATCGATATGAAAATGTTTAACCGTACTCGGGTTTTTTTCTACAAATTGATTTTTTCCGTGGTATGAAGCAATAAACAACTCTATTGCTTAAGATCACGAAAAAAATTTAAATGATCATCTATATATATATATATGTGCAAATTGGGATCATCAGAAGTAGTTCTACTATAAAATGTGATAAAGGATTAATTGGATATGCTTTAATTTATCGATTTTTTTTTTTTTTTTTTTTTTTTTTTTTTTTGCTTAATTGATGCATTTATTCTTCTTTAAATGTTACGTGAACGGAGTCACGGGTAAGAGCTAGTATGTATTATAATTAGACAAACATTTTTGTGTCTATAATAAATGCGTATATTGATATCAGCATTGTAAGTTCGGAAATCTTTTTCCTAAAATCATCCGTATCAACAAAATAAAATACATTCCAGTTAGATTTTATTCTGAAATCTTTATTTAATATGCTCGGAAAAAATTGTCTTCAAAATGAAATTCTAAAGCAATCTGTTCCTTACTTAGATATTATATTTTCATCCAACTCTATCGAATGAAAAAATCTTTATTTTCACTTGAAAGAACACAGTCGACTGAAAGAGAAAGAACTCTGGGAGTCTGGCCATTTTCTCAATAAAAGTCATTTTAAATAACATCGGTTCAGTAAGACATCACACATCTTTTCAAATTGCCTAGAAGAAAGCGGATGAAGATCGTTAATCTATTAAAATAATGATTACAGTTTTATTTGTTTTTTTAGAATTATTGATTTTTTCAACATTATTTTTTATACTCGTTGAAAAGTTTTCATAAAACAACGCATTTAAATAAGAGTCCTGCATGGGTCCTGGACCAGCGAGCTGAAGGCAAATTTTCAAACTGGCCTTCCCGGCCCGAAACGCCAGAATAAAGACAATTTTTTTTAACGGCATTAGCCGGGCGGATGAAACAATAAATAAACGGGATGGAACAACAAAAAAATTAAACAGGTCAGCCGGGTCGATAAAAAAATTAAGCGGGCCGACCGGTCTCCATATATAAAATTTAAACGAAGCGAGTGAAATATGAACCATTTTAATGGATATGTCTTTCGCGAGAATAAATAAAAATGTGCTGCACGAGCCGATGTTGACAGCCTCAATACAGGATATAACATGCCCAACATAGAGACCGACACCGTACAGTTATAATCATGTCTGAGCACAGGTTTTTTTTTTTTTTTTCAGCAGACTCTGGCTGGACGGAGATCCGGCTTGCACTTTTTCCATACATAGTCAAGTAAGACGGAAATGGACTTGATCTTAGGACGTGTCGGGCAGACAATATGTTTTCTAAAAGCAGTAATAGGTCTAATGAACTGTTGTTAACAGTTGCATTGGAAGTATACCTTAATAAAATATGGAGAAATGTTTCCAAAATTCTACTTTTTTATATCATGCTTGAAAGTAACTGATTTGGTGATGTGTGCACGGTGGGCTCTAAACACTGGTCAAACCCACGAAGGTTAAATCCCAGAAGATGACTTTAAAGACAAAGTCCGAAACGTCGTCGGATTTATTTTAAATATCTGTTTTGAGTTTAAATATTAATTTTACATATGTGTACGCTGATTAGCATCTAGTTTGTTTTTAATATTATAAAATTCTGGTATTCAAATGCCTTAAACCCCTTAAATCTCGTGGTGCGTACGAATCTTTTCCATTTATTACAGTAATGTGAAATAAATATGTGGCTAAAGATATTCATTTCAACAAATTAAATGCAAATCAGTGCATAAAATATTTTTAAGCTTTATTTAATAAGTTTGTAAAAAAAGGGGGCATCCTCCAAATAAAATGGTAAATTAATATACTTCTTAGTGATATATTATACTTTCCTCTTATTAATTAGATTATAACACTTTCATTTCGCACTTAACAGTATACAATCTACTAAACAAGGAAGAACCCTAAAGCCTTAAAAAGAACCAAATTTCATTTTGACTTATCTTCTCACTAAATGCCTCTTTAAATAACATCAATTTAGTTGGGCATCAAACATTTTTTTCAAATTATCTAAAAGAAAACTGAAGAAGATCATTAAAAATATTTCAGAATATTGATTAAAAGTCTTTTATCATGAATTAATGAATTTTCAATACATTTTTCAATCTTCACCAAAGAATCGTCCTATTAAATGGTATTTGAGTTAAATAATTTTCGCCTTCAAGTGTACAAGAAAGAAAAATTACGCATCAAGTATAGATTATGAAACACTTTCTAACACATTCAGTACTATAACAAAACTTAAAGATGATATTCAAGTAAATAATCGGAAAAATGAATAACGCATTTGAAAACACAATTTCAGTAATTACCATCTATAGACGGAAAAACATTGAAAGTATTTTGTGAAACCCCGTTTATTATCTATAGATTTGTATATATATGAGGCATCCTCACATATTTTTGACTTTTACCTTTACTTTTTGGGTGCGTTCGTATTTATATAAATACGTAGCACCTATAGTCGTCGATCAGTCCGTCTGTCTGTCCGTCCGTCCGCATATAACAGAGCAAAAACTAGCCAACCGAATGGTCTGAAATTTAAAATATACAATCGTTGCATAATTTTGGCGAGTCGATTAAAATTTTATGAAAATCGGATGCATAGTTTAATTACAGGGACAGTCAAAAGTTTTCCGATACATGACAGCCAATGGGAAAAAAATATTTCAAGTGCATTTTAATGATGTTACAGCCTTTCGAACAGAATGAAATTGATATGCACTTATGAAGTGCACTAAAATATACATTCAGTACAACATGCTGTGCAGAAAATATTTATAAAACTAGTTATAGACTAACGCACCTCATTTGCCAAGTTTGACGCGCAATTTCCAACTTTTTTACTTTTTGTATTGACCCTGGATAATAATTTTTATTTTAGTACATATTCTTGAGGGGGAGGGGTTATTTCATATACTGGAAAATATCCCATTGCATGACTGAATTACTGTATAAACGAGATTAATAAGTTTTGGACAATGTTGGTGGTCCAAATATATCACGAAATTCCTTAACCGTCCCGTGTCCCTGATGGTGATTTTTAAGTTTGGAGCTGTCTGTATAAAATTGTTTCAATAAAAGTAATTCGATGCAGTTTTTTTTCCGAAACTGGGACTATTGATTTATATTAATATGTAGCAAAAAATTAACCTGCATACATTTTTACGATTGTTATTATTTTTTTAACTCTGTCCCTGGATTTTAGATTCCTTACCGCCCCTCTTGCAAAAATTGTACAGAAAATCACCACTTCAGATGCAGCCACAGAAATTTTTTTCAACTTTTTTCTCATGCAGAATTATGTTAGAAAAATAATGGCTAAAATTCTTTGACGAGAAATTTACTGCAGAATTTAAATCGGCATTTAAATATCAATTTCAAGCATCGTGGCTTTAATGGTAGTTTTACCGTCTTTTAAAGTTTATTCCTGCACTTTTCTATGTAAATTATTTTTTTTAATCCAATGTAAATAACTGTTACTAAAAATCAATGAACATTGTCGCTATCAGTTACTCTTAATATGATTTGCCTAAAAATAGGTGGTAATTTTCCTTACCGTCCCATCCTTACCATCCTTTTTTTTTCCTTACCGCCCCTTTTTTACCCGACTGCCAAGAAGCGTTATGTGTTTCGCGCGTATCTGGGTATGTGGATTTCTTTATACCCTCGAAACATCCCAACGGCTGGGTGGATTTTAATAAATGAAGTCTTTATCGATTCGTCTTAACCGTCGATGGTTATAGGCTAGGTTTTGTTTTTATAAATTCAAAATGGCATCCGTAAAATACGAAATGGTGGTAGAGACGAAAAAACTTTTTACGCACCCTATTGAGTGGCATATCATTGTATAGGTCTTTCAAAATGAAGACGATGTTTCATTGACCATTTTACACTCAGAAGCTCCGTTTAAATATTACACAACCTGGGACTTGTGTAGGTAGGGTTTACTGCAACTCTAATCTTCATAGACATCTATAGGCTACATCAAAACAGTGTTTATAGATAGGAACAAACAATTAAACACAGAAATAGCTAATTAATATAAAAAATAGTTTCACATTGATGAGAAATAATTAATTAATTCGCTTTTTACGCAGTCGTTTTTTTTTATTTTTTAAATTTAATTTTTATTCCTATACCATCTGCTTTTTTCCCTCAACGTCCCTTCCTTAACATCCCTTTAAGACAATGTTATACCAAAATTTTGTACTAAAATACTACTTTGTTATTACTTCTTATTTGAATGTCCTCTGAGCACTATGCAACTTCATTATAAGTAAAAATTTAGAAGAAAATAAAAAGTAAGCGTGGTGAAAAGATAAGGAAAATTAAACTCGCAAGTTTAACTTAAACCTCAGTTAAATAAAAAGAACGTCGCTGCTGGCCATATTTTCTTTATTTTGAATCATTAAGACATTCGTCTATCAGATTAAAATGTTATTTACATCAGATTTTTATTCCTGAAAGTTAAAAATTTGTGAGAATGCCTCAAATATATATTATATAGTACACAGTCTGTGCCAAAATTTCTCGAACTGATCCTGTAAACAAAAAATTAAAAATTGAAATGAAAATGTTGAACTATGTTTATTCGAAATAATGCTGGCTGGACTCAACACACTTTTTACAACGAATGTAATAGACATCAAAACACTTCTGGATGCCCGCCTTTGCAATGTGCGTCAAATAGATGGCCGCAGTTGCTTGAATGTTCGGAATGCCGTTAAAGGTGGTCCTCTTTAGGTGCAATTTCAACTTGGAGAACAGGAAATAGTCAAAGGGAGATAAATCTGGGGAGTAAGGAGGATGGTTGAGCACGACGACTCCTTTAGAAGACAGAAACTCCCGCAGAATGGTCGAAGTGTGTGCTGGTGCATTGTCACGCAAGAACGACCAACTACCTTACTGTGAGTGCCGAAGATGAACTGTGCCTTATAAAGGCTATGAAATGCTTCAACACATCCAAATAGCAACATACAGTAAAAGTAGTACCTGCAGGAATGAATTCCTTGTGAATAATGCTTTCGACAGCTCCGACATCATCGCGCTACACTGTTATAACAAACCGGATGTACAGTCGTGGAAAAAAAGTAAACACACCGTACTAACTCTTCAACGAATTATCGTAGAAGAAAGTTACTGGTACCGAACGATTGTAAATAAAGTCTACTTTTAAATGATGTATATAAAATTTGCTTAGGGGACCATCTACATATTAAAACGAATCCAAACCATTTTTTTCAATGGCAAAACCCATTTTTAACAAGATATTTCAAATATTCGGTTCAAACTATGCCAAGACATCAAATTTCAAGACATCTGAATGATAAGTTTTTGAATTATAAATATTCAAAATTTAGCGTTTCTAATGTTAAATTGCATTTTCATATTTTCATTAATATCTCCTGAAATTATACTCCTAATGTGCTAATTTTTTTAGTGTGTAGAAATGACACTAAAATGCCTAAACATAAATACGTTGAATTTGCAATTTTTATAATTTTATGATATGAATTATTAATTATGAAATTAATATTCGAAAAAATTATGAATTGCAACCTGCAATATATTTTTTTATTTTTATGTTTATTTTATTTTATTTTTTTTTATTTTTTTTTTTTTTTTGGCGGATTTAGATTTCTTAAGTCCTGTTTTATGGAAATCCAAAATTTCACATTTTTCTTCCAAGTAGTTTTCAAATTATGCTTAAAAAAAGGCAAAATGATGGTTTAAGGGGCCGTCTTGACTAGATATATCCTGTAATCTAGAGGTCTTCAATGACTGCTTGAGTGGCGCTTAAGATGCCTTAATCAAGAAGGGGACTCTCTTGGTCAACAATCGAGTACCATACTTCAATTTGAATACAGCCCTAAAATACGCTGGTTATAAAATAATGACTTTCTCGAAAACTTACCGTACGAATTGCATAAAAATTTGTTATTAGGTTAATTAAAGGGTGTAGAGTTCATTTATGCTGTCAGAATTTTGTACTGCTATTGAAAAAAACAAAGTTATGGTTTGTTTTAATATGTTGATGGCCCCCTAAGCAAATTTTATATACATAATTTAAAAGTAGACTTTATTACCAATCGTGTGGTAACAGTAACTTTCTTCTACGATAATTTAGTGCAGAATTAGTAAGGGATGTTTACTTTTTTTTTCCACGACTGTACTTAGCATCACACAATAGATAGCAACGTGAAATTGTACTGCTTTACAAGACGAAGTGTAATCGTGCTTTCGACATCACCTCTGGTCACGCAGCGCCATCTATTGGCCAGGAAATTGTGGTACGGATTGAGTATGCTAAAGTTTGGCTCAACTTGGAAACTCCTAACACAGTTGAAAATTCCAGTTGAATCCACAATTCAGCAATTTCCGTCAATGAACGTAAATGAATTATTTTGTGTAATCCTGAATATCATCTATAGAATTTATATGCAAAAAGTAATATTAAAAAGATTAGTTTAACTTAAAAATGCGTACCGCAACTGAAAACGCATTTTTAACCATTATCGCCCACAGACAGTACTGTAACAGATGGCTTTTATGTGCCCCTGTAAGTGAACAATAAATGCAATGCCCACCTTCTTGTTCAGTAAGCCTTTTGTAACGTACCTTAGTGCTGAATATCAATTTCAATATGTTTCAAATAGTGTAACACCATTAAAATACACTGTAAACGATATTACCTCATACGCCATAATGCAACGGAATTTTTTTAATGACCTTGTAAGCTAATTATAAATGTTACTCACTTAATTTACAATACCGAACATGGTATAGTAATCCTCAATAATATATATCAATTGCATAGCAATTCAAGTATATTTACTCGAGTTAGAGCACGGCCAGACAAATCGAATTCATAAACACCTTTCAAGTATTATTTATGTTAATCGATAACCTAATGGTTTCTCCATAAAAGGGTATAAAATAAAAGATTGGCTGAATAACGTATCAAATAAATATTGGTTAATGGAAAACAAAAACCTCATTTTTGGCAAAATGGAGACTTTCTTAAAAAAATTGCTGTACGAATTTAAAGTTAACTTTATTGAAAAGAGTACAAAATTTATTATATGGGGCTATAGAAATCTAATTTTTAAAAAATCCAAAACTGAGCCTCAGATGCCTTTAGTTTTGGACCTGCCTTTATATAGTCGGAACTAAATTTGCAAATCTCTACACGCGATAGATTTCCGTAGTCATCGCGCATACACAGGCACACATACACGCAACATTTTTCTTTTATTAATTGCTTTCGTAGTTATATAAATGCATAGTACCTATAGTCGTCGTCTGGTCCGTCCGTCTGTCCACATATAACAGCGCAAAAAGTACCCAACCGAATGATTTGAAATTTAATATACAGGGTGCAATATGTTATCTATCGCCGAAATTTAATTTCTCAACCGTTGGTCATAGACATATAGTTCCAATTACAAAAACGTTTCAAATGAGGTAAATATTCATGTTGTGGCATTATTTAAAGTAAAAAATCAATTTTATAAAAATTACGAAATCTAACTTTTTATACGGTCCCCCAGTCCCTATAGTTATATTTAGTAAAAGTTTACACATATCATAACAGATATGACACAAAAAGTTTGAAATCTGTACTGCAAAAATTGACACAGTTATTCAATTTCAAAGTTTGAGATTTTTGCACATGATTTTGTCTTTCATTGAGGGATCAGTTAAAAGATGAAATAAAGTAATTCGAGATCAAAATCAGAGTACAATTCCGCTGCCATTTATCTAATCCTTAGTAAGTATGTTTTATTTTCCGGTTGTCGATTCTACCTACTTTGACGTTTGAATGTTGTTCGACCCATAAAAGTTAGTTCAAGTTTTTATATGAAATAACCTTCTTTGGCGATTCTCCGATTTGGCGATACCGGATAAAGGTGGTTTCGCCGTAAAAAAGGACATTGCACCCTGACTTTGATCTCGAATTACTTTAATTCATCTTTTAACTGATCCCTCAATGACAGACAAAATCATGTGCAAAAATCTCAAACTTTGAAATTTAATAACTATGTCAATTTTTGCAGTACAGATGTCAAACTTTTTGTGTTATATTAATTATAATATGGGTAAGCTTTTACTAAATATAACTATAGGGACTGGGGGACCGTATAAAAAGTTAGATTTCGTAATTTTTATAAAATTGATTTTTTACTTTATATAATGCCACAACATGAATATTTAGCTCATTTGAAACGTTTTTGCAATTGGAACTATATGTCTACGGCCAACGGTTGAGAAATTAAAGGTCGGCGATAGATAACATATTGCACCCTGTATATTAGGGTGGGCCGAAAAAAACTTTTTTTTTATTTTCGATGATGGGTAGTGCGGAAAAGTGGCCACTAGTGGCACCAAGTTCACACAAAAAATTTGAGATTTTTAGGACAATTCCTATATTTGCCGCTTTTGGCTTGAAGTTTTGCTAAAAGGCTGATTTTTGAACTTTTTTAGCAAAAATTTAAAAAATGTTAAATTAAACTTATTTTAATCGTATTTACTTGAAAAGGCATATTTAATGTTCCAAATGTACAAATAAGCTCTGATAATGTATTATTTAATTGCTATGTGTATTTTAAATTAGACGATTTTTACAGCCTTTTCGCGTTTAAGTGAGCAAAAGTTGCATGTATTGTTTGAAACTTTTAACGGTTTCTCTCTTTTGTCTTGTTTATGTCCCTTGGTTTTCCTTATTTTTTTCGGTGCTTGAAGGGTCATATATTTGAGTAACGGACAGCAGAATCCCTCAGAAACAGATCTGAAAGGAGAGAAGGGGGTGAGGCGAGAACTTTAGCGAACGCAGTGACTCATCGCGAGGTTGGGGGAGTGAAGGAGGAAATACAAGAGGGGAGAAAGTGCGATAAGGGATGCTTATTATTTTTCAGTGCTCGGTTTCCCTGTGACATTTGTTCAGTGCAAAAGTCAAACCTTTTTCTCGTGCAATACATTGCTTTTTGGATCGTTTAACGTGCCTTTACTGCGCTTTGTGCGTTTTATTACGACGAGTTTAGAAATGGCTAGTGCGAAAGTTCCTGATCATGTAAAGACATGTGATAGCGTGAAAAATAGCCATTTTGAGGCACCATGCAAATTGAAAGACAATTGCCAACTATTGCTGACATCATGCGCCACTACTATTGGTTGCGAAGCGATGAAGAAGAAAATCGAGGTATTTATCTTCAACCAGTGGATGATATTATTAAAATGGTAGGTGAAAAAGTTTCCGAAATCTGAATAAAATCTTCCACACCCACGAACAATTAATGGGAGGATTAAAAACTATTACAATGAGTGTAGATCTTTGGAGAAATCTTGTAATCATACGGGCGTTAAAGGCAAGGCTCCTGTGAAGATTTCGTACGAAATGCGGAAACCTCTCTCTTTGACATTGCAGCTTGTAAGTGTAGAGGCTTGAACAATTGTAGCTGCGACATCAGACGTAAAGTTCCACATCGGGATGTGAACATCTTGAAGGATCAAAGAACTGTTCGAAAAATGTTTATCGGAAATATTGATTTAAAAACAAGCAAAACTCTTGCAAAGAAAATATCGCGGAAAAGGAAAAGGGATACAATTTCAACGAGGAATAGTGGTTCTGCGACAAAGCCTTCAACGAGTAGAGTTAGATCCAGATGGAAGACAGATATATTGTTGGAAGATTCAAGTAGTGGGAGCGTTCAAGAAAGCAGTTCGACTGAATCTGAATTTGAACCAGGCCCTTCAAAGCCAAACACTCCTAAACGCATATTCCTGTCTCACACAGCGTCCGCCATGTCTCAGGGAAACTGAGCACTGAAAATAATAAGCATCCCTTATCGCACTTTCTTCCCTCTTGTATTTCATCCTTCACTCCCCCAACCTCGCGATGAGTCACTGCGTTCGCTAAAGTTCTCGCCTCACCCCCTTCTCTCCTTTCAGATCTGTTTCTGAGGGATTCTGCTGTCCGTTACTCAAATATATGACCCTTCAAGCACCGAAAAAAATAAGGAAAACCAAGGGACATAAACAAGACAAAAGAGAGAAACCGTTAAAAGTTTCAAACAATACATGCAACTTTTGCTCACTTAAACGCGAAAAGGCTGTAAAAATCGTCTAATTTAAAATACACATAGCAATTAAATAATACATTATCAGAGCTTATTTATACATTTGGAACATTAAATATGCCTTTTCAAGTAATTACGATTAAAATAAGTTTAATTTAACATTTTTTAAATTTTTGCTAAAAAAGTTCAAAAATCAGCCTTTTAGCAAAACTTCAAGCCAAAAGCGGCAAATATAGGAATTGTCCTAAAAATCTCAAATTTTTTGTGTGAACTTGGTGCCACTAGTGGCCACTTTTCCGCACTACCCATCATCGAAAATAAAAAAAAAGTTTATTTCGGCCCACCCTACTGTATATATAATCGTTGCAGAATATTATGTTGCGGTATTTCAAATTTTATTAAAATCGAATCAAAACTTCAAAAGATATTAACAAAAGTTTTCTTCATTCTATTAAATCCTATCATACTTAATTAATTCAATGATATCCCATGATAGGTAATGATTCTTTGTTGCCATAGGGATTACGTCAGATTTAAGATGGAGTTCTATTATTTCCGTATCACTGAACTTCATATATATATAATCGTAATAAATTTTGTATTCATACATTTTTGCATGCGAGTGCAACAGCTATTACACCGGGATCTGAATATTTATAAAACTAGTTATACTCGTAGTACTAACGCACCTCATTTGCCACGTTTGACGTACAGTTTCCGACTTGTTAGTATAGATATAAACGAAGGGATTGCAATAGGTCAATTTCTAATAAAATTTATCTAATACATTTTAACACATAAAATATTTTTTTAAGCTTTATTCAATATGCTTGATAAAAAAAATTCTCAAAATGCAATTCTAAAGCAATATGTTTGTTACTTAAATATTATAGTTTCATCCTTTTAATTCGACTGAAATGCTTTTATTTTGTACTTAATATAATATAATCCACTAAAAAAAGGAAGAACTTCAGAAGTCTTTAAAAAAGCAAAATTCATTTTGATCCCATCTTCTCGATAAATGCAGTTTTAAATAACATCAATTTAATTGGGCATTAAACATCTTTTCAAATTACCAAGTAGAACACTGAGGAAGATCATTAAGGTTCTTTCAGAATAATGACTACGTGTCCTTTATCATGAATTAATAAATGACTCGGTACCTTTTTATTCTTTACGATATTTATTTAAGAGACTTCGCTTAAAAATATATACTTGCATTAAAAGGACGACGAACTTTGAAAAGATCAGAAATATGATTTTTTTTTTTTTTTTTTTTTTTTTGTGATAAAATTTATTCTTAAAATTTAACAGATATCCCTATATTGCCATGTAATTGGAAAAAACTATATTTTCATACTTTTTATAAAGGATAAGTGATAAAATAACATGCCATAATGTATTTCGAATCCATTTTTATCAAAGTAGATTTTCTGTAATTTATGCACAGAACATTTAAAAAACAAATGTGCATCTGTTTTGAAATGAATGTTTTTTTCAAGTCCTCAAATTAGTAATAAAGTCAAACTAACCTGCGCATTTTTCATGAAAATTCAGTTTTATGCCAGTTTTCGTTTGTTTGTAGGTGCGTTCGTAATTATATAAATACGTAGCACCTATAGTGGTCGTCTGATCCGTCCGTCTGTCTGTCTGCCCGTCTGTCTGTCCGCATATAACAGCGCAAAAACTACCCAACCGAATGGTTTGAAATCTAATATATATAATTGTTGCAGAATTTTGTTGCGTCATTTAAAATTTTAGGAAAATTGAATCAAAACTTAAAAATATATTAATAAAAGTTTTCTACATTCTATTAAATCCTATCATACGTATTTAATTCAATGATATCCTATGATAGGTAATGATTTTAGGTTGCTATTACGATTACGTCCTATTTAAGATGGAGCCATATTACTTCCGTATTACTGAATTTAATATATATAATCGTAAGAAATTTTGTTTTCATTCATTTTTGAATAAGAGTGCAATAACCATTGGACTAAGATCTGGAAATTTATAAAACTACTTATAGTAGGAACGTGTTATGTTTGACGTACAATTTCCGACTTCTTTAACTCTTCCCATCATAGTTTAAATGTGCTTATGAATTCGGTATGTCTGGCCGTGCCCTAGCTCGCGTAAATATACTAGAATTGCCATGTAATTGATATATTTTATTGGGGATTACTATGGCATATTCGGTATTGAAAATGAAGTGCACAGCACTTGCAATGTATTTTAATGTTACGCTATTAAAAACACGAGTTGGAACCCGTCGAAATTCGACGAATTAAAATGTTTAAATTAGAAATGTTAGATCGAATTTATAATAAACCAACAAAAATATTACAATAAAAATTTAACCTTGCATTGGTTGTCTAACTCTTAAAACAAATAATGTTTTTAACCTAAAATTACCAAAATATTATTTCTCAAACTTCCAACTGCTTAAATTATTGAAAAATTAAACTGTATTAGAATACGTAATCAAGATCAGTAATTATGTTCAAGTTATCGATTGAGGATCTTATGTTTGTTTTTACGGGAGGAAAAATCAGTAAAATCAGCTTTGTCACATCATAAAATTTCCCCCCATAAAATCTAAACTGTACGTTATTTTCACATTCTCAAAATTTATATACGCACCACTCAAATCACAGTTTAAGAGTATTTTAACGCGCAATACATTATTAATGAATGCATTTCCAAACTTAAAGTCACGTTTGTCCGATACAACTTTTCAATGTGAACATTCGCACAAACTTTTAAGTTCTAATCTCAGTACCCGCAAAAACTTACCATTCAGAAATTTGCCTTTAGTTGCCATAGTATTGGCCATTTAGTATTGGTCAAACATTTAGTTTTATCAAAGAAAATGATCATTTTCTTTTAAATATGACATCATTTTTATTCACTGAATCATTTTGCCTAGCGTCTCAAACTCAGTATCAGCGTAATGTAAAAATATTGAAATATCTTCTTCAATCTTCTGATTTATGAAGAAGAATGCGTGTTTTTTTTTTTTTTTTTTTTTTTTAATGGCTGACGTCCTTTTCTGTTCAAAAATTAGAAAAAAGTTACTTTTATTTGTAATATGAAAATGGCATCAATAAGGATATAATCAATGAAAATAAACAAACCATGACTAATTTCCCTTTACCTTTAATAGAAATGGAGTACTTCAGTTGCCACAATTACAAAATTGGTACTAAAAACCATAAAAAAATTAATATCTCAAAAATAAATTGAGATAGAGCTTTCAAACAAATTGCATTTAAAAGTACATTTTTCCCCCTATATGACGATGTAAAAATTGAAACTGTGCGATGTTTAGAAGTTTAAAAATTTACCGTAGCGAAAATTGCAAAACCGAAATTTCATTTTAAATTTCAAAGTGTTGCCATTCGCAGAATGACGTATGCGTTACGCACAGAAATGTTTGTCCTTTATAATATATATAGATATTGAAACCGATATACATCACTGAGGTACACTACAAAATGCAAACTGTAGAATATGATATGCATAGCATTTACGGTCATTTACAGGAGCACACAAAAGAATTAGAGTATCGTCTATTAGAATTACAGTAGTATTATTGTCTATAAGCAATTATTGCTGGAAGTATGTTTTCAGTTGTGGTATGTGTTTTTAAATGTAACTAATATTTTGCGCACCATTTGCTGTGAAAAAATTCTACACATCATATAGGTTGCACAAAAGATTTAATCTTCTTTTATTGATGAAAACTGTAAAGGGGAATTTTTAACTGTGTTATGCTTTTCCTAATTGAGATAAATTTTATCATACTCAGTAGTATGCTGGGTGTCTACTCTTAACGTTGTCCAATGGCTAATTCCTAAACCGTTAGGCATATGCATATAGTTCTAATTAGGAAAATGTTTTTTAATGAGGTAAAGAAGTATTTTAAAAGCCATTTTGGGTCAATAAAAACCTTTCTTAAAACATTACGAAATTTAAATTTTTATACGGTCCCCCAGTCTTGTAACTTGTATTTAGTAAAAGTATCCTATTGTACTAAGAAATAAGACAAAAAAGGCCCATTCATCTACTATTAAAACTGGCCGTGAATCGTGGCATCCTGTTTGACAGGAAATTCTCTTCTGTATGTGACTGCTACCCATACTAAATAATCAGTATCGATAAAATATATTTCAAATTTTCCCTTTAAATATGACGTCATATCCACCTGCTTTCTGTATTTACTGACTTTCATGCTCGTGGTATAAGTATTAAATATTTGAAAATATTCGTTTTATTTCCAGTATAACGTCATATTATATATCTTCATTTTAATTCTTTAAGGGAAAAAAAATCATTTTTCACATTCTCTTAACTGAAAATTATTTGCTGTAGACAAATTATTATTACGGCTTTGAGTTTTTTTTCAACAATAAAGGTAAAATGTTAAATTTTATGTGGAAAATGTCCATTGATTCTCAATGAAAATAACGAAAGTTGGAATTATTAAGAAAATGTTTGAATAAAGTAAATAAAACATAGCCTATATTACTTTCTGGATCCACCCGTATGCAAAGGCATTTTATTATTCTTTTTTAACCTGACGTCAGCACTTTATATTAATAATGTTATTAGAATTAGCAAAGAGTAAAAATTTTGTGGCATGAGGGACAAAACAGGGAGAAGAAGTCGTGGAAGAAGAGATAGAAGAAGATGCAGTATACCGTAAAAACGGTTAGCAATATGATGCGCGTTATCGCTCAAATTTAAATGCCCTATTCGGCCCAAATAAAACAAGCACGTGAAACAGGGACTGAATTTTTTGACATAACTCGAGCATTTTTTCTCTAAATGAAAAGGATCTGCTTATTTTTAAGCATTCTAAAGTAACATTTCATTGTATTATGAACTAAAAACTGCATTACTAAAAGTTTTCTTCTTTTTTTGTTCAAATTTAAATGCCCTATTCAGCCCAAATAAAACGAGCACGTGAAACAGGGACTGAATTTTTTGACATAACTCGAGCATTTTTTCTCTAAATGAAAATGATCTGCTTATTTTTGAGCATTCTAAAGTAACATTTCATTGTATTATGAACTAAATACTGCATTACTAAAAGTTTTTTTTTTTTTTTTTTAAAGTACGTGGCTGTGTTTAGGCCGAATATAGCGGATTTTAGGGTTACATTTTTGGCGTTACCTTTAGCCACCACACCTCATCTCTATCCTTTCTCTTTACTCTATGGGTAGAAGTAAAACAAGTGGGTAAGTGTGATCGCAGATCGCACAGAGGGTTTCGTTTAATATCTTTTATAAAACACTTTATCCTTAAATTAATAAATCAAAATTGTTAATTTACAATTATGAAATCCTTACATAAATGGAAGCACCATTACATTTAATTTTAAAATAAATAAAATATTTTTAAATCAAATTAAAAATAGTCATTTAGAAATAATTAAAAAATCGGAATATTTTTAAATTCAATTTCTAAAATTTAGCGCAGGTATAAATAAAATTAAAAAAAAAATTAAGTAAAAAATTGTTTAAAATATATTTAAAATAAAAAAAGTAATTCAGAAAAATCCATATTACTTGTTTGACTTTCCAAACACCCATTAGATGGCGCCAAAAATGATGTTAACATTTATTAAAATTCGAAATAAAAACGAAAAAACGTTTCAATTCCTAAATCATTCTTCTAAAGATAAAATGAAAAAAAATGGCCTATTTATTTCAAAAAATGGCCAGTAGATGGCAACAACAAATAAAAATATTGGTTCTAGATTGAAATTCCAGATTTTCTGTGTCTGAAAAAAAAAAAAAATATTTTAAAAATTACCGCTGCGTAAAATAAATAAATAAATAAATAAATAAATAAGCCTTTAAAATGGCCAAAAAACGGAATTTCCTTTTAATTAAATCCATCTGAAAAAAAAGTGTAATAATAATAAAAATCAAAATTTTAAAGTTCCGCCTGAGAGATTCGACCCCACAATCTTCTCCGTGGAAGACGAATGCTTCACACTACACTACGGACACTGAGCGAAATGTGCTTGATATTACGATTAAGTTTTGAAATCGAAAAAGAACGAACTCCTTTAATTAAAATAATATAAGACTTTTTCAAAATATTATGATTTGGGGTATGACAGGGTGTATTCTATCTAAAAAAATCTAGTCTGTAACTTAAATAATTTCCTAGTACCAGGGTGTGGCGGACAGACAGAGAAGCGAGATTAAAAGGATTTCTTGAGATGAACGAAACCCTAACAAGTACAGTAGAACCCCAGTTATACGAATCCCGATTATCCGAAAATCGGCTTAACCAAAGGACCTTAAAATTCATTAAGTCCTTTTTAAATGTGAAAAATTTTATTTTCAAAACTATTTTTACCGATGTCAAATGACACCTTTCAAAATATTTTGAATTATAATTACTATTTTATTTGCAAGTTTTAGATCAAAAAAATGCCGAATCATTTTTAGCGTTCCGTACTTAAAAAGTAAAAACTGAACCATTATAAGATCACTCCTGTGTCTGTCTGTCTGTCTGTGTATCAGTCTGTCTGTCACAGCCCTTTTACTCGTAAACTATGCAACGTGGAAAGTTCAAATTGGGGGAAGTAATAAAAATTATTGACCCACATATTTACAGATTAATAAATATTCATAAATATATTTAGGGAAAATGAAAAAGGGCTAATTAAGTTACTTGAAAAACAAATCTTTTCTTTGTATATCGTGTGAAAGTTTTCGTAACGCTGAAATCAAAAATATGTTTAATTTAATTTTAGGTATTATATTTTCAAAATTATAGTGGAAAATGTAGTGCAAAAATATGTCCCCCCCCCCCATCTAATTCCTAATCTATTGAAACTAAAATTATGAATAAATTAGAGGTAGTAGACATTAATTTAAACCTTGCAGGAAAATTATAGCGATTACCCTAGGTCGCCTAGTTTTTGAGAAAATCGCATTTTTCCGTTACACTCAAATTTCGATTTACGGGCTTCAGCAAAAGTGTTGAGGAGAGCTGGGGGGTACCTATAGTAGCAGAAGTATAAAAGCATTACTGATCCTGAATTTCGGGAAAAATCGTCGGTAATTAGCCGAGATATTAACCCTTAAAGACACGGTTTGGACATACATAAAGACAGGGACGGCGTAGCTTATGCTCCATCGGCTTTTAAAGCCTATATAACAAATTTTAAGGATATATTTATGTAATGCAATGTCCAGTAGCAGTATAAATGCAATAAAAGTCAAATTGTTAAAAACAGACTAATTTAATGAGAATTAATCACAAAAATACTATGGGATTAGCGACTAGTTTCCATTGAGTGGCTCTCTCAATACACCTACTATGTCTTTAAAGGTTAACTAAAAACCTATATGGAATAACAAATATACAGAATAGCTGTATTTGCTATTATTTAGGTTCCATATATCTTTGAATTTTCATGGTATATCCATTTGTACTATTCTAGTATACGGGGTGCAAAGGAAAGTCCCTTTAACCTGAAAATACTTGTGAACGGAGAGAGCTACAGTTATGCAAGGGAGGTAACGGTATAGTAAAGCGACTACGTCCGATTTAATGAAAACGACAGCATCTCCCTCTACATGCGAAATTTGGAAGATAGCCACTGCAAATCGAAAACGAAAAGAGAGAGAACAAAATTTCTAATTAGAAAGTTTTAGAGCATCAATTAACTAGTAGAATATACGTTTGGTTTACATGCATAAGACAAATCTTCGCCTATTTACCCAAAAATGCCCGAAATCGATGCACTCCATTTTGTGTAAACGTTTGAATGGAATAGTCAGAAGTATGAAGAAATACGCATAATTTATGCTATAAATACGTACTTATCTCAATATAGTAGGAGAGCTGTTGAACATTTTTGAGTAGGTATTTGAGGCACTCTGAAAATTTGTGCAACACTTCTTTTGTAATGCCTGAATACAAAATCGAATGTCTGGCTGAAGGATCGTGGCCCAAAAACTGTGCCAGACACGTGTCAAGTGCCATTTTTTGACTACCCAAAAAAGGTATTTGAGGCACGCTGAGATTGAGACAGAATAATATTTATGCTTAGAAATAAATATTTTGAAAATGACAGACACTTTAGTCAGCCCAAAACCTGTGCCAGGCACGTGTCAAGTGCCATTTTTTGACTACCCAAAAAGGTATTTGAGGCACGGTGAGATTGAGACAGAATAGTATTTATGCTTAGAAAAAAATATTTTGAAAATGACAGACACTTTAGTCGGCCCAAAACCTGTGCCAGACACGTGGCAAGTGCCATTTTTTGACAACCCCAGAAAAGGTATTTGAGGTACGCTGAGATTGAGACAGAATAGTATTTATGCTTAGAAATAAATATTTTGAAAATGACACACACTTTAGTCGGCCCAAAACCTGTGCCAGACACGTGTCAAGTGCCATTTTTTGACTACCCAAAAAAGGTATTTGAGCCACGGTGAGATTGAGACAGAATAGTATTTATGCTTAGAAAAAAATATTTTGAAAATGACAGACACTTTTGTTGGCACATTTTACTTGCCAACCAACATAGAATGTTAAACGCGAGTGCCAGTAAAGCTGGACTTCCAGTGTCTTTTTAAAAGTATATTTAAAAGTATATTTAAAAGTATATTTTAAAAGTATATTTAAAAGTATATTTATATAAAAGTATATAAATATACTTTTATAATTATGATTTTGTCATATACATTTATATGTAATGAAATTTAACGATCGTTTAATGACGGTTAGTACAAAATTTAAACTGAATAAAATTGCTTTAAACTCAAAGTTAAGGTCCCGATTCTGAGCACTGTCGATTTGTGTTCGATAGTGTTAGTGTCGGAGACAACATGAGAAAAGTATTGTTGCCAAAGAAACAACGACTTATTTAATTTCGAAATATATAATCAAATAGTTCTTAATCGGACAGTTACATTTAAAGTGCACTTAAATTTATCCAGCCGGTGAAACCGTCCCTTCAGCAACGCGCAACTTGTATATATTACATAAGCTTATAGAAAAAATAACAAAATATTTCATTGCTTAAGTTTAAATTCCTTAAGTACCGCGCATTCGAATAATCATTTAACAAGCAATTTTCAGGTCCATTAAAATATTCGCGTTTGGTGAGGAAAACTTTTACCCGCCAAACCACGTGCACATTCGTCTTTTAGCGCCAAATAATCGAAAATATTTTATTTTTAGCTCACAGGCTATCAAAGCCTGAGACCTTATGTGCCCGCCGGATCTGTATGTACGTAACGCGAAAACTCTTGATAGAAACATCCCATTTGCTTCATTTTTTTTTCTTGTTTCATTCTGATATGTCGCTTCCCTGATTAGTTTTGGGGACTCATTGGTTAAGGATAAAGGGGGAAAGGGTGGGTTAGTCCACCCCCCCCCCCCTTAATTCAGATAACTGGCTTTTCATGAAGAATTATTCGATTTGCTCCGAATTTGGTATACCGGTTTATGATGTTAAGGAACTTCCCTGATTAGTTTGGGGGTTCATTGGTTAGGGATAAAGGAGGAAAAGGGGCGTTAGTCCACCCTCCCCTTATTTCAGATTCACTAAATGGGTTTTTCATGCAGAATTATTCGATTTGCACTGAATTTGGTATGCCGGTTTATATTGTTAAGGAACTTCCCTGATTAGTTTTGGGGGTTCATTGGTTAAGGATAAAGGGGGAAAAGGGGTGCAACGCGATTTACGCTTTGTTTGTATCGTAAGTCAGTAAAAGGATCTTCAGCGGGGCACCGCAAGTCCAGCTTTACTGGCACTCGCGTTTAACATTCTATGTTGTCTGGCAAGTAGAAAGTGCCAACAAAAGTGTCTGTCATTTTCAAAATATTTTTTCTAAGCATAAATATTATTCTGTCTGAATCTCAGCGTGCCTCAAATACCTTTTTTGGGTAGTCAAAAAATGGCACTTGACACGTGTCTGGCACAGTTTTTGGGCCGACTAAAGTGTCTGTCATTTTCAAAATATTTTTTTCTAAGCATAAATATTATTCTGTCTCAATCTCAGTGTGCCTCAAATACCTTTTTGGGGTAGTCAAAAAATGGCACTTTGACACGTGTCTGGCACAGTTTTGGGGCCGACTAAAGTGTCTGTCATTTTCAAAATATTTTTTTCTAAGCATAAATATTATTCTGTCTCAATCTCAGCGTGCCTCGAATACCTTTTTTGGGTAGTCAAAAAATGGCATTTGACACGTGTCTGGCACAGTTTTTGGGCCGACTAAAATGTCTGTCATTTTCAAAATATTTTTTTCTAAGCATAAATATTATTTTGTCTCAATCTCAGCGTGCCTCAAATACCTTTTTTGGGTAGTCAAAAAATGGCACTTTGACACGTGTCTGGCACAGTTTTTGGGCCGACTAAAGTGTCTGTCATTTTGAAAATATTTTTTTCTAAGCATAAATACTGTTCTGTCTCAATCTCAGCGTGCCTCAGATACCTTTTTTGGGTAGTCAAAAAATGGCACTTGACACGTGTCTGGCACAGTTTTGGGGCCGACTAAAGTGTCTGTCATTTTCAAAATATTTTTTTCTAAGCATAAATATTATTCTGTCTCAATCTCAGCGTGCCTCAAATACCTTTTTTGGGTAGTCAAAAAATGGCACTTGACACGTGTCTGCCACAGGTTTTGGGCCGACTAAAGTGTCTGTCCTTTTCAAATTATTTTTTTCTAAGCATAAGTACTGTTCTGTCTCAATCTCAGCGTGCCTCAAATACCTTTTTTGGGTAGTCAAAAAATGGCACTTTGACACATGTCTGGCACAGTTTTTGGGCCGACTAAAGTGTCTGTCATTTTCAAAATATTTTTTTCTAAGCATAAATATTATTCTGTCTCAATCTCAGCGTGCCTCAAATACCTTTTTTGGGTAGTCAAAAAATGGCACTTGACACGTATCTGGCACAGTTTTTGGGCCGACTAAAGTGTCTGTCATTTTCAAAATATTTTTTTCTAAGCATAAATATTATTCTGTCTCAATCTCAGCGTGCCTCAAATACCTTTTTGGGGTAGTCAAAAAATGGCACTTGACACGTGTCTGGCACAGGTTTTGGGCCGACTAAAGTGTCTGTCATTTTCAAAATATTTTTTTCTAAGCATAAATACTATTCTGTCTCAATCTCAGCGTGCCTCAAATACCTTTTTTGGGGGGTAGTCAAAAAACGGCACTTGACACGTGTCTGGCACAGTTTTTGGGCCGACTAAAGTGTCTGTCATTTTCAAAATATTTTTTTTAAGCATAAATATTATTCTGTCTCAATCTCAGCGTGCCTCAAATACCTTTTTTGGGTAGTCAAAAAATGGCACTTGACACGTGTCTGGCACACTTTTTGGGCCACGATCCTTCAGCCAGACATTCGATTTTGTATTCAGGCATTACAGGAGAAGTGTTGCACAAATTTTCAGGATACCTCAAATATCTTCCCTAAAATGTTTAACAGCTCTTGGACTAATACATTTTGATAACATCACACACACAAAAAAAAAGACAAACTGTCTCCCAGTGATAAAAAGTTAATATTCACTATGTTCGAAAAGTTCGCCATTACTCCCGATACACGTTTGTATTCGTGAAAGTAATTCTGCATGCACACTTCTCAACATGGAACGTCTATTGCAAGCTCTTCAGTACGACGACATAGATTTAACCCTTTCATGGGCGGTGGCTAGACGGTCTCGCCACCTAATTTTAATTCCAAAACAGACAAATGGCGCCAATAATATTTTAATAAAACTTTGCTTTTGTAATGAAAGTGCAAATTAGCGGGGATTTTTTCTGAGAAATTCGTTTGAATATTCTGGTGTCAGTCAATTATATTCATCAGTTTACGAACAAAATTCTTCTGGCCCTGAAAGGGTTATTCTAAAATTTTAAATGCATTGGAAATTAAATCTTTACAGACATTACAGCACAGTACAACGTCACAATCTGCAATTGTGCACTGCTACATTTCCGGAATGTGAATAGGCAAAGTAGAATCGTCGCTCATCGATTTCGGACATTTTTGGCTATGCAAGCGACGATTTATCTTATCCGTGTGAACCAAATGTCGTTTTGTAATAATTAATAGATGCTCTAAAACTTCCTAATTGGAAAATTTGCTCTACCTCTTTTCGTTTTCGATTTGCAATGGCTATCTTCCAAATTTCGCCACTAGGGGTGCTGCTGTCATTTGCATTAGGTCGGGCTTAGTCGCTTTACTGTACCGTTACCTCACTTATATAGCTGTAGCTCTCTCCATTCGCAAGTATTTTCTGGTTAAAGGGACTTTCCTTTGCACCCTGTACACTATACAGCTATGCCCAACCCTACGTTGTATAGTTTTTACAAAGTCTTAGTATTCTTTCAGAAACGGTATTTTTTTAATAATACACTTACTAATGCATATATTATTGTACGAAACCCTCTGTGCGCGAGTAATACTCGCACTTGGCCGTTTATTAATACATTGAAGAGCTGTTTTAAAACTTATTATCTTTAATAATTAGAAGCAAAATAAGTAAAAAATCAAAACTTTGAAAAGTATTATTGGACACTGGCAGAAATAGTGGTAAAAAAGCATCTTCTGTATGAAATAAATAAACAGAGTCAACTTATTTATTTGGTACAACAATATTTTTATTACAACGATGTTCTAAATTACGATCGCAACTTTTCATCAAACAAGTTTTCACCATAAGCCTCCCGATTGTTCAAAAATTCCAATGGAATCCCGGTTATCCGAAAATTCCTATGGAACCCCGATTAACCGAAAATGCTTTGTCCCATACTTTTTGGATAACCGAGGTTTTACTGTATTACGGTCCATAGAAGTTAAAAAACGAAAGAAGAGCTTAAGAATTGCTCTGCCGCGCAATACTGAACCCTTGCAGTACTAAGATGGGGTTGGCATTTTGCAGGCTTTATTTTTCATTTAAATTATGTATGCTAAAGTTATTTTTTACGAATTCTCCTATAAAGGTCTCTTTCATAATTTTGTCTACTTAATAAGTTTCGCACAGTTAATTTTTGTGTTTATTTCTAGAAATTGTTAATAAGGTTACATCTTAGGCAGTCAGACAATAAATGAAAGTTTTCTATCATGATACCTAATATTTTTGACTGCCTAAGGAGAACTGATCCGACGTGGAAATCACGTCTGTAGAGCATAGATGTTCCCCCCGGACACCTTTATTAAGGTCTTAAAAAAGGGTTACATCAATGAGTCCACAGACTCAAGCCGCCGGAAAAGAAAACGCGAGCAATGGGCGACTTTAAGAAACATTAAAAAAAAGTTGAATACATAGAAGTTACAGATTATGGTCGTAGAGCAGATCGCCATAAACGCGACAAGGGGCGATAGTAAGTTCAAAGCCACAAGTGATTAAGAAAAGAGGTATAGAATTAATTGATAGATCCATTAAAAAGCTAAAAATTTGTTTTTAATTTTAAACAAAGTGCTGGACGGTATAAAATATTACTTATCCAATTTATGGGGATTGATAAGGGGAGCCGAATATGCCAGCGTGAGGTAAGTGGGTAAGAGTAGTAGTAATGAGATGAACTTGCTAAATCGCCACATTCGGATGCAGAGGAGCTTGAGCAATGGAATTTATGGAGTTACTCCCTAAATGGGCCATGTCCTGTAAGGAATGCGGTAACGGCAGGAGAAAGAGGAGGAAGCTCTAAGAAGACCTTTGGACCCAGATCATGTGTGTATCTACCATTTTCCGAATAGTCCCAGTGATCCTGCCACTGCTCCAACAGTTTTGAGTGCAAAATTCTCTTAACATATGAATGCGGAGCTGGCAGAGAGTAGTCTACTACGGGAAAGTTGGTTGCGTTTTTATCACGTGTATCTGCATATTCATTACCAAAAGTCCCCTTGTGTGCTGAGACATGACCAACTGAGGGTTTATATAAAAGATATTTTAGCTGGATTTTAATTTCCAAAACTTGCGGCTTTGTTGATTTAGACGCGCTAATAGTCTGTAAACTGGAAAGGATATCACTATAAATTTTAATGAATTTTTGGCTCAGAAGTGCAACAAATGCAGACAGTTTACGTGTAAAAGTCATATTTCATGTGTTATTTTTTGCCTTGGTTGTCAGAAACATGAGCAGCAGAACTGAAGGTAGTTAAAATACATTACAATTATTTCTTCTTATAAAAGGTTATTGTTGTTTATAAACTTTTTCTGCTCGAGTTTTTGCGCTAATTTAAATATTTGTAATATTGTGGAAATTACATTTTCCTCTTCAAAATAAATTTTGATTGCCAGTATTATGTCGATATTTATTTTTTGATCAGTTTTCCGGCCTAAACATTATAATTACCAATGGGGTTAAAATGACCCCATCAAGGCATTTAAGTAATATTTTGATCTTAGTAGGCACTGCGAGGGTTTAAAAAAAACTACTCGGAAACGCTTTTGAAAATCTGTTGCAGCTAAAGAAACTTTATTTTTATAAATTATTCTTTAAATCTCAAAAATATATTTAAAATAAAGAACACTTTTCGGGATCATGGGTAACTCGGAAGTGGCTATTATCTATTTTTGTTCGTAGTTATATTATATTTTTGTAGATTAAGAAAAATTTGACTTTTTTTTTTTTTTTGCAATGCATCATGATATAAAATAATGCAAAATTTGTATGTATTGGAAATTAGCAGAGTAAACGGAAACGTTTCAATTGATAGACGATTGAATTCGCATCTTAGAGAGACACAACTTAGGCCTATGCTAGAGAGTGAAAACAGCCAAAAAGTTCTATATAGAAAATAGAATGTTTCTTTTCTTAATATTTTTTGAAAAATCACAGTAAAGAAAAAGGTATTTGCTTTGAACAGTTTCTACCTTTTAGATTAAACTTACAAGAAATAGACATCTTTTCCGTAATCTACCAAAATAAAGTATAACCACGAACGAAAATATAAAATACTAGCAGGCTATGCCCGCTGCGCTGGTCCATTTTTTTCAAACGAACCTTCAATCAAACGATATTGTGAATTTAACCTTCTACTTTAAAGCAGTAAAGAACATCACCTGGAATGTCCTTCCGCATTGCTGAAAAGAATGCGAATGCCATTGCGATATTATACTATCTTATGCCTTGGACGAAATTTAGGCAATTAAGAAACAACTCTTTTAGTTGATCATTTAAAGTAAAGTTTGGTACGGAAATAAGGTAGTTATGACAGCAGGAATTAAACTTTCTCTATTCACCACACTATTAAATTAGAGAGTATCACAATGACTGCAGAGATTGATTATTGAACTTTAAGAATATTCGGACCGTTCATTTTCATTTGTTTGTTGTTGAACTCCCGACCTTTCAACTTGCGCTATATGTGGTTCTGGTAGCTTAAATTCAAGCTCATTACATGTTACATTACATTTTTTTAATAAACGTCCTCTTCTGGCAGGTCTGCTACTGTTTTCCATCTGTCTATTCCAGCATATTAAATAGAATAAAAAACAAAGGACAACAAACCAGCGTGTTTTTACAGTAAAGCATGTTGAAAAATATTTTAAATATCTGAAATTAAATGATTTAATTATATGTGTGAGAGGCGAGGGGGGGGGGAGGGGGCACACATTTACCCTAAAATTTAATTATTTTACTTAACAACCATAATGGTAACTGCTTTTTTATATAATTTACATTTGAATATAAAACTTTACTTCCAAATGTGCTAATACACTTAAAAAACTCTATCATTGTGAGCGTTGCTCGGGCCTATATCACTCTTTTGCCTTTTTGGCTTAAAATCGCAATGTTTGACAACCAAGGTAATAAGCGAATAGAATGCAACTCACAAGGATATCCAATTTTACAATTATTGCTGCCAGTTTCTCTTGTAACACACACACACATATATATATAACATTTTATTTGTATGTTTATATTATTATTATTATTATTATAAACAAATTAGATACTACTTGATTATCTCGTCGACCCATTTCGCCAAATTATACAAATTGCCAAAGTATTAGCCAAATTATGCAAAGGACATAATTTTATTTTAAATAACGAAAGAAAAAATAAATTCCTAAAACATTAATAAAAATAAAACGTCGAATTAAAAATCACATGACGTAACAAACACGTGTAAAGTGTTTAACGTCAAGTAAATTTTACATTTACGATCACCCATTATTGGCATTTAATTTTATAGTTTGGCGATATTTTTTTTTTTTGTACGACGGCATAATCAAGTAGTACCACAAATTATTTTTGTTTGTATTTAAATGTAGATAAATAGCTCTTCTTTATATTAAATAAATATCATAAACATTGAAAAAAAATGCTTATATGTATATGAAAAGTAAATAGGTCGTCAGTAAATATACAAAAAATTCAATTCACTCGCCAAGGCCTTTTTCTCTATCTCACCAAAGCCCGTATAATAAAAATATAACAAATACTCTTCAATCTATTGTCTGATACTAAGTAATCACAATAATGTAAATAACTGTTAGGCACAGATAGCATGTACATACCTGGTTTGGCGCGATTTTTTTTCACGCCAACTTGGCGAAAACATCGTTTTCGAATACCAGTTACATATATATATTTAAATTATTTTGTATTATTCTAAACGAAAATAATAATAATTAAAAAAAGTTTAATTAATAATTATAGAAAAAAAATTATATAATTTTAAAAAAGAAAATAAATGTAAATAACCAATTTATTAACAAATAAACAACAATAGCCGGGTTACCATGTCAGGCAAAATAACGCCATTTTGGAGCCCGTTAGGTCCATGGAGCGTATATGACATCTGTGCCAACAAAGCTTCCAATAATATATTAAACATGCCATTTGGCGGTGACTTGTTTATCGAAAATTATAAAATAAAAAATATTAATTACAATTAATAATTAATTATAATGATATAAAATTGGAATTCAGACGTTAATTTATGTGCTTTAAATATCTAAGATTCATCCAATATCTTTTAAAATATTACCTAACACAGGGGGAAATATGAAGAAATAACAAATTAAAAAAGATTTGCAATCTTTTCTCAGCAAGCTATTTTTATTTCAAGATGTTGAATTTCTTTATAGTGATGATAACACATGATTGCATAAATTTCCTTAAGAATAATTTTCAGTTCCTAAATTTTGAAATTGTGAATTTTCGGTACTACTTAGTTATCCCGTCGACCAATTTCGCCAAGTTATATAAATCGCCAAATCACTCGTCAAATTATACAAATTGATGTAATTTTTATTTTAAATAATGAAAGAACAAATAAATTAGTATAACATTAATAAAAATACAAATAAAAAACAGTTGATGACGTAAACGCGTGTAACTTTGCTTAAAGTCAAGTGATTGTGACATTTACGATCAACCATTATTGGCATTTAATCTTATAGTTTAGCGATGGATTTTGAGTCGACGGGATAACCAAGTAGCATCGAATTTTCCTATGCGTGAAATTTGCGTTATCGACAAAGAAATAAACAATAATGTTTTCAAAAAAAAAAAAAAAAAAAAGGATAACAATCCTTGATCTGAGTTGGAGTGTATAAAAATCAGATGCTTCCGTAATTACGACGAAAAGCTTTTTAAAAAGTATGAACTTATTTTATAATATGCATGTGTCGCAGAAATTCAAACTAAAATTTAGATATTTGATTCCACTTTTTAAATATTAACTGATATCTATATAACTTATAATTGAATATATAAATGTACTCCAAAAATGATCTCGGTCACTTCAAAAAACACTATTATTGTGAAAAAGCTTAAGCTAATGTCACGCTTATGCATTTTTGCCTTAAAAAAATTGGCTAAACATTGTTTGGCGACAAACATAAATTAGAAATCGTAAAGAAAGAAATAAAATGTAATTCACAATTACAGTAACTTTTACAATTACATCTGTTTATTTCTCCTGTAAATCACATGATGTGGCAGTTAGATTAAAAAAAAAAAGAGAACTTAAAAAAAAAAAAAAAAAAAAAAAAAAAAATTGTAATTCAAAATTAGTCTAATCAAATTTTCAGATTCATTTTTTTAACGTAGCGCAGGCGATAATTCGCCAAATATTGTATAAATTGTAAAATTTCACAATAAATTATATTTTTAATGATTAAAAATATTTATTTCATGTTTAAATTAAATATTTTCGTTTTATAGTATTGTGTCTCATTAAAACTTTTTTTTGTTATCTTTTTTAATTAAATATCAGTATTTTATTTTCACTTATTTGCGAAGTATTTGTATTATTTTCTAACAGACGGATAACTATTTCAATTCTTTAACCAACAAACCTTTAGCCAAAAAATGACCGCTGGCAACCTTTTTGTTCAAAATACCAATAAAATACGAAATTTATTACCAAAAATCATAGTTATCCCTGTATATTTTTACTCATAAACCACCACGTGAATATTCTCCATCGAATGACACTATTTGCAAAAAAATCCACTGGGTTGTTTTTGAAAACATCCGGGCGGAACTTTTAGATTTTACTGCTTTATAATATATATAATATAATATGATATGATAATAGATAGAATAGATAATAGATTATGTGTTATGAACTATCTCAAAGTTTAAAACAGATCGCATTGTTAGATTTCCTAATTTTAACAATATCGCGTTATGTTAATGCCACATTCCACCACCAGGGAGCGCACTCTATTCTTAACGAAAGCGTATCTGAACGAAACTCCTTCATGCAACCTTTCCGTAGATACATGAATCGGGAGGGTGGCGGTCTTAACCAATAATTTAAGGTAATTGCTGAAATTACTACGAAAAATATTTTAAAGGGGCTCTACGCAAGCTCCTAATAGAGTTAGAGGAAATCGGAAGACGGCAAAATAATCGCGGGGAAAAGTTTGCTTGGGTGCCTCGGAGCTACTTTTGGCGCGAGATCTAAGCTCTACGACCAATAGGAGCCCAGATATTTAAGGAAATATGAAGTAACAAAGTCCAAAATAATAGAATTTTCCGTAATAATTCTATAACTAATCTAGGTAGAATGATGTGTTATAGCTTAAAACCTTCCCTGGAACGATACCTATCTAACGGTATAAGTTTCGTAAAAATCCATGCGGTAGAACTCGAAATCTCGGCGTTCGGAACGAAATTTCCGTTTGGATTTTATATATATAATAGATAGATGAGATGTGACTATTAAATAACTGCGCTAACGCCATAAATATATTTATTCGCCACCAATTAGACCAGAAAATTTATCGCCTGCTTGTTGGGACTAACTGCTGCTTTTGCTTTGACTGATTCCATGCTTTGAAAGTTTTTCCCCTTCAGGTCCTATCTGAATTTTAGAAATAAACAAAAGTCACAGGCGTCTGCGTCGAGCTAATACAGTAGATGATCGTACACGGAATGGTGTGATTTGACAAGAACACCTTCAAAGACAAAGCGGAATAGACTGGCGCTTGTTGCTGGTGAATGATCCAGGATTCTTCATGTTGAATGTTGAATGTTTCATGCAAAATCTGACGAACACGTTCTTTGTCGATTTCTGTCAACTCAGCAACAGCTCGAATACTTAGACGACGATTTTCTTGGACCAACTGAACAATTTTTTTTAATGTTTGCGTCCATTTTTGAGGTGCAGTGTCGGCCAAGGATTTATCTGATCTGATTCGTCAAAGCCCATTCAGAATTTGCAGGTCTTTTTCCAGACATCGTCTTGGGTCGTTCCTCGTCCCTTTTTTGAACTTTTTAAACTACTCAAAAACTTGAGTTTGCGATAAACATCCATGTCCACCCTCTTTTTATAACATAGCATAAACTTAAAAACGTGGCAGTTTTGCCGAGAATTTTTCAAAGAAACTGCAGGTTAAACCGTTGTTCTATCTGAACAATTATCGTTTTTCCGGCGAGTCACTGGCACACGGTTCACTTTGAGCAAATGGTAAGTCAAAACAAAGCGACATGGGACCTTGGTGAGCAGGGGATTGGGGAGATATTACATAATAGCGTCAAGAAAATTTCGACGTCACACACTCGCTGTTTGCCAGTGGCAGCATCAGTCCGGTTATTTAATAGGCACACCTCGTATTTTCTTCCGAGTTAAACATGATTTCGAAAAGCGTTCTTTATCGTTAGAAAATTTGGAAACCAATATATTTTCGAGACTTAAAGAATAATTTATAAAAACAAAATTTCTTTTACTGCCACTGATTTTCAGATTAAATTCCAAGTTATTTTTGTACAGTATTAATCAGTTTTCTCAAACCAGAATCCATATTTTTAGGATGCCAATCATCAATTAAATATTTTAAGTTGCGTAATTGAATTTGTAAATTCAAGAGTAAAGAAATAATATCAACGTTAATGTTAATGCGGTTAATTTATCATATTTATCTTATCATTATTTATCATATCATATTTGTTGAATTGAAAATGTTTAGTACTTGAGTATTGATAGCATTCGAAAAACATGTATTTCGCATTGAGAAAACTGATTAATAGACTATAAAAACTACTCTAAAACACTTCCGAAAATCTGTGTCACCAAAAGAAACTTCGCTTTTATAAATTATTCTTTAAATCTCGAAAATATATTGGTTTCTTAAATTTCTAATGATAAATAAATCTTTTCACGATCGTTAATATTTCGGGAGAGGTTATTAAATAGTTTTTTTTTTTTTTTTTTTTTTTTTTTTTTTCGTGATTGCATTACATTTACCTGCATAAAGGAACACCCGTGTTTTTTTTTTGTTTTTTTTTTGTACAGTGCAATTATATTTTATATATTTGATAATCAGAAAATGCTTTTGTGCCCTTAATAAGTGAAAAAATACGTATGCTATCTTCCTTTTGAAATCTTGTCTCCGTTCAACAAAATTATCAGAATTCAATTTTCAAAAAAATTGGCAAACTAAAATGTATTTATATTTCTTTTTATTGCTTTTTCGAAATGTAGTAATGTGTTTGAAAAGAAAATTACTCTTCAGATCGAGATTCTATTGTCAAAGCAATATGTTTTTTAT
The DNA here is from genome assembly GCA_963932465.1 of Maratus speciosus. NCBI lineage: Eukaryota > Metazoa > Arthropoda > Arachnida > Araneae > Salticidae > Maratus > Maratus speciosus. Next base: position 258,295,145 of record OZ010786.1, read on the forward strand.
TTTCATCTTTTAATATAAAATGATAATGTTTTATTTTTCACTAAATGGGACACACTCGGCTGAACAAGGAAGCGAAATATAGAAGCCTTAAAAAGAACAAATTTTATTTTTAACTATCGTTCAACAAATGTCATTTAAATTGCATCAATTTAGTTGCGCATTAAATATATTTTCAATTATTAAGAAGAAAATTCATGAATATCATTAAATATCTTTCAGAATAATGATTACAGGTCTTTTATCAAGAATTAACGATTTTCTCAATACTTTTCTCTTTTCAATTTTCATTCAAGGATTTTCGTTTAAAAAGAAAAATTTGTCACATTAATAATTTTTATTCTTAAAGTGAAACATTAAAAATTCTTGATATCTTACGCACTCCAAACTATTAATTAGTGCTTTATTTTCCTCTAATAATATCCAATAGATTTATTTTTCCTACTTAATAAGATACAATCAATTTTCAAACAAAAAAATATTTCTATAAACCGTAAAAATACAAAATCATTTTGAACTATCTTCTCCATAAGTAACATTTTAAATTGCATCAGGTTAAAGAGCACCAAATAATTTTTAAATTACCGGGATTTACACGAATCAAGATCATTAAAGTTCTTTCAAGATGATGATGATGATTACAAGTTTTTAACATAAATTATTGAATTGTTCATTGCTTTCTTTTTCCAATACTACGGGGTTCTGCCTTCTACAATCTGCATTGATACCCCCCCCCCCATTCCAGACCTTGCAGACTATAAAAACTCACTAATTTGATCTGATTAAAAAATATTACCCGATTATGGCAGATTGAATGATATTATCGCGACCAGTGGCAATCTTCTTTAATCGGGTTGCAATTCAGTTTCCTCTGATGAGGGATTTTTCAGTTCCCAAGGCAGCATCCACCGCAATCGTGACAGCTGACTGCTGTTTTATAATTGATTAAGTAATATCAATTGGGTTCAGTATTAACCAATACACATTTGAAAATCAATTTGTATAAAATGGTTAAGTAAAAAATGTCGCTGCGTCCCGGACATTTATACTGTCTAGAAGAAAAATTTTAGTTTAAGCCCTGTGAGAAAAAAATTTTAAATATGGCATTTTAAATATATCCTTTTAAATAAAAAATTGGGTTCAATTTGGTTGAATGGTTAGAATTTGGGTTTAATTAAAAAATTGGCCATATTTTTTTTTTCTTTTTTTTTTTTTAAAAAATAATTGTGGGCATTTTTTCCCCTTTCTAACCAGAAAATCAGACTTCTAACTTTTTACGGCTGCTCTTTCATCTTCATCTAACACTTCATTTATAATGGCTGTTTCATAATAATGGAAACCATCAGTCCATCAGAAGAAAATAACTCGGTTAAAGTGGAAACTCGGTTAAGCTGCACTCGGATAATCGGGATTTTTAAAACGATCTTTAAACTATATTTGTTGGTGTCCAGAGGGTGGTCATGATCCCCGTTACCTCCCCTTGGATACGCCATTGTAGATTATGTAGTTCAGTATTAGATATTTTATGATTACATATTTTAAATATTAGAATAAGTCGGCTATGAGAAATTTAGTAAAATTCACTTTGTAAATATACTTTGCGGAAGAGGGGGAGGGGGCGTCAAAATCCATGTTTGCCCCGGGTGCAAACAAGGCTAGTTTCGACCCTGAATGGTTGATAAATGCTTTGAACTCCATGTTCTACAGAAAGCATATATTAGTGCACTTCAGGAATCCATATCAACTTCATGGTGGTTGTATCAGAGTAACTTCATTAAATACACCGCAAACGATTTTTCTTCATAGACTATAATACAACGGAATACTTTTGAGCTTCTCTGTTCGCGTACTGTAAGTACTACACATAACATATTCTGAAATAATCATCTTCTAGTGCTATTGAATATTGTATAAAAATTTCATTATAATTAAAATATTGTAGCACTATTAAAATGCACCACAAATGATTTTTTTCCGGTAGACCATAATGTATAGGAATAATTTTGAGCGTCCCTGTAAATGAACCCTGAATGGTACTCACTTCGTTTTGATTACTGATCATGCAATGATAATTCTCAATATCGTATATCAATTACATGGCAATCCGAATATATTTACGTGAGTTAGAACACGAACAGAGACAAACGGACAGACAAACCCAATTCATAAACACTCTTCAACTTTGTTGGAAAGTGTTAAAAGCAGAGTTGCTATATCTCTCGTATGGTTTGAAAATTATTCATGTAAATATATATATATAGGCTAAAAATTATATGGTATTATATAAGGTGGATGCGACTATGTAAGATAAATACAGTAGAACCCGGTTAAGACGCTCACGGTTAATACGCGATCCCGCTTAATACGCGGATTTTTTCCGGCCCCTTAAACATCGCCCATAATGCTAATGCAAAAATATCACGTTTAATACGCGAATGGTTATTACGCGATCCCGCTTAATACGCGATGGATTTTAGGTTCTTTGGGGCAAAAAATCACGTTTAAGACGCGAATTCATTGATCAAGATGCGAATTCCTTCTCTTTTATATAGTAGAGTTGAGAATTTAGTAGAATTTTTTCATGCATGCAAAAAACACTTTAAGAATGGTATTATTCACTTTATTTAATAACAGATTAATTAAAGCAAACATTACTAATCGAAAATAGTGGTAGATATTTGAATAGGAAAAATACCCTCTAAATTAGCAACACTGGAATTCGTCTTTGATCCTACGACCTAACATTCTTTTGTCTCTCGTTTCGTGTATATTTTTACTGTAGTAGAGAGATAGGTGAATTCAAAATGCCCAGATACAACATAAAAAATATTAAGATTAACTATGTTTGTGCTTGTTGTTAGTGAGTTGTAAATGTACGTACATTACAACCATGTTTTATAATGCATATTATAGGTCGAGTCGGTCCTATAAAAGGAAACAATGAGTAAAAAATTAATTCTATTAAATTTTAATCTAAATACGAAAAAGACACAATTTTTAACCGTAAACATATAAATAAAAGCTCTAAAGTTCATTTAGACGATTAGATATGTAAATAAGCCCAGTTCCTGCACCATTATACAAATCACGTTTAACACGCGATCCCGCTTAATACGCGACTTTTGTCCACTCCCTTGAAACGCGTCTTAACCGGGTTCCACTGTATAAGTATGCAAGATATGCAATGTATGGGTGTAAAGAAAGGGAAATATTTATATAGAGATAGTGTATTGAGTTTTTAGATTTTTCAGCGTGAAGCTAAAATAAGTAATTAATAAAAAGAAATCCCTGTCGGCTCGGCCTATAAGCGCAGGTAGATTTCGAAGTTAAGTACTAATTTCACATACAAAAACTATATGAAGATTAGAGAAAAACTTACTTTAACAATTTTATCTGACCGCTTTTGACGAGATTTTAATTTTATTTTCTGTAAGAGCTGGTTTTATCAGAATCATGTTAATACAATAATTTTGTCTTCAACCGATATGTATTCTTAATTTGTATTTTCTGTAAGATTTGGCCCTAACGAAAACTTGCTAATATAAAAGTTGTAGATAATATTAAGAAGATTTATAATAAATTTAAGCGATTTTATATCTTATGAATTAATGAAGTAATGGATTTTTTTCTTCTTCAACCCCCCCCCCTTTTTTTGTTTTCGTTTTTTTTTTTGGGGGGGGGGGGTAAGAGTTGGTCCTATCAAAAACTTGCCAGCATTAAAGTTGTCGTCAATATTAAGAAGATTTATAATAAATTTAATTGGATTTGATATCTTAAGAATTGACGAAGTTATGAATTTTTTTCTCCCTAAAACCTTATTTTTTTTACCCCTTGAGCCGATTTTTAATTTTATCAAAAATCTGTCATACATAAATTTTCCGCCTTTTTTCTAGAAATTATAATAACTTTAAACTGATTTTATATGTATTATAATTAAGAAGCTATGTGCTTTTTCTGTTTTCACAAAACCCCTCCCCATTTCCACTCCCTTAGGTCGATTTTTCCCATTTGCAATCCCCGACGAGATATTAGCCATCTCGATGTTCTAGGTGAGTTTGAAGGCGATCCGTGCATAATTGAGACTTTTATCGTGCGGACAAAATTTAGTACATGCATACATACACACACACACACACATATATACTAGTATTAAAAAATGCTCTGACAAGCACCAAAAAAGGCTAATATGTTTCTAAGTATGAAAAAGGGTTTGACAAGTGCTTCTAATTGAGCATGCAAAAATAACAAGGGGTACCTTCTTGGCTGCAGCTCACTGTCAATGCCAACTTTGAAAAAATCATATTTGCGCTTATTCCATATAAAATAAATTCGCAGTACTTTAGTAAAACTTTCCGCCGTGCTTTACATCTTAACTCCACTGTCCTACTATTGTACTGCGCATGCGTCTGCAATGCAACTTTGTACAGTGCACTGTGTACCATTATTTCTCTACAAATTATACTACACTGTACATTCCTATTATGCTTTTGAACCTCAGCGCACACTCACACTGTGCTTTTGTACTTCCGTATTAAAGGTGTATGCGTCTAATGTTCGTTTATAATTTACAGGGCCGAAACTAGGGGGGGGCAGAGGGGGCACGTGCCCCGGGCGCCGCTTTAACAGAAGGTGAAGGGGGCGCCAGAATGAAGATTTTGTTTGACGTTTGATAGAAGAATGTATATATATACGAAATTTGTACAAAAATGTCTCGCAGCCGGAAAATTTAAAGGAAAACTTAATCAAATGCATTAAACTTTACAAATAGATAAAAAGATTCATGTACAATACAAAATTGCAAATGAATAAGAAAAAAGGCTTTTTTCCTTCTCCCATTCCAAAAGTATCATGTCTATGCCTTTCGCCTTCTATCTTTCACTTCCTGTGTAGGAAAATCACTACCATTTTTCAAGGTCAATCTCTATTGTCGGACACTGTCCACTACTGATAACTACCAAGTGCGAAGCGACCCCTCACAGTCTGAGTTTTCTATTAGATAAAAAAATTCCATGAAAGCTGTTTGTTGTTTTTCCGCTGAGCAGCGTTGAGTTTCTTTAGTGGTACAGTAAAAAATCTTGCACAGGGCGTCATATCTAGTAAAGCAAAGCCCGCCTTTATCGCCCAAAATGATTTTTTTTCTCGTCTTTCTGGAATTTCTAGGCGTTTTGCCACCCTGCAGTGGCGTATCTAGACTCATCATTTCTGAGGGGGCTGAGGTGTAATAAAAGTTTCTAAGAGGGAATCACAAGAATTGGGAAAAATTCCGCTTTAAACATTTTTTATCATAGCAGGTAACACATCTATTACACAATAATCCTACTATGATGAAAAAATACAAACGTACAGCAAGATGTCGACCTCATTTAGGCCTATACAAAAAAAAAAAAAAAAAAAAAAAAAAATTCCTTTTGATTCCGTTTTCAAGGTTTTAATGAATCAATGTTTGGCAAAGCTGATTACGTAGTTCAGTTTTATATATTTTAAATTTAAAAATAAGCTGTTTATTAGATACTTAGTAAAATTGTTTTTGTAAATTTACTTTGTAGTGGAGGGGGGGGGGCGCCAAACTCCATGCTTGCCCCGGGCGCCAAAAGGCTAGTTTCGGCCCTGATAATTTACATGTGCACTGTTGTACTGCATTGTACATCTTAGAGCCACAGCCACTTGGATATAATTTCAATAATCAATGAATGCATTATACTGTTATGCGTGCACATGTAGAATTGTTCCTGTGCAGAGTGCTGCAACAGTCTGCACTGCACTACAAATCAGTTTTCTGTACAGTTCTACACTGCGGGCGTGCTTGGTGGCACTGCATGAGTGTGATATGCTGCAGGAACTAAGATTTTTGGCACTAAGTCGCCTTACGTTCATATTTAATCAGGTTGCGTCTTTACTGGCTGTGTCTTTACACTACACATTTTTTTCGTAACTGTGGCTGATTTTTATTTATATGGAAAAAGCGCAAATATGATTTTCTCAAAGTTGGCATTGACAGTGAGCTGCAGCCAAGAAGGTACCCCTTGTTCTTTTTCATGCTCAATTAGAAGCACTGGTCAAACCCTTTTTCATACTTAGAAACATATTAGCCTTTTTTGGTGCTCGTCAGAGCATTTTTTAATACTAGTCATTTAAATTTTTTGATAATTATATATTGAATATAAATAAACCTGAGTTGCTTTTAAATATTCCCAATACTTTTATCTTATTTCACACAATAATGCACTATTTAACCAAGTAATGCACACTGTTTTAAGAGGTTCAGAGTTTTTAAATCAAATTCACGTTATTTTTATTCATAATTTAATTTACTTGGGCTCCCTTAAATATAATTAATATAATTCCTTAAACTGATATTAGTTTTTGTTGCATTAAAATATCTCAATTTGTTGATTCTCTCTAAACAAGTAAACCCTGTTGGTTTACAATGGAAGTCTACAGGCATTTGGCGATATATCGCCAAGTTGGCGACAAACTTGGCGGTGTTTGGCGATAGAACAGGGTCCAGCCTATGGTAACCCCCCCCCCCCTTATAGGTATGGAGATGCATTAAATGCTGTTCTATAAATAATGAGATGCGTTTCATTCGAGCGTTGCCATTAAACAATTAACAAATAATCGCGATTTCTGTGACACATACGATAGCGTAATATATATATAGATTATCGTGGAAATCGAAGGCTGAGTCCACATCGTATCGTTTAGCTAGACCGGTTATACTAACATCGTTCTCATGTTTTGCTACAATTTCTTTTATTGAACAGTAATTCGCTTAAGCTTCTATTACTGCTATCACTAAGCACTTTTTCATTCTTAGAAGCCATAATGAGAGCTAATATTAGCGCAAACCTGAGTAAAAGTAAAACAAAAAGTTAATTTTTTTACAGTAATAAAGGTACACAAAGCTCTCTGATATGCACACCTTACTCCAAACTTGACTAACAACAACAGTTATGTGAGGGTTGCCAACTGAACTATTCGGCAGCCTTGGTCGTGAACCGAGATATTGCACGCCCACCGAGTCAAATTTTGATCATCGAAGTTGGACATAAAACCGAACTGGTCATAAACAGAGGTGGTTGTGAACCGAGGTTCCCTTTATATTTTGACCTATAAGTTTGCAAATATGGCATTATTTATGTATTCGATGGCGATGATCATTAAGCATCTTGGCGATTTTGGCGATGAAACTCACCGATTTCAAAGTAACGTTCCGAAGTGCACTTGAATCTCCACAGACGTCATATGAGCATCACCTTGACGCGATTTTTTTCTGACGCCAATGTCATATACGCACAGTGGTACTTACTATCGCCAAAGTTTTATTATTTTGCTTGATATGGTAACCCGAATGTTGTTGTTTATTTATTAATAAATTGTTTATTTACTTTTATTTTCTTTTTTAAATTTATATAAATTGTTTTGTTCTATTGTTATTAATTAAACTTTTTTAAATTTATTGTTAATTCCTTTTTAAAAATATATATGTAACTGGTATTCGAAAACGAGGTTTTCGCCAAATTGGCATCAGAAAAAATATCGCGCGAACGTGGTGCGTATATGACATCTGCACCATACTTGTTACAGTTTGATTATCCTGTCGACCAAAAAATTATCGCCAAACTATAAGATTAAATGACAATAATGGATCATAGCAAATGTTACATTCATTTGACATTAAACACGATACACGTGTTTGTTACGTCATCAAGTTATTTTTAATTCAAGTTTTGGCACAGATATCATTTACGCCCCATACTGGCGCGATTTTTTTGACGCCGCCAATGTCATATACGCACTAGGTACTTAACTGGCGCCAAAGTGTCGTTATTTTACTTAATATGGTAACTCGGATATAGATGATATATGAACGATGTTTTCGCCAAATTGGCGACGAAAAAAATCGCGCCAATATGGAGCGTATATGACATCTGTGCCCAAATTTTTATTATTATTTTTATTAATGTTTTCTAATTTGTTTATTCTTCCGTTATTTAAAATAAAAATTATGTCAGTTTGTATCATTTGACGAATAGTTTGGCAAAACTGGTCGACGGGATAATCAAGTAGTACCGTATCTTTTTGCTGTACATTTTCGACAATATCTCAAGCAAAAGTACCTAAAGTTAAACGAAACCCTAATTATTTAAGGCACAGATGTCATATACACAACGGGTTTGGCGCGGGGTTTTTTTCTGACGCCAATTTAACGAAAACCTCGTTTTCGAATAGCAGTTACAGATATATTTTTAAATTACTTTCTATTTTTTTTTAAGAAATAACTATAAATAATGAAAAGTTTAATTAATAACTATAGAACCAAACAATTTATATGCTTTTAATAAATAAAATAAAAGTAAATAAAAAAATAATTGATAAATAAACAACAATAGCTCAGTTACCGTATCAGGCAAAATAATGCATTATCGCGCCAGTTATGTACTCTGGTGCGTATATGACATCTCTTCCTTATTTAAAATAGATGGAATGGTATTTTTTAAGGTATGCTTAGTATGTGAAGTATTTATATTACTGCATACCTATCGCTTGTGTAAGTCAGGATGTTATGATGGTAATTAACAAGTAATATAAAAATTTTGTTTTTAAAGTCAATTCCTACTTAGGCCATCAAAGAAAAATTTAATATAATCCCTTAAGCTAATATTAGTTTTTGTTGCATTAAAATATCTCAATTTGTTGATTTTCTATAAGCAAGTAGGTTTACAATGGAACTCTATGGGAATTTGGCGAAATGTTAGAGATATCGCCAAGTTGACGTCACTTTTGGCGACTCATTTTGGCCGCCAAATTTGGCGATATATCACCAAGTTGGCGACAAACTTGGCGGTATTTGGCGACAGAACAGGGTCCCCCCTATGGTAACCCCTTATTGAAAACACTTTAATTGATCTTCAACAACCAATGGCCGCCATTTTGTTTCCCATGCAAAACTAAAATTAATTAATTAAAATTTAATTAATTAATTAATATTTGAAAAAACTGTATTAACATCAATTGTCATCCAGTACAAGTTTTAAAAAATTTATTTCAACTTGATAGGATGAATAATGAGTATTTTATTAACGATTGAAAATTTGAACACGATAAATATATAAATAAATAAATAAATATAGGGAGAGTGTGAGCTAATAGTAGGAATTGAAAAAAAACTTACATTTAGCTTCTGAACAGAAGCTTGGGATTTACCCTGTTTTTTTTTCCTATCAACTCGTTTGTTCTCCATTGTGTCTATTACTCTAGTTCAAAATATTAATCAAGAAAGTTTATATATATATTTATGAAACTTATACATTATCTGCTTAGGTTGACGTTTCAAAAATACAAAAATCTGTCAGTTGAATTTCAATTTTTATTGACTTATGAAAACAAAAGTACACGTGTTATCCTCTTTTTTTAAATTATTGTACTGCTTTTTAGGGAGTGGCAACACGAAATAAGTTATTGAAATAGAAAATTAGAAAATGAAAAGGAGAGATTTCTATAATTTTATGGAGACATTATAAAAGACAAATTCGATTTTCTCAGCGACCGTCAAACATACAAAGATGAAAAAAAAACCTATTCTAAGTTTTAACAAGAGGATCAAAATAAAACAAAAACGAAGTTAATCCACCCACTGGAACGTTAGCTACACTTTGTTGAATTTTGTGTCTTCATTTTTTCGTTTAAGGTTAAATAAAAAACTACTGAAAGCTACATTAATTTTTTAAATGCTATCAGTTTATTCATCTCGTCGAGTTCTATCTTTCAAAAGAAAAATCATTGTCGTACGTCAGCTGGTTCGCCAGAAATTTAAAAAAGTCGTTTGCATTTTCTATTTCTTAATCATATTATAGCTTAACCCTACCGCGTTTGCTATGATATATATATGCAAAATTGTTAGGTGGGGGTGGTTTTGGGTTCTTGGGGTCATATAATGAAAAGTTATGAATAAATTTTTCGAAAGTCGCGGCATGGTAATGACTGAAATAGGTAGTATTTCTTATGAAATCTACCTATAATATGAAGTTATTTGATAATTTTAATCGCTCAAATGTGTAAACAAAATTTTCCAATAATACAAAGGGATTTTTGTTTTATTTTATTTTGTTTTTTGCTCTTTCCAAGATAGTTTAAAAGTGTTTGTGAGATCGATTTGTCTGTCACTCTATATGTCAATCCGTGGTCTATCTTGCATAAATATACTCGTATTGCCATGTAGTTGGTATGTGTTACTGAAATTTACCGCGACATGCACGGTATTAAAAATGAAGTGTACGTTTTATGGTTAGTTTCACTCAAATGTTTTCCGTTGGATTACACTCTTTTAATAATGTTACACTGTATCAAACATAATGAAATTGACATGCATCACTGAAGTGGATGGAAACATTCTTACTATAGAGTACGTACCAATCATAATTCGTTTACAGGGACGCACAAAATAATTACGCTACATTATGATGTATGGGTAAAAATCGTTTGCAGTGTATTTTAACGATGTTACATTATTTCCATGAAAATTATATACATTACTGAGGTGCAAGACAGCATGTTTTCTAAAGATTATTGAGCACGTATAATTTATAATTTACTTACAGTTATACTCAAAAGAATTCGGTTACAGGACTGGCTATAAGCCATAACTGCTGGATGTGCGTTTTCAGGTGTGAAATGCGTTTTAGAACATAAGTAATTCTTACAAGGAAGGTCTTACCGGGCATACTCAGAATATTTTGAAATAAATACTAATTAAACTACTTATGTATGTAATAAAGGATCTGTCTAATTTAACGGCGGAATTACAGCAGAAAGTGAAAAAATAAAATACTTTCAAGTATTTGGCTTGAAAAGACGAAAGCGTCACGCGATTTGGCGAGCAGTACTTTTCCTCGCCAAAAGCAAACGATTTTAATGAAAAATGCACTGTTAATTGATTTTGAGAATGCGTGTAAATAGTATTTAATGAATTTAAACTTAAACAATGAGGGAACTTAATAAATACATCTTTTTTGTATTACACTAGGGGGCTCGGCCCCCTACGAGCTACGCTCGCCAACCCCCGTCCAGACACCGCAGACTCTAAATGCATGCTAATTTGATCGGCTTTAAAAAGATTTCGAAAGATTGAATTATAATTTAAACTAGTTGGATGTGCCAATCCCAAAACTTTCTTCTATCTTATACATCTTAATATTTCAAAACCTAGTTATACATGTTAATACTTCAATATTATTAGTTCAATACTATACCAACTTTGATTTTCATCTTAAATTTCTGCTCAAGCCAATTAAACGGACTAAAAACGAGTTAATCTATATCATGATATTTGTTAAAATTATTAATTTTTCCTTATTCTGTCGTTATCAGCTGTTTGCGAATAACCGGCATAGCAGGAAGCGAGTTCCCGCCGATGCACAATAGAACTACGAAAAATCAAGAAAAGTATACAAAAATCGCTAGCACGGAGCCCCTTTACCGCGCAATATTTCCAAATTCAAGGAGAACCTGTTGGCCAAAGCCAAAAACAAGCACAAACATTTTGGTTCAATTGTATGCATAATTTTATACGCTGTTCGATGGTACAATAATGAAAATGGCACAGAGATCGGAATTATAGCGCCCCCTTCTTTCGGAATTTTTTCAAGTTCAGGAAGGACTTGTTTGCCATAGCCAGAAACATGCACAAAAAATTTGGTTCAATTATATGGATAACTTCATACATTTTTCGATGGTACAATAATGAAAATGGTACAGACATCGCAATTATAGTGAACCCTTCCGGCAGAATTTTTCCAAATTCAGGGAGGACCTTCGTGACATGACCAAAAATAAACACGTAAAATTTGGTTCAATTCTATGCATAACTTCATACACTTTTCGGCGGTACAATATTCAAAATGGCACAAAAATTGTACAAAAATCGCTATTACAGCGCCCTCTACGAGCGATTTTTTTACAAATTAAGGGAGGACCTCCTTGCCATAGCCAAGAACTTAAAATTTTTTTTGGTTCAATTCTATGCATAACTTCATACACTTTTCGATGGTGCAATATTCAAAATCGCACAAAAATCGCTATTACAGCGCCCCCTAACGGCGAATTTTTTGCAAATTCATGGAGGACCTGCTTGCCATATCCAAAAACTTAAAATAAAAATTTGGTTTAATTCTATGCATAACTTCATACACTTTTGGACGGTACAATATTCAAAATCGCACAAAAATCGATATTACAGCGCCCCCTACCGGCGAATTTTTTCCAAATTCAGGGAGGACCTGCTTGCCATAGCCAAAAACTTAAAATAAAAATTTGGTTTAATTCTATGCATAACTTCATACACTTTTGGACGGTATAATATTCAAAATCGCACAAAAATCGCTATTACAGCGCCCCCTACCGGCGAATTTTTTCCAAATTCAGGGAGGACCTGCTTGTCATATCCAAAAACTTAAACTAAAAATTTGGTTCAATTCTATGCATAACTCAATACACTTTTGGATGGTACAATATTCAAAATCGCACACAAATTGTTATATCAGCGCCCCCTACCGGCGAATTTTTTCCAAATTCCGGGAGGACCTGCTTGCCATAGCCAAAAACTTATAATAAAATTTTGGTTTAATTCTATACATAACTTCATACACTTTTTGATGGTACAATGGCGACAGACAGACGGACAGACGGACAGACGGACAGACGGACAGACGGACGGACGGACAGACGGACAGACGGACACACAGACAGACAGACATTTTCTATAAACATGTTTTTTGGAATCTCTGACCCCTAAAACATGCAAATACGTCGAAAACCGGAAGTCGAAAAAAATTTCGATTACAATACTTTCTTCTATTGAAGATAGAAGAAAGTAAAAACAGTGGCGATCTCCCTATAAACGAATTTCTATTCATTTCTCTTTGATTGGGGAATTTTAACGCCAAATCCGCTGCAGTACTACTTGATTATCCTGTCGACCAATTTCGCCAAATTATATAAATCGCCAAACCACTTGCCAAATTATACAAATTGATATAATTTTTATTTTAAATAACGAAAGAACAAATAAATTCGTACAACATTAATAAAAACACAAATAAAACGTCGAAGTAAAAATAACTTGATGACGTATACACGTGTAACAACATTTCAAAATAAGCTAATATAAAAGGAATTAAGTAAAGAGAGTCTTTGTCTCCTGGTATTTTTTAACAAAGCGAAAAGAAAGTTCTTTTAAATGAGACATTTTAAATTAATTCTCAAAATACCAAATAAATGTCTAGCGCAATTTCTAAATTTAAACTTTTTTGCAATCTTATTTTGTGTTCATTTTATGTAATAACTATAATGTGACGTAAATATGACGTAATTTCTCCTAAGACTTCTAACCCATGTTACGGAATTTATTATTTTACAATATCCTTTCTCTTTTAAAATTCACGTGTATACTTTTTATGGCGTAATTTTTAATAAGTTCCTGCTTTTTATACGTAATTATTTAATTCTAATTTGAAAGTTTTTTTCCTGTTTATAACAGTCACGTGTAAATAAATTTTTAATTTGAAGCAAACATTATTGCTTGCGCTTTTTATACAGTTGGCAACAGTTTAAATTAGTACAATTTTCTGAAATCTGTAAAAAATATCTCTAGAAATGCTGAAAATTTGAATTTAAAATAGAAATAAAACCTGAAAAAATGAGTCAAAATAAAAAAATTAATGCAATCTGCACTCCGGCAAATTCTAACGCATAAAATGATCTAAAAATGATTACACTGCCATGTATAAATTACACTGCCATGTATGCTGCTATAAAACTTTTTTAGTGGAACGATTTTGTCCAACTTTAGCATTAAATAACTCTTAAAATAATTCTTCGATTTGAAAACTGTCTGCATCAGCGTGTTTATCAAACATTTCTGTATAAAACCACCGATTTTCATATTTTTGTATGCATTATCTTTGTTAATATTAACGAAGAAAGGCCTCCGGTCACAAAAAAATCAAAACCGGCGGCGGCGGTGACAGCGGTAGTTACTTTTTTTTTAGAATAGAGAGATATTTATGTTGCTTGTTATTTAATTTTATTACTTTAAAAAAATGTTCATATATAAAAAATATTTTCATGTATCTAAGCGTATTCCAAAATAAAGACAAGATGAAGGATGCTGCAGTTATTCATCTCAATATCAAAGAATTCGTAGTTTCTATAGAAACAAAATTGAATTGACAGTGTTCAATTGGACTTAATTTTGAGACTGAAACAATTTTAATTAATTTAAATTTTGTTTTAATTCATAAAATTTCATAGTTAACTTTCGTTATATATATATATATATGACGAACCTATAGTTAAATCAAACTAAAACTGACAAAACTAAAATTATTTACATTACATTTATTTAAACAAGTTCAACATGAAACATTTTTATCTTAAAGAGTATTTGACATAAAAAAGTATTTTTTGAAATTTTATTCCATCGCCAACCGATGATAAATCGCCAAATATCGAAATTTTCATTATTTTTTTTACTGACGCTCTATCGAGTTTCCGCCGAAATCTTTTTATACACATATCTATCCTCATAAGTAGAACATTCTTTTTTTTCAGATTTTTCGGAGTATGCCCGTATGGAGACCTTCCCTGTTAGTTTATTACGAAGTGTATAGACTATTTATAGGGTTGCACAAAAGAATTCGGGATTCCCGCACATTTCCGGCTACGGACAACAAAAGCTGAAAATCAATTTTTACTGCGTTGTTTTCTTATGTTTATTTAAAAATCTCTTTCCATTGTATGAACAAAAATGCAATTTCTTAACAATATCTGGATAATGTTGGAAAGTGTATCATAATCTATGTCTTGATGCGTGATTTTTCGTTATTGTTCTATTTTCGAAAGTTTTATTTAATATGCTTGAAGAAAATTGGTCTCAAAATAGAACTGGAAAGCAATATGTTCCTTACTTAAATATTTTATGTTCATCGTCTAATTTCAAAAGAAAAACTTTTATTTTTTACTGAACAGAACACAATCAGCTAAACAAAGGAAAGGTCTAAGAGCTTTAAAAAAAAAAACGAAATTTGTTTTGACCCGTCTTCTCAATACGTGTCATTTTAAATAACGTCAATTTTGCTGGACATCAAACATATTTTCAAATTACCAAGAAGATCATTAAAGTTTTTTTTTTTTTTTTTAGAATAATGACTTTCGGATCTTTTATCATGAATTAATGAATTCTTTGATACTTTCTTTTTTCATATTCATTAAAGAATCTTCATTTAAAAATAAATGAAAAAATACTACTTTCTACTTTTCAAATTAAACATTGAAAATGTGTTGATATTTTAAGTATTGATAATATTTATTTTAGATGCAGTTTGTATTTTAAAAGAGCAAAAGGATAAATAAAGGCTAACACTCGTTGTTAATATGTTCGGGAGTATCAAAACTAGTTATGACCATGCGCAATGCATACATACTTAATCATGTTATAACGTGATTGAGTATTATCATTATAAAAAGGTTACAGGTAACAGGTTTTGCATGTAATGAACAAATTTATCATACATAAAAATTTTCTTTAGTGAACTTGTAAATTCTATAAAATTAATTTTTGAAAGGTTATATCATTAATTATCTCCAACGCAGAAAAAAACGTTTTCTTTTAGTTTCTTTAATTCATATTTTGATTTGAGTAAAAAATTTAAAAGCTAGATATAATTATCATTACGCTATTGAAATATGACAATTATTTTACTTAAAATGAATGCTGGAGACACCTTTTAATAAAACATGGCATGAGAAAGTAGTGTAAAACCGTATAACCTAATAAAACCAGATATCTCAATTATAACTCAATTTGAGCAGCTGTCTAGGAGGGAAGCGATTAAAATACTAGGCAAGAAGAAGAATCAGCCATTGCGGTATTGGTATACTGGCATTTGTGTATTTTCTGAGTTGAAAAGCTTATTTTCCGCATATTTTTGCTAGTTTTTAACACTTGTATGTAACACTTGTATGCAACACTTGTATGCAACACTTGTTATGCAACACTTGTATGCAACACAAAACGAGACATGGCTATTCACACGCATATTCAATATACTTAACATAGACGTTGTTTGTCAATTTTCAATTGCACAACTTTCAGTATTTAACTTCAGTATCATTATTCAAATTCTACCTGTACATATTTTTTAAACAATCCCCCAGGGGATACCTTCTTTAGGTATTCACGGGCTTCGCAACCCCGGGTTCCTGAGCGACCTTCTTTTTTCCTTTTCCTCTTATTTCTCTTATCTTTCTTTCCTGTATGTTTCACTCTCGTTGTGGTTTCCGCTTCGGAGGTGAGGGCAATTCTGTATGAGCCGATATCATCCTGTATATCGACTCATGGAGAATTGTAAACTACCCACGTGTTTGCCGTGCGTGGCGACCCGTGTCCCTGGAAAAAGGGATCCTGGCAGTTGAGGGAAACCAACACACTGCTTTGGCCTCTGCTTCAGGTAGACGGGAGGTGCATATTGGTCCCGTATGCATCAATCGGCTGGTCACCTGACTTCTGTCACTGGCTGGGGATCAAGTGATCGGACACTTACCAGCCATCTTGTTAAGGGTGGAGACTGGCATAGGAGTGTTTTGTGACCGTATAGGCCCTCGTTAGCACTAGTGCACGACTGTGCATCCCCTTGATGGGTTCGGTAGTGGGTGGTGCGGCCGGGGTCTGAAATCTTATTTTTTTTCTAATATGGATGCAAATAATTCACTTACTTCCATTTCTCTCCCACGTGGAGAGCAACAAATTGCACAGAATTCCTCATACACTCGTTTTTTTGTCATTAAATGTACTGGTAGTCTCTCTGATAGTTCTTTCAAAAAACTTCACCATTTCTCATTGCAAAAACATGCAAGTCTGTCTTGGGGGATAATCATTCTCTCAAAAAATTACAATCTGGGGATTTGCTTGTTGAGGTTTCTTCAGCCAAACAATCACATCTTCTCTCAAATTGCTCTACAATAGGCTCTTTTTCAGTTTCTCTTCAAGTACATAAAACTCTAAATACAAGGAGTGGTGTAATATCCAAGCCAGATCTTTTATTCTCTACTAAAGACGAACTTTTACAAAATTTAAAAAACCAAGATATCATAGACGTGCGTCGTATAACTATCCGTCGATATGGGCAGGTGCTTCCTACGAATCACAGCATTCTGACTTTTAATAGTCCTAATTTACCATCTAGAATTAAGGGGTCTTGTACCTTTTAAACGCGTCGAAAATTAACGAAAAACTTCAAAGTTTGAATTAGTCTATCTTCAAAACCTTTTTAGGTATAAACATGAAATTTTGGATTTTGATTAAACAGATTGTGCTTTGTAATATACTACCAACAGAAATTTATTAACCCTTTACAGAATTTGTGTATTGTTTAATTCAAAATAGCCTTTTTTTTACCCCATAAGTCATTGCGCGCATGGCATCTTGAGAAAGTATGTATGGATTGTCATGAAATTTGGTAAATATACTAAACAAATATGTGTGTTTAAAATGATCTACTTTTAAGTATTTACAATAGTAATATTTTTAGTTATGACTATTTTTCTTCATTAAAAATACAAAATGTTTATTTTTTTTATGAAAATATTTTTTTATATAGTTAATGAAATAATTTTAGCCTAAGAGTAGATCATTTTAAACACACATACATGTTTAATATCTTTACAAAATTTCATGCCAATCCATACATACTTTCTCAAGATATCATGCGCGCAATGACTTATGGGGTAAAAAAAAGAGCTATTTTGATTTCAACAATACACAAATTCTGTAAGGGTAAATAAATTTCTAATGGTAACATATTACAAAGCACAATCTGTTTAATCAATATCCAAAATTTCATGTTTATACATAAAAAGGCTTTGAAGATAGACTAATTCAAACTTTGAAGTTTTTCGTTAATTTTCGACGCGTTTAAAAGGTACAAGAGCCCTTAAAGCTGCTTACTTGAATTGTCCTGTCCGTCCTTACATTCCTAATCCCCTCCGTTGCTTTAAATGCCAGCGTTATGGTCACACCACAACTACCTGTCGAGGTTCCGTTACCTGTGCACGCTGCGCAGAAGTTGGCCACGATGGTAATTCATGTCAAAACTCTGAACGCTGCATAAAATGCAAAGGTGATCATACAGCATATTCCCGTTCCTGTCCAAACTGGATACGTGAGAAGGAAATCATTGCTGTTAAAGTAACTCAAAATCTCTCCTACCCTGAAGCCCGCAAAGTTGTTGAATCCAGGACTCCGTCAGTCGGAGTCTCCTACTCTAGTCTACTCAAGCAACAACAAAATTCTGTAAGGCACATAAGCACCCAGACCGACACCTCCTTTCCACTAAGTAACTCAGCTAAAACACAATCAACAACCACTTCAAATAGAGAAACCCGTGATGTTAGCTGTGGTAGTAAATGCTATGCAAACCCACTATTAGAACGCTGGCAACCGTCCTCTGAACCTGTTAAAATAGTATACCAAATCAATCAGTCTCAAAAATCCTCAAGTCAATCCAAAAAGTCACCTGAACTTCAGACTAAGGCTGTTACATCTGCAGAAACATCACATAGACCTGATACTAGTAAAACTGATAAACCAAGCAAAAAATCTTGTATACAGAAAAAGAAAAAGACAATCCAGGGTTCTTCACAGTGGAAAACTGTGAAGAAAAAGAACAATAACAAAAGCCTAAACCCATCAGTTAGTAATTTGAAGAATCGGAAACAACTGCAAAACTTGGATGAAGAAATAGAATCAAGTGCTGATGAGGAATTTTTACCTAATTAATTTTATGTTTGTTGTTTATTTCTGTGATTTTAAATTTGTTTTTAGGTAGTATTTGTACGTCATCTTGAACTTTGTTTATATTTTAATGGTTATTGCTTTTTAACTACACAGTTTTTAATCAGAATACTTTGGTCTTTTAATTATCAACCTGTGACTCTCTTAAATGGTTTTAAATATACATATTACTGTTCTCATTTATTGTTTTTCTCATCTTCTTGTTAGTTTTGCTCAAATTTTTGGGTAATATATAATTTTTACATTATGACTTTGTCTAGGCGCAGCATGTCCCTAAAGGGATTTTGCGCCATAAAATCCCAATCAACCAACCCACCAACCATTTCTTACACAATTCATTTTGAAATCTATAATATGTAAATTCGTGTTACACACTAAAATTGGGAGGAGTGAAAAGTTCACTCTTTGAAAGAGTGACAGGCATTTTTACTCTTTTTGGAGTGAATTTTAAAAAAATACACTCCTTAAAGAGTGGAATTTTCCACGCTCTAGAAAGGAGTGAAATGTCTCACTCCTGAAAGTGTGGCTTTTTTTATGCATTTGTATATTAATTATGCATGGATCAACATGTTAGTGAGTTTAAAACTGGGTACCGTCAGTCGCAGGTTCTTTTTCACACGTTTTACTATGTTTTAATTTAGCTATATTTTAATAAGCGCAGAAATCTAGTGTTCTTTAAAAAGAATAAATTTTAATGTTTAAGTGTAAAATAATGGCAATTTAAAAATGTATGCATTTTTTGCAAAAATATTTGAGCCAGACCTAATTTTACTGACCTTTGAATAGACCAGGCCACGCTGAGACAATGCTTTTCATACGGGCTGGGTCAAAATTGGGACTGAAAATTTTGGCCCGTGAAGACTCGGAATGAACCAGTCCCGGCTTTGTACAGACAAAATAAGTTAGGCCGGTCCGGCCCAAGTTCCGTGAGTGAAAATCGGCCCGAGCCGGCCCATGCTGATCTCTAGTGCGTATTCAATTGTTAAAAGAATTATATTTCAAACCGCTACATGAAGAAATATAACAGACAATCACTTTTTAACACTCTAGCGATCAATCTTTTTCTATACAACATACAACTATCTAGCTAATAATCTTAACATTCCACATATCTACACGGATAAATGCTTAAAATTAAATAAGACTTACCTTTATTTTATGTATTCCATAAAGAATAATTTTAATGGTATCCTAATCTGTTAATCCTAAGATGGCGAACGAAAAAGTGATCATTTTTTCTTATCTTTTAAGGGTGTCGTCGCCTTGCTGCTCTGATTTCGAACGAAAAACTTCAAAGTTTGAATTAGTCTATCTTCAAAACCTTTTTAGGTATAAACATGAAATTTTGGATTTTGATTAAACAGATTGTGCTTTGTAATATACTACCAACAGAAATTTATTAACCCTTTACAGAATTTGTGTATTGTTTAATTCAAAATAGCCTTTTTTTTACCCCATAAGTCATTGCGCGCATGGCATCTTGAGAAAGTATGTATGGATTGTCATGAAATTTGGTAAATATACTAAACAAATATGTGTGTTTAAAATGATCTACTTTTAAGTATTTACAATAGTAATATTTTTAGTTATGACTATTTTTCTTCATTAAAAATACAAAATGTTTATTTTTTTTATGAAAATATTTTTTTATATAGTTAATGAAATAATTTTAGCCTAAGAGTAGATCATTTTAAACACACATACATGTTTAATATCTTTACAAAATTTCATGCCAATCCATACATACTTTCTCAAGATATCATGCGCGCAATGACTTATGGGGTAAAAAAAAGAGCTATTTTGATTTCAACAATACACAAATTCTGTAAGGGTAAATAAATTTCTAATGGTAACATATTACAAAGCACAATCTGTTTAATCAATATCCAAAATTTCATGTTTATACATAAAAAGGCTTTGAAGATAGACTAATTCAAACTTTGAAGTTTTTCGTTAATTTTCGACGCGTTTAAAAGGTACAAGAGCCCTTAAAGCTGCTTACTTGAATTGTCCTGTCCGTCCTTACATTCCTAATCCCCTCCGTTGCTTTAAATGCCAGCGTTATGGTCACACCACAACTACCTGTCGAGGTTCCGTTACCTGTGCACGCTGCGCAGAAGTTGGCCACGATGGTAATTCATGTCAAAACTCTGAACGCTGCATAAAATGCAAAGGTGATCATACAGCATATTCCCGTTCCTGTCCAAACTGGATACGTGAGAAGGAAATCATTGCTGTTAAAGTAACTCAAAATCTCTCCTACCCTGAAGCCCGCAAAGTTGTTGAATCCAGGACTCCGTCAGTCGGAGTCTCCTACTCTAGTCTACTCAAGCAACAACAAAATTCTGTAAGGCACATAAGCACCCAGACCGACACCTCCTTTCCACTAAGTAACTCAGCTAAAACACAATCAACAACCACTTCAAATAGAGAAACCCGTGATGTTAGCTGTGGTAGTAAATGCTATGCAAACCCACTATTAGAACGCTGGCAACCGTCCTCTGAACCTGTTAAAATAGTATACCAAATCAATCAGTCTCAAAAATCCTCAAGTCAATCCAAAAAGTCACCTGAACTTCAGACTAAGGCTGTTACATCTGCAGAAACATCACATAGACCTGATACTAGTAAAACTGATAAACCAAGCAAAAAATCTTGTATACAGAAAAAGAAAAAGACAATCCAGGGTTCTTCACAGTGGAAAACTGTGAAGAAAAAGAACAATAACAAAAGCCTAAACCCATCAGTTAGTAATTTGAAGAATCGGAAACAACTGCAAAACTTGGATGAAGAAATAGAATCAAGTGCTGATGAGGAATTTTTACCTAATTAATTTTATGTTTGTTGTTTATTTCTGTGATTTTAAATTTGTTTTTAGGTAGTATTTGTACGTCATCTTGAACTTTGTTTATATTTTAATGGTTATTGCTTTTTAACTACACAGTTTTTAATCAGAATACTTTGGTCTTTTAATTATCAACCTGTGACTCTCTTAAATGGTTTTAAATATACATATTACTGTTCTCATTTATTGTTTTTCTCATCTTCTTGTTAGTTTTGCTCAAATTTTTGGGTAATATATAATTTTTACATTATGACTTTGTCTAGGCGCAGCATGTCCCTAAAGGGATTTTGCGCCATAAAATCCCAATCAACCAACCCACCAACCATTTCTTACACAATTCATTTTGAAATCTATAATATGTAAATTCGTGTTACACACTAAAATTGGGAGGAGTGAAAAGTTCACTCTTTGAAAGAGTGACAGGCATTTTTACTCTTTTTGGAGTGAATTTTAAAAAAATACACTCCTTAAAGAGTGGAATTTTCCACGCTCTAGAAAGGAGTGAAATGTCTCACTCCTGAAAGTGTGGCTTTTTTTATGCATTTGTATATTAATTATGCATGGATCAACATGTTAGTGAGTTTAAAACTGGGTACCGTCAGTCGCAGGTTCTTTTTCACACGTTTTACTATGTTTTAATTTAGCTATATTTTAATAAGCGCAGAAATCTAGTGTTCTTTAAAAAGAATAAATTTTAATGTTTAAGTGTAAAATAATGGCAATTTAAAAATGTATGCATTTTTTGCAAAAATATTTGAGCCAGACCTAATTTTACTGACCTTTGAATAGACCAGGCCACGCTGAGACAATGCTTTTCATACGGGCTGGGTCAAAATTGGGACTGAAAATTTTGGCCCGTGAAGACTCGGAATGAACCAGTCCCGGCTTTGTACAGACAAAATAAGTTAGGCCGGTCCGGCCCAAGTTCCGTGAGTGAAAATCGGCCCGAGCCGGCCCATGCTGATCTCTAGTGCGTATTCAATTGTTAAAAGAATTATATTTCAAACCGCTACATGAAGAAATATAACAGACAATCACTTTTTAACACTCTAGCGATCAATCTTTTTCTATACAACATACAACTATCTAGCTAATAATCTTAACATTCCACATATCTACACGGATAAATGCTTAAAATTAAATAAGACTTACCTTTATTTTATGTATTCCATAAAGAATAATTTTAATGGTATCCTAATCTGTTAATCCTAAGATGGCGAACGAAAAAGTGATCATTTTTTCTTATCTTTTAAGGGTGTCGTCGCCTTGCTGCTCTGATTTCGAACGAAAAACTTCAAAGTTTGAATTAGTCTATCTTCAAAACCTTTTTAGGTATAAACATGAAATTTTGGATTTTGATTAAACAGATTGTGCTTTGTAATATACTACCAACAGAAATTTATTAACCCTTTACAGAATTTGTGTATTGTTTAATTCAAAATAGCCTTTTTTTTACCCCATAAGTCATTGCGCGCATGGCATCTTGAGAAAGTATGTATGGATTGTCATGAAATTTGGTAAATATACTAAACAAATATGTGTGTTTAAAATGATCTACTTTTAAGTATTTACAATAGTAATATTTTTAGTTATGACTATTTTTCTTCATTAAAAATACAAAATGTTTATTTTTTTTATGAAAATATTTTTTTATATAGTTAATGAAATAATTTTAGCCTAAGAGTAGATCATTTTAAACACACATACATGTTTAATATCTTTACAAAATTTCATGCCAATCCATACATACTTTCTCAAGATATCATGCGCGCAATGACTTATGGGGTAAAAAAAAGAGCTATTTTGATTTCAACAATACACAAATTCTGTAAGGGTAAATAAATTTCTAATGGTAACATATTACAAAGCACAATCTGTTTAATCAATATCCAAAATTTCATGTTTATACATAAAAAGGCTTTGAAGATAGACTAATTCAAACTTTGAAGTTTTTCGTTAATTTTCGACGCGTTTAAAAGGTACAAGAGCCCTTAAAGCTGCTTACTTGAATTGTCCTGTCCGTCCTTACATTCCTAATCCCCTCCGTTGCTTTAAATGCCAGCGTTATGGTCACACCACAACTACCTGTCGAGGTTCCGTTACCTGTGCACGCTGCGCAGAAGTTGGCCACGATGGTAATTCATGTCAAAACTCTGAACGCTGCATAAAATGCAAAGGTGATCATACAGCATATTCCCGTTCCTGTCCAAACTGGATACGTGAGAAGGAAATCATTGCTGTTAAAGTAACTCAAAATCTCTCCTACCCTGAAGCCCGCAAAGTTGTTGAATCCAGGACTCCGTCAGTCGGAGTCTCCTACTCTAGTCTACTCAAGCAACAACAAAATTCTGTAAGGCACATAAGCACCCAGACCGACACCTCCTTTCCACTAAGTAACTCAGCTAAAACACAATCAACAACCACTTCAAATAGAGAAACCCGTGATGTTAGCTGTGGTAGTAAATGCTATGCAAACCCACTATTAGAACGCTGGCAACCGTCCTCTGAACCTGTTAAAATAGTATACCAAATCAATCAGTCTCAAAAATCCTCAAGTCAATCCAAAAAGTCACCTGAACTTCAGACTAAGGCTGTTACATCTGCAGAAACATCACATAGACCTGATACTAGTAAAACTGATAAACCAAGCAAAAAATCTTGTATACAGAAAAAGAAAAAGACAATCCAGGGTTCTTCACAGTGGAAAACTGTGAAGAAAAAGAACAATAACAAAAGCCTAAACCCATCAGTTAGTAATTTGAAGAATCGGAAACAACTGCAAAACTTGGATGAAGAAATAGAATCAAGTGCTGATGAGGAATTTTTACCTAATTAATTTTATGTTTGTTGTTTATTTCTGTGATTTTAAATTTGTTTTTAGGTAGTATTTGTACGTCATCTTGAACTTTGTTTATATTTTAATGGTTATTGCTTTTTAACTACACAGTTTTTAATCAGAATACTTTGGTCTTTTAATTATCAACCTGTGACTCTCTTAAATGGTTTTAAATATACATATTACTGTTCTCATTTATTGTTTTTCTCATCTTCTTGTTAGTTTTGCTCAAATTTTTGGGTAATATATAATTTTTACATTATGACTTTGTCTAGGCGCAGCATGTCCCTAAAGGGATTTTGCGCCATAAAATCCCAATCAACCAACCCACCAACCATTTCTTACACAATTCATTTTGAAATCTATAATATGTAAATTCGTGTTACACACTAAAATTGGGAGGAGTGAAAAGTTCACTCTTTGAAAGAGTGACAGGCATTTTTACTCTTTTTGGAGTGAATTTTAAAAAAATACACTCCTTAAAGAGTGGAATTTTCCACGCTCTAGAAAGGAGTGAAATGTCTCACTCCTGAAAGTGTGGCTTACGTGTGCATTGGTTATTAACCAATCAGAGCAGCAAGGCGACGACACCCTTAAAAGATAAGAAAAAATGATCACTTTTTCGTTCGCCATCTTAGGATTAACAGATTAGGATACCATTAAAATTATTCTTTATGGAATACATAAAATAAAGGTAAGTCTTATTTAATTTTAAGCATTTATCCGTGTAGATATGTGGAATGTTAAGATTATTAGCTAGATAGTTGTATGTTGTATAGAAAAAGATTGATCGCTAGAGTGTTAAAAAGTGATTGTCTGTTATATTTCTTCATGTAGCGGTTTGAAATATAATTCTTTTAACAATTGAATACGCACTAGAGATCAGCATGGGCCGGCTCGGGCCGATTTTCACTCACGGAACTTGGGCCGGACCGGCCTAACTTATTTTGTCTGTACAAAGCCGGGACTGGTTCATTCCGAGTCTTCACGGGCCAAAATTTTCAGTCCCAATTTTGACCCAGCCCGTATGAAAAGCATTGTCTCAGCGTGGCCTGGTCTATTCAAAGGTCAGTAAAATTAGGTCTGGCTCAAATATTTTTGCAAAAAATGCATACATTTTTAAATTGCCATTATTTTACACTTAAACATTAAAATTTATTCTTTTTAAAGAACACTAGATTTCTGCGCTTATTAAAATATAGCTAAATTAAAACATAGTAAAACGTGTGAAAAAGAACCTGCGACTGACGGTACCCAGTTTTAAACTCACTAACATGTTGATCCATGCATAATTAATATACAAATGCATAAAAAAAGAATATATGATACATTTACACTCGCTAAGAAGAGTACTTGTCTATAACGCATTTTTTTTCTTTTCTATGCAATTCCGTCTTACTGTATAGCATTTTCCAAATTTGTAACATTTCAAAAAAAATAAAAAATCGATGTTTTGTTGAAATTCACTTGGGCCGAGATTTTAAATTTTTTTCCGGGCCGGGCTCGGGCCGAACTTTTAAGTTTCTTACCGGGCCGGGCCGAATTTTTTTTCTATGAGTCGGGCCGGGCCCTTGGAAATTTTGGCCCGTGCAGACCTCTAATACACACAATGCTTTGCAAAACCATAATCAAAACTTCATTAGTTCGGGAAATGTGAATAATAAAAAAAAAATGAGTGTAAATATTTTATTCTGCCCTTTCAATGCTATGTTGCAAATTATATTACTTTTGCCGAGGATCAAAACAAAAAAGTTTTATCTCTTACGTTTGAAAGGGTGATTGACTCATAAGAGAAGATATCTGGATTTTCCCGCAATTCGTAGCAGACACCTTCGAAAACATTAATTTGCCGTTGTATGAGATTTTTTTTTTTTTTTTTTTTTTTTTTTGGTTTATTGCTGATTTTGGATTATATACATTTAAGAGTATTTATTATTCTTTCGGAGTTAAAATATGATATTTGATGTTTATGATATTACGAAAACGTTGGTACTGTGAAACCTGCCCGTGTGACCAACTCCATTAGGCGACCCCCTCCCTGAACGACCATTTTTTTCATGGAACGAAATTTATTCCCATAGGTTCAATACTAATTTTATCTCCATTCAGAGACCATCCCAGTTGAACTCCCTCCATGAGAGACCGATTTCTTTGAAGAAAATGAAATTAATTCCGTGTTTTCCTGGTCGTTTGAAGAAGGTTTTATTAGAAAAATAATTCCAGAGAGTGCATTATTCATCAAACTTCTAAACTTAGTTTTTTCTTTTTTTTTTATCCTACTTTCCTTAACTTTCCTACTTTTCTTTTATCCTTAACTTTTAAGTTTTTAAAAACCCCTTTGTGCCTTTTTAGGCAAGGAATTTAACTCTGATTACAAATTAAGAATGATGATCAATAAACATCTCTGCCCTGTTCCGTCGAAAACTCTCAAAGAAATAGATAAAGTTATGAAGTCGTCATTATTTGTTCCCATCCACAAAAAATGCATTTATTTACTGAGCTTCGAAAGGACTTGGAAATAAAAATTATAAAATATAAAACTGTAAAATTAAAGCAAAGCTCGATGTATTCATTTTTAAAACTCTGCAGTAATTAACTTATGTAATTAACTTTTATTTTGATACTTAATTTTTTATATTTTTTCCTAAAGTGAAAAATAAATTTTAATAACATTGTTACCATTTTTCAATAATTAAAATCTAGATTTAAACATGACCTTCATTAAGAGACCACCTCTCGGAGAGACCAATTTTTATTGGAATGGTACGTGGTCACTTTAGGGAGGTTTTACTGTATATTATTTTTTTTTTAATTGTATCTAAACATTTTTCTGCGGGTTATGATTTTAAA
The DNA here is from genome assembly GCA_963932465.1 of Maratus speciosus. Taxonomy (NCBI): domain Eukaryota; kingdom Metazoa; phylum Arthropoda; class Arachnida; order Araneae; family Salticidae; genus Maratus; species Maratus speciosus. The sequence goes on from OZ010786.1 coordinate 258,322,523, forward strand.
ATTTCGCGACTGACTAATATAAAAAAAAATTAATTATAGATATTCTGCATCAGTTATTAAATTTCCTTCTATTATAAAAACATTTTCTACGTTTTTGATACAAGTAATTTTTGGCGCTAAACAATAAAACATGATATTTAAGCATTGGAATAAAATGTTTTTTATGCCTGTTTTGAAATTTATGGATAAGACTTCTTTAGTATATTTTTAAAAATGTTATTATTTACTTACATAATACAGGACTGAATATTTTTTTAAAGAGATTAATAACTACATTTTACAGTAAAATGTTTTTCAAACAATAAGAATAATTCTAATGCAGTCATTTACTTTATTTTTAAGTTTGCTTTTTTTCTATTTTCGAGGTCAATCTTTTCCTATAAAACATATAAAATCTATTTTGCTCATAGTCACAAAATACATCTACTCGAATAAAAAATTTAAATTAAATATGGCTTATCGTGTCTTTTCAATAATAAGCATTGTATTAATTCCATTTTTCAGCAATAACGGACGAAAATTAAAAATCATGATTAAGTTAAGGAATATGTTTAAAAGAAAAATATATACATATTCCAGAGAACTCAAAATTTAGACTCCATGTTCATATTAAATAAAACAAAAGCAAATCACAGTGGATAAAAAAATTACACATTCTTAACATTTAAATCCTGCTTGGAACTTATTTAAAAAAGAAGTGAATTTATTTATAAGCATTGCTTTTAAATGGAAAAATTAAAAATATTTTAGAGCAATAAGACTTTGCAAAAATAGCAATAATTTCAAGAAAAAAATTACGGTTTTATATTTAAAACAAAAATTAAAGTCAAATCAAACATTGTTAAACATATAACATCCACCTATTAAAAAGTTATTAATAAAACTAAAAGTAATAGCTTTACAGGGCATGCAGTAAAAGCAAACACGAAGTATAAGATTGGAATAAAATATTTTAGTTTATTTCTGTCAGTAATCTAATTTAAATTCGTATGTAACTTTAACTGAATTTTTCCTTAAAAGTTCAATTAGTGTTACAAACTATGAATTAAATAAATATTGCTAATAAAGTATTTTATTCCAATCTTTACCCTGCTTGTATCTATTTTCATTGCATGCCGTAAAAGAGGTGATTCTTTTAAAATGACCATAAAAGCAAAAGAAAAAAGAACCGACTACATAAAAAATGAACATTCACTCCTATGAAAGAGTGACTATTCACTCCTACCAGGAGTGTAAAACCCTGGTTCCTTTAGCAAGAGTGAATAGTCACTCTTCCGAAAGAGTGATTATCCACCCCTGTTTAGAGTGAATATTGACTTTCCAGGAGTGACTATTCACTCTTTCAGAGAGTCAAAAATTTCACTTTTGCTCAGAGTGAATAGTCACTCTAAAGAGGTTGGGCATATTTTGACTCTGCGATAGAGTGACTATTCACTGCTCCGGAGTGAATAGTCACTCTTTTTTATTTAGAGTGTTTATGATGTATTATGATACGTTATGTTTATATTTACCAACAAACTTAATTTTAAGTACATAGAGTTATTCATGTTTGTGCATGTTATGCATTTGGTATGATACAATTTTATTTAAAAAATAAAGAGGAAAGAAAACTCATGCATCAGGCATAGATTATGAAACACTTTCCAACACTGACAGAAAATTATTAAGAAATTTCTTTTATTTACACAATAAAAGGGTATATCTAAATTAGTAATTTAAAAAACACATAACTCAGTCAAAACCCATTTTGAGCGATTACTGTGCATATCCGGTAATGTGTGCGAATTCTTTCGTACTGCTCTGTAAATGATCTATAAATTTTATACATTCCACGTAATACGTTAAAAATGTGTACCACAGCGGAAAACGCATTTTCAGCAATTATCGATCATAATCAGTACGGTAACCGATTTCTTTTGTACGGCTCTGTAAATTAACGAAAAATTAATGCACTCCCTAATCTATAGAAAACGTGTTCTAGTGGACCTTGGTGATCCTTTTTTATTTCATTATGTTTCAAGTATCATAATACCTTTAAGATGCACCGCAAACAATTTTCCCTCATAGATCCTAATGTAATGTAACTATATTGTGCGTCCCTATAAACGAACTATAAATGCAACTTATTCTATATTCCGGATAAACCAAGTTCTCGACCTCAGTTATGCATATCAATTTCATTTTATTTGAAGGGTTGCAACATAAATAAAATACACCGCTAATGATTTTTAGATAGATTTCGTATGAAATACTACCTATTACATTCTCCCCTATGTTGGAATTTCTGAAAAATTTTCGCAGATCTACACCGATCATGACCCCTATAACCCGAAACCACCCTCAGTAAAAATATTTATATATATATATATATATATATAGCTCTCTCTCTCTCTCTGTATATATATAACCATTAATTAAACATAACCTACCACCATCAAAAACAGTAATATTGTGAATTAAAGCTGTAAGTATAAAATAAAGTGCCAAATAATTTATTATACGAATAATTATGGAAGAAAAAAGAAAAAAGTGGACACCGACAAATAATGGAAAAGCTTATATATTGAATTACGTTTTCAAGGGCACAGAATTCAATGATATAAGCAATATGCTTGTTTTCTGTGAGGGGAAAAAAAAAAAAAAAAAAAGCTAAAGCTAAAAAAAATTTATATATATATAACCATTAATTAAACATTACCGACCACCAACAAAAATTGTGATAGTATGAATAAGTTTACAACAATACAGTGTCCCCAAACACACTGAATGGATACCAAAAACATAATATACAAGCTGCTATGTATAAAATAAAGTCCCTTGTACTATATAACAAGAATTAATAAGGAAGAAAAAAAGAATATGGATTTCGATTAAAATTAATTGAAAAGCTTATACATTGAATTACGTTATCAAGAGTACAGAATTCAATTATATAAGCAAAATTAGTGGTTTTCTGTGAGAAAAAAGCTAAAAGCTGAAAAAAAAATTCCTGTATTCTAACGACCAATATAACAAAAAGAATATTTTCAGATGAAAACAGAATAATATTAAATGTTATGAAATGGAAAAAGCAATACAACCTTTTAAATATTTAATTTATAGCAAGGAAAAATAGTAATATTACACAAAATACGTAATAAAATCCCAGTTATTCTATCCAAATACACATCAGCACGTGGTATCCAAAAGCACGATAATTTTAAGGTTATTTTTACAGTTAAGTTAACACAGATTTTAAAACCTAATGTATACAGTTAATCTATTTTGAAATACCGTGATAAATGCATTTAAAATAATATAAATAGAAAATAATTACATAATGAGTTAATTACCTCTTAACACTTTTAAATTTTTTCTTATTTCTTAACTAAAGTAAAAAATTCCAAAACTATAAGTTTACAAAATCGCAAATAGCAAAAATTAAGCTGCACCTTGTGTTAAAAATTGATATTATTACTCTATTCGAAGCATCAGACAGAATCCAATTTAAATTTTGGTGCTGCCATCTATGATATTAACTTCAAACGATTAAGCTATTATAAGCTAATACTATCATAATATACCAACTGCTATATCCCAACAAATTCTAATATAAAAATACAATATTATATTTCATTATTCAAATAAATATTAAATAATAAATATTAAATAAATACAAATGTTAATAGAATTATTACAATATATTCTACTACCATACCCAATTAATCTATACGGAAAATTTAAATAATTTTAAAACAATAATAATATAATATAGCAATATTACACTAAATAAATTATATATAATAAATTATATATAATATATATATATATATATATATATATATAAGAAATACTTTTAAATATAAAAAATAATTAACTAATAAAATGAACAGGAAGGGGAAAAAATTGGATGTTGATATAATTATGTCAGAATCTACATTTCCCAATTGCCTAATGATAACACGTAAATTGTGTGGTTTATTTTCATATTAACCATAAAAAACTAAAGAGTATGAATTTGGGATTAGCATTCACATATAACCGATAATTAATCATTTAATACTAAGTTCAAAATTAAACAATATTAAAAAGTATAGAGGAATAATAAAAAACTAATAACCCAATTTTAATACAAACTGTAATAACATTGGTTATATCAAATAAACTTATTATAAGAACAAACAATCTTCTTGAAACACCATCAAATTTTTGATGGTGTTTCAAGAAGATTGTTTGTTCTTAGTCATTCACACCAGTTTTAACTTATTTTCTTTAAACTTATTATGCATATTATTTGTATATATAGCTCTCTCTCTGTATATATATATATATATATATATATATATATAACCATTAATTAAACAAAACCTACCACCGTCAATTATTATGAATTAAATATATATATATATATATATATATATATATATCACTTTCTTCTGGATACGATAGCTTCCCTAATTCTGCACAAATCTCTTCCAAAATGATACATAACATCAATGGTCATAAATTCTCGGTCAAGTTCGTTAATGGGAAAAATCGGACCAAGGGGTGGAAATAGGGAGGGGTTTTGTGAAAACAGAAAAAAACCCATAACTTCTTAATTTTTTTACATATAAAATCAGTTTAAAGTTTTTATTACTTCTCAAAACAGGGCCAAAAATTTATGTCACAGATCTTTGATAAAATTAAAAATGGGCTGAAGGGGCGCAGAAAATAGGATTTTTGGGAGAAAAAAAATTCATAACTTCGTCAATTCTCAAGGTATCAAATCGAATTAATTTTATTATAAATCTCCTTAATATTATCTACAACTTTCATATTGACAAGTTTTTTATAGGACCAATTCGTATCGCAAAAAAATTAAAAACGAAACCAAAAAGGGGGGGGGGGGTGAAAAAGAAACAAATCCATAACTTCGTCAATTCACAAGGTATAAAATCCCCATGAATTTATCATATATCTTCTTAATATTATCTATAACATTTATACTGACAAGTTTTTGGTAGGACTAATTCTTACAGCAAAAACAAATTAAAAATACATATAGGTTGAAGAAAAAAATCATCGTATTAAGGGTGTATTTAAATCCAAACTGGTCATTTTCAGACTCATTTTTAAATTCATTTTTGCTCTCAAACGCATCTAATTGGTAGATTCTCTTATTCAGAAACTGTATAATGTACCGTAATGGTCGGCTTTTTGATAGAAGCAGAATATATTTCAAAAAATAATGTCAAAATAGGCATTTTGAACCGAATTTCCGGAAGCGATTGTGTTTGTAATGAAAAATAGGATCCTACTGAGAAAACAATTGTTTATAAATCAAGTTTTAATTAATTGAACAAAAAGTAAAAACACGGTCGTTTATGAATCTCTTCAAAAATCACGCCAGCAAGTTTCATATTTTTTCTTTTAAAAATGAATCTGAAAATGTGCCAAAAGATTTCGACTTCTTCAGCATGGAAAAGTATTTTTTTAATACCGCTTTAACATGATTCTGATAAAACCATATCTTATATAAAAATGAAATAAAAACTCGTCAAAAGCGGCCAAATAAAATTGTTAAAGTGGGTTTATCGCTAATCATGATTTAGTTTTTGTTATTGAAATTAGCACTTACCTGCTCCTGTAGGCCGAGCCGGCAAGGATTTTTTCTCCATACTGCATGATTTAACGGAATTATTTTGTGTGTCCGTTAAAAAAGAAACTATAAATTATGCAAACTTCCTTTTCATTACTGAGCATAGATCAATAACATATACAAATTACATGGCAAACCGAGTATATTTACGAAAATTGGAGGAGGGACAGACAGCAGACAGACAAACCATAAACACTTTTCAACTATGTTAGAAAGGGCTAACAATTCAGGAAAAATACTTTCGTATGTTAGAAAGTATTAACAATTCGGGAAAAATACTTTCGAAAGTGAATTTTTTGTTTAGTCAAACTGAGGACATAAACTTAGAAACTCCATATTACTTATGACGAATATTAACCAATATATTTCTCTTTTTTTCCCTTGCGTGTGTATTAATTAAATTGAAACAAGTCATAGGCGAAAATTCTAGAAGGTTATCGAAATTTTAATTAGAATCTGAATTAACAAGACTGATACTTCAGTCAAAATCACTTATTAAATGACTTAATCAAAATTTTAATTAGAATATGAATTAACAAGACTGATACTTCAGCCAAAATCATTTATTAAAAGACTTAATATAGCTTTCTAGTTATTAGGCAGATTTCGTATAAAATACTACCTATTGAGATCGCTCTTATGTTGGAATTTCGAAAAGATTTTTGCGGATCGACACCGATCATGCCCTAGAACCCAAAACCACCCCCCAGTAAAAAACTTTATATATATATATTAGGGTGGAACTTAAGTATAGGGTAAAAAAAAAACTTTTTTGTTTTAATATGTAATAGTGAAAACTTTTTTCCTTTTTGGATGACTAAACTTTTGGCTGAAAAGCTTTTTTAAAATTAATTTGTTTTCTGGTTCCTCAAGGACGTCAAAGTTTTAAAATTTCAGTATAAAGTAACTTAAAGTAAACAACGTAGCTGTTAGCTCATATCTGCTTATATTAAGCAAATACTACCCAGAAGTCACTACGAGGAGATTGCTAAATATCGACTTCCACCCTCCTTACCCCTCTTTGTTATGGATTAATTCAATTGTATATTCAACGTACTGGCTTCTTAGGTACACTTTGTCATTACATTGCGGGAATTCAACTTTCCCAAGATAAAGCCATCTCTTGCTTAATATCTAAAGACGGTTGACGCAGCTCTTAGGACAATTTTGACAAATGTTTCCACTGTTTGAGTATGACAAGGAAAATCTAAAATTCAGGTGTATCCCCTGTTTGTACTTTTTTTTAAGTTCTTCATCCGATCAGTCCGTCAAGACAGGATCCATGTTTTTTTAGTCTATAATTTCAATATGTTCGCATTTTTTCAAGTTGCTTTCCCATTGGTCCAGAAAATCATTTAGTACTCATAGTTTTTCCAGCAAGATTTTGAAATAAGTATCTAAAAAACGTTCATTTGCATGTAATAAGCAAATTATCCATTGTAAAGTTTTTAGAGTCCTGCTTCCTTTGTTTTGACAACTCTAGATTTGAGTCCTGCATCGACGGCGTTTCTGTTTCACCCAATAAATTTCAAACTTGAAATGTCTGTGTTATTACTTTGAAAATACACCAAACTTGCAGTGGCTACATTAATATAAAAAGAAGATGTCAATGAAATACAACCAATATGTTTTGATCCTGGTTTTTGAACTAAGACCATGTGTTCTTCTTTAATGATTCTTAGTTGTACTTTTTTCCCTTTGCTTCAGTTATCATAGTGTTATCCTTTCTGCCATCAAAATAGAAACCTTCTAAAATTAACTCATTTCGTATTTCTTGTTCTTTGAAATTCTTCCTTTTCTTTTCTCTTTGTCGTCTTCAAGCCCTTCTTTCAGTTACCTTTTCTTTATTATCATTAGAAATACCCATATCTTTTAGGGTGCCATTTGCAATAATATTTGCAGCTCTGTCTAATACTCCGGTTCTTTCACCTTGTTTATTATCAAATTCAGCTTTAGAAGAACAACCGATTGAATCCTTTCCTTCTGAACTATTTTTTTTACTTGATGATCATTCAATCAAAACATCACTTTTTTGTTTTAAAATAACTTTTTCTTTCCTTGATATTTCTTTTTCCAGTCTTGATACGCATTTTTTTTGTAGTTTTATATCTGTTGATCCTATTGCCAGCACCCCATCTCTCTTTGTTCTTTTAGAAAGTGACGTTCTTGTTCTGATGCACGATAATATTTAGTGCATTTACACAAAGAAAAGTTTTTGCACGATTACCTAACATTTTGCAATTTTATATTGGATGTGGGATTATTCTTTCCAATCTTAATATTTTTCTTCATATTTTGACATTTCTTACGATAGTCTAATCATTTTTTATGATTTGTGTATCAGAAACTGTTGGAATTGTAGGTCTCAGCAATACACTTTTAATTGTATCAGCAACAGCTTTAGATATTTCAGACACAGTGTGTTCCAGATTCCATATGGCAGATTTTAAGTTAAATTAAACTCATAAATAATGTTTCACAACATCTTCATATGTTCGCCAGAGATGACAGTCTAATGTTAATTATTTTGGTTCGCAAAATACAAGACACTTCAACAATTTTCTAGATTTAATTACGTTAGCAGACATTGTCACATTTGACACCAGCTGTTAATTAAAAAATAATCCAAGAAACTGTTAACACATGCTAAATCGGACTAACTTGTTATGAGTCATAAATCAGAGACAATGAAAGACGATGCCCACTGCGCTGGCTTCTACAGAAGTCAAGTACAGTGGGGCCATCTTTTCCATGGCACTAAAATTAAATTATTCTCTGTATTACAGGACATTAACACTTCATTAATTTAATTTTGCAAAATATAAATTTAACAATAAGCTTAAAAACCTTTTCATGCAATTATTGGCTTTTATTCATTTTTTATGGAAAATCAGATGCTTTGAGGAACCGGAAAATATTATTTTAAAATTAAAAGAAAAAAATTTTCTTTTTATGGAGTTAAAAAGGAAAAAAATAATCACTATTAGAAAGATAAAATTCGAAACTTCGTTTTTTAGTTCCACCCTAATATATATATATATATATATATATATATATATATATAGAGAGAGAGAGAGAGAGAGAGAGAGAGAGAGAGAGAGAGATGTATAGATAGATAGATAGATAGATAGATAGATCTTTTCCAAACTGATACATAAAATCAAAAGGCATAAAATCTCGGTCAAGTTCGTTAATGGAAAAAATCGAACCAAGGATCTGGAAATAGAGACGGATTTTGTAAAAAACGAAAAAAACCCATACCTTCTTAATTATAATACATATAGACTCATTTTAAAGTTTTTATTACTTCTAAAAAATGGACCAAAAATTTATGTATGACAGATTTTTGATAAAACTAAAAGTGGGCTCAAGGGACGAAAAAAATAAGGTTTTGAGGAGAAAAAAATTCATACCTTCGTCAATCCTCAAGATAGTAAACCCAATTAAATTTATTATAAATTGACTTAATATTATCTACAACTTTTATATTGACAAGTTGTTGATAGGCCCAATTCTTAACGCAAAAAAATTAAAAACGAAAACAAAAAAGGGGGTTGAAGAAGAAAAAATTCCATAACACCGTCAATTCACAAGATATCAAATCCGCATGAATTTATTATATATCGTCTAAACATTATCTACAACTTTTATATTGACACGTTTTCCATAGGGCCAATTCTTACAGCAAAAACAAATTAAAAATACATCGAGGTTGACGAAAAAAATATCATATTAAGAAATGTATACAAATCCAAACTGCTTATTTTCTGACTTATTTTTAAATTCATTTTTGCTTTCAAACGCATCCAATTGGCAGGTTCTTTTATTCAGAAATTATATAATGTGCGTAATGATCGATTTTTTCATAGAGGCAGGATATATTTTTTTTAATGATGTCAAAGTCGGCATTTTGAACCGAATTTCTCGAAGCGATTGTGTTGGAAAAAAAATATATGGTCCTACTGAGAAAATAATTGTTTATAAATCAAGTTCTAATTATTTGAACGGAAAACAAAAACATAGGACGCTTATAAATCTCTTCAAAAATCACGTCAGCAAGTTCCATGCGTTTCCTTTTAAAAATGAATTTGAAAATGTGTCAGAAAATTTAGAGTTGTTGAGCATGGCAAAATATTTTTTGAATACTGGCCTTAACATGATTCTGATAAAACTAGTTCTTATATAAAAATGAAATTAAAAACTCGTCAAAAGCAGCCAGATAAAATTGTTAAAGTGGGTTTATCTCTAATCATGATTTAGTTTTTGTTGGTGAAATTAGTACTTAACTTCGAAACCTACCTCCGCCTGTAGGCCGAACCGGCAGGGATTTTTTTAGAAAATGAGGAATTCAATATTTTCACGAATGTGGAGGAGCATGGGGATGCTTGTCCATACGGAGATTTGATCCACTGCTTTTATTTATTTTATTTTTTTATTTTGTTATTTTATTGCTGATAAACGCAAGGTAGAATCATAATACAGGCTAATGTTGTTTTTCAACTATTTATATTGATAATGAAACAGAATGTTGAATTTTGCACCTCCCTCTCAAAAAGTAAGTTTTCTGTTTGCAAATCATAACCTCCTTGTTAACTGCATATTTACGAGAGTTAGAGCATGAACAGACAGGCAGACAGACAGACAAACCGAATTAATTAATCCCTTTTGAACTATGTTGGGAAAAAAATTAGATTCGAATTATGACATTTGAGTAATTTTTTTAACGATGTACAGTTTCAGATTAGAAAACACGTCACGTATGTGTAATAGTTTATTTTCTGAATTTTGTGAAGGAAATCGTTTAAACTTATTACTTGAGTATCTTAGCGGATTTTTTCTTTTTTAAAGCATTGAAAACACTTTCGAATTTGTTTTGATAATATCTCATTTTTCTGTGAACGGGAAATGCTTTACATGCATGACTGGTTAGGATGACACTTTGGGGTGACGTCTTTAAATACCAGAAAAGAAGTGCTGATAAGCGTGCTTAACGGTACATTGATTCAAGTTCGATTTCAATGAGTTTGTTTGAAAAGTGAATTTCATTACTTAAATTCTTTGTCAATTCATGCAGAAAATTTCAAGAATAAATAAATAAATTATAAGTAAAAACATGTTTTAAGGACAAGTTTTTATTATAATATACCAAAAAAGAAAAAAAAATGTTGAAGAACAATTGATGGAAAAAAAGACCTTTTTTAAAGGAAATAAATTAAATTTGCGTGTGATTTTTTATCAGTTTCTCTCTATTTTGAAACAAAGTAACTAATGCTGTCACCGCCGCTATAAATGAATTTTTAGTGAACGGGGGTCTTTCTTCGTTAATATTAAGAAACTACTGCATAAAAAAAATATGAAAATGAGTAGTACTATAGAGAAATGTTAAACACGTTGATGTAGGCAGTTTTTTAATCTAATAATTATTTTAAGAGATATTTGTGAAAGTTGGTCAAAATCGTTCCATTAAAAAAGTTTTATAGGAGCAAAAACTATGCATAGGAATTTAATTATTTTTTCTCTAGGACATACATTAGACGCTATCGGTGTGCAGTTTGCATTTATTTTTTTAATTTGACTCATTTTTTGAGGGTTTAGTTCCTTTTTAAATTCAAATTTTCAGTATTTTGAGAGATATTTTTTGCATATTTTAGACAAGGTTATTATTTTAAATTGTTGCGAATTTTAACAACAGCGCAGAGAATAACATTTCCCTCAAATTACAAATTTATTTACACGTGTTTATTATAAACAGAAAAAAAAACTTTCAAATTAGAATTAAATGATTACGTATAAGGAAAATTACGTCATAAAAACTATATTTACACGTGAATTTTAAAACAGACTTTAAAAAAATATATATAATAAATTAATTAGTATGCGTTAAAAGCCGTAAATGGAGGAAATTACGTCACATTTAAAATGGCGAAATAATAGTATCAAACAGTTTAAATTAAAAAAATATAGTTACACAAGACATTTATTTCTAGATGATCTGTCAAACTATTGTTGTCATTTCTAATCAGCGCAAATGAAAATATTTCCTTTCTAGCAACAAAAGTATTTTCACGTAAATATTAAAAAAAGAAAGAAAACTTTGGTGAAAATTACCTCACATTTAAAACAATACATTTAAAATGTCTTATTTAAAACAACTTTCTTATAGCGTTGTTAAAAAATACCGGGAGACAAAGACTCTGTTTACTTAATTCATTTTATATTAGCTTATTTCCAAACGTTTAACCGATCTTATTTAATCAAAGACGAAAAGAACCACTGGATTTCTTAACAGCAGCTGATTCGACCTTAAAATTCTCCTAATCAAAGGGAAATCCGTTTACAGGGAGATCGCCGCTGGTTATTTAGTTATAATTTAATCTTCCGTAATCTTTTTAAAGCCGATCAAATTAGCGTGATTTTAGAATCTGCAGTGTCGGAACAGGGGTTGGCGAGCGTAGCTCGTAGGAGCACTAGTGTTCTTTTTAAAAATAATAAAATAAACATACAATTTTAAGTCAAGCTTTAATGATGTTATACTATTTTAAACATATTGAAAGGATATACATTATTACTGAGGTGCAGTATAAAATGCTTAATATAGAATACGGTTGTTATAGTATTTATCGGTCATTTACAGGAACACATAAAAGAATTCTGTTACAATATTTTCTATACAATAATTGCTGGAAGTGTGATTTCAATGCCAGTATAATACTGTAAAATCAACAATTATACCATTAAATAACAATAATAAAACGTAAAATAAACCGCTATGTGTTAATTTATGTCTATGGCATATTTCTGCATTTTCATTTATAAAACGGTATACTACTGTTTATTTACGGTTTATAAATTTTATAGATCCTATACCAGGACTTCACAAAAGAATTCGAGTACATTTGAGCTTAATGACGAGAATTGCTAGAATGGAATTTTCAACTGGGTTAGGCGTTTCCTACAGGAACTACATTTTTGCATGCTATGAAATTCTACAGATCATACAAATGATTGCATGAAATGTTTTGGATATTTTTCCAGCTATCTCCATCTATGATAATATTATAAAGGACAAACGTGTCTGTGCGTAACGTTGACGTCATTTTGACGGTCACTACAACAGACAATTAAATTTAACTTTTATTAACTTTTACCGCAATTTTTTAAATCTCTAAATGCCGCGCAATTTCAATTTTTACACCGTCTAATGGGGAAAAAATTTACTTTCAGATGCAATTTGTTTGAAAACTATATCGCAATTTCTTTGAAAACTGTATCGCAATTTACTCAATTTTTATGTTTTTTTAATTAATTTTCAAGCTTGATTTTTTTTTCAAATCTATCTCTATCAAGTGCAGACGATTACGAAAGATAAATCCGTTTACGCTTAAATTAATATAAATATCTCATCATTTGATTCCAGCTTATATTCCATAATAAAATTAAAACATTCATCAATAAATAAATAAAACAATATAATAAATAAAACTCACATTTAAGACATGTTATCAATTTTCCCTACTTAATTCACTGAAATGACCAGAATCAAAGAGGCTGATTGTAAATAGCGATCTTTGGAGATTTCTTTGGCTGTTAACTTTTGACGCGAGGCCACTATTGAAATATCGCTTTTAATACATTTCAAAAGTTTGTTACAACGGATTATTGTTGTTTTTCATATAAATATGATTTTTAATATTGTTAGTGGACATTCTAAAGGTATCTAAAAAATTTTAAAAATCTATCAGAGTTATCAATTTAAGAAAAAAAAAATAGACCCGTACGAGGCTTTCTCACCGCAATGTTTGAGATTATTTCCGGATACGCTTTTTCATAAATTTTTGATTAACTGCAATTATTTTTATCAAAGATGTTTTAATGATATACACTGGCCTCCAAAAGTTAAGGTACAGGGACTAGATGTTTCGATTGTACACGGTTTGTCGAATATCTACCAACATTATTGGAGAATTGTTCTTGAGCTTCTAGGATGTAAAGAACATGTTTGATTTTATATTCCTCGGTGAAGATTTATCGGGGGGTAGAATTAGGGGGCTAATAATAAATTTAATAATAAAATAATATTTGCGATCACCTATGTAACTGAAAAGGCTGGAAATGGTTTGTCACTGTGGTAAATGACTATTTGGTTCCTGTTCAACGTCTGTATGCATTTGTGTAAGCATAGCACTCATATTCGTGAAAATCTTACCGTTTTTGTGAAAAACTCAAGCATTTTTTGTTTGTAGCATACACAGTTTTCAACCAAATTTAACACAACTTTCCAAAAACCTGACAAAGAACAGTAGCAACAGTACATTGCAATTAAAACATGAATATATTGAATATTTGATGAGATATGGGTACTTGTATGAAATAATTTTTAACTGCGCATGCGTGTAAGATTTCAAAATTTTTATTTCATAATTTGGTAGTCAGCTATTTTAAGTAACTTCTGTAAAATGTCCAGTCAAATATTGTGTAAACTCAGGAAGATATAGTGAGTTGATTGAAAAGTTGTGGAAAAACCCTTATAATAAAGCTGTTTTTAGAAAGCAACTCACTATATCGCCTTTATCTTTGTGAAATTTCTGGATATTTGACTGGACATTTTAGATAAGTTGCCCTAAATAGCTGACAACCAAATTATGAAATAAAAATTTGAAATCTTCCAAGTATGCGCAGTTAAAAATTATTTCATACAAGTGCCTATATCTCATCAAATATTCTATATATTCATGTTTTAATTGAAGTGTACTCTTGCTACTGTTTTTTGTCAGGTTTTTGGAAAGTTGTGTTAAATTTGGTTGAAAAACAAAAAACTATAAACAAAAAACTTTTGAATTTTTCACAAAAACGTTAACATTTTTACGAATATGAGTGATATGCTTACACAAATGCACACAAACGTGGAACAGGACCCAAATAGTCATTTAACGCAGTGACAAACCATTTCCAGCATTTTCTGTTGCATAGCTGATCGCAAGTATTATTTTATTATTAAATTTATTATTAGCCCCCTAATTGTTGGCCCGACTAAATCTTCATGAGAAATATGAAATCAAACAAGTTTTTACATTCCAGATGTTCAAGAACAATTCGTCAATAATGCTGGTAGATATTCGACAAACCGTGCAATCGAAAGCATCCAGTCCCTGTACCTTAACTGTTGGAGGCCAATGTATAAGTATCCTATGTCAAAATCTAGGAGATTTTGACATAAGAGGCTTGCAGAATTTTTCGAAAAATACCTCATTCATCACTGTTCTTTTAGTATGTAAAAAGAAAAAAGGATGTTAACATCAGAAATAATATATATGATGGTTTTCACTTATAATCTATAACCCGAAAAGCCCAAATCTATCCCTTACTAAAATTGAATTTTCAAATGTGTTATACGTTTTCCAAATTGTTTACTTAACCAACATCATTCGCCTATGAAACGTTGAAGTTTTGTTATAATATTCTAAATGTGGAAAGTGTTTCATAATCTACACTTGACGCATTATTCTTCTTTCTTGTCTTCTTTCTTGATTTTCTTTAAAAGTAGTAGATCAAAAATATATATATAAGGAAATTTATGTGAGAAAACTTGATATTTGTTTAAAGAACAAAACACGATTTAAAAAAATAACAGTTTTATGGTGTCAGAGTAGAAAGAGCTAATAATTGCGATTAGATTATGAAAATGATGTGTTCATTAAGTAGTTTGTAAAATATAAAATATTTACAGACGAACTCAAATGTTTGCGTAAGCATTAACATTCTTATTCACTGTAAGGAGCTTGCGAGGGATAAGGTTCTATTAAATTGAAAGTGGTTCTACTTTCTAAGCATTTTTGGGGGCACATTTCGACTAATAAAATAGATATGAAAGATTAACAGTTGTAGAAGGACTTTTTATCACATTTATAAATACATGAACTTAGAAGTAATGTAATTTGTAATGCACATTTATTTTGAAATTCCGTTCTAACGATCTAACAAATGAATGTGTAAATTAGTCACTGTTACATAAGTATATGTGTAAATTAAAAAATTACACTTTTGTCATAAAACTTACCTCTTGTAGAAAACATTTACCTGTGTATTTACATGTGTTTATCGGTTTAATGAAAGTGTGTAATTTGTTATCCCCTCCAAAACTCAAACAAGTGTGTAAATGTAGAAAATTGTACGGATTTAGCAAATTAGAGTGATAACTTAAATTTACAATTTGTTCATATTGCACCAGTATGAGTGTATTTTGCATATTACACCGAAAAATGTGTAAAAATATTACACAGTCATGCGTAAGAGCAAAATATTACATAGAAATATGCGTACGCATTTTACACAGATATATGTGTAAGAACAGAATATTACACAGGATTTTGTGCACGAATATTACACAGAAATATGAGTGCGAACAGAATATCACACAGAAATATGTGTACTTGTGTGCACTCAATAAATATCGATACCTGAAAACTTGGCTTGCATAATAGTAGTTGAATGATCAAGGTGGTGCTTTGGAAAGTTTCAGTTCCATAGTTCGTATCCCGTTTCGGTAAGTATTACTTGTTTACTGTAGATTGAATTAAATCCTTCTCTTGATGTAGACATATCTTTGAAAAGTTTTGGCTGAAATTGATAAAAAAGAAATCCTACAAAATGCGGAAATAGTACTGGCGTCACAAATTTCCGTATTTTAACGAAATTATATTTTATAGTGTATTTATTTACATTATACAGGTTCTACGCATAAATTGTGCATGCGATTTAAGGACATCAAAACAACCCTAACAGAGCGATTGCATGCAGAAAATATAATTTCAGAGGATCCTGTTTGTTCTAAATTAAAGGCACACTATTTTGTGGTATTGAAACAAACCTGCTGGAAAAAGAACAAATACACCAAGCACATGAGTGTTCTTAATGCAAATTTGTTTCGCGACCATAAAAATATTCAATTTCAAAATTTACAGCCCAAACTATAAGGTTATGTACTATGTACAGTCGTGAAAAAAAAAAGTAAACACCCCTACTAACTTCTCAACAAATCATCATAGAAGAAAGTTACTGGTACCGAACGATTGGAAATAAAGTCTACTTTTAAATTACGTACATAAAATTTGCTTAGGGGGCCATCTACATAATAAACCGAATCCAAACTTCCTTTTTTTAAATGGCAATACTCAATTTTAACAAGGTATTTCATATATTTGGTTCAAACTATGCCTAGACACCAAATTTCAAGTCATTCGAATGATAAGTTTTTGAATTGCAAACATTCAAAATTTAGTCTTCTAATGTTAAATTACATTTTCATATTTTTATTTATAACTTCTGAAATTGTGATCCTAATTTTTTAATTTTTTGTGTAGCAATAATACTAATATACCCAAGCATAAATACGTTGAACTTGCAATTTTTATAATTGTCTGATATGAATTATGAATTATGAAATTGATATTAAAAAAAATTAGGGATTCCAACCTACAATTTTTTTTGGTGGATTCAGATTTATTAAGTCCTGCTTTATGGAAATCCAAAATTTCACATTTTTCTTTCAAGTAATTTTCAAATTATGCTTAAAAAACGGCAAAATCATGGTTTAAGGGGCCGTCTATGATCGAAGTGACTAAATATTTTGAAATTTCTTATGCTATCCTGTAATCTAAAAAGCTTAATTGACTGTTTAAGGTGCCTTGATCAAGAAAGGATGTCTTTCGGTTAACAATCGAGTTCTGAACTTCAATTTGGATACAGCCCTTAAAATACGCTCGTTTTAAAATAATTAATTTCTTGGAAACTTATGGTACGAATTGCATAAAAATTTGTTTTTAGACTAATTGAAGAGTGTAGAGTTCATTTATGCTGTCAGAATTGTTACTGCTATTGAAAAAAAACAAAGTTGTGGTTTATTTTAATATGTAGATGACCCCCTAAGCAAATTTTATATACATCATTCAAAAGTAGACTTTATTTCCAATCATTCGGTACCGGTAACTTTCTTCTACGATAATTTGTTGAGGAGTTAGTAGGGGATGTTTACTTTTTTTTCCACGACTGTACATAAAATGCATCGTTTGTGTACTATATTACACAGATATATGTGAACTCATGCGCAACTTATACGTTAAACTGTGTATTTCTGAGTTATCTCATAACTTTTTACACACTTAAGCCGCTCAATGTGTTATTGAAATTGGCACACCAGGCGTATATTTGTATTATCACACACCACTTTACACATATAGACAAACCGTTTTTGTATAATCAGTATACCTGTTTTCATGTGTAAATTTACGGATATATTTTTTAGAGTGAAGTAAACGGTGATGATACTTTCTCTTTGTATTTCGATGAATTGATTATATTTTTTCTTAGTACGGTAAACGGGGTACAATAAAAAAAGTAATAAGACTATTTAAGTCATAAAAAAAGAAGAACACAATAAATAAAATGAGAATAAGATATAGATATAGATATAATGAAAACAAAACAATTTTTTTTTCCTTTTAAAGACTCATTTTCAAAATTTTTGAATGTGCTAATATTTACTTCTGAATTTTACAAACATATTAAAAATTTAAAAACCAAAGCACTTTTCAATTTTTTGATAAAAAGTAAATAATAATCTATTTATATAAAATCAAAGTCTCTGTGTGTCCCTCACAATTCCGGTACGACCGCTTCATTGTAATGAGTAATTGTTGAAAATTAGTAATGTAGGGTTACCATAGTAGAGCCAAATGTTGACCAACTTTGCAAATTATCTCCAAGTTTGACGAAATGTCGCCAAATTTGGCGACAAAAATAAGTTGCCATATATGAAGCCAACTTGGCGATAGCTGACTTATTTGGCGAAATTCCCATTTAAAACCATCAATATTTCATAAATGAGATCACCGCAATTGAATTTAAACTCCGCGCTTTTAAGGGGGATTTTCAAAATCTATGGGTGGAAATACGAAGTGTAACATGCGAAAATGTACGTATTTACATCCTTTACATTTCTTCATCCCGATGCTACTAATAACGTAACAGCCAATAGACGGCGCTGTATTGTCTGAGCTCCTCACGGGTCGAGTTTAATGTGCTTTAGGTACTATTCCAGTATAGGAGCCTTGGCAAGAAATAGAAAATGAAATTTGGCAACATATTATCTAGAAACTTATTCACTGTTTCATAAACGCAAGCTCTTTTTCAATATTTATACAATTTATTTAATATAAAGAAGCCATTTAACTATTTTTGTATTCTATCTGAAGTAAATTGTAATAAAAATAAACAACAATAATCACAGCTAATCACAGTTATCACAGCTGTTTATATCATTTGGGGGAAAAATCTCACTTCTGAAGTTCAAATTATGACAAACTTTAAAAAAGTACGCCAAGACCTCTATACTGGAAAAGTACCGCGGTTTATATAGTTGGATGCTAAAGTTAAATTCTCGGTATTTTTCCACTGTAGAGGCCTTGGCGAAGAAGGAAAATTGGCAACATATTTTTTGGCAACCAATTCGCTGTTTCATTTCATATACACACGCATTTTTTTTCAACATTTATACAATTTATTTAGCATAAAGAAGCCACATATCTAATTTTATAATATAGACATGACCTGTAATCCGCAAAAAGTCTCAAATCCGCAAAACACTTGGAACCAAGCTGTGCGGATTAGTGATCTTCTACTGTATTACAATTTTTCATAGATGAGTTTCGTTTTTAAAATCTGTTATCTTCATCTATGTCATGTTCTTCCACATTTGTTGCATATATCTTCATATCTCATATTCTGTCATTTTTGACGGGCTATCTTTCTAGTAATAATAATAATAATAATATCTTATAAAAAACTGAAAATGTTTTTAAAAACTGGTAACGATAAATTATAATAGCCAAAAAGATAATTAAATATATATATATATATATATATATATATATATATAATAAAAAATAAAAAATAAAATTTCCCCCGAATGCTGAAACATTTCTTGGACATTTTATTACGATTTTTGAATCAATTTCTTACAAAATATCTTGTTGAATATTTACGTGTTATTTCAATGTTATATATACTTGAAAATTACAATCTTGTTATAAAATAATAATCATTTTTCCTTGCGTAGTTATATTTCAAAGGATCGCTGTCTTTTAGATCAAAGAGTATTTATTCATTAAAACAGCTGATGAGATTGGAAGATATTTCGTGCAATATTTATATGAAATTTTTGCTTGAGCGATTCAAGTGAGTGAGAAAATATGTTATATGGTTAGACAAGATGTATTTCTAATATTATATGAAAAGTTTAGAAATAAGAACAAATGAAGAAAAAAAATTAAAAAGTTCCTAAATGCTGAAACATTTCTTTAAAATTTTAACTTGTGTTTTTCTGTAGCCTTTTACTAGTTATTTTGTTTAATACTTACATATTAATTTTCTGGTATCTTCACCACCCCCTCTCCAAATTTTAATGTTAAAAAGTACTTGAATACTTCGGAAAAGAAAAATTATGTCGTATATAACTCCAATTAATATTTTAATTGCCTATTCCAAGAAAAACATTATAGACATAAATAAGTGGTATCTTTTTAATAAATCTTTGTAATATTCCAAATGTGCCATGTCTTTTCCCTAAAATTTTATTAATTAAAACAGCTAATGAGACCAGAAATTCTTCCGTGTAATTTTTGCATGAAATTCCACATGATTAGTTTAAGCCTTTTTATTTTTCTAGAAAATTTTATTTTAAAAGAACTAGGCGCAAAAAAATATAGAACATTAAATTTATCTGAGTAAATGTGATATTTGTTTTAAAAACAAGGCATGTTTTTTAAAAAGAATAGTTTTATTTATTTATTTATTTATTTATTTCCTAAGTGGGACAGAATCACCAGACCTCAAGGGTCCGATGTAGACTCTATTTGCCCCACCCGGAGTGCTCCCCGACACGCGGGGATTCGTTAACATAAATAATAATAATAATAATAATAGTAATATGTACAATACAAGCTCCTCCCGCCGGAGCACAGGCTGCTCCCTCGCGACAAGGGGCGGGTGAGCAGAATGGGTGAGCGTGGAGTGTGCTGGATCACACAAAAAGTCCAGTTAATTGTGGAGGAGTAGCCACAAGGTTGTGGGTAAGTTGCAGCACCATGCAGGTCTATGAGGTGAGGTTTGTTAGTTCCATTTGAAATTTATAAATTCTATTTAATTTGCCTATAAGAAGGGGTCTTGTTAGAATATTGGAAAGCCAATTTTTGGAAAGGATGCGGGGGCGTTTAATATGCCAGTCTTGGGTAAGTGTGCAGTGATAGTAGCTATGTTCTGGAGAGCCGACCTCGCCACACTCGCAGAAGGGGGTGGCTGCCCGATAGAAACGTTTCAAGTATTCTTTGAATGGTCCATGGCCAGAGAGGAATGCTGTAGTTGCTGGTGAGAGAAAGTACATTTCTCTTGACACTATACGTATGAGATCGTATGTGTATCTACCTTTGGTAGACACACCCCAATAAATTTGCCACTCTGAGATGATTTTTTGATTCAACCTTCTGCGAATGTGTGAGGGGGGAAGGGGAAGGGTAAAATCTATTGATGTTCTAGCCGTTGCTTCTTTAGCCAACCTGTCAGCCCGCTCATTGCCCTCAATGCCAATGTGGGCCGACACGTGACCCAGGGCGACTTTGTGTATGAGAGAGAGTAACTTAATTTTTATGTCAAGGACTAAAGGGTTCTTAGTTCTGTGCGCGAAGATTGACTGTAAGCCTGAAAGACTATCACTGTACAGCCTGGTGAAGGAAGGAGGTTGGGAAGAGATCCAATCTAGTGCCCGCAGAATCGCAAAAAGTTCTGCTTGGAATACAGAGTTATCATCTCCGATTCTACAGGCCCATTCATGGACCACCACATCGTTCCGCATGACGCAGAATGCTGACGCCACGCCCGATTCCGTGCGGGATCCATCAGTGTATACGATTGGGACTCTTGAGGGTACAAATGAATGTTTAGAAGGGTTGACTTGCAGTTGATATTTCTTTTGCAGGATGCAGGAACCAGCTGCTGACTTTCCTTTGTATGTCTGTTTGTGGAAAATGCGCGTCTTGCGTTTGTTTGTGATCGAGGTGAAGGATTCTGTTTTTGGTGTATTCATAATTTAGTGTTATTTTTATGGGAGGGATACCCGTAAGTACTGCGAGCGCGTCTGTGGAGATTGTTTTATACCCCCTCGCCATTCGTAGTAGGAACATCCTTTGCAGCGAGGGAAGTTTGTCCTTGACTCTATTGGTGAGGTTTCCTCCCCAGACGCCCACGCCGTAGAAGATGATCCGTTCCACAATTGTGTGGTACCACATTTTTAACATGTTGAGCTTAATGCCCCAAGATTTAGATGTTAATTTGCAACTATTATTGTGAAGTGTTAACTTAAGATTAAATTATGGGAATAATTTAATGGCATGTGATGGTTTGTACTAAAGGTATAGCGCCTAGAATAAATAGTGTGGAAATCTCTTATTCAAACAGCGCTAAAAATTTGTATCCCTTAAATGTGCAAAGATGCTGAAATCCAATGAGCCGATCGCAGCGACATCTGCGGTATCTTTTCAAATTTCAGTGTAAACATCGTATTATTACAGCGTCTAGACCAGCCATACTTAACGTGCGTCCCGCGGGCCGCCTATGGCCCGGCGACGTTTTATATGCGGCCTGGGAGACATAATTATTAATTCATATTTATACAATTAATTGAGATGCGCATAAGAAAGCAAATTGAGATGTCCAGCGTTGTTTTATATTTTTTCATAAGAAGATAAAATCTTTTCTCTTATTTATAATTAACTTAAAGTTATGTTAAAAGCCGTTTCCTTAGTCAAAAGTTCTTTTTTCATGTAGTCCTACTTGTTCTACAGTGATGTATACATTTCTTAATCTTTAACAATAATCAAACACCATTCATATTATATTTTCACTATATATTTCTAAAATTATTTTTTTTTCATTGAGCAAAAGATGGATTTAATTAGAGAAAATCTCCTTAGAAATTCTTACATTGTTATAATATTGCGTTTCATACTTATTAAAATACAGCTAATACTACTTCTTAGGGTTGAACTTTTGTCGCGGAAAAAATTGGCACCGAAAACATTTTGCAACACTATTGTCAACCAGCAAACTTTTCAGCATATTTCTGCAACATTTGCAATAGAAATCTACTACAAAGTTTTATTATTTGGAAACAGAGTTGTTAATTTTTTTTGGTAATATTTTCTCCTCGAGAAACTTTCAATCCTAGTGATAATATTAACTTCGTTATATTACAATGTTATACTACTTATGTTACTTTAATTACAGTTTTTTAAACCTTTTAAAAGTGTGTTGCGGCCCGCCTAAAGTCGAAAAATTATGTTTGCGGCCCGCGAGAAAAAAAGATTGAGTATGGCTAGTCTAGACCCAAATCGCCTTGGAGTTTTAGAAAATATCCTACAGATGTCGCTGCGATCGACTCTTTATACTTCAGCATCGTTTGACATTTAAGAGAACCAATATTTTAGCACTTTTTTAAATATTACTGCGATAGCCGATTACCACACTGCATAATCTAAGTGCTAAACTGGGGAACTCTGCCCCCTAGGAGCTACGCTCGCCGACTCCCTTTGAGAAACTGCAAACTCTAAAAATACGGTAATTTGATCGGCTTTAAAAGATTGCGGAGGATTGAACTATAATTAATTAAGGAATTTTAAGGCCGGATCAGCGTCTGTTAAACATCTATTGACTGTTGTCATGTTTGATTAAATAAGATCAGTTAAACATTGGAAAAAAAGCTAATATAAAATTAACTATGTAAACAGAGTTTTTGCCTCCTGATATTTTTTTAACACCGCTATAAGAAAATTGTCTTAAATAAGACATTTTAAATCTCATGCAATTTTCACATAAGTTTTCTTTCTCTTTTTAGTATTCACGTGAAAATACTTTTGATGCTAGAAAGTAAATACTTTTCGCGTTGTTTTAGAATTCACAACAATAGTTAAAAAGATCATCTCAAAATATGAAATAAATGTCTCGTGTAAACATATTTTTAAATTTAAACTGTTTTGCAATATTATTATATGGTCATTTTAAATATGACGTAATTTCTCCTATTTACTGCTTTTAACGCATATTAAGGAATTTATTATTTTAAAGTTTTCTTTCTTTTTTTAATATGCACGTGAAAATAATTTTGTTGCTATAAATGTAATATTTTATTTGCGCTGACTTATAATTGGCAATAATAGCTTAAATGATCATCTAGAAATTTGAAATAAATGTCGCGTGTAAATATATTTCTAAATTTCAACTGTTTGGCAATATTATTATCTGGGCATTTTAAATATGACGCAATTTCCTCCATTTACGACCTTTAACGCATATTAATGAATTTATTATTTTTAATTTTTCTTTCTCTTTTAATATTCACATGTAAATATAGTTTTTATGTCGAATTTTCAATATTTCCCTGCTTTTAATAGGTAATTCTAATTCTAATTTGAAAGGTTTTTTTCCTGTTTATAATAATCACGGTATAAATAAATTTTTAATCTGAAAGAAATATTCTTTGCGCAATTTGACAACTGGCAACAATATAAAATAATAACCATTTCTAAAATATGTAAAAAATATCTTTCGAAATGCTGAAATTTTGAATTTAAAATGGAAATAAACTCTCAAAAGATTAGTGAAATTAAAAAAATAAATGAAGTCTGCACACCGGGAGCTTCTAATGTATGTCCTTCGAAAAAATAATTAAATTCCTATGTATAATTTTTTCCTATAAAACATTTTTAATGGGACGATTTTGACCAGCTTTAACATTAAAAATCTCTTGAAATCGTTCCTCTATTTAAAAACTGCTTCAGTGTGTTTATCAAGCATTTCTCTATAATACTATTCATTTTCATATTTTCGCGTGCAGTAGTTTTCTTAATATGAACGAAGAAAGACCCTGCGTCACAAAAAATTCATTTACTGCGGCGTTGATAGCGTTACCTTTTTTTTTTTTTTTTTTTTTTTTTTTTTTAATAGACATATGTAAAATATCAAATATTCACAGAAAACTCGAATATTTATGTACATTGTAACGTACTGGTTTCGTTCGTTGTAAGATGTCTGTTAAAGATAAGACATTATTAAATATGAAATTGTATACAAAATTATTCTGATTGCAAGGATTTTCTCGTAAAATATTTCGAGTAGTAAAATCAATCTGAATGAATTACTTAGGAGAACTTTCCATCAAATTTATGTGTACATAAATATAGAACTCAGGCAAAATTTATGATAAGCATTATATTAAAATTTAGTTGAAGTAAATGGTGACAATAGTTTTGATGTGTATATTTTGAAATGAATTTATTAGATTTTTCTTAGCCCGCTAACCGGGATATAATAAAATGTAAATAATATAATATAAATATAAATAGAAGTAAACATAACATAAATCTTAACAAAAATAAGAACATTTAATAATTAAAATTTGATAATCATAAATAAATCACAAAGGAAAACAAAGCGTGAGCTTTACATATTTTTTAAATAATACAATTCTTTTTTATTATTATTTGCAACTTCTAGTAGTTTCGTTTGAATTACATTATCATTATAAAAACGCAAAAACTAAAACACTTTTCAATTTTTTAATAAAAGAGGAAAAAAATTATTTATAAAGAACAGAAAAAAAGATAAAACTTGTAAAAATTAATCATATTAATTGCAAAGGTAAGGAAAAAAAGAAATAAAGATAAAAAGATATCCGTAAATTCAGAAATATTTCTTCAATATTTTAATGTGTGATTTTAAACAAAGTTCTACTACCTACTTTGTTGAATACTTGCATGTTATTAAACTTGTTGGCACCAACCATCCCATATTTTTTAATGATTTAAATAATTATTAAAGACCTATATTACTGCACTATATTATTTTATTATTATTATTATGTTGTATTAATATTGTATCAGAGTATTTAAAGCTGACTAATATTTACATATAGAAAAATTATAGTCCCATTATAAAATAACGACCCTTTGTCTTTGCGTAGTCAGATTCCAAAGGTTTAGTGTCTCTTACATCAAAGTGTCTATATCATCAGGGAGATAGAGCACTCTACTCTACCTTCATGATATCATAAAGCAAAATCATCTACGTGAGTACCGCTAGTGTCACATTGATGGTGGCAACGATCCGATCGGTAAATTTAGTTTTATTGCAACTTTTTAAACTTTTAAATATCGCACATCTTCAAAGTTTACGTCGTCGAATAGAAAAAAAATGTACTTTTAAATATAGTTTGCATGGAAACTGTATCTTAATTTACTGATTTTTTATGATTTTTAAAACAATTTTTAAGTATGAATATTTTAAAATTTGTGTGCAACCCAGTTATGGAACATTAAACCATTTTACCTTAAAACAATGTACATTATTCAGCATTTATTTGTTTCCGCGTAATATTCCATAACTAAATTGCCAAATGAAATTTAAACTTCGCAAATGCATAAATAAGTAAATAAAACACGGATTTAACAGCTATGTAAATGAACTATGGGTTGGATTGCCTGGTAAAATTGAAGATTAAGTGCTTCGGAAAATTTACTTTGGACCAGTCAAAATACAAATCCTCTTCCCCCTATCTTAGTATGCATCAAAATAAACACCATATTGGTCGTGGAAGAAACCTAAGATACAGATTTCGCTTTTACTGCAATTCTTTTTAACGTCTAAATATCGCACAATATGAATTGTTGCACCATTGAATAAAAAAATAATGCACTTTCAATTTGTTTGAAAATTGTATCGCAATTTACTGACTTTTATGGTTAAAAAAATAATATTCAAGCATGATTTTTTTGTTGTTGTTGGGGTTTTATCTGCGTACAAAGCCAATTACGGAAGACGAACACGTGCGCACTTAGAGCAATGTAATTAAATGAGAATTTGTTTGGTTTCGTGTAATATTTCATAACTAAATTGCCGAACTAAATATAAACTTCACAAGTCTATATAAATAAAAATGTAAATGTTCGTTTGTACAAAATCTTAAATCTAAAGTTCTTCACTGATTGCGTTGCATTCGAATACGCGCGTTTTTTAATGTACCTATTATGAACCTCGCTCCCCCTCCCCCTATTCCCCACCCCGCCAGGGGGTTCTTTATTATTTTTTTCCGACACACATTATGTGGTATATCATTAGAAAGCCCTTTGACCACTCTTTCATATTATGCACCTCCCTCCCCCCTTACTGAACTACCCCTTAGTTACTGCTTACTGGGGCACATTACTGAAATATTTCGTAAGTATTTTTTATGCTTGTTTTTTCTTCGTTTTTTAGTTCGTGTATTTTCCTTTTTTAATTTTTTACAATTTTATATGATTTTTTTTAACACTCCTTCTTCTTCATTTTCAGTGCAATCGATCTGGTTTAGTTCATCCAAATAATGACTTGCAGAAGAACAAACGTAAGTCGTCGTACTCGCGAAGCTGAAGCAGTGCAACGAGTAATTGCAAATCAAACTGCGAAAGAACGGACATCAGCGAATGAGCGAAACAGACAATAAATGGTGCAAATACAAATCGAGAAAGCAGCAGAGCGACGTGCAGCCAGACTTGACGATGCACGATTGTGAGCACGACGAGCGCGTTCTACAGTTTCAGATTTGCTTCGTTCTCAACAGAACGAACGCGACAGGCTGAGAGTGGCTGAAAGACGTCAAAGAAAAACAGCAGATAAGCGTCAAACATGTTCAGTGCAATGATGAACGCAAACATGACTCACCAATCACGCGATTACAATCGCCTTGCATTCCTGTACAACCCATATGGTGATTATAGTTTGATCTCTCTCCGGCATGATCTCATCGGCACTATGACTGAAGCGAATCCTTATTGAGAGCTTTTAATGGGGAAACGATAGAAATTCGTTAAACTGCTTCAACTTGGAGAACTTTACTCCTAAAAATTGTTCTTGCGAGATATATCGCCAAATTAGACTTTCGTATCTTACATCAGGAAATACAACTCATGCTTCCAAATGACGTCGTTCGCAGAAATTCTAACAGCTCAAATCATGCCAACTTTCAACGTGAAAGGACAAATTTATCATAAAGCCGGCTCCCTGCTTACGTTCTCATATAGTCAACATAAATTTCTGCAAATGTATTTCATCGGTGATAGCAATGATGAATTAATTGCACGCTGAAAACGATGGATATCCTTTATACAGAAGAAGATCAGTAAAATATGACGGTACATTAGTAACCATACAAATGTGAAACGGTGACATCGAAGTAAATAATCTGTGGGTTGTTCCATATTCACTTTTACTATCGAAAAAAATACAAAGCGCACATTAATGTGGAATACTGTAGCTCCATTAAATCGATCAAGTACATTTGTAAGTACGTAAATAAAGGAATCAACATGGCAGTTTATGGCTTGCAAACAGAAAGAAGTGAAGGAATGCGGTCATAAATATCGATGAAATCGTACAGTATCATCCTGGTAGATATGTAAGCAGCAATGAAGTTGTATGGCGAATTCTTTTGTTCCCCATACTTGAATAAAGTCCAGCTGTTGTTCACTTAGCAGTACATCTAGAAAATCGACAACGCGTTTATTTCACAGCTCCAAATGTGCAACAAATAGCCCTAAATTCCCCGGCTATAACTTTAATCTCTTTCTTCACGTTATGTCAAAATGACTCGTTTCTTAAAACACTGCTATAGTCACAAGCGCCTACGCATTACACATGGAATGCGAGCACAAAATAATTTGAACGACGAAAATAGGAAGAGGACAACCTGGTATATTCAAAGAAACTACGATAAGCAGAATATACACCGTGCATCACAATCAAGATGAATGCTTCTTTCTTCGACTGCTGTTCGTAAATTAGCCCGGTTCGACAGCTTTCCAACAACTGAGAATTGCCAACGCCGTTACACATGCCAATTTCCGCAGTGCATCTCAAGCTCTGAATTTATTGGAGAACGACCGATACTTGATGCATACATTAATTACGGGTACAACACGTCACATCCAAATCAAATTCGTGCATTGTTTGCAATCATATTGATCGCCTGCTCTCCTTCATCTCCAGCAAAATTATGGGAGAAATATAAATCGCACATGGCTGAAGATTTTCCGTCAAAATTCAAATATGAACATGAATTTCACAGCAGAAATCTACAACGAAGCGTTGATAATGATTGAAGATTTGTGCTTAGAAATCACGAACAAAGTTCTCAATCAATTGAGAATGCCATCACCGAATTGATCTGCAGCTGCTTCGTTCGATGTAAAATTGCGTCGTGAACAAAATTAAAACACGCGTGATCTATTGTCGTATGTGCAATCAAATATTCCCAAGCTAACGCTTGAGCAAAAGGCATTTACGATAAAATAATGCAAATTGCCAATAACGGGGTTGGAGAAAGATGCTTGGTTTGGGAAGATTTGGGAAATAGGCAAAACGTTCTTATTTAGATTGTTTCTGGCAGCAACTCGATCCCGAAATGACATGGCTTTAGCTCTTGCATTGTCTCGAATAGCTGCGACATTGCTATCAGATAGAAGAACTGTTCATTCCGCTTTGAAATTGCCATTGAACACGCAATTCATTGAAACTATCATGTGTAACACTTCCAAAGCATCCGGCATGGAAAAAGTATTGCAGAAATACAAAGTTATTGTTTGGGATGAATGCACAATGGCGCACAAAAAATTGTTCGAGGCTCTTGATCGATCATTGCAAGGTTTGAGTGGAAACATCAGACCATTTGAGAACGCATTAATATTGCTTGCAGGAGATTTCAGGCAAACATTACCTGTAATTTCTCGGTCAACACCAGCGGACGAAATAAATGCTTCTCTGAAATATGCTACTTTGTGGCTACACGTAAAGACGTTAAAATTAACTACAAATATGTGTGTCCAGCTACAAAACGATCGATCAGCCGTGATATTCTCAAATCAATTGTTGGAATTTGGGAACGGTAAGGTGCTGGTTGATCTGACCTCAGGACGAATTTCATTGCCACATAACTTCTGCAATTTAGTGAAGTCAAAAGAAGAACTGGTTAAAAAATTATTTACCAATATTCAAACCAATTATAAGAATCACGATTGGCTGAGTGAACATGCTATTCTTGCGACCAAGAACAAAGACGTCTACGAACTTAACAATATTATTCAGTCTGACATTCAAAGAGAGGCAGTCCCATACAAGTACGTCGACACCGTTGTGTAAGTAGATGAAGCGGTTAATTATCCAACAGAATTTTTGAATTGACTCGATCTGCCAGGGAGCCATCGTACGTAGTGCCATTGAAAATCGACATGTCAATTCACATGTTGCGAAATATCCACCAGCCAAAGCCTTGCATCGGCACGCTGCTTGCAGTAAAAAGATTAATGAGCAACATCGTAGAAGCAAAAATCTTGAGATGATCTTTCAAAGGTGAAGATGTTCTCATTCCTTGCATTCCTATGTTTCCAACGGACATGGCATTTCAATTTAGGAGATTTCACTTCCCAATTTGATTGGTGTTTGCAATCACAATCAACAAGGTTCAGAGCAAATCTTTAGAATTCTGCAGTTTAGATTTAGGCACGGATTGCTTATCACACGGACAATTATATGTTGCGTGTTCTAGAATCGGCAAACCAGACAAATTGTATATCTGTACAGACAATGGAACAACAAAAAATATAGTATACTCACAAGCACTGGGAAATTATACATGTTAGAAACGAGCGCTTTTTCTTTTCTTTCTTTTCCATTTAAACAGACTGAGCCACAGCAACCCGTTGACGGGTACTACTAGTAAATAAATAAAATACGAATGTAACCATTGAACAGCACTCTTGAACACTGAAATAATCAGTATCACACAGGTTGTACGATTTTCATCTAAATTCTGTTCACCGGACAATATATCAGGTATCCTAAACATGTTAGCTGGGATTGAACCGCTTAGTATCAATTAAAACAACTAATGAGATTAAAATATCTTCCATGTAACTTTTGTATGATATTCCAAATATTTTTTTTTTCTAAAATCTCTGTTTTAAAAGTTATTGTGTATTTTGTGACAAAAAAAAAAACAACAAAACAACATGAACTTTAAAAATCTCACTGTTTTTCTTAAAAGTCAACAAAAAGAATAATATAGATGTTACAAGTTTTAAAAAATATACATTTTATTTAAAATTTCTCAGCACTTTCGGCCTGCAATTCCCGCGGTCATCGTCAGAGAATATTTTTATTATTAATTGCAGTTCCATTCATACAAATACGTCACTTTATTAGAAGTGGGAGAGTCTATAGCAATTAAAGTAGCTGAAAGTAGAAGTTGCTGTGTCTTGGATTGAACTTATGTATAGAAATATATTTAATTGCCTTTCTTTCTCTACATAAGTTCAATCCAAGGCACTGCTACTTCTACTTTCAGATACCTTAATAATTATATAGACTTTCCCATTTTAAACAAAGCAACGTATTTGTATGAATGGAACAGCTATTAATAATAAAAATATTCTCTGACGCGGGAATCGCAGGCCGAAAATACTAAAAAATTTTAAATAAAATGTATTATTATTTTTTTTTTACTTATAACATTTATATTATTATTTTGTCGCCTTTTAAGTAAAACAGCAAGCTTTTTTTTTTAGTTCATAGTGTGTATTTTGTGATTCAATCAAGGTGGAACATTTCAATTCGTCTTACGATTTCATTATATATTATTTTTTACTTACCCATCATACGTAGTATAGGGTAAATCTTGTAATCGTTTTGAAAATCGAAAAAGATTTTTTGACTGATTTGCATGTTTCAGACAGTGGAGATTCCGAAAAACATATTTTTATAAAAAAAAAATTTCCCGTCCGTCTGTACGTGTGTACGTCTGTAAATGCTCTATCTTCCGAAGAAATTGAGATAGAGACTTGAAATTTGGTGTGTACTTAGGAAGTAATAATGGAAAGACGCCTATTGAATATCAGTAACCTCGATTATCCGGAAAAAAATTTCGGAATCTCGAAATATTCGTTCTGATAAAAGGTATACAAAAATTTTCGAAGTTGTTTATTTCGAAGAGTGAATATAAAAGACAATAAAAAAAACATAAATTTTGCATCAAGAATGAAGTCGATCGGATAATTAGTTGCCGAGATATTTGTAATCCTATTTTTCACACTCTTCGATTTTTCATGACCCTGTATTTCATTCAAATTTCAATTCAAAGATATATTTTGATTGGAAATGAGACGCTTAATCCGACGCAGTAAACTGTTAGTTTATATGATTGTAATTTTCTAGTTACAGGGATGTTTCTTTTACGCAATTCGGTGCTACTCAATTATCCCGCCGACCAAAACACTATTGCCAAACTATAAGATTAAATGCCAATAAATATTAAGCATTTCATGCTTCTCCATACCTATAAGTGGGGTTGCGATAGGGGAGACCCTGTTCTGTCGCCAAATGGCGTTAAGTTTGCCACCAACTTGGCGATATATCACCAAATTTGGCGACTAATTTTGGCCGCCAAAAGTGACGGCAAATTGGCGATATCTCTAATATTTCACCCAAATTCCCATAGTCTTCCATTGTAAACCAATAGTGTTTACTTGCTTACAGAAAATCAACAAATTGAGGTATTTTAATGCAACAATAAGTAATATTAGCTTAAAGGATTATATTAATTATATTTAAGGGAACCCAGCTAAATTGAATTATGAATAAAAGTAACATGATACAACGCTTAGCATATATCACATGTTTTATTTTCATATTTTATATTATGTATATCCATGATGCGTAAGTATTATGGTGGCCCCCAACGACTAGTTTAGTTTCGTTTTTAAAATTTTGTATAAAACATGAAAATAAATAATTTATGTGAGAAAATGTGATATTTGGTTAAACAAGAAATGTTTTTAAAAATAATAATTTTATAGTGTGAGGGTAGAAAGAGCTAAGAATTGAGATTAAATTAGGGAAATGATATTCTCACGTGTATTATGTAAAATATCAAATGTTTACAGACAAACTCAAATATTTAAGTAAGCAGTAATGTACTGATCTTATTCATTGTAAAACGCCTTCTGGATAAGGCTATTAAACTTTATATTCTATAGAAAGAAGTTATGCTTGCTAAGATCTTCTCGTAAAATATTTCGACTAATAAAATGGATATGGATGAATAATTTACAAGAATTTTCTATCAAATATATGCGTACAGAGACTTATCCACGCAATTTATGATAGGCATTTATTTTTCAATTCAATTTCATGTAAACGGTGTTGATAGTTTTAATATCTATTTTAGATGGATTTGTTAGATTTTATTTATTACAATTCTTCCCAGATTCGTCATTAAACTTATCTAAAGTATAAATAAAATATAAAGTTATGTATAGATACATAAAATAAATAAATTTGGCATAAATCGTAAAAAAAAAAGTATATTATGGTAAATAAAGTAGGAGTAATATATAAACATAAGTAAATTAAACATAAATAAATAAAATGTTAAAACAGTCTAATTTAGTTTTGCACGATTATAAATAATTTAATTCTAAGGATTAATTTTTTATATGTTTTTATTTGGTAATATTTCATTTTGAATTTTATTAACTTAATAAAACTACAAAAAACTTAAAATGTTTTCAATTGTTTTATAAGATGTAAAAATATATCATTTTAAATATAAGAAAAGGAGTTTTTTAAAGACATAACAATAAATTATAAATAAATAATAATTATACAGTATGAATTAAAAACATAACAATAACTTATAACCAAAAACTTTAGAAATGACAAAAAAGTACAGAAATGGAAATAAAAAAATCCCAATGCTGAACATGTATTGAACATTTTAACATACGTTTTGCAGTAGTGTTTAACAAAATATTTTGTTGAATATTTACATGTTATTTCATTTTATGGTATCCCCCGCTCCCCTGATTCTTGGTGCTGAAAAAATACAATAAATATTTCCGAAAAGCAAAATTATGTGGTGTATATCGAGTGTCCTAAAAAGGACCGACTGATTTTAAAATTCAATAACTTGCAAATGGTGATAGTTATTTAAAAAAATTTTGCAGGAAAGTTACGTATGATGTCAGGTATTTTTGTGACTCCCAGTTTTAGTTACAAATAGCAACGGTAGATGGTGTTGCAAGCAATAGGCGCGAAATCCAGTCTCGCTTTTTTGGCCTCGCTCTTCTACCATGCGAAAAAAGGAGATTAAAATGTTTTGAATGGATCCCGAAGTACCAAAAATCTGATCTGTAATTAGTACATACTTCTCTTAGCGCCATCTGTTATTTGTAATTCGAACTAAAATCAAGAATCACGGTAAAAAAAAAACTCTTGACATCATACACAATCCTCCTGCAAGAATTTTTTAAATATCTGTTACCGTTTGCAAGTTATTGAATTTTAAAATCCATCAGTCCTTTTTAGCACACCCGGTAAATACCTTTCCTTAAATTAATATTGTGTTAGAGTATTCAAGCAAGCCATTTTTTACACGCAGAAAATGATAATCCTCTTAAAAAATAATGATCCTTTGTCTTTGCTAAGTTATATTGAAAAGGCACGCTGTCTTTTATGGCAAAGTATATTAATTATAAACAGCTGATAAGATTAGGAAGTCATCGGGGGTGGGGGGTGGGGGATCTTTACATGAAATTCTACATAAACAATTCAAGGGAGATCGGGTTTTTTTTTGTTTTTTTTTTCGTTTTTTTTTAATCTATGTTAAAATCAGAAAGTTTAGAAATAAGGAAAAATAAAGAAAATAAAAAGTGCCTAAATGCTGAACCATTTCTTAAATTGAAATTCCACATGAATAATTCCAGCTTTTTTTAAATCTGTTTAAAAACTATCAGAAGCGAAAAACATAGAACAGGAAACTTATGTAGAAAATCTCTTACGTGTTTAAAAAAAAGACATGTTTTAAAAAATATGAGCTTATTCAGGGTAGAAAGAGTTAAGAATTGAAATTAAATGATGGAAATGTAATGTTCATATGAGAATGTGGGTTTCAAAACTCGCCTTATCCAAACCAAAAAAAAAAAAAAAAAAAAAAGGCCCCACCAGTGGCCGAGAGGTTCTGCTCTCGAAGCTGGTAGACGGGAGGTGCTGGGTTCGATCCCAATCACGCCCGTCGGCCTAATCGTTCGGAGTTTTCGTGGTTTTCTTCGAGCCGTGTATCTTCCATGCGTTAATACGGATTAGGTTCCCTTAGAAAGACCCCCATGGAGGGCACTCCCCCCGGGCCTATATCCCTCGTGAAGATAATTGGCCGTCAAAAATCAACCCAACCCAACCCAAACCAAAAAAAAAAAAAAAAAAAATGTGTGTTTTTTTTCTTTATTCTTTTAGTAAATTCGAACCGAAAAGACCTACAATCTGCCACAAAACTTGCTCTGTCGAATATTTCTGGCATTGCAAAATCTCAAAACTCTCCTTATCTACTAGGAATTCGGAAACGAAACATGGTCTACCAAAATTTCCCTTCCTCAATAAGGCAAGCTTTGAAACTCACGTCCTCATATATAACAGGCCTGTCCAACCCTGCAGTAAGCAGTGTCGTACCTCTTCTGATGGAAAATAATGAAAATCTCCATAAAGTACATGATTATGTAAACGTACAACAATATTATCTCATTCTATTAGTGGCAGTAACACATACACTTTTTATGGAAGGCATATACACCCCACAGTTGAAGCCACAAGGCCCCTATAATTCAGACACTACGGGTCCGGGAGCCAATTACATCAAAAATCCCGTCTTCGCGGAATGGAAAACATTTTATATGAATCCACAGTAAAATGTCATCCTAACAAAATGAGCTAGGTATGACTAGGTTTGACATGCCGAAAATAATCTTAATTAAATTAATAATTATTAGAAAGCTGTAATGAATTACTGTTTTCGTGGAAAGTCGACACTCGGCCAGCGTCCAGACGCGAAATAAAGTACCACACGAAGTAAAATAAATGTGTAATAGTGTCACCGTCCGCCCCTTTAACACTTGCGCGTCCGGAAAATTTACTCAACTCTGATAAAAACATACAGGGTGCGCCATAAATTCGTGCGAACTTTAAAAATCCATAATTAAAGAAATAATGGTCGGAAAAATTTTTGGTTTGCGCGAGTATGATCAGACGGATTTTGGATTTTTTTCCCATGAATAATAAAAAATGATTCCAAGAATAACCAATAGAGGGCGCTCACATGCCATATTGAGACGTTTTATGCAAATCAGACAAACACAAACAGACATTGAAAGAAATCACAATAACATGACACTGTGCATTAACTTTTATGGTACTAAAAGATGCTCAACGTGACCACCACCACAAGGTATTAGGCAAGTGAGGCGTGTCAATACGCCTGTAACAGCTGAGTGTAGCATGTCGGCATCGATGCCACCGACGGTCAGTCGAATGGCATCTTTCAGTTCCGCCAAAGTGGCTGGGGAGCACCGATAAACACGAGACTTTAAGTATCCCCACAACCAAAAATCTGCTGGGGTCAAGTCTGGAGATCGTGGGGGCCATTCAAACTTACAACCTCGACTTATCACTCGGTCTTCAGTGAAAGTGTCTA
Source organism: Maratus speciosus (assembly GCA_963932465.1). Lineage (NCBI taxonomy): Eukaryota > Metazoa > Arthropoda > Arachnida > Araneae > Salticidae > Maratus > Maratus speciosus. The sequence goes on from OZ010786.1 coordinate 258,358,792, forward strand.
ACAGGAACGCCTTGACTTCACGTGCAAAGTGGGGCGGGGCACCATCCTGCATGAAGGTGACGGAAGGTAACGCATGTCTTTCCTGCAATGCAGGCACAACTTGGTTACGCAAAAGCGTAAGATACCGTTCTGCAGTGACTGTACACGTTTTCCAGCCGGATTCAGGACAAGACTCTTCAAAAAAGAAAGGACCCAGAATGAAAGCAGGGGTGAAACCACACCAAACAGTCACACGAGGAGAATGCATTGGCTTGGTCTGATACTCCCGAGGGTTTGACGTCGCCCAGATACGACTGTTTTGCGTATTGACGTCGCCATGGAGTGAAAAATGTGCTTCATCCGTCCACATGACATTCAGCAACCATTGTGGGTCACGATCCATTTGTGCCAGTGCCCATGTAGCAAACTTTAGTCTTTTATCTGTATCTGCCGGTAATAACTGGTGAAGTGTCTGTATCTTGTACGGATACAGATCCAAGATTCCGTGCAGAATACGTCGAATCGACGATTCCGGAATTCCCGTTATTCTACCAGCTTCACGAGCACTGCTACTTCCCGTTGATGTCTCGGCTGCCATTTCTTCCATGGCACTTTTTACAGCATGGACGCGATCCGCGTTCAAGGATGGTCTGCCACTACGTGGACGATCCTCCAAACTCCCCGTTTCCTCAAAACGTCGTACTAAATTGAGTATTCCATTCAACGAAATAGGGCTTTTTTGCGCCTTTAGTCCTTTCTCCGTGCGAAACTTCCTCAATGCAATAGTAGTGGATTTCCCATTCTTGTAGAACAGTTTGACCAGCAGCGCTCGATCTGGTAACGATAGCATGCTGCCGAGATCGAATGATGAATCCATTTCCATCCAGGTGTTTTATTGCTAGCCTGATTTGCATAAAACGTCTCAATATGGCATGTGAGCGCCCTCTATTGGTTATTCTTGGAATCATTTTTTATTATTCATGGAAAAAAAATCCAAAATCCGTCTGATCATACTCGCGCAAACCAAAAATTTTTTCGACCATTATTTCTTTAATTATGGATTTTTAAAGTTTGCACGAATTTATGGCGCACCCTGTATTATACCTTAATTATTATCTGAAATTATTTAACTTATTTATTTAACATATTTGTCTTTGGTTTTTTCTTAACTTATTTTATGAAGAAATTACTGGTGCGAATCGATCTTTAATCATTTGGTCGGTGTCGAATCGTCACAAGTTCTAGTGCTAAGATAGGTATGACAGTCTTTTTCGGCAAGATAAAGTTTGCATAGATTTTTAGTAATAATTTATTTATTTAAACATATTTTCGGCTTGTCAGACCTAGTCATACCTATAATAAAACACTCATACTACAATATATACTAAAACACACATACACACATAAATAACGCCTGCATTCAACAGTTAAAGGTATATATAAATATTATACAGACATGCAAACAATAAATACAATAAACCCAACTGGGGTGAAAAATTAGCCAGAGCCAGGAATCGAACCCGGGACCACAGTATACAAGACTGCTGCTCTATTCATCGTTGTTCGGTCATCCAAGGCTGTCGTATAGATGGCTGGTGACTTCCCCAACATGGTTTATTAGTGAGAAATTGCAGACTCAGGCATCGGCCGGAGTAGCTCAGTGGTTAGAGCAGCAGTCTTGTATACTGTGGTTCCGGGTTCGATTCCTGGCTCTGGCTAATTTTCCACCCCAGTTGGATTTATTGTTTGTGTTTGTATGTCTGTATAATATTTATACATACCTAGTTCATTTTGTTCGTATGATTTTTTACTATCGATTTACAAAAGAAAAATTTCCATCCCGCGATGACGAAGCTTTTGAAGTCACCGACTCCAGGATTATAAAAAACATTTGCAAAAAAAACATACATTATAATAACTTCAGAATTATATTTTGCTGAAAAGGGGCGTATATCAAACATTTTTATTGGGGAAGGAGCCAGACACCGTCATAGTGCGTATATCATAATAATAATAAGAAGAAGAAGAACAACAATAATAATAATAATAATAATAATAATAATAATAATAATAATAACTAGAAAACAGGAATTCTGCTTTTTCAGAATTTGGTGTCGGCCCGATGACAAAAAAATATATGTATATAAATATAGATACAGTAGAGTCCCGATTATTCGAGTTAATCGAAATTAAACCTTTGGAATGGATCATTTTCTTCTGATGGACTGATGGCTTCCATTATTATGAAACAGTCATTATAAATGAAGTGTTAGGTGAAGATGAAAGAGCAGCCGTAAAATGTTAGAACTCTGATTATCGGGTCAGAATGGGGAAAAAAATGGCCATAATTTTCTTTCTTTAATTATGCCCATTTTTTTTTTCTCCGATAATCGGGAGAATACTGTAGTTCAGTTTTAAGACTTATAACACGCGATTTTATTTTACATAAAGTGACGTCATCCACATCCGCTGAAGAATTTTTTGCGATCCCGTGTTAAACAACATCTACAGTAAAGTACGCTTTGGACGTCACTATGGATGAATAATACACAAATCCAAAAAAAAAGAGATTTCGTCATTCAAAAAGCTCGAAAAAAAAATCGGCTATCTAAAGATTCACAGCTCTTCATTTGTTTGTATTATTAATATAGATGTTTAAAATTAAATTTAGTTTCTAATAGCTCCCTGTTTTATCAGAAATCCTTCATTTATATTTTTTTCAAAATAACACGTATTTTAATTAAATTTTTTTTTTCAGTTTTTATGGGAAAATGGCAACAAAAAGATATAATTGCTATTTTTCTTTCACTTTCTACAGAAATGGAGTACTTCCGTTGCCAGTATTAAGCAAATGGCTCTAAAAACTACAAAAAAATTAATATCTCAAAAATAAATGGAGATGCAGTTTTCAAACAAATTGCATTAAAAAAGTATTTTTTTCCGAATACGGCAGTATAAAAATTGAAAATGTGCGATGCTTAGAAGTTTAAAAAATTGCTATAGAGTATTTAATAGTACTGCTTTGTTTTACGGCTGGTTTCTGTAAGGTAACGTTATTTTTTGGAGACTACACAAAGTAAGCTGGGAGAAAGAAATAGCATAGCGTACCGGAGGCTAATAAAACATGCAAATATTATTTATTTTAAAGAAAGCATATTTTAAAATGGGTTTATAATTAAATACTACCAAGAAATTTGTTAGGGTGCCAAGCAAACCCTCGCGCCCACGGATGCGACGTTGGACAGCCCTTAAATATAGTACATAAAATACCAACTATTTACTCAAATATTTATACAAGCAGCTACATTCTGATTTCATTTCCTTGTATTAACCTCCGATTCTTAGTGTTAAAAAGAATATTTAATCACTTTCTAAAAACAAAATTATATGTTATATAGCTGTATTTTTTTTTCTTTGGCTTTTTGTTGTAACATTGTTTTTAAGTTACGTTACAAAAGTTTTAAAGTGTTTTAAAGTTACGTTACAAAGAAGCGTTATTTACACACAAAACATGATAATTACATGATGTTATAAAATAATAATATTTTGCCTTTGCGCAGTTATTTTTTTCTGAAGAATCCCTGTTATTTAAATTATTAATTAAAACAGGTCTTTAGATTAGAATCTCTTTCACGTAATCTTTACATTAGTAATTCAATGTAGGGGGGAGGGGGTTAATCTTTTTTTTTAAACTAATAGATAAAAATATATATAAAATGAAATTTATATGCGAAAATGTTTAATATGTTTAATCAATTCATGTTTTTAGAAATATTAGCTATATAGTGTCAGAATAGAAAGAGACAACAGCTGATGTTAAATTATTATAATGGAGTGTTAATACCTAGCGTTACAAAGAGTGAAAAAAAAAACGGATTTATTTCCGTTATTTTCGGTAGAAAACTTTTGAAAATTTCCTGAGAGTTTTTAAATAGGAGTTTCATTTTATTAAAGGTTTTCATTTAAAGAGTTCCTCAATATCAAGAGCAATTTTTAATTAGCATTAAAAAATGTTTATTTCCTAAGTAATAGCATCTCATAAATATTTTTTTTTTTTTTACAATTTACGAAGTAAACGGAAAGTTGAATTTAAAATAGATCTTTAAAGAAGTATTTTATGTTTATTTAGGCGAGATATTGCGAAAGAAAACATTCAAGATCATTGCAAATAAAATGACATGTAAAACATGAGAATTAGAGATTTAAGATAAATAATAATTTTTAAAAGATACGTTTAATTCATATTAAAAACTGGCAATTCTGGGTATTAAATACAACATACGAAACTTAGAAAAAGTTTAGAATCAAGCTAGAAAGGATTAAAATAAACAGGTAAATGATGATGTGCCAAGCTGTCCCCTTGCCATATTAAAGAATTATGAATGATGTCAAATAACAGATACAGTGTAGTCTGCATCAAAACTGCTTTATGCGTTACCAATTATATATATCGCTCACCCGAATGAAAAATCGCACAACTTGCAAAAAATCATTTTGCGTTTTATTCCGCTAATATGTCTGTAATAAGTGCGTCGTACTGCACAAAAAGTTTCATAAGTGTAGTTATCTGGAAAATCCCTTTATTACGCTATATGTCCATGTCTGACCGAAAAAGGATTGTATGGGGAAGTAAAATTACCCAACCTTTGAAAACCTCATCCTGTGTCATCATTCTTAAGGGTTTTATGCTTTTATGCACATTTTTATTCTAAATGCTACTTCGTATGTGCTACAATTTCATGTTACAGTAAAAGCATGCAAATTTTCTTTTACCTCTCCTGTGAAATTTACTTTTGTCGAAATGTGTCATTTATTATGCTATCTTATCATTACTCTAACTTGAAATCGAAAAATTACTGGGCATTTTTTATCCTCAAAATCCCCCACAGTTCCGATTTAATTCCCCAAAATTATCGGTTTTTGTTTCTATCCCTCAATCCTCTGCAAATCTATCACGTGAAATATTAGATTATAATCAAACTCAAACATTTACCTAAGCAGTAAAGAAGTGTGTCATCATTGCTGAAGAAGTTACAAAATTACAAGACTGTTTTATGTCTTACCTATTATGTATGTTATTTTCCATTACCCTAACTTCAAATTGAAAAATTACCGGAGAGTTTTTTTACCTTCAAAATTCCCCACAGTTCCGATTTTATTCCCGAAAAAACCGGTTTTATTTCCACACTCAAAATCTACGGGTTTTTTGCAACTGTAGCACATGAAATATTAGATGTTTATAAACAAACTCAAATAAATGCCTAAGCAGTGAAGAAATGTTTCAAACATTGTTAAATAAGCCACAAGACGCTATTAAATTTTAAATTACGCAGAGAGTAGCTCTGCTTCTTAGGAGCTTCCCATAAAATATTTTGACTCATAAAACAGAGATGAATAAATAATTTAGGAGTACTTCCCATAAAATATTTTGACTAATAAAAGAGATGAATAAATAATTTAGGAGTACTTCCCATCAAATTTATTGCCACGTAATCCTAGAACCGTAACTTATGATAGGGATTCATTTTAAAATTCGGTTCTAAGTAAGCGATGAGATAGTTTTGGTGTGTATTTTAAATTAATTTGTTTGCTATTACGTATTGCAGTAGCAGAGGTAATATAAAAGACAAACAAAATGACTTCATTGTATATAATAAAAAATTTAACATAATTTGGAACAAAAATAAATACAAAATAAATAAATAAATAAATAAAAACTTGATACAAAGAGTGATTAAGTTTTACATAATTAGCTTTTTGCAGTTTTAAAGAAACATTTTTAAAAATGTTTTTATGTGCTAATATTACTAAACCCCTTAATAAATGCAAAAATAAATAACCATATTTCAGACTTTTGATAAAGGTGAAAAAATATCCTGTCATAAAAAACTTTTTTAAATAGGTCAAAATAAATTATAATAAAAAGGTTAGAAATAAAAAATGAAGAATAAAAATAAATTTTAAAATATAAAACAATTATAAATGCTTAAACTTTTCTTAAAATATATTCTTTACTCTTTTACACGTCATGGAATTTTATATTATCGTAAAATTAACATTAACAAAACATATGATATTATTTGTTATTCAGTATAATATTTCATTAGCTAGTCGTAGTTATTGAACTTGAAGAGAAGCAAGACAAAATTGAGTTCAAAAAGGTAACGCTCAAATTATCTAAGAAGAAGCTGTGTCGCACTACCAAATAAACAATGAAAACTAGAAAACAGGAATTCTGCTTTTTCAGAATTTAGTGTGTCCCCTCGCCCCCCGTTGAAAAAATAATATATATATAAATATAGCTAGTACAAAACATATTTACACGCTTTAATTTTATATAAAATGATGTCATTTGCATCGGCTGAAAAATTCCACATTTACGATCCAGTGTTAAACAACATCTATAAGAAAGGTATGCATATGACATCACTATCGCGGAATAATACACAAACCCAGCCAAAAGTGATGTCGTCATTCAAGTAACTCGACAAAAATTCAGGTAATTAACGATTCATAAACCTTCATTTGTTTGCAAAATTGTGGATAGTTAAAATTAAATGTAGTTTATAATAGCTCCGTGTTTTATCAAAAATCATTCATTTACATTTTTTCAAAATTCGGAAAATGTTATTAAACACGGATTAATAAACTTGCATTCTTTCAACTTTTTGATAGGTGGTGAGTGGTTATACTACAATTCCCATCTTTCTGACATACCTGCAACTTAATCAGAAATAATTGGACTCTAAAATAATTAGTACTGTATAGTGACATTTTAAAATACCTCGATCACATAAACAAAGGACTCAAATCTTAAAACCTCTACAAGGAGATGACAGGAGAGATTAATAAATATTCGAGTGACAGACACAGGTCACAGTTCATGGGGAGGAGCAAATATGCAAATTCTGAGGAGATTATGAGTGCATTATAATCATGTAGGGGGACATACACCCTCACATGCTAATCACACATCCAATAGAGAAAATAAGGATATTTTTCTATTAGTTGAAAGATATGGATTACACGCCACTTTGTCTTTTTCAAAGAAAAGAGAAAGTTTTTTTTTCTTTCTCTCTTTTGAAGCAGTGAAGAAAAAAGTTATCCAGAGTTTAGAATCTTTCTTAAGATGCCCCTTTTAACGACGCTGTCGTAATACAGTAGAACCTCGATCCATCGTTTTTCAAGGGGTACGTGAAAAAAAAACGATGGATGCGGGAAAACGATGAATGCGGGTTAACGTCAAAATACACCAAAAAAATTTCTTATGCATTACTACTACTTGCAATGTATATAGTATACTAATAAATACTAATTTGTTAACGTTCAAAACTTTAAAAGAAATAAATCGAAGGACTCCAAACTATAAAAGAAATAAATAAGTTGTATAAAATTGATATTCATTTTAAAAAATGAGTAATTTTATTTTGGGTTTTTCTTTCATTTTGTAAATTAAACAACAAATTTTCAAGATGTAGAACATTTTTCTGGTCATTTTCTGTAATTTCATGTGCATATATAAAAGTTCGTACTATTTCAAATGCCGTAATTGCATCAGACAGACTTGGCACTGGTGTAGGCTTAGCTTTATCGGCATAACCATTATTCTTAGCTTCTTCGCCATTATTTTCATTTTTTGTATCATCACACATTTCTTCTATGCTTAGGACACCACCTGTCGCAACATCCTGATCAAAGGAAATATAATCGCTCAATGTCACACTAGATATATCCCCTACTACACGCAACCACTCTTCATCTGCATTATCGTCACCATCATCATTATTTTCTTTCTCTTCTGTTGAGCATTCTTCATCAATTTTTCGTACAAAACCGCATTTCACGAAACAATTTTGGAAGGCTGAAGAGCCATCATGAGAATCTTCATGCCATGTTCTTGCCATTCTGAAAGCACAGAAGGCATAGCCTGCAGAAGGTCTTTTTTTAAGTAGGTTCTTTTGCTTGCTCTAGGAAACAGAAAGATCTTTTCACTAGCTTTCTCCAGCAAAATTGCTTAAAACAGTTGATTATCCTGGCATCAAGTGGTTGTGCCACAGATGTACAATTAGCTAGGGAAAAATTGACTTTTATATTTTTCATATTCGTATCTGGTGAATGAGCCACCGCCCCTGAATACTAGGCCTGAGCGCTGACACAAAAATGGCGGCTGCCGAAGCCGGATTTATTTTAACGTATGTATGCTCCCTTAAATATTGACACCAGTATTATATAACAGATTTCTTTAATTTTTTTAATCTCCGAAAAATAAAGCGGAAAAAACTTTAAAAAGTTATTGGTAAGAATATTTAATGGACCGTACACATTATGAAAAAAATCCGCCTTCAGTAGCCGCCATTTTTGTGTCAGCGCTCAGGCCTACTATTCAGGGGGCGGTGAATGAACTGAACAATTGTCAATGAATAGAAGGATTTTCTTTTTTTGACCGCGATTGATCTATCAAAATCATGAAGAAATTTTATAAAAATATCATTTTTCATCCATGGTTTGGCATTCGAATCGTAGACTACTGGCAGTTTCTTTACATTCTTGAAGCCTCGAAGTCTGGCAGAGTTACCATTATTGAGGGTTACTAGTTTATCAGAACAGTCCTTATTTGTGCATAGTAGTACTGCAAGTCTTCCTTTGGAATGTTTACCACCATGACAAGACTCTTCTTTGAACGCTAGCGTTCTCTTTGGAAAGCATTTATAAAAAGACCTGTTTCGTATGCATTATACATGTCACAATCCTTGTATCCTTCTGGTATCCTCGGAAGTTTTTAGAACCACATTTCTATAGTATCAATATTTACTACTGCAGCACTTTCGCCGCATAATTTCCTGGATACCAATCCATGGCGAATTTTAAAACGTGAAATCCCCCCATTTGATGCAAAAAAAGGATCCATGCAATTAAGGCAGCTATTTCAAATGCCTTCTCTCGAAGAATATTCCTGTCCACAGGAATATTTGACGCATAAGCCTGCTCGTATCAAGCGGAGAGAGGTCTTTCCAACACACTGTAAATAGACATTTTGCTAGTTTTTCCCCTTTTGAAGAAGTTTAATAGTTATCTGCTTGATCTCACATTTTTTTCTTTTTCGAAATTGTCCAATTCGGGGTTGTAGGCGGTAAACCTAAACGTTTTGCGATGTTAATTTTTTCTCAAAAGAATTCTTTCACACCTCATCTATGTTGTAAAGTCTTTCTTCTAAGGTTCAGATTTGTTTTGCCAGTCTTAAAATTCACATAACGCATCAAATTTAGCGCAGAACGCATTAAATTGAAAGCTCACATTCTTGAAATTAAACATGTGCATTGCACATAACATATTAGTCATAGTCAGGAATGTGAAAGAATGTGGCAGCTGACCGAAGTGGATGCATCCATCCTCCCCTTGACACAGAATGGAATAGCCCATTCTCCAAACAAGAATACCTGTTCCGTAATCAGTAATTTAAATGTACATACATGTCATAATACGGGACTGCCACAGGCGATTATTTTTTTATTCTATTTGACACCACTTTTCAAAACAAAAATCTTTTACATATGCTTTGATAACATTTGCAGAAGAAATATTCTACAAAATGTATTTTTTAAAAATAGTAGTGCCAATAGAATACAAAAATCTTTTACATATGCTTTGATAACATTTGCAGAAGAAATATTCTACAAAATGTGTTTTTTAAAAATAGTAGTGCCAATAGAATACAAAAATAGTCGCCTGTTGCAGCTATCTAATATCAGTGCTAATCCCTCCCCCACCCCCTAAAATATTACAAATGAGCTATTTTAGGATAAAAGAAGTAATTCCAGTTTATATGCCATACGGATCTATTTTATCTTCAATTTAATTTCGGTGAGGAGAAAAATTTTACAACAATGAATGCGGGAAAACGACTTTTTGAAGAACGAAGCATGCGGAGTTCGTTAACATTATTTAAATATAACTTGCGCAGGGATAATAGAAATAAAACGATCAATGCGGGAAAACGATGTATGTGGGAACGATAGATCGGGGTTCCACTATATATTTTTTAAGGAAGATTATTTCCAAAAGTTTTCACTTTTTGAATTTTGAGCCAAATAATTGGCCTATTACAGTTAAAATACCTTAAAGAGCACAAATTAACATCGGATGGAGAGCACTCAGAATAATGACGTAGATGTTGCATAGATGCCCCTAGGAGATATCAAGGGGAGGAGGATCATCATCTGGAGCTCAATCATCAACGAGGTATTAAAAACATTATTTTTAGCAGTTCCATTATGTATTGATAAGATTACAATTTACCCAACTTAAAGAGGGAGTAAAAATAGCGACTTCCTTATAATCATTTATTCAAGTATAAAGTAGCAAAACATAATTCTTCTTAATTTAATTGTAAATATCTTCAGAAATTAATTTAACCTGATGTATTCAAAATTGCTCAAATTTCGAAATTTTTACAATGTGTAAATATATGTAAATAAGCTTTTATTTTGTATTGAATTTTGCTTTCCTCATCTTATGCTTTGCATCTGATTTATTAATTATTATTTTAGAAATCAGTGATTTTTCACAGGGTAGGTTATAAATTGTGGCCGAATTATAAATTAAACTATAACTCTTCCGGGTCACCTATGTTCCTTGTGTGATTTTTAAGATTTTTGTACTCCGAAATCACACAACGCAGTTAAATTTAATTTAAGCAATTTAATTAATTCAATAATAATTCAATTTTAAATTGCACTACAAGAGTTCAGAATCATGGTGCTTTTTACAATACGAAATTTCACCGCATATATGCCTAATAAATTCCCAATTTCTTAATTTTCTCTGTATGCTGGAATTAATATTTTCCTCAATTAATGATTTTTATTATAATTTATTCAATGTGTATGAAGTGTTCCAGCAATAGGAGTTAAGTAAATGCGGAGAAGGAGTTAAGTAAATGTCACACATATATACTTTAAAATACAATTTTATAGCAAACAATATTCTTGGCATAGCACGTATTTTAATTAATCTTTTTTTCAGTTTTTTTTTTTTTTTTTTTTTTTTTGAGAAAATGGCAACAGAAAAATATAGTAATCTACTATTTTCCCTTTACTTTCTACAGAAATGGAGTACTTCAGTTGCCACCATTACAGAAATGTCTTTAAAAACTACAAAAAAAAGTTAATATCTCCAAAATAAACTGAGATGCAGTTTTCAAACTAATTATATTTAAAAGTACTTTTTCCCCTACACGGTGGTGTAAAAATTGAAAATGTGCGACGTTTAGAAGTTTAAAAAATTGCACTAGACATTATCAATATTTAACCGTAAAATGATACATCTGCTTCGCTTTACGGCTGGTTTATGTAACGTAACGTTATTTTTTTAGGGACGATACTTTAATTGTTCTCTGAAAAAAATAGCATATCGGGAACTAATAATAAACAAGTATGGCCACAATATTATGCGAAAAAATATTTTGCGCAACTTCCATGTCCATTGTGCTATAAACTATTATTATAAACAACGCCTTTAAACAGCAGTTCATTTGGAGACAGTTCAAAACTATTATAAGGAAAGGGCAGCTGACATCACTGTGGGTCGAATTACTGTGGGTCAGCAAGAAACACCTGTCCGTTTTTTATGACTCCTACTGTACTCATGAGCTCGGAAAATGTGATTGGTCTTCTTTTAACAGGTCAACGGTATGGTTGGCATCGATTCCTGCGATGATGCCTATGACAAAAATGTAGTTATAGATTGGTTGAAGGAAATGTTTGTTGCATCGTTTTTTGCAATTTCAAATACAGTTTATATTTTAAAATTTATTTGTGTGTGCTAATTTGATATTTATTTTTAAATTTCATTAACATCTGAAAATTAAAGAAAACTAAAACACTTTATCCCGTTTGAGAAAAGAAATAACTTATCATTAAACCGCAGAAAAATGTCCTTAGATTAGTAAAAATAAATTATAATAATCAAAAAGTTTAGAACTCATAAAAGTGAAGAAATGAAGATAAAAAGGAAAGGATGATGTGTTCACAAATGGTGAAACCTTTCATTTAGCCATTCATAAAAAAATTAATAATAACTTATCACTGAATATTAGTAAAGTATTATTAAGTTGGTAAAAATAAATTTAAAGAATCAAACAGTTTAAAAATAAGAAAAATGGGAAATTACGATAAAAAGAACAAGTCGGAAATTGTACGTCAAACGTGACAAATGACAAGTTCGTACTATAACTAGTTTTATAAATATTCAGATCTTGGGGCAATAGCTGTTGCACTCTTATGCAAAAATGCATGAATACAAAATTTATTAAGATTATATTGAATTTATTAAGATTATATTGAATTCACTAATACAGAAATAATAGTCCTCTATTTTAAACAGGACGAGATCACTATGGCAGCCTAGAATCATTACCTATCATGGGATATCACTGAATTAATTACGCATGATATAATTTAATAAAATGGAGAAAATATTTATTAGTATCTTTTCAATTTTTGATTCGATTTTTATAAAATTTGAAAGACTTGACAAAATTCTGCAACGGTTATATAGGGGAGACTAGGGAGGGTTGACCATGTGGGAGGCTTGTCCCACCAATCGGTTTTGATATTTAAAAGAATTTCAGAGTTTTATCAATAGGTGTCGACCAAAGCTACTGGAATGCTATAACAACAGTCGTTGTTTCATACAGATAATCGAAATAGGTGTGGAAAAAATTAATTGTGAGGCGTTTTCAACCTAAAAGTTGTGTTTTTTAGAAATATTTTGTAAGCTTTTTTCAGATAAAATATATCATAGAAATTTATGTAAGTAGGTTTTAAGTAATGCAGAAATATCGAGCTTTCATATGAGGCATAAAGATTGTACAGTAAATTAAGCTTAACATAACAATGTGCTATTCTTTAAAAAGGGGCTATGAGGGAAGACTTGACCCAGTCAATGAGAGGGAGGGTTGACCAGATGCTGACGACTCACTTAGTGAAGCATAGCTGCCAACTTTTACGCTTTTTTCCTACCACTAAAATTTTGCTGTAAATATTGTCTTGCTTAATCGTCGAAATCTGCCGATTAGAGAAGGGGAAAATATCTATTAAATTTTAGTGGTAGGGAAAAAGCGTAAAGGTTCGCAGCTATGGTGAAGTGATTTTGGAAATCTTTTTATTATACACTGTGCATAATGAAAGGTTAATGGTTATATATAAAAAGCAATGTAAATTTATTCTGTAAAGCTACAGTAAAATTGGGTGATGGAAAAGAAAATGTTTAAAACTGATTAAATAAAGATGCGTAAAATTGCTATAGTATCCACTGCAAGAAAAAAAAAAACAGTGGCACTCCGGGAGTGCCAATAGAAGTGAAAACTTCAACAATTACGTGTGTGTTTTTTTAATCGTCAGGAAATGTTTTATTGTGCAGGAAATACTTTTAAATGTAGTGTTTTTTTATTCATTATTATAAACTATTACTACCAAAATTATATTACAATTTTCATAGTAATATAATTTAACTATAAATTACATATAAATAAACATTAATAATTTGTAATATATATTATTATATTAAATTATACTATTATTAAATTACACATGTACATATAAATAAACAAATTTTCGTACAAAAATTCTCGTATTGCATTTAAAGATTTATCCGGTGAAATATAAACGGCAACCATTACAATTCAATACTATCCAAATATTGAAATCCATACTCCAATTCAATACTATCCAAAAGTATTTTTATTAATGAATACAATACCACAATTATATTACGCTTGGCGCGTTAGTGTCTATGTGCCAAAATGCTAGCATGTCGGTTACGTAACAGTGTCTCCAAATCAGTGGTTTTTCTCATCTCAAAAAAAGCTCAACGCGCCTAAAGAAGTTTTCACTTCAAAAATTTAATGAAATATAAATGAAAAAGTTGATAGAAACTTTTTTCCATTTAAATATTACAATAGGTAAATAGAAACAGTGGAAAAAACTAGAAAATAATAGAAAGTTTTAAAGCACCAGTCTACCACTTCCCTTTCAGGGGTAGTGGTATGTTTATGAAATGACTTAATTTTAATTCCCAAACGCAAAATGGCACCAGAATTGTGTTAAAATCTTTTCCATTTAATATGTATATGAAATATAGCCTTTTTCTTATTTTCAAATAAATTTGTTCGTAAATTCCGGTGCTAGTCATTTATTTCAACATTTTAGTAGTGAAAGTACATTCCACCCTAAATAGTTAAAATATGTTATGATAAAATGATACATTCACGACGGGAAACGAGAATTCTCGTTTTCATTCAAAAATATCATTGACTAAGGGCGTGTCTTCTAACTTACAGAAAAAGCATTTATATCATGTTGTCCATATTTTTTTAGATTGCAGAATATTTTATATTAAATACGTAATATAAATATAATATACTTAATATAAATATACGTATTCAATATACGTATTCAGTATACGTAATGCATTAAATACGTATATTGAAAGACATTTATCGATGCATAAACTTAAAGAAACCAATCTAGAACATCAATTTACAAAATACTTTTAGAACAGGGAGGAGCTTCTACTGTTTTAATTAAATTACTGTTTTAATAACTGTTTTAATTCAGATTTGTTAAAAATTGACAGTCGGCAATGTGTTATGTGCTCATGCGGCTGCAAAAGATCATAGCACTGATCGAAAAACTTTATGAAGGTATGTAAACAAGTTTCACCAGGATGCATACAGTGAGATAAAGCCAAGCTATAAAAAAGCGGGACAGTTTCTCCTAAATCCGGACATAATAATACATGAAACCCTATGAAAACGGAACCTAACTCTAACGGAATACTGTCGTAAATGTTGAAATTTAATTTTCCCTGCTGTACAATTATATCTGCTGAGAAAAAATCCTGTTTAAAAGAAAAAATTTCTCCTTTGGCTTGCGATTACATCTAAACAGGTTTGGTTAGCATCATATTTTCAAAAATATTTTTTATAATAATTAAAGCATGTAGCAATAAGTTATTTTACTTTTTTTAAACTAATTTTATTTCTCTTCACAAATATTTCAATATAAAACAATGTGGGTCAAGCCTCCCATATAGTGGGTTAACCCTCCCATATAGTGGGTCAACCCTCCCATATGTGGGGCATTATTTTCACATGATTAAAATCAATCATTTTTCAAATGTCTTATATATTACACTAATGCAGCAATTTTATTTTGATAACTGATTGTATAACGAATAAAATGATATATAAAACTTCATTCTACGTTCAATATTTAAAAAATAAAAAATCATTTTGTAAAAAGTGGGTCAACCCTCCCTAGTCTTCCCTATATTAAATTTCAATCCATTCGGTTAGGTAGTTTTTGCGCAGTTATACGCGGACAAACAGACAGACGGATGAACCAGACGACTTTAGGTGCTACGTATTTATATAATTGCGAACGCACCTAACAATCAAACAGTTTAAAAATTTAAAAAAAATAAGGAAATGAAGGTAAAAAGAAAAAGTGTATATAAGTTTTGAAGCCTTTCATTAAAATAAAATAGATCATGAAGTTCTTCGCATGTCAGAATTATTCTCGCTTTTAGAAACAACCCATTTTCTTTCCTATAATAGAATTAACATTAACAAACATGTAGAATTATTCAGTAGTTACTTATAATTAGAGATCGACCGAAAATTTAGTTTCGTTTACGGCCCAAGATCTGAGTTTCGCCAAAAATTCGTTTTCTTCGAAAATGCTGCCATAAATTCGGTCGGGCCGAAACTATACTCTATTCTAAAAATCTCGTTTCTTCCTTCGAAAATTTTCAACGTTATTGATTTGAGCTCTATTGCCTCAAATGAGGCACTCTTTATTTATTGCTATGAACTTCACTGTTTATAATTATCAATCATGACTAACTCAAGACGTGAGTGCAAAAAAGCAAGAAATTATAAAGCAAGAAATGCATATATGACTAAACTTAAATGATGCTTCTCACGTGCTCGTTAAAAGCTGCAGACTTAACAGGAAGATAAAATTTTTAGTTTGAAACCACAGTTGTGTTTCGAATAATCTTTGAGAAATTTCTAATATAACAGAAGAACATTTACTAAAACATTTTTTGATTCGTATAATTAGAAAATCATTTTGTGTCGTAAGATGAATTAATTACAGTTTACTTTATATGAAAACAAAAAGTTTTGATCAGAGGCACGGAGAGCCAACTTGGTCCACACGTATAATTACACGTATAATTATTTAATAATTATGTATATCTATGTAAGGTACCTGGGCCCAACATGGCCCACATCGTATATTTCATTTAACTTTCTGCTTAATTCAATAGATGCAGTATACGTTCGAGCCTCAGGACGAAAGAAAGTGGGAAAAAACAATATAGTCCAGTCAAATAAGGTGGGAAAAGGGGCAAACCTCGGAATGAAAGACAGCAAGCTGAAAATTTGCAAAAAACTTTGTTATGAGAATCTAAAAGTTAGCTGAAAAGTCTCATAAAATCTCGTGTCGGTGTCGCCAGATATTCAAGGTCAAAGGTCACGAAAATCAGTTTTTTGCTTATATCTCGAAAACCGTGCATTTTATTGAAACATACAAAGTTACGAAATTAAAGTAGACAAAATTTCCTATAAAATACATACATTAACTTTAACTTTCTGTCAAATGATTTTGGCGCTAGAGCGCGCTGAAGAAAGGCAACCTTTTGACCTTCTGGCCAAAACGAAGAAAACCCTCGCCCATTCTCGATTTTTCTGAAACTATGGATTTTATCGAAAAAGAAAACAGTTACAAAATTCAAGTAGACTATTTTCTACAAAATTCATAAAATAATTTTATTTTGCTGAAAAAAAAATTAGGAGCTAGATCACACTGAAAAAAGGGCGATTTTCTGCCCTACGAGCCAAAACGAGAGAAAAGCCCTTTTGTATCCTCGATTTTTTAGTCCAGTCATTTGGTAGAAAATAGGGGAAAGTTTTGGTGTAGTTTTGATATTTGGTGACTTTATGTTTTTTGGGTCGCTGAACACGAATCTGAAGTTTGCCAACAAAATTTATCCCGGGAAACACGTTTTTTTGGCAAAAAACTGGAAAAAAAACGGGATTTTCTTTGTTTTTTCAAAATAACTTCAAAAGTATGCATTTTACGCAAAAGTCCTCAATACATAAATTAAAGAGGATAAAATTTCCTACATTTTACGTATTAAAAGTTCTTTTCTCTGATCAATGGTTTAGCCGTGACAACGCCGCAAAAATGGATGTGAAAATAAAAAAATTCTGAAAAAACGGGAATTACGGCAGCGCACGGTGAGTGATTTACCGATTCTAGTTGGCCAAAATTATTTTTGGCGTCAATATAGTCGCATCGCCATGAAATTGAAAAATGTTATTTATATTCACTATTGAATGTTAGGTATTGTAAAATGTTACGTGTAGCAGTCATAATCTCGTTACAGGGACATTCAAAAGTATTTCATTATATTACGGCCTATGGGGAAAATCGTTTATGGTGGTTTTTAATAATGTTTCATAATTTCATACACTTTGAAATTTATATACATATCTATGAAGTGCACTACAAGATGATTCTTATAGAATATGGTATGGGTAGTATTTATCGATCATTTACAGGGACACTAAAAAGAATTATGTTACATTACGGTCTATGGAGAAAAATTGTTTGTGGTGTGTTTTGTTCATGTTACACCTTTTCAAAAGTATTTAAATTAATATATATCTCCAACGTGCTCTATATGATGCTTACTATTGAATATGATGTGCCATTGATCTTTCATATACAGGGGCACACAAAATAAATCAGTTATATTTTTCTCTGTATGAACAATAATTGATTGAAGTGCGTTTTCAGTAGTTCACTTTTTAAAATTGCATACTATTTAGCGTGTATAAATTCTATAAATCATATATAGGGCTGCACAAGACATCTATATACCCGCTTATTGCCGGAAATTGCTAACGAGGAATTTTCAACTGCGCTATGCGTTCACTAACAGTTCTAAATGTTAGCATATTGTGAATTATATGATAAATCTATAGTTCATATATAGGGATGTACAAAATTTTCAGCTATTTTTTCGATTTTGGTTGAAATTGTGTTTTCAAACGTGTTATATGTTTTACAAATTATTGCTTAGACATCGTTTTTCACGTTATTAAACTATGAAGTTTTATTATAGTAGCCCGAATGCGTTCAAAAATGTTCCATAATCTGATTGATGCATGATTTTACGTTCTTCTTGATAATTTTAATGATACTTTCTTAACGGTATGGAAGCTAAAGAGATAAAACTATTTTTGCATTAGTATAACAAATTCTAAAATTTCTTTTTCTAAAATTTAAGGTACGGGACAAACAGCCGATAGCATTAATGAAAATTGCCGTGTTGCATATTCTGTTGTATATTCATATTTATTTCTGCACAAACCTTACAGGAAACCTAACAGGAACCTTATGTAAAGATAGGGAATCATAAGATATCATGATTAATTTATCATGAGAAAGTGCCTACATTATGTTTTGCATTGTATCAAATGTGAATTTGGAGAATTTGTCTGGATCAATTTTGTAACCACTCAGAATTTGTAGCCAAGTAATATATTTTAAATGATTTTGTCCCGATATATCTACATACAACTGGCAATTTTTGTCCAAATTTGGTCATAAATTTAAACATTTCGCTCTTGCTTCATGTGCTCTTCATTGTAATTTTCCTAAATAAACAAAATATTTTCAACCAAATTCACATTTTCGTTACATTTTAAATCTTGTTGCCGTTGCATAATTGTGCAAAAGTTTATTTATGTGACTAACTTAAATTCTGCTGTCTTTGATTTAAAAAAAAAATGGTACTTGAACTAAAATGTCAGGAAAAAGTCGTGCCAGAAGGTATCAAATATTTTTTATTAAAAAAACATTTATTTTATACTGTTGGTAGTAATAAAAACACCCACTAATTCCATACGTCTATTTTCTATGCTGCAGATGTCGGTGAAAAGCAGGAACCCTCAAGTAAAAGAAAGCGGAAATAATATTTTTTTGTTTTTTAAATAAATGTACTTTCTAATGTACATGTTTATTTATAATTAAAGAATGATTCATAATGAGTCGTCTTGTTTATTACCAGCAACTTCCTTGTAAAATGTAGTCATTCATATAGTCTTTAGTATAATTTGTAGTCAATGCTTGTGTAAAATGGTCAGTTTTCATGTTAAATCTACGTACAGCGGCGTAATTCCCGTTTTCTCTGAATTTTTTGATTTTCACTCCCATTTTTGCGGCGTTGTCACGGCTAAACCATTGATCAGAGAAAAAAACTTTTAATACCTAAAATGTAGGAAATTTTATCCTCTTTAATTTGCGCATTGAGGATTTTTACGTAAAATGTATAATTTTGGAGTTATTTGGAAAAAAACAAAGAAAATCCCGTTTTTTTCCCGTTTTTTGACAAAAAAACGTGTTTCCCGGGATAAATTTTGTTGGCAAACTTCAGATTCGTGTTCAGCGACCCAAAAAACATAAAGGCACTAAATATCAAAACTACACCAAAACTTTCCCCTATTTGTCCTTTTTGAGCACCTAATGCCTGGACTATTTCGGAAACTATGCGTTTTATCGAAGAACCCTAATTATAAAATTAAAGTGGACTTTACTTTCTAAATATTATAAATATTTTGGTATTTACTATTATAAATATTTTGATTTTATCGACCCACCCTAGTGGCCAGGTACCTTATGTGTAATTTACATCAAAAAACAATTTTGAACAAAACTTTCCTTTTCCTTTTCGGCCGAAAATAGGAAGATTACCGAAATTCGTTTTGGTCTTAAAAACCTGTTTTGATCCATACTTACTTATAATTAGTTCTAAATTAAAATCTGAAGTGCTTCGTGGAATCGAAACAAATAAAAGGAATTCAAAATATATCACGCAAATAATCATGCTTTGGGCGTTTGTAAGGAAACCATGTAAACGATGAAATATGTGCATAATTGTATGAAAAAAAAAAGATTTTTTCAGAACTTCCACATTCTCCTTGCTACCAACTATTACCATAAATAATGTCCTTTAAGCAGCACCTCCCGCAGAGTGCAAAACTATTTTTTCATGTTTCTCTCATCATACCTGTGATTTCTAAGGTCAGTCTTCGGACAGGTTTGACTTGATTATTCCCTGACTGCATGAGAATTTCCACGGACATCAGACGCAAATAATTTATGACACCAATAATCATATGTGAAGCTTAAGGCAACGAGACAAAAAGAGAGAATGAAAGGGAAAAAAAGTAAAAATTCTCCTTTCATCTTTCTAAACCGCCAGAGCGTTCCTTACCGGAGGGTTGGGGTTGACCTACGAGTTACGAACTTTCATTGAAACTTACTTCTAGAGATAGGTATTTGAGATTGCATATTACGCAACAATATCGTGACTTTTTGATCTCTCAGGTTCAAGCTACCGAAGAATTCTTAACATTCTTCTTCAGTAGAAGTTCGGAAGGCATGATCAATCTTTTAGCTGAATTGATAGTTTATTTTAAACTCTCTTCAATGAATAATGCATGAATAAATGAAGGTTAAAATTGTAGCGTTAAATTCATCTTCAATTAAATAATTAAAATTCATATAAAAAGCACAAATAAATGCAGTAAAATTGCTTTCTGGTGATTACATATAATATAAAATTATTTAAAATGCATTAAAAATGTATTAAAAACCATTAAAAAAACGCAAAACGTTTTCAGTTATTACACGGCCATCATCAATAGGGATTTAAATGTTGTTATTATTTTTCTTTGCGCTTATTCGAGAATTGTCTAGAAGAAATCATTTAAATGCATTTAAAGAGAATTCCTTAATACATGCGTGGAATGCTTGTCTTTCCGTCGAGAATTCCGTTTTCCAAGCTGAACTTTTTGCCATTAAAAACGCTGTGGTTTGGGCGGATTCGTTTGATTACAAATCATTCCTAATCTCTTCAGATAACCTCTCAGGTTTAATGGCTCTGCAAAACACAGATACAGTTGACTACATGATTTCAGATATTCTAGGTTTAATACACAAATCCAGCAAAATTTTCCATTTTAAATGGGTTAAAGGGCACTCCGGAGTCACAGGGAACGAATTAGATGATACCATGGCAAAAAAGGCAGTAGAAGACACTAATGTCACATCATACTTCCTTCCACATCCGGCTTCTCATTTAAAATATAAATTACAACAGAAAATGAAAAATGAATGACAGCAAAGATGAGATAATGAAGGCACAGGCCGCTACACACATAACTTATTACCAAGCGTTCCCATTCAATTTATCGTAAATAATCGTTACCTTTTTCTTTTTTTCACGTATCACGACCCTTTCCAGAAATATTTATACGACATAGGTAAACGTGACTCCCCTCTTTGTGTATGTGGTCTCCCCTCCACCTCACTTCACTACGTATTGGATTGCAACTGGTAACAACATATTATAACGTTAAAAAACGTACAGTTATGGCGATTCCGGATTGGATTAATTATATTAGTGAAAGTCCTGTTCTCATGAACAGAATATCAGCACTAATGAGATTTATAGAGAAAAAGGAAGTCATTTTTAGAAATAATTATCCATACCTCTCGGACACTTCTTCAGACGATGATTTATGATTTTTTTTTTTTTTTTTTATCTTCTTTGTTTCCATTGTAAATAGTTTTCATATATATTTATTAAATATTATTATCATTAATTTTATTATTATTGGTATTATAGTTATAACAAGTAGTGTTTTTGTTATTAATATTTTGAATTTATTATGTTTCGTCATGTTTTGAACCAGGCAGCTATATTGAGAATCTTACAGTTTTTTTTTTTAATTATTATTATTATTCTATAGCATAAATATAAACATTGAACATTTCTTTTTAACTGCTGCCAAAAGGATGGACTAACAAATGGGTTTCGGCCGTCCGTAGGAAAACACTCCATCAGGCTTGTAGCTTGGAGCTACGGTTCGGATTTCCCTTTCCCTTCCCCTTCCCTGATGACGGCCGTGTAATGGCTGGAAACGTTTTGAGTTTTTTAATGGATTTTAATGTATTTTAAATAATTTTATATTATATATATGTATGCATATCATACGAAATCCATGGAGTATGGAAAGATCTGCTGCATAATAGATGAAAGCTCGTTTTGTGGAAAATTTGAATACCTTTATCTAACATCTCATCTGACGTACAACCTTTAAATTACAATGATTTCTTTTAGACAATTCTCGAATAAGCGCAAAGAAAAATAATAACCACATTTAAATCCCCACTGATGAAGGCCGTGTAATGGCTGAAAACGTTTTAGATTTTTAATGTTTTTTAATGTATTTTAAGATATTTTTAAAGAATTTTAAATAATTTTATATTATATGTATGTACATGAAAGTAATTTTAGTACTTTTATTTGCGCTTTTTATATAAATAATGCATGTTTCAGGATTAATAGAATTGAGATAAAAGAGTTTAAACCAACAATGTTAATATAAAATTAGAATTATTTATGAAAATCACTTACAATCATCAAACTAAGTTAATACTTGCTAAAAATGATAAAATTACACTTACAAGAAAAATAAATACCTTTATTTATTCAGATCGGCATGTTTCGTCACTCAGACGGCGACATTCTCAAAATCTATAATGATGCAAATATTTTCGCAAAAATTTTTTTAATTGAAAACTGGTAGACAAAAATCTCGCGAACTCATGTATAATGAAATCAAGTGCAATAATAACAAGAAAGAAAAATCATGTGTTAAGCATAGATTATGAAACGCTTTCCAACACTTTCTGAATGCTTTAACAAAATGTCGTTATTTAGGGAAATAAGGTATATAAGAGAACTAAGTTAACATTTTAGAAAACGCATGAAGCATTTGAAAACCTGATTTCAGCAGTTACCGTCCATAGCCAAATATGTATTCCAACTCTTTTGAACAGCCCTGTATTTGATCCGTAGGTTGATATATATATATATATATATACACTATAAAATGAGAAAATTTAGTTTAGCCAAAAAAAAAAAAAAAAAAAACGCGTAACAGGTTCAAAATTTCTCTTTCCGCAGTTTATACTAATAGATCAAAACATTCTTGTATACATTTGTACAGCCCTTTAGTTAACCTAGTAACTATATTACACGCCATTAATTAGCTAAAGTTTAATTCAAAGTAAAACATTCTTAAAACTACTGAAATCACATTTCCAGAAATTATCTTTTATAGACGGCCATGTATCCAATTCTTTGTGTGACCCTGTGTAACCTTTTATCTATGTTCTACAAACATTTATTAGTAAATCAAATGCAGTTCCACGTAAACCTTCCCTATATGTTATTGTACTTATATATAGCTCACAGTAATTAATCTCAAATCTAGCTTAAAACTATATTTATATCGTTCAGAAGGTTTAATATGAACGGGGATCTCATAGATCAATATATCAGTTCAACGGTCCTCCTCCGAGTTATGGGCAGTGAGCAGGAGTGCTGGACATATAAATTCATTACTACAGCTATTGTTTTGGCCTTTAAGTTACATATTACTGTAATTTTATCTTTAAATTTAGATTATTTTATCTTTAAATATTTTTAGTAATTTTTATCTCATATTTCTAGAGGGGCCAGCAGCTGACTGAAAAAAAAACTAATTTAATTTAATTTTTTTCAATTGTATTGAATTCTATTAAGTGTCTTAAATACTAGAGGGTTTTACAGGTAATAGTACTTTTCCCTGCCCTGGGCTCGGGGTTCAAACCTAACCAAAAGCCAAAAGCGGGTTCCCAGGGTGGGTGCTTACTTACTTACTTACGTAAAAGTGCATAACTCATTTTAAAACCATCTTTAAGTAATTTGCAATCATACCCAGTAACCATTACGAATTATTTTGTGTAGCCCTGTAATGAATTACAGCATTTAGACACACCATATACTATGCATAAATATAGTGAAACATAAAATCACATAACATAATTAAAAATGCATTTCCAGCAATCATCGCTACTGTACAGTACTTCGGATAGAATATAGTATCTGATATCTTTTGTGTGGCGCTGTAAATGCTATGCACTGCGTATTACACATGAAATAAGTAAAAGTAAACCTCATAGACGTATATCAATTTCATTATACTTGAAATAATTTAACGTAATTAAAATACGCGCCGCAAACAATTGCCTCCACCCCTATATCGTTATGTAACGGAATTCTTTTGTGTGGCACTGTAAATGAATAATAACTGTTCTTTGCACCGCATATTCTACAGAATGCATATTTTAGTGCACTTGATAAATGCATAGCAATTTTATTATGTTTGAAAGCATGTAACATCATTAAAAATCATTTTAAACGATTTTTTTCCATAAATGTGATTTTTTCCCATAATGTAAAGGAAAACTTTTGACTGTCCCTGTAAATGAACTAAACATGCTAAAAACTTTATTTTAAATAGGGATCGTGCTATGGTAGAGGTCACTAACATCCGAAATTTTCAGAACGATCCGAGTATATTTACGAGAGTTAGAGCGCGGACAGACGGCCAGATGGACACATGGACAAACAGACGGACAGGCAAACCGAAGTCATAAACACTTTTCAACTTTGTTGGAAAGTGTTAAAAACGGATATTTGTGAACGTGAATTATTTTAATATGCCATCCATTATCCAAGAATCAATAGTGATCTTTTTACTCAGTGAGAATATATTCAATGATTCAGCCTCCATTGAGGTACCTAAAATTTGGAAAGAGATGCTCAGCAGAATAAGTCACAATAGTATAAAATAATTCACTTTCACTAATATCCATTTTTATTATTGCACCTGATTTCATTGTAAATGAGATCGCGGGAATTTTTGTTTAAAAGTTTTCAATTTAATTTGTTTTTTCGAAAATATTTGTATCACTATAGATCTTGAGAATGTCGTCGCCTGAGCGATGAAACATGTCGATCTGAATAAATAAGTGTATTTATTTGCCTTATATGTGTATTTTTAGCACTTTTAGAATGTATTAACTTAGTTTAGTGTTAATATATGTTACAAATAACGAAAGAAAGAAAGAAACGTATCTAAAGAAGGAACGTCGGAAGTTTGAAGTTACTTTTGCTTGTGCTCACTGGAATATCAACTTTGATTTTTCATTGAGATATTTTCTCTACGAGTAAATAAGCTAAATTTTTAAGTTTAATTCAAACTTTTTAGAGATATTTATTTGAAATCGTATTTTGCGCCCGATATCATGATTTTATGATTTATCAGGTTCAAACCACCCAAACTTTCTCAGCATTGTTCTTTACTAAAATTTAAGCTTATACGATCAATGTTTTTAGCTGAGTTGATGGCTGATGTATTGATTTTGTTCCATGAATAATACACGTTTCGCGATTAAAACAATAGAAATAAAAAGCGTTTAATTTGCATAAACAATGATTCTTTAATTTAAAAAAAAAAGAGAGAATAAAATGTATTGTTAGTGAACAAAGTAGAGATAAATAGCTTAAGATATACAAACAGTGTTTCTTTAATTTTGGAAAAGAATGAATAAAACTCTTTATTATGTTAACCCTTAAATGCCTGATTTTTCAAAAATCATTGTAATATTGTTTTTCGGCTTTCATTTTTTAAATAAATCATGGGAAAAATACTTTAAAAAATCATATTTTGTTTTAAGTATAATTTACGGCTAAAAAACAGTTTGTTACTAATTGGCAATACTGGCGTTTAATTGAAAAAA
Source organism: Maratus speciosus (assembly GCA_963932465.1). Lineage (NCBI taxonomy): Eukaryota > Metazoa > Arthropoda > Arachnida > Araneae > Salticidae > Maratus > Maratus speciosus. The sequence continues at coordinate 258,384,543 of OZ010786.1, forward strand.
TAATTTCCCTTGATAAAATTCTATAATATTAAACACACAAGAATTTTAGGAACTATAATAAGAAATAAATTTTACTTACTCACTGCAGGTCAAAATAGGGTATTTCGCAAGCTTCCAAACAAAACAAAAAGAACAAGTAGCAACGATTGAAAAAATAAATCTATCTTTATTCTTAAACGGCACAAGTGTTGCCATCTACATGTTGAAAATTGATTTAATAATATTTTCAGATTGTATTTTTTTGGCAACATTAGGTATTATAGCTTCAATGTTATTCTAATAGTATTTTAGAGCCTAAATTGGGTATGTTGCCGAAAAGCAACACCAGGCAATTAAAGGTTAAGGAAAGAAAGAAAGATTTTTTTTTTTGCTTATCTATTACAAATAAAAACATAAATAAAAACATCTAAGTAGAAAATATTTATGCTGAAATGTACTTTTATTTATGCTCATTTAAATATCATCATTTATACTACTTAATGTAAATATTTTCTCTGAATAATCAAAATTTTGTTATCTTCTGTATAAGGTATGAACTGAAAGTATGCTGGTTGTTTTTTAAATACAGTGAAGCCTACCTGTGCGACCACCTCCATTAAGCAACCACCTCCCTGAACGATCATTGTTTCATGGAACGAAATTTATTCCCATAGGCTCAATATCAATTTTACCTCCATTCAGAGACCATCCCAGTTGAACTCCCTCCATGAGCAACCAATTTCTTTGAAGAAAACGAAAGAAATTCCTTTTTTCCCAGGTCGTTTGAAGAAGGATTTATTAGAAAAATAATTCCGGAGAGCGCATTATTGATCAAACTTCTATAAGTTTAGATTCTTTTTATTATTCCGTAACTTTTAAGTGTTTAAACCTCTTTGTGCCTTTTTAGGCAATGAATTTAACTTTGATGACAAATTAAGAATGACGGTTAATAAACTTCCCTGCCCTATTCTGTCAGAAAGCTCTCAAGAGAATAGATAAATTAATGAAATCATCATTATTTGTTTCCGTCCAAAACCAAAGCAAACGTCAATGTATTCATTTTTTAAACTCTGCAGTAATTAACTTATCTAATTAACTTTTGTTTTGATACTTAATTTTTTATATTTTTTCCTAATGTGAAAAATAAATTTTAGTAACATTAATTGTTACCCTTTTCAACAATTAAAATCTAGATTTAAACATGACCTCCATTAAGGGGGGCTCAGGGCTTGATCGATAACGAAAAACATGTAAACAGAGCTCTCGCTTCGAGCCCGTATAAAAACAGAAGTATTCAATGTAACTAATTTAAACTTCCTGATATTTTTAAGGTATGTTTGTAGTCTTATAAAATTATAAAATGAAGTACTTCAATGTAGTAAAACAAAAAATATAGCAAAATTTATTTAACACAATTTTCGAGAAAAATTTTAGGTGTCATATCACCATCCGTATATAAGATATCTTAACGTTAAATTGACATAAGAACCTAATTTTTGCTTTACAATGATCAGGAAACTTTACTCTATAGAATGAAATAAGGATATAACTATCACTCAAAGGAAATCTTATTAAAAAAAACCTAAAAATTGCAACTTCTTTTCATTAAAAATACTCAAAATATTAAACTATCTAAAATATATTAATTCATTCTATAGATAATGATGTTATATGCATGCAAAAAGAAATTAAGCGATTCTATCAAATAGTTTTTTTTTAAATCTTACGGATAGTTGTCAAAAATCATGTTTTGAGAAAACGCGACTTAAAGTTGCAATTAAACGAGTGCGGCTTTGTAATGATTGTTACATAAATGCTCATAACTCCGTTAAAAGTGCAAATATTTTTATGCGGTTTTTGCAATGTGTTCAGAATTAATTAAATAATCAAAATAGTTACTAAAAGAAAAAGCGATTTTTTAAAAATTTTCAAGCCCTGGGCCCCCTTAAGAGACCAACTCTCGGACAGACCAATTTTTATTGGAACGGTACGTGGTCGCTTTAGGGAGCTTTTACTGTACTAATTTGTTTGCGATAGCATTTTGAAATATACTTGTACAGAGACAATGTGCACAAAGTTTTTAGTTTAACAAATTCAATTTATATTGCATTTTTTCAATTGAGTATTAGTCTTATAGCATTTGAATACTGCACCTTATGCATTATGCAATAAGATCATGGCTGTATGATTTCTCAGGTTCAAACCACTGAAGTATAATCAACATTCTTCCTTAGTAAAAGTTTGGACCAGTTTTTTTTAGCTGAATTCACGATTTATTTTAGACTCTCTCCCTTGAATAATGCATGTTTTGTGATTAACATAATCATCTACATAAACAGAGTGACTAATTTGTTTAAGAGTGAATAAAATTCTTAATACATTTAAGACAAAATTCAGTTCTATCAATTGTGTATTGCAAATTGATATATAAATGAAAATATTTAAGTAGGAAACATATAAGTTTAAGGATACTTTTGTTTGCGTACAATTGAATATCAGCTTTTATGCTGTGATGTAGTGGGCCAGAGCTTTTTGGTTCACTAAGCTCTTGTGAGATGATCGTTGAAAAATAATACATATTTCTTACCAAAGTCCAAACCAATTATCCAAATTACCCCTTAATTCATATACCAAGTGTACCATAACGCTCCAGGTTTCCTTTGATGATTTTCAAACTTCTGTTTTAAAGCACCTGTTCCCAATCTAAAACGATTTAATAAAACTTTTTTTACATGTTGAAAATCATCTCCTAATTCTGCTGGTTGTTTCACTATAATTTCCGCGATATCTGATGGCAATAAGGGAATTAATTGGCTAACCATATCCTCTTGCGAAATTTTAGCTTTTTCCGCCTGTTTTTCAAAGATCATAAAGAAAAGAGTGATGTCAATTAATTTAGAATCAAAACGTGGAACCAATTCTTTCAAATTAATTTTTGGATTCCTATGCGAACCTACATTCATATCACTAGACGAAAGACCAACAGTTTCCGAAGAATTTTGAATTCTTAATTTTTTTAACTCAAACTGTCTTGTTTTTTCACGCTCTTCGTCTTGCCGTTCCAAAACTAATTTTTCTTTACGTTCTGCATCCTCTTTAAGAATACATTCCAAATTCGATTTAGCAAAACTCTCATTATAATCCAATGCTGCTAAAATAGCCTGAATTATAGTTTTTTTCTTATCAGTTGCCGACACGTTGGTCTCAAATTCCTCTGCCAGAAAAAGCAAGATATTTTTAGTATATTTCCCTAGAAATTCTTCCATGATTTTCCCCCAAAATATACTAATCACAAAAATACACAAATATATACAATATGTAAAACACCAAAAAACAAAAAACAAAAAAAACAAAAACAATAAGGAATAGGATTTTATCCTTTAGATATATTTCAATGCATAAAACAATAATACAATTTTCCTACCGAAAATTTTCATGCACTTGTTATATCCCTTAAAACTGAGTAAATCCTCAAAATTATTTTGATACTCACAGTACTATATAAATACAATTTATATATAAACAATTAATCCCGCTTTTTCCTACAGCATACCCATAAAATTTCAAATAACTTTATTGCTGTAATAAACAAAAGCTGTATATGCCCCAACTTTATAACTAAAAGTTACATCCACAACTATGATTAATTTTAATGATTAATATTATTTTATTAATCAACCGTAATTTACTATCCCCAAATAAATTATGAAATACATAAATATTAAATTTTCAAAACCAAATGAATTACCGTACAGACCTTAAGAAACCCGTTTAATATAAAAATTCTAACTAAAAATTTCGATTCCAAATTAATAGCTACCCTAGACTCTTTATCTATTAAACATATACAAATTACCAAGAACAGACATATACAATCAGGGACGTAGCTACAGGGGGGGTGTGGGGGGTGCGACACCCCCCCCCACTTCGGTAAACTCATATACATTCGGTAATTTCACTTTCGTTCAAAAATTGCATCATTTGGCTCTGATTTTTTTCTTTTTTTTAAGAATTTTTAAAAATATATTACAAAATTTATTACAAAACAGTAAACAATGTCAAAACATATTTAAAATTATTACATATTTTCTAATTAGAAATTTCCTTTCTCTTTGCATTATGTAATTTTTTTTTCGCTGGGAGGCGATTACAATTTCACTTTTTAGCTATTCCATGGATGTAAGAAGGGGGGTCCATGATACAGTATCCCTTAGAAGATTAAATATACCTTCTTCCTATTTCTATGCAGTATCCCTGTAAGCTAGAAGATTAGGGTAGAGAATATCTTCGCTTCATTCAAGAAAGGAATCTGGAGAAAAAGGTCTTGAGTGTAAATGTGTACACTCCTTGACCAATGCAAATGAAATTAGAAGGCCAGACTTCTTGTTCGTTAAAATTCATTTTGTGGGACTCTGAAAGCTATGGGGGGTGGATATTTTGCGGTTTATTCGGGGAACAGGATGTCGCCAGATGTTTACTGTTGTATTGTCTGTATTTCAAAGCAAAAAATAAGAGAGAACCGGGAATTTTTTCTTATCAAAGAAAATTAAAACGGTGTAATAAAATTACATCAGCTACTAAGGATGTACCGAATAGTGATTTTGACCGAATACCGAATATTCGGCCAACAGGTGAACCGGATACCGAATATTCGGCTAGCCGAGTAGTAACTATTCGGCCAAATACCAAATATTCGGCTGGTCGAATATTTTAAAATTTTATTAATTAAAAAAGTTTCATGGCTTCTTCTGGTGAAATAAACCAAATGAATATATATATTTTTTAATTCTAAAACAAACAACTCAGCAAAAATAACTTTTCTACCGAATATTCGGCCTACAGGCGAACCTTATACCGAATATTCGGCTAGCCAAATTAACTGTTAGGCCGAATACCGAATATTCGGCCAGCCGAGTAGTAACTATTCGGCCAAATACCAAGTACTCGGCTGGTCGAATACTTTTATATTTCAAAGATTAAAGGCATTAAAATGTTAAATTTAAAAATAATTTTACATAATATTTAATGCAGAAACTTACATTTTGATAAACAAGAACTTTTTATAAGTAAACTGTATATATGGAAAAAATCTGCTTTAAGTTATTTAAGAAAAGAATTTTAAAATTTTATTAATTTAAAAAGTTTGATATTTCATAGCTTCTTCCTGTGAATTAAACCAAGTGAATATACATTTTTTTAAATTCTAAAACAAGCAACTCAACAAAAATAAGTTTTCTACTGCTTTTGATTTAGCAAGGAAGTTTTTAAATGCATCTTAGATCAGTGTTTCGAATGGGCGATTATTTTAAGAGATTGTAAACATACACATTGTTCCTAAAAAAATTGCCACAAACTTTCAACAGAGATAATGTGGTCAAGACAAAAAATTTTTGGACAAGAAACAACACCTCATTCCATTTATTCCATCAAAATTGCAATATATTCAGTCAAAAATTCTGGGTATGCAACTACATGCCGAAACTGAATTTTCGTTCACAACTTTATCAGTAAATGAAGATATTTTAGCAAAATTTGTTTCATATTAATTTAGTCTGTATTAAATGTGATGATATCATTGAAAATGGCTGAATTTTGGCCAGTGACACAGTATAAATACTATAAATTGCATTCTGAATAACGGAATGTCGACCTCATAGTTGTTTAAACATGAAAAGTGGCTATTTCCAGCCCTTCTCATCATGATATTATGTTTCACAGAAATCAAAGCAAGTTTATTAAAAATATACCTATGATATCTTCGTTAGGGTTAACAAATGAAAATCCAAGTTTGACCTCGAATGAGATGATATAAACTTTATTTATAACTGAATAAGTGGATTGCGATTATGGTTTTCTGAGCAAAAATTGTCTTTCTTGATGTGTATTATCAACCCTGAAAGTTTTTCTGTTTTGATTAGAAGCGCCTTTTTTTGTGAAAAAAATAGAAGCAGATTATTTACTAGAAAAGGTTCAGGAACTTGCCTTTTTACATTGTTAATTCCTATGAAAATCCCCATTAATGGTTAATTTTCTAAAGTAATACTTTACAAAAAGCAAATACTGTAAAAACATTCTCTTTTACTTAAATATGATTCTGTTTCTAATTATTATTAATATCTTTATAAGTTGACAGTTAAAAGGAGAAATTGTGTAAGATTTTTTAAAATGTTTTAAAAGTTTTTTTTAAGTATTCGGTTTGGCCGAATATCTTGATATTATAACCGAATATAACCGAATATTAGGTTAGGCCGAATATTCAGTAACATAGCCGAAAAGGTCGAATACAGAATAGATACCGAATATTCGGTACATCCCTATTAGCTACACTGTAAAAAAAATACTGCCAGTTTTCCGGTAGGAATCCGAAAAATAGTTGCCCTTATCGTACCGGAATAATTTCCAACCCAGTTTGGAATAAAATACGTAAAAATAAGGAAATAGTCAGTCTAACAGTATTTTACGGATTTTATTCCGATTTTACGGATTGTATTCCGAGCTGGATTGGAAATTATTCTAGTACGATAACGGCAACTATTTTTCCGATTCCTACCGGAAAACTGGCATTATTTTTTTTACAGTGTACTATATATAATGGTATATTGTATCTTCGAAAAACTAAAATTTCTTGAAAAAAGTATTAAAAAAAAATGCGCTACTTTCTGAGACATCTCTGAATTCATTTTTGTTCAGAAATTGGCAGGTGTTGTTATTCATAAACTATGTATTCGAAAGACGTTTTCCATTTTTTGGTAAACGCAAAACATTTTTCAGAAAATATTATCAAAGTTGGCGTTTTGAACTGAATTCCAAACACGGCAGCTCGAGAAAGGCAAAAAACTTGTCATCATGTGACCACAATCGCTTTTAACGCGATAAGTAATTTTATCAAAAAATGTAATACTAGTTTCCATTGTATTCCGCTTCAACAGAGAGGCCTGACAATATGCTTAAAAATGAGACAGAAAATGTGTCTGAAAATTTTGCGTTGTTCAGTAGGAAGCTCGAGAGCCACTTTAAAGAAAAAAAATAATAAGATAGAGAACTATAAAATATTGGATTTTTTCCTTTGTAATTTAATATAAACCGAAGATATGTTTTAAGATCTGGATCTCTTTTTGTCACGGGGTAGTGGAAGGTATACGGAGATATACGCCGTATCTGGATTTTTTTAAGAAGCTCCGCATACCCTCTGCTTCTCAAATAAAGCATTAGCGTATACTGTATCCATGAATGTTCATGACTTTAGCGTATGCCCTTTGTTTTTTTACGACTACAGCACTGGCTCTTGTCATTCAGTTCGACAAGATATTTTTTATTTATATTTTTGAACTTGTTTTAGAATCATCAGTTGTATTGATATATAAAGACAAGTGCATTGATGATAATCATTAATCTTTCTTCTACTTGGCGTTTTGAGACATTCATTTACTTTTTGCTACAAAAACTGAAAGCAATTTTTTTCTTTGTTTTCTGAAATGGGGGGATCTCAAACTTAATTTAAATTAATTAAAAAAATCCTTTGACTTGAATCAGGCTAATTCATGTAACAGAATCAACGCTACAGCTCACAAAAAAATGCAAGCAAAGTAATTTTGCAGAAAATAAAATAATTTTCCACACTGTCTCCCCTCTCTCACCTTCTCCATCGAAAAAAAATCTTTTTGTGTTCAACACTTTTTTTTTATTATTGCAAATTAAAATAACAATATTTAATTTTTATAACGGAATCCTATTTTAAACTGAAAAATGTGTTTATCCATGCAAAATTAATATAATAATATGTGAGAAAAGGATATATAATACATTTACACCTATTAAGAAGGGAACTTGTCTATTTTGCATTTTTTTACTTTATAGTGCAATTCCGTCTTAGAAGATTTTACTGCATAGCATTTTTTAGATTTTTAAGTCTCCAGTACATGGAATATGGATTAACAAAATTAATGATAATCGCAACATTTGCATATAACAAATATGATTTATTAAAAAAAAATAATTATCGCAGCCTACGGCATTTCTATAAAAATAATGATTACAAAAAAAAAAAGAAAAAGAAAGAAAAAAGAAAAGAAAAAAGCTAAGATTAAGTATTTTTGATCAGAATTCCTCGTACAGACAAATTTTTAACCAAATCGACGTAAAAATCAATGTTTTGTAAAAATTCACTTGGGCCGTGTCAGAGTTGGGTCGAGATTTTCATTTTTTTCCAGGCCAGGATAGTCTCAGACTGAACTTTTAGCTGCTATAACGCTGGGCCAGGCCAATAATTTTTTTCGACAGGCCTAGCCGACTTTAGGCCTACTTTTCATAATGCGCCGGGTCGAATTTTTTTCTATGGGTCGGCCTGGCCCGTGCCTGAAAATTTCTACCCGTACAAACTTCTAACTTAAAATTTAAAAAGTACTGCAAATTTCAAACTTTGAGTTATAAATAAAAGAAAAAAAAGAATTATTTTTTAAATATTTTCTGTTGAATTTATTTTTGTAGTAATAATAAATAATCAATCTAAATCTCTCTTTTTACACCTCACCCCAAATTACCGCTTTTACCTTTGCCCCCCCCCCCCCCCTGTTTTGTTTGGGGGGGGGTGTATTCCGAATGATATATAATCAACACAGTCATAGTTTCTATTGGTTAAATCATTCTTTGCAGTTAATTATTATATGAATATGAAATAATTAAGAGCAAGAATCTGAGAGAGTGTCACACCTGTGATTCAAGACATCTCAGATTTTCTCCAAAAAATTACCAGTTGTTACTTACCTTGTTAAAAGACAAAATCTAGAATTTTTTTTTCCAAAGTTGAGTTGTTCCTTTTTTATGGGCCCCCAAAGGTCACCGTGCAGTACAAAAAATTGAGCGTTTTTTAAAGACATTAAAATTGCTATGACCCACAATTCTTTGCGCAAACAACTTGCCACAAAATTCTTGTTATGTATGGGATGTAGGAGGGTTCAACTTTATATAATAGATGAGAAGTCTGTGGCAACTTGTTGCCGCAAGGTCACTGAAGGTCACAAACTTATGCATTTTCGCTGTTTTTTATCATTTTTAAGGCCCAATAACAGCTTGCGCGTTGAAGTTGCCATGGCAAAAGAAGTGTCATTTGAAAGACACGTATTAGCACTTTTTAAAAATGTACATATAATTGAGGCAAGTTTGATGCGCTTTTAGTAACAGAGTGCCAAAATGTGAAAAATGTCATATTTGACCGATATTCAAACTGTCATAATTTCCTGCGGCAATGACATTTTGAAATAATTCTTTTGCCATTCTTTTATTCTATTATTGCTCTTTATGAAAAAATAAACTCCATTGAGGCATGTACCTTTAAGAAAAAAAAAATGATTTTTTTAAACATACTCTATTCCGGTAGTCAGGACTTTTTTGCTTTTCAGAACAACTCGTCTGAATAACATTTTTTTTATATATTTACTTGGCTGTATGAATGGATATATTTTAATATATTGTGACACATACATGATAGATGTTATTTAATTTGACAATCAAAATTCTTGGCATTTATAATCTATATTGATAATACAAGTATATTCAGCTAACGCTAACACTATCAATAATTTAAAAAAAAAAAAAAAAAAAAAAAAAAGAAAACCCACAAACCTATAATTGTTCCTTGTAAGACTCGACTCTTGAATATCTTTTAAGCATGGAACTGTAAAAGGATCAGCCCCAGACAATTGTATAGGACCAGAGAAGATGGTATCGCATGTGGGTAACATGTTTTAATCCACAATCATATTTTAAAGTTGTTCCATAAGCAACATCTTGTTGAGAATCTGTTGTAAACAAAAAATCTAAAAAATGATCAACCTTACTCATGTCGAGTCAGTTTCTACTAATTTTGTGTACAAGAGGCATATTGCCAGCCCCAAATTGTGCTCTCAATTCTCTTGCTCTCCTTACCATTCTCTGTGAGCATTGGAATTTCTCTATAACTTCTGATTTTGTGTATTTTTGAGGATCCAATAAAGCTAGCTTCATCTTTTGAGATGGAGTGCTTTTAAAGGCTGCTACTATCTCTTTTAGACATTCATCTTCAGCTTCCGTCTCGCTGCAGCTGCTACTGTCTGAAACAACCTTTCGAAATTCATGTTCTTGGTCTGGGGCCAGTTTCTTGGTTAACGTTGCTTTAAAATTATTGGTAACTTCAGAGTATTTTCGTTTCATATAGCGAATGGTACTTGCAGAAAGTTTTGAAACAGGAGATTTCAACTGAAATTTAACAGGCCTTACACCTTCTGTTAATGATTTTATAAATGAATTTGTCTCGGTCTTATCAGTTTCCACTAACAGAGAATTACGAACTTCAAATGTTGGATCGCTGGAAGTGATGTCGGCTATCTCAACTTCATCGTTCATTTGATGTAGATCTTTTGAAAGAAGATAATCTCTATGCTTTGGACAAACAGTTCCTCCAATTGGAAAGTTTACAGAAGAATTATATTTACATAATTCATATGTTGCCCAACTTGCAGACCTAACACCTTTTTCTTTTCTTTTCCTGTTTTCCTTGTGATAAGGATATAAACATACAGCTGGAACATTCCAATAAGTACCAAAACCAAAACGATGCTCTGCACAAAGTTTAAATCCTTCAGGTAAAACTTTACCACTTCTGATAGATATTAGTTCTTTTTCAGACACACTTCTATCAGGTGCTTTAACATTTATTCTTTCTAGATAATTTCTTCACATCTGCTGCCAAGTCCTGTTCTGAAAACAACTCATCCTTACGACTTTTGCTGTGTCTTCCACAGTTCAATAGCTCATTATAAAAAAAAACAATCTGTATAAGGATCCGAATTAAGTTCTTCCATGTTTTGTAAAACAGTTTTTTTAACTAAGAATATATAAACATAAGTATGAAAATATCCAAATTAAAAATTCACAACTTTATTTTTTAAATGGATGAACAAAGGTAATTCTTATTCAACAGAAATATTGTTCTGATATTCCAGAATAGCCAACCATGTGATAACAGTAAGGCAAACAAGGGAAGAGCTGAGTTGGGTTTTTTTTTCTCTGTGCAATTTTATTTTACTAAAATTATTGTTGCAAATGTAAAATATTTTATCAGTATTACTTTTTAAAAAAAATACCCTTTATAAACAAAAAAGAAAATAATAATTTTATTTTTTAATGGATGAACATAAAGAATTCTGATTGCACAGAAATATTGTTCTCACGGTTCTAGAATATTTTACCAAGTAGTACTAGTAATACAAAAAAAAGAAGAGTTGAGATATTTTGTTTTTCAGAATTTTGTGTTGTTGAAATAATGTGGTTATAAACTTTATCTTTACTTATTATAAACTTTATCTTTATAAAATATTTTATCAATGATTTTTTAAAAAATACTTTACAAAAATTAATCTTATCATCAGATACAGCCTTTTTTTAAATGAAGGAGCATTATAAATTCATTCATATTCCACAGAAATATTGTTTTGAAGTTCGGCATTTTTCACTATGTAGTAATATTAATACAAACAAGGGGAAGGTTGGAATATTTTGCTTTGAATAATTTTATGTTCTGAAATTAATGATTTTAAATTGAAAATACTTCATCAATAATGATTTTAAAATGTACCTTATATTAAAAAAAAAAAGACTAATATCTTTATATATGTGCATTTTATTCAGTTATAATTTTGTACAAGTTTCAGGTGATTTTTTAACAAATGTTAAAAATTAAACAAAATATTCCAAAATATGTAAAAATTAAACAAAATATTCCAAAATATGTATAAAAGTATAAAACTTTGTAAACCTTTTGCTTTTAGTCTATTAAATGTGAAAAATTATAGTAAATTTTTAAACAGTAATGGAAAAATCATATGCATTTCACAGGTATATACCAAATAGAGAACATGTCGGTGATTTTTTGAATTTTAAAACTAAATAATTGTCCTCAATAAATATAAACGCAACAATATATAAAATATATCAATTCATAAAGCTAAGTAAATATAAAAAAAAAAAAATGTTATTCAGACGAGTTGTTCTGAAAAGCAAAAAAGTCCTGACTACCGGAATAGAGTATGTTTAAAAAAATCATTTTTTTTTCTTAAAGGTACATGCCTCAATGGAGTTTATTTTTTCATAAAGAGCAATAATAGAATAAAAGAATGGCAAAAGAATTATTTCAAAATGTCATTGCCGCAGGAAATTATGACAGTTTGAATATCGGTCAAATATGACATTTTTCACATTTTGGCGCTCTGTTACTAAAAGCGCATCCAACTTGCCTCAATTATATGTACATTTTTAAAAAGTGCTAATACGTGTCTTTCAAATGACACCTCTTTTGCCATGGCAACTTCAACGCGCAAGCTGTTATTGGGCCTTAAAAATGCTAAAAAACAGCGAAAATGCATAAGTTTGTGACCTTCAGTGACATTGCGGCAACAAGTTGCCACAGATTTCTCATCCATTATATAAAGTTGAACCCTCCTACATTCCATATATAAAAAGAATTTTGTGGCAAGTTGTTTGCGCAAAGAATTGTGGGTCATAGCAATTTTAATGTCTAAAAAAAACGCTCAATTTTTCGCACTGCACGGTGACCTTTGGGGGCCCATAAAAAATGAACAACTCAACTTTGGAGAAAAAAACTTCTGGATTTGGCCTTTTAACAAGATAAGTAATAACTGGTAATTTTTTGGAGAAAATCCGAGATGGCATGAATCACCCCATAATGCTAGGTGTGACACTTTCTCAGATTCTTGCTCTTAATGCTATTTAAAATTACTATTGACTCTCGATTATACGAAGTTCAATTAACCGACACACTCGGTTAACCAACCCTCTCATTATATAAGCCTCCTCTCCTCAAGATATGGCTTATTGTTACTTATTGTGCCGAAAAATTAAAAATGTTACCATTGAATTTATTTATTAAATGTCTAATTTTTATTCTTCTTTTCCTTTTTACTCTTTTACTCTAGTAATTATTTATCTTATCGGTTTATTCAAAAAAGGGACTGAATAAAAATCTCAAGGGGCTTTAACATCCTTGAAAAGTCAAAATGTGTCATCTAAGCGGTGCGTATACTTCTTCAGAATTTACTCATTATTAGTCCATCAAGGTTAACATTTGTTACTGAGACCCAGGTATGTTTCCATAGCTTCTCTACAAGAGGTAGAAAGACAGCGAAAAATAGTAAACCAAACAATGAACGGTGGGTGACAGTAGAGCGGCATTTTCTATTCAAATCACCTAGTCATTAAGTAAATACATAAATTAAGAACTGATTTAGCAAGTTGGCTTTAAAGAAATTAACACACCATATGCATTTTATCTTTTAACTGACTAAGACATACTCCTTTTTTGTTCGTTCATCAAATACCCCTTAAAATTCACCAATGTGGGTGGCAATAGCAGTACATTTTTTTTAAAAAACATTAGTGGATTTTTTCAGAAAACATTAAGATGCTTGAAGTTTTAAAAGGTCCTTTCTTTTTCTTGTTTCTTTCTTTCTTTGGAAATCTCTACGAATCCCATTCTTTTCTGAAACAAAAGAGTTCTCTGCAAAAATATTATACAGAAATTAGTAGTGCAGCTTCTTTGAAAAGATGAAAAAGTTTCCACACTTTAAACGGATCTGCATAACGGTGTCAATTTTCTGTTGTAGAAATTCAACAAAAGGTACACGAAGTGTAATCGTCCCCCACCTCAACCCATAGTGTCAAAAATTATGACGCCATATTGTTTTTGACTGGACATAATCCTTTTTTATTCATTAATTGCCGAAACGTCAGTGAGGTTTACCAATGACATCCGAAAAGTGTTTGGTTTTCGTTTGCTTGTCTGCCTGTTCCGCGAAAACTGCCGTTAAAAACGTTGGATTTATATTTTGGGGGGACGACCGCCTCGATCGCCCCCCCCCCTTCCTTGGATCGGCGCCTCGGGGAATCTCCTGGTGATAAATATGCTTTTTTTTCGCGGCCCTTTGACAAAATTTGCTTTTTTTTCAACGATTCTTTGACAAAATTCGCATTTTTCCGAGATCTCTTGACGAAATTAGCGTTTTTTCCGCGATTCTTTCGCGAAATTTGCATTTTCTCGCAATTCTTTGGCGAAAGTTGCGTTTTTTTTCTGCGATTTTTCGACGAAATTTGAGTTTTTTTCTGCGATCCTTTAACAAAATTCGCTTTTTCCTGCGATTCTTTGACAAAATTTGCGTTTTTTTGCGGTCCTTTGACGAAATGTGCGTTTTTTTCGTGATTTTTTGACGAAATTCGCGTTTTTTCGCGATTTTTTGAGGAAGTTGCCGTTTTTTGCGCGATCCTTTGACGAATTTGGCGACTTTTTTGCGAACGATTGACGAAATTGATTTTTTTTCGGCGATTATTTGTTGGAATTCGCGATAAGCGGTGGATTTATATTTTTTGGGCGGGCTATCGCCCCCCCCCCCGTGTATCCGCGCCTGCTGTGAATTTTGTATTATTTACCTGAATAAAATCAACTGAAAAAGTACTGTAAGTGTGCATACATATACATATAAATACACGTATGTAAATACCACAAAAAAAATTTCTTAATAATTGAAATTTCTCTGGTGTGGAAAACACCTCACCTGATCAGTTAAGGGTTAAAGTCTTTAAAATTACTTTTTTCCTCTGCTTTATTCGTAATTGTGCAATTCGATAAATAAATCAGCAGTTATCTACTTCACTCCCTCCATTCATAATTTTTACTACCCTCGCTCCCCCCGGTTTGTAAAATTTTAAATGGTTGAAATTATTTAGTTTTTTGTTAAAATTTTTTGTCTGTTTATTTATATATTGCTGAAATAATAAATAAATGTCTAATCCTCCCCCTCCCCCCTCGCCCAACAAAAAATAATGCGAAAGGATACAAAATACAAATAAATACAAAATAAAAAAAATACAAAATTTACTATGAACATTCGGTAAATTCGATCTCCACACCCCCCCAAACGAAATGCTCTAGCTACGCCACTGTATACAATATTAAATCCTAACAGACCTCTCTGGAAAATGTCATAAAAGGGCTTACCTTCAAATGTAGACATTTCTCTACACTGCTCCAAGGCTTTTCCGCACTTTTTTTTCAGGTACTGTCGTATCTCCGGATCTAACTTGATTTCCGCCGGGAAATTCACACACAAGCTGTCTCCATGGATTCGTAAGGGCGATCGATGAATAGTCTTCTATCCACTGCACTGGACGTTTACTGAAGAAATTGTCTATATCCTTGGATCCTTAATCCTTGTTACATACCAGCTAACATATTCGACACTCGAGATTTCACAGTTCCTCACCGGATACACTTGAAAATCTTTCTCGTCAAACACAAGATTTCATCACCGACTGTCCTTGTTTCTAACACAGTTTCCTTCTGTACATCAAGTTCACGTGGGTCCAGTCTAATTTATGCTAGACCTAATTAATCCGTAAGCTGCCACCATTTATAATACTATAGCTGTGATGTAGTGGGCCAGAGCTTTTTGGTTCACTAAGCTCTTGTGAGATGATCGTTGAAAAATAATACATATTTCTTACCAAAGTCCTTTATTAGAACAACTAAAATAGATTTGAAAAATGTAATAACAAACTTTACCATTCATAGGTAGACACTCTTACTTTTTATTAACAGTTCTATACTTCTCATAGCCAACCTGAGTAAACTATTTTTACTCGCATCTCTTCCGTTGGTAAAAAACGACCTGACTTCATCAGTGTCTCCAGTCTACTGTTCAGCCTGCTCACCAGCTCCTGCCTGAGCCTTTTCTTTCTTTCACTTTGGGGACGAGTTGCCACACATTGTCCAGTCCTCCCTATTTCTTGGAAAAGTGGAAATACTCTGTTGAGCAGATCCCAAGGGCAGAGGTATGCCTGGTATTTCCCCTGCATGCCTTTACACAAAAGACTATTGTCCTCCACGGAAATGCCTGTTGCTTCCCCCGTCGAAAATTTGTGGAGAAGGTACAATATCACAATGCCCTTGAATGAGAATTTTTTCTCTGAATAAAAATTTTTTGTTCAAATAAATATTACAGCTAGATTCCTCAATAAATTTCGCATAGGAAACGTAGGTTATATTTCATTATCAACATCAGGTTTCTGGTTTTAATGAACGTAAACCTAATGAAAATTACTTTTTATTAATTTTAATTTATCTTTATGAATTGTATTCTTCTTTATATTAGTATCTACATACTTGAGTTAGGAAAAAAAATTCATATCTTTGGCATTAGAATTACTATTACTGTAGTCATATTTGTACTGTATAAAACGAAATACCTGAATGGATGTTATCTATCAAAATTCGGATAGTATAATAGGTAGCTGAGAAGCAAGGGGGTGAGCAAAAGATAATTTCCTGTGATGGAGGTCAGTTAACGAGGGGGTTTTTAGAAGGCACGTGAATTGTCTCTACTTTACTTTACTGGTGAGATCCTTACAGATTTTGAATGGACAAGAGGCAGAGATACCGGCGGGGGGGGGGGCAGTCTTGGGTGGAGAGTCATGCGTCGGAGGTGAAGCATGGAGTTTGGAAAATTACTGACTCCTGTGTGGAGTAGTGTATGTACGAGAGTGCAGGAGATACCTGTGTGGTTATCCCGTTAAAATAGCCTATCTGAATACGGTAAATTGAAAAGGGAAGAGTATGATTTAATGATATAACCCACTACGTAGATAATAATGTATAACTTAATGTTGGGCAGGATATGCTATATCCATACCTATAAATGTAATTAGTGTCTTCTAATTTAAATATTTTGTAAGTGAATCATACATTAATATTATTTGAAGAATTCTAGTAATTAGCTATCAACCTTCTCATATTGTTGTCCAGTATCACGTACTTATAAAGGTGGTGATAACACATCAACTAAAGAGTGGTTATTTGCATTTTTACGTGTGGTGGGCTAAAATGTGAGTGATAATCTTATCGGCTAATCTTATCGGCTACGAACCATTACAATCACTATGTTGTCAACAACGCTATACGCATTTCAAGTTAAGAAATCCCAAATCGCACTTGTTTGGAGTGCGCAGATGCTGAACCGTTGCCTAGAGTTCACGGGTTAAATCCAATTAAAAACTTTCTTTATAAATTTACTGTATGTTAACCACTTAATTTCAATTTTTAACCTAATTTTAACTTTATAGACTTGTAAACTTTTGTCATGTTATGCCTCAAATTAATGACTTTGCGATTTCTCGGGTTCAAAACCACCCAACATTCTTTGCATTTTTACTCACTAAAACTTTGGAAAACATAATTAATCATTTCAGCTGAAATGGTGGTCCATGTGTAATTTGTACTACATTAAGAATGCATGTTCCGTGATTAACAAACTAGAGAAAAAAAGGTTTAAATTTTATAAACAATGTTACTTTAATTTTAGCTTTGATTTTGAAAGATTTTAAAAAACTATATTGTTAGAATAAAGTTATTAACTTATATAGACAATTTGTCTTTAATTTTGGAAAAGAATAAATAAAACTCATTTTTATGATTTGAAGGAAAAGGAAACAATATTTTTTTTGCGATCCATTAAAAATAAAAACATAAATAAAAATATCTAAGAAGACGACATTTATGCTCAAATATACTTTTGTTTATGCTCGTTTAAATAACAGCTTGTATATATGAATAAAACATTTTATCTGAAAGAAAAGATTTTTGCATTTGAATATAAGATATAATTTGAAAATATGCTGACTATCCCTCAAATATTAATTTATTAGAGATACCGTTTCGAAAGATGGTGTAAAATTTTTAGTTACACATATTAAATGCTTTTTTAGTTCCTTGAATTAGTTTGATACTATCACAAATATTTCTTTAATATTATTATAAATCTTTCTTTAATATTAATTTAAATCCATTGAAAAACAATGTTTAACAATTTAGGTGATTTGCATTATTTCTACTTAAATAAACGATAAATAACTTTTCAAATGTATTTACTGTTACAGATATTTTAGAGTAAGTTAGGGATAGTTGCCCCCTTTAAGCCTCCCACCCCCAATTCTTTTTTTTATTGTAAGAATGTTTGTAGTGCACATTTAACCTATCTAATCCAAATTTTATGTAGCATTTTATAAAAAAGTATTGCTGTAATATAAATGCCACATAAAATGGAATATTTTTCAAAAAACTTAACCATTGTGACCACCTACCCCGGACCTCAGGCATAAACGTCCCACTTAATCGAAACACACTATATGGCCAATGATGACCGGACACTTGCGATTTTAGATCTTTTGTTAAATATATAGAAAAATACATGAGGAATTATCCTGAAACTCCAGGTGTGTAAACAGCATAGCATAGGTCATAGGCCTCGAAGATTTGTTCCCGAAACCCCTTAGGGTTCGTGTATACGCAGTGAAACTTTATTTAGTAAACCTGCTCATTTTTCCTCCAGTTTTTATTATTTTTTAATTCTGATTGCAGCGTATTGTGTATAATATCGTTGTCATATTTTCTGAAAAGAACGTTTTTTTTATATGAAGAACTCTTCAAATTATAAGCAAAAAACGTGGCGTAATTTGGGACTATGTTTATAAAAATCTTAATTTCTCTACTATTATACATGCTATCGTGATAAAAATTAACACAGTTTATCACAATAAGCCTCGTAATCATGTTCTACAGTTTGAATGCTTTTGCTACATTACTTTTTATAGGGTTATTCAAAAGATATTCGCTCTTTTTCAACTTGTTGACGGTCCCCTATGGGGTTTCGGGAAAAGCATTTCGCGGAAGTATATAGCCTATACTATTATGTTTACACGCTTGGAGTTTCAGGGTAAATCCTCATGTATTTTTCAAGATATTTAACAAAACATCTAAAATCGAAAGTGACCGGTCATAATTGGCCATATAGTGTAGACTGTAGATACTCCAGCTAGTAGATCTGGTAGTAGGAAAAAACATGGCTGCAACCTACACAGTACATTCAAAAAGTTCCAGGACTGATCACACACAGACCATATAACATATATGTTATATTTACGTTTGATTTTAAGCTTCTACTTAGTCCCCTCCGAATTCAGTATAATGCTTGGAACGAATGTACAAGTCCGTAAACGCATTCTGAAACGCCTTCTGTGCAACACTATAGAGTTCCGATGTCACAGCCTCTTTAATGTCATCTATCGACTCGTACCATTGCCTCTTCATCTTCAATTTCAACTTGGAAAATAGAAAGTAGTCAGAGGGAACAGATATGGTGGGTGGGGCGGGTGGTTGATGCATGATGCACACAACTTGCCTTCTCCCAAAAATTGTTGCACAGTGATGGACTTGTAAGCCCATGCGTTGTCGTGCAAGAAGCACCAGTTTTCACTGTTCAGCAAATCGGGCCTCACAGGCCACATTCGTTTCAAAAGACGACGCAAGACATCTTTGTGGAATGCACGAATCATAGTGGAACCTTGACGACGAAATTTTTGATGAATGATGGCCTGATCTCTGATCGTCTTCGGTCGACTCTCTTTCAACTTGAAACCTTCGAAAACACTCAAATACTCGTAAACGACTCATAGTATCGTCACCATACGCAGAGTTTACCATTTCGTACGTTTCTGTGGTTGAATTTTCCAATTAACACAAAATTGTATGTTCGTTTGTTGTTCCATATTTTTCGATGACTATGACGTCCATACACGCTTTCTGGAAATGAACGCCACCAAGTCGGAAATACGCAGAAATGAATGCAACCACTTGATACGCGTGGCTGAAGGGTCCATTGAGCGGTCATCTCGCCGGTTTTAAAAAGATAGCGCCATATGGGGTTTTTTTACAAGCGAGAGTCCTGGAACTTTTTTAATGCTCTGTGAATAAACTAACACATTATCCGATACCTGTTTCAACTACGTTCACTAAATATTTCATGAAAAATATCTAATAAATACGTTATATTTCATCTGCTACTATCTCTATTTTATAAGAACATACAATAAAAGCCAAACTCACCTTTTTTGATCAATGTAACTTTTATTTGAAGAAATAAATCGCCAAAAATTTGTCTACTACGCTTTTTTATATCAATTGAGAGCAGAAGAACGTCACTAGTTCCGACGCATGTCCAATAGTTGAAATATTATGACTGGGGCAACTAGCCCGGTGGGGCATCTAACTTCAATTTACCCTAAACTAGAAAAATAATTATTTCAAGCTATTTAATTCTGATGGAGTGAAACGGGGAATTTAAAAATTATTATTGAGCCCAAAACATCAAATTTTAAATATTTACGTATGATATCTTTTAACGGATACTTTCCCAGCAGTGGTAACTGCTGAATTTTGACATAATCGTACGACTGGAAACATTTGATTTTTGAGGAATACAACAGCAGACATTTAAAAAAGATAACCTTTACATGTCACTTGACTTGCTTTCATCTACAAAATTCGTTTACCCCTTTTGGTTCCGATTTTTTTTTCAATTTTGAGAACAAAATTACTTTTACTTTAATAATGTTAATCGTAGCTATACAAATAGATTTACGGAAGTTTAAAGATTATCTCATTGTCTAAAATTTTACGGATGTACTTATTTTGTGTACTATTTAATTCATATTTATATGATAACAGGTTAAGGAAGAGTTTTTGGAGAGGTTTGGAAAATGTCGTATTACAACAGGGTTAACAGGTATTACAATTTCTAATGATTTTTTTGCGTTTTTACTTTAATAATGTTAATCGTAGCTATACAAATAGATTTACGGAAGTTTAAAGATTATCTCATTGTCTAAAATCTTACGGATGTACTTATTTTGTGTACTATTTAATTGATATTTATATGATAACAAGTTAAGGAAGAGTTTTTGGAGAGGTTTGGAAAATGTCGCATTACAACAGGGTTTAACAGGTATTACAATTTCTAATGTTTTTTTTGCGTTTTATTACGTATGATTCGTTCAGAAAAGTAACCTATTTTTGTAAATTTAAATAATGAAATATATGTATAAATTAAAGTAATCGCCAACGGTGCAAAGAGAATTAAGCAAACTGTTATTATTTTTGTTATTACTAAATGTCAAAACAAAAATGAACTCATAATGAGAAAGGCATAGCCATATACACTGGTCAACAAAATTAAAGGATAATGAGAAAAATTGTGCTCACTAAGTTAATGCTGCAACTAATGCCCAATACTTCAATTATTTATGTCAATTAAATACTATTGAACACAAAATTGCACTTTCGCGCTTATGTTAGCGTCGGAAATATGCAAATTAGGTGATTGACAATGTGGTGCGCAGTGGACGTATGTTGAAATTCTGGTCTGTACTTTTGTTTAAAGCTAATGCGGTATCCGAGAGTGAACAGTATTCATTAGTTATGGCTCAATGGCATCATTTAAGTGAAGGTCAAAAAGGGCGAACAAATATTAGAATCGAGAGAGGTCAAACACAAATGGAGGTTGCCCAAGATTTGAATATCCTCAAAGTGTCATATCAAGAGCTTCGGGCTGCCTTTTAAACACTGAATCCGTTGATAGACAGCCTGGTCAAAGGAGTAGAAGAGTAACCACTACATCGGAAGACCGCTTTTTGTCATTGCCGACTCGGAGAAACCGCGAAGCGACTACAAGAGATTTAGTTTCAGACCTTCAGGCTGCCACAGGAACACGAATTAGCCGTTCAACTGCTGCACGAAGACTTAACGAGGGTAGACTGTATGCGAGAAAACCAATTGTTTGTGTCCCACTCACTATAGCTTCCAAAGGGGCCCGTTTAAACTGTTGCCGTCGTCATGTTCAATGGAGCCAAGAAGAGTGGTCTCGAACGGGATATTTCACGGACAAGGGAAGGAAAGTTGCATGTTCCTTCCTCTCTACAGACTGAAACACGTCTAGAATCAGTGTTCAGACTATATCTGGACTCGTCGGTAAACAATACTTGAGCCCAGACTTCTTGGCTCCATTGTACACGACGAGAGCAACAGTTTAAACGGGCCCCTTTGGAAGCTGGAGTGAGTGGGACACAAACTATTGGATTTCTTGCATACATTGAACCCTTGTTAAGCCTTAGTGCAGCAGTAGAACGGCTAATAGGAGTTCTTGTGGCAGCCTGAATGCCTCAAACCAGATTTCTTGTAGTCGTTTTGCGGTTTCTTCGAGCCACAATGACAGAAAACGGTCTTCGGACGCAGTTGTTGCTCTTGGTCTCACTTGACCAGGCTGTCTATCAACGGATACAGCTTAAGGTGCGGCGCATATTGAGACGCAGCCGACACGCGCAGGGAAAGCTTCCACGTCCCGCGATTTTGTAGATCATTAAAATGAAGGAAAGGGCGCATATTGATTTACGCACAGTTTTTCTGACGCAGGTCCTGCTTGTAACTTGTACGTGAAACGCAGTTTCGAGTGCGAGTCTGGTCTGTCACGTGATTAATTTCGCTTTCGTAGAACAAATTGGATATCTCAAAGCTAGATATTTCAGATAATACTATTAAAGATATCAAATTAGTGTGATTAATTATTTCGAGTTATATAATTCATAATTAGTAAGATTTATTTTAATAAGTTTTTATTTTTGCTTTTGTATAAATGTTCTTTTTCGTGATAAATTATTGTAAATTAGAAAATTTTTATATCAAGACATTTTAAACAATCCGGAATCTCTTAAATTTATTATTTTTAAGTTGAAAGTTTAGACCAAACACACATACACAGAGACATCTATTTATATACATGCATATCTATTTATATAAAATCCAAGTCTCTGTGTGTCCCTCACGATTCCGGTAGGATCGCCTCATTGTAATGAATAATTGTTGAAAAATACTAATGTAGGGTTACCACAGTAGTGACAAATGCTGAACAACTAGGCGGATTATCGCCACATTTTATGATATATCGCCAAATTTGTTGACAAAAATAAGTTTCATAAATGAAGCCAACTTGGCGTTAGCTAGCTAATTTCGCGAAATTCCCATTTAAAACCATTAATATTCCATACGAGGTCACCGCAATTTAATTTAAACTCCGACTTCTAAGGGTTTTTTTTTTCAAAATGTATGGGTGAGAATTTAAAGTGTAATATACGAAAATATACGTTCTTATATCGTCATCCCTATGCTACAAATAAAATATGACGCGTGTACTATCTGAGCTCCTAATTGCCCGATTTTAATGGGCTTTACATAGCTGGATACAGAAATTGAATTGTCGGTAGTTTTCCAGCATAGGGGCCTTGGCGAAATAGCGAAATCTGCCTTGGCGAAGAAGGGAATTTGGCAACATATTTTCTGGCAACCTATACACTATTTTATTTCATATACACACGGATTTTATTTTCAACATTTATACAATGTATTTAACATAAAGAAGCCATTTGTCTAATTTTATTCAAAAAAACAGAAGTTATTTGTGTATGAAAAACAACAATAATATATACATTTAATTAAAATATAAACAAATTTATAGAAACAAACAAAAAAATTCATCAAGTTTGTTTTCATAGCTGTTTTTAACATTTGGCAACAAATCTTACTTTCTGATGCCTGAATTCCATCAAGTTTTTTAAAAAACCGCCAAGGCCCCTATAATGAAAAAATAGTAAATTCTCTCTATTTTGCACTATCTGCACCATAGTTTGTAATATATGCAAGGCGGTGAGAGCGAAAAGTTTAAATATTAAATTTTAAATCTATTTATATAAAACCCAAGTCTATGTGTGTCCCTCACAATTCCGATTGGGCTGCCTCATTGGTCGCAGCAATGTTAGGCTTCGTTCAACTTACAAAAATCGGTACTACTTAGCTATCCCGTCGACCAAAAATCTATCGCCAAACTATAAGATTAAATGCCAATACTGGTTGATCGTAAATGTCACATTCACTTGACTTTATGCAAGTTACACGTGTTTACGTCATCAAGTGATTTTTATTTCGACGTTTTATTTATATTTTTATTAATGTTATACTAATTTATTTGTTCTTTCGTTATTTATAATAAAAATTATGTCAATTTGTATAATCGAGTGGTTTGGCGATTTATATAATTTGGCGAAATTGGTCGACGGGATAACTAAGTAGTACCCAAAAATTCAATATATAATTTCTTCTACCTGAAATCCCGTCTATAAAATATTCAAAATTGGAAAAGTTTAATGTTTTGCGCTATCGTTAAAACCATTTCAGAAACCGTGTTTAATTTTGTGATACTACTTTACTATCCCGTTGACCAAAAAACTATCGCCAAATTATAAGGTGGATGCCAATAATGGATTATCGTAAATGTCACATTCACTTGACATTAAACACGGTGTACGTGTTTGTTACGTGATCAAGTGATTTTTGCTTCAACTGTTTATTTGAATTATTATTAATGCTTTTCTAATTTATTTGTTCTTTCGTTATTTAAAAGAAAAATTATGTCGATTTGTATAATTTGGGGAATAGTTTGGCAAAAAATCACGCATTGAATATCTATCCCAACGCCACGAAATAGCTTGCATGAGAAAAAGTGAACCGATGTTAGCATTCATCCAACAGTGAATTACCTCGATTGTTTTTATAGTTTTATTTACTTTTTTTTATCTTTTAACGTTGCATTAAATGTGTATTAAATAAAAATAGGTACAGATGTCACAGACGCACCGGGGCTTCTTTTTAGCACCAAAAGGGCGATATTTTGCCGGGCGTGGTAACCTGCAAATTTTATCTTTGAATGAAAACTTGGTGTTTTATAATAAAATTAAATGTGCATGTTAAATTAAAATTATGTGTACGATAATGGCAACTCAAAGCGGCAACTGCTTTTTTTTTTTTTTTAACGTTTATTTTGTTTTTTGAGTGAAAAAAGAATAATGAAGTAGAAATGTAATATAGAATATTTTATTCAGCAATTTATTGTATTTTTCATTTGAAATGAATGAAACTGCATCCGAAAGTAAACGGCGTTCAGACAGAGAACGTAGAGCCCGATGGCTAGCTCGGTAGTCGCAAGAAACATTAAATTCTATCCGAGAAGAAAATAGATTACGGCATTCAAATCAAAGAGCTAATGAAAGCCATAGTGATCGATCTGTGAGATTATCTCATAACTCTTTGCGTACTTCTACACAGCGTTCAAGTGAAAATGAAGAACAAAGGTTAATCAGACGTAGTCATGATGCTGAACGTCATTCTCGGCAGTTTTTGACTCAACGGCAAAACTACTACTAAAATCAGCAATAATTAATTTCTGAAGCCTCTCAGTCTCAAGTTATTGAGCCTCATACGTGTGGACAATTGAGCATTCTCTGCCAATTTTGCAAAGCGCGCCATTTTCAAGTTGAGAAATCCAGAGATGGAAAATTTAACAGTTGTTGCCATAAAGGTAAAGTTAGGCTTCCACAACGTCATCGGTTTCCACCATACCTCCAAAACTTGATGAGCAATTCAAATGCACTTTATTATCGTAATTTCAAAGAAAATATTCGCTCATACAATAGTGGCATTTCATTTATTTCTATGGGTGCTAAACTTGCTGGAAATGCTCCGGGACACGGCCTTATTGTTTTAAAGTTCAAGGCCAAATTTATCACCGAACTTCCCACTTGCATCCTCCTAATGGCCAACAAAGAAAATTTGCTCAACTGTATGTTTTGGATACTACACAAGTTGTCGAAGAGCGTCTTAACATTCCCGAAAATGGCAACTGTTTACCAAATGTTTTGCGTGGACTTGATTTACTTATGCGGCAAAATCCTTATGCTCAAGTTTTCAAAAAATTGAGTGAGGTGGAGACTGAGCAGCAACAACATGCACAAATATACAATTTACAAATGCCAAGAGTTAATATGGTATTGCGTCGAGATCGCCATTCAGACAACAGGCGATATAATTTGCCGACATCAAACGAAGTAGCTATGGTTTTTCTAAATGACGATGGTGAACCACCCTTTCAACGCGATATCAGAATTTATCCAAGAAATAATGACCAACCTTTTGTAAACTTGAATATTTTAAGTCCTAATTTAGATCCAATGACTTATCCTATATTCTACCCAAACGGAGAGCCTGGCTGGACAACAAATTTATCACTATCACCTTATCCAGGATGTTCACCTGGTGTTCGAAGTAATATATCAATGCTTCAGTTCAAAGTTGCTCACACAGCGATTCGGGATAATGAGTTTAATCCAATATTGCATGGTGGAAAACTTGCTCAACAGTGGATAATAGACTCTCACTTACAAGTGGAAGCTAATAATCTCAATTTCATAAGACCGAAGCAAAAAAAACTTCCTGCAGACGATTATTTTGGCCTCAGGGACTTTGTAGCCCAAGGAGCAGTTGATGCAGGTGTTACTGCTGGAAAAACAATAATTCTACCTTCTTCATTTCAAGGGTCTCCTAGAAATATGAGAGAGAGATGCAATGATGCTATGTCCATTGTTACAAAGTTTGGAAAACCAGATGTGTTTTGTACATTCACGTGCAATCCACAATGGCCAGAAATAGTCAAAAATCTACTGCCCGGACAAACGTCATCAGACAGACCTGATTTAGTAGCGAGAGTGTTTAAAATTAAACTATCAGCATTAATGAATGATATAACAAATGGGGAACTATTTGGTAAAGCTGTGGCCTTTGTATATACTACTGAATTTCAAGAAAGAGGTCTTCCACATGCTCATATTCTTTTAATTCTAGCAAAGCCCTGTAAATTTCGTAATGCTGCTCAAGTTGACCGTTGTACTTCTTCGGAGTTACCAGATCCTGAAACTTATCCACGATTATCAGAAATTGTTCTTCGTACTATGGTCCACGGGCCATGCGGAACTTTGAATCCGAATTCTCCATGCATGGATGGTAATAAATGAACAAAAGAGTTTCAAGAAACAACTAAAATTAATCTGAATGGTTATCCACCCTATCAAAGACGACAAGGCCCAACTGCTATAGTTCGCGAAAAACAGATAGATAATCACTACATCGTTCCATATAATGCATATTTACTGCTTAAATATGACACGCACATCAACACTGAAGCCTGCACATCCATCAAATCTATTAAATACATTTACAAGTACATATACAAAGGTTATGATGCAGCAAATGTAGTAGTTCATGCTGGAAATAATGAAAAAAACGACTTTGTGTATGATGAACTGTCATCACATGTTGATTCTCGATATGTGAGTGCACCAGAGGCAATGTGGCGGTTACTGGAAAATGAAATGCAGGATCGTTCTCATGCAATAATTCGTCTTGCCATTCATTTGCCTTTAAGACAACAGGTTTATTTTCATGCTGATGGTGAAAATGCTGCTCTGGAACAAGCTGCCAACCGCGAAACGATGCTGACTGCTGGTTCAAGTTGAATAGAACAGATAATGAAGCAAAACAATATCTTTATGTTGATATACCATATCATTATGTATACGAGAAAAATGCTTGGAAAAAACGACAAAGAGGATGCGATAAAATTGTTACAAGATTATATTATGTTAATCCAAAAGATATTGAACGTTTCTGCCTTCGGTTACATCTCCTTTATGTTCCTGGTGCTACATGCTTTGAAGATTTACGAACATTTGATGGAAATCTGTACAACACATTTCAAGAAGCTGCACGTGCACGTTGTCTTCTTGCTGAAGATAATGAATGGGATCAATGCTTAGAAGAGGCTATTTTAACTGCAACGCCATTACAAATGCGTCAAACTTTTGCATTTATTTGTATTTTGTAATCCCACAAATCCAACTAATTTGTGGGAAAAATATAAAAATTCAATGAGCGAAGATTACTCAAGAACTTATAAGGAATCAGCTGCTCAGAACCGAGCTTTGCAAGATATTAATTGCATGTTGGAATCTCATGGATTAACCTGTACATCATTTAATCTTCCTACACCCAATATACTGCAGGAAATTTAAAATGAAGAATTCGATTATTTTAATGAAGCTGAAGTAGCTGTTGAACAAATAGCAACTTTAAATTTCTTACAACGAGAAACTTTCAACCAAATAAAATCAGCTCTTGAAAGTGATTCTGTTACGAGACATTGCTTTTACTTAGATGGTCCTGGAGGATCTGGTAAAACATATTTGTACAACGTACTCCTGCATTTTGTTAGAGGTAAATGCCAAGTAGTACTTCCACATGCAACAACAGGAATTGCATCAATTTTATTAGAGGGTGGTAAAACTGTTCATTCTGGCTTCAAATTACCAGTGCCGATTTTAGAAACTTCCACATCTGCCATTCGAACGTCTTCAAGTGAAGCTCAAATATTACGTGAAACTAAATTAATTATAATTGATGAAGTGACAATGATGTCATGTCATGCTCTTCGTTGTATAGATGTCTTACTGCGGGAAATAATGTTGAATGACATGCCTTTTGGAGGCAAGGTCGTGTTATTAGGTGGAGGCTTTCGCCAGACATTGCCAGTTGTTATAAGAGGAAACAGAACAGAAATTATTGAAACATGCTTGAAATCAAGCCCACTTTGGCAAGAATTTATACAACTTAGACTATCTGAAAATATGAGATCTGAAGGGCAAAATTCCTTTAATTAGTGGCAGCTTAAAATTGGTGAAGGAAAAACACCCGATATATCAAATTTACCAGCAGGTACAATAGAAATTCCACCATCAATGGTTTGCAAAGATTCAATTATTGCAAGTGTATATGGAGATCATATAAACTATACCGATTTTGAACAACTTGAGCAAAAAGTAATTTTGACAACAAAAAACAAACATGCATTATCATTAAATAACAAAATTTTGAATTTGCTGCCTGAAAATGGAAGAACTTACTATAGTGAAGATTCAGTCGTGTCTGACAACCAAGAAAATGTTAATAATTATTCACCTGAGTTCTTGCATGAACAAACTCCGTCAGGGATGCCTCCTCATAAGCTTACTAAGAAAAAAGGAAGTATCATCATGCTTCTCAGAAACATGAATACAAGAAAAGGATTGTGCAATGAAACAAGATAACTTGTGCACGCTCTCCACAACCATTTTATTGATGCTTTCATTTTAACCGGAACAAATCAAAATGATAAAGTTCACATACCAAGAAATGATTTGACACCAAGTGAAACTTCTCTACCTTTCATTCTTAAACGCTGCCAATTTCCAGTTATACTGTCATTTGCAATGACGATAAATAAGTCACAAGGACAAACATTTTCTACAGTGGACTGTATTTAAAAGAACCGGTTTTTTCTCATGGACAACTATATGTAAGTATTTCAAGATGTAAAGAGGAAGAGCAGTTTAAAATTTATGTAGAAGATACTGAAGAGCAAAGTCGGCTTTTAAATAATGAAAGAGTTTTTTCAAAAAACATCGTATATCCTGAACTTTTGTGAACAAATTTTAATTTCATTTTTTCTGTATTCATTATTACATAGTTTTTCATAAATTCGTTTTGTTTTTAAATTGTGTTATTTTCATCTATTACTGCGGAACAAGAGAGGAAAACTCATATTCTCTAACATGTTTTTTATCCCTTTAAGACCTGACTTAAACAACTATGTAGGTGATCCTAAGGCAAAAGGAAAAACAATTTCCTCTGTTTCTGGCACTAAAATAGAGCCTGCACCAAACAATTGTGTGGATCCTCCCTTGACGTCACCTGAGATCGAAAAAAATTTAAAATGTCTTTTTTTCAGTTAAATATGATCTTATTAATTTGGGTTAAAAGGCAAGACTTTTAATTTCTACTAAAACTCTTCAGATCTTAAAGGTTTATATATCTTTCTATCTCATTTTCCGTCATTTTTAACGGGCTATCTTTCTAGTATTTTAATAATAAACATGAATTCACTCCTTTCTTATGTTTCTTTCTGCAATTTACGAAATATTTAGCTCAAATTTAAAAATGTCATTATAGTACAGGCAATAGGGAATTTTACCTAGCAAAATGAATGGTAGTTCTGGAAATCGGCTTACATTATGTTTTTTGGGTCGCTGAATCCGAATTTGTAACTTCCCACCAAAATTTCCCCCGGCAACCCCCCCCCCCCAAATTTTGAAAAAAAGGCCCCAAAAAAGGTTTTTATTAAAAAAATCAATTTTTTTATTGATTTAGGGGAAAAGTATCTAGAAATTCAAAAAGTAGACAAAATTTGCAACAAATTAGATATATGACATTATGGCTTAGGATAAAGGGGAAGGGGGGATATGCCTCGAAACATGCGCGCGGTGCTGCGTGGACTAAGTTGCGCAATTCCACTTAACCACTCATACGTTTACATTCGCCCTCCCATCTCCCTCTGAATTTTTCTTATAAGGTTTACTTTAGGTTTTTTGGGTCGCTGAATCCGAATTTTTAACTTACCCCCAAAATTTTAAGCGACAGGCAACTTTAAAAACACGGTAAACTGTTCAAACTTAATATAGGATTGCTACTATTATTAAGTGAATAATAGAACTTAATGCATTATTCTATACTTTTAACATATTTTTTTATTATTATTCCATTGTATTCTTTTCAAGGCAGACCATTTTCTGAAAATTAATTATTGAAAATGTGCCGATGAAAATCTTTGGAATTTAAATGTGTTTTTATTATTAAAAAATCAAACTTTTGTTCCATGGAGGAATAACCCTATTAATATTATATCCAACTAATAACATTCGTTTAAATGCAAATTAAAACCCTAATCATCATTTTAGCCTGTATTAATTTTTTATCGGAATCAGATTCCTGAATTTAAATCTATCTACTGAATAAAGTTTAAATATTTGTAAATATACATGTTAAATTTCCTCAACAATGTCAACAAACGTGATGGAAAACTGAGTTGCAATATGTGCTCAACCTGCCTCGGGCAGTTTTTTCCCGACCCGTGTCACTACACCTGAGCGCGGTAGCTGCGTCTCAATGTGCGCCGTGGCTAAAAAGCGTCTCGAAGCTCTTGATATGGTACTTTGAGAGATATTCAAATCTTGGGCGACCTCCATTTGTGTTTGACCTTCCTCGATTCTACCAATTATTCCCCACTTTTGACCTTAACTTAAATTATGCCTTTGAGCCATAACTAATGAATACTGATTACACTCAGACACCACATTCAATTTAAGCGACAATACAGACCAGAATTTCAACATACGTCCCATTGCGCACCACATTGTCAATCATCTAATTTGCATATTTCCGACGCTAACGTATGCGCGCAAGTGCAATTTTGAGTTCAATAGTATTTAATTAACATAAATAAGTGCAACATTGGGCATTGGTTGCAACATTAATTTAGTGAGCATATTTTTTCACAATATCCTTTAATTTTGATGACCAGTGTACTATCATTACTATATGTAGATAATAACAAAAGTAAATGTTAAGACATAATAGTACTCGATGAAAAGTCATGTACTATTAATAGTACACCAGATCCGAAAGGGTTAAAGATATTATTTTAAAATAAAACTTTTAATTAAGCAACGAATGGGTTACATATTTGCAGTCAATAAAGTACAGTAACCTCTTGATGTATCAGGACTCGTTACATCGCTCATTCAGATTTATCGCTCTTTTTACGTGCACTTTTTTTCTTAATGCCAGTCACAATGAATGTAATTAATTGTGTGTCGTTAATTTTAGAAAACAAAATGCAACATGTGTATAAACTAACATTTTGGGGAGAAATATAAAACATTTACTTGTAGATTATGATCTTCCTTAATTTTTAATACCCTCGGCATATCACGCATTCGAATATATGGCGCTTTCTTCCTGTTTCCCGAATGCTGCGATATAACGGGATGCTGTTGCATAATGAAATAAAAACACTCTACATAATTCTATAAACTGTAGTTCTTTAAAATATTACAAATTCTATATTTTTTACTACAAAACTGCATTTGCTCAATAGTAATATTTTTCCAAACAATACTTGTTTCTAATGATATTATGTTTTTGTTTTGAAATTTCTGAAAACTCAATGAGAGTAACCTTGTCATAAATCCATAACTTACCTCAAATATATTGTTACATCTAGAATGTAGGTATTCAAAATCACAGTGGATCAAGTCCATAAAACATTATCCAGAGTTTTCTTTAATGGATTCTCCCGAATTTCAGTCAGAATGTGCCATTTGTTGTTCATTTTTTCAACATAGGGCTCGGTTTCCTACGGCACCGAAATAATTGCTCTGTGTAGAACAAGTATTCATCTTAAGATTGATTAAACGAAAAATATATACTTGATCCATTTTGGCACTGAATACTTAAATTAAAACAATCTTTTCGGGTCAAAATTAATTAAATGTAATTTTTAAAGGATTTTTCAATTCGACGTTCCCAATTAAGAACAGTAGCCTCTAAAAGTTAAATGAACATATACTAAGGTACCTAAACCAAATAAGGCCACGTTCAGGTTTCAGAGTAAATAATTCACAGTAAACTGTGTTATATGTGAAATAACATTTTAAATGTTGCGAGATGTGATATTTATAGGGAAGGAAAGATAAAGTATCCAATGAGGGCAAACTGACCATTTGAGTTTTTTAACTGTACAGGACTCCTGTTCCGTAGGAAGTAGGCGAAACAATCGTCACAGATGCTAGTAGTATTGTCTGCGACTTTGGAGCTGATGGCTACATTTTTCTAGTTCTGAACTCATTTTATTGTTTTTTCGCATTTTTGATTTTAGGCAAGAGTATGATGTAGAATCATATATTTAAAATTTAAAATAGTCAAAGTCATGTATGTTCTTAAATTACAGTTCGTTAATTTATTTCTGCTTTCATAAATCTTAAAATCTATTCATTTACTGTCTAATATAACTTTAGTAGCTCATCTAAAAAAAGCTCTCTTTCACAATAATATTATTTTCTGTCAAAAATAAATCTTCTTTTTAGCTGAATGAATTTCTTTTCCGGGCATTGTATTTCGTTAATCTTCGCATACGTTTATGATATAAATTAAACAGCTGTCACTAGATAATCGAATAATAACATGTAAATAAATTACCCAAGGACTTATTGCTTATTTCATACAATCATTATGAAACATTTTTCACCCGTTATCTATTGCCAGATTCACGTCATTAGATTTTAATTTCATATGTTGGAATATTAACGGATTTTTTAAGTTAACGGTTGGACAGAAGGATGTATTCTTTAGATTTGGCTGCTGACTCTCAAACGCTAAGGATGTAAGAATTTATGTGCGTGTTAGGGGGATCACCTACCCTTTTCTATGTCTACCATAATAAACTTATTGTTCCTGGAAAGACTTTGGGCTTATTTTGTGTCAAATTCAGCATTTCGGGACGAGAGCTTTTGGGTTCTGCAAAGGACACAAATGCAATGTTACTGTATCCGGCCTTGTACCATCTTTCCTGATCTCTTTAACATTTTACGAAGTAAAGAAACAAAAATTCACTTCTACAAAAGCTTCCTGACATAATATTGGTGCCCAAAAAAAGAAAATGCTGAAGACAAAATTTCCGGAGGTGATCCCCTAAGTTTTAAACCGTAAAACTATTTTCTGCGCAATTTTTAATCTTCAAGATATTTTAGAAACAATCTTCTGTGTTTTATTGAAATAATTTTTCGTCCTTATGATTGAAATTCCAGCTTTCGAACAGATGTCTGAAATTACGGCTCTCGAGCAGTGGATGTTTGAAATTACGGTTCTCGAACATTGGATATTTTAAATACCGGCTCTTAAACAGCAGATTCTCGAACAGTGGATCTGAAATTCCGGCTCTCGAATAGTGGGTGTTTGAAATTCCGGTGCCCCGAACTGTGGATATCCCTCGTCTGACATCGACGGCTACTGTTTTCTCGCCTTCCCGATGATTTGTGTGTCTGGTGTGCCGTCCACCCTATTTCGTGAAGCACAGCTGCCTCTCCATCCTATAATATTTGTACTTTGTTTTTCTTCGGCACACATATGGGAAGTGTACAAATTTTCTTATATCTGTGTTCTGGTGCTCGCAGGGAAACGCTTGCTACGGCTTGCCAGAGACAATTCCGTTTGCAGTGAGCAAAATATCCCGGCGGTAAATTCATGGTAAAAGAACGGAAGTCAGATGGCTTGTGTGTATATTCTACTGTCAATCTTATAGAAAAGTGTGAGCTGTTACAAGCTGCTTTTTTGTAACAGTATATTCGCTCTTCAGGGCATTAAATTAAACTCATTAAGTCAACGGTCAACACAACCGGAACTGTCTTATCGCACAAACGCTTCAACGGTGACAGTATGATTCACAGAGCATTTTTTTCGTTTGTTTACTACTGTATAATGACCGACTGTTTTTAAAAAAAGCAAACTATATTCTAAGGACGCTGTTATTTATGTATATTCTTCAGAGATGTTCAGAAAACAAAAATCTGTGTATTCACGATCGTTCTAGTTTAATTCACAAGGCATGCCACTGTCATGCATGGTTAGGTTATTAGGGATATGTAAGTATAGATATGCAGAAAATAGCAAGGAGTAAGTTTTCTTGTTTTTTTTTACTTGATTTGTTTCATGCTTATATTTAATTGATTCTTAAAGATATTAATAAATGTATATTTTTGTTTATTTGAATGTAGTTTGAATTACCTTAGTAAAGATGGATAAGTGTATAGATATTTTTCTTAAATATTTAGATTTTTAGAGATACCTTTAAAATGAATTTTATGTGTTTATTTCCCCTCATAACTATTTTTAATAATTTTGGCAGATTTTAATGGATATTCTGTTTCATTAGTTAAAGTAAACATATTGTGATTTTATCACACGAGTGAATAAATCTCATGTTGATATATTGTTAGAAGTGAAATTTATGCAAACAATTAGTTCCTCTTATCTTAATATTCTTTGAGTGAAGATTATTTGGTAATAATAATAATAATAATAATAATAATAATAATAAAAAGAAAAAAAGAAAAGTTTGATGAGATCTTCAATTTGTTTTATGGGTAAGTTTCTGCTTTGGACAAATTGACCCATGAAGAAAGATTCCCATGTTTGTTATTTTATGTTGTTGTATAATACAGCATTTGGTTGCAGCACCATTTAATTCCCATTTTATTATTTACCTGTGTTTATATTAAAGATTAAATTCTTATTTGTGATTATTTTATGAATGTATTTTGTTTATAGTATTACTTATGCTAGAAAATTCTGAGCAATTTAAATTTCTTGCATTATTTAAAAGTCTACTGAAGATTTTTATCTTGTAATGTGCAAAAAATAGTATACCTTTCAAAATGAAAGGATGCATTTTTTTTAAAGATATGTTTATGTGTGATTTATTATTATGCTTCTATTATTATGCTTAGATATGGTAAAATGATGAAGCATCTACCCTATTGTGTATTTGAATTCATTGATACACTAAATACTTTAAGGAATATTATTTGTTTTTGTGCATGTTATGAAGCTAAAGAAATTCTTTAATTGAATGAAAAATAGGTAGAGTTTCATAAATATTTGTTTCTGCTTTAAGGCTTCGAATTTCATGATTTCTAGTGTGATTATTTTATGTGTGTATATGATAAGGTTAGTTGGGGCAACTGGGACATGATTTTAAAATGTGACTCTGGAGCTTCTGACAATTCAGCTTCAAAAAGCTAATGTTCATTTCAATTAAAGTCTGATCTTCTGTAAATGTGTTCAGTTAGGTTCCTTCTATCAGACAGAAATGCTCAAAATTACATTTTAATATTTAAAAATATAAAAATATGCATATTTCATCTTTCTTTCCTCGTGGGTCCAGTTGCCCCCAAAAATGGGGTAACTGGACCAGGGGAGTCTATGTTCCATACACGTTTATATTTTTTCATATCGGATAAGATTTATGATCACTTAATTGAAATACAGAAATATAATTTAGCAGAGACTAAACTAATTTTGAGTAAATTAAATTACCAATGTATGATATTACATCTTATTGAAAGATTGTAAAAATTACTCGATTATTTACACTGATTTCATATGAAAGTTTACTTACTGTTTTTAACAACGATGTATCGAAAGATTCGATAGACCAAAAATGACGACAAAGGTATATGCTACCATTTGTTGACCCGAGACCGTTGTCTACACGATATAGGCTGATAGTCTCATTAAGAGCATGGTTTTATTTGGTAGAAAAATCTTATTTCTTAAACTCTTTTATTTTTTAACTAGCAGGCTATGCCCGCTGCGCTGGTCAATATTTCCAAATGAACCTTGGATTAAACTAAATGGTGAATTTGAACTTGTATTTTAAACAATATGGATCTTCAGTTTGACCTTGCACATTACTGAAAACGATGCGAACGCCATTGCGATATAATGTTATCTTAAGCGTTGGACAAAATTTAGCAATTAAGAAGTAATTGTTTTAGTTGATTATAAACAGCGCACTTATGGTCGGGTAATGAGACCGTTAGGGCAACAGGAATTAATACCTCTGTAACTAATCAACATATAATGAAATCGTATATACTAACACCATTCCTAAAAGTCGTGCAACAGGGCCACTTGTAACAAAATATGTTCTGTAGATTTTTTTAAAAAGGCTAAACTTTCATAATCAGGCACTCTAAATTAAAATGTCTGAAATTCAGACACTTAAGTGTCTGAAATGGAGTGTTCAGTTTTCAGACATTTTAAAATGTCTGAATTTTTTCAGACACTTTTTGCGTCTGAATTTCAGACACTTCAAACGTCTGAATCGCATCCATTTTTTTTGTAAGCATCATACGTAGCCATGTTTGACCACGTTGAATCCTGGAAAAATATTTGGCTGTGGTCCTGCCCCTCCCCCCCCCCCCCAATACAGCCTGATTTTTTTTGTGCTCTCAGTTTTGGTATACAATTTTCGTTACGTTGATAATTTAAATCTTTTACGACATTGTACTGATTATAATCAATATCTTGAACTTCAGGAGTAGAACAAGATTAAAAAACAAAAAATATTTATCTAAATATTAGATTTTTTAAAATTTATTTTGTTTTTAACCTTATTTTACTTTAAAAGTTCAAAATATTGATTATAATCAGTACAATTTCGAAACAGATTTAAAATATAAGCTTTACAAATATTGCACATCAAATTTGGGGGCACTACAGTCGTAGGGGGACGGGGCACTTCCCAGTTTGCCCTTCCTTTAATCAAGAAGTACTTTTGCAAAAAACGCAACCCTGCATTATAGTTGTCTAAATTGAGATGTCCGATATTCGGGAGTATCCGTTGTGGAGGTTAATGAACATTCTCGAATAGCGAACACCTCTATTTAACGAATACTTTTTTAATCAGCAGACATACATATTTGTATATTTTTACCTCAAAAAAGTAGACATCTCCAATTATCGGACAAATTCCGCGTTCCCGAAGTGTTCGCTATTAAGGGCTTTTAAGGTACATAGATAAATATATATATATATATTTTATAATCTTGTCCTACTCTAAAAGTTCAAAATATTTATTATACTCGGTTGAATGTGGAAAAAGATTTAAAATATCAGATGTACGAAAATTGCAAAAATCCCCCCCCCCCCCAAAAAAAAAATGAAAATATAAAAAAATATATTGCTTGCCACATAGGCAATTTTACATATACATCACTTGATAATCACAACAGCCATTTAACTATGAATAATGAAAATAAATAAATAAATATTCTACTTTAATAACATTGGGGAAAAAATGACTTTGGTATTTTGTTAAATATATTTGCGTTTTTAAACTTGTCCTACTCTAAAAGTTCAAAACTTTCATTATAATCAGTGCAAGATTTAAGATATCAGCTTTACAAAAATTCATGCAAAATCCCCCCCCCCCCCCCAAAAAAAAAAAAAAAATGAAAATACTTATTTAAAAATTATGTTTTTAAAAAATTTATATTTCCACATGGGCAAGTTTTTATGTAGATCAGAGGGTACTCACAAAAGCTATTCAACTATCAATAAAAACAAATAAGTACATATTCTATATTAAAAACATGAGGAAAAAATAACTTATGATTTCCAAACTTCTTTCGTCTTAAATATATACAGTAACATCTGTCATTTTTGTATTTTTCGTATAAGTGCATATAAATAAAGTTACCACAATTTTAAATACGAAATCTAGTTAGAGGTTTTTACTTTTTCCCATTATAAATTTCAAATTACTTTTTTATTAAAAATAATAAAAAAATCAGTATTAGAGTTGATTGCAAATCAAATACATATGTATATTTTTACAGGCAGCTTCATATAATAGACGAGTCTCATTTACTTTATTTATCTTTTTTTAATCTGCGGTTTTATGCCAGGAAGTAAGAAAGCATTAGGTCATCTTTCAAAGTTTTTTTTTATCTTTACTTCCTTGTGGCCGTCATTTACTGCGAGATAAAAATTGTCCATTGAAACTAAGAACTGACATTGAATATATAATTCGTAATAAAAAAGAACGTCATAAGTTTAAAAATATATACTTCTAGAATTAGTGGGGTTTTTTGCGAACAGATTCAAAACTAATTAAATTTCATGCAGGATTTTGTTTAGTACAATAAATAAAATCATAAAATACACTAATTTTACTACTATAAAGAAACTTACTTGAGTTGCTGCAGGAGGTAAGAAATATTCCTCGATTTGAAATTTTAAAAACTACCACAACCACAGTGAGGGAGAAAGACTTTCATCAGTTTAAAAGGTAATCCATAATACATCCGACTAGCCATATTTAAAGGATGAGATGTTTCATCCTAAAAACAGGACCCGCCAGACAAAAGTTTCTTTTTTTTTGCCAGCTTCGACAGGACGAAGATGAATAACACAATATTATTGATATAAATTGATACGAGTTAACACTAAGCCCATTGCACACGCTTTGTAGAATTTCCGGGTGTATTCTTCAACCGTCGTCTTCTTCTGTTCTGTGTCTATCCCGCCCTTGTATCGACGACAGCTTCTAAGAGACATTTGATGCCGAGCACACACGTCAGATGTATGTATTCAATAAATACATAATCCAAGTTAATACGAATTAAAATCACAGTACTTCACATTTCGCAAAAAACGAATTAAAATACACGCGTACATAAAAACAAACTTTGTTTGAATTACAACGTATACCACTTCGAACGAAGACATCTAAAACGCATGCGCAACTGGGAGTGCTAGTGCCCCCTGGTGGTTATTGCGTCGGAAGAATCAAAAATTAAGACACGTTTAAAGCAATGAAGTGTCTTAAAATAAGACGTTTGCGGATATTTTAGACATTATTCTCAGTTCGTTTACACCATGGTCATAGTAAGACGCTTATGTATCTTAAATTAAGACATCTATAGTGTCTTAATTTTCAGATTAAGACACTTAAGTGTCTAAAATTCTTTTTCAGTCACATATGTGTCTAAATTTAAGACGCTTCTATTTGCAGTGGGTGCACTTAATTTTTTAACTTTTACTGTTGCTCTATAACTAAGTGCCCCTGAACAATATGTATACACTAAAACCTTTCCAAAATTATTACCTAACTAATTGTGGTATATCCTACGAAAGTATTATAAACAATCGGAATGAAATACAAATTTCCGTTGTAAATATATAGTAGATGATGATGATGCGATTTTGTGTAATAGAATTCATAGTAAAGTTTTCGCTTCAATCAAAAACGATGCTTTCAACATTAAAGCTAATACACCAATATATGAAGTATCCGATTACGGAAGGTTAACTTGAATTCTCATGAGCAACTACTCAAAGAAAAGTGAATATGTGGCTTTTGTGATACTTTTATGTCAGCCGGGCGCAGGTAATAAATCAATAAAGATTGTTTTCATAGCATATTCTTATTTTATTATTTTCATTTAAAACACAAATCTTTCACTCATTTAATTTAAAATGCATGCCTTATACTAATTTCATTTAAAAAACTGAAAAGATAAACAATAACAGGAAATAATGCCATAATTAAAAACAAAAAAATATTTTTAATTTACATACGCAAAATGTAACTACTGGTACTGGGAATTTTAAAAATGCTATCAGCGATATGTGCGCACGGTTGTTATAAATGTACCCATTTTTTTCTTCTTATCGAGGAGCAATTTATAAATCGCACAATATTATTCCAATTCCAATTTCTTTCATTGAGGAACCTATGACCGGAAAAAATGGAAAAAGACTCTTGTAGATTCTTCGGATGACGGCATCTGACGCCATAAACCGAGTTTATATATATGAAAATAATTTTTAAGTCGTTACAAACATTGCTTTCATACTTAAATATTTTCATTGGTACTACTTGTTATCCCGTCGACCCATTTCGCCAAATTATATAAATCGCCAAACCATTCGCCAAATTATATAAATTGACATAATCTTTATTTTAAATAACGAAATAACAAATAAATTAGTATAACATTAATAAAAATACAAATAAAACGTCGAAATTAAAATCACTTGATGACGTAAACACGTGTAGTTTGTTTAAATTCGAGTGAATTTGATATTTACGATCAACCATTATTGGCATTTAATCTTATAGTTTGACGATAGATTTTTGGTCGACGGAATATCTAAGTAGTACCTTTTCCATTTTTGTTTTATAACGCTAAATTCTCAGTAATTTTTTCCCTTTTATTTTACATAAAATCACTATTTTTTTA
Organism: Maratus speciosus; assembly: GCA_963932465.1. Taxonomy (NCBI): domain Eukaryota; kingdom Metazoa; phylum Arthropoda; class Arachnida; order Araneae; family Salticidae; genus Maratus; species Maratus speciosus. The sequence goes on from OZ010786.1 coordinate 258,425,070, forward strand.
AAAAAATAAGATGCTTGAATTTTTATTTCAAACTCATAGAGCCGTTTTTATTTTTTAGCCAAAAGGGTTGATTTGAATTTTTTCCGTTGCTAGAGGAACGGATGTAATGATAGATATTTTGAGGTTTAGATGACAAAGACACCGCCAAATTAGAAAACTATGAAATGCGTCATGAACTGTTGGACTTATAAAAATTTATTTGGTAGCATTCGATTCAGCATACAAAACTACATTAAAATATGCTATCATTTGACGCATAATTTTGATTTTCGATTTTTCCCCCTCCCCGTGCAAAAAACATTAGGGGTGACACTTTAGAAAATCCTTTCTTAGCAGAAGTCTATGTCATAAGAAGTATTTTTACCACGATTTTCAAGATTTTAGGTTCAGTAGTTTGCGCTGTGCGTTAATTAGTCCCCTAATCCAGACTTTATTTTATATACTACATTAGATATGCGATTTTGCGGTGAATCGATGATCGAAAATTAGTCCAATATCATTTGAAATATTACATAACAGAGGAGAAAGTACGAAGAAAGACGAAGAAGAAATGACGAATTACAAAAGACTTGTAATTTTTTTTTTTTCAAAATGTTGAATTTTTCCATAGTAATAACGTATTAAAACATAAATTTCCTTAAAAATTATCTTTATTTCCTAGATTTCGAATCTGTGAATTTTCCTATAAATGAAATTGGCGATATGACTTGAGAAAATAGATAATATTTTCTTAAATAAAATGGGTAATATTCGTTGATCTGAGTTCGAGTTTATAAATATCACATGCTTTCGGAATTACGGCGACAAACATTTTAAAAAGTATGAAATTATTTTACAATATGTATGTGTGGCAGAAATTCACACTGAAATTTAAGTATTCGATTCCTTTTAAAATATTAACTGATATCTATATAAGTTACAATTGAATATGAAAATGTACTCAAAAAATGATCTCTTTCACCTAAAAAAACACCATTTGTGAGAACATCCTCAAGCTAATGTCACGCTTATGCATTTTTGGCTTAAAATCACATTGTTTGGCGACAAAAAAAAAAAAAAAAAAAAATTGTAAAGAAACAAATAGTAATTACACATGTGACTCACAATTACATCTGCTTGTTTCTTCTATAAGTCACGTGATGGGTCAATTAGATATATAAAAAAAAAAAAAGAACAGAACAGAACAGAAAGAAAATGTCGTTAAAATTTCATCTAATCAAATTTTCAGATTCGTTTCCATATCTAACGCAAGCGATAAAGAGCCAAATATTGCGTATCAAGTGTAATATTTCTTATTAAATTAATTTTTAAGCATTACAAATATTTCTTTCAGGTTTTGATTAAATGTTTCCGTTTTTTAATATTATCACTCATTAAAACGGATTTTCTTCTTCTTTTTTTTCTTTTTTTTTCATTTAAATAAAATTAGTAACAGTTTTTTGTCTTTTATTTTTCTAGGTGTAATAGCCGTTTCAATTTTTTTAACAACAAAAAACTTCGCCAAGAAATAAAATGCTAACCTTATCGTCCAAAATAACAGAACTTTCCGTCATACTTCTATAACTAATCTAGGTAGAACGATGTGTTATAGCTTAAAACCTTCCCTGAAACGATACCTATCTAACGGTATAAGTTCCGTAAAAATCCATGCAGTAGAACTCTAAATCTAGGCGTTCGGAGCGAAATTTCCGTTTGGATTTTATATATATGATAGATAATATAATAGATAATAGATTTTTTATATCTATAATAGAATAGATAATAGATTATGTGTTATGAACTATCTCAAATTTTAAAACAGATCGCATTGTTAGATTTCCTAATTTTAACAATATCGCGTTATGTTAGTTCCACATTCCACCACCAGGGAGCGCACTATATTCTCAACGAAAGCGTATTTGAACGAAACTCCTTCATACAACCTTTCCGTAGATACATGAATCGGGAGGGTGGCGGTCTTAACTAATAATTTAAGATAATTGCTGAAATTACTACGAAAAATATTTTAAAGGGGCCCTACGCGGGCCCCTAATACAGTTAGAGGAAATCGGAAGACGGCAAAATAATCGCGGGGAAAAGTTTGCTTGGGTGCTTCGGAGCTACTTTTGGCGCGAGATCTAAGCTCTACGACCAATAGGAGCCCAGATATTTAAGGAAATATGAAGTAACAAAGTCCAAAATAATAGAATTTTCCGTACCAATTCTATAACCAATCTAGGTAGAATGATGTGTTATAGCTTAAAACCTTCCCTGGAACGATACCTATCTAACGGTATAAGTTCCGTAAAAATCCATGCGGTAGAACTCGAAATCTCGGCGTTCGGAACGAAATTTCCGTTTGCATTTTATATATATAATAGATAGATATAATAGATAGATAATATGATTGTACCCATCAAGGTTAGATCATAGAAAATTTAAACATTCAGTTACTTGAAATTATAAGGGAATGTTTTATTTTTCTTTTCTTATTTTCATTTCTATTATTTGTAAGCAGCACACGTGATAATTGTCTGATATTATTTGTAGATTTTAGGGAACAGTAGTTTTTTTTTTTACCATCAAAAAATATAAATGAAAAATAAATGACTTCTTGCGTTTCAATCGGCACTTATTTATTTGCACATGGGGATATTGATTAACTGAATTATGCTGTCGCCTGAAATAAAAAGAATTCGCAAACTTGCAGTATAGCCTTCATAACAACTTAACTCATTAAGCATTTCAGTCACGATCTCCCAAAAAGAACAAGATTATCTTTGTTAACTGATTGTGTTTCAGAAACCGCAGTCTGTAAATTACTCATTGGTGAAAGTCTTAAATGTTTTAGACTTAACGAGAGGTAATTTTGTATCAAAATATATAAATCGGATGTTATTTTGAAGAAACAGAATTAATTTACTCATCTTTATTATTCTTGTTTTTTGATGATTCGTGATTATTTAAATCATGTGGGATTTCCTCTGTATAGTATGTAAGTTTAAATTCTCTTCCTGCCTATTTTTTCTGCCTTTCGAAAGAGGTAGACATTTTATAAAAATGTCTGATATGAAATTAAATTGTAATGTCTAATGTAATAAGCGGATATCAAAAATATTTTGATCATATTTAAATTATAATTATACTGTTTAATTAAATAAAATTTTAAGGGGTCTCAGGACTCTTAAAATTGGAAAAAATGAAAAAAAAGGACCATTTTCAACCTTTAATATCTTGAAATGTATCTGATTTTAAGACACACTTTTAAATGGGAACGAAAGATACAAGTATGTTCTTTCCTTTCAAATATTTGAAAAATTGCAAGATGTAGAATTAGCAATTACAGGGGGCTCCAAACTGTCAGACATTTGACGAGCAGAAAATCGGCATAACAGATTATGCGCACGATTACAAAATAAATTTTGCAACTAGAATGAAAATTTTGATTCCTACTTATACCTCAGATTATAATAATTACACTGAACCTAAATAAATTTGTATTTAAAGTATTTTTATGTTTTTAATAGAAAGTTGTATTTAGCTATTGCAAAATTTAGAAAATTTCAACAATATAAACCCCTAAAAAAATATTTTCTTTTTACAATAAAAAGGAAATTTTAGGTTCAGTTTATACAAACTAATATAAAACACATGTTTTGAAAATTTCATGAAAAAATATTCAGACGTGTTTGAGATATCGTGCGCGTTATGCTCAAAAACGTCATTTGGAGAAAAATGACTTCAAAATTTTGGAAACACCGCTTTAGCAATTGGGCAAGTATAATTCTAAATGCCATAACTTCTGTTCTAATGCGAATTTAAAGATAACAATTATATCAAAATGTTCAGAAAACATAGAAGTTTAACATCTAAAAAAATTAAAATTTCGAAAATTGTAGAGCTTTAAGAGTCCTGAGACTCCTTAAAGGAAAGAATTTCCAAGTTTTAAAATGCTTTCAATTTACTATGGTATTAGTTTTACATTTATACACTCAAAAAATGCGTATATTTACACATTGAAACAGGTATACTGATGATACAAAAACGATTTGAACACATTAAGTGGCCTAAGTGTGTAAAAATTTATCAAACTCTGAAATACACAGCTTAACGTGCAAATTGCACATGTGTACACATATGTCTGTATAATATACAAACAAGAAAGTAAAATCATGTGTTAAGCATAGATTATGAAGCACTTTCCAACACTTCCTGAATGTTTTAACAGAATTTCGTTATTTAAGGAAATAAGGTAAATAAGTTAACTAAGTAAACATTTCAGAAAACGCATAAAACATTTGAAACACTGACTTCATCAATTGCCGTCCATAGCCAAATATGTATTCCAATTCTTTTGAACAGCCCTGTATTTGATCTGTAGATTGATATATGTATATACTATATAATAGGAAAATTTAGTTTAGCAAGAAAACAGGTTCAAATTTCTCTTTCAGCAATTTATCCTAATAGATAGAAACCCTCTTGAATACGTTTGTAAAGCCCTGTAGCTTACCTACCACCTCTATTACATGCTACTATTTAGCTAAAATCTATTTCAAACTTAAACACTCTTAAAACTACTGAAATCACATTTCAGGAAATTATCATCCATAGGCGGCCATGTATACAATTCTTAGCGTGGTCCTGTATATCATTTTATCTATATTCTACAAACATTACTTAGTAAACTAAATACAGTACATTGTAAAAATGCTTAACTCATTTGAAAACCACCTTTAAGCAATTTACGCTCATACGCAGTAACCTTACGAATTCTTTTGTGTAGCACTGTATATAAACTATAGCATTTATATACACCATATAGTTTGGAATGCATAAATAAAGTGAAACTTAAACACGTATATCATAATTAAAAATGTATTTCCATCAATCATTGCTAATATGCACACACTCAGAAATGAATATTCAGATTTAACGAAATGTTCTTTGTTTTTGACGAAATCGTTTCCTTGTAAATGCCCCGAGCGAATTTTTCGTCAAATTGATGAAATTACTTTCTTCACTTGCTTGACGATATAAATTTCGTCAAAAGAGGGCGGGTGGTGCCATCTATCGAACAGTTTGGAAGCTCCGGTATTTATTGACAGGGGGAAGAAAAATTCGCCTCGTTCTCCTCGGGATGATTCGAACCCGCGACCTCGGGAGTGGGAGACCGTAACTCTTTCGACCTCGCTATTGGGGACTTGTATAGATGTGCTTTGAGAGTGATGTAATGAATTCTACTGCGTGTTTATCTATATTAATATTATAAAGAAGTAAAAATTGTTTGTTTGTTAGAGGTAATCTCTGGAGCTACCGAACCGATTTCAAAAGTAATGGTATCAAAATTATGGTGTTAGTCCAACTTAGAACATAGGCTATATTTCATGTCGGTGCCACTACCCCAAAGGGGGTGCATGAGCAAAAAACGTTCTAAAAATGCGATTTATGTGTTACTGAAGGGCGTAGATATATGAAATTTGAAATATTAGATACTTATTAGATATAAAGGATTTCTAAGAACAGTTCTTAAACAATTCGGAATTTAAAAGGGGTGAAAATACACGAAAAGCGTTCTAAAAAACGTTCTACATGGTGGTTTCCGCACAATCTCAGGAAATACCACACCGATTTAAAAAATAATGGTGTCAAAATGACGGTGACAACCCTTGCTGCAACATAGGCTACGTTTTATGTCGGTCCACTACTTAAATGGGGGGCAGGAGCAAAAAACGTTCTAAAAATGCGATTTTTGTGTTACTGAAGGGCCTAGAAATATGAAATTTGAAATATTAGCTACTTATTAGATATAAAGGATTTCTAAGAACAGTTCTTAAACAATTCGGAATTTAAAAAGGGTGAAAATAAGCGAAAAGCGTTCTAAAAAACGTTCTACATGGTGGTTTCCACACAATTTCAGGAAATACCAAACCGATTTAAAAAATAATGGCGTTAAAATGATGGTGACAGACCTTGCTCCAACATAGGCTATGTTTTATGTCGATGCAACTACCCCAAAAGGGGTGCAGGAGAAAAACGTTCTAAATTGCGGTTTTTGCGTTACGGAAGGGCCTAGAATCGTGAAATTTGGAATGGTAGTCAGTTATAAGATATCAATGATCTCTAAGGACATTTCCTAAAAAAATCGAAATTTAAAAGGGGGTCAAAAAGCGCAGTAAAAAACGTTCTAAATTGCGATTTTTGCGTTACTGAAGGGCCTAGAAATGTGAAATTAGGAGTATTAGTTACTTATAAGATATAAATGATGTCTAAGAACAGTTCTTAAACAATTCGAAATTTAAAAGAGGTGAAAATGCACAAAAAGCGTTCTAAAAAACGTCTCTAAATGGTAGTTTCTACATAATCTCAGGAAACACCAAACCGATTTAAAAAATATTGGTGTCAAAATGATGGTGACAACGCTTGCTCCAAGATAGACTATATTTTATGCCGGTGCCACTACCCCAAAGGGGGTGCAGAAGCAAAAAACTTTCTAAAAGTGTGATTTATGTGTTATTGAAGGACGTAGATATATGAAATTAAAAAAATATTAGATACTTATTAGATATAAAGGATTTCTAAGAACAGTTCTTAAACAATTCGAAATTTAAAAGGTGTGAAAATGCGCGAAAAGCGTTCTAAAAAACGTTCTACATGGTGGTTTCCACACAATCTCAGGAAATACTAAACCGATTTAAAAAAAATAATGGTGTCAAAATGACGGTGACAACCCTTGCTCCAACATAGGCTATGTTTTATGTCGGTGCCACTACGCTAAATTGGGTGCAGGAGCAAAAAACATTCTAAAAATGCGATTTTTGTGTTACTGAAGGGCCTAGAAATATTAAATTTCAAATATTAGCTACTTATTAGATATAAAGGATTTTTAAGAACAGTTCTTAAAGAATTCGGAATTTAAAAGGAGTGAAAATGCGCGAAAAGCATTCTAATAGCCGTTCTACATGGTGGTTTCCACACAATTTCAGGAAATACCAAACCGATTTAAAATATAATGGCGTCAAAATGATGGTGACAAGGCTTGCTCCAACATAGGCTATGTATTATGTCGATGCCACTACCCCAAAAGGGGTGCAGGAGAAAAACGTTCTAAATTACGGTTTTTGCGTTACGGAAGGGCCTAGAATTGTGAAATTTGGAATGGTAGTTAATTATAAGATATCAATGGACATTTCCTAAAAAAATCGAAATTTAAAAGGGGGTCAAAATGCGCAAAAAGTGTTGTAAAAAACGTTCTAAATTGCGATTTCTATGCAATCTCAGGAAGTACTGAACCGATTTCAAATATAACGGTTTAAAAATAATGGTGACAGATCTTGCTCCAAGATAGGCTATATTTTATATCTGTTTCTACTACCCCAGAGAAGATGAAGAAGCAAAATGCGCGAAAAGCGTTCTAAAAGCGTTCTAAATGCCGATTTGTCAGCAGTATCTCAGGAAGAATCAAACTGATTTCAAAAACAATAGTAGGAAATTGATGCTGATAGCCTCTGCTCTAACATAGACGCTATTTTATGTCGGTATCACTATCACCTAGACGTTGCAGGAGCAAAAAAGCGTTCTAAATTTCGATTATTGTGATCGGTAGGGGTTAGCAACTTAAAATTAGGCAAGGTACATATTTATTAGCTATAAATTATCTTTAAGAACAGTTTCGAAAAAATTGGAAAGTTAAAAGTGTTGAAAATGCGCGAAAAGCGTTCTAAAAACGTTCTAAATTGCGATTTCTACTCAATCTTAGGAAACACCAAAGCTATTTCAAAAGTAATGGTTGCAAATCAATCGTGACACTCCCTGCTATAACATAGGTTATATTTTATGTTGCTGTCACTAGCATCTGAGGGTTACAAAAGCAAAACATTTTCTAATTTGCGTTTTTTTGCACAACTGAGGGGTCTAACACTTTGATGCATGGCATGGTATTTTCGTACAAGATGCAACTGCTTTCTAAGAACAGTCAAAAGAAAATTCCAAATTTAAAAAGATGAAGTGAACGTAAAGCGTTATAAAATACAATTTTTATGCAATCTTATCAAATACCAAACCGATTTTTTTTTAAAAAAATGATGACAAATTGTTGGTGATAGAACATGCTCAAACATAAGCTATATCTTATGTCTATATCAGTACCACGAGAGGGTTCCAGGAGCAAAAAACTTTCTAAATTGTGATTTCTGTGATACTGAAAAGGCTAGAAACTTTAAATATGGCATTGTAGTTACTTATAAAATGTAAATGCCCTCGAAGGACTGTCGAATATAAAATCGGATTAAAAAGGGGTGAAGCGAAGAGCATTCTAAAAAAGTCCTAAATTACGACTTCTATGTAATTTCATGGAATATAAACCGATTATAAAAGTAATAGTTGCGAATCCATGGTAACAGTCTCTGATCCTACACAGGCTATATTTTATGCCGATGATTCTACCACCTGGGGTTCACAGGAACAACAAACGTTTTAAAAAAGGCCTTTAAAGGCTTTCTAAATTAAGTTTCTGTGGAATATTAGGGAATAACAAACCGATTTCAAAATTAATGGTGACAGTTCCTATTTCAACATAGCCCTTTATGTTGAGAGAGGTGGTACGATTTGGAATTTGACATGATAGTTAATTTTAAGATGTAAGAAGATGGTTTCTAAAAAAATCAAAACTTCAAATGAATACTGAAATGATGGTATTAATTGAGCATAAAAGTTTCAAAATATTTTCTAAATTATCATTTATTTAGTTTTATTTTGTTTTATTAATTTAAGTCTCATTTCTGCCTAATGCAGTGTATAAATGATGTTTAATTAAACTGTGTTTTAAATAGTAATTTTTGAAGTATTCCTAAAAGTAATAAGTACCTTTTAATAAAAAAACCTTTTAATAAAATAAAATATTACCTTATAATAAAATAAAAATTTAGATAGTACCTTTTAATAAAAATTAGACATATAAATATCACTTGGCATATTTCGATTATTATGCGAGCAAAGCCGCGGGGTTTGCTAGTATTTTTATAAAGTAGATTGTAATTTTATCGGTGATGCTATAATTTCTGAAAGTTTTAAGTAAGGCTAATTTATTATTATGTTTTTCTCATGGTCAATAAATAATTATAATATAGCTTGATTAAATAATTTATTAGTGGAATTTTCTTTGCACAATGAATGATTGGAATATGGTCTAGTTAATTTGTTGCTCACAAATAACAAATTGTGAAGTCCATATTGCATGAGATTTTATCACTTTGAGTAGGCGGATAAGATTTTAACACTTTACTGTTTATAAAGGGGAGAGGGATCAATTATGTGCATTTTTAATTTGATTGAAAACAGAATATACTTCTTAAATAAATTTTAAAAAAAGATACCCTGGGAGTTTGAAATTTTATTGACCAAATTTTCTTTTTGAATGGTTTCGAAGAACACAGGAAATTTATTCTTTTCGAATTAAAACATAATGAAAAACATATAAATAAATAAATAAATAAATAAATTTATAAGCATTCCTAAAAGTTTTAACAGCTAAAAAAATAACTAATGAAGAAACAATAACTACCTACATTTCAGTATTTTCTGAAAGGCACTAAAAAGTGCTGTTTTAAAATAAATTATTACAGGACTAATAAATATAATACATATAATAAATATAAACAAGCAATTATCTGCTTGCTAAAAAACTGTATGGCTAAACCAATGCATCAAAAACTGTAAGTGTATATCATTGTTTGTTTATTTTTAATTATTTTTTTAAGTGTAAAGATACATTTCGGACACCTTGTATTTCCAACAATCAAGCGAGATTTGAACCCAAATCATTCAATGAGTGCCAAAGGAATTCTCTTGGTAAATTTCTTAGTAAACCAATTTTAGTACTTCTTTCACTTACCAAAATAAACGACGCCTAAAAATTGTATTGAAATCGAAGAAAAAATATCATGTATTAAGAATTAATTGAAAATACGGTCCCAATGACTTTAATGTTATTTAGATATTCAAAGGGCCGTTTATTTTTCGAACTGATTACCGAATCTTCACGATTAACGAACTCATCCGAGATATTTTCAAGATCAATAAATACACTATCCCAATTTTATTCGAATATGTTCCGTATTTCGGTGGTTACATTGATAACATGTTTTGCATTATGTATAGAGATGTAAACGAAATGATTGCATTAGATCGATTTGTGATTAAATCAACCTATTTAAGTAACACGTTTTTTAATTCAAAATTTAATACGGTTTTAAATAAAAACAAAATAGATATCTGGTTTCAATAAAAACGCAAAAGGGACGTTTACCCCTGGCTCCTAACCCAGATGAGGTGCGAACTTGAAAATACTTAAATATGCATTGTCATTCGCAATAACCTTGCATGCAAAATTTGCTTGCATCAAAATACGTCATTTCAGTCAAAACTATAAAAGAATGTGTGTATACCTGAAGCACGTCCCTAATGTTGTACGGCGAAAAACAGTATAATAAAAATAAATACTAGAAAACAGGAATTCTGCTTTTTCAGAATTTAGTGTCGCCCCCGATGAAAATATATATATACGTATATAAATATAGATAGTTCAGTTTTAAGACTTAAAACACGCGCTTTTATTTTATATAAAATGACGTCATCCGCATCCGTTGAAGAATTTCTCATTTACGATCACTGAGCTCCATATATATGGAGCTCAGTGTTTACTATCCAGTCTTAAACAGCATCTACAGTAAAACATGCATAGGACGTGACTATCGCTGCACAAATCCTAAAAAAGAGATTCCTTCATTCAAGAAACTGGACAAAAAAAAAAAAAAAAAAAAAATCGGCTATCGCATGATTCATAGGCCTTCATTTGTTTGTAATATTAATATACTAGATACTTAAAATTAAATTTAGTTTATAATAGTTCCATGTTTTATCAGAAAACATTCATTTATATTTTTCAAAATAGCACGTATTTTATTTAAATTTTTTTTCCGTTTTTATGAGAAAATGGCAACAAAAAGAAATAATTGTTTTCCAACTATTTTCCTTTTACTTTCTACAGAAATGAAGTACTTGAGTTGCCAACATTAAACAAATGGTGCTAAAAACTACAAAAAAAAATAATATCTCAAAAATAAATGGAGATGCAGTTTTCAAACAAATTGCATTTAAAAGTACTTTTTTCCCCAATACGACGGTATAAAAATTTAAAATGTGCGATGCTTAGAAGTTTAAAAAATTGCAGTAGAGATTATTCCGTACAATGATTTATCTGCTTTGTTTTACGGCTGGCTTATACAACGTAACGTTATTTTTGGGAGACGACACATTAATAGGTGGGAGAAAGAAATAGCATACCGGGGGCTAAAAAGGAACCTATGTCCACGTAAATTTGCCAGACAGAAATAGGCGAAAGTTTGATCCAAACAGATAACAAACGAAGTTAAATGAAAGAGTGCAAACATCAAATACAAACAAAAAACACAAATATAATTGTTTTAATTACATAAATATCAAAAGATAATGTTTTCTTAAATGATTTTGGAAGTAATAATTTATTTCTTTAAGGGATATCACTAAACTGGTAATTAGAAAAAATACATAATAAACACTACTTTTAGATGGAACTAAATAAACGACAAAAAGAAAACAACTAGCGTCAGTGGATAAATATAAACAAAAAAATATAAATGGTATCAACAAAAAATAAATTACGATATACATTTCGCATTTAAAACTAAGCACGCCCGGTCAAGAAATAATTCACATACTCGTCGGCTGAACGCTTAACAGTTAGCTTTTTTAGTTTAACAGTCAAATACTGCATTTAATGTTAAAATAGATTTTCAAAGCAAAAAATAACTTATTTCTTTGATTCCTTGACTGATATTCTTTTAACTTCAGTCTTAACAGAATAATGGTATATAAACTGAGTCTTTGCATACTCTTTGATATGTTTTACGTCTGTATTTGGAGCTAAACACTGTGCAGCCTTTGTGCGCAAACCTGAAGACTTTTAAGATACTCGCCTGTTCAAATCTCTTAATTCTTCTTAACCAATTAAAGACTGGTGTTGCGTTTTCGCAACATTATATTTGTGATTTTTGCACTTTTTTTTGCTGCCAGTAAAAGAGAAAAGTAAAATTTGTCTTATTTAATAACACATTTCAGTGATTCAGAAAGTAAAAGTAAGTGTTTAATAAAAAGTGGTGTGAACAGAATAAAATTCCTGTAAAACAGGCTGGTCCTTAATGGGTAAATTCCATCTGTGAAAACACACTGTAATCTACCCCTAAAACAAATTTTTAATTTTTGGATTTAAGAGTATTCTTTGGAAATTGCATATGGATGGACAGGCAGATTAATTACGTATATCTTCCGTTTGGCTGTTTTATGTAACAACTTAGTGGTCAGTAATTAATTCCTAGTTATTTCCAAATTCATAATTTAAAATTTTGTTTGCTTTGTTAGAAATGAGATTAAATTCAAAGTAATCACCGTAAATGTCTTCATAAAGTAAAACATTAAAAAAAAATCAATTATATTTAAAAGTACTCAGTAATCAGTAATCAGTACTGTGCTATTTTATATCTTGAGTACTGCCATCATACAGTGACACATAAAAAGATATATTTGTTAAAAAAGTTTAACCCTTTTCTCTGTAAGGGGCGTTATCACCATAAAAAGTTGAGTTAAATTTGTCTTTTATTATTTTAACTTGGAGTATGGTTTCTAAATTGGATTACATAAAAAATCTGTTTTATATTTTTAGATATCCAATTTCCCAAAAGGGGTGCTACCATCATAAAAAACCTATCATGGGGAATGTTTTATCAAAACGTAAATTTGACAGTAGAAGTAGCTTATTCTCAAGATTTACTGAAAAAACATAAAAAACAATTACATTTTTTAATTTTGAATTAAAAAAATTATTTATTTAAATATAATTATTCCATTTCCCGCTAGGGTACACTATAAAAGCAAAAGAAAATTGTTCTTAATCTGTGCAATCTATTTTTAACTTCAGTATAGCTGCCAGACAATGAAACATAAAAAAATCAATTTTACTTAAATTTCGTTACCTTATCCACCCCCCCCCCCCCTCCCTCCCCAGGTAATAATTTAAGCGAAAAATTGTGTTGAATCTGTGCTTTAGTATGGCCGTCATATAGCAAAACATGAAAAAATAAAAATAACAATTTAATCATAATTAATTTTTATTAATAATTTTGGTTTATCTTGCTATTACTCGCTAGCGGACATTATCGGCGTAAAAAAAAGAAGATAATCGAATTTAAAATGCCCTAACTAACAGCATAAAGAAAAAACTCTAATGTGAAAATGTTTAATCAACACATAAAATTGACAATGACGAAAACTTTCTCTGGAGATTTTAGCAACATTCGTCCGTAGGAAGGGAGCTTAAAATACGTTTCAAAGGTTAGTTGAAGACATGAGTTATACAGGGTGTTGGAAACGTTGTCTGCTGCAGTCGTGACGAGACAAAACATAAGAAAGGAAAGACACGAACAGAGCGGGAAAACATTTTTTTTGTACAGAAAAAAAGTAAGAAATAACCAACAAAAAGAGAGGCAACGATTGTCATCAAAGAAGGTGTTCGAAAATACGACCCCGGGCCGTGATGCAGGCCTCACATTTCTGGCGCGTGGACGATCTAATGTTCTCGAAAATACCGGGCGTGTCCCGGACTTCCCCAGCAGTTGCCACGATGCGTGCAACAAGTTCCTCAGCACCATCCAGCATTGTTCCAGCATTTTTGCCGTACTAAGAATAATCAACATGTTTTCTTACACTGTTTGTGTCCTTCCTTTGCTGAGTTTTGTGTCCTCACTACCGCGCCAGGAAAGCATTTCCGACCATGTATTGCTATGTGATTTCCCATCATCTAGGTGTACTCTTAGCCCAGTGGTTAGGGGGTTGAATTCGGAATTAGCTAACTCTATAAAAAACGTTGTCAATACAAATGTTTTAGAACTTAAAATTCTGAATAAAATGAGTACCACCATTAATATTTTTGTTCAACATTAAGGTCGCAATTCTATTTCAAAATTTTTCAAATCAAGAGCTTCAAGCCAGGAGAGACAAAGTTAACTTAACAATATCTCAAATTGCGGCCTTAATATTGAACAAAACTATTAAGTGTAGGTACTAATTTTACTCAGAATTTTAGGCTCTATAACTTTTGTACTAACAATGTTTTTGATAGAGTTAGCTATTTTGAGATATTGTTAAGTTAACTTGGTCTCTCCTGGCTTCAAGCTATTGATTAGCGATTAAGGCAAAATTTTGAAAAAGAATTGCGACCTTAATGTTGAACAAAAATATTAATGATGCTACTCATTTTATTCAGAATTTTAAGCTCTACAACATTTGTATTGACAATGTTTTTTATAGAGTTAGCTGTTTTGAGATATTGTTAAGGAAACTAAAAAAAACGTGTTTTTCGAAAATAAATATGTACATATTTTCTAACATTCACCCAAGTACGAGGAAGAAAACATAGTACGTTCATTTTAGACCTAAACTGAAGGGATTAAAACAATTTCCAGTTTTCTCCTAATTATTTCTGAAGTCATCCCCCTGATGATGGGTCTAAAACTTTGAAGTAGAATTGTGACCTTAATATTCAACATACATATTGAGTGTAGGTACTCATTTTACTCAGAATTTTAAGCTCTACAACATTTGTATTAATAATGTTTTTGACAGAGTTAGCTCTTTTGAGATATTGTTATGGTATTAAAAAAAAACGTGTTTTTTTACTATAGTTCTATACATATTTCCTAACGCTCGCCTAGTTCGAGGGGCAAAATATAGCATATTCATTCTAGACCTAAACAGAAGGTATTAAAACAATTTCCAGCTTTCCCCTAATTAATTCTGAATTCGGCCTTTTTTTGCTCCCCTACCACTGGGCTATCTATCTCTCCTGAAATTTTGTCGCTGTGCTGAAACACCCTGTACCTATAGAGATACACGAAGGTCATAGAAAATAGCTGTGGTAACAATGATACGTGAAAAAGTGTAATTTATCGGAATTCTTTAATGTTATACTGTAGAAGAACTATAAATGTTACACCCCTACCCATGTTTTCAATGGAGAGCATGCAACTGTAAGCCTTAAAAACATTGCAAATTTCGTAGCGTTTCAATTAACATAATGGCACTAAAATACATTTTAAGTAATTGCCGCTAACATATGATAGCACAATCGAATTATTTTGTGCACCCCTGTAAAATAACTATACACTGTATGGCCATTAATCATTGGACTCTTTCAATTTTAGACATTTTGTCGAATATTTAAAGATGTACATGTCGATTCTTCTGGAACTTCAGGATTATAAAGAACATGTTTAACCTCATATTTGTCAACGTCTATTGGACAAGGAGGACAATTATGGGACCAACAAAAAATCAAAGAAAAATAATATTTGGAATTACCCCGTAAAATAAAATGCGCGAAATGATCTATCGCTACAGCATACAAATATGCAGATATTTTACAATATGTGTATTCATTTGTGTAAGAATAGCAGGAATATTCATGGAGATATGGCGATTTTTTTTAAAGTTCAAAAAATTCTTACATGTTTTTTGCTTATATCATGCAGGGTTTTCAACCAAACGCCCGTTTCAGAAAATTTGGCAAAATGTAGTAGTAACAATATAGCGCAATTCGAATATAAATATATTAAACATTTGATAAAATATGAACAGTTGTATGAAATATATTTTTATCTGTGCAAGCGCAAAAAATAACAAAGGCTTTTCTTTCATGATTTAACAGTCAACTCTCAACTCATACAAAAAAGCCAGTCAAATTTCATGAAAATCCAGAAAGATATCGGCGATCGAGTGAGTTGATTTTTAGTTGCTCTCTAAAAGCAGCTGAATAGTAAGTGTTTTTCCAAAAATTGTCGTTTTTTATTAACTGATTTTAAGCAAAGGATTTAGTATTTAATGAATGTCAAAGAGTAGATTTGGAACAAATTCTTCGATTTTGATACTACTTGTTTTCTTGGAATAAGCTCGTTCTAGTGGTTTTCTAAGAACTAAAGCATCAATAAAAAATTAAAATTAAAAAAAGAAAATTAAAAATGACATTTTATAGAAATTCCCTTATAATTCAGCTTTAAGCCGAACTTTAAGATGGGTCACTTAACAATATGTTTGGGAACCGCTGATCTAATATACGAAAGATTCTCTGACGTATATATAAAATTTAGAAGAATTTTCATAGGTTTTTTTCGCCTCATAAAATAAATTAAAATCGACTATTCTTTTGCTTTAAAGAGCGAAACATGAATAATCAGAAAGAGAGGTCTCATAAAAGTTTTCATGATTATTTCGAAATTTTGAAAATCGTTAGAGACCAAGAGTTTCTATTCTCATATGTGTTATATTATTTACAATAATAACAATATACTGCGGAATATCGTAGCGTTTTATCGACAAAATCTTAAATATTTTCTAAAATTTGCTAAATAAAGGTATTATTATAATCTTATTCTAGAAATTTAAGTTAAAACTGGAAAAGTTCATCGTAATTGAGATTTACACCAAGGATTATTGTAGTTTCACACTTATTAATCGCAAGCTTTGGTGATTTTGAAACTAAGCGTCAACCAAAGGTATTGAATAAAGAGATTAAGTAAATATTCACAAAATTGAAACAATGAGTAAATCCCTTAGTTAAAATCTGCTCCAAAATGGATTGAGGTTTGAAACTTTTGTGTGTTTATAACTGGAAGAAGCGTTTATTTATTTATTTATAAAAAATACATACATAACTTTCTTTAAAGAAACTTTCCACGTTCTTTTTATTTCTTTGTTATATATACTTTATCAGTATATTAAATGTTTGAAGAAAGTTTTGAGACCTACAAGGTCAAAAATAAGGTTAATTGGTCAAAAGTAAAATGACATATATATATATATATATATATATATATTTGTAAAAGTATTACCTCAAATCGAAAAGGAGAAAAAAAAATTTACTTTCATATTACATCACATTATCACTGCTTTTCATCTAACGTATATATGCGCAACAAGAAGTCTCTTCACACTTGCGAAGAATGCGAAATTTAGATTTCACATTAAAAGTTCGATGAAAAATAAATATATAGCCAATATTTAAAAAAATAAAAGTTGCAGGAAAAGTATATAAAATCATTTTTTAAAAAAATACTTGGGGAGATACAGCTTTTTTGCGAATTTTAGCACTACACTGATCAGTTGTTTTTATTTCTTAACTGGTCGTGAGTTCAGTATCCATAACGTTTTAAAAAATATATTTATCTACTGGGTTTTTTCTGTTATTCACTGCAACAGCATATTAAAAGTTTAAAAGAATTCTCATTATCTACAGGCTTTTCTACAACTTCAAAATTAAAATGATAGAAATTATTTATAAATGTATTTCTTTACATCGAAAAAAACAACAATTACGTATTTCATCTCATCATCACAATCTTTCACCTAACACATAGTTAACAAGCACCCTTCATTATGACACATAAAACCTTTTTTGGTATAAATCCAATTTGAAACAGTTCCAAATTGGAGATAGTATATTTTTTTCTAAGTGTTCTCAAATCCTTTCTAAACATTTTAACTTCTATTCATAGGAATAATTTCAGCATAATAGCACTTCAAGTTTATACAAGTAAAATTTTTGCTTCTTAAAAAAATTCAAACATGAATTTTAAAATAAACGCATCAAGGCAGACATTCCTCCAGGCAATCTGCCAAATAAAGTTCAAGAGGCGAAAAAAAGTCTAAAGAGAAATGGAGTAAGTTCAAATGTCAACGCTGAATTGCGCGAAATTGGAAAAATTTAGTTGATTTTTCTAAATGAGGCAAAAAAAAAACGAATGAAAGAGAAAAAAAAATAGTCTCCTTTGGGAGTATTTAAAAGCAAATGATTCGAAAAATATATTTTCCCGGAGCAATGTGTTTTAATAAATCCTTTGAAAAGAAGAATTTAGCGGCAACTCAATCGTGATATTTTGTAATTAATTTTGACATACCAGTGATTTTTTATTTTATAAAAATAATTAATTGTGCCATTCTGAAAGTTTTGAAAGTTGCAATTCTTTATAAATCTTTTCAAATAATAAATTTTCTCGGAGCAATCTGAAATACTTTAAATCGTGATCGAAAATTTCTATCATTTGGTCAGCGGAAATTAATTAGTTTTGCATGAATCAATTTTGGGGAATTTAATTAAAAACAATTTATTAAGAAGTCGAGATTTTAATGTAGGTTAAAAATAGTATTTTTGCTACTTTTTCTTTTTTTCTTTTAAAAAAAAAAAAAAAAAAAAAAAAAAAAAAGAATAGTTTAACTATTTTTAATTACATTTTTAAAATTAAATACGCTTTTGTGGTATTTGAATATCTATCCAGTAAAAACAAACATGTTTCATACAGGAAGGAAATACCTCGGTATAATATTTTTTTTTATTTGCGTATATATTAGATATATTACATTGTATATTATATATGTATTATATTATATATATATTATATTATATATGTATTATATTCTACTAGCAGGTATGACCGAGCTAAGCTCGGTCAAAATTAACCTTGTGTTCAATTCGATATTTTATTCTCACTGTATCATTCTTGCTGTTTAGATACAATTGACTTGATTCTGAGATATTGTGACCCAAAATGACCTACTAACCGATTTTTTTTAACATGCGACCTAACCAATGCTTTTCTCGAACCCGAAAACGATAGAATACGAAATTTAGTCAAAATTGTTAAAGCAGTTTTATAGATAAAATTAGCTTGACCCACGGACACCCAAAAGGGACCCATTACTCTAAATTCATCGAACATATGACCTATCCCAATGGTCTTCTCATGCCCAGAATCTATATAACATAAACTTTTGTCAAATACGTTTGATTCGTTTTTAGATACTATTAGCTTGACCCACAGTGACCCAAAATGACCCACTAATCGATTTTTCTCAAACACGTCACTTAGCCCAATGGTCATCTCATGCCCAGAAGCGGACAAAATATTACAAAATTTTGTCAAAATGTTTTGAGCCATTTTTTACATTCAATTAGCTTGACACCTGACCCATTGTGACCCAAAGTGACCCACTAATCAAATTTTCTTGAACATATGATCTAGCCCAATAATGTTTTCGTGCCCGAAAACGATAGAATAAAAAATTTCGTCAAAATCGTTAGAGCCGTTTTCTAAATAAACTTAGCTTGACCCACAGTGACCCAAAAATGACCCACTAATTGAATTTTCTCTAACATATGACTTAGCCCATTGGTCTTCTCGTAATCCAAAACAGTAGATTATAAAATTTAGTCAAAATCGTTAGAGCTGTTTATTAGATAAAATTAGTTTGACCCGATGTGACCCAAAAATGACACATTAATCGAAATTTCTCGAACATGTGACCTAGCCCAATACTTTTCTCGTGCCCAAAAACGGTTGGATATAAAATTTAGTCAAAATAGACGGAACCGTTTTTTTGGATATAATTAGCTTGACACTGACCCATTATGACCCAAAAAATGAACCACTAATCGAATTTTCTCGAACATGTGACTGGCCCAATGGCCTTTTCATGCTCAGAAACCATATAATACAAAATTTTGCCGTAATGTTTTGAGCCATTTTTTAGATACAATTAGCTTGACCCACAGTGACCCAAAAACGACTCACTAATTGAATTTTCTCGAACATGTGACTTAGCCCAATGGTCATCTCATGCCCGGAAACGGTATATTACAAAATTTTGTCAAAATATTTTGAGTTTTTTTAGATTCAATTAGTTTGACCCTGACTCATTGTGACCCACTAATCGAATTTTCTTGAACATGCGAACTAGCTCAATAGTATTCTCGTGCCCGAAAACGATAGAACACAAAATTTCGCCAAAATCGTTAGAACCGTTTTCTAGATAAACTTTGCATGACCCACAGTGACCCAAAAATGACCCACTAATCGAATTTTCTCTAACATGTGACTTAGCCCATTGGTCTTCTCGTAATCCAAAACAGTAGATTACAAAATTTAGTCAAAATCGTTAGAACCGTTTTTTAGATAATATTAGCTTGACCCGAAGTGACCCAAAAATGACCCACTAATCGAAATTTCTCGAACATGTGACCTACCCCAATACTTTTCTCGTACCCGAAAACGGTTGGATATAAAATTTAGACAAAATCGACTGAGCCGTTTTTTAGATATAATTAGCTTAACCTTGACCCTTTATGACCTAAAATGACCCACTAATCGAATTTTCTCGAACACATGGCCTAGCCCATTGGTTTTCTCGTGCCCGAAATTGGTAAAATACAAAATTTAGTCAAAAACGTTAGAGCCGTTTTAAGATAAAATTTACACACACACACACACACCAACACACACACACACACACGCACACATACATACACACACAATTTTTGCTCTCATTATAGTATAAGATATATATTATATTATGTATATATTATATTATATATATATATTATATTATATATTATAGTCATTAGAAATTCACACCAAGTTGATCTCAGTAAAATACAAATATATAAAAATGTATCACTTATCAGTGAAATCAGTAGCGTTTATAAGCTGCAAAAGAAAAGATTGTGTTTTGAGTCTATGCAATACTTTGCATTCTACTTAATTTAATATGTTATTTTTTTTATACCTCTAGTACGAGTTGTAATAAGTGTATCGTGATTAACGAAATGTTTGGAAAATTTAGTTCATTTTTTTAAATGAGCCAAAAGGAATGAAACAGAGAAAAAAATAACCTCATAAGTAAGTATTTAAAAGCAAGTGGTTTTAAAAATATATTTTCCTAGAGGAATCTGTTTTAATAACACCATTGAAAAGAAGAATTTAGCTGCAGATCAATTGTGATATTTTGTAACTAGTTCTGACGTATCTGTGATAATTTTTGTAATTATAAAAAAATGTGTCTTTCTGAATTTTTATTTCAAATTGTAATTCTTTATAAATATTTTCAAATAAAGAATTTCTTGGAGTAAATCTAAAATACTTTAAATCGTGACGGAATATTTCCATCATTTCCTCAGCAGAAATTAATTAGTTCTGGATGGATAAAATAATTTCTGGATATTTTAATTTAAAACAAGTTATTAAGAATTCAAGTTTCTAATGTACTTTAAAAGTATGTATCGCAGCTCTTTTTTTATTGGGAATTGTTTATATTACATTCGATCACATTTTTTAAATTAAAATTTTAATACTTTTTGTGCATTCAGATATCCAGTTTTTTAAAAAAATCATAGAGGCATGAATTCCTAAGAATGTCATGAGGGGATTTTTTATTTGCGTATGTACTACAAATATGAATTATATTAAGTCAGTGTGACGTTAATTTCAGATGATATCATGAAAAATTCATACCAAGTTGATCTCAGTAAAATAAAAATATAAAGGAGCTCATCAGTTAAATCAGTGGTGTTTATAAGATATGATCCTTCAAAGGAAAAGTTTGCATTTTGACTGCATCATTTTGTATTGTGCTTAATATAAGACATTTATTTTTGTATACCTCTGATCCAAATTGTGACTAGTGTTTCATGTGTCAACAATATTTTCCAGATTATTTGGAAACTTGATTGCTTTTTCCAAATGAGGCAAAGACGCATGAAAAAATTGCTCTCAATTTACAGAATATTTAAAATAGAATTATTTGAAAATTATATTTTCCTGAAGTAATCAGTTTCAATAATATCATTGAAAAGAATATTTGGCGGCAACACAGTCGAGATATTTTACAATGAATTCTGATCCATCTGTGATAATTTTTTAAGTACAAATAATTAATTATGTTTTTCTGAAATTTTTACAAGTTACAATCTATCTAAGCGTATATCTAAGAGTATATATATAAAAGTTTGTCCTGACTGAATCATAATCAACGCACAGCCCAAACTACTGAACCTATAAGCATGGAAATTGGGTTGAAAATACTTCTTATGATAAGCGTGCAATAAGAAAGGATTTTTGAAAATTCCCTTCCCCTAATGGGGTTAAAAAGGAGATCCAAAATTTTAGAACATCTGGCCATATCTCAAGCAGCCGTTTTAGGTAGGAGCGTCAAAAGTCCAGAATATAAATCTGCAAAAAAATAATTAAACACGTATTTCAGCTATTTTACAAATTTCCCCTTAAGGCGGATAAAAAGGGGGGGGTCGAACATTTTAGAATATTTCGCATATCTCAGCAGCCGTTTTAGATAGGAGCATGAAATTGCAGAAAATAAATGTACTAATAAAATTAAACATGTATTTCATCGATACTAGAAATTCCCCACTTGAGTGGGTCGAAAATTTTAGAACATTTTTCATATTTTAGCAGCCATTTTAGGTAGGCGCGTGAAATTCCAGAAAAAAAAATCTACTAAAGAAATTATTAAACACGTATTTCAGCGTTTTTAGAAGTTCCGTACACAAGAGGGTTAAATGGGGGGGGGGTCGAAAATTTTAGAAATTTTGGCATGTCTCAGCAGCCGTTTTAGGTAGGCGCGTGAAATTCCAGAAAATAAATCTATTAAAAAATAATTAACCATGTATTTCAGCTATTTTAGAAATCCCCCCACGTAAGAGTGTTAAAGGAGGGTCAAAAATTGTAGAACATTTGGCATATCTCAGCAGCCGTTTTCGGTATGCGCGTGAAATGCCGGAGAATAAATCTATTAAAAAAATAATTAACCATGTATTTCAGCTGTTTTAGAAATCCCCCCCCCCCAACCTAAGGGTATTAAAGGAGGGTCGAAAATTGTAGAACATTTGGCATATCTCAGCAGCCGCTTTCGGTATGCGCGTGAAATTTCAGAAAATAAATCTACTAAAAAAATAATTAAACACGTATTTCAGCAATTTTTGAAATTCCTCACCCTCTAAGAAGATTAAATGGTGCGGTCGAAAATTTTAGATGATTGGTAGGTTAGTTGGTTGGATTTTAATGACACAAAGTCCCTTTAGAGACATGCTGCGCCAAGACAAAATCAAAATCAAAACAAAAATATCCCAAAAAGTCAGAGTAAAAAAATGACTAACAATAATATGAGAAAAACAGCAGATTAAATGAAAAAAGTAATGATATGTAGAATTAAAATAATTAAAAAGTCAAAAGTTAAAATACACAAAATTATTATAATTAAAAATCTGTAAAAGTTATAAAGTAATAATTGTTAAAATATAAACAAAATATAAGATGTTGTATAAATACTACATAAAAGCAAGTTTTAAAACCACTGAGAATTAAAAACCAATGTCCAATTATTTAGGCACAAGCTCTTCGAAAATAGTATTTTCGTCATCTGCACCCGAGTCATAAGATTCTGACTCCATAGGCTCTTCCACATAAGTTTGAAGCTGTTTAGAATCCTTTACATTAGCAAATGATGGGCTAAGACATGATTTCCTGTTCTTTTTCTTCACAGTTTTCCACTGTGAAGACACTTGAATTTGGGATTTCTTTCTCTCTTTCTGTACACAAGGTTTTGGTTCGGTTTATGAGTTTGAGTAATGTTAGGTTTCGCAAATTACATGCTGATGAAACAGGGTTTTTATCAATCTCATTTTCAGTTGACTTTTTAAATTGACTTGAAGATTTTTATGATTGACTAGTTAGGTATTCTATTTTAACAGTTTCGGACGATGGTGACCAAAGGCGTAAGTTTGGCGTAAGTTTTCCAATAGTATCAGAGGAAACATCACGGGTTTTTGTTTGAAGTGCTGGATGATTGTGTCATAGGTAAATTACTTGGTGGAAAAGAGGACTCAGTCTGTTTGCATATCTGTCTTACTGATTTTGATTGTTGTTTAAAGATTGAGTAACAGTATTGATAGTAAAGATAGAGTAACAGTAAAGATTGAGTAACTTTTCTTCACAGAGATTACTGTCATGGCCGGACTCTGTACAACGTGCGCAGCTAACGGAACCACGACAGGTAGACGTACTATGGTCATAACGCTGACATTTAAAGCAACGTAGAGGGTTAGTTATATAAGGTCGGACAGGACAGCTTAAATAGGCAACTTTAATTTTGGTTGGTAAAGTCGGGGTATTGAAAATTAGAATAATGTGCTTTGTAGGAAGTACTTGCTCATTTCGATGGATAGTGATAAGGCGTGCATCTATGATATTTTGATCGTTTAAATTTGTTTTAAGTTCTTCTTTTGTGGAGAATAAAAGATCTGGTTCAGCTACTACACCACGGCAAGTATTTAGAGTTTAATGTGCTTTAACCAAAAAAGGAAAAAGAACCTATTGTACTGCAATTTGACAAAAGTTATGACTGGCGCGGTTGAAGAAACTTCAACCAGTAAATCCCCAGACTGCAATTTTTTGAGCGAATGACAATCACCAAAAATAGACTGGAAGGTTTTTGCGATAAGAAATGGTGAAGTTTTTTTTAAGAACTATCAGAGACTATCAGTGCATTTTATTACAAAAAAAACAGTGAATGAGGAATTCTGTACAATTTTTTGCTCTTTGCATGGGAGAGAAATATAAGGAACTGAAGTATTTCCATCCATATTTGAAAATAACAATAATTTAGACTCCGGCCGCACCACCCACTACCGAACCCAACAAGGGGATGCACATTCGCGCAACAATGCTAATCATGACCCATACGCTCACAAGACAATCCTAAGTCAGTCTCCACCCTTAACGAGATGACTAGTAATTACCCGCTCACTTGATCCCTTAGCCAGTGACAAGTCAGATGACCAGCCGATTTATGCATACGGGTCCAATATACACCTCCCGTCTACCTGAAGCAGAGGCCAAAGCAGTGTGTTGGTTTCCCTCAACGGCCAGGATCGCCCTTTCCAGGAACAAAGGTCGCCACGCACGGCAAACACGTGGGTGGTTTACGATTCTCTATTAGTCGATATAGACAGCATGATATCAGTTTATACAGAATTGCTCTCACTTCCGAAGAGGAAACCATAATGAAAGTGAAATAAAGAGAAAAGAATAGAGAATAAAAGTAGAGAAAAAGGAAAAGAGAAAGATTGTTCAGGTGACCGGGTTGCGAAGCCCGTGAATACCTAAAGAAGGTATCCCCCCTGAGGGAAGAAAATTTTAGAACATTTGGCCATATCTCAGCAGACGTTTTAGGTGGGAGCGAGAAATTCAGGCTAACAAACTTATTAAAAAATAATTAAACATGTAATTCAGCGATTTTAGAAATCCCACCCTAAGGCGGTTAAAGGGGGGGAGGGGGTCAAACATTTTTGAACATTTGGCCATATCCCAGCAGAAGTTTTAGGTATGAGCGTGAAATTCAAGATAACAAATCTATTAAAAATTAATCAAATGCGTATTTTGCGATTTTAGAAATTCTCCCCTAAGGGCGTTAAAGAGAGGAGTCGAAAAATTTATGACATTTAGATATACTTCAGCAGCAGGTTCAGGCTGGAGAATGAAATTACAGAAAATAAATCTATTAAATATGTAATTAAACACGTATTTCAGCGATTTTAGAAATTCCCCCCTAAGGGCGCTAAAAAGAGGGGGAGGGTCGAACGTTGTAGAACATTTATCCATATCTCAACAGCCATTTTACGTAGGAGCATGAAATTCGAGATAACAAATCTACTAAATAAATAATTAAACACGTATTTCAGAGGTTTTGGAAATTTTCATATAAGGGGGTTAAAAGAGGTCGAAAATTTTAGGACATTTGGCTGTATCTCAACAGCCATGTTAGGCAGGAGCGTATAATTCCAGAAAAGAAATCTACTAAAAGAGTGATTAATTATGTATTTCAGCGACTTTAGAACCCCCCCCCCCCCCTAAGGGCGTTAAAGGAAGGTGTCGAAAATTTTAGAACCTTTCCCCAGTCCCAGCAGCAGTTTTAGGTCGAGGCATGAAATTCAAGCTAAAAACCTATTAAAAATAATTAAGGAAGCACAGGACCTTTGAGTTTATCGAAACAATGAAAAAAAGCGCTTTTCAAAGTACCAAAACACAAACTATATCCATTTAAGATCTTTTTTCCCCTTCCAGCCTAAAGTGTATATCCTTAGCTACGTTATCTGGAAAAATAAATATTGTATGTACAAAATTAATATTTAAATTTTAAATTTAAAAATTCATCTCACTAATGCGTGATTAAGTGCTGCGCGCATGATAAAAATCTAAATTATGCATACAGGAAACAATTTTTGAACAAAATAGAATCATAACACACCTACTTCTAACTTAAAACCAAAATATACACAAGTTTTGCTTAAAATTTAATTTTAGCACAAAATTTAAAAAAAAAAGTTTACAATTTTCAAAACATTTTTCAAGTTTTTCAAGTGGAAAAAAATATGTAACAAAAATATGTGATTTTTTTTTTTTTTTTTTTTTTTTTTAGTATATAGACTATGAAGTAACACATATTTGGTTAATTTTTTTTACGCTATAGCTTACATAGTTTAAAAATAACAGTGCGCGCAAACTCCAAATTTACTAATCTGAGAAAACTCGTTTTAAAGTTTCAATATTTATGGACCTTCAATTATACTCACCGTCCATAAATGATTATAACTCGAGAAACAATGCAGATTTTTTAATGTTTTTTTTTTTTTTTTTTTTTTTTTTTTTTTATTTTATTTTGTCGAGAAATTTTAAATCATTCAGAATAAAAAAAAAACTAAAAACTGATTTTTGTGAAAGTTTAAAGGTCCTGTGCCCCCTTAAACATGTATTTCAGCGATTTTAGAAATTCTCCTCGCCTTTAAGAGGATTATAGTTGAATATCGAAACTTTTTGGTTATTTCGTCATATCTCAGTAGCTATTTTAGGTAGAGGCATGAATTATAGGATAACTGATCTACTAAAACATACTTTAACATGAATTTTGCCGATTTTAGAAATTCCCATCTAAGGGGATTTAATGGGGGGGTCGCAAGTTGTAGGTCATTTCGCTGTATCTCAGCTCCTACCTAAGATAGCAGCGAGAAAGTCAGGGTAACAAATCTATTAAAAAAATTATTAAACACATATTTCAACGATTTTAGAAATCCGCCCCACTCCCAAAGGGGTTAAAGGAGTTGTCAAAAATTATAGCACTTTCGCCATATCTCAGCAGCAGTTTTAGGTAGAAGTGGGAAATTCAAGATAACAAACCTACTATTTAAAAAAAAAAAAAAAAAAAAAAAAAAAAAAAGCAATTTAACAAATTACAACGACCATTTGGAAAATGATTTTTTCAAAGACTAAAATTTGAGACATAAAAAATCGCACGGAGT
The DNA here is from genome assembly GCA_963932465.1 of Maratus speciosus. Taxonomy (NCBI): domain Eukaryota; kingdom Metazoa; phylum Arthropoda; class Arachnida; order Araneae; family Salticidae; genus Maratus; species Maratus speciosus. The sequence goes on from OZ010786.1 coordinate 258,452,332, forward strand.
TTATCATACATTACGTACGCCATGAATTAAACATTAATAGTGTTATTACACGTAAAAATTCCAAGCGACAGAAATCACCTGCGACTCGTACCTATTATCCACCTGAAACTTACGTATTATCCAAGCATTTCATTGGCTGTTCGGGAAAAGGCTTTTCCATCGTCAGATTTCCAAGAAATCTGACGGCAAATTTTAAATGAAATTTCATTCTTAAACTTCTAAACATCCCACAATATTACTTTTTGCACCGTCGTCGTATAGAGAAAAAAAATGTACTTTTAAGTGCAATTTGTTTGAAAGCTGTATCTCAATTTATTTCCAAGTTATTAATTTTTTTGTAGTTTTTATTACTACTTTTTTGTCATAGGGGCAACAGAAGGTATCCATCTCTGTTGAAAGTAAAGGGAAATACATATTGCTGTATAGACCAATCAAATAACGAATAAAATGCGGATTAATCCAATGAAAACCTTCAGATATGCGTTTGATTTCCTACCCTGACGAGAACAATAACCATTTTTCCAAATGGTTAAAAATAGTTAAACGCAGATACTTCTGTAATTTTAGAGCTATTTGGTCTATTATGTTACCAACATCGACTTTGAACTGGATAATGTAAGATTATTCGAATAAGACAACAATTATAGATATTTGATTGGATGTTAAGAAAATGATTATTTTCTTCATCTTTAATAAATATATTTCGTTTGATTCAAGATTCTTTGAGAGAAATCGACCAGCATAGCGGGCGAAGGCTGCTAGTTTATCTATAAATCTTTTCAAATAATGAATTTTCTTGATTTAATATGAATTACTTTAAATCGGGACAGGATACTTCTAGTATTTGTGTAGCAGAGATTTGTCAATCCATAAAGTAATTTCTGAGTAATATAATTTATAAAAAATTATTTTAAAACAAATTTCCAAAATCTATCTTTTATATAGTATACATAAAAGAGTTTGTCCTGTCTGACTCATAATCAACGTACAACCCAAACTAAAAATACTTCTTATGACATAAGCGTGCACTAAGAAAGGATTATTGAAAATTCCCCACTAACGGGGTGTGACGTTTCATCTGAGCTCATGCAAACTCCAGATGACCACTTAACGTAGTAAACACTTTTAATTGGGCCCTCCAGATGCCTAAACTATAAGCCGCCTGTTAATGCCTTCACGAAATCCAGATGTAAAGTTGTAAACTGATTTTAATGATGTAAATAATTTTCGGTGAGAATTGCTGACTAACACTTGTAGATATAAACTTTCTAATAAGATGAATCAGAATCCCACGTGGTCGCCAATTAAGATGGACTGAACTCTCGAAGAGGGCCCCGTGGAGAGAGATGCGTTTCTGTAACACGTGAAGATGGTCGCGTTTTCGCCCGACCGCACGATGTAAAATAGGTTCATGTTAAATATATGTTCTATCCGTATCGTACAATAAATGTGTAGAAAATGAACTCAAAGATCTCCTCATTAGTTATTTAAGTTTAATTTTATTTACAGTACAGGGGTTAAAGGAGGGTTCGAAAACTATAGAACATCTTGCTGTATCTCATCAGCCGTTTTCACTAGGAGCGTGAAATTCCAGAAAAAAATCTACTGAAAAAATAATTAAACACGTATTTCAACGATTTTCCAAGTTAACCCCATAAGGGGTTAAAAGGGGGGGGAGTCTAAAATTTTAGACCATTTGGCATATCTCAGCAGCTGTTTTAGGTAGGAGCATGAAATTCCAGAAAATAAATCTACTAAAAATAATTAAACACATATTTCAGCGATTTCAGAAATCCCCCCCCCTCCTAAGGGCTTAAAGGAGGTGTCGAAAATTCTAGAACATCTGGCATATCTTAGTAGTCGTTTTAGGTAGGCGTGTGAAATTCCAGAAAATAAATCTGCTAAAAAAATAATTAAACATGTATTTCACGAAATTTAAAAATTCCCCTGTAAAGGGCTTAAAGGGGGGGGGGTCGAAAATTTCAGAACATTTGGCATATTTCAGCAGTCGTTTTAGGTAGGCGCATTAAATTCCAAAAGATAAATCTAGTAAAAAATAATTAAACACATGTGTCAGCGATTTTACAAATTCCCCCCTTAAGGGAGAGTTAAAGAGGAGTTGAAAATTTTAGAACATTTGGCATATCTCAGTAGCCGTTTTAGGTAGGAGCGTTAAATTTCAGAAAATAAATTGTTAAAAAACAATTAAACACGTATTTCACGAAATTTAAAAATTCCCCTGTAAAGGGCTTAAAGGGGGGGGGGTCGAAAATTTCAGAACATTTGGCATATTTCAGCAGTCGTTTTAGGTAGGCGCGTTAAATTCCAGAAAATAAATCTAGTAAAAAAATAATTAAACACATGTGTCAGCGATTTTACAAATTCCCTCCTTAAGGGAGGGTTAAAGGGGAGTTGAAAATTTTAGAACATTTGGCATATCTCAGCAGCTGTTTTAGGTAGGAGCGTGAAATTTCAGAAAATAAATTACTAAAAAATAATTAAACACATATTTCAGCGATTTTAGAATTTCAGGGGGGGGGGGTCGAAAATTTTAGAGCATTTGACTATATCTCAGCAGTCGTTTTAGGTAGGCTGGTAAAATTCCAAAAAACAAATCTACAAAAATATAATTGAACACTTATTTCAGCGACTTTAGAAAAATCCCTGCTAAGGGGTATAACGGGGGGGGGGGGGGGGGGTCGAAACTTTTAGAACATTTGGCGTATCTCAGCAAGAAGCCATTTTAAGTAGGCGCGTGGAATTCTATAAAATAAATTTATCAAACAAAAAATGAAACTCTTATTTCAGCAATTTTAAAATTCTCCGCCTCTTCCCCCCCCCCTCTCCAATCGGGTTAAAGAAAGGTCGAAAATTTTAGAACATTTGGCATATCTCAGCAGTCGTTTTAGGTAAGAGGGTGAAATTTCAGAAAATAAATCTACTTAAAAAATACTTAAACATGTATTTCAGCGATTATAGAAATTCACCCGTAAAGGGTTAAAAGGGGTAGGTCGAAAGTTTTAGAACATTTTTGGTACAGCAGCTGTTTTAGGTAAGAGCATAAAATTCCAGAAAATAAATTTACTAAAAAGTAGTGAAACATGCATTTCAGCAATTTTAGAAACCCCCCCCCCCCCACACCCTATGCGGTTTAAAGTGATGGTCGGAAATTTTAGAACGTTTGGCCATGTCTCGGCAGATGTTTTAGGTAACAGCATGAAATTCCAGAAAATAAATCTATAAAAAAGTAGTGAAACATGTATTTCAGCTATTTTAGAAGCCCCCCTTCTAAGCGGTTTAAAGTGAGGGTCGAAAATTTTAGACTATTTGGCCCTATCTCAGCAGCCATTTTAGGTAGGAGCGAGAAACTCGGGATAACAAACTTCTTAAAAAAGTAATTGAACACAGATTTTATATATTTTAGAAATTCTTCCCCTTAGAGCAGTGGTTCTCAGAGTGGGGCATACGCCCCGCCGGGGGGCAATTCCACATTTCTTACTCTGTCATTCACTATCGGTTTCTTTTTCCTTTAAAAAAAAAATGAGTGTTGTAAACTAAAAATAAATGAAATACAAGCAAAATTTAAAAAATCAGTTTTTGTACTGAATTAAAAAAATGTTTTAATTCAAAAGTTAAAAAAATTAAAATACAATCCACACAGGAATAATTGTACGAGTAATATTTTAAGTTATTTCGGCATCTTTTTCTACTATTAAAATCTATATAATAAAAGCATATGTCATGTGACCGTCATCAACAGTTCCAGGCTACCCGCTGCACTTGTCATATGCCAAGCGTCCAATTTGGTACTTTAATGTTAGCCAGGCGCAGGTGATAAGTCGCCAAATATTACATAGATTATTATTATAAAGCGCAAAGTAATTGGCTGTCATCAACAGTTTGCAACAGGTTAAAACTGCATAAAAGTTACACTTTTAGAAAGGTCGTATTCAAAAAATTATAATGTTTGAGAGATTAGGTACTTTCAAATATCTATTTATTCTGAGATAACTTCAGTTGAAATGACATTGACAGCCCGATATATGTTTCCACCAAAGTAAACACAAAAGATTCGTTCTTCACTGTGAGAAAAAAAATATTAATTTATGGACGTAATCATTCACACAGCAAGTGCATCACACAGCAAGTGTATATAATATTGAAGCAATCTAAAATAACACAAACCAATAATATAGTACACAGTTGTTAAACACATAACAAAAATGAATGATTGTGACGTCACATTCATTTGACGTCAGATTCATTCATGTGTTTGTTACGTCATGAAGTGATTTTTAATTCGACATTTATCTGTATTTTTAATGATGTTTTACAGATTTATTGTTTTTTCTCTAATTAAAATAGAAATTACGTCATTAAACAATGACGTCATGATGTTAAAACGGTACAAGCATTGAAAAAATGTGATGATGCATTAGTACAACAGATCAGTACAACAACCGTTTCAACTGAAGGTGTCCATTTTTTTTTTATTGGGAGTTTGGAGAGTAGTTTAGCGATAGCTTTTTTTTCCATAGGAAGTCATCGACGGGATAATGGAGAAAAACTCAAAAAAGATATTATTAACAATATTGTTTTAATGTAAGTGTGGATATTATTAAAGGCTTTGCACAAAAAATTTATTGACCAAATCCTATTAGCTAAAATACGCCAATTGGCTAGGGACCCAATTACAGAAGATTACTTAATAGGTTTAAAAATCTCCTCATAAGTGAACGTATTGCAACTGATAAGCAAACGAACAAGAAGCATAAATGTGTAAGCTAAGCGGATTTCCTAAAAAAAAATACAACTGAGCTAAAAATATTGAAATGCTGCGATGATCGCGACGTGTTCTTGATTTCTCCCTCAGAATCTCCCGATTTGGCGAAGAACTAAGCATATAAGTTATATTATGAATAAAAGTAACATGTTGCAATGCTTAGCATACATTAAGGGAGACCAAACTGGTCGCCAGAGGCAGCTAGTTTCTATAAATAGTCTACTTGTTATTGTATGTTATAAATCTTTGTAACATTTTTAATTGTTTTTTGAATGAGTTCTCTTTTCTATTCGCGTGCTATATGTCAAACAAAGAATCTTTTACACGTTAAACTACTAAAAGTAAAAACTGGCGGTTACAGTCTTAAACATATTTAACCCCCAAAAATATATGAAATATCTAAAGGAGGTACTACCAACTTTATAAATTTCATAAATCTTAAATAGCATAAGAAAAGGAAATGGGTAGATAGTAAATATCTATGACTCTAGTGCAAGTATATCACACAATAAATAAATTTACATGATGACATATACATTTTAAATTTTAAAATCAGATAATACATTGAAGACATCGATATTTGAAATGAAAAGCAGAGAAAATTTTGTTGTGATGCGGAATAATGGCTAAGTAAAATTGATAAAGATGACAATCTTGAAATGCTTCTTGGGTATTGTGTTATCTATAGAAATAAAATTTGGTGTCCAAAGCTTTTCCACAACTATTAATAAGTTGCAAAAATGAATTATAAAATGTGTGAATTTTATCAATTTTAATACCAAATCTGAGTCTCTCTTCAAGATATTTTACGAAGATAAAATGTAGATCGTATAACACTTTCCTTTAGCATTGATGTATGTTAGAATAGTGCAACAAAACTCTTTTTGCCACAAAGGCAAAGATGTGGAGACTTGATTGCATTTATAGAATTATATTAAAAGCATGTTTGTGACAAAAGATCCATCTGTTTGATAAGTTCAAAAATGTGGAATGAATAATTGTTACGGATATATTACGCTTCCAGTGGGTGAATAGAGTTCACTTTTTAAATAATAAGACACAATATTTACCGAGTTATAGAAGGGGGGGGGGGTAGTGATTTTATAGATGATTTGGTGTGCCGTGGTGAATTAAAGGTTGGGAATCACTGCCTTAGAGGGTTAGGGCTGGGAGGAATGGAAACTTTTAAGTCATTTGGCCATATCTCAGCAACCGTTTTAGGCAGGTGCGTAAAATTACAGAAAGTAAATCTACAAAAAATATATTTAAACATGTATTTCACCAATTCTAGAAATTCCCCCTCCTAAAAAGGTTAAAGGGGGTCGAAAATTTTAATACATTTGTCCATATCACAGCAGCAGTTTTAGGTAAGAGCATGAAATTCGAGATAATAAAGATATTAAAAGTAATTAAACATGTATTTCAGCAATTTTAAAAATTCTGTGTAATGTAAGATTATACGAATAAGGCAACAATTATGGATGTTTGATTAGATGTTAAGAAAATGTTGTTTTTGTTTTGTTTTTTTTCATCTTTGCTATATATATATTTCATTTGATTCAAGATTCTTTTAGCGAAACCGACCAACAAAGCGAGCGAAAGTTGATAGTAACCTATAAATATCATTTTGATTTTTTTTTTCTTTTGTACAATAGTTAAAATCATCTCTGAGTATAAAGATCAATGCATGGCGGCGATGAATATCTGCTTCAGCAGATTTTCCTGTGTTTGCTTAGGACATCGGCTGTCATATATTTGCTGGGCCAGTATTCCGAGTCGAAAACGCCGGTTTCCCTTAAATGTTTGATACAGTGGAATTTGATGTCAATATGTTTTGTCTTATGGATGTATATTTTCTTCCACTGAATCATTTTCATGCAAGACTGGTTGTGCTGAGACATTGTTATTGTTAATTTTTGTGGCACATTTATGTTTTCTAACAATTTGATTAATCATATGGTATCTTCTGCTGCATTATCAGCCGAAATGCTTTCTGCTTCAGCTAAAGAGAACGCAAAACATGATTGTATTTTTGTGACCTGATAGAAATACAGTGAAACAAAACAAAAAAAAAGCAGTTGGACAGCAACAAGATTCGATTTTGCTACTTATAGTCCAGGCAATAGAGACCGTATAGGGGCTCTACGTAGCAAAATTCATGGTAGTTCTGGAAAAAGGCTTACTATATGTTTTTTGGGTCGCTGAATCCGAATTTTTAACTTCCCACCAAAATTTCCCACGGCAACCTCCCCCCCCTCCCCAAAATTTGATAAAATGCCCCCAAAAAATATTTTTATTAAAAAAATCAATTTTTTTATTATTTTAGGGGAAAAGTATCTAGAAATTCAGAAAGTAGCAAAATTTCCAACAAATTAGATATATGACATTATGACTTAGGATGAAGGGGGAGGGGGGATCTGATTCGGAACATGCGCGCGGTGATGCGTGAACTAAGTTGCGCAATTCCACTTAACCACTCACACGTTTACATTCGCCCTCCCATCTCCTCTCCGAACTTTCTCTATAAGGTTTACTTTAAGTTTTTTGGGTCGCTGAATCCGAATTTTTAACTTCCCCCCAAAATTTTCTCCCCCGATAACCCCCCAAATAGTTGTTTTTAACTTAAATTTCTTATTGATTTAGGAGAAACGCATTGCAAAATTCAGAAACTAGACAAAATTTGCAACAAATAGAATATATGACATTATGACGTAGGATGAACGGGGAGGGGCAGGGCTGCCTCTGAACATGCACTGCGGCGCTACGTGCACTAAGTTATGAAGTCCAGGCAATAGGGATTTTACCTGGAAAAATTAATACTAGATCTGGATTTCGACTCACTTTATGTTTTTTGGGTCACTGAATCCGAATTTGTAACTTCACACCAAAATTTCACCCGGAAACCCCCCAAAATATTGATTTTTTGAAAAAATTTGGTTTTTGAGAAAAGCGCGCGGGAAATGTTCCGAGGCAGCCCCCTCTCTCCCCGTTTATCCTATGTCATAATGTCATATATCCTATTTCTTTCAAATTTTGTCTAGTTTCTGAATTTCGTAATGCTTTTCCCCTAAAACAATAAGAAATTTAAGTTAATAACAACTATTTTGGGGGTCTTCGGGGTGGGGGGGGGGAATTTTGGGAGTAAGTTAAAAATTCGGATTCAGCGACCCAATATACTTAAAATAAACCTTATAAGGAAAGTTCGGAGGGGAGATGGGAGGGCGAATGTAAACGTGTAAGTGTTTAAGTGAAATTGCGCAACTTAGTCCACGCAGTCCTGTGCGCATGTTCCGAGGCAGATCCCCCCCCTTCCCCTTCATCCTAAGTCATAATGTCATATATCTAATTTGTTGGGGTCAATCCATTTCAAGTGGTCCAGCACTGTTTGCTTGACCATTTTTAAAAAAAATCTGAAATTTTTTGTACAACAACCCTAATATGATGGAAGCTCAAAAAGACTATTATTTTAATTTTATTAATTTTTGTTTGTGCATGGCGGCCATCTTTGTTTCATCGTCTGCAGCAATTTTCTCACAAGAAAGGTTTACGGAATTGTAAATAATTCATCGTTTATTTATCCAATTCAAGTGCAGGTTAAAGCAATTTGTACAGAATACATTGGGCTAAAAATTTGGTAATGGAGTAGTTTCCGAAACTAACTGCTTATTGGTAAAATTTAAGCATAAAGTTTCAGTTTTTTTCCAAAATTTGTCCGTTTACAAGAGGAAATTTTTCTAGGAAGGAATGTTGTCAACATGACAATTTTTTTTTACAAATTGGCCGAAAGTACTTGTACTCACACGCCGAGTTCCAGATCTGGGACCTGCTTTCTCTTTGATAAAAAAAATCCCAAAGATTTGAAAAATGACAAAAATTGCACTTTTCAGGCTTTGATATCTCTGGTGGGGCACGAGATAAAAATCTGAAATTTGTTTTTATAAGAGTATTGTATGGTAGTGTTATGCACAAGAAATTTCAGGATGGAGATTTGACTACAAGCTGAGATATGGCAAGGGCAACATGTCAAAACAATACTGCCAAACTATTGTTTTGTTCTAGTCACAGCTAAGTATTTATCTCAGAGTATCATTTAAATTCATTTTTTAGATTATCTTTAAATAATAGTAACAGAAAATAAAGCCTTTTGCAATTAATTTAAAAAATAATTATGCCTAAGGCCTACATTTTGTATGGTTTCAGTAATTTTTGGTAACTAAAAGAAACCTCAGAACTTTTACATAAATATATATATATACAAGACCTGAGGCAAAAACAGAATAGGGAAAAAGAAAAGCTGTTAATGTTGGCATACTTGTTGAGACATGATCAAACCTGTCAAAACACATTCCTGTTTGTTGGTTTAAAAACCACAATTTTAATGCTGCTTGTCAGTCCCTGAAATTTGTTCCTACCATAAGTATGTTCCTGTAAATGAAACATTATGCGATGTTACCATGCATCAGCCTCAAGTAATTTTCAGAAAGTAAAGATACACAAAAGCCTTTTCAAAATTTATACTGCAGAAAAATCACATTTTTGCATAAGAAGTAAGCTAGGAATTATTAATGAATTGAAACTTGCACATAGTGATTTCAAAGTATATTTCTATGATCCAGCAGGGCCAAGATCTTCAATCAAGTTATCAAGAGATGACAAGACTTGGTTCCTACAAATAAAATTTTGAGAAGATCAAAATTGTGGTTTTTGAACCAACAAGCAAGAATGTGTTTTGACACGTTTTATCATGTCTCAACAAGTATGAATTCATTAACAGCTTTTCTTTTTCCCTATGTTGTTTTTGTCTCAGGTCTTGTATAAAAATATTTCTTTTTCTTTATGTAAAAGTGCTGAGGTTTCTTTTAGTTACTAAAATTACTTACAACAAAAATTACTGAAACCATACAAAATGTTTGGCCTTAGGCATAATTATTTTTTTTAATTAATTGCTAAGCTTTGCAAAGGGTTTTCTGTTACTATTATTTAAATGTAATCAAAAACATTAATTTAAATGACACTCTGAGATAAATACTTAGCTGTGACTACAACAAAACAATAGGTTGGCAGAATTGTTTTGACATGTTGCCCTTGCCATATCTCAGGTTGTAGTCAAATCTCCATCCTGAAATTTCTTGTGCATAACACTACCATACAATACTCTTATAAAAAAATTTTCAGATTTTTATCTCTTGCCCCACCAGAGATATCAAAGCCTGAAAAGTGCGATTTTCGACATTTTTGAAAATTTTGGGATTTTTTTTAGCGAAGAGAAAGCAAGTCCCAGATCTGGGACTCGGCGTGTGAGTACAAGTACTTTCGGCATATTTGTGAAAAAAAATATGTCATGTTGACAGTATTCCTTGCTAGAAAAATTTTCTCTTGTAAACAGACAAATTTTTGAAAAAAAGTGAAACTTTATGCTTAAATTTTACCAATAAGCAGTTAGTTCCTGAAACTACTCCATTACCAAATTTTTAGTCCAATGTATTCTGTACAAATTGCTTTAATCCGAAGTTGAATTGGATAAATAAACGATGAATTATTTACAATTCCGTAAACCCTTCTTGTAAGAAAATTGCTGCAGACGATGAAACAAAGATGGCCGCCATGCACAAACAAAAATTAATAAAATTAAAATAATAGTCATTTTGAACTTCCACCATGTTAGGGTTGTTGTACAAAAAAATTCAGATTTTTTAAAAATGGTCAAGCAACGAATTGATGATTTTCTGGACCACTTGAAATGGATTGACTCGTTGCAAATTTTGTCTACTTTCTGAATTTCTAGATACTTTTCCCCTAAAAGAATAAAAAATTGTTTTTTTTTTACTAAAAATCTTTTTTGGGGGCTTTTTACCAAAATTTGGGGGGGGGGGGGTTGCCGGGGGAAATTTTGGTGGGAAGTTACAAATTCGGATTTAGCGACCCAAAAAACATAAAGTAAGCGGATTTCCAGAATTACCATTAATTTTTCTAGGTAAAATTCCCTAGTGCATGGACTATTGTTTTATATTGTTTTAACCAGTTGTGATATCGTAATCTAACAATATTTAAAAAAAATAATTTCTTCAAAGATTGGAATAGTTTTATTTAACCTTAATAAAATGCAAAAAAAAAAATCTTGAATGTGCTAAACAATATGTTGGAAAGCCACGAGAATTCTGGAAGTCTGTTATTTTTACAGATGAGTCGAAATTTAATTTGTTTGGATCAATGGTCGGTGTTTTGTATCGCGAAGAGAAGGAACAGTGCTAAAATCAGCAAGTATAAAAGCGTAGGTAAAACATGGTGGCGGATGCGTTATGGTATGGAGTCAGTGGGAGCTAGTGGTTTTGGAAATCTAGTGTTGATTGGAAGTACAATGAACAAAAGGATGTATTTGAACATTTTAAAATAAAATTTACCAGAAACAGCTCCAAAATTAAAATTAAATGAAAATTATTCTTTGGTCCAAGACAATGATCCTAAGCATAACGGTCGGATTGTAAAGGAATGGTTATTATATAATGTGAACAAAGTACTACCCCATCCTCCCCAAACTTCGGATCTAAATCCTATAGAACATTTGTGGGCTTATATGGAGAAACAATTACTAGAAAAGGAGAATAAGAATAAAAATGAACTAAAAACTGCTATTCTCAATATAGGGCAAAATGTACCATCAGATTTACCATAAAAACTCGCCCTTTCGATGAATAAGAAGCTACAAGTTATAATAGTAGCAAAAGGACATCACACGAAATAGTAGATGGTTTTGTTTTAAATTTAAAAGTGTTTTTTTTTTGGCACATTGTGTAAGCGACCAAGTTTTTATTTGGTGCTGAATGTTATATCATCACCACGTTTTATAAATTTATAATTTATATATAAGTTTTATTAACGTAAAATAAACTTGTGTAAATCATCTTAAAAATTGTTATTATTTTAAATAAACTATTACTTTTAAAGTACAACATAGAGCAAAATAATTAAACAATGAAATCAATAGAAGCTGTTGTCCAACATTTTTGGGTTCACTGTAGGTTCCAACTGGTTGATTTTATGTCTGTTTTATCGGCGCAATCTGCATAAGCGTAATCTGTCAGCAAGATTTTTGTTTTAGTATTTGTAAATAAATATAAATCTTTGATGGTATTTAAATATCTTTTAACAGCCGCCCAAACCTTTTTCCTTTTATCGTTCATTTTTTTCTGCTAAGATTGTTTACTGCTATTCAGCTATCAGGCCTTATTACTGTAGTTATTACAGTGCCAGCAAAAAAAATATTGGCACTCATTGAAAATTTTTTTAAAAAATAAACGGTCAAGTGCGAGCATTATTCGCGCACAGAGGGTTCCGTAGAATAAATATATGAATTTGTAATTGTATTATATAAAAAAAAAAAAGTTGCTAAAAGAATACTAAGACTTTTAAAAAAAACTATATAACGTAGGGTTGGGTATAACTGTATATATTGGAAAAGTGTAATCGGGTATACCATGAAAGTTCAAAGAGATATATGGAACAATATCAAATATAGCTATTCGTATAACTCTTTTTTTTAATATTATCATAATCTGTTTATCATGAACTTAATTCGGTACTGACAATAAAGGCAGTGCATAGTTAAACTTCATTTGGCATTTCATGAAACTAAATTCAGCGTAGTAATAACCTTTATTTCTACAGTGTATCTAAAATAAAACCTTTGTTCAAAGTTTAAATTTGGCATTGTGCTAAGCGCGCTTAGAATTGAGGTCTCAAAGTGGCAACGCCGCCTTGGTCAGCGCCGCGTTTTTCCAAATAGGTGTTTAATTAACTTTTAAAGTCAATCGAGGCGTATTGAGAGATACAATCAATGCAAACTATTGCGAATCACAGTATTTATGCGATTCATTCTAATTAAATATTTCGAGGGCGATGCCCTTAAAAAACGGACACCTAATTTTAATTCCAAAACAGACAAATGGCATCAAGAATATTTAATTAAAATTTTCCTTTTATCATGTACATGAAAATAAGCAAGTTCGCATTTTCTAATAAATTCGTTTATAAATTCTGGTGTCAGTTCATTATTTCATAAGTTTATAAATAGAATTACTCCGTGCCGGAAAGGATTAAGTGGTCGCAGGACTCTTAAAGCTTCAAAATTTAAGAAATTTAAATTTTTTTAGATGTTAAACTCCTATTTTTTCTGAATATTTTGATATAATTGTTTCCTTGAAATTCCCATTAGAACAGAAGTTTTAGCTTTTAGAATTATACCCGCTCAATAGCTGAAGCGGCGTTTCCGAAACTTTAAAGTCATTATTTTCCAAATGGCGTTTTTGTGTATAATGCGCAGGATACCTCAAAAACTTCTGAATAGTTTTTCATGAAATTTTCAAAACATATATTCCATGTTATTCAGTATAAACTGAACCTAAAATTTCCTTTTTATTGTTCAAAAAAATATTTTTTTAGGTGATTTTATACTGTTGAAATTTTCAAAATTTTGTACTAGCTAAATGCAGCATTGCATTAAAAATATAAAAATGCTTTAAATACAAATTTATTTAAGTTCAGGGAAATTATTACAATCTGAAGTATAAGTAAGCACCAAAATTTTCATTCTAGTTGCAATATTTATTTTGTAATCCTGCGCGTAAACTGTTATGCTAATTTTTTGTTCGACAAAGGTCTAACAGTTTCGAGCCCCCTATAAATACTAATTCTGTATCTTGCAATTTTTTAAATACATGAAACGAAAGAACATACTTATATCTTTCATTCCAATTAAAATTGTGTTTTAAAATCATATACATTTTAAGACATTAAATGCTGAAAATGGTCTTTTTTTCATTTTTTCCACTTTTTAGAGTCCCGAGACCCCTTAAATTAGTATGTTTTTAACAATTTGACGTTTATTGCTTTTATACTGTTACTGGACATTACATTACACATATATATCATTAAAAGTCGTTAACTAGGCATAGTGTACGCCGCTCTGTCCTTGTGTATGTCCAAACTGACCGTACCTTTAAGGGTTAATATCTCAGCTAATTACCGATGATTTTTTTCGAAAATCATTATCAACAATGCTTTTATTCTTCTGCAACGATAGGTATATTCAGCGATGCTCAACAATTTTTCTGAATGCCCGTAAATCGAAATTTGTGTATAACAGAAAAATGGTAATTACTCAAAAACTATGTGACCTAGGGTAATCGCTATAATTTTCCGGCAAAGTTTATATTAACGTCTACTACCTCTAATTTTTTTCATAATTTTAGTTTCAGTAGATTCGGAATTAGATGGGGGGGGGGGGGCATATTATTGCGCTACATTTTCAACAATATCTTTGAAAATATAATACCTAAAATTAAAAAGAATGTATTTTTAAGTTCAGCGTTACAAAAGCTTTCACAGGATACCCCACATGATATACAAAGAAAAGATTTTTTTTTTCAAGTAGCATAATTAGCCCTCTACTTTTTTACTAAATATGTTTATGAATGTTTATTAATCTAAAAATATGTGGGTGAATGGTCTTTATTACTTCTCCGAATTTGAACTTTCCACGTTCCATAGTTTACGATTAAAATGGCTGTGACAGACAGACAAACAGACAGACGGACAGACACAGGAGTGATCTTATAATGGTTCCGTTTTTACTTTTTAAGTACGGAACCCTAAAAAAAGCCATAATTTCAAACCACTACCAGAACTAAACAAAAAAAGGGAGAATGTGAAGTCATCTCAAGCTGCAAGACTCACCATCACCACTCCATGTGACCAACAAGTGATAGAAACTCACGCCGGCCTCTTTCCTTTAAAGCACGAAAAAAAAATAAAACATCTGAACATTAAGATTGTGGCTTGAGTGTCAAGATTTTTTTTTTCTGTCACTGCATAATAAAGCCCCTATTGCCTGTCTATACTTGGAAACATGGAAGAAAAAAGTAGCGCTGTACCTAGGGGCAAAAGGCCCCACACCTACAGTATGAAATAGCCCCACCAGTGGCTGAGAGGTTCTGCTCTCGAAGCTGGTAGACGGGAGGTGCTGGGTTCGAACCCAATCGCGCCCGTCCGGCCTAACCGTTCGTAGTTTTCGTGTTTTTCTTCGAACCTTGGGAAACCTTGCGTAAATACGGGTTAGGTCCCCTTGGAAACACCCCACGGAGGGCACTCCCCCTACGGCCTACATCCCTTGTGCAGATAATCGGCCGTCATATAAATAACAATCTACAACCAGTATATTAAAAATTCGAATATTAAATAATAAATATTATTATAAATTCCAATATTAAATATATTAAATAATGAGTTGTATAACATTAAATTTATAGAGTACAGAAAAACTGGCAGAAATAGCGGCAAGTCTTAGCGGCAAGCAAAGTAAGCAGATCTATGTCCCCATCAAACAAAAAAAAGGCCCAATCATGCAAAGTACAATATAAAAATCATTAAAAGTAATAAAAACTGCAAAATATCAGCAAAATCTGAAGGGATTCGACTGTAAGGCTCATTAGCCAAATTGAATTCAGCACACCGACCAATAAAATTTTGACTTCCGGGGAACAGAAAAATGAAAGATAAGACAGAAAAAAGGCGTTATACAGGGGAAACAAGTGACACAGAAGTGTTACCGTTTGTCTGAATAAAGATACAGATAGGAAGGCCTAAATTAGAAGAAAGATCATAATTTTTTTCAAGCATATTGATTATTATTTTAAGTTTATCAGTAAAACGGTCCAAATTATGAAAGAGGTAAAATTGGTATTGTCTTTCTATATTTAGTGTTATTTGGTAGTAAATTGTCTTCATTTTCTAATCGAAGGTAGCCTGGCTCCATGAGAGTGAGATATGGTTTTGAGATCTTCATATTAAATTTCTTATTTATTCTGCCTTCTCCTTTTGGTTTAATACGAAATTTTCTTCACTGATGTATTTATTCTATTTTTATGTCTAAGTAATAGCTGACTTCACTATTTTCGCTATACTTCAGTTAATTTTGAAGATATTGTAAAACTCCTAGCTCAGTGCGCAGGTAAGTGTAATAGTAGTATGCCACGTAAAGGAAATTGAAATATATTTAATTAAATTGAGCGTACGCTGTCTGGCGTAAGCATGAAATTTTGTTACCAAAAGTGTAAACACCGCAAATTTTTAGAAATGTTATGACGATATGGTTAAGATTTAATGCTTTTACATCATTCTGTATTACGATTGAACTAAAATATGTGTATTTATTCAATATTGTACATTTTTTAAAGTGCTCCGAACGTAGCAGATACCTTAAATCATCCTCCTTCATAAAACCATTTAATAATATGTCAAAAGCTATAAAATACGCCAAAAAAACTTAAAAGAGTGAAAAATCCTCTTAAAAATAAAAAATTTCATTTATCAAAATTCTTTTCATGATAAGTTATACATTTCAAAAAATAAATATTTACTACCAGTATCTTTTTATAGAAAAAGAAATCTAGGTTACACACGTAAAGTTTCGCCTTCTTTTAAGAAGAGATTTTCTATAAGATAATTCTAGTTTCGAAAACCTTTCTGATCTGCAAAATTCAAAGAAGCGTACGTACCATGAGACAACCATCTCATCGAGTTGGAGGCTGAAATTCCAGAATTAGCTAAAACTCGATTCCCATATTTAAATGCAATCGGTCTGCCAAGTCATAACTTGGTGGAAAACACCTAAAAACCCGATTTTACCGGTTGACTCATAAGTTTACCATTGTGTTTTCCTGCTCCCAGTCCGCCATGTTTTCATACCTTTAGGTGCAGGAAAACGCAATGGTAAACCTACGAGTCGACCGCTAAAATCGGGTTTTTAGGTGTTTTCCACCAAGGTATGACTTGGCAGACCGATTGCGTTTTAACATGGGAATCGGGTTTCAGCTAACTCTGGAGTTTCAGCCTCCAACTCGATGAGGTGGTTGTCTGTAGATGTAGGTGGTTGTCTGAAACTCCAGAGTTAGGTAAAACCCGATTCCCTACATTAAGAAACATTTGTCTTATTTTAAAATGTAAAGAAATTTGAATTTTTATTATTCATTCATAAATACGTTAGTAGCAGAGTAATAGAATACAATTAATATAAGGTCTTATAAATAAAACATTGTAAATGATGAAAGTGATATAGACCGGGAGCCGGCAGCACAGACAACCACCTCATCGAGTTGGAGGCTGAAACTCCAGAGTTAGGTAAAACCCGATTCCCTAGATTAAGAAACATTTGTCTTATTTTAAAATGTAAAGAAATTTGAATTTTTATTATTCATTCATAAATACGTTAGTAGCAGAGTAATAGAATACAATTAATATAAGGTCTTATAAATAAAACATTGTAAATGATGAAAGTGATATAGACCGGGAGCCGGCAGCACAGACAACCACCACATCGAGGCTGAAACTCCCGTGTTTCTTAATCTAGGGAATCGGGTTTTACCTAACTCTGGAGTTTCAGCCTCCAACTCGATGAGGTGGTTGTCTGTGCTGCCGGCTCCCGGTCTATATCACTTTCATCATTTACAATGTTTTATTTATAAGATCTTATATTAATTGTATTCTATTACTCTGCTACTAACGTATTTGTGAATGAATAATAAAAATTCAAATTTCTTTACATTTTAAAATAAGACAAATGTTTCTTAATCTAGGGAATCGAGTTTTAGCTAATTCTGGAATTTCAGTCTCCAACTCGATGAGGTGGTTGTCTGTGCTGCCGGCTCCCGGTCTATATCACTTTCATCATTTACAATGTTTTATTTATAAGACCTTATATTAATTGTGTTTTATTACTCTGCTACTAACGTATTTATGAATGAATAATAAAAATTCAAATTTCTTTACATTTTAAAATAAGACAAATGTTTCTTAATCTAGGGAATCGGGTTTTACCTAACTCTGGAGTTTCAGCCTCCAACTCGATGAGGTGGTTGTCTGTGCTGCCGGCTCCCGGTCTATATCACTTTCATCATTTACAATGTTTTATTTATAAGACCTTATATTAATTGTGTTTTATTACTCTGCTACTAACGTATTTGTGAATGAATAATAAAAATTCAAATTTCTTTACATTTTAAAATAAGACAAATGTTTCTTAATCTAGGGAATCTGGTTTTAGCTAACTCTGGAGTTTCAGCCTCCAACTCGATGAGGTGGTTGTCTGTGCTGCCGGCTCCCGGTCTATATCACTTTCATCATTTACAATGTTTTATTTATAAGACCTTATATTAATTGTATTCTATTACTCTGCTACTAACGTATTTGTGAATGAATAATAAAAATTCAAATTTCTTTACATTTTAAAATAAGACAAATGTTTCTTAATCTAGGGAATCGAGTTTTAGCTAATTCTGGAATTTCAGTCTCCAACTCGATGAGGTGGTTGTCTGTGCTGCCGGCTCCCGGTCTATATCACTTTCATCATTTACAATGTTTTATTTATAAGACCTTATATTAATTGTATTCTATTACTCTGCTACTAACGTATTTATGAATGAATAATAAAAATTTAAATTTCTTTACATTTTAAAATAAGACAAATGTTTTTTAATCTAGGGAATCATAATATAACAACGAACGAAAACAAACAGTAACCTCTTCCGAATTACCCATGACTCCGGAAAGTGCACTTTATCTTTAGGAACCTCAGAAAACAATATATTTTTGAAATTTAAAGGAGTATATATAAAAACAATGTTCGTTTTGCTGTCACTGATTTTCGAAAACGTTTCCGATTATATATGTATATATATATATATATATATATATTATTCTAAACAGGTGTAAATCAGTGGCGTGGCGTCCGGTCATCGCTGGATGCGGCGATGACCAAGCAATATTTTAAAACTCTTAATAAGCTTTTAAAACTCTACGATCCAGTTTTAGCAGAACATTTGGAGTTCATGTATAAGTGAATGTAAGATTTAAAGTTTCTTTTTTGAACATTCAACCATTGAATTTTAGAGTTAATAATTTTTCACCACAAACTTAAATAATTGCGATGACCACCGAAAATTTTCACGCCACGCCACTGGTGTAAATGATGTCAAAAAAGCAGTGGAATATTATTCTCTGGTAAGCGATGAATCTGTATAATTACCAATTTGCAGTCGAAAATAGCAGGTCACAGTGGAATGCCATGTAGTGATGTTGTGAATGCATTGGGAATTTTCCCGTACTTATAAAAGAAGCTGCATTTATCATCAATAAATTTATTATACTTCAATTATCATCGAACAATTCCACTTAGTGTCCAGTTTTGGACCCCCATCGGAGCCGTATTACGTCTTAGAGAATAGAATTAAGATGTTA
Organism: Maratus speciosus; assembly: GCA_963932465.1. Taxonomy (NCBI): domain Eukaryota; kingdom Metazoa; phylum Arthropoda; class Arachnida; order Araneae; family Salticidae; genus Maratus; species Maratus speciosus. The sequence continues at coordinate 258,471,404 of OZ010786.1, forward strand.
ACTTATTAGAGAGACACATCGAATATTGGAGAAAAACTCCTCCCGGTGACATGGATTTATTAAACAAGTCAAAAAAGTACAAAGTCTGCTCTCCAGGCCTGTGTAACCTGTTTAAATACCAACAAATCGTCCAAGGATATGCTGATGTGCTTTACGGATGCGCCAACGAAACTCAATTTAGGAGGAAGCTTGGAGGAGGTCAGGGGAGTGGCGCGCCTAGTGACTGGTTGAAAACGATGAGCAAGGCGGACAAATCATGACGTAATGTCGGTGCTCTTTATTGACAGCGGAGAAAAAGGTGAATACATTGACGCGGGAATTCCTTGCAAAGGATACTGGGATATCGAAGAATAAATTTAATAAAATATAAAAATTGTATTAAGAAACATTCGAAAGAAACAAAAATTTAATATCGCAAAATATGAAGAAATAAAATAGATTAGGGGATTTTTACAAAGAAGTGTCGCTTTTAACAGATTAAGATTTTTATAATAAGGAATAAAAGAATACGCTGATGTAAAGGATTTAAAGGCATAGGGTTAAAATATAATTGATACTTAAGATATTATTAAAAGACAGGGAGGGGAAGGTAGATATTGTAAGAATTTGGAATAATTTAATTAATTTTAAAAATGTCAAAAAATTTTTATTAATATAGTATATATAATAGTAGCGAATAGATTTTACGTGCAACGTGCTTTCGAAATAAGGACAGAAACTTATCTAGATAATAAATTAAATAAAATTGAGTGCATCGCCAAGTAAAATGGTCCACCCCTTCCATATCAATAAACTCTCTATCCATGACATGAAACATAAAGAAACTTTGGATCTGAATAAACTTAAATTTTGTAACTTTGGCTATATACCGGATTTCTATGAGAGGCTAAGGCAGTGTTTCTCAACCTTTTTAGGTAGCTTTCTTTACAAAAAGCTACCTATTGCAGCCGTTCGGAGGAAAGCGATTTCAAAAAAATTTGGTATATTTTCATCGATCATGACCCCCAGACCCCGAAACCACCCTCCGTTCAAAATTGATATATATATATATATATATATATATATATATATATATATATATATATGACCTATGTCACACTGTAACTCTCGTATTTATGAACCGATTTGGATGTAATTCGGTGTATACATAGTACATACCAATGTCTCGACCGAGTTCGTTGGCCAGCTTCATCCGCCATTTTGTTTCAAAATGGCGGCCATTTAAAATTTTTTTAAAAATTTTAAATTTGAAATGTGGTACCAAAAAATTGAAAATGGAAAAATATTTTTTCTTATGTATTTGACCTTTATACAAAGACTCCGTAGCAGTTTTTGTTTCGTCTATATCTTAAAAAATGGCTCAGTTATAGCATTTTGAATTTCTAGCGAAGCTGACATTTTAAAACGTCCTGAATTTTGTCACGCGATAAAAGGCGTATTTATGAACCGATTTGGATGTAACTTCGTTTATACATAGTACAGACCAATGTCTCGAACTAGTTCGTTGGCCAGCTTCATCCGCCATCTTGTTTAAAAATGGCGGCCATTTAAAATTTTAAGAAAAATTTAAATTTGAAATGTGGTGGCAAAAAATTGAAAATTAAAAACATATTTTTTTCTTATGTGTTTGACCTTGATAAAAAGATTCGGGAGCAGTTTTTGTTTCGTCTATATCTTAAAAAATGGCTGAGTTATAGCATTTTGAATTTCTAGCGTGGCTGACATTTTGAAACGTCCTGATTTTTGCCACGTGATAACAGACGTATTTATGAACCGATTTGGATGTACCTTGGTGTGTACATAGTACATACAAATAACTCAACCGAGTTCGTTGACCAGCTTCATTCGCCATCTTGTTTCAAAATGGTGGCCATTTAAAAAAATTTAAAAAAAAATTAAATTTAAAATGAGATACCAAAAATTTGGAAAATGAAAAAGATTTTTTTTGTATGTGTTTGACCTTAATACAAAGATTCCGGAACAGGTTTTGTTTCGTCTACATCTAAAAAAATGGCTGAGTTATAACATTTTGAATTTCTATTGTGGCTGACATTTTAAAACGACCTGATTTTTGTCACGCGATAACAGGCGTATTTATGAACCGATTTGAATGTAACTTGGTCTGTACATAGTACATACCAATGTCTCGACCGAGTTCGTTGGCCAGCTTCATTCGCCATCTTGTTTCAAAAGGGTTGCCATTTTTTAAAAAAATGTAATTTAAAATTTAAAATGAGGTATTAAAAAATTGGAAAATGAAAAAGATTTTTTTTATGTGTTTGGCCTTGATACAAAGATTCTGGAGCAGTTTTTGTTTCAGAAAATTTGTTCTTTTGTTTATATCTTAAAAAGTGGTTGAATTATAGCACTTTGAATTTCTATCATGGCTAACACTTTAAAACGATCTTGTATTTGTCATGCGATACCACACGTATTCGCCTATTTCGATGGAAGAAGGCATGTGGATAGTATACATCAATATCTCGACCAAGTTCGCTGGCCAGCTTCATCAGCCATCTTGTTTCAAAATGGCGGCCATTAAATTAAAAAAAATTATAATTAAAGTGAGGTGCAAAAAAATTAGAAATTGAAAAAGGTTTCTTTCTTGAGTATTTGACCTTGATATAAGGATTCAGGAGCATTTTTTGTTTGTCTTTATCTTAAAAAATGGTTCAGATATAGCAGTTTCAATTTCTAAAGTGAGTGACATTTTGAAAAATCTGATTTTTTTGCCTGCGACAGCACTCGTATATATCAACCGATTCCGATATGAGTGAGCATGTGGACAGCAATTACTAAGGTCTCGACCAAGTTCACTGGTTAGCCTCATCTACCATGTTGTCTTAAAATGGCAGGCACTTTAAGAAATCGCCGAATTTTGCAGCCAAATATAAGTGACTTTAAATAAAAGCAGCTTGGATAAAGCTGACTAATTTCGCGAAATTCTCATTCATAATGATTTAGTATTGATAAAAATTAGTATTGAATCTCCTACATTCGGTTTCCACTTAATTGAGCTTCGTGTGTTTGAATAATATAAGTTGGCTTTTTAAAAATAAGGAATATGAAAGCTACCTCTTCCTCCCGGCACTGGCCGGAAGGACTTTTTTGATTGACGGCACGCTAAAAATATCTGGAATTATTTGCGGCACACCTGAATATAAAAAATTTAAAAGTTGTATGATGCAAAAAATGTATATTTATTATATTTTTATTCTATATTTATTAAATATATATTTATTTACAAAATTTATTCAATGAGAGGGCTGAGTCTGTTTTCTTGCGCAAATTCAATCAAAACGAGGTTCCAAAGTCGCAGACAAGTCCGTATTTCATCGTCAACTTTTAAAAGTCATTCTCACTTTTTGGACTTGATTTCTGTCAATACTGAAAATACAAATTGACAGAATCATGAAGATGCATGAAGGCAGACGAATTTTAATAACTTTCAAGCTGATTGTAGGTCACAAATTTTTGACAGAAAACCAAAACTCATCCGACACTACCGAGGTTTAACCAAAAGCAAAATTTAAATATATATTTTAATGAAACAAGATTCATTATTCCTAGGTCCCATTATCTTACCCCATTAATAAAAGAATCAATAAAAATTTTAATCAAAGGGAAGAAAACAATTAATGATAATCTGCCATATAACATATCAAAAATACGAATAAATTTTTTAACATTGCAGAAGGAGTGTAAATTTGCAAGTAACGCTAAGGAACTACAATTTCCCTATCCCGTTTTCAATACAATAGACTCATATTACTGTACAACCGTGGACGAAGAGAGCAAAGGTGTTCAGTAAGTAATCGAAGCAGCCCTGAGGGGGATCACGCCGTGATCGAAAGTACTCGGCATGTGATATTGAAGTTTTAAGTTTCTTAAGCTGTTTTTTATATTTATATGTTGTAACAACTTTTATAAACTGTGACATCTTTAAAGAATTAAATGCACCTTTATCGCAAGATTTCATGATTTTATTTTGGTTCCAATAGTTTTTAAAGTGCAGCAATTACTTTTCTTAACCCGGGATATTTTTTCGTATGCCATCAATTCTCAAGTAAACATTTTCATGTTCAACAAACATGTTTTACAGACAAACCAGGCAGACACGCTCTAAAAGAAAAATATGTTGATTGTACTGAAAACTGTCAGCCAGGACGCCAGTAAAAAACTGTTTATTTTACAGAAATATTCCGTATTTAATACGAACTTTCTGTTGCTTTAACAGCTTTTGCCCGTAAATTAGTAATAAATATAAATTATTTCCGTAAATCTACAGGCAATTTTTACTGTATGACAGTTTGTTTTCTGTAAAATCAGTCTTTTTTTCCTTTTTTGCAGTGCATGATAAATTAACAGCATTAAAATTAGAATTAACATAATTTTGTTACTCTTGCACCTATAAATTCCATCACGCAGCTGAAAATGTTTAATTGGGATCTAATAGCACCCTGAAACCGATATTCAGGTTTGAGAAAACTCCTTAAATACACTATAAAAACTACTCGAAAACGTATCCGATGATCATGGCAGTGAAAGAAAGTTTGCTTTTATAAATGCTTCTTTAAATCTAAAAAATATGTTGGTTTTGGGGAATTCTAAAGATAAGAAACACTTTTCGTAATTGTGGGTGACTGTGAAGAGTTTTTTGCACATTTTCGTCCGCGGTTATATTATATTTTCATAGATTAAGAAACATTTGTCTTTTTAACGCTTTCCAACATAGTTTAAAAGTATTTATGACTTCGATTTACCTGTCTGCCGTCTGTCAGTGCACTAACTTGCATAAATATAGTCCGATTGTCATGAAATTCATAGACGTTATAGGGTATCCCTATGGCACGTCGGTAATGAAAATGAAGTGTGTGGCACTTACAGTTCATTTACAGAGACACTCAAAAGAATTCCGTTACATTATGGTCTACGGTCAAGAATCGTTCGGAGTGTATTTTAATAGTATTACACAATTTTAAACATAATGAAATTTATATGTATCACTGAAGTGTACAACACGGCACTTACTGTAGAATAAGATGTCAGGAGAATGTTTTGTTCATTTACAGGAACACACAAAAGAATTTGGCTACAGAAGAAATTCAGCAATAATGATCTATTGAAGCTTTTGAGCAATAATTGATGGAAGTGCGTTTTCAGTTATGGCACGCGTTTTTAATTTGAACTACTTCTTTTTAATATTACTTGGTACATATAAATTCTATAGGTCATATACAAGGCAGCACAAAAGTTCTCAAGTAAATTACAGTTTCTTCATGGAAATTATCAAAGGTGCTATTCGTTTAACTGAACTAATTTTTAGCATACTACATATTATACATACAAATCTATAGATCATATACAGGACTGCACAGAAAAAAGAATATTTTCCGACTATTGATTGTAACAGCAGAAATAGGCTTTTCAAACGCGTTATGCGTTTTCTAAATTGCTTATTTAGACAGCATTTTTCACATTAATAAACCGTGAAAATTTGGTACAGTATTCTAAATGTGTTGGAAAGTGTTTTATAATCTATGCTGAACGCATGATTTTTCGTTCTTGTTTTACAGTGCGATGAAAAGCAAGGTATTTTATAATCTTTTAAGAAAAAGGGATGATAAATTGTTCAATAAAAAGAAAGTTTTAAATTAAAGTTGACCTATCGAAAGTTATAACATCGAGAAAAATTATCCACTTAGCGAGCAAAACTGTAAATTTCAAAAATAAATATCCTGGTTTTTTGTTGTTGCTGTTGTTGTTCTTGTTTTTTGTGTGTGTGTGGGGGGGGGGGGGGGGGTATCGGTTTGAAAAATATCCCTTTAAAATTTCCCTTTAACCTTTCAGTATTTCGATCAATAAATGTGTTAATTTGTGCAACAATTTATCCCTGGAATATACGATTTCACATAGTTTTCATTTTCAGCCTCAAAACAAGAACGAAAAATCATGAATTAGGCATACATTATTAAATACTTTCCAAAAGTAACCGAATATTATTAAGATATTTCTTTTTTTTTACAAGGATTAAATGAATTTGTAAATAAACAACTTAAGAAACACACATAGCTCAGTAAAAGTATATTTACAGCAATTGCTGTCCATATCCGGTAATGTGAACGAAATATTTCATGTAGCCCTGTATATGATTTATATAATTTATGCACGCCACCTAATACACTTAAAATTAGATCCTTTTAAAAATGCATAAACGCACTTCCAGCAACTATCAATTTTATTCCGTCTTTTAACCAAATTCCTTTTAAATGAACGATAAAGGCTATGCATTCTATAATATATAGAAAACATGCTTCAGTGATTTTGTTGTTTCTAGTATCATAACATCATTAAAATGCACCGCAAACAATTTTTCCCGATAGTAATGTAAATAATGTAATATAATCATTTTGTGCGTCCCTCTAAACGAACTATAAATGCTACATATTATATTTTATTGAGAAAGCATGTAATCTTTATTGATGCATATTAATCTGTTTATGTTTCAAATAATTAACATTAATAAAATGCACCGTAAACAATTTTCAACGCAGACCATAACGTAACAGAATTTGTATGGCTCTGTAAATAAACTACAATTGCTGCACACTTAATTTTCAATACTAAACATTCTATAGTAAATGGTCATTTCACGGTAACTTACATTACATTTAGAACAATTTACTTCAGTAATATAACAACATAAAAAATATTCAAAATGATTTGACATAATTTGTTAATCTGGGGGCACGGCAGTGCCCCTGCCAAGTTGAGAAAGCACAGCCGTAAGCATCCTTTTCTGGAAGCAACTCAGGGTACTTTTGACAGCCCTATATCCCTTCGCTGGAGTTTCCCAGGAACTTGAAACTTTGTTTTTCTAAAAGTACTCTTCAAGCGGAAGCAAATGGTAAAATTTCCGCGTTTCTATCTTTTCTAGTTCAGAAAATATATGAACTCAAAATCTCGCTTTTTCGACACTGACTGACTGACTCACCGATCATCAAAAATCTGAGGCATATCCTGTAGCCCTAGAAACTTGAAATTTGGTAAGAAGGTAGTATTTAGGATACAAAGAAAGGAAAAAATAAAAACTTTCGAAAATTCGAAAAAAAAAAATCGAAAATCTTTTATTTTCCGTAATCGGAATTATTGCCAATACTGTTGCTCGCTGATTATCAACATGATAAAACGCAGTTTACCGACTAAACCATCGGTTTGTCAATTATACTAAATCGAGCACGAAATAGCTGGGTCCTGAATACAGTAAAATTCGTTTTAATTGACTAGAACAAATAAAGATACTACTTGATTATCCCGTCGACCGAAAAACTATCGCCAAACTATAAGATTATATGCCAATAATGGATGATCGTAAATGTCGCATTCACTTGACATTAAACACCATACGCGTGTTTGTTACGTCATCAAATGATTTTTAATTCGATTTTTTACTTGTAGTTTCATTAAGGTTTTGTTAATGTATTTGTTTTTTCGTTATTTAAAATAAAAATACGGCAATTTGTACAATTTCGCGAATTGTTTGGCGAAATTGATCGACGGGATAATCAAATAGTACCCAAATAAAATTAATTTATTTCACCAAATGTTAATTTGGTGAATTTTAAATGTGGTTAAATATTTTATAAACATTCTGCAAATATGCTAACATTTCTTGATAGATAGCTGCTCTTATACTTTTGCTATATTTAACATCACTACCATATTATTTTAAACATTGCTATAGTTTGATGAAATGGCAATAGACCATGGCGCAAAATTAGCAGCAGTTTTAAAAGCAAGAGAATTTTGCTGTCAAACTTACCTCATATTTACAAAATAGCTCACATTTGCTGCCAAACTATTGACGTAGACAACAATTGTTGAAGAATTATTACGAGTTATGAAGAATTATTACGTAAACACTTTACTTATGTTTTGAATTGGGATTAGATTATTTGATTAAGGCTGAATATGATAGGCTAGGGATAGAAGCCTGAAGAAGGGATGCATCGATTGGGGGTCTTTCTAAAAGAGGGGTCTGGCTCGTATTCACGTTACATAGGAAGAAAATCACCCAAAACTCCGGACATCAAGGTTGACCAGTAGAGAGTTTTCGCATCCGGTCTTACAATGTAATGTAAATTTATTTCCATGCTCCAAATACATATACGTTCAGGGCTCTTATAGAAACTATTTTATGCAAAACTTTATAAATAAACGTTAATATTAAAATGTAAACAACAGCCTTTACATTCTCGTGCTGCGTCATTGCCAAGTCACAAAATAATCATCTACTAAAGGTGTAGATACTAGGAGTAATTTGTGAATTAAAATATCAGAGTTAATAAGAGAGCTAAGCTTGGTTCTACACATGATCTCAGAACTTTTTATGGTCAAAGAGTCAGGAGACTTGGCTTTTTTTTACATGAGATGTTTTTGATGGGATTAAACCTATTCTATTCAAAGCTCAATTTCGATGAAAGTTACGTAATTTTAGTGTTATTTCTTGAACTTAGGCAATTATATTTATTATGGTAACTGACGTTATTGAAAATGTAAGTTACCATAAAAAAATATAATATTCATTCTCATTTTTTAGGTAATTTTCACCCAAATTGAGCTTTGGAATGGTTTGATAAACAAATGAGAAATGGAAAAATGGAAAATGCTGAAAGTCCAAAAGAGGAAATTTTGCAAGAGAACGAAAAAAAGAAGACGAAAGTACCTCATTTGCCACGTTTGATGTACAATTTCCGACTTATTTGAACTATTGCTACTGGGGTTAGCACTTCAAAAATTCCCCTGTTTGTTAAACTTGGCACTTAAGACATTTTTTTGCAATATATATATATATATTCGATTTTTTAGTACTTTCAGCGTTTTTTATATATAGTCCTCAAATCATGTCAACTCTACAGTTGAATATTTTGTGGTTTTATATTACTAAAATTATTGTAGTAAATTTTTCTAAACGTAATGTAAGTTAACCATGGAATGGCTCTAAATCTTAATAACATATAAAACTTCCATGAGAATCCGAATATATTTATGGTAGTTAGAGCACGACCAAACGGACAGGTGGAGGGACAAACAAACAAACCAAATTCATAATCTCTATTCAACTTTGTTGCAAAGTGTTAGCACGTTATTAAAACAAAGTAATTTTTTCCCCAAAGTAAGCTATGCGTTTCAAAAAATAAATGTGTATCTTGCATTTTCAACATTTATCATTGTTTTCTTACAAGACCTTATTAATTTTATTCTGTTAATCAATTTCTAATCTTTTTTATGAATCTATTGTTAAATTTCACCTTTCTTTAATGAAAATAGCAAAGCTTTTTCGGAATATTTAAGAAAAAGTTGCTAAATTGGTGCATGTAAGAAAAAGTGTAAATTTATGCTGAGTTATCAAAATTATAACATTAGATAAAAACATACTTTTGGCGAGCAAACAGTATTAATTACAAATATAATGATCCTGAAATTTTTTACTTTACTTGCTGGAAAATATCAATTTCCAATTTTCTTTACTCTTCGCGGTATCTCTAAGGAATAAAAAAAGCATTATTTCTATGGTAAATAAATACACTGCATCTAGAAAAAGATTTAAAGATAGACTAGGATTTGATATAATGGGATCATTAAAATTTCAACAAACAACAGTAAAGTATTTCATGCAATGTCTATTTATAAAAAGTGGGGAAGGATTGTACTTTGTGCCAATATATTAAGAAAAAGAAGAATCAACGTATAAAGGCACAAATAAAATGTGTTTAAAAGCATACAGCTGTTTCAAAACCTCTAAGGTTTCCTGATCAGTGCTTAAAATAAAAGTTAAAACTAAGACATTGTGTAAAAAGAGGGGGGAGGGGAGAGAGGTGGACAGAGAGTCAGAAAAGCGTACCTTTCAGCTCTACTGCCAACGGTGATTTTTGAAACAGCTGTATGCTTTTAAACACATTTTATTTGTGCCTTTATACGTTGTTTTTTCTTTTTCTTAATGTATATTTATCTATATTATGACGTAAAAATATGTCCATATTTTGCTTTTATGGCTGCAGGTTCAAGTTAGATAATTCCAACCACTTTCAACTTTTTTTTTTATATTAAATACCTGCTTTCAGTCTAACATAAAGTGCTGTTTCCTTTTATTAGTAGGTAATTTGATCTCTTGTGAATAACATTCAAAAGGTAAAAGCTAAGTTAAACAATTTTTATGTATATAAAAAAGTGGTCCAATTTCCCCAGTAAAAAGTAAGGTTTTTTAAATATTGGGGTAAGAACAACTAATAATAGGATAGTTCTGCTGCATTGTTTATATTATCAATTTAACCTTTTATCTACTTATAAGTAGTACCATTAAAATAACTTGTTATAAAATTCATTTAATACATCAATTAGTTGTAATACAGTTTAGAATGAGTTATAGATACATTACTTTATCTTGTTCCAAAAGTATTATTGGTTAAACAAAACAAAAATATTTTTAAAAGGATGATTTATTTTGCCTTTGCATCTTTTCAGCGTTCTTGGCGTTGGGAGGGTAGGGATTTTTCAATTCGGAAATATTTCCCTATTTTTATTGTAAGAACATTACATTTGTACATTTTCTAATTATACAAAATACTAAGGAAAATATCTAAAATAAAAGATTTGAGTGGGATTATAAATGGAGTGATTATAAATATTGCACAAAATCCTTATAAATTCAAATTTAATGAATCCTTCTAAATCCTTCAATCCTTCTAAAATCCTTCTAAAATTTATTAAGGTTAGTTGGGGTAACTGGACCCACGAGGTAACTGGGCCATAGGCTATTTCATAAAAAACTTGATGTTTTTTAAGTTTTAGCTTTTATGAACAATGCACCTTAATCTCTACTTCATAAAACAACGTGTGTTAACTCAATCATAACTCTCACTTTGCTGTGATAGGTTGTCAAAAATTTACGAATCTTTTTTTAAACTAGGGGGCTCGGCCCCCTACGAGCTACGCTCGCCAACCCCCGTCCAGACACCGCAGACTCTAAATGCACGCTAATGTGATCGGCTTTAAAAAGATTTCGAAAGATTGAATTATAATTTAAAAAACAGTGGCGATCTCCCTATAAACGGATTTCTATTCATTTCTCTTTGATTGGGGAAATTTTAACGCCAAATCCGCTGCGGTACTACTTGATTATCCCGTCGACTAATTTCGCCAAATTATATAAATCGCCAAACCACTCGCCAAATTATACAAATTGACATAATTTTTATTTTAAATAATGAAAGAACAAATAAATTAGTACAACATTAATAAAAATACAAATAAAACGTCGAAATAAAAATAACTTGATGACGTAGACACGTGTAACAACATTTCAAAATAAGCTAATATAAAAGGAATTAAGTAAACAGAATCTTTGTCTCCCGGTATTTTTTAACAAAGCGAAAAGAAAGTTCTTTTAAATGAGACATTTTAAATTAATCGTTTTTAATCTGACGTAATTTTGACCAAACTATTCTTTCTCTTTTTAATATTCACGTGAAAATACTTGTGTTAGAAATAAAATATTATTTGCGCTTTCCTAAGAAAAATAGTTGAAAAGTATCCTCTCAAAATATCAAATAAATGTCTAGCGCAATTTGTAAATTTAAACCGTTTTGCAATATTATTTTGTGTTCATTTTATGTAATAACTGTAATGTGACGTAAATATGACGTAATTTCTCCTATTTAAGACTTCTAACGCATGTTAATAAGTTTATTATTTTACAAATTCCTTTCTCTCTTAAAATTCACGTGTAATTATAGTTTTTATAACGTAATTTTTAATAAGTTTATGCTTTTTGTACATAATTATTTAATTCCAATTCCAAATGTTTTTTTCTGTTTATAATAGTCACGTGTAAATAAATTTTTAATTTATTACACGTATATATAAATATTTATATATATAAATATATAAATATATATAAATATATATTTTATATATATATAAATATATATAAAGTATATATAAATATATATTTTAATTTATTACACGTAATATATAAATAGATAGATATATATTTTTTAAAGCAAACATTATTGTTTCCGCTGTTTATACAGTTGGCAACAGTTTAAATTAATATCACTTTCTTAAATCTGTAAAAAATATCTCTCGAAATGCCGAAAATTTGAATTTAAAATAGATATAAAACCTCGAAAAATGAGTCAAATTAAAAAAATAAATCCATTCTGCACACCGGGAAATTATAACGTATAAAATGAACTAAAAATTATTAAATTCTGATGTATAGTTTTTGCTACTATAAAACTTTTTTAGTGGAACGATTTTGTCCAACTTTAGCATTAAATATCTCTTAAAATAATTCTTCGATTTGAAAACTGTCTGCATCAGCGTGTTTATCAAACATTTCTGTATAACACTACCGATTTTCATATTTTTGTATGCATTATTTTTCTTAATATTAACGAAGAAAGACCTCCGGTCACAAAAAATTCAAAACCGGCGGCGGCGGCGGTGACAGCGGTAGTTACTTTTTTTTAGAATAGAGAGAAACAACGGCAGTATGGTTGAACTTACTCGGCTTTTTATTAAAATACTGTAAGTACTTTTATTAAACAATCTTTCTTTTTTTTAAAGATTAGGCATATAACTACATTAATATTATTAGGTATCTATACATATTTACTTCATGTTTCAAATGTAAGCCCGGTGTCCCTGTTAGCCCATAAATGTTTCAAGAAAGGGGTACCTCGACATGTATCCGGGGTAACTGGACCATACTGGATCCAGTTACCCCAATAGTTATAAATAATTTTTTGAGTTTTTCTTACTACGGAAAATAAATTTCTCCATTGTTTTTTTGTTTTTTTTTTGCTCACAATAAAGAAAATTATAGAATACCTTATTAAAATTATGTAATAAAATTTTAAAAAAGCATTTTGAGTGATATCAAACCGAATATCTTGATACCTTGAGAGGCGGTGATACTGTTATGGCATTACATAATTTTAATCCCTAATTGCCACATTGGCACCGGAATTTTATAATGAAAATTTTCCTTTACTAAGTACGCAAAAATATACTTTTACTTGTTTACAAATAGAATATCTTGTAAATACTAGTGTCAATAAATTATTTCAACATTTTACGAATGCATGTACCTTGCCCCTGAAAGCGAGGTAGCCAAACCTTGAAATTGCACGATACACATGGGTCACATTCTATAGAGAAACTTTTATTGTTCCTACCACTATTTTGAAAATAATATCTTCATCGCACCTTTCTTTATAATATGTTAAATAAAATGATCATGAAGGTAACTCATTAAGGGTTCTGGTAGGAACAATAAAATTTTCCCTATATAATGCGACTCCTGGATACAGATAAAGTACTTAAGTACTGACGTAGCCGTTTGTTCATAGATTTACCTTGCTATTTTTTTCCTTAAAATATCCATGTAACTTTTATACTTATTACCTATACTAAAGTACATAAGTACTTACTTAATTTTTATGTTTTTGGTATAAATAAATCTCATGTTTTCAGTTTTAGTGCTTATTTTAGATGCATTGACAGCAAAGGTTTCCCGTACAACGCTCTTTAGTTGATATATAATTTACATGATCTGCCTGGTTTAAATTTTTTTAAGTTGTTTACACTTTCTCAAACAGGACCTGATATCCCATACGAAAAAAAATAAACGCGTGTGGAACACAGACCCTCCTGATCCACTTACCCCATTTTTATGAGGCAACAGGACCCATGAGGAAAGAAAGATGAAATATGCATATTTTTATATTTTTAAATATTAAAATGTAATTTTGAGCATTTCTGTTTAATAGAGGGAACCTTACTGAACACATTTACAGAAGTTCAGACTTTAATTCCAATGAATATTAGCTTTATGAAGCTGAATTGTCAGAAGCTCCAGAGTCACATTGTAAAATCATGGCCCAGTTGCCCCAACTAACCTTAAATGATTATGTAAATCTTCTAATATAGTTTCAAAAATTCTCGAAAAAATCTTTAGAAAATAAAATTTTCATCAATTCATAATTCAGTACGTAAAGGGATAATGTGACACAAATATGTAAGAGATATATCTTTTTCAATCCTTGTTTGTATCTGTCTTTTTACTTATAACCTTTTCTAGTCTGTTATTCCTTTGCTTTTGGTAACGGCATCTGTTTCCAGTCTTTTCCACATACTTTCAATTATCAAAACTTGTCCATCTTTCATGTAATTTAACTCATGAACTTTTTCGAAGATGTTATACCCAATCTTGTTCTGTTGAATCATTTACAATTTTTCTGCAAATATGTCTGTCGGGTATTTTTGCATCTTACTGTCAAAAGTGTATTTTGAATTAGACATCTTTAGACATTTAATATGAAAATTGTTCGCATATGAATTTTCTAGATATTTATTTTCTGCCGTTAATGGATGACATATTGTTTGAAGTAAGATGTTGAAAGAAGATAAATAATCCTCTTTATTAAAAAGCTACACGTTCCTGACGACTGGCTTTTCCGCTAATCGTTGCCACAGATAAATTCAGAAAATAAAACACTTGAAGTTACTGAAAAAATTAGTAGCTGAAAAAGTATTTGTCAGAAAATTGTTAGACAAACTGCGTAGGTAAAAAATTGTATTTTTTTTTATGTGAATTTCAAATCTAATTATTACGCCGTTTTTCAAATACTAAATTTTAAAAATTACCAAATTTCACAATGGAGTACGAACCTTCACGCGTAAAAATAAATTGATAACGGCAATGTGCCCTGACGTGTGTATTGGCAATAGCACGAATCACAAATTATAGTAGCCTTATTATTATGTTAAAATATAAAAGTGAATTATGATGTCACGAGTGCATAATTTTTATTTAATTCTGGACAAATACTAGATGCGCGATTTGCTTTTAGTTGTGAATAACATAGGTTAATTCACGTATGACCTCATATTTAAAAGGAATGTACGTTTAATGCATGGCTTTTACAAGAGAAAGTGATATCATGAAGGACTTTTCGTGAATTTACATTTCTTTTTCAATTTTTTTTTTCAAGAATCAAGTTAAGATTATATAGACAAGATTATAGATTATATAGGCTTAAGAAACATTTATTTTAAATACTGGTATAAAAGCAAAATTTCTCAAGGCTTTCAATATATTAAAAAAGAGAACATATTTGCGCGAGATTCATAGTCTGTAAGGTGTTTCATTTTGAAATTGATTTTTCTAATCAAATATGTTTAAAATCCCGGGCAACGCCAGGTATTTCAGCGAGTTGAAGTATAACTAGATACATCTGATCAGGTTGAAAGAACAACATTGAATGAAGTTTTGTGTGTTTCGACACGGATCACTTTTACATGGTATTTCAAAATGGCACTAATTAAACTGAAGTTACTTGATAAACTTGAAAAATTTTATTTCTGACACGGGTCATTTTGATCAAAATAACTGGTTCTGGAAACTGTGTTTTGTCTAGAGGAAAAATTTCTTTCTTTCTAAAGCCTGATATTGTGTTTCTTCGTTTCATAGAAATTATTTAAATGTTTATTTTCTGCTGTTAATGATGACATAGACTGATGCTTTGGTGTGAAGTAAGATGTTGGCAGAAGATTGTAGTGTTTTTGTTTAAGTTAAAAATATGTAGATGGCAGCACCATAAGTATTCCTACGACATCTATTTAAAAGAACTCTAATTTTCAAGTCGTTGTAAAAAGTCTCAGAATGCTTTGAATACGCGTGTTTACTTACATGGTTTATATGCTCTAAATAATCATTTAGTGTGTTCGTAATCTCAAGGCTACCTCGTGTATTTTCCATTTTATTTTTAATAACTAACTGTTATAATAGTTTAAATGTCGACGAGTAATATATATATATGTGTGTGTGTGTGTGCGATCACCAGAATTATTTTCAAAAAGTGGCGAGCAGACAAAAATGGCTTTCCTTCTGATTTCAGTATGTTCTGCTATATTCTACTGATTTGATGGCCTCATAAGTTTTACTTTCTACAAAAAAGATCGTCATTTACAGAATTTATATATATAAGTCTGCATTTTTTCTTTTCTAAGTTTACTAAAGAATAATGTTTTCACGTTTTAAAGAATTCGATGAATCAATTGAAACTTTCGCAGCTTTTGTTAATAGACTCGAACAATCGTCCATGTTACATGATATACGAGTAAAAGAAGAGAAAAATTGCCAGCTATTATTTTTTGTGTGGGACCAAAACCTTATAATTTGTTATGTGATTTATCGTTTTCTAAAATTTTGGAATCTTTGACATAGAAAGAAATTGTTGGTATTCTGCTTAAGCACTTATGAATATATTAACCTAAATACATTTTTGTGAAAGAATTAAATTTCGCAAATGTTTTCAATCTGACATTGAGTCAATTCAGGATTTTTGAGCTAGATTTAATAAAATGAAGACTTAAAGTGCATTTTCTGGTGATTCAATAAATGATAATTTGCTTGAACAATTTCTGAGAGGTTTGAAAAATGAAAGTATTTAGAATAAATTAATAAAATCAAGTCGAAGTTTTAAATTTTGAGAAAGCTGTTTAAAAAAGCTGTGACTTTACATAATACTGAAATTGATATTTCAGAACTGAAACACAAAACTATGAATGTTAATAACATTGCGTGTTCTAAAAATGTGCAACCAAAGACATTTCAAAACAGTTCTCAAAGTGAGAATATCAACATTCATGCAATGCCTATTTTGAGGTAAAAAAGGATAAATTGAAATGTTATAGGTATTGTAAAGCATCACATTTAGCTAATATCTGTAGACATATCAATACAATTTGCAATATATGTAAAAAAATGTGGTGATTTAATTAAGTTTGTAAAAGTAAAATTAATAATTCTCAGAAATAAATGAATGTATTAAATGCAGTTGAGATTTTATCTGTGAATTATGATAAAGGTACAACTCCCATAAAAATGTCTGTTTTAATTCTAAACTAAAGCAAGAGCTTAAATGAAGTTAGATACCGGCTCCGGAATTTCTGCAGTACCTATTAAACGTTTTCGCAGAATTTTCCCAAATTACAAAATATTTCCGCCAGATATTCACTTAAGAACTACAACTGGTGAAATATTTAAGCCTGTTGGTTATGTAAAGGTAGATGTTACTTAGGAACATAAAACTAAAAGTGTATTTGATAAAAGAAGGTAATTTTTTATTATTATCTAGGAGATATTGGGTTTCTGGATTTGATATTTTTCCTCGCAACTTAAAATCTGTCTATGCAAATAAAATTGCAATTTCTTCTGACAAATTACAAGCATTATTAAATGATTTTCTGATTTGATTACTAATAAGGTTGAGGAGATAAAACGTTTGAAAGCAGAGCTTTATCTTGAAAAAGATACTTACACCATATTTTACAAAGCTAGGACTTTAACTTCTGCACTACGTGCCAAAATTGTATATATGTGGAGCAAACATTCAAACCATGCTTTCTCCTTTAGATACAATTTTTTTTTTAAACACAAAAAACTGATAAATTAGAAAATAACTTGTATTTAACTCTAATTTTCATTGTGTATTTTTATTACTGATTATTAGAAGGAATTGGAAACATACATGAGATATTAAACCTAAAACAAATTAATAAAAATGCATTTAATATTTGGAGAAATTACGTTTTAACCGAATTCGGAGGAGGAAATATGTTTTGATTGTTTGACAAGTGAATAAAACACTTTTTGAATGAAATAAGTTCTAACTCACAAATAATACAAAAGCATTATTTTATTTGAGAAAATACTCAACTTCAGTTGATTATTGCTAAAATAAAAGGACACATTATGGTACCTAGTAGTATCCATTAAATATGTACTGAATAAATACTCGTTTGCCAAAAATCCACTTCAAATGTTAAAACCAATATCTTCAGATAGTCACACACACTTCCCCCTCTTCTTCATTGCAGGCTGGTAAATCATGGATAATGTGGTTGTACCATTTGAAGACATCATCAGGTTGATTTTACCACTGTTTACCAAACATTACCTTCAAAAGTTTGTCAACATCTTTTTTCTTTTCAACTGATATGGAGTAGCTAAGATTCTAAAACAACCCTTTGAACATGGGCAACAGTAACTCCCTTTTTAAGAAGATTTACACCATATTCTTCACTTAGATCTTGAAATCTATAATTCTGGAAGCCTTTAACCTTAACAGTTCTCTTATTTTTCTCTAAAACAATCCGTTTCAATTGTGATATGTATGGTAGGTTTCGAAAGTACACATTAAGTGACAACTACGATTAGCAGACTGGAGAAATCACTGTATGACTGAATGCAGGCTTTGGAGGAAACACTCTTTGATTGAAACGCCAAATTTTAAAATTGGTTTATAAATGGAAAAAAAAATTTTTGTTGAAACAACTAGTTATTTATGTGCAATTTAACACAGAGTTCATAAAATTAACAATAACTCATTTTTTATTTTTTTGTGAGAAAACACGGTTTGGATGTTTGCTCCTCATATATAAAGCGTGCAATGTTAATGCTGGAATCTGGAGTATATTGACAAAGCTGCGCCATCTGGTGAACGGGATTGATAATGCAAATACGCGGGTTTTCAGTATGGCGTCATATATGACAGAATATCTACTATCTGCGCATCTCTTGCGCATATTTTCTGAATCTTTACTCACTTATGGAAGATGAATCTTGTTTACAAGATTTATTGCAAAATATTTTTATTACAGTTTGTTTTCATAAAATTATGTACATTAAAAAAAGTAGTCACAATATCATTTTAATTTCGGGAGAAAAAGCACTAATGCTACTAAAGCATTAGTGCATAGTATAAACATTAATTAAAAAGTTGAAAAATACCATTTACCTAGGGTAGAAGACTTGTTGGTTACATTATGTGTTAGTTTCCATTTTGTAAAAATTGATTTCAACCAGGCATATCTTCAGTCATCTGTAGAGGAAAAGCCACAAGAACTGTTGCCAATTAATACTCCGAAAGTTTTATTCCAATTTTTAAAGTTACTCATGAGTCTTACACATGCTATTTGGCAAAGAAAAACTGAGCATATTTTAAGTGAAATTAAGGTATTACAATTTTTATATATGGCATTGGGGTCACTAGCAAAACGGACGAAATATATTTATAACGTCTACAACAAGTATTGGGAAGATTACGTGAATATAATATTAGGATAAACAAAGATAAATCAGTAAGATTTATACGTTAAAATTCATAAACTTGCTCAAAAGTACACATAAAAAAGAACTTTTATTAGAAGTTGTACAAATGAATTATCGATAAAGCATAATATCAACGTTTCGAACTGCTTCTACAGTCGTCTGTAGGATAAATATGATGTTGAAATGCTTAAAAGTCTAGAGACGAAAGCTTCCTGTCGAGTCTTGATCTATTATAGATCAAGAGAGATAGATGTCAAGAGTTCTTGTAATATATCAAGACTCGGCAGGAAGCTTTCGTCTCTAGACTTTTAAGCACTTTAACATCATATTTATCCTGAATACGACTGCAGAAGCAGTTCGAAGCGTCGATATTATGCTTTATGGTTAATTTATTTGTACAAATTCTTATAAAAGTTCTTTTTTATGTGTACCATTTAGCAAGTTTATGTATTTTAACGTATAAATCTTATTTATTATATTTTATGGTGCAGTAGTCTTATATATGTTAACAAAGATAAATCATTCTTTATGGCTAATGAAATTACGTTTTCTGGGTATAAAATTGATTAATAAGGTGTTCATAAAACCCAAGATAAAATCACTGCTATTTTAAATGCTTCAAGACCTGTAAATGTCTCTCAGGTTAAAGCTTTTCTAGGTTTAATTACATATTATTCTAACTTTGTACAGAGTATCTACAATTGCACATCCTTTAAATCAATTGCTGAAAAAGAATAGGAAATGTTTATGGTTTGCGGTTTACGGACAAGCATTTAAGAGTATAAAAAATAAATTATATCTGAAAGAGTTCTTACTCTCTTTAATCCTAAACTACTTTTAATTTTAGCAACGGATGCTTCTCTTTATGGTATCTCTGCAGTTCTTTCGCATGTGATGCCAGATAGCTTTCAAAAGCCTATTGGTTTCGTGTCAAGAACTTTAATGCAGAGAAAATGTTTAGCCAAGTAGATACAGAAGCATTAGCTATTATTTTTAGTGTGAAGATTTTTTTTCAATATTTGTGTGGCAATAGATTTACTTTATTTATAGACAGTACACCTCTTGTGCCTATTTTTTCTTCGACTAAGAGTATTGCTGTACTATCAGCTGCTACAATGCAACGATATGCAATATATTTGCAAACATTTCAATATATGATATCCATTATAAGAAAACTGTCGTACATGGAAATGTCACGTCTTCCACTACGTATTGAAGATTTATCTCCACAACAGGCTACTTCATTAACTCGAAAACACCCGCTCGCTAATGTTAATTGCATGGAAAAAAATTATATATCTCGTTCGAATTTCTATGTTTTTAAACGATTTTTTTTTTTTTTTTTTGCATTGTAAAGTTGAGGTCGATCTCTACCAAACACATTAATTTTTTCTATTTTGTTTAGAGGTTTTTTTACAAGGATACTTTAAATTTTGAAACCTATTAGGAAAATCAAAGTATAATAATAAAAAAAAGCCTGTAAATAAAATCGAAAAATTTAAAAAGAGTCTTTTTAGAGATCGATCTATCCATTGCAAAAACAAAAAAAGATTTTAAAATACTGAAATGCGAAAGATATATTTTTAAAATTTTCTTCCGTATAATTAACATTAGCGAGCGGGTGTTTCAGCGTAAGTGAAGTAACCCCTTAACTCAAGTAATGCAACTGATAAATCTATTCACTAGTTCGAATTATTTCAATAAAGCTGTTTCTTGTAATTACGTTTAGAGGAACTAATCCCAAGAAGTTATTTTGTTATACGTTAAAATATTTCTACAAGAGCAACTGCAGTGTTTTTGTTGTTGTTCTGTCTATTGCTTGTAGTCCTAAAAAAACGTTGTTGTATTCATTATATCTGATCTCAAAATATGAAAGCCTGCTTCT
Organism: Maratus speciosus; assembly: GCA_963932465.1. Lineage (NCBI taxonomy): Eukaryota > Metazoa > Arthropoda > Arachnida > Araneae > Salticidae > Maratus > Maratus speciosus. The sequence continues at coordinate 258,492,472 of OZ010786.1, forward strand.
TGAGGTTTCTAAAGATAAACAATGCTTTTTTGGAATTATGAGTTACTCGGAAGAGGTTATTATGTATTTTTGTAGGTATATTATACGTTATATTATCTTTCGGAGATTTGTATTTTTTTACAATCGAGAAACATTTGTATTTTTTTACATTTGAGATACGACGATAACATATAGATTCATAATCTTATATTTATAAGTAAATTATCTCAAAAAAAGCCACTACAATTTATAATACCTACATAAACAAGTACTTTTCCAAGAGATTTTATATTTATTTCAGAAAAACACCTTGAAAAATTACTTCGATTGAAATAGATGAGGGAAAAAAAGTTATAAACTCATATTCCTATATTTATAAGTAAATATATTGAAAAATCTACAGTAATTTATAATACCTGCGTAAACATATACATTTCTTAGAGTTTTTATATTTAGTTTTGAACTAAGCGATGTGAAACTAATGTATCGTTTTCTATCAGCTCAAAACGAACGGAATAGATGACAATAAGATTTAAAAGGCTACTTTATCATCTGCCATTTCAATTCCCTTTCAAAGTAAGCGCAAATAAAGTGCATTTTATTTCGCTTCAGTTCAGAAAATGACTTCCTAATTTTTTTCTTCTTTCCGTTTTGAAGTGAAATTTCTATTTTGTGCACATTTTTGTCATCCTGCCAACTATCTGTTTTTGTCATTTTCGACGATAGTGTATTATTTTACAAGTTTTTAGTATAAAATCGTGTTATAACGCATCAGTTTTCAACACTTACAAGTGCTAAAATGACCGTTGCTGATGTTTTTTGATAAGAGAAAATTCGGGAAACATCATGCTGGTACAGAAAATGGATTCGAATATAAATAAGTGCGATAACACTTATTAGATTAAATATTTAGAATAATATTGAGGTTATTTATGAGTGTGGTTTAAAAAAAAAAGCTTAAAATAAACATCAATCTTACTTTTAGATGATATATTTTTAGCAATTCGTTTTTCAATCATATGGAGGCGAATATACATATGTATGTTTGAATATATTTATGACATCTATAATGTATCTTATACTGGTTTAATAAAGAAAACGTGTTTCGTGCCTGTATAATTTTATTTGAGTGGGGGGGTTTTTTGTGGTCTCTTTATTTTCCATTCAGTTTCAGATTTTGTTTTTGTTTTGTTTTTTCAATCCTCTCGAGCCATTTCAAAGTCATTTTTTTTCTGTGTCAGTTTTATTTAAGAAGATAATTTAGCTTCTACCTTTAAAACCTTTATGTACCGACGGTTCTAAAAAGGGCTTGTCATAAAATTTATTTAACACATCGATTGGCAGTGTGAGTGTTGTCTGTGACAGAAGATTATCTACACTGGGGATATAGACGCGAGAGAGGGCATACCCTCCGTAGGGGGTCTCTCTAAGTGAACCTAACCTTGTATTTACGAAAGATTCAAAGAAAACCACGGAAAACTTCGAACGATTAGACCGACGGGCGCGATTGGGTTCAAACCCAGCACCTCCCGTCCACCAGCTTTGAGTATCGATTGGCAATAATACAATTTAAGATGAGTTATAGATACTTTATTTGATCATGTTTCATAAGCATTATCAGTAGTACACAGCAAGAATATTTGTAAACCGATAACTTCTTTTCTAATTATAACTGTTCAGCTTTTGTAATGTTTTTATATATATATATTTATATATTTAATATCATTTTTCTTTAAAAAATTTATATTTATATCTAAAACCATTATATTTTCTAATTATCTGCCCTATATATATAAAATCCTAATGAAACGAATTTATGTAACGATTCCATGAAACGACTGATTAAACGACTGATTACGTTTCACGGCGATTTCTCCTAAAAAATGGAATACTTTGCGATGAAATTAACACCAAAAATCCGTATTGATCCACAGATCTCAAAACTGGTATTAGAATTTTAAAATTCGAATTAGTTTTCGAAATACTATTTTTTTTTCTAATTTTAAACACCTTTTTCTAATGATGGTAACTCAAATTTTAATCATAACAGATATTTTTTTTCATATTTTAGAAAAGATTATTTTTAATTAATTTGGCGGCGAGTTTGGCCTCCCTTAAATGTATGCTAAGAAATGCATCAGGTTACTTTTATTCATAATTAAATTTGTGTTTCATTATCATTTTATTTAATACAAAACTATCATTTAAAATTGAAACCTTTAAAATAAATGGCTTTTACTTCATTCTTTTTTTTAAACGAAACGAAAAGAAAAATATTAAGCACAGATGTCATATACGGCACCTAATTGGCGCCAAAATAGCGTTATTTTGCCTGACATAGTAACCCGGCTGTTGTTGCTTATTTATTAATAAATGTTTATTTGAATTTATGCCAGGCTAGGACATCGGCCAGGGTAGCTTAACGGTAGAGCAACAGCACGTTATGCTGTCGACCCAGGTTCGATTCCTGGCCCCGGCTAATTTTTCACTCCAGTTGGGTTTATTGTATTTAATTGTATTTAAAGTCTGTCTTAATATATGTATATCTTTAATAATTAAAAAAAATGGAATTCAGACGTTAATTTATGTGCTTTAATATATATTGTGGATCGATGGAAAAAGAAATTTATTCATCGTTGTCACGTCATCCTGTGCTATCTGATAGATGGACGGTGACGTTCCCCAACTTGGTTTATTAGTGAGAAATTGCCAGGCTAGGACATCGGCCAGGGTAACTTAACGGTAGAGCAACAGCACGTTATGCTGTCGACCCAGGTTCGATTCCTGGCCCCGGCTAATTTTTCACTCCAGTTGGGTTTATTGTATTTAATTGTATTTAAAGTCTGTCTTAATATATGTATATCTTTAATAATTATTTCCTTTTTATTTACAAAAAATGTTATAAATTGTTTTGTTCTATAGTTATTAATTAATTTTTTTTTATTTATTGTTATTTCATTTTAAAAATAACAGAAAATAATTTAAAAATACATATGTAACAGGTATTTGAAAACGAGGTTTTCGCCAAATTGTCGTAAAAAAATCACGCCATACCCGGTGCGTATGTGACAATGCAACAAATCATGAGATTTAATTTCCACTTCAAAGCAACGTTTTAATGTTATTACTTCTCCCGTCTTCCAATTTCGCTAAATTATATAAACAGCCAAATTATACAAATTGACATATTTTTTTATTTTAAATAACAAAAGAACAAATAAATTAGTATAACATTAATAAAAATACAAATAAAACGTCGAAATAAAAATCACTTGATGGCGTGAACATGTGTAACTTCCTTAAAGTCAAGTGAATGTGACATTTACGATCAACCATTATTGGCATTTAATCTTATAGTTTGGCGACAGATTTTTGGTCGATGGGATAACCATTTAGCACCGTTTTAATTTACCACTCAAAAAATAAAAAAAATGCTAACTGGCGAGTTAAAAAAAAGCTATTGGCGACATTTTCACCCGTCTAACATAAAAGTACCAGGAATTCTTTGCTATCATGGCAACTTTTATGCAGTTTTATTCGAAAAAATAATTTTGATTCTTTAATCAAAATGGAAACCTTTCTTATGAAAAGCGAAGGAATCAGTCCGTTGTTTATGGCAGTTACATGACTTGGACTATTATAATAGAAACGAAATAATGGCGATAGAATAACATTCGGCGACTTATCACACCTGTGGCTGGCTAACATTAAAGTACAAAAATGGCCGCCTGGAATATAAAAAGTGAAGTGATCCACCTGGAGCTGTTGATGATAGTCACATGACTTAGGCTATTATTATAGAGATTGTTTTCAATTCTAAAATTAGCGCAAAGAATAATATTTCCTAACGATTAAAAATTTATTTTCACATGACTATTAAAAACAGAAAAAAAACTTTAAAATTACTATTAAATGAGTACGTGTTAAAAGCAGGAAAATATTGAAAATTATGTCTTGAAAATTGTATTTACACGTGAATATTAAAAGGGAAAGGAAACTTTAAAATAATAAATACATTAATATGCGTTTAACCCTTTCACGGACAAGACACTTCTATTCGTAAAATCTTGAAATCAGTGAATGGCACCAGAATTTACAAACAAATTTCGATATACAAAAATGCTTTTGTTCACTTACTTAATAAAAGGGAAATTTTCATCCCAGTATTCTGGTGCTAATGTGGCATTTAAGAATTAAAATTAAGTGGTCCAAAAATGAACCACCGACCTTGAAGGGGTTAAAGCAGCAAATTTTAGTAATTGTAGTAAGTTGTATTATGTCAATCGTTTCATAACGCTGTTAAAAAATACTGAGAGACAAAGACTCTGTTTACTTAATTCATTTTATTTTAGCTTCTTTTCAAATATTTAACTGATCATCTTTAATCAAAAACGAAAACAACCATTGGATGTCTTAACAGCAACTGATTCCCCCCTAAATTTTTGCAATCAAAGGAATTGAATGGAAACCCGTTTACAAGGAGATCTGTACAGCTCTTTTCAGTATAATTCAATATTATCTAATATTTTTAAAACCCATCAGATTAGCGTGTTTTTGAGATTCTGCGGTGTCTGAACGGGGGTTGGCGAACGTAGCTTGCAGGGGGCGGAGCCCCCTAGTATATATATATAAACGTAAAGTATAATAATCACCAACAAAAAGCAAAATTATATTCATGTGAAATGTATGTGAAATGTACCTAGTATACATTCATGTGAAATGTATACTAGGGGGCAGAGCCCCATAGTATAATATAAAAGTAAAAGTAGTTTTTAAAAAAAATTTCTTTCACAAGCATTCAATGTTTATCCACATTGTGACGTTTCGTGAATTAACTTACGGTCGATAAGTGATCACTAATTTTTATTCACAAAATTCACAACAGACTACAGTTTCCAGATACAAAAACATAGACGTTTATTTAGATATGAAAGTTAACTTTGCAGATATTTTTCCTCTGCATGCGGGAAATCGATGGGGGATTCCAAAGTACAATTCTCGTACTTTCTTTTAGCCGTTAAAGTGTCCGTAAAGCTGGGCCTTACGAAAGACCGGAGATCGATGCCTTCGCATAAAAAATTCCATTGCTTGACCGCAATGTCCCTCGGAGATCCTACTCATTTAGCAATCGAAATTGGACTCCTAGTGAGTCTTCATTACGCCTCTATTTAAGCACTGGGTTTTCAAGTAGTTAAATTGTCTCTCTGAGATCCCTTGAAAAACTAAAGCATTTATGGGCTCGTATCTGTCCGATATAGTGTCAAATATGAGTATTTGTCTAAGGTTACGACTTTTATAATGTCAAATGAAATGGTCCGAATTAGAAATGATGGCTAGTCTGAGAACCGGTGTTATAGATTGTTATGAGATATTTACTACGGCGGTTCTCTTAGACTGAATTGGGGATTAAGGTTCTTTTTAAGAACTCTAGTAACTGTTTGTTAATTAGTAATGAAGACAAGTCATCACAAAGTTTAATTTCATGATTGTGATTCATGTAAGTTTCAAAAATTTCCGTTATAATACATTAGTTTGGCGTGGCCCTGAAAATTCATCAGTTCATCGAAAATTCACCATTTAATCTTAAAATAAAGTGCAAACTGGTGAATTTATTAAAATATATATAATTTTTCTCTGTTTCTGTTTTAAGATATAGCAAAAAAAAGTTTTAAAAAAAACATTATTGAAACTGTCTATTTAGGCTTTCTAAGTTGTTTTCTCAACGTATATTCATAATTGAATTAATATTAAGCTATTAAATGAAAATAGAATAGTTAAAAAATACATTCAACTATTTATTTTTTAATTATATTTGTACTTTTTAATGTTTAAAATATTTCGTTGATGCTGTTACGCAGCTAGTAGGCCTATTTTGGCGAGAGTGATTTGGCGTATCCTTAAATCCATTGTTTTTATATCTCGTAAACAGTTGTAATCATAAAGATTACTTGGCGAGGCGATTTATCACCTGCGGGCAATAAACTTAAAAATGCCTTAAAAGTATTCTATTGATTCATAATTATGTTCTAAAAAAAGAATACATGACCCATTTAGGGAGTACCTGCATAAATTTCATTGCTCAAGCTCCTCTGCATGCGAATGTGGCGATTTAGCAAGTGCCTCTCATTACTACGTCTCTTGCCCACTTACCTCATGAGGGCATATTCGACGCCCCTTATAAACCCCTATAAATTGGCTAAGTAATATTTTATCCCGTCTAGCACTTCGTTTAAAATTAAAACAGATTTTTAGCTTTTTAATAGCCCTATCTAACGATTAGTTCTATGCCTCTTCCTCTTACCTTAAACAGAACTTGCTATCTACGACTACTTACTATCTTACTATTACGCTTTGGACTTATTATCACCCCTTGTCGCGTCTACGACCATAATCTGTAACATATCTATGTATTTCACTTTCTTTTTAATGTTTCTTAAAGACGCCCATTGCTCGCGTTTTCTTTTCCGGGGGCTTGAGTCTGTGGACTTATTGATGTAACTTTTTTTTTCAAGACAATAAAGGTGTCCGGGGAGAACATCTACGCTCTACAGACGTTGTTTCCACGTCTGAGCAGTTCATCTTAGGCGGTCAAAAATGTTGTATTGTCATCGGAAACATACCTGTCTCTATAATTTTTATAAGTCTACCACTGATGAAAAAATTCCTTCCGGCCAGTGCCGGGAGGAAGAGGTAGCTTTCATATTCCTTATTTTAAAAACGCCAACTTATATTATTCAAACACACGAAGCTCAATTTAGTGGAAACCGAGTGTTAGTGGAATCTCCTATATCGAGATTCAATACTAATTTTTACCAATATAATGAATGAGAATTTCGCGAAATTAGTCAGCTTTATCCAAGCTGCTTTTCTCTAAAGTAACTTATATTTGGCTGCCAAATTCGGCGATTTCTTAAAGTGCCTGCCATTTTAAGACAACATGGTCGATGAGGCTAACCAGTGAACTTGGTCGAGACCTTAGTAACTGCTGTGCACATGCTCACTCACATCGGAATCGGTTGATATATACGAGTGCTGTCGCAGGCAAAAAATCAGATTTTTCAAAATGTCACCCACAATAGAAATTGAAACTGCTATATCTGAGCCATTTTTTAAGATGAAGACAAACAAAAAATGCTCCTGAATCCTTATATCAAGGTCAAATACTTAAGAAAGAAACCTTTTTCAATTTCTAATTTTTTTGCAACTCACTTTAAATGTAATATTTTTCTTAATTTAATGGCCGCCATTTTGAAACAAGATGGCTGATGAATCTGGCCAGCGAACTTAGTCGAGATATTGATGTATACTATCCACATGCCTTCTTACATCGAAATAGGCGAATACGTGTGTTATCGCGTGACAAATACAAGATCGTTTTAAAATGTTAGCCATGCTAGAAATTCAAAGTGCTATAATTCAACCATTTTTTAAGATATAAACAAAAGAACAAATTTTAAGAAACAAAAACTGCTCCGGAATCTTTGTATCAAGGCCAAACACATTAAAAAAAAAATCTTTTTCATTTTCCAATTTTTAATACCTCATTTTAAATTTAAATTTTTTTAAATATCAACCCTTTTGAAACAAGATGGCGAATGAAGCTGGCCAACGAACTCAGTTGAGACATTGGTATGTACTATGTACAGACCAAGTTACATCCCAATCGGTTCATAAATACGCCTGTTATCGCGTGACAAAAATCAGGTCTTTTTAAAATGTCAGCCACAATAGAAATTCAAAATGCTATAACTCAGCTATTTTAGGTAGCTTTCTTTACAAAAAAGCTACCTATTGCAGCCATTCGGAGGAAAGCGATTTCAAAAAATTTTGGTATATTTTCATCGATCATGACCCCCAGACCCCGAAACCACCCTCCGTTCAAAATTGATATATATATATATATCTGACCTATGTCACACTGTAACTCCCGTAATTATGAACCGATTTCGATGTAATTCGGTGTGTACATAGTACATACCAATGTCTCGACCGAGTTCGTTGGCCAGCTTCATCCGCCGTTTTGTTTCAAAATGGCGGCCATTTAAAATTTTTAAAAAATTTTAAAACTTGAAATGTGGTACCAAAAAATTAAAAATGGAAAAATATTTTTTTCTTATGTATTTGACATTTATACAAAGATTCCGGAGCAGTTTTTGTTTCGTCTATATCTTAAAAAATGGCTGAGTTATAGCATTTTGAATTTCTAGCGTGGCTGACATTTTGAAACGTCCTGAATTTTGTCACGCGATAAAAGGCGTATTTATGAACCGATTTGGATGTAATTCAGTGTGTACATAGTACATACCAATCTCTCGACCGAGTTCGTTGGCCAGCTTCATCCGCCATTTTGTTTCAAAATGGCGGCTATTTAGAATTTTTTTTTTAATTTAAAATTTGAAATGTGGTACCAAAAAATTGAAAATGGAAAAATATATTTTCTTATGTATTTGACCTTTATACAAAGATTTCGGAGCAGTTTTTGTTTCGTCTATATCTTAAAAAATGGCTGAGTTATAGCATTTTGAATTTCTAGCGTGGCTGACATTTTGAAACGTCCTGAATTTTGTCACGCGATAAAAGGCGTATTTATAAACCGATTTGGATGTAACTTCGTTTATACATAGTACATACCAATGTCTCGAACGGGTTCGTTGGCCAGCTTCATCCGCCATCTTATTTAAAAATGGCGACCATTTAAATTTTTAAGAAAAATTTAAATTTGAAATGTGGTACCAAAAAATTAAAAACTGAAAAAATATTTTCTTATGTGTTTGACCTTGATAAAAAGATTCGGGAGCAGTTTTTGTTTCGTCTATATCTTAAGAAATGGCTGAGTTATAGCATTTTGAATTTCTAGCGTGGCTGACATTTTGAAACGTCCTGATTTTTCTCACGTAATAACAGGCGTATTTATGAACCGACTTGGATGTACCTTGGTGTGTACATAGTACATACAAATATCTCGACCGAGTTCGTTGGCCGGCTTCATCCGCCATCTTGTTTCAAAATGGCGGCCATTTAAAAAAATTAAAAAATAAAAAAATTTAAATGAGATACCAAAAAATTGGAAAGTGAAAAAGATTTTTTTTGTATGTGTTTGACCTTAATACAAAGATTCCGGAACTGTTTTTCTTTCGTCTATATCTAAAAAAAATGGCTGAGTAATAGCATTTTGAATTTCTCTTGTGGCTGACATTTTAAAACGACCTGATTTTTGTCACGCGATAACAGGCGTATTTATGAACCTATTTGGATGTAACTTGGTCTGTACATAGTACATACCAATGTCTCGACCGAGTTCGTTGGCCAGCTTCATTCGCCATCTTGTTTCATAAGGGTTGCCACTTAAAAAAATTAAATTTAAAATTCAAAATGAGGTATTAAACAATTGGAAAAATGAAAAAGATTTTTTTATGTGTTTGGCCTTGATACAAAGATTCCGGAGCAGTTTTTGTTTCTGAAAATTTGTTCTTTTGTTTATATCTTAAAAAAATGGTTGATTTATAGCACTTTGAATTTCTAGCATGGCTAACATTTTGAAACGATCTTGTATTTGTCACGCGATAACACACGTATTCGCCTATTTCGATGTAAGAAGGCATGTGGATAGTATACATCAACACCTCGACCAAGTTCGCTGGCCAGATTCATCAGCCATCTTGTTTCAAAATGGCGACCATTAAATTAAAATATATATATATATTTAAAGTGAGGTGCAAAAAAATTAGAAATTGAAAAAGGTTTCTTTCTTAAGTATTTGACCTTGATATAAGGATTCAGGAGCATTTTTTGTTTGTCTTTACCTTAAAAAATGGTTCAGATATAGCAGTTTCAATTTCTATTGTGGGTGACATTTTGAAAAATCTGATTTTTTGCATGCGACAGCACTCCTATATATTAACCGATTCCGATGTGAGTGAGCATGTGCACAGCAATTACTAAGGTCTCGACCAAGTTCACTGCTTAGCCTCATCCACCATGTTGTCTTAAAATGACAGGCACTTTAAGAAATCGCCGAATTTGGCAGCCAAATATATGTTACTTTAAAGAAAAGCAGCTTGGATAAAGCTGACTAATTTCGCGAAATTCTCATTCATTATATTGATAAAAATTAGTATTGAATCTCCTATATTCGGTTTGCACTAAATTGAGCTTCGTGTGTTTGAATGATATAATTTGGCTTTTTTTAAATAAGGATTATGAAAGCTACCTCTTCCTCCCGGCACTGGCCGGAAGGACTTTTTTTAGATATTGACGAAACAAAAACTGTTCAGGAATCTTTGTATTAAGGTCAAACGCATACGAAAAATATCTTTTTCATTTTCCAATTTTTTGGTCTCATTTTAAATTTTAATTTTTCAAATTTTTTTAAATGGCCGCCATTTTGAAACAAGATGGCGGATGAAGCTGGCCAACGAACTCAGTCGAGATATTTGCATGGACTATGTACACACCAAGGTACATACAAATCGGTTCATAAATACGCCTGTTATCACGTGACAAAAATCAGGACGTTTCAAAATGTCAGCCTCGCTAGAAATTCAAAATGCTATAACTCAGCCATTTTTTAAGATATAGACGAAACAAAAACTGCCCCCGAATCTTTTTATCAAGGTCAAACACTTAAGAAAAAAATATTATTTCAATTTTTTAATTAATTTTTTTTCAACTACATTTCAGCAGTGAAATTACGCTTGAAATTATTGAATATTAATGATGTGAATTATCACACAGCTAACAATTTTCACTAAGTTGGTTTACGCTTTGTTAGCAGTGTGATAATTCACATCATTAATATTCAATAATTTCAAGCGTAATTTCACTGCTGAAATGTAGTTGAAAAAAAATTAATTAAAATTGTATATTCACCGATGCTGGGTTTATTTGCGTCTCATGTTACGCCGCTAGAATGTGTGCTCATGAAGACTTCTCCATCTTGTGCTGCGGTAGCAGCCTTACCGACTTATATAGGTGAGAAATGCCAAGCTGGACATCGTCCTTGTGGTTTAGTGGTAGAGCACTGGAGATCTATTCCAGGGACCCGGGTTCGATTCCCGGCTTGGACATTTTTCACTAAGTTGGTTTACGCTTTGTTAGCAGTGTGATAATTCACATCATTAATATTCAATAGTTTCAAGCGTAATTTCACTGCTGAAATGCAGTTGAAAAAAAATTAATTAAAATTGTATATTCACCGATGCTGGGTTTATTTGCGTCTCATGTTACGCCGCTAGAATGTGTGCTCATGAAGACTTCTCCATCTTGTGCTGCGGTAGCAGCCTTACCGACTTATATAAGTGAGAAATGCCAAGCTGGACATCGTCCTTGTGGTTTAGTGGTAGAGCACTGGAGATCTATTCCAGGGAGCCGGGTTCGATTCCCGGCTTGGACATTTTTCACTAAGTTGGTTTACGCTTTGTTAGCAGTGTGATAATTCACATCATTAATATTTCAATTTTTAGGTACCACATTTCAAAATTAAATTTTTCTTAAAAATTTAAATGGCCGTCATTTTTAAACAAGATGGCGGATGAAGCTGGCCAACGAACTGCGACATTTCTATTTCCACTAGACTTCTGTTCTAGCGTTCTTCAGAACCTGTTCTAGCGTCCTTAGAGCCGTTCTGATTGGCTGGCCCGATTCAGATGAAGTGGCTAGACTTCCGAGCACCGTTTGCACACATTCGTATATTTGTTTTCAGCTATTTCGTTTCTGATGCTGTATAAGTTTGATTTGAATAAATTATTTTCCATTTTTAAATAATGAAACTGCTATTTTCTACTTGAAAGCATTCAAAAATACCTGTATAAAACAAACCTCCATCATTTCCATACTAAAACTGTTTTTTTTCCAAACCTTTTAAGATAAAGACTGTTTCATAAGTTTTAAATGTTATTTATATTAAAAATTATTAATATATATATATAATTTATATTAAAAACGCATTGTCACTTATAAAATGCTGCAGTTGCAGGGGGAATTTGCATATCTAAACGATGAAAAAAATATAAAACCAGGGTATTTTTGATCAATTTATTTTTGTAACCCTGATAATAAAAATAACCATGAAAAGTATTCTTTTTCTAGCACTGAATATGGAATTTTTAAATATGTTTTATGGAGGTATAGGAGGATTCAGTTGGAAATTCAGGGGACAGTTAGAAGGTATCCCCCCTCCCCCCCCCCCCCCAAAAAAAAAAGTTTCTGATTTTATATTTTTTTTTCATGATTTAGATATGCAAATTCTCCCTGCAACTGCAGCGCTTTATAAGTGAAAATGCGTTTTTAATATAAATTACATTTTTTTTAAATAATTTTTAATATAAATAACATTTAAAATTTATGAAACAGCCCTTATGACTTTATCTTAAAAGTTTTGAAAAAAAAAAAAAAAAGGTTTTAGTATGGAAATGACGGAGGTTTGTTTTATACAGGTATTTTTGAATACTTTGAAGTAGAAAATAGTTTCATCATATAAAAATGAAAAATAATTTATTCAAATCAAACTTATGTAGCATCAGAAACGAAATAGCGGAAAACAAATATCTGAATATGTGCAAACGATGCTCGGGTGTATGGCCACTTCATTTGGAGCTGGCCAGCCAATCAGAACGGCTCTGAAGCACGCTAGAACAGAAGTCTAGTGGAATTCGAAATGTCGCCAACGAACTCGGTCGAGACATTGGTATGTACTATGTATAAACGAAGTTATATTGAAATCGGTTCATAAATACGCCTTTTATCGCGTGACAAAATTCAGGACGTTTCAAAATGTCAGTCACGCTAGAAATTCAAAATGCTATAACTCAGCCATTTTTTAAGATATAGACAAAACAAAAACTTCCCCGGAATCTTTGTATAAAGGTCAAATACATAAGAAAAAAATATTTTTCCATTTCAGATTTTTTGGTACCACATTTCAAATTTTAAATTTTTTAAAAGTTTTAAATGGTCGCCATTTTGAAACAAAACGGCGGATGACGCTGGCCAACGAACTCGGTCGAGACATTGGTATGTACTTTGTGCACACCGAATTACATCGAAATCGGTTTATAAATACGAGAGTTACAGTGTGACAAAGGTCAGATATATATATATATATATATAATATATATCAATTTTGAGCGGAGGGTGGTTTTCGGGGTCTGGGGGTCATGATCGATGAAAATATACCAAAATTTTTTGAAATCGCTTTCCTCCGAACGGCTGCAATCGGTAGCTTTTTGTAATGAAAGCTACCTAAAACGATTACAAAATTTCCTCTTTACAAGCAAAAATCAAGTTGAAATCAACACAAGAGTGTGATAAAACACGAAACTCGATATTTTAAAGAAATGATGTGGGTAGAAACTTATAAATAATCCACAAAACTCCTATAAATACCGACTTAGTTTGTTAATTTTAATAGACAAACTCTTTCGAAACTTTATTTAATGTTTGTACAAATCTTCTAACGCATTTTCGAAATTCAGGAAAAATGTTGTGGAAGGTAAAATTTTAGATGAACGGATGAGCTTGTTGTTGTTGTTGCTTTTTGTAAACTTGTTCCTTATAATCTGCTGCCTTTTTTAGTCTGTTATCTATTTTTATGAAAATACAAGGTTAATATTAAAATCATTAATTGATTATAAAATTATTTAATTCCAAAATGTGGAATACCCTACTTTTGACATTCCTATTCTTCTGTCATGTGTGTATGTATATATAATACGCTGTTTGACAAACCAGGACCGAAGTATGTTTTAAATTATACTTGTTATGAAGAAGATAGAAAGAATGTTGTCTACCTGTTTTGTTGATATCAAGTTCCGAACCTTACCCCCCCCCCCCCCCCCTTAGTCACTCTGTGCATTAAATGCATTATTTAATAAAAAGCTAAAAAACTTTTAAATAGTAGATATTTCTTTTAAGTATTATTTGATATAAAGTTATTTCATATATAATAGTCATATTTTATTGACTTCTCTTTATTTGAAACAATAAAGTGTGCGAATAATAAATGTTTAGTAATACGTGTCTGTCACTGAAAACAATAAAACAGAAGAAAAGCAGAACAAAAATTAGACATTGATAACGAACGATGTCATACCGAGGAGGAGGTGGGGGGGGGGGGAGTTCGTAAGATGATAACGCATGATATCGTACGGGAGAGAGGGAGTTCAAAATTACCAAAAAGTTGATAACGTTATATAAGTACAGCCCCTTTGATATAATTGTTTCCTTGAAGTTCCTATTAGAACAGAAGTTATGGCTTTTGGAATTGTACCTGCACAATAGCTGAAGCGGCGTTTCCGAAATTTTGAAGTCCTTTTTCTCCAAATGACGTTTTTCGGCATAAGACGCAGGATACCTCAAAAACTTCTGAATATTTTTTAAAGAAATTTTCAAAATATATATTTCATATTAGTCTGTATAAACTGAACCTAAAATTTAATTTTTATTGTTCAAAAAAAGTATTTTTTTATTTTAGGTGATTATACTGTTGAAATTTCCAAAATTATGTATTAGGTAAATACAATTTTGTGATAAAAAATATAAAAATGCTTTAAACATGTTTAGATTCAGGGTAATTACTACAATCTGGAGTATAACTAGGAACGAAAAATTTTATTCTAGTTGGAAAATTTATTTTGTAATCCTACGCATAAGCTGTTATACCAGTTTTCTACTCGGCAAATGTCTGACTGTTTGGAGCGCCCTATAAATATAAATTCTTCATCTTGCAATTTTTCAAATACATGAAATGGAAGAACATGTTTCTATCTTTCATCCCAAACAAAAATTGCGTTTTTAAATCATAAACATTTTAACCCTTAAATGCCTGATTTTTCAAAAATCATTGTAATAATGTTTTTCGGCTTTCATTTTTTAAATAAATCATGGGAAAAATACTTAAGAAAATCATATTTTGTTTTAAGTATAGTTTACGGCTAAAAAACAGTTTGTTACTAATCGGCAATACTGGTGTTTAATTGAAAAAATAATTTCCCTTGATAAAATTCTACAATATTAACCACACAAGAATTTTAGGAACTTTAATAAGAAATAAATTTTACTTGCTCACTGCAGGTCAAAATAGGGTATTTCGCAAGTTTCCAAACAAAACAAAAAGAACAAGTAGAAACATTTGAAAGAATAAATTTATCTTTATTCTTAAACAGCACAAGTGTTGCCATCTAAATGTTGAAAATCGACTTAATAATATTTTCAGACTGCATTTTATCGGCAACATTAGGCATTATAGTTTCGATATTATTCTAATAGTATTTTAGAGCCTAAATTGGGTATGTTGCCGAAAAGCAACACCAGACATTTAAGGGTTAAGATATTAAACGTTGAAAATGGTCTTTTTTTTTCTAATTTTAAGAGAAAACCTGAGACCTGAAACCTGAAAACCTTTTTTTTCCTGAGACCCCTTAAGGGGGTCCGGGACACAAAAATCCTAAAATTTTCTTAAATTCTTTTATTACATTAAAAATTTCTCTGTTATGAAAACGACTTTTTGCGAAAATGCGTTTTTCTTTATGATGGGATTTTTCACCATTTCTCGCATTTAAATTGCTATGAGTCAAGAGTCGTTAAAGATAAATTGTTCAAACTAGGAACATGTCTTTTTCAATTGTTTTACTTTAATTCTGATTCAGCAAATTTGAAAAAAATATTTACTTTTGAAAATATGATTTTTTTTTTTAAGTTACGCCATTTTTTTTCTAATTTTTACTTTAAATATTTTTAATTTTTATTTAAATTAATGTTTTTTTAAATGCTGAATCTAAATTAAAACTTATGTATTTCTGTTTATTTAGATGCAAAAAAACTGAAATTCTACAAATAATATTTCGAGTTATAACGATTTTAAACTACCCCACATTTTTAACAAAATTTAAATTAAAAAAAATTAATTATGAGAAGTTCTATCATGTGATTTTATTTACAAATTATATGGTTAATCATCACAAAAAATTTCGAAATTTTAACTCAATAAATAAAAATTATTTGAAAATGTGTCCCGGACCCCCTTAAGTCAAAATAAAAGGCTTCGGTGTTTTTTACAAAAATACTTCGTGCCGCAGATATCCATCCGTCTTTCTTTCACAACGATTTCTGAGATTTGTGAAAATGTTCAGATGCGTAAGAGAAAATGAAATTCTGATGTATTATTCAGAAGGAATCTCCGATATATCCTTTGAAAGCGTTCGCTGCTTTGTCTGGGATTGAAATAAAAGTAACGTATTATCGAATATTTGCGTTTATTTTTCAATAATGCATTTAATTTTAACAAACTTTATTGTTACTTAAACGGTTTTTACCCTGTTTCGTGTGCTCCATTTTGTTGAGGTGTACTCGGACACTTTTCTGAAGCGTAGACGAATTTTAAATAATTTACAACTCTGAGATAATAACTGTAATGATTTAACTCCTTCACGGTCGTAATAAAATTAAGGTTTAAAAATTCAAATTCCTTATTGGCACCACTTTTTTGAAAAAGAAATATTACCCTTATTTAATGACATGTAAAATGATACCATGATACAGCCAATTACACTATTTTATGAAACTGGTGGGAATCAAACAATCTGAATAAAAGACACAGTCCGTGAGTATCACGGGAGCGAGAATTAAGAGGTCTTTGTATGTTTTCTTGGCGCCCTTTCTAATGTTTCGCCGTAAAACATTTTCTTAAAAATAAAAAAAAAAAAAAAAATTAAAGGATGCTTCTTCAACATCGGTGTTTTTTTATTGGTATTACAGTAGAACCTCTTTTAACCGAAACTCTTTTAACCGAAACTCTTTTAACCGAAACTCTCGGTTAACCGAAATCCATTTTTAAAACTTTTTTTTTAACTATTATATTTAATTGTGTGCAAGCGGTCCTTTCCAAACTACAAGTACATATAAATATTTTCAATCCCCTTTGTTAGAGTTCCTTTGAATTTAGCTTGAGCTCACATAAGCTGCGGAATGGAACGAAGAAAACGAACAAATTTCAATTCTGAAACTTTTGAATGTTTTGCAAAAGGTTTGGCATGGCTGGAGCAGCAGAAAGACTGTGATATTAGTGAACTAATAATATTAAAAAACTTCGTAATGGAGCTTCAAAGCAAAGGCAAACGAAACTGCGACTAACAAAACATTTTTTCAAACCCTTGTGATATATGTAAAAGGTACTTAATATCAACATTAAAATTCAGGTGATTTATTCTTGTTTCTATTCTGCTATTGCTTTAAATTTTATTAAGCACTTGTTACCATAATAAGAAATATTGTATATATTTCGCTCTAATCTTATAATTGAAGCATTTTCGATTATCCGAAAATTTAGATTTTCCGAAAGATGGCCGGTCCCAATTACTTCGGATAATCGAGGTTCTACTGTATTATATGCATGTTTTTTATTTATATTATTTTCGTTCGTTATTATTTTCGTTCGTGATGTAGTAAATTTTCGTAGTTTGAGGAACATCTGTCTTTTTTTACAGTGTAAAGACAGTGAAATTTTTACTTTTAAAACAGAATTCTGTTAAAACAGAATTCTGTTATAAGCCCGAGCAGGGATGCCCTCCGTGGGTGTTTTCTAAGGGATCCTAACCCATATTTACGCAAGGTTCGAAGAAAACCACGGAAAACTCCGAACAATTAGCCAGACAGGCGCGATTGGGTTCGAACCCAGCACCTTCAGTCTACCAGCTTTGAGATCAGAACCCCTCAGTCACTGGTGGGGCCACTAAACACGGTTCGTTTACACAAAATTTACGGAACAAAGTACTGTAAAACTCGTGAAAACAGAATAGTTATCAACCGCAAAAATTTACTGTTAGACAAGTTTTCGTCTAGACACATAGGTGAAGATTGACGAATATCATGTAATTAAAAAAAATTAAAAAGAATTTGTGCATCATGAAAAATTAGTACTTTTGGCGCCCCGCGCAGTTGTTACGCGAGACAGTTCCCGTTGATCCTGAAAATCGTACACAAAATTTACTGAAAAAAGTACAGTAAAACTCATGAAAACAGAATTGTTCTAACCATAAAAATTAACTATTAGACAGGTTTTCATCTAAACAGGTATGTCTGTAAGGTATTATTTTGGAAAGTCTATAAAAAATTTCCGTTATAGACAGGTTCTGTCTTCAGAGATTTTGCTGTGTTAAGTTCCACTCGATGCCGAGTAATAAATAATATGGTACTAAAAGAATTTAAAAAAGAATTTGTGCATATTGAAATATCGGAACTTTTGGAGTCCCGCGCAGTTGTTACGCGGGACAGTTCCCGTAGCCCCTGAAAATCGTACACGAAATTTACTGAACAAAGTACAGTAAAATTCGTGAAAACAGAATTGATATCAACCACAAAAAATTACTGTTAGGCAGGTTTTCATCTAGACAGGTAGGTCTGTAAGGTATTATTTTAGAAAGTCTATAAAAGATTTCCGATATAGACAGGTTCTGTCTTCAGAGATTTTGGTGTGTTAAGTTCCACTCGATGCAGACTAATGAATAATATGGTACTAAAAGAAATTAAAAAGAATTTGTGCATCTCAAAATATCGGGGCTTTTGGAGTCCCGCGCAGTTGTTACGCGGGACAGTTCCCGGAGCCCCTGAAAATCGTACACGAAATTTACTGAACAAAGTACAGTAAAATTCGTGAAAACAGAATTGCTATCAACCACAAAACTTTACTGTTAGACAGGTTTTCATCTAGACAGGTAAGTCTATAAGGTATTATTTTGGAGGGGCTATAAAAAGAATTTCCGTTATACGCAGGGTCTGTGTTCAGAGAATTTTACAGTCTTAGGTTCTACTCGATGCAGACTAATGAATAACATGGTGCTAAAAGAAATTAAAAGAATTTGTGCATCTCGAAATATCGGGACTTTTGGAGTTCCGCGCAGTTGTTACGCGGGACAGTTCCCGTAGCCCCTGAAAATCGTACACGAAATTTACTGAACAAAGTACAGTAAAATTCGTGAAAACAGAATTGCTATCAACCACAAAAAATTACTGTTAGGCAGGTTTTCATCTAGACAGGTAGGTCTGTAAAGTATTATTTTGGTGAGGCTATAAAAAAAATTTTCGTTATACGCAGGTTCTGTCTTCAGAAATTTTACAGTGTTAGATTCCACTCGATGCAGACTAATGAATAATATGGTACTAAAAGAAATTAAAAAGAATTTGTGCATCTCGAAATATCGGACGCTTTTGGAGTCCCGCGCAGTTGTTACGCGGGACAGTTCCCGGAGCCCCTGAAAATCGTACACGAAATTTACTGAATAAAGTACAGTAAAATTCGTAAAAACAGAATTGCTATCAACTACAAAAATTTACTGTTAGACAGGTTTTCATCTAGACAGGTAAGTCTGTAAGGTATTATTTTGGAGGGGCTATAAAACAAATTCCGTTATACGCAGGTTCTGTGTTCAGAGAATTTTACAGTCTTAGGTTCCACTCGATGCAGACTAATGAATAACATGGTGCTAAAAGAAATTAAAAAGAATTTGTGCATCTCGAAATATCGGGACTTTTGGAGTCCCGCGCAGTTGTTACGCGGGACAGTTCCCGGAGCTCCTGAAAATCGTACGCAAAATTTACTGAACAAAGTACAGTAAAATTCGTGAAAACAGAATTGCTATCAACCTTAAAAATTTATTGTTAGACAGGTTTTCATCTAGACAGATATGTCTGTAAGGTATTATTTTGGAGGGGCTATAAACAAAATTCCGTTATACGCAGGCTCTGTGTTCAGAGATTTTTACAGTCTTAAGTTCCACTCTATACAGACTAATGAATAACATGGTGCTAAAAGAAATTAAAAAGAATTTGTGCATCTCGAAATATCGGGACTTTTGGAGTCCCGCGCAGTTGTTACGCGGGACAGTTCCCGGAGCTCCTGAAAATCGTACGCAAAATTTACTGAACAAAGTACAGTAAAATTCGTGAAAACAGAATTGCTATCAACCTTAAAAATTTATTGTTAGACAGGTTTTCATCTAGACAGATATGTCTGTAAGGTATTATTTTGGAGGGGCTATAAACAAAATTCCGTTATACGCAGGCTCTGTGTTCAGAGATTTTTACAGTCTTAAGTTCCACTCTATACAGACTAATGAATAACATGGTACTAAAAGAAATTAAAAAGAATTTGTGCATCTCGAAATATCGGGACTTTTGGAGTCCCGCGCAGTTGTTACGCGGGACAGTTCCCGGAGCCCCTGAAAATCGTACATAAAATTTACTGAATAAAGTACAATAAAATTCGTGAAAACAGAATTGCTATCAACCACAAAAAATTACTGTTAGATAGGTTTTCATCTAGACAGGTATGTCTGTAAGGTATTATTTTGGAGGGGCTATAAAAAATTCCGTTATACGCAGGTTCTGTGTTCAGAGAATTTTACAGTCTTAGGTTCCACTCGATGTAGACTAATGAATAACATGGTGCTAAAAGAAATTAAAAAGAATTTGTGCATCTCGAAATATCGGGACTTTTGGGGTCCGGCGCAGTTGTTACGCGGGACAGTCCCCGGAGCACCTGAAAATCGTACGCAAAATTTACTGAACAAAGTACAGTAAAATTCTTGAAAACAAAATTGCTATCAACCACAAAAATTTACTGTTGGACAGGTTTTCATCTAGACAGATATGTCTGTAAGGTATTATTTTGGAGGGGCTATAAACAAAATTCCGTTATACGCAGGCTCTGTGTTCAGAGATTTTTACAGTCTTAAGTTCCACTCTATACAGACTAATGAATAACATGGTACTATAAGAAATTAAAAAGAATTTGTGCATCTCGAAATATCGGGACTTTTGGAGTCCCGCGCAGTTGTTACGCGGGACAGTTCCCGGAGCCCCTGAAAATCGTACATAAAATTTACTGAATAAAGTACAGTAAAATTCGTGAAAACAGAATTGCTATCAACCACAAAAAATTACTGTTAGATAGGTTTTCATCTAGACAGGTATGTCTGTAAGGTATTATTTTGGAGGGGCTATAAAAAAATTCCGTTATACGCAGGTTCTGTGTTCAGAGAATTTTACAGTCTTAGGTTCCACTCGATGTAGACTAATGAATAACATGGTGCTAAAAGAAATTAAAAAGAATTTGTGCATCTCGAAATATCGGGACTTTTGGGGTCCGGCGCAGTTGTTACGCGGGACAGTCCCCGGAGCACCTGAAAATCGTACGCAAAATTTACTGAACAAAGTACAGTAAAATTCTTGAAAACAAAATTGCTATCAACCACAAAAATTTACTGTTAGACAGGTTTTCATCTAGGCAGGTAAGTCTGAAGGTAATATTTTGGAGGGGCTATAAAAAATTTTCCGTTATACTCAGGTTCTGTCTTAGCGCTTAAAAATCAAAGGTAAAATTAAAACTCTGGGTAAAAGAGGAGGGGTGACAAAGAGCCAGAAAGGCGTACCTTACAGCTCTACTGTCAACGGCGAAATGCCACATACGGCTGACAAATAGCCGCGGAGTCGATCTCTCGCGCACACACAGGGCGACCAATCAAAATCGCCCAATTGCTCCGGAAGAGTTCAAATAGAGAGGAGAAAAAGGCGGAGACTGAAGAGAACGAATTATAGAAAATTAAACCATATCTTTGAAATATTGGGCGTACTGGTCAAATCGTTAACTAAACTGTTTGAATTTTTCCATAAGTGATAAGCTTCCCAGAAGTCAAGAACGTAAATTGATAAGAATTTCTGTATTATTGAGGCTTCGGAAAATTTTAAATTATGGTTGTTGGAACAGCAGTGGCTGGCAATAGCGGAACCTTTGATATCACAATTTTGAACAGAAGTTTTTCGATCTCCCAAACGATCTTAAAGGCTCGCTTCATTTGACCAATGTACATTTTATTGCATTCGCAAGATATCCTGTAAATATCCCAATTTGAAAAACTGTCAATTGAATGTTTCATTGGATGTTCCATATCAATTGAACTTTGTTAAAAGGAGTATAAACTACCTTAAAGTCAAATTTTAACAAGATTTTGGAAATTTGGTAGCTTATTTTCAAAAAATATGGAAATATAATTGAATTTTCATTACCGACAGTATTAACCCTGGAGTGAGTACGTTTACTTAGTTTATTATGAATGGAATCGACGATTTCAGCTGTTAAACCTCGATCAATGGCAGCGGATTTAATGTAATCTAATTCTGTGTTTAGTAAACTGTCGGAAGAGCAAATATTTAAAGCCTTTAGACATAAACGTTAAAGGCAGTCAACTTTTGATTAGGTGGATGGGATGAAAGACGATTTGGGAGTAAAGATACTGCGAATGGTTTACGGTAAACAGTAGTGAGAAACAAGTTATTTTCGCGTAAAACCATAACATCAAGGAAGGGCAAACGACTGTTATTTTTGAGTTCGAAAGTGAACTGAATATGTTCATCTATAGAATTCATAATATCGAGAATATTAGTAAGATTAAGATCATCAGAGTTCAATAACGCAAAGTAGTCGTCGACATAGCGTATGTAAAATGCAAAAAATAATTTATTGAATGATAATTTATTGCATGCAAATATCCTCAACGATATTTACATGCACTATTACTAGCCAAACCTTTTCAATAAATTATCTTTTCCGTTTTACATCCGCTATGTCGACGACTACTTTGCATTATTGAACTCTGATGATCTTAATCTAACTAATATTCTCGATATTATGAATTCTATAGATGAACATATTCAGTTCCCTTCGAACTCGAAAATAACAGTCGTTTGCCCTTCCTTGATGTTATGGTTTTCCGCGAAAATAACTTGTTTCACACTACTGTTTACCGTAAACCATTCGCAGTACCTTTACCCCCCCCCCCCTCCACATGGCCTTTCATCCCATCCACCTAATCAAAAGTTGGCTGCCTTTAACAGTTTTGTCTACCGGACTTTAAATATTTGCTCTTCCGACAGTTTACTAAAAACAGAATTAGATTATATTAAATCCATCGCCATTGATCGAGGTTTTACAACTGAAATCGTCGATTCCATTCATAATAAACTAAGTAAACGTACGGAAGACCATTTTTCATTTTAATGATTGGCCTCGTCTAGAGTAATTTGCAGATTTTCATCCAAAATGCATCCACAAAGCTATTGCAAAGGTTGCAAATACAAACTTAATTTTTTAATCTCTTGATTCACCATTGGTGGAATTTTGAAAGAAGGTGGTTCTTTTAAATGGGTCCTCAAAAGTGCCAAACAGTAAAATTTCCTTCGAATCAATGAATTCACCACTTTAATGATCCTTTTAAACGTTCCAGATTTCCACCATATTAAAATTTAGTGAGTTATCAGTAATATATATATATATATATATATATATATATATATAAAGAGGAGTCAACCAGTATCATGGAATGGAAAGACACTGTCATATATGGTACAAGATGTAATCAATTGATAGAAAGTTTTAAGTAAAATAAAGGCATTTATTCAAAGGCTGTGGATTGACAGAAGACCGTTTTTCATTTTAATGATCGACCTCGTCTAGAGTGTTTTGCAGCTTTTCATCCAAAATGCATCCACAAAGCTATTGAAAAGGTTGCAAATACAAACTTAATGTTTTAATATCTCGATGTACCATTGGTGGAATTTTGAAAGAAGCTGGTTCTTTTAAATGGGTCCTCAAAAGTACCAAACAGTAAAATTTCCTGCGAATCATGGAATTCAACACTTTAATGATCCTTTAAAACTCGCAGATTTCCACCATATTAAAATTTAGCGAGTTATCAGTAGTATATATATATATATATATATATATATCTAAAGAGGAGTCAACCAGTATTATGGAATGGAAAGACACTGTTATATATGGTACAAGATGTAATCAATTGATAGAAAGTTTTAAGTAAAATAAAGGCATTTATTCAAAGGCTGTGGATTGACGGAAGACCGTTTTTCATTTTAATGATCGACCTCGTCTAGAGTGTTTTGCACCTTTTCATCCAAAATGCATCCACAAAGCTGTTGCAAAGGTTGAAAATACAAACTTAATGTTTTAATCTCTCGATGCACCATTGGTGGAATTTTGAAAGAAGCTGGTTCTTTTAAATGGGTCCTCAAAAGTGCCAAACAGTAAAATTTCCTGCGAATCATGGAATTCAACACTTTAATGATCCTTTTAAACTTTCCAGATTTCCGCCATATTAAAATTTAGCGAATTATCAGTAATATATATATATATATACATAGCTGCCAACTTGTACGGATTTTTGTTACCACTAAAATTTAACAGAAATTTTTATATTGTTTCATTGTCAAAAAATGTTAGA
The DNA here is from genome assembly GCA_963932465.1 of Maratus speciosus. NCBI lineage: Eukaryota > Metazoa > Arthropoda > Arachnida > Araneae > Salticidae > Maratus > Maratus speciosus. The sequence goes on from OZ010786.1 coordinate 258,516,735, forward strand.
TTTCGACTATTGTTTTTCATAAAATTTACTATTACATTTTACAGGTAACAAAAATCCGTACAAGTTGGCAGCTCTGTATATATATATCTAAAGAGGAGTCAGCCAGTATTATGGAATGGAAAGACACTGTTATAAATGGTACAAGATGTAATCAATTGATAGAAAGTTTTAAGTAAAATAAAGGCATTCATTCAAAGGCTGTGGATTGACGGAAAACCGTTTTTCATTTTAATGATCGACCTCGTCTAGAATGTTTTGCACCTTTTCATCCAAAATGCATCCACAAAGCTATTGCAAAGGTTGCAAATACAAACTTAATGTTTTGATCTCTCGATGCATCATTGGTGGAATTTTGAAAGAAGCTGGTTCTTTTAAATGGGTCCTCAAAAGTGCCAAACAGTAAAATTTCCTGCGAATCATGGAATTCAACACTTTAATGATCCTTTTAAACTTTCCAGATTTCCACCATATTAAAATTTATCGAGTTATCAGTAAAATATATATATATATATATATATAAAGAGGAGTCAACCAGTATTATGGAATGGAAAGACATTGTTATATATGGTACAAGATGTAATCAATTGATAGAAAGTTTTAAGTAAAATAAAGGCATTCATTCAAAGGCTGTGGATTGACGGAAAACCGTTTTTCATTTTAATGATCGACCTCGTCTAGGGTGTTTTGCACCTTTTCATCCAAAATGCATCCACAAAGCTATTGCAAAGGTTGCAAATACAAACTTAATGTTTTGATCTCTCGATGCATCATTGGTGGAATTTTGAAAGAAGCTGGTTCTTTTAAATGGGTCCTCAAAAGTGCCAAACAGTAAAATTTCCCGCGAATCATGGAATTCAACACTTTAATGATCCTTTCAAAACTTTCCAGATTTCCACCATATTAAAATTTAGCGAGTTATCAGTAATATATATATATATATATATATCTAAAGAGGAGTCAACCAGTATTATGGAATGGAAAGACATTGTTATATATGGTACAAGATGTAATCAATTGATAGAAAGTTTTAAGTAAAATAAAGGCATTCATTCAAAGGCTGTGGATTGACGGAAAACCGTTTTTCATTTTAATGATCGACCTCGTCTAGGGTGTTTTGCACCTTTTCATCCAAAATGCATCCACAAAGCTATTGCAAAGGTTGCAAATACAAACTTAATGTTTTAATCTCTCGATGCACCATTGGTGGAATTTTGAAAAAGGCTGGTTCTTTTAAATGGGTCCTCAAAAGTGCCAAACAGTAAAATTTCCTGCGAATCATGGAATTCAACACTTTAATGATCCTTTTAAACTTTCCAGATTTCCACCATATTAAAATTTAGCGAGTTATCAGTAAAAAATATATATATACAGGGTGTTTCACTACCAGACCGACAAACTTTGGGGGGTAATAGTAGACATAAAGACAAACATTATTAAATAGGAAACCATGGGGCGCAAACGTCTTCTGTAGGAGCTAGGGTCCATTAAAGTTTAAGGTCCAAAATTTCAAACGATGATAAAAAACGGAAAAAAGGGTCGGTTCGTTTGCGGTTTTCGCTAAAACCCTTCTTTATATCATGATTTTCTTTAAAAAAATTTGTAAAGGTTAGGTTCAAAAATTGTCAATAGAGGGCGCTTTAGACTTTAGAGTAGCGAACAACTACTTTTTACCGTTATTTTTTGTATGGGGTTAAAATTATTCTAAAGTTTAGACTTAAACTTAAATTTTAAGCCCAAAATCGAAAACATTGGGATAAGGTAACTAGCAAAAATTGAGCTGTGAACAGAGGGTTAGATTTTAAACGCTCATAAACATTAAAGAAACTAATAGATTTATTTGCGATTTGCGTGTAGGTCATTCTCTTGGTAATTATTTTATTTAAAATGACATACAGCTTTGGTGTCCTCATTTTTTCATCGAGGGCGCTCCCGACACATCTCCGACATTCCAATGACATTACTCCTCTGTGTTTTACTACCAGAACAACATACATCCAGGAAGTGTTAGGGATGCAAAGACGACTCAGAATCACATAGGAATGTAACGTTGGAAATGTCTTTTTTGCGAATTATGGTTAAAAGAAGCAGAGAAAACAGCAACACAAAGAAGCAGAGAAAACAGCAACACAAAGAAGCAGAGAAAACAGCAACACAAAGAAGCAGAGAAACAGCAACACTTTAATGTGACAGAAAACAGTTTATTTAAAAGTTTTACTACAAAAGGTGTTCGAAATTACGACCAGAAGTGTAGTCCAGTAAGCTTTACAGCGACATCGCATAGAATTCCTCAAACTCTGGAAGATTCCTGGTACCTCTGATAGCTTTCTGGCAGCTACATAAGTACGAGCCTCGAGGTCTTTGCAACGCCATCTACCGTTGCTGACAAGCTTGCCGGACTACTTCTGCTCGTAATTTCAAACACCTTTTGTAGTAAAACCTTTAAATAAACTGTTTTCTGTAACATTAACGTGTTGCTGTTTCTCTGCTTCTTCCTGTTGCTTTTATCTCTGCTTCTTTTAACCATAACTCGCAAAAAAGGCATTTCCAACGTTACATTCCTATGTGATTCCGAGTCGTCTTTGCATCCCTAACACTTCCTGGAAGTATGTTAGTCTGGTAGTAAAACACCCAGGAGTAATGTCATTGGAATGTCGGAGATGTATCAGAAGCGCCCTCTATCAAAAAATGAGGACACCAAAGCTGTATGTCATTCTGAATAAAATTATTACCAAGAGAATGACCTACACGCAAATCGCAACAAAATCGATTAGTTTCTTCAATGTTTATGAGCGTTTAAAATCTCCCCCCTCTGTTCACAGCTCAATTTTCGCTAGTTATCCGATCCCAATGTTTTCGATTTTGGGCTTAAAATAATCTAATAAATAATCTTTAAGTCTAAACTTTAGAATAATTTTAACCCCATTCAAAAAATAACAGTAAACAGTAGTTGTTCGGTACTCTAAAGTCTAAAGCGCCCTCTATCGACAATTTTTTAACCTAACCTTTACAAATTTTTTTAAAGAAAATCATGATATAAAGAAGGGTTTTAGCGAAAACCGCAAACGAATCGACCCTTTTTTCCGTTTTTTATCATCATTTCAAGTTTTGGACCTTAAAATTTAATGGCCCCTAGCTCCTACAGAAGACATTTGCACCCCATGCTTTCCTATTTAATAATGTCTGTCTTCATGTCTACTATCACGCCTCAAAGTTTGTCGGTCTGGTAGTGAAACACCCTGTATATCTAAAGAAGAGTCAACCAGTATTATGGAATGGAAAGACACTGTTATATATGGTACAAGATGTAATCAATTGATAGAAAGTTTTAAGTAAAATAAAGGCATTTATTCAAAGGCTGTGGATTGACGGAAGACCGTTTTTCATTTTAATGATCGACCTCGTCTAGAGTGTTTTGCACCTTTTCATCCAAAATGCATCCACAAAGCTATTGCAAAGGTTGCAAATACAAACTTAATGTTTTAATCTCTCGATGCACCATTGGTGGAATTTTGAAAGAAGCTGGTTCTTTTAAATGGGTCCTCAAAAGTGCCAAACAGTAAAATTTCCTGCGAATCATGGAATTCAACACTTTAATGACCCTTTTAAACTTTCCAGATTTCCGCCATATTAAAATTTAGCGAATTATCAGTAATATATATATATATATACATAGCTGCCAACTTGTACGGATTTTTGTTACCACTAAAATTTAACAGAAATTTTTATATTGTTTCATTGTCAAAAAATGTTAGATTTCGACGATTGTTTTTGATAAAATTTACTATTACATTTTACAGGTAACAAAAATCCGTACAAGTTGGCAGCTCTGTATATATATATCTAAAGAGGAGTCAGCCAGTATTATGGAATGGAAAGACACTGTTATAAATGGTACAAGATGTAATCAATTGATAGAAAGTTTTAAGTAAAATAAAGGCATTCATTCAAAGGCTGTGGATTGACGGAAAACCGTTTTCCATTTTAATGATCGACCTCGTCTAGAGTGTTTTGCACCTTTTCATCCAAAATGCATCCACAAAGCTATTGCAAAGGTTGCAAATACAAACTTAATGTTTTGATCTCTCGATGCATCATTGGTGGAATTTTGAAAGAAGCTGGTTCTTTTAAATGGGTCCTCAAAAGTGCCAAACAGTAAAATTTCCTGCGAATCATGGAATTCAACACTTTAATGATCCTTTTAAACTTTCCAGATTTCCACCATATTAAAATTTATCGAGTTATCAGTAAAATATATATATATATATATATCTAAAGAGGAGTCAACCAGTATTATGAAATGGAAAGACATTGTTATATATGGTACAAGATGTAATCAATTGATAGAAAGTTTTAAGTAAAATAAAGGCATTCATTCAAAGGCTGGATTGACGGAAAACCGTTTTTCATTTTAATGATCGACCTCGTCTAGGGTGTTTTGCACCTTTTCATCCAAAATGCATCCACAAAGCTATTGCAAAGGTTGCAAATACAAACTTAATGTTTTGATCTCTCGATGCATCATTGGTGGAATTTTGAAAGAAGCTGGTTCTTTTAAATGGGTCCTCAAAAGTGCCAAACAGTAAAATTTCCCGCGAATCATGGAATTCAACACTTTAATGATCCTTTCAAAACTTTCCAGATTTCCACCATATTAAAATTTAGCGAGTTATCAGTAATATATATATATATATATATATATATCTAAAGAGGAGTCAACCAGTATTATGGAATGGAAAGACATTGTTATATATGGTACAAGATGTAATCAATTGATAGAAAGTTTTAAGTAAAATAAAGGCATTCATTCAAAGGCTGTGGATTGACGGAAAACCGTTTTTCATTTTAATGATCGACCTCGTCTAGGGTGTTTTGCACCTTTTCATCCAAAATGCATCCACAAAGCTATTGCAAAGGTTGCAAATACAAACTTAATGTTTTAATCTCTCGATGCACCATTGGTGGAATTTTGAAAAAGGCTGATTCTTTTAAATGGGTCCTCAAAAGTGCCAAACAGTAAAATTTCCTGCGAATCATGGAATTCAACACTTTAATGATCCTTTTAAACTTTCCAGATTTCCACCATATTAAAATTTAGCGAGTTATCAGTAAAAAATATATATATACAGGGTGTTTCACTACCAGACCGACAAACTTTGGGGGGTAATAGTAGACATAAAGACAAACATTATTAAATAGGAAACCATGGGGCGCAAACGTCTTCTGTAGGAGCTAGGGTCCATTAAAGTTTAAGGTCCAAAATTTCAAACGATGATAAAAAACGGAAAAAAGGGTCGGTTCGTTTGCGGTTTTCGCTAAAACCCTTCTTTATATCATGATTTTCTTTAAAAAAATTTGTAAAGGTTAGGTTCAAAAATTGTCGATAGAGGGCGCTTTAGACTTTAGAGTAGCGAACAACTACTTTTTACCGTTATTTTTTGTATGGGGTTAAAATTATTCTAAAGTTTAGACTTAAACTTAAATTTTAAGCCCAAAATCGAAAACATTGGGATAAGGTAACTAGCAAAAATTGAGCTGTGAACAGAGGGTTAGATTTTAAACGCTCATAAACATTAAAGAAACTAATAGATTTATTTGCGATTTGCGTGTAGGTCATTCTCTTGGTAATTATTTTATTTAAAATGACATACAGCTTTGGTGTCCTCATTTTTTCATCGAGGGCGCTCCCGACACATCTCCGACATTCCAATGACATTACTCCTCTGTGTTTTACTACCAGAACAACATACGTCCAGGAAGTGTTAGGGATGCAAAGACGACTCAGAATCACATAGGAATGTAACGTTGGAAATGTCTTTTTTGCGAATTATGGTTAAAAGAAGCAGAGAAAACAGCAACACAAAGAAGCAGAGAAAACAGCAACACAAAGAAGCAGAGAAACAGCAACACTTTAATGTGACAGAAAACAGTTTATTTAAAAGTTTTACTACAAAAGGTGTTCGAAATTACGACCAGAAGTGTAGTCCAGTAAGCTTTATAGCGACATCGCATAGAATTCCTCAAACTCTGGAAGATTCCTGGTACCTCTGATAGCTTTCTGGCAGCTACATACGTACGAGCCTCGAGGTCTTTGCAACGCCATCTACCGTTGCTGACAAGCTTGCCGGACTACTTCTGCTCGTAATTTCAAACACCTTTTGTAGTAAAACCTTTAAATAAACTGTTTTCTGTAACATTAACGTGTTGCTGTTTCTCTGCTTCTTCTTGTTGCTTTTTCTCTGCTTCTTTTAACCATAACTCGCAAAAAAGGCATTTCCAACGTTACATTCCTATGTGATTCCGAGTCGTCTTTGCATCCCTAACACTTCCTGGAAGTATGTTAGTCTGGTAGTAAAACACCCAGGAGTAATGTCATTGGAATGTCGGAGATGTATCAGAAGCGCCCTCTATCAAAAAATGAGGACACCAAAGCTGTATGTCATTCTGAATAAAATAATTACCAAGAGAATGACCTACACGCAAATCGCAACAAAATCGATTAGTTTCTTCAATGTTTATGAGCGTTTAAAATCTCCCCCCTCTGTTCACAGCTCAATTTTCGCTAGTTATCCGATCCCAATGTTTTGGATTTTGGGCTTAAAATAATCTAATAAATAATCTTTAAGTCTAAACTTTAGAATAATTTTAACCCCATTCAAAAAATAACAGTAAACAGTAGTTGTTCGGTACTCTAAAGTCTAAAGCGCCCTCTATCGACAATTTTTTAACCTAACCTTTACAAATTTTTTTAAAGAAAATCATGATATAAAGAAGGGTTTTAGCGAAAACCGCAAACGAATCGACCCTTTTTTCCGTTTTTTATCATCATTTCAAGTTTTGGACCTTAAAATTTAATGGCCCCTAGCTCCTACAGAAGACGTTTGCGCCCCATGCTTTCCTATTTAATAATGTCTGTCTTCATGTCTTCTATTACGCCTCAAAGTTTGTCGGTCTGGTAGTGAAACACCCTGTATATCTAAAGAAGAGTCAACCAGTATTATGGAATGGAAAGACACTGTTATATATGGTACAAGATGTAATCAATTGATAGAAAGTTTTAAGTAAAATAAAGGCATTTATTCAAAGGCTGTGGATTGACGGAAGACCGTTTTTCATTTTAATGATCGACCTCGTCTAGAGTGTTTTGCACCTTTTCATCAAAAATGCATCCACAAAGCTATTGCAAAGGTTGCAAATACAAACTTAATGTTTTAATCTCTCGATGCACCATTGGTGGAATTTTGAAAGAAGCTGATTCTTTTAAATGGGTCCTCAAAAGTGCCAAACAGTAAAATTTCCTGCGAATCATGGAATTCAACACTTTAATGATCCTTTTAAACTTAGCCGATTTCAGCCATATTAAAATTTAGCGAGTTATTAGTAAAAAAAAATCTAAAGAGCTGTCAACCAGTATTATGGAATGGAAAGACATTGTTATAAATGGTACAAGATGTAGTCTTTTTTTCATTGTTGTGAAAAGTAGATTCCAAGAGTGTATTTCTCTAAATAGTAAAAAAATTAAAATATAAACCATTATATGTTTTATAAGTTAAAGTTTTTTTTTAACAAAATAATGTAAACTGTGTTACAATAAATGTTTTCCTGACGTAGTAATGTTTAGTTACACATGTGACAATTTTTCTGCTCCCTGCTATATATTGCATATGTCCTGTCAAGTGATCAACCTGACTCAGAACTCTCAATGTTTAAAGAACATACTGCTGCCCGGTGGAATGAGCTAGCGGACTCGCTAACAAAGCTATCAACTTCAAGGTTTTCAAGTCAAATAAACATATTTTTAATCAGAAAATGTACATCATAAAATTTATCTTGTTTCTATATGAAACTTATTTGATTTTATTTCTTAAATAATTTTTTTGTTTCAAAATATGTTTATTTGACTTTTTAAAAAATCTGAAGGTTGAAAATATACGAAGAAACTTCTGATTTATTTTACTAAAAATTGTACTAAAATACACAAAAAGCTTTTCAGAACATAAAAACCGTCAAATGATGTTAAAACCCAAGCGCTTTCAACTGCTATAAAACAACCAACATCGGGGCGGAAATTTTAGATGTCTGAAAGTTCATGAATGTTCGTTACTTAAATAGCTGTTAATAATGAAGGTGAACATTATGTCCGTCATTTATAGTTTGAATTATATTTTATAATCTGAAGGTTGGAAACTATGTATTAGCTGAAGAAACTACATTGTCCCAATTGTATAACCCACTATTTAAATTACCTCTATTGTCGTCCTCTTTTTTCTCTCTGGAAATAACGTTTGCAGAAACAGCGGAACGAACTGTGGCATCACTACTATCACTGTTATGAGAACGGGAGATACAATCATGATTTGTTCTCAAAATTTCTGAAAATATGTTATTTCGACATAGGAAGATATATATTTTATCAAAAAATCACGGACCATTTGCATCATACGCAGGAATGTAGTGGAGGGTATACGGTGGTATACGTCGTATACCTTCTGGATTTGTTTAAGGAACATCGTATACCCTCTGTTTCTCAAAAAAGCTGTAGTATATACACTGTAGGGTATACTCACTGCCTAGAGCGTATAACCTCTTTTATTACGACTACACCACTGATCAAACGCTCACAAATTTCGTCTAGATTCATAACTCGGTATGTGTTGATGATGTGGTAATGTCTTGCACTGATTTACATTAAAGATTGCATATTAACTTTGGCATTTGGCATTAGAAAAGTCTAGATAAATGTCAGATTCTCAATTATTTTATGTAATTAAGAGACCGAAACTTATCCATAAAACAGGCCCCCAGTGAATGTCATTTACTGAGACCAATCAAGATATATTCCAAAATACATCCCCATATGTGTTCGTAGTTTTGGGCAGTACTTGCATAAAATTTAATAATATGCTTCAAAAAAAGATGCGAAACATTGAGAATGGTTAACTCAATGACGATAAATCCATGTAGAACTGTTCTATCCTGTTCTGAATAAAATGATTTTATCCAGTGTTTGAGATTTATAGCAAATATTTGATGTTCAGCTATGATGCTCATCGCAGAAGTTTTTACTTTTCTTAATACAACTTCTGAACATATTAATATTTGTTTCTCTTTTCTTTTTCACAGATACCGGTACCCAATATCTCTCACATCAGATAATAATCACAAATTTATACCTGAAGAATTTCGGAAATTTTCACGACATCGTAGTGGCAAACATATACTCAGTACCAAGTACCATCGAGCTACCAATGACTAGGCAGAGTGATATACAGGGTGTCCGGTCTCAACGGTGTCCAATGGATAATTCCTAAATCGTTAGTCATAGACATATAGTTCCAATTGGGAAAATGCTTTAAATCAGATACAGAAATATTTTAAAAGCGATTTGGGTCAATAAAAACATTTCTTAAAAAATTACGAAATTTAAATTTTTATACGGTCCCCCGGTCCTATAAATTATATTTAGTAAAATTTTCCTATTACACTGACAAGTAAGACAAAAAAAGTCCCATTCATATAACACTAAAATTGTGCGAGTTATGAAACTTTAAAAATGCATGACTTATGCCACTTTTCTGCTTTGAAAACAAATGAGTTCGGCTTGGCTTTGAGGGGTCACATTCCAAGTGCTTAAAGTATTCGAAGATCTGATTTCATGTGTATCTGCGCTTTGAAAAAAATCGTACAAGTATAACGATTAAGTTAACATTTTTTAAGTTTCATATTGGCTGAAATAACATATGTTTTATTTTGTCAGGATTTGAGACTGTTTCTTTTATGATTTCTTTTAATAAATTTTGTTATTTTTATAAGTTTTTATGTTACTTCAACAATCTTATGTATGTTTTTCCAGTTCAAAATTTGTTCAAACTTTAACCTACTTTCAAATATCCGAACGAGATTACATTTTACACACTGGCGCAAATCCGATAACAATCTAATATTATTATGATTTTCGGTGGTTACCATTTATACTTATTTTATAGGATAACACAAAAAATTTCTTATAGATTACCGCCAAGAAGTTTAAGAAAAAGTTTTAGATTAGATATTACAAGACGGAGATTGTTGGGTTTTTTAACTTTTATGTATTTTTTAGCACTGAATCCGAAAATTGCTTAATTTTAAACTATCATGTCAGGATATTTCGCAAATCATAAATTGTCGAATTTAAAGAATAACAAAAATCGGATACTATAAAGTAGAGGAGATGGTTGTATTTTTTAACTTTTGATAATTGATTTTTACGTACTTTTTAGCACTAAATCTGAAAATGACTTTAATTTTTAACCATCACGTTAGAATGTTTTTGCAAATGTGTAAGTTAAAATATAGCGAATATCTCATACTATAAAACATACGTAAAACTTTTTTTTATTTTATTTTATTCAATAATTTATTCGATATTTTTGCTTATTTTGGGATTCTTACAACTGGGTGGTGTGATGAGATTGGGGGGGGGGGGGGGGAGATTAAATTTTAACTTTGAACTTTTTAACTTTGAAATTTACAATTTACGAAAAATCCTGATGTGATGGCTAAAAATGAAGATCAATTCCGGATTCAGCGGTACAGAATACATAAGAATCAATTATCAAAAGCTAAAAAACATGACATAACCCAACTTTTGCAGGCTAGTGTAATGTAATAATATTTTAAAATGCGTATCATTTTGTAAAGAATTGAGGCTGTTAATTTAGCATCATTTTATTTAACAAAATTCTGTTTTTTTCTTTCTTCTTAAATGTTTATTCCAAATTGTACATTTTGCATTAATATGTCAGAATGACTAAAGATTTCAAATTTATAATGCAATGTTAATTTTACTCTCAACTATTTTTTAATGTATCTGACGAAATTATATTTCAAGTAAATTTGTGAATGACCCCCAATTTGCAGCAAAAAATATGCTCCAACTTTAAACAGGTATTACTCGGTCAATTTTAATTGTAGAACAACGGGACTTTTTGTGTATTACTTGTCAGTGTAAAAGGAAAAATTTACTAAATATAACTTATAGGACCTGGGGACCGTATAAAAATTTAAATTTCGTAATTTTTTAAGAAATGTTTTTATTGACCCAAATCGCTTTTAAAATATTTCTTTGACTGATTTAAAACATTTTTGTAATTGGAACTATATGTCTATGACTAACGGTTTAGGAATTAGCCATTGGACACCGTTGAGACCGGACACCCTGTATACAGATTCTCAAACGAGGATTAAGACATTAAAAGCCTTAACTTCATAACCTAGAACTTTGCGAAGAAAATTAAATATTTTCTTTTGAAATTTAGAAAGTTGCCTCATATTACAACGGGGTACAATTCTTTCATCTTTATTCTTCAAACGATATGTAAGAACAAAAACATTTAGTGTTTCCAAATTGTACTACAAATTTTGTCAAAGATAAACAACATGCAAAGAATCCCTACCCTAAAACAATAGTTTTGTTTTAAAAGTTTTCATTACATTTCATTACAATTGTGCACCGTAATTAGGTAATTATATTTTTAGCTTGAACCCTTTCTCTAACAATGCTTAGCATACCCATTGAATTTATTTTAGTTTTCTGTTGTGTTTCTAGTTTATCAAGCGCAAGATAATAAATAAAAAGTTAATCAATTCAAGCCCATAGCCAAGATTTTTTTTTCGGAAGAGGGGTGGGGGTGGGGGAAGGGGGGTCATATAGATTTTCAGCTACAGTGCTTTCCTGTTAAAGTATATAAACAGATCATTTAAAAGTTATTTTAGGGGGGTCGAGAACTCAACCTACCCTACTGAAGAATTTCAGAATTTTTTAAGACATCATCGTACCAAGCATTGCTCCGTACCAATACCAAGTACCAATGATTAGGCAGACAGATTCAGTTAGCTACAGATTCTCAAAGGAATATTGAAAGACTCAAATTGAGGCCTTAAATAGCTTTTAAAAGACTTAACTTAATAAAATTAGATAATATAATACTTTTGAAAACATTACTTTTTTAATTCAAATAGCCTAAGTATAAGCCTTTAGACTGTACCAGAATTTCTCAAATAGTATTTGAGGTTTTACATTTAGCTTCAAAAAATTTCCATGTGGAATCACTTCCACATGGAAATCAAAAATTGAATTCTGATGGAATATATCATTACACTTTGAAACTAGTCGAATGTGGCAATCCCAAAACTTTTTTCTATCATATACATGTTAATACAAAATTCGCTATCACAATGCCAAAATTAAAGACAATCTATGCCCATCGTGAGGATTCTAAAGATATGAAATTCCATACATTAGTTCTTGAAATAGAACTTTAGCGGAAATCGTAAAAAATGCAGCATAACAGCACCCCTGTTGGGCGATTCACACCCAAAACATAATCAGCAATAATATTTATCAAGGTATATTTGAATCTGAAGCTTGATGAAAATTCGTGCATTAGTTCTTGAGATACAGCTATTGCGAGAATCGGGAAAAATTCAGCATAGCAGCGCCACCTGCAGGGCGATTGACACCAAAACGTAAACAAAAGCAATTCATATCATGGATTAACTGAATTTGAAGTTTGGTGTAAATACGTGCATCAATTCTTGAGATAGAGCTATTGCGGAAATCGTGAAAAATGCAGCATAGTAGCGCCACCTATTGGGCAATTTACACCAAAATGTAAACAGCATCAATTCATGTCAAGGACTAGCCGAATCTGAAGTTTGATGAAAATCCGTGCATTAGTTCTTTAGGTAGTGCAGTTGCAGAAATCGTAAAAAAAAAAAATGCAGCAAAGCAGCAGCACCTGTTGAGCGATTTAAACCAAAATGTATAAAATGTCAATTCCTGTCAAGGACTAACTGAATCTGAATTTTGATGAAAATCCGTGCATTAGTTCTGGAGATTGAGCTATTGTGGAAATCATGAAAAATGCTGCATAGCAAGGACACCTGTTGAGCGATTAGACCCAAACACTAATCAGCATCAATTTATATCAGGGACAAACTGAATATAAATTTTTATTAAATTCCGTAGTTTAGTTTTTGAGATAGAGCGCCCACAAAATTTGGGTCACATACATACAAACGGACAGACAGGCAGAGTCACAGACAGGGGCGCGCCGACCCAGTGTGCAAAGTGTGCACCGCACACAGGCGCCAGAATAGTAAAGGCGCCAAATAGTTTAGGCGAAGCTGAAAAATTTGAAAAACTTTTATCCAATTTAAATTTATTAAAGCGGTATTTAAAATCGAAAGTGCATCATTTCTGATGACACATTTATGAGTTCATTTTTACTTTTAAGATATATGAAATTTGCAGATGCTCGTCAGCGGCGTAGCTTTAGTGTAGGGGGGGAGTCTCAAACCGAAAGGCACCATGGTGTCGAAAGGTCACGGTCGTAAGGCGCCACGGAAGGCTTAAGGGCGCCGTCATGCGCCTAAAATAAAATTTAAAAAAGCGCTAGAAGCATAAAAAAAATCGGAAGGGCGACCGCGAATGCCCCTTTTGACATCCCTGCTCTAGATCAGACCTGTCCAACTTTTCAGAAAACAGGGCGCACTACAGCTGGGGGCAAACATGGAAGGCTCCATTATTCAAATAATTGAAAATACATAACACTTCTATCTTACGTATTGGTAGTGATACACATACTAACGACATAAAAACGAGTAGTATATTAAATGGCACAATGGTAAAGCAGCATAAGCCCCAGGTTATGCACGGTTCCCATGTAAAAGTAAATTGCCGAAAAAAAAGCACAAATCAATCACAGCAATTGGCTACATTATAACAAAAACTATAAATAAATAAAACAGGATGGAGCTCAAAATGCAATGCATTTAAAAAAAAAAAGAAATGAAAAACGCCATTCGATTCCAAGCCAATTTAATAGCCATGCCTAACATTGTATGCTTTTACGCATAAAAACGAGCCCATGAGCATGTAAGAAAGTTTCATGCCATTTACAGTAGGGAAACATGTTTTTGAGAACAACCTCAGAATGAATTGAACCACCAATTGGAAGAAGGGAATAAACGCCACTTTTTGACACATTCATTTTTCTACATTTTTATTTTTACATTCTTTAGACGTGTTGCGCTTAGTTGTGAGTTCGAAGAAAATAACAAAAACCATTCGCTTCGTATGTTTTTTTTAGTCAGAGGCACAGACAGGGGCGCGCCGACCCAGTGTGCAAAGTGTGCACCGCACACAGGCGCCAGAATAGTAAAGGCGCCAAATAGTTTAGGCGAAGCTGAAAAATTTGAAAAACTTTTATCCAATTTAAATTTATTAAAGCGGTATTTAAAATCGAAAGTGCATCATTTCTGATGGCACATTTATGAGTTCATTTTTACTTTTAAGATATATGAAATTTGCAGATGCTCGTCAGCGGCGTAGCTTTAGTGTAGGGGGGGGGAGTCTCAAACCGAAAGGCACCATGGTGTCGAAAGGTCACGGTCGTAAGGCGCCACGGAAGGCTTAAGGGCGCCGTCATGCGCCTAAAATAAAATTTAAAAAAGCGCTAGAAGCATAAAAAAAATCGGAAGGGCGACCGCGAATGCCCCTTTTGACATCCCTGCTCTAGATCAGACCTGTCCAACTTTTCAGAAAACAGGGCGCACTACAGCTGGGGGCAAACATGGTAGGCTCCATTATTCAAATAATTGAAAATACATAACACTTCTATCTTACGTATTGGTAGTGATACACATACTAACGACATAAAAACGAGTAGTATATTAAATGGCACAATGGTAAAGCAGCATAAGCCCCAGGTTATGCACGGTTCCCATGTAAAAGTAAATTGCCGAAAAAAAAGCACAAATCAATCACAGCAATTGGCTACATTATAACAAAAACTATAAATAAATAAAACAGGATGGAGCTCAAAATGCAATGCATTTAAAAAAAAAAAGAAATGAAAAACGCCATTCGATTCCAAGCCAATTTAATAGCCATGCCTAACATTGTATGCTTTTACGCATAAAAACGAGCCCATGAGCATGTAAGAAAGTTTCATGCCATTTACAGTAGGGAAATATGTTTTTGAGAACAACCTCAAAATGAATTGAACCACCAATTGGAAGAAGGGAATAAACGCCACTTTTTGACACATTCATTTTTCTACATTTTTATTTTTACATTCTTTAGACGTGTTGCGCTTAGTTGTGAGTTCGAAGAAAATAACAAAAACCATTCGCTTCGTATGTTTTTTTTATTTTCTTCGAACTCACAACTAAGCGCTACACGTCTAAAGAATGTGAAAATGTAGAAAAATGAATGGGTCAAAAAGTGGCGTTTATTCCCTTCTTCCAATTGGTGGTTCAATTACGTTTTATTGGAATTTTAATTGAATATTTTATAGATTTGCTTCGAACAAATTATAATAGATCTAGCGCTAGTTTCACTCGCGTACAGAGAGTTCATACAATAAATTTATTAATTTCTAACGACAATCTTACAAAATATAGTTGTTAAACGAATAATAAGACTTTGCAAATAACTCGGAATTATTTTATTAAATATTTTTCAATAATTGCCTTCAATAATTGAATTCAATTGGGATGGAAAACACTGACTACAGGCTTACAGCTCATATTCAAAATATTAGAATAATTACCTTTTTTTACAAACTGAAAATATCGTTTGGCAAATTTAATATCTTTTTATGCAAATATGCAAACGATATTTTTATTAAGAACTTATTGTTGATTAAGCTTATTTATTATCTTAAAATTAATATCATTTTTGAAAAGATTAATTGAAAAAAAAATTATTTTGAGAAGTCAAAATATTAGAATATTTATTCAAGTGGTTCAAAATATTAGAATATTTCACATTAATCCTCCTTTAATTATCACCAATTCATAACTGGTGGCTTCATGGATTAAATTAAGACGATTTTATTTAAAATCAATATTCTCTTTGCAGTGTTTGCTTTTTCGTCTTAAAATGTGTCGCGTGAGTGATGTTCCTGAATCTATTAAACTTAGAATGGCTGATTTGTGTTGGCATGGTATAAATCAGCATTATATAGCGAATTTTTTACACTGTTCTCAATCAAGCGTTAATAAAATACTAACACAATATTTAAAAAATGAAAAATTTCAAAATAATCGCCGAAATGGCGGCCGAAAACTAAAAATATCTGCTAGAGATGACAGGAAACTGAAGCGTATAGTTAAGAAAAACCGTTTTAAAAGTGTGCGATTCTTGCACCGAAAATGGAAAGAAGAAGGAGTTCCTACATCGAGAACATTAAGACGTCTCCATAAATTTAAGTTTGAATCTTGTGTACCGAAAACAAAACCTCTCATGACTGCAAAACAAAAGCGTATAAGATTGAATTGGTGGAAATCAAGACGTTTATGGACTGAAGAAAATTGGAAAAGCATATTAGTTAGTGATGAAATTATGTTGTAATAGATACAAAACATACTTTCATCACTAAATAATATATTTTTCTAATCTTCTTCGCTCCATAAACGTCTTGATTTACACCAATTGAATCTTATACTTTTTTGTTTTGCAGTCATGAGAGATTTTGTTTTCGGTATACGAAATTAAAACATAAATTTATGGAGACATCTTAATGTTCTCGATATAGAAACTTCAACTCCTTCTTCTTTCCATTTTCGGTGCAAGAATTGCACACTTTTAAAACGGTTTTTCTTAACTATACGCTTCAATTTCCTGTCAGCTCTAGGAGATGTGTTTGGTTTTCGGCCGCCATTTCGGCGATTATTCTTAAAATTTCCATTTTTTGAATATTGTGTTAGTATTTTACAAACGATTGGTTGCAAACAATGTAAATAATTCCCTATCTAACATCGATTTTTACCGTGCCGATACAAATCAACCATACGAAGTTTAATAGATTCAGGAATATCACCCACACAAAAAGCAAACAAACTGTAAAAAGAACACAGATTTTAAATAAAATTGTCTGAATTTAATCAATCATGCCACCAGTTATGAATTGGTGATAATTAAAGGAGAATTAATGCGAAATATTCTAAGATTTTGAACCAATTGAATAAGTATTCTAATATTTTGACTTTTCAAAATATTTTTTTTTCAATTAATCTTTTCAGAAATGATATTAATTTTAAGATAATAAATAAGTTTAATCAACAATAAGTTCATAATAAAAATATCGTTTGCATATTTGCATTAAAAGATGTTAAATTACCAAACGCTATTTCCAGTTTGTGAAAAAAAAGTAATTATTCTAATATTTTGAATAAGAGCTGTATTTATCACTGTGATCCGTCTTGCCTAAAACAAAGGCCTTGTACAAAGTTTAATATTGCCATTGTGCCAAGTACGCTTTGAAAGGAGGTTACAAAGTTGCATGGCCACTTTGGTCTGTGCCACATTTTTTTAGATAGGTTTTTAATTAATATCTCAGCTAATTACCGACAATTCTTTTGGAAAATCATTATCGACAGTCCTTGGATGATTTCGCGTCGATAGGTACCTCGAACTCTCCTCAACTCCCCCGCTGAGCTCCAGCAAGATAAAGTTTATGTATAAAGGAAAACTGCGAATTTCTGAAAAATTGTATGACCTAGGACCTATCTCAATAGTTTTCCTGAAAGGTTTAAATAAATTCCTAGTACTTCTAATTTTTTCGTAATTTTATTTTCAGTAGATTTGGAAAAAGTAGGGGAGACATAATTTTGCCGTACATTTTCGACGAATTTCTGAAAATATAATTGTATCTTACTGTGTATATTTTTGAGTTCTGAGTTACGAGGTTTTTCGAACGATCCCCCAATTCTTACCTTAAATACGTACCCGTTCACCGTGTGGAAATGGGGGAAAAGCTGCAAATTATTGAGATTTATTATGTAAATATTTTTCTTAATTTTTGGAAAATTGTACGGGGTAGTAATGAACAAATTAAAACTTTAAAATAACCTCTACTGATAATAATAAAAAAAATGAGTTAAGAGGAGAGGAGTGAGTGTTTTTTTATATCCAGGCCAAAATCTTTAAAACAATATGTCACATGAAAAAATTAATATCTCCCCCACGAGGGGAATGCCACCTAATAGTCTGGGGTAAAGTCCTGCATTGGGTCGGGTTACTCGCTTTTACCCGAACCCGACCTTACCCGCACTCGGCGCTATATTTTCGCGTTGCGGGTCGGGTTGACTTTAACTATTTTTGTTGCGGCTCGGGTTGGCTTTCATTGTTTCGGGTTCGGCTTGGCTTTTTGACTCTTGCGGGTTCTTCTGGTTGACTCAATTTTTTAAAAGAATGTGGAAAATATTTTTTCACGTTAAAAGCCTATAATAAACGCAGATCAAAGTTTCACAAAAGCAAAATGCGTGCCTGTCTGTTTTGTCTTTAGTCGTCCTTTCAAAAGTCTTCGAAATAACAAATTGCATTATTTTTTTATCATATTTTTAAAATACAATACGCAGCAAAACACTAAATGGTTCTTCCTGTCTATCACACAGTACTAGTTGTCAAAGTTAGAAGTATCAAGACTTATAGAATATTAGCAATCGCAATCTGTTTTGCAATGATTAAAAATGAATTTAACATTTGAAGATTCAAATTTTAAATCTCCACAATTCCTAAACTACTTGACTAAATGCCTTTCTGTTTACTTTTCTTAGGTAAAATTTAATGACAAAGCCAAATATGATGTAAAAATTATTGCGTTTGTATTGAAAATTTCAGAGTTCGGTACAATTTTAGAAGAATGAAGATGTGCCTTAAGATTTTTTTTATATAACTTGAAAGAATACGTAATTTCCTATCGAATGTTTATTTAATTGTTTTCAGGAAAAATTTGGTGAGTAAAATGCATGGGGGCATTATTTCATTTGACCGACTGAACCTTGAAACTGTCAGATACAAATGATATTTATTCATGGAATTTGCCATCATATTAAATTAGAGAGCACTCATCTTATATTGGTGTAGTTATTTGCAGAGAAAAAGAGTATCAGAGAAAGAAAAGTCTTCTGAGGAAAAATTAGAGAATGTGTGCCCTTTAATGGAGAACTACCATCGTAATATAGTATTACCGTGGTAGTGCTTGAAGTGACCTATGTAGTACTAATATACATTAGCGGAATCAGTATTGCATATATATTAAGTGCAGCTGTTGCACAAATTTAATTAAAATTGTGCTGGGCAACATATAACTATGATATGTTCCCGCACCATGTTGGTTAAATCAAAGTAAAATTGCGTAATTTGTTATTTCTGTTTGTATAAATATTTTTTATAAAATATAATTATGAGTGTAAAATTATAATGTTTATATATTTAAGTAAAATAAGAGTGTAAGTTCATACAAAAATTATTAAGTTGATTTTAAATAGTAAATATATATTTTTTAAAAATTGTTGTATTGTAAAATGAATGTATAACGTTGAATGGAGTTCGGATCTCAGACAACAACAATAGCCAGACGCCATGGTGTCGTTTTATGACAAGCCAATGGAAAGTGGTGTATAATTAGAAATCGTAAAATCATAAAAACGTTGGAATCAATTTATGGCCTCAATAAAAGTGTTGGGATAAATTTATGGCTTTTCAGACCACCCAAACTTTAAGGCAGATAATAATATTAAAGTATATGTAAGGGGCCATTTGCAGACTGTTAGCTAATAGGCCTATCGAAGTATAATAAAAAATCTTCTCACATCCAATAACAGTGGACTAGACAAAAATAGTTCCACCCACTGCAGGAGCTGGTGTGCAAGAAGAATAAGTTTTGAAAAAGGATAGTCTGAAAAAAGATGTAGAGGACGCAGGAGCTCTCCTGAAAGCCCGTGCAATGAGTCCCGTAAGCCCTAGTAATTCCCAGGCGAGATGGACATATCGGAGCGAGCCTAATCGAGCCTAATCGAGCCTAATCAAGCCTAATTTGAGGATGTCTTCCTGAGGTACCTATCGGAGTGAGCCTAATCAAGCCAAATTGAGGATGTCTTCCTGATGTACATATCGGAGTGATCCTAATCAAGCCAAATTGAGGATGCGTTCCTGATGACACATTGCCATGATCCTAAGCAACGCAACAACTCGGAATTTGATGAATAAAGGCCACCATCCTGTATATTAAAAGAAGGTACTATTTTAAACATTTTCTTTTACCACTTAAGATCATATGAAAAATCTTAAAAAATACTTTTCTGATATTTTACGGTAGAGAGTAATCTGAGATCCGACAAAACCAATAATTAAATAAGATTAAGGTAATTTTAAAAATGAAAGAGAGTTATTCTTTTAGCAAAAAGAAACAATTATAATAATTAGAGTACGTGAAAATATTGTCTTTTTTTTTAAAGATTAAACATACTTAAAATAATGAGAAGCAAACAAAAGTGTTGCTTTCTATTTTTTGAATTAATATTATGTTTTTCTGTATATAGTTATGTTCAATGTAAATAAAATATTTAATCAAGTTTTAAAAAGTTTCTGTAATTATTTAATTAATAATATTTAAAGTGTGTCAATTCATTTTTTACAGCTTAAATTTTAGTTTAATTCATAAGTGGAAGAGTTCGTCTAAATAATTCACAACGCAAACTCTTAATTTTATTCGTAATTATTCAAATTTAATAATTACATTTTGACGCGAATTATAATTTAATTTTATTAATGCTTCGCGTTGCTCTTCTACTAGAATTTAGGTAAATACGATCACTTATATTATTTGAATTTATCTAAGGTATATAAAATTATATACCAATTTGCTATGAGGTTGCTTGGATGATTTGGACCAATTAACAATTTTGAATATATTTAATAAAAAAATAAACAGGTGTAATTATCTGTCCAGCATCCCCCCTTCATAGTAAAATGGTGCTTTGACTCAGGAACGATCATCTGAGGTCATTAGATAGTAAAATGGTGCTATGACTCAGGAACGATCATCTGAGGTAATTAGATAGTAAAATGGTGCTATGACTCAGGAACGTTCATCTGAGGTCATTAGAAATAATAATAATAATAATAATAATAATAATAATAATAATAATAAAGGAAAATAAATTTAAGTATTATTTTTAATGTCACAATTTTAAAGATATTGTAGGTATTTAAGTTTAATTGATTAAAATTTTATTAAAATTAATTTTATTATTGTGACAATAATGACACACATATAATAATTTTATATAAATAAAATGAATAATATATGTTAGTAAAAAACAAAAAGGAAATGAAAAAATAATTCTGGGATTTATAATAGGTAAATTTAGGAATTACAATTTTGTTTTTTTTTTTCTCTCTTTTCTCTTGTGGTTGGATCTCAGTTACCATTGAAAAATAATGGCATTCACATCACAGATGACACATTTGTAAAAATAATTTTTTTTTATATACTGTATAAATAATAATAAGAAGAATAATAAGTAAAATTTGATAATATGTCTGGTATAAAAATGATTGAAATGTCAATAGATCATGATTTTTGAAATTGTATCACCTTGATACAAAAGAAAATTTATGAGTCGTACTACGAAGTAGTAGTACAATATTTACAAAAAAAAAAAAAAAAATAAGATTGTTTTTCCTGTAGAAAAAGACAGATATTTTTTCTGTTAAATGAAATTATTTTGTTTTTTATATATACGTGTATTATAAATATTTTAGGGGTATTTATGTGTGTAAAAGAATAATCTACAAAACAACTTCATCTCCTAAGAAATTTTTTTAAATTTTAGTGTTGTTGTTTTTATGTATTTATGCAATTTAGAATATTTTCATACATATGTTGTAATATAGAGAAAATAGTATGAGATGCAAAATATTCTTTTAAGAGGTATAGGATCTATTTTGAATTGATATTTTGAAAAAGTATACATTGATTACTAATACTTGTTAAAAATGACTCAGACGCTGGATATAGATACACGTATTAAGTTAGTGTCACCATTTGACAATAAAAAGAACAAAAACATTATATTTTTCTTAGAGGAGTTTGATAATATTTTGAATTCGACAGATATACAGGAAGAAACTAAATTATTAATTTTAAAGGCTAAAATTACTGGGGACGCAAAACATATTTTAAGTAAACAGATTGAAACATATAACGAGACCAATTATAATTTATTTAAAAATAATTTGGTGGAGTTATTTGGTACAAAACTAAGCTTCCTTAATGCTCAGAGCAATTTCCTAAATTTAAAACAGGCCGCAAGTCAAACGATAGAGGATTTCATTTTGGAGTTTAAAAAGGGTGTAAAATCTTATATCGAAAGTGCAGGCGAAAATGTGGATAATAGGGAAGAGAATTTTATCGAAATCTTAAAAATGTCGAATTTTTTAAATTCAATTAGACAGGATATTGCACTAGATGTGCGTAAAAATGCGCCCAGGTCCTTCAAGGAGGCATGCGAGTTAGCAAAACTTATGGAAAGTGCGTATAATGAATCAAAGTTTGAGGAAATTAACGCAATAAATAAAGAAAACAAAGATCTTTATGAGAACATTATAGAATCAAGTAAGCAAAACAAAGAGCTAATCGAGAAATTAAAAGGGGAGATTGAAAAACTAAAAAAATCAAAGAAAAAAAACCATGCAATTAGAGATGATAGTGTTCCGCGGAATAAGAAACTCTTTAATAAACACAATGATTATCAGGGTCCCCATTTCAATAACAATTTTCATTATAATGATTATGAACGATATTATAATGATTACTACAATTCCTTTAATTACCCGACGCATTATGGGATGTATGATTATTCACAACCTAACTGGAATTCGGGAAATAGGGATTTTGGATATATTTCTGAGAATTATGATCAAAATGGGTATCAATTTGAAAAGCGCAAAAGGAAAAAAAAATGGGCAAAGAAAACAGCGAAATCGGATCAAGATTCGGGATTTTCAGAGACGGAAATCGATAAAATAAATAAAACAATCGCAAATATAACAAATGCAGACAAAGATAGTCTGCCAATTATATCACTAAGTATACAGGGCGTCGAAATACAAGCGTTACTGGATACCGGAGCTGCTGTGTCCCTTTTATCACCTTCTTTATTCAAAAAAATTAAAGATACAAACGTCAAAATCAAATATTTGGGCAATCAGATCCAAATTAAAACTTTAACAAATTCAAAGATTTTTTTTAAACAATGTGTAAAATTAACTTTTCGATTAAAAGGTATATTCACAACAGGCACATTTTATGTCACTAATGATGATTTTGATAGGCAGTACCAAATGTTATTAGGGTACGATTATCTCAAAGAAAATCATATGATTTTGGATTTATGCAATAAAACATTAAAATTTAAAAATCAACAAATTAAATTAAACGTTGCAAGTGAAGTAAATAATTATGAAGTGAATAACATTACGCCATGTAATTCAGGGGAACATTCAAATAAAAGTATGTTTGCCATTACTAAAAATAGAATTTTTCTCCAACCTGAAGAATCGAAAATTGTAAAATTAAAATGCCCAGAGGATATAAATATGTCAGATATAATTATTTTTGACCCCATTCAAGAAAATAGTAAATTTTCATGCGAGACTTCGTTACACGAAGTTAAAAAAAAATAATAACATAAATATTATAATAAAGAATAAACTGTTAGAAAAGTTAATTATTCAGAAAGGAACTAAAATGGGGGAAATTATAAAGAACTTTGAGTGCAAGCAAGATGACTCAACTGATAATATAGAGAAAGGGACATTTTATGAAATAAATAATTTAAATATAGAAGATGTAAGAAAATTGCGAGAAGCAGAAATTAAAGAGACGGATTTCGATTTAAGCCATTTATCAGAGGAAGTACAACAAAAATTTCGAAAAATTTTAATGGGCAATGTTCATGCATTTTCAAAAAGTTATCAAACATTGGGGCAATCAGCGTTTGTCGCACCAAGTTTTCAATTGAATCATGAATTCCCGGTACAAGCTAAGCTATATAAATTGCCTCAGGCAGTAAGACAGTATGCGAAAAGGGAAATTGAGCAATTGTTACGGGCTAAAATTATAGAGAAGACTGACTCCGAGTATGCTTTTCCAGTTATTTTCGTTAGAAAGAAAAATCCGAGTAATAACCCGAATTCAGAACCCAAGTTTAGAATGGCAACGGACCTAAGACTATTAAACCAAATTTTACAACCTTATACTTATCCGATGCCGGACGTAAAAGACTTATTACAAAAAATAAGCGGTAAAAAATACTATACGGTGCTAGACTTACATAGTGCTTTTTTCCAAATAAATTTAAAACCAGAAGATTGCAAAAAATTAGCGTTTATTACGGAATTTGGAAAACATATGCCACTTCGTTTAGCTTTTGGCACACGAAATTCTAGCGCAATTTTTGCAGAAGTAATCGATAAAATTCTGGGACATTTTGACAAAAGCAAAGTATCATACTACATTGATGATGTGTTGATATCTGCAAACACAATAGCAGAGATGACGAAAACCTTAGAAGAAGTTCTACAGGTATTAATAAATCACAACATGACAATCGAACCTTCAAAAATGCAAATTTGCAAAGCAGAAATAGAATTCCTAGGATTTAGGGTGAATCAAATGGGATATTCTCCATCTCAAAAGAATATTGAAAAAGTAAAAAATTTAGTCAGACCAAAATCGAAAAAGGGGGTCAGATCTTTATTGGGCTTAGCGAATTATTTTCGGACGCTAATACCCAACTATTCAGACAAAGTTAACCCTTTAATAGAGCTGACTAAAGATAAAGTTAAATTCAGGTGGAGTCCAGAAGCAGAAAAAGCTTTCCTGATAATTCAGGAAGAAATTGTACAAAAACCAACACTCAGACCCCCCGATTTTAACAAGGAATTTTTCTTATTCACGGATGGGAGCAAAGTTGCAATTTTAGGTGTTCTAGCTCAAGAAAAAGATGGTCATTTGCTACCTGTTGAATTTTTCGGGAGAAAACTTAGAGAACCGGAAAAAAATTATCCGAGTATTAAATTTGAGTTATTAGCAGTGCATGAAGCAATTATGCATTTTAAATATATGCTTTCAGGTAGAAGATTTACTGTGTTAACTGATTCGAAAGCACTAACTCAGCATTTACATTTACAAGATAAATCGGAAATTATAAACAGATGGGTAGCAGATTTACAAGACTTTAATTTCGACTTCGAATTCGTCGAAGGAATTAACAATCCAGCAGACTATTTGAGCAGGAATTTAGATAATCTTACAACAGACAGAGAACTCCAAAATAATTTGTTTGCAAGTAACATAGCACTTACAGACGAAAATATTAAATCGGAGCAATATGCAGACGAAAAATTAAAAATTATAATAAATAAAATCGAAAAAGACAAAAATAATAGAAGCACGAAGAGATTTGCTTTAAATCAAAATAAATTATTAATTTTGAAACCTGGTTCAGATAAAAAGGAGCTTTTAATTACCCCGGATTCATTAAAAATTGCAGCCATAGAAGAAGCTCATAAAGCGCATTTCGGATTTCAAAAAACTTATGATAATGTGAAAACAAGGCTCTTTTGGCACGGAATGTACAAAGACATTAAACAGTATTGTGCAAATTGTGTGCAGTGCCTCACATCTAAACAACACACAACAATAAAAGTCCCTGTTAAAAAAATGGTGAAAGATCACGAAGTCGGTACAGTCCTGCATGCTGACGTCATTGGACCTTTAAACCTCACGTTAAGGAAAAACAGATACATTTTAATTATAACTGATTCGACATCGAGATTCCTGGAAGCTGTTCCCCTACGAAACGTAGAGTCACAGACTATATTAAATGTACTAAATAAATATTTTGCAAATTATGGGTTGTGTAAAGAAATTATCTTTGATAATGCAAAATATTTAAGAAGCGAAATTATGAAAGAATATTTGGAATCTTTAAACATACAAAGGAAATTTGTGAGTGTATACCGTGCGCAAGGAAATGGACTTTGTGAAGTTACCAATAAAATATTAAAAACATCAATTGTAGCTATGTCGAAACGCACTACGGAATGGGACATAAGACTGGATTTTTTTAAACTAGCGTATAATTCCTCGAAACACCGCGCTACGGGATATAGTCCCTCACTGCTATTTTTCGCAAGGGAAATAAAAAATCCCTTCACAGCCCATATTCCTTCTGAGGAAATATATACCCACTCTTATGTTAAAAGCAGAATACAGCATATGAAGGAAATCAAAATTCAATCCCTTGCAAACCAGGAGAAAATAATGCAAGAATATATAGATGAAGAGGCATACGAAAAAGTAAAGGATTTAAATTTGGGTCAAACAGTATATTTAAAATGTATTGGAAAACCAGGCGCATTAGAGCCAAAATTTCAAGGACCCTACGAAGTTACTAAAAAGTTTAGAAACTTTAATTATTTATTACAATATGTTCCAGATAAATCAATAGAGCCGATCAAACGACATATGGATCAACTGTACGCTCCGAAATATGCAACAGGTCATACAGAGGCGGAAATTACGAATTTACAAGGGTCTCAGAAAAAAATTAAGGGTGATAAAAATTACAAAACTAAATGTGACATTTGTCAAAGAAAATCACACTCAACTGAAAATTGTTGGTTCAAATTGAACAAAAATACGAGTCAAAAGGGTGACAAACTTACTAAGAATTATTATAAAAAAAATAATAAATATTCTGAGAATGTAGACCCATATTTAAAGTATCAAATAGATCATTATGATCAAAATATGTCGTTATATGGTTATACACCATATACAAACTTATACGGGGATGTTATACAAGATCATTACCCTTTCCCCCCTCCCCAGTATTATCCATGGTATATGAATTGGTATTAAAAATAAATCAAAATACATAATTAATCGAATTTCAAAATTTAAAAATTTTCAAAATTTAAAAATAAATTTTTTTCTTTTAGGTAAAAAAAAAATTGAAACAAAATTAATAACTTGCCTTTTAAAATTCAAAATAATAATAAGAAAGGATAGGAACATGGGAACGCCAATTTGTCTCAGGGTTACAATATTGAGCAAATGTGCAGGGCGCACCCGAAAACATACTTATAAAATTATGAAATGTGCTTCACAAAACTTCAATGGAGCAGTGAAATATTTCTCTCCAGGCAAAAGTTATATATATATTTTTTTTTTCTTTTCGAATATGAATTAGAAAATATAAAATCTTAACAAAGCCAAATAACATTAAAACTTAATTAATTTCATAGTAAATAATCTTGGAGTAATTTTCAAAAAAAAAAAAAAAAAAAAAAAAAGAGAGAATTTTTTCTGTCTTCTATAAGGGTAGCCTTTGCTAATAGCCTTACAATTTAGATGACAGAATTTCAGAATTACTCTTTAAAATGAGTAGGTGTAAGCTATAGGTTCAGGGTAGTTAGAACAGCTTTATAGCATACTCATATATATATTTTTTTCTTATATAAATATATGGTTGACAAGGAATAAATTATTAGTGCACTCTATATTAGGATAGCGGTCAGCTATAAGCCTAAAAATAATAAAATATACAAAAAGTGCTAAGATTTATTCCGGTAGTTCAATTACAACTTATATGCTAAAGTCTAGAATTTAGACAGCAGGGATAAGTTTTATGAACAAAAGTGTTATAAAAAAATTTTTAAAAAAAGGATTTTGGTGTAGCACATTGGTTTTTAAAAAAACATATATATGTATAACAATGGACAAGGCAAGTTATTTCAACATGATTGCACACAAAAATTATAGTAAAAAAAAAAAAAAAAAAAAAAAAAAAATACACAAATAAATAATTGAAGTAAAATTAAAATTTTCTCACCAAAGGCTTTCTGTATAGGGTGCAATTTTGGCCTACGGCTGGGTATGCACCAACACCAGCAAAATATTTGTAGAAAAATTATTCACAGATACATCAATATATAGTCATCACCTAGGCATAAATTTCAGGATTCTTGGCTGAAAAAGGAATCGAAGAAAAAATTAAGTATGGTATAATTACTAGATGTTATGCTCAAACAATAAAATTAGTAATATTATATTGTAAAAAGCAGCATTTTGAGTTTTATTTAGGAAAACTTTTGATTTTTAGGTTTTACACATTTATGGAGTGTCTAGCTCAGTGTATAGTTCCTAGATTTAATAAAAAAAATAATAAATAAAAATATAAGTTCGTGTTGTTTTCAAAATAAATAACAAAAGGTATAGCAATTAGCATTTACAGTTAAAATTTATGGAATTTTCAGCAAAATTAACATTAGACAAACATAGCTTATATTATATTTAACTTGATAAGCTAATTTACTTTTATTAACGGTAGTCAATTAGAATTAAAGTAGGCTTAAATTCAAGTTAAATTAATTAATAACATTGTTGTAGTGTAAAATTTTATGTAAGACTATTATATTTTTATTTGTATATATAAAAATATGCAAATTTAATAATTAATAAAATGTATTAGCAAAATTATTTAATATAAATATTAAATGACATCTTGCTGAAATCAGCTAGAAATTAGATTTTTTTTTTTTTTTTTAATGAAATATTTTATAAATTTATGTTAGTTTAGAATTTAAGCATTTTTTTTTCTCTTTACTTTCCCGTAGAATTAAATGCAATTCTAAATTTAACACATATAAATATACATAGTATTGATAAATTTGAGTGTGTGAGTTCATAATTTTTTTTTTATATATAATTTGGCCAATTTAACATAAGAAAACAAAATAAATAAATAAATATATTTATATATATTGGCCTTAATTTTATTAAAATATGTAGTATGGCTTAATAAATTTATTTACTTAATTTTTTTTATATTACGTACAGTAATTATTTTAAAAACTTGATCTATAAAAAAAATTGGATGTGGTTGTTTGTGAGTATACAAAGATTTTTTCTGCTGGCAGAAGTTCTTTGGTCCGGCCGGGTACTCATAGATGGCTGCATACGATGTTACGTAGTAATTATCATTTACTTTTGTTTGTTTTTTTTAAATTATACAAGTGTATTAAGTACATTTTTTTTTTATAATTAAATAATAATTATTAATGTTTGATTAATAATAATAATCTAGTATCTTTTATTTTTAAACATATCATTAAATTTTAGACAGTAGAATTCACATACGGAATGTTAATGATAAATAAAATTTTGAATAAATAAATTTTTATTTCATTCAGTAAAAAAATAAATAAATATGAAAATTTAACAATCTTTTAAGATAGAATTGTTGGCTAAATAAATAATAATTTAAGACAAAAAAATTGTTCTCTTCTTCGTCAATGGCATTCTCTGACAACACTATTTAATAGTATTAAATGAAGGTGCATTTTTAAGGTCAGCGTAATGCATATTTTGCATTTTGAGAGGCTGTAGAAGTCATTTTTCCGTGTTGTTTACATTTTAATAGTAAACAATATCATGAATCAAAATTTGTGTTTGTTAGAAAGGTCTAAAAATATACAATGTAATCAGTTAAAGAAAATTATATGCATTTTTTTTTTTTAAATCCTGAAAGGCAATTTGGTTTAGATTTAAACCTGAATGCATAAAAAGCCACCCTCGCTTCAGTTCCAGTATGAGGCAGGAGAATTCAGATGCTAGAATCGCCATTTTTCCCCTGCAAAATAATAAAAAAAAAAGCAGAAGGTTTACATTAGATACGATACAAATACATACACTGTTTATGCATAGATTATGTTTAAAATTACATACAGGCATGCACAGTGAGTTAAGAAGAAAGTATATCAAGAAATTATACTAATTAATACGGTAATTACAAGCATGAAATGGTTTTAAATACATACCTTTGGGAAGTCGTAAAATTTTGTCACAGCACAATTCACCTCGCAGAAAGGAATTAGTAGCTTGACCAAACCCCACTTTTCGGGAGAATCGGGGACGTTCAATAACTGGTTTTATTCTCCTCTCTCCTTCTTCTTACTTTTTTTTTTCGTATCGGGTAAAGTTGGAAAGCATTGCGTAATGATATATTAAAGGAGATGAATTAGCTTGTACATTTTGACAGATCATACATGTTAGAAGTAACAAATAAATAAAATAATGTAACAAGTTTGTATACAATATTTTTCTGATTATAATTTGAATACATCAGATTAATTATGTGAAAATATAACATGTCATATTACAAGCATTGTATTTACTTTTATTCAGTATAAAATGTGTTTTAGATAAAACACTGTGTCATAAGGTTGTATGTGATGAAATAATATGTCAAATGCGTATGCCATTATTTTTCTTATAATGAGGTTTATTTCGGCATATTAGTTTCAGACAAAATTATAGCTTTGAATGTATTTTGGGCACTTAAACTGTAAAGTTACAAAATTAGTAAACATGTGTGTGGTAAAGAAAAAAGGCTTCGAGAAAGACGTCTGATTGTCAGTACAGAGGTCTTCTATAAATGTGAATGTCAACAGACAACTATGCTATCATGTGTTGAACTTTCTGTTATGAAACAATAGAAGAACTTCTTATAAAATATACCAGAACCATTGATAATTGAACTTTACAGTCTTCGCTCAAAAACTGTGTAGATACACAGTCATATGGACACGTACATTTCTTCAAGCTTTACAAAAAAAATAAAACCAGCAATCAGTTTTTATTTTTTTTTTCTTCTGACACCGGGAGAGATGCTGGGCAACATATAACTATGATATGTTCCCGCACCATGTTGGTTAAATCAAAGTAAAATTGCGTAATTTGTTATTTCTGTTTGTATAAATATTTTTTATAAAATATAATTATGAGTGTAAAATTATAATGTTTATATATTTAAGTAAAATAAGAGTGTAAGTTCATACAAAAATTATTAAGTTGATTTTAAATAGTAAATATATATTTTTTAAAAATTGTTGTATTGTAAAATGAATGTATAACGTTGAATGGAGTTCGGATCTCAGACAACAACAATAGCCAGACGCCATGGTGTCGTTTTATGACAAGCCAATGGAAAGTGGTGTATAATTAGAAATCGTAAAATCATAAAAACGTTGGAATCAATTTATGGCCTCAATAAAAGTGTTGGGCTAAATTTATGGCTTTTCAGACCACCCAAACTTTAAGGCAGATAATAATATTAAAGTATATGTAAGGGGCCATTTGCAGACTGTTAGCTAATAGGCCTATCGAAGTATAATAAAAAATCTTCTCACATCCAATAACAGTGGACTAGACAAAAATAGTTCCACCCACTGCAGGAGCTGGTGTGCAAGAAGAATAAGTTTTGAAAAAGGATAGTCTGAAAAAAGATGTAGAGGACGCAGGAGCTCTCCTGAAAGCCCGTGCAATGAGTCCCGTAAGCCCTAGTAATTCCCAGGCGAGATGGACATATCGGAGCGAGCCTAATCGAGCCTAATCGAGCCTAATCAAGCCTAATTTGAGGATGTCTTCCTGAGGTACCTATCGGAGTGAGCCTAATCAAGCCAAATTGAGGATGTCTTCCTGATGTACATATCGGAGTGATCCTAATCAAGCCAAATTGAGGATGCGTTCCTGATGACACATTGCCATGATCCTAAGCAACGCAACAACTCGGAATTTGATGAATAAAGGCCACCATCCCGTATATTAAAAGAAGGTACTATTTTAAACATTTTCTTTTACCACTTAAGATCATATGAAAAATCTTAAAAAATACTTTTCTGATATTTTACGGTAGAGAGTAATCTGAGATCCGACAAAACCAATAATTAAATAAGATTAAGGTAATTTTAAAAATGAAAGAGAGTTATTCTTTTAGCAAAAAGAAACAATTATAATAATTAGAGTACGTGAAAATATTGTCTTTTTTTTTTTAAAGATTAAACATACTTAAAATAATGAGAAGCAAACAAAAGTGTTGCTTTCTATTTTTTGAATTAATATTATGTTTTTCTGTATATAGTTATGTTCAATGTAAATAAAATATTTAATCAAGTTTTAAAAAGTTTCTGTAATTATTTAATTAATAATATTTAAAGTGTGTCAATTCATTTTTTACAGCTTAAATTTTAGTTTAATTCATAAGTGGAAGAGTTCGTCTAAATAATTCACAACGCAAACTCTTAATTTTATTCGTAATTATTCAAATTTAATAATTACATTTTGACGCGAATTATAATTTAATTTTATTAATGCTTCGCGTTGCTCTTCTACTAGAATTTAGGTAAATACGATCACTTATATTATTTGAATTTATCTAAGGTATATAAAATTATATACCAATTTGCTATGAGGTTGCTTGGATGATTTGGACCAATTAACAATTTTGAATATATTTAATAAAAAAATAAACAGGTGTAATTATCTGTCCAGCAAATTGTTTTTTAATAAAATTCTTCTGAATTAATTACATTATTTTTTTTTTTTTACACTCTTCATTATAATAAAAAAAAAGACATTTAAATTCAATATTTCAATGTAAAATGTTGAGGTTCTTTAAAATTTAAACGTTGTAGGAATCTAAAGCTCTAAATTTTCATTATTTTTCAGCAATCCATTATAAATTTTTTCACAGCTATATTTAACTGAAAAATAAATACCCAGAAAAATACCCAAAGTGGTTATTTTACATCATTGGGTGCACCAGGACAGGCTTTCGACTATCCTCACAAAAATTTTGAGCCTCGTACGGGCAGTAGATTCTGCTATCCATTGCACACAGACAGAGCAAAACTTTGTTTTATTAGTGTTTTTAATTTAGAACTTGGATTCATTGCACGAAAATTGGGAATTCGAAAAATAAAAAAATCTGACAGAGAAGGAAGGGTTAAGAGTGTGACCAGGTAAAGATACGCTTATCTTCTTAGCAATGTAAACGTCAAAATGAATATGCATTTTTGATAACAATTGTTATATAGCCAGCATAGGGGTTCTGTATTTGCTAATATAAAATCAAATGTTCCGGGACTGGAACATTTTCGAATGCACCCCTGATTATAATCTACGAGTGATAATTTTTTAAGGCACATCTTAATTGATATTACATTATTTTAAAAGAAATAAAAGTACTGTAACAAGCTCCGATGTAATACGGACACCATTAATTTGAGAAAATATTTTTCTACTTTTATGTGTATTTACCGTATTACGACCACTCCTTTCTTTGTGTCATAGTGCTACCATTGATTAATTCAACACATGTATATTTCCCAATTAAAGTTTATTTGAACTGTTTTAAGTTTAAATTATAAATATAAATAAAGATCAGATCTTAAAAATTCCGAGAGTAATGGAGGTAAAAGAAGCTGATTTATGTAGGAGGCCATTTGTGGGGAGGGGGAGCAAACAGCTGAAGCACCCACTTTTTAGGGATGTCCGTTATTTGTATAGCTGCCAACATTCCTTATTTTTAAAGCCAAACAACAATATTTTAAACCAAAAATTTAATTTAATAAATGAAATAAAAAAGAACCCTGTAGAAACAAGACACATTTCATTAAATAAATTTTCTGGTTCAAATTCTTTTATTTGATCTGGAGAAAACCACCGGAAGTTTGGCTTGGCAGCTATGCATTTATACTGATTGAAAAAAATTATATATATATATATATTTATTTTATTTTATTTATTTATTTATTTTGAGGGGGGGGGGAGGAATATGGGCGCCAATTGAAGTTCTGCACACAGGCGCCAGATACTTCTGGCGCGCCCCTGGTCACAGACTCGCATATCATTCAGTCAATCATACAGTCATTTTGTAAAAACATGTTTTCTAGAATCTCTGACCCTTAAAACGTTTAAATCCGTCAAAAATCGGAATTCGAAAATTTTCCGAAACCAATACTTTCTTGTAAAGATAGCAGAAAGTAAAAAGGAGTAGAGTATTGAAAAGTTTGTCTTGTGCTGCCATCTATGGCATAAAAGGATCGTGTTTTTTGATACATATGTTTTATGATGCGGTTCATAAACGATTGGATTATGTGTCCTACTTTTAACCTATGCACAAGTCATAAATAATAATAAAATAATAAGAATTCTACGCAAAATACGTCTTAAGATTTTTATTTTGAATTTTATAGTCAAAATTTATGTTATTAGCCTTTAAATGTGAGTATCCCTATTTTAAAATAATAATGTAAACTAAAATAAAAATTCCATTTCTATTTTTTTTAAATAAATCCAGATAGTTTTCTCCATTACAATGTGTAGATATAGTTATAATTTACTTAGAAATTGTTCTCCCTAATCTCTACAACTAAATATTATTGAAATTTAAGTTCAGCACTGTACTGCCAAAAACATAGACAACTCAAACTGAATCTGGTAAGCAAGGAAATGAATTAAATAAATTTGCGCTTTTAAACTAAATATTGAAAATTAAAATTCGGTCGAACGCAAAACATGTTTTCTCTAGTTTAGGAAAAAGATGCTTGATAATTTATTTTCATTATCAAAACCAAATAATGTAATTTTAATTCTTATGATATGCTTATACCACGTATTTTAATTTATAAAATTAGTGATTTTGTTGCGCAGCTTTTATACCATAATTTTAAATATCACAATTTGTGGATGACATAAATATCACGATTACACATATTTAAAATCATTTGCAAAATCTCAGCTATCTATTCATGGAACATTTTATTTCTTTTGAAAACAAAATCTAAAGTTTTGAGTTTTTGCCAATTCAGAAAAAAAAACTGCATAAATTTAAGCCACAACACTTTCATTGAAAGTATTAAAGATGCAGATATCCTGAATATTTTATATTTCACCTAACTATTAATTTAAAAAATGATAATGCTTATTATTCTTAAACTTAGCTGACAATTTTAAAAAATACTTTTCGCTTTTGTTTATTTTTTCATTTATGAAAACACAATGAAATCCTTCACATAGTGACACAATGAGAACAAAGTGACATAAAATTTCCAACATAATTTCTTGAATTTTTTTACATTATTCCAAAATTTTCTAAATGAGCAAGATAAAAAAGTCACTGGGAAACAATTGCAATGTTTGGTGCTGCCATCTATCATACAGATTTTACATTTTACATTTCCATTCTAATCATAATCTGCATATGTTCAACAAAATTTCAAATGGCTTTAAAACTAATTTTATATTTAAGGGAGAGTGGCTCACCTTGGCACGCTTTCTTTCTTTTTTTTTTTTTTTTTTAATTTTTTTATATTGATCAATTGTCAAAATTTTACCTGGTATTCATTCTTTTAACCTTTGCGTACATTATTAAATACCTCTTGGTCTTATATCCATTATAGAAAATTTTTTTTTAATATATTTATTAAACTTATGCTTTGTCCCAAGGTGTACCACCTGGTGAGGCACTTTGGGACTGTTAAAAATAGATCTGAAAAGTTCAATAGTTGAATTACAATATACGTGGAATTGTTTGTTCAGGAAAAGAAATGTATTTAAACTTTGAAAATACATTTCAGCTGATAAAATTTTTGCAGCAGTTTTCTAAATATTGCCAGCATAAATTGCTGCATTTTATTTATTTATTTATTAACCATTTTGAAAAATGGTTATTATCCTCGTCAGGGTAGGAAATCGAAAGCATATCTGAAGCTTTTTATTGGTTTAATCTGCAATTTATTCGTCTTCTGATTGGTCTATACAGTAATATGTATTTCCCTTTAATTTCAACAACGATGGATACCTTCTGTTGCCACTATGACAAAAAAGTAATAAAAACTACAAAAAAAATTAATAACTCAAAAACAAATTGAAATACAGCTTTCAAACAAATTGCATTTAAAAGTAATTTTTTTTCTCTATACGACGATATAAAAAGTAATATTGTGATATGCTTAGAAGTTTAAGAAATAAATTTCATTTAAAATGGGCCGTCAGATTTCTTGGAAATCTGACGATGGAAAAGCCTTTTCCGGAACAGCCAATGAAATGCTTGGATAATACTTAAGTTTCAGGTGGATAATATGTACGAGTCGCAGGCGATTTCTGTCGCTTGCAACTTTTACGTGTAATAACACTATTAATGTTTAATCCATGGCGTACGTAATGTATGATTAATGTCCGTGCTATTTTTTATGTCTTAAATAAATCATTTTCCAAATGGTCGTTGTAATTTGTTAAATTGCATTTTTTTTTTTTTTCTAATCTTTGTCATTGATAATCCTAAAGACTTCTTAACAGAAGAAATAATAACTAATGATAAATACTTGTTATGTAGATTAAATAAAAAATGTTTTAAACACAATATCTTTTTGTTGAAATATTTCGAATAAAAGTTAGCTAGGCATATGTTGCGTCCCAAGGTGCACCACATTATTATACATCAGTTTTATAGAGAAAGCTTTAAATTCCATTATATTACATTTTATTTTAAAATATTTTCAATCAAATTCCACTTTGCAACTCATCAAACTTTTACACGAAAGTTACTAGGCATGTTTGGAAAATAAAAATCTTAATAAATTCTTGCCTGCTTCATGAATGGAATCAAAACATGTCTGAAAGTTAGATTGTGCCGCTATCTATCTGCACCTGCAGGGCCGAAACTAAGGGGAGGGGGGGGGCTGAGGGGGCATGTGCCCCGGGCGCCAGAACGAAGGAGCGCCAAATGAAGGATTATACCTTTGGAATGGTTAATTTTCTTCTGCTGGACTGATGACTTCTATTTTTATGAAACAGCCATTATAAATGAAGTGTTGGGTGAAGATGAAAGAGCAATTGTAAAAAAAAAATTATGGCCATTTTTTTTTCTTCCCATTCTGACCAGAAAATCAGAGTTCTAACTTTTTACGGCTATTCTTTCATCTTCACCTAACACTTCATTTATAATGGCTGTTTCATAATAATAGAAGCCATCAGCCCAGCAGAAGAAAAAAAACTTGGTGAAAACGGAAACTCGGTTAAGCAGGACTCGGATACTCGGGACTCTAACTGTATATTTCATTTTAAAAATGATCTTTAGAATATTTTTGTTGGTGTTCATAGGGGAGTCATGACCCCCGTGACCTCTCCTTTGGATCCGCCATTGTAGATTAAGTAGTTCAATATTACATATTTCAAGATTACATATTTTAAATTTTAAAATAAGTCGGCTATTAGAAAATTAGTAAAATTCTCTTTGTAAAAATACTTTGCGGAAGAGGGGGGGGGGGGGCGCCAAAATCCATGCTTGCCCCGGGTGCAAAAAAGGGCTAGTTTCGGCCCTGTGCACCTGCAAGAGTTAAGAGTTAATTTAAAATCTAGGACAAAAAATAAAACTGTCCCAAGGTGAGCCACTCTCCCCTATACTATAAAAATAGTGTTAACTCCATTTCAAATTCTACAGAACAAAGAAATTTTCATAAATCTTTACTCGGAATTGACATTATCAGCTGGAAACTATCATAGTCTGTACGTTTATTTTCCCTTTTTTTTTTTTTTTTTCGAATTTACAGAAAATTTGAGAAATCGAAATTTTTCGTTGTCCTACATCAGTTTTTTCAATTCCTACTATTAGCTCGCACTCTCCCTATATTTATTTATATATATATTTATCTTGTTCAAATTTTCAATCGTTGATAAAATACTCATTATTCATCCTATCAAGATGAAATAAATTTTTTTAAACTTGTACTGGATGACAATTGATGTTAATACAGTTTTTTCAAATATTAATTAATTAATTAAATTTTAATTAATTAATTTTAGTTTTGCATGGGAAACAAAATGGCGGCCATTGGTTATTGAAGATCAATGAAAGTATTTTCAATAAGGGATTACCATAGGGGGGACCCTGTTTTGTCGCCAAATACCGCCAAGTTTGTCGCCAACTTGGCGATATATCGCCAAATTGGGCGGCCAAAATGTGTCGCCAAAAGTGACGCCAACTTGGCGATATCTGTAATATTTCGCCAAATTCCCATAGAGTCCCATTGTAAACCTACTTGCTTATAGAAAATCAACAAATTGAGATATTTTAATGCAACAAAAACTAATATTAGCTTAAGGGATTATATTAAATTTTTCTTTGATGACCTAAGTAGGAATTGACTTTAAAAACAAAATTTTTATATTACTTGTTTTTGTATATAAATGCATTATTTGGGTATGTCCATTGTTACTCTTGTGAGCATTATAGTTTATTTTCATAAATAGTGCCGATTATTCTTACATTACAAAATATATTTACAATAAAATTGATATAACAATTTAAAAAACACGCGTTTCCTACTTCATAAAATATATCTAATTTGTAACAAAAAGCATTTTATTTGAATAGATAATAAATAAAATTTTTGTCACTCTTGTGACCGCTGGAAAATGCAGTTGCACTATGTAAAAATTATGTTTGACATAGAAATCTTGTAAATTATATCTACCCTATCTATATTATAAAGGACAAACATATCTGTGCGTAACGCATACGTCATTCTGCGAATGGCAACACTCTGAAATTTGAAATGAAATTTCGGTTTTGCAATTTTCGCTACTGCAAATTTTTAAACTTCTAAACATCGTACAATTTAAATTTTTACACCGTAATATAGGGGGGGGGGGGGAATGTACTTTTAAATGCAATTTGTTTGAAAGCTCTATCTCAATTTATTTGTAAGATATTAATTTTTTTATAGTTTTTAATACCATTTTTCTAATTGTGGCAACTGAAGTACACCATTTCTATTAAAAGTAAAGGGAAAATAGTCATGGTTTATTTTTATTGATTATATCCTTACTGATGCCATTTTCACATTACAAATAAAAGTAACTTTTTTTTTTTAATTTTTGAATAGAAAATGACGTCAGCCATTAAAAAAAAACACGCATTCTTCTTCATAAATCAGTTACGTTTCAATATTTTTACATTACGCTGATACTGAGTTTGAGACGCTAGGCAAAATAATTCAGTGAGTAAAAATGATGTCATATTTAAAACAAAACGATCATTTTCTTTGATAAAACTAAATATTTGACCAATACTAAATGGCCAATGCTGTGACAACTAAAGGCAAATTTCTGAATTTTTATTCGCGGGTACGGAGATTAGAACTTAAAGTTTCTGAGAATGTTCACAAAAGAATTGAGATTAGAACTTAAAGTTCACATGGAAAGTTATATCGGACAAACGCGACATTAAGTTTGGAAATACATTCATTAATAATCTATTGCGCGTTAAAATACTTTTAAATTGTGAACTTGAGTGGTGTGTATGTAAATTTTGAGAATGTGAAAATAACGCACAGTTTAGATTTTATGGGGGGAAATTTCATGATGTGACAAAGCAAAAAAAAAAATCCTTTTTACCTATTTTTTCATCCCGTAAAAACAAACGTAAGAGCTTTAATCGATAACTGCATCATAATTATTCATCTTGATTACGTATTCTAATACGGTTTAATTTTTCAATAATTTAAGCAGTTGAAGTTTATGGAAATAACATTTTGGTAATTTTAGGTTAAAAATATTATTTGTTTTAAGAGTTAAACAACCAATGTAAGATGAATTTTTTATTGTAAATACTTTTGTAGGTTTATCATAAATTTGATCTAAGAGTTTCTTTCTAAACATTTTAGTTCGTCGAATTTCGACGGGTTCCAACTCGTATATATAAAATCCTAATGAAACGAATTTATGAAACGAATATATGAAACGGCTGAAATATAACGATTCATTGAATCGACTGGTTAAACAACTGATTATGTTTCACGGCGATTTCTCCTAAAATATGGAATACTTTGCGATGAAATTAACACCAAAAATCAATATTCATCCGCAGATTTCAAAACTGGTATTAGAATTTTTAAATTCGAATTAGTTTTCGAAATATTAATTTTTTTCTAATTTTATATACATTTTTCTAATGATGACAACTCAAATTTTAATCAAACAGATATTTTTTTTTTCAGATTTTAGAAAAGGTTACTATTTTAAACTAATTTGGCGAGAAGTTTGGCCTCCCAGCATAAGAAATGTATCATGTTACTTTTATTCATAATTCAATTTGTATTTCATTATCATTTTATTTAATACAAACAGAAACATTTAAAATAAATGGCTTTCACTTCTTTATTTTTTTTTAACGAAATGAAAAGAAAAATATTAGGCACAGATGTCATATACGCACCGGGGAACCTAATTGGCGCCAAAATGGCATTATTTTGGTTGACATGGTAACCCGGCTATTGTTGTTTATTTAATAATAAGTGTTTATTTACTTTATTTTCTTTTTTTTAACTGCATAAATTGTTTTGTTCTATAGTTAATTATTTTTTGGGGGTACTTTTCAGTTAGCCGGACGCCAGTGATATACATACATGTATATGTATAAACAGACGTATATACATACATCTATATACATATACAAATATGTGGATACACATGTATATATGTATATATATACAATATATGTATATATACATATATATGTATGTATATGCATATATATATAACACTGGCGCCCGGCTAACTGAAAAGTACCTTTTTTGGTTATTTTCCTTTAAAAATAAAAAATAATAGAAAATAATTAAAAAATACGGTACTACTTAGTTATTTCATCGACCCATTTCGCCAAATTATATAAATCGCCAAACCACTCGCCAAATTATACAAATTGGCATAATTTTTATTTTAAATAACGAAAGAACAAAAAAAATAGTATAACATTAATAAATATACAAATAAAACGTCGAAATAAAAATCACTTGATGACGTAAAGACTTGTAACTTGCTTAAAGTCAAGTGAATGTGAAATTTATCAACCATTATTGGCATTTAATCTTATAGTTTGGTGATAGATTTTTGTTCGACGGGATAACTAAGTAGTACCAAAAATACATATGTAACTGGTATTCGAAAACGAGGATTTCGCCAAATTTTCGTAAAAAAAATCACGCCAAACCGGGTGAGTATATGGCATCTGGCCAAATATTAAATGATGTAACAAACGATGACATTAATTTCAACTTCAAAACAATGTTTTTATTTACCACTCGAAAAAAAAAATAAATAAATAAATGCTAACTGGCGAGTTGAAAAATAGTTATTGGCGAGATTCGCACGCGGCTAGCGTAACAGTACCAAGAATTCTTTGCGACAATGCTTTTAAGTAGTATTATTCGAAAAACAAAAATTGATTTTTTTAATCGAAATGGAAAACTTTCGGCACAGATGCCCCATACGGTCCCATATTGGCGCTTTTTTTTTTCTGACGCCAATGACATATACGCAACGGGTACTTAACTGGCGCCATAGTATCGTTATTTTGCTTGATTTGATAAGCCGGATGTTGTTGTTTATGCTATTGATCTTTTCCCCAAATTAGCGTCGGAAAAAAATCGCGCCAATGTGGGGCCGTATGTGATATCTGGGCAAAACTTTCATATGAAAAGCGAAGGGATCAGAGCGTATTTATTTATGGCAGTTACATGACTTTGACTATTATAATATAGATGAAATGATGGCGATAGAATAATATTTGGCGACTTATCACCTGTACCTGGCTAATATTAAAGTACCAAAATGGCACCAAGAATATAAAAAGCGAAGTGGTTCGACGGAACTCTTGATGATAGTCACATGACTTAGGCTATTGTTATAGAAATTGTTTTAAAATACCGGGAGACAAAGACTCTGTACACTTAATTCCTTTTATTTTTAGCTTCTTTTCAAACGTTTAACTGATCCTCTTTAATCAAACACGAAAACAAACTTTGGATGTATTAACAGCAACTGATTCGGCCTTAAATTTTTTAAATCAAAGGAAATTGAATGAAAACTCGCTTACAGGGAGATCTGCACAGCTTTTTTCAGTATAATTCAATCTTCTATAATATTTTTTAAACCGATCAGATTAGCGTGTTTTTAGATTCTGCGGTATCTGAACGAGGGTTGGCGAACGTAGCTTGCAGGGGGCAGAGCCCCCTAGTAAGGATATAAAAACTAAAATTTACAGATTATAGTAGAGCAACTATATATATTCAAAAAGGAATAATGATTGATTTCATCTGATGACACAGTGCTGTAGTTGAGCGGGAATGCATGGGAACGCCGTTCCCAGAAATATTTGGTTTGTTATTGTAAAAAAAATATATATCGCGTACGAGAAATTTTTTTTCAGGCGAAACGATAATTATTGTTATTTATTATAAAGATAATTATGAAGTTTATTGATACTGGAGATGAGCCTCAGACACTGAGCCTAGAGAACTAAATCCTCTTCTCCACGACTGTGAAAACTATACCCATTTCAACGTCTGAATGCGAAAGTATATTCAGCTGTATGAATAACATCATAATCTGTGTGAAAAATTCACTCCTTATTGAAAAATCTAGCGCACTTATATTCATAAGCCGTTTAGGACCTCTCTTAACAAAATTTTGTCCTGAACCATATCTGAAATCTTGGTTGCGATCAAGAAGAATATTAGCAGACCAGACAGCTTTTTGTAAATAAAAGATCACAGAAAACATTTCCCATTATCGTTCTTTATGCAAACTTCCGGGATATATGTGCTAGCAAGTAATAACATATGGATTTATTTTGTTATTTCAATTGAATTTTGATTCATGATGGAAAATGCTACTTAAGATTGATTAAATATTGCTTTTTGATGAATGGTATAGTACAAATATAATACTACAAAAATTGGAATATAACAATTATAACTGTTAATTTAAAAAAATCTACTTTTGGCTAAATGTTTTAAATTGGCTTTTTGCTTAACAAAAATCCGGTACCATCGACATCTACTGTATGAAAAGGTGCGTTCCCACAAATATTTTTTTCCAACTACAACACTGTGATGATATATGAAATAATTTGATTTTGTAAAATGTTAACTGTTACTCTTGAGACATTTTGTCTATAATAGAATTTCAGCAAAATTTGATTTTGTAAAATGTTAACTGTTACTCTTGAAACATTTTGTCTATAATAGAATTTCAACAAACATTCATTTTAAACATTTAATTTTTTTTTTTTTTTTTGAAATATGCTTTAACAAATTTACTTATCATGCAAAACAATTTTTTAGTTGGAATAATCCCTTAAATCTGATCGATTTTTCTGTCCTAAGTAGTGAACTACCTGCCAAACCTATATCTGTTTAACAGGAGCTATCCTAATCGGTTTTCAACCCTCTACCTATATATTTAGTCAATCTTACTGTGTCTCTTTAGTATGTAGCATAACAGGGCTTGTTAACCCTTTATCTACTCCATTATGATCTACTGCAATTTTTTTCATGTATTTTTTTTTTCAGTTACTACAATGAAAATTAAAGGATATACATTAAAAAAATACTCACCCCTGAGAAATTTAATTCATTAGAGGTAATTAATTAAAGTGGTACGTTAAAGTCCCGTCAGTACACTATACCTAAAATATTCTCGTACAGAAAATCCACATGGTTTAAATTTTATATAAAGTTTAATATAGTATTTTAATAAAGTTTAAACTCTAAAAAATGCTAAATAACAAGAAGACATTCGCAAGTTAACAATAAAAAATATTGAATTGACATATTTTATTTTACTCATGAAAAATGAGTAAAAATTGAAATTTGATGACATTTAAAAAAACTATTATTTTTTTTTTTTTTTTTTTTTTTTTTTTAGATTTTGATCTTGTTAGCAGTCCTTTATTTATGCGACGCCTATATTCCAGGGGCAACATGTTCTCCCACATCTCCACATATGCAGTATATGAATTTCCATATGCCATTTCTAGCATAGCAAAAAAGAGCCGGTGTCACAATTTTCTCGATTTCTTATAAAAAATAATAATGAAACAGAAAAAAAGTACTAGGGAAATCATTACTACACTAGAATTTAGTAATGACATTATAAGGCAGATAAAAACGATGGATAATTACACTTTCTCCAACACCCAGTGTACTGACGGTACTTATAAGTACCAGCGAGTAATTCAACTGTTAAATCAAATACATACACCGTTCACCTAAAATAACTAGTCAGAGCGTATTCTAAGATCATAATGAACACGTAAAAAAAATCCAACACTTATCTTATATCCCTTACTGTGTTTGCAGCAATAAAAAAACGAGCGTGACAATCTATACAAAATGTCGGCACAAAACACATCGACTTTGCATGGAATAAATGTGTAATATTCACTGTGGGATGAAAGTTTAAAGTGAGTGTTACTTATAAGTACCGTCAGTAGATAAAGGGTTAAAATTTAAACTAAGATTTTTAAA
Source organism: Maratus speciosus (assembly GCA_963932465.1). Taxonomy (NCBI): domain Eukaryota; kingdom Metazoa; phylum Arthropoda; class Arachnida; order Araneae; family Salticidae; genus Maratus; species Maratus speciosus. The sequence continues at coordinate 258,560,791 of OZ010786.1, forward strand.
AATGTAAAAAAAAATACTAATTTGAGTTTGCAAAGTCATCGAAAGTTTATTAACGGGGAGCATCAATGTTAGCCCCTATTTGGTCTTTTAGAACTATGGTTACTTTTTTTGGAATGATCAAAATAAGCCTGTGTACCAGTGCTTAATTTGCGCCACAGCTCACCGGAGCTCTGCTCCCGCTCTTCTTTGTTTTCAGTCAGTGTTTAAATATTGGTCGAAATTCACCGGAGCATATAAATACCGCCCTCCGAAGGTCAGCGGAATAGCGCTTTCAAAAAACCGCAGCCTAAATAATATTTTTTTTTCTACCATTTCCAATCCTTTTTGTCATCTCCGACCAAAGTGCTTACATAAGTGTCGTAACTTGTCGCACACATTGAAGCATACTCTTTTCTAGCTCTCGCAAGGCGTAGATTCAGTTTTTTTTATGTCTCAGTGGTTTCCGAACATCGATGAGGAATGCCAGAATTAAGCGTAACCGTATCTACCATTTTTACTGGTCGTATTATGTTTACTCGCTATTTTTTGTTCGTGTTTGTAAAGCATTCTTACTGATCAACTTTTTAATTCCACGCGGTGCTTTATTTGCGCTGAAGCTCACAGGAGCGCAGCTCCAATACTCCTTTGTTTTTAGTGAATATTTAAACTTTAGTCGCAACACTGCGCACCAAAGTCCACCGGAACAGCGCTGTGTGCTGCGTTTTTCTGGTTATATAAAGAAATGCTTTGTGAATAGGATTTTCTGAAAAATCCTCACACCCGATTTTAATGTTTTTTCTCTGTTCATTTATTACATTTTATTATGTATAATTCAATATACTCGTAGATATAATAATAATAATAAATTCTTTTGCTGTAGACGAAATTGGTTTAAATTTTGCAAATATTGTATGAAATATAAATATGTGGGTGGAGGGGACGGACAGGTGGGATACACAGCGGTTGTTATTACTGCAGAAAATTAGAGCCCGGTACTTTTATTGGTAGAATTTCAGCAATGCTTTGTACAAGTTTGAAAGATAGTCTGCAACAGGAATGAATATAGTTGTTTTCGAAGATTTTGCAAATTAATGGTTTTTTCGTTTGTTTCGTTGTGGAAATTGTAGGAGTTCATGAGGAGGCTTATAGGGTTTAAATATAGAGCTTTTATTCAGCAACGGGCAAAGATTGGCAGGCAAGGTCTTATAAATTTCGTCCTCACTCCGTGATAGCAATAAAACTATCTTAATTAAATATAAACTCAAAAGTCAACTCACGTAAACTTCGTTACTCCGGAGTGTGTTTGAGCTGCGATAGCGGAGTTCATTTCAAATCCACATCTAAATTTCATCTCGCTCAAAAGTTGTTCTTGTTCCCAGGCTAAGCTCCAGCCACACAGGCCATTTCTCCGACACCAAAACTACTCACACCAACTAAAACTTCTCTCCAACGTTTAACTGATTCAACTGACTCACTAACTAACTGCACGTTTAACATATTTTCGCTCCCCTATTTATACTCTAGCAGACTGAGCAAATAAATTTGCGTACGGTTACCGCAAACTCGTGGAACAGTGAACTCCTAATTAAAAATGCACCGCGGACAAATATAGTGCCTCCAGACTAGAGTTAGGACTTACACCACGTTCACCTTCAAACCACTAGAGAGCCTCTGTAACAAAGTTACTGGTTCCTCGCACGTTATTGTTTTTCAGAATGTTTATCAAGATATTTTTTTTACATTATATTATCAGGAGTTCTGGATTATGGATTTCAATTTCAAATAATTCATAATAACATGTGATTCGAGGTTTAACTAATCCTGGAATTTCAGACGTCAACTCGAAAGGTGGGAACCGCCTCTCGGTCTAACAGGATCAACCGATGGACACGTAAACCCATCGTAGATTTGACCTAGAACAATGTAAAAAAGTAAATTTTTTTTAATCCAAACCAAAGCGATATAAAAAAGTATACAATGTCAATACTGGTTTCTGGAGTATATTGACACAGCTGAGCCATCTGGTGGACAGGGTGAATAATACAAATACGCGGGTTTTCAGTATGAGGCCATGTATGACAGAATATCTACTATCTGCGCATCTCTTGCGCATATTTTCTGAATCTTTACTCACTTATGGAAGATGAATCTTGTTTACCAGATTTATTGCAAAATATTTTTATTACAGTTCGTTTTGATAAAATTATGTACATTTAAAAACAAAATAGTCGCAATATCATTTTAATTTCGGGAGAAAAGCAGTAATGCTACGAAAGCATTAGTGCCTTTTGCCCTTAAACTAAAATGACATTGCGATTTTTTTTAAATACACATATTTTTTTCAAAAAAAGCTGTAACAAAAATATTTTGCAATAAATCTGGCAAACAAGATTCATCTTCAGTGAATAAGTAACAATCTGAAATTAGTAATTGAATTTTTAACAGGGATTCTCTAAATGGCTTTGTCTGTTTCAAAAAAAAAAATCTAATCTGGCGATTTCAGGTAAATTATTGAAGTTATTGCCTAGAATCACAAAATATTTAAACAAATAAATGAACAACACTTGCTCGTTTAATAGTACAACATTTAATGCATGCATTTTAAATTAAAGTGATTTCAAAAATAAAATGAAATGAACGGCGCCAGTGTTATATATACATATATATATACATTAGGGTGGGCCGAAAAAAACTTTTTTTTTATTTTCGATGATGGGTAGTGCGGAAAAGTGGCCACTAGTGGCACCAAGTTCACACAAAAAATTTGAGATTTTTAGGGCAGTTCCTATATTTGCCGCTTTTGGCTTGAAGTTTTGCTAAAAGGCTGATTTTTTAACATTTTTAGCAAAAATTTTAAAAATGTTAAATTAAAGTTATTTTAATCGTATTTACTTGAAAAGGCATATTTAATATTCCAAATGTATAAATAAGCTCTGATAATGTATTATTTAATTGCTATGTGTATTTTAAATTAGACGATTTTTATAGCCTTTTCGCGTTTAAGTGAGCAAAAGTTGCATGTATTGTTTGAATCTTTCAACGGTTTCTCTCTTTTGTCTTGTTTATGTCCCTTATTTTTTTTCGATGCTTTAAGGGTCATATATTTGGGTGACGGACAGCAGAATCCCTCAGAAACAGATCTGGAAGGAGAGAAGGGGGTGAGGCGAGAACTTAAGCGAACGCAGTGACTCATCGCAATGTTGGGGGAGTGAAGGAGCAAATACAAGATGGGAGAAAGTGCGATAAGGGATGCTTATTATTTTCAGTGCTCAGTTTCCCTGAGACATGGCGGGCGCTGTGTGAGACAGGAATATGCGTTTAGGAGTGTTTGGCTTTGAAGGGCCTAGTTCAAATTCAGATTCAGTCGAACTGCTTGCTTGAAAGCTCCCACTACTTGAATCTTCCAACAATATAACTGTCTTCCGTCTGGATCTAACTCCACTCGTTGAAGGCTTTGTCGCAGAACCACTATTCCTAGCTGAAATTGTATCCCTTTTCATTTTCCGCAATATTTTCTTTGCAAGAGTATTTGCTTGTTTTTAAATCAATATTTCCGATAAACATTTTTCGAACAGTTCTTTGATCCTTCAAGAAGTTCACCTCCCGATGTGGAACTTTACGTCTGATATCGCAGTTACAATTGTTCAAGCCTCTACACTTACAAGCTGCGTCAAAGAGAGAGGTTTCCGCCTTTCGTACGAAATCTTCGCGGATCGCCTTGCCTTTAACGCCCGTATGATTACAAGATTTCTCCAATGATCTACACTCATTGTAATAGTTTGTAATCTTTCCGTTAATTGTTCGTTGGAAAACCACTGGTATGGAAGATTTTATCCAGATTTCGGAAACTTTTTCACCTACCATTTTAATAATATCATCCAGTGGTTGAAGATAAATATCTCGATTTTCTTCTATATCGCTTCGCAACCAATAGTAGTGGCGCATGATGTCCATAGTTGGCAATTGCAAGTCTTTCAATTTGCATGATGCCCCAAAATGGCTACTTTTCACGCTATCACATGTCTTAACATAATCATGAACTTTCGCACTAGCCATTTCTAAACTCGTCGTAATAAAAAGGCACACAACACAGTAAAGGCACATTAAACGATCCAAAAAGCAATGTACTGCACGAGGAAAAGGTTTTACTTTTACACTGAACAAATGTCACAGGGAAACCGAGCACTGAAAAATAATAAGCATCCCTTATCGCACTTTCTCCCCTCTTGTATTTCCTCCTTCACTCCCCCAACATCGCGATGAGTCAATGCGTTCGCTTAAGTTCTCGCCTCACCCCCTTCTCTCCTTCCAGATCTGTTTCTGAGGGATTCTGCTGTCCGTCACCCAAATATATGACCCTTCAGGGGCGTAGCTACCGTGGAGCAGTTGGAGCAAACTGCTCCAGGCGCACGAATCCTAAGGGCGCAAAATTAGAAAAAGCGAAATAAAGATTTCTTAAAATATTTGTATATTTTTTCATTATTAATCAGACATTATAGATGAATCTTGTTACAATCAGCGTATTTCTATGATATTTTACCTTGTGTTTAACCTCAACTATTTCGATTTAAAACATGTTTTCAGACGCAGTTGAAAAAAATGACTTCTATTCATCAAGTTTTAATTTTAATTGATACCATACTGCAGCCTCGAGTAACTTCTCCAACACCGTTTCAGCATGCCTTACTTTTTTCTGTAACTTTTCCGTAGACGACAGTTGAAGATTTTCAGATCTTAAAGTAATCAAAACTTATTTAACCGGGCTTATTCAACTTATTTAAACATCGGCCACTTTACTGACTACTACTATTTGCAAACAGTAATCTTTCTGGTACATTTCTATTAGAAATGTTTTAGACATTTATCATGATGATTACTGTACGGAAATAATGGTAGCCAAAGAATTCACCGCTGAGAAACCTATATGTACGATGTAACAGTAGTAATTTGCGAAAATGATTTTACGATTTGGGAAAAAATATAGCGTGAGAAGTTGAAGAAAATTATTGACCATTTTATAAACGAAAACCAATAAATGAAAATTTTGAAGGTTTTTTCTTTTTGTTTGTTTTGTGGAAACTAAACATGCATCAATACAGATTACAAAACAATAGCCGGATTGAAACATATTCTACATCAGCCCACGGCAACAAAATTTAGATGGGGGGGGGGGGGAACAACAACTTAAATTTTGTGTGTGTTGTTTTTGAGATTTTGAAAATATTGCAAATGTCAAATGCAGAATCGATAAGCTTCAAAAAGAGAAGAAAAGTTAAGTACCAAATTAAGTGTTCCTTAGGGCCTAATTATAGCCTATGCAAAATTACACCACTTTTTCTAACAGTAATTTTCCACATTAAACTTATTTAATCGCAGAATTTTAGGATTAAATAAGACAAAACATATTTTTCGAACATAGTAATGTGAGTTTACTTAGGCCATAATCAGGCTGTGCCTACTCCCTCGACACACACGCGCATTACACCACCATCTGATAGCACATATTAGTAGTCGATAAATTTTAGATTAAAAAAAGGGGGAAAAAATGCTTGGAGTTACTCCATTCAATTTTCTGAATAGTTTACAGAAATATTGTTTGTTCAAAACAGTATAAGAATGAATAAAAACTTAGTTCCTAATTTTATACAGAGGCGAAATATTTCCACTAGTGATAAAGACGTCGTGTTTTAAAGAAAACGTGCACTTTCATTCATAAAGCTTAAACATTTTTCTAAAGACATAATTTTCAATAAATTTTCATTCCGCCAATGCCGAAATAAGGCCTATAAACAATAATAATAATAAATAAAAAAAAAATTAAGTCCCATTCTGGCAGGCTCAGACTGGCCCGCCGGGCAACCGACCTGCGGGTCGGTGCGCCCTAAACCAGGTAAAGCTGCTCCCTCCATCAGCTGAAACTAATAGTTTTAAAATTTGCTATAAGCATTAGATATAAAAAACCTTAAATCATTTAATTTTTTTTTAAAATCACTTTTTTGAAGCATTTTTTATTAATGATTTTTATTTATCTTTGCAAGGCAGAAGAACTGATTTTATTTTTTTTTTTGATAGTTTCTTTGCTTCAGAGGACCATTTAAATCTTTTAAACACTAACGTTATATTCCGGAATTTTTTCTGTGATCAGTTTGGACATGGTCTGCCCCAAGAATTTTCAGTCCGTCTTGTACCAAAGAGCGTGGCCTCTCTTTATATATATATACGTATTTTATTTTATTTAGTTATTTGTAAAATCATGTATTAAGTATTTGTTTGAAATGTGTATAGGCTTCGTGTATTCGTACAATGCTGTGATTGCAATTTCCTCTATAATAAATTTTATTATATTGATTTTTGCGCTTTGTACAAAAATATTTATAAAGAATATTTTCAGCAAAGAAAATGTAATTCAAACATTCTTTTTTGTAAAAAATTACCTTTTAATATGAAAACGGGCCTTTTTAGGTACATTCGTAATTATATAAATACGTAGCACCTATAGTCATCGTTCAGTTCGTCTGTCTGTCCGTCCGTCTGTCCACATATACTAGAGCAAAAACTACCACCCGAATGGTCTGAAATTTTGAATATATAATTGTTGCAAAATTGTGTCGAGTCATTTCAAATTTTATGAAAATCGGATGTATACTTTAATGACAGGGACAGTCAAATGTTTTCCGTTACATGACGGTCAGTGGGAAAAAAAGTATTTCAAATGCATTTTAATGATGTTACAGCCTTTCGAACAGAATGAAATGGATATGCACTTATTGAAGTGCACTAAAATATACAGGCTGTCCAGCGAATAAGACCCTGATTTCAAAATTAAATATATCAAAAACAAAGATCAATAGAATTATGCGGTAAACGGTTTGTTTATCAGCTAAGCTGTAAAAATGTTGTACAGAAGTTTAAAAAATTAGTTGAAAAAACCGCTAACAGATGGCGCTGTAATCGCAATGCCTATAAATTGTGTTTTGAAGTCGAGAGCCCTAGCGTCTCATTCCTAGATGGCTTCCTATGGAAGAATGAAAATTGGGTTTGTTTTGGTTTGTGTTTATGACGGCCAATTATCAACACGTGGGATATAGGCCCTGGGGGGGGGGGGGGGTTGCCCTTCGTGGGTGTCTTTCTAAGGGAACCTAACACGTATTTACGCATGGGAATCCACGGTTTCGAAGAAAACCACGAAAACTCCGAAACGGTTAGCCCGACGGGCGCGATTGGGTTCGAACCCAGCACCTCCCGTCTACCAGCTTCGAGAGCAGAACCTCTCAGCCACTGGTGGGGCATGAAAATTGGGAAAGACCGCTTTTTCGTTGGGGTGATGTGCAGAATTGGAAGCATCTGGTCACAGAATTATTGCATCAACTTCAATTTTAAAGAATTTCAATTAATAGAATTTTCAATAAAAAGTTTAGCAATCATTATATAAGAACTTAAAAAATATTTTATTTGGATAATGTGCAGAAGCGGAGCCATGTGTTGACAGAATTGAGATTTGTTTCAAATTTTGTTATAAGCTACTTCGGTTCGGATACCAATATCTCTGTGGTATGTCTTTTCTCTCCTAATTGGTAGATCATGGAATCGAATCCAAGTAGAGGAGGATTAGAAAAAAAATAGAAATCTTTACTTTTTAATATGTATTTAAACTGTGAAAAATGTTTGAATAAAAAAACCCAAAGTCTCTGGTTTTAAAATTTAATTAAGCTAAAAGAAACCCCTTTTTAAAAATCATTGAGCATTTATAATAATGATTCATAAATCATTTTTTTTTTAATTTTAGAGAATAGTATGAAAGAAAAAATACAAAGTTTCTATTTTTTAAAACTTAATTAAGTTAAAAAAAATTTTTAATTCTCAAAACTCGTTTTCATTTTTTGTATCATTGAGCACAGAAATATGGTGCAGCTTCTAGCGATAGGATCCGAAGTGTTCGAAAGGAATGCAGCATCCAAAATATTTTTGCTTTGACGTTGATGATATGACTTATCATCAATTCCTTTTAAAAAAGAAATAATTTAATGCATAATTTCTGTCTCTAAAACTTTGTTTACAAAGAAAAGAAATATATGTGTTGTGCTAAAACCAAAGTATTATGCCGTAATTTAAAAATAAATTAAAAGTGAAAAATTACTTTTTTTATTTATAATAATTCAGGTATAAACAATAATACCAAAATATTATGCCTGATATAAAAAATAAATAAAAAGTACAAAATTATTTTTCTAAATATATGCATTTTGATTTAAATAATTATATGGCATTAAAGATTGAATTTAATAAAATATTTAAAAAATTCTTATAATGATTTCTAAACTTTTTATTGAACATTCTATTAATTGAAATTTTCTAAAATTAAAGCTGATGCAATAATTCTGTGACCAGATGTCTCCACTTCTGCACATCACCACAATTAAAAAATAGACTTTCCCAAAATTTGTTTTTACGTAGGGAGCCATCTAGGAATGAGACGCCAGCCCTCCGGACTTCGAAGCAGTTTACAAGTATTGCGATTACAGCGCCATCTATTAACGGTTTTTGCAACTAAATTTTGAAACTTCTGTATAACATTTTTACAGCTTAGCTAAAAAAACAAACCGTTTACCGCATAATTCTATTGATCTTTGTTTTTGAGATATTTAATTTTGAAATCAGGGTCTTATTTGCTGGACACCCTGTACATTCAGTACAATATGCGGTGCAAAAAATATTTATAAAACTAGTTATAGTACAAAAGCACCTCATTTGCCAAGTTTTACGAGCAATTTCTAACTTGTTCAATATTGTCTATAAATGTGATAATCAGAACGGCAGCGGTCAGCAATTTTGTATATAAATTAGAGCAGGACTGTTTTTTTAACCGATTTTTGGAGCGCGTATTTCACACAAAATCTTGTTAAAGATATATGACAAGACGTTTTTCTCCCTTCGTTGACTACCTTTTCTGCTTTCGTCGGGAAATTCCATTGAAAATGCCAACTTTGACAGTGTTTTCTGTAATATTTATTGTGTTTACAAAAAATACGGAAAACGTCTTTCGATTACAAAGTTTCTGAATAACAACATCTGCTAGTTTCACGCGTTCTCGAGCAAAAATTAATTAAAACGTATGTCATAAAGTTGTTCCTTTGGATTTAAGAACAGCCTTAAGAAATAAAATCCTACAAATTTCAAGTTCATTTAAGAATATTATTACGGGCCTGGGCAACACCGGGTGGGTCAGCTAGTCTATACTAATAAAAGAAAGTTTCGCTCTGTGAGTGGTGGCTAACGAAATCTATTGCACGTTGAAGTCTGAAAACTTGGGTGAGGGTAGTCCAAGACAGGTCCTGAAGCGCCTGGAGCTCAGATTTTTAATTGTTTATGACCGGTCCCCCAGAGCACCTTTCAGTTTTTATACCCTGAATTGCTCATAACTTGCCCCGATCTTCTTCGTTTTGGGGGCCCTTTTCCCATTTAGTTTATTTTCCGTTTCTACATTCCAGTCAAGACCCAGGGCCCCTTGAAATTTTTGTGCGCCATGCATTTTTCACCCCCTAATATTGTCAACCTCTCAATACATAACTTTAAAATTGAGAGTTGGACTCCTCTCCCCGGACCAGCACCCTCCCACTTTTATTGGGCACCTAGTGCCCTTTTTAAAGAATTTTCCCCACTTTTTTTCGCGCTTCTTTAAAATTTTATTCGAATGATTAATACATACCCCATGCTTAATTTCGACTTATTGAGATCTAAAGCGCCAAGTACTAGAACCTTTTAACATGTTTTTATCTTAAGGCCCTGCTGTCAACTATCATTTGGCCCCTTTTGGACCTCCAATTATATCTCCCTTAAAATTGTCTGATTCACTAACTTTTTTTTGTAACAACATCTTAGGAAATCCAGCTACTATACGAACGACAAAAATTTTTTTTTTACACTTCAGCTACCACAAAATTTAATATTAATCGCCTTCTTGGGGCCCTTAGTGCAGCTTCTTTAAAAATGATCCGATTATCTTGCAATTTTCTTTGACGTTGTTCTAGCGTCCTTTGACTACTATGTAAAAAACTAAAAAAATTTCCTTTCGCCCCGCAACATTCCAGTTGTGACCCTGGACCACTGGGGCTTGGTACAGAGACACTTGAAGTTTTTGTGTTCCTAAAGTTCCTAAATTGTTAATAAATTGCCTCCTTTTAATCCGATCTTCGATTTTGGAGCTCTTTTTTCATTTAGGTTTTCTTCTGCTTCTACATTTCAGTTAAGACACTGGCCCCCTAGGGTAACTTTTTGTGCGCCATGCTTTTTTACCCCCTAATTGTGTCACACTCTCATTGCATAACTTCAAAATTGAGTCTTGGACTTCTCTCCCCGAGACAACACCTTCATATTTTTATTGGGACCCAAGGGCTCTTTAAGCAGTTCTTTGAAAAAAATTTCTAGTGATTAGTACTTGATTAGTACTTATACCCTATACTTAATTTTGACTAACTGAAAATCTAAAGCAATAAGTACTAGGACATTTTAACATGTTTTCACCTTCGGTCTTGCTCTCATTTATCAGCTGGTCCTTTTTGGTCCCCCTATTATAGCTTCCTTAAAAATGGTCCGATTCACTAAGATTTTTTTTCCTAACAAATTCTTGCGTCCCCAAGCTACTACATGAATAACAAAAAAATTACCCGCACTTCAGCTACCACCAATTTTGAATATTAATTGCCTTCTAAGGGTCCTTGATGCAGTTTCTTTAAAAATTATCCGATTGTCTTGTAATTTTCTTTAGCATAGTTCGAGGGTTCTCCGGCTACTTATAAACGACTTATAAACGACTAAAAAATTTTCTTATACTCCAGCTACCACCTTTTTCAAATATTAATCTTCTTTTTCGGCATCAACTTACGTTTACTCACTGCAGCCGTGAGTTAAATATCGCGTTAATGTTAAAGGTAATTTGTTAAATTTACTGGGGGTGGGGGCCACAAACACCTTCCACTGCTTGGAGGCGCATTCTTTCCTCGGGTTCTTAGGAGCTCGATTTCAACAGGAATTGGTTCATTCAACCTAGATTACGATTCAGCAACTTTCGGTATTATAAAGTTTGTGTTAGACTTCTGTTACCACCCTTTTTGAACATTAACGGCGCATTCTTTTCTCGTTTGTTATGGGCCCTATTTCGACGGAAATTGGTCCATTCAACTTAGCTTACAACTGTTTTAAATATTATAGATTCACCGCCAGGATTCGCATTCTTATCTCGGGTTCTATGAGTACGATTACTACGGGGTTTGACTCATTCAACTTGGTTTTTGATTGTCTCCGGCGCGTACAGAACACTCCTGGTATAAAGAAAGGGCATGTTTACAAACAAACACTTTCGTCAATCAATCTACCACTACGTTTTTTGCATAGCGATCATTGCAGGAATCAACTTGGCGACGTAGGGCAACCATATCATAGATCTGTTAAATCAGTCTGTTAAAGACCAATCAAATTCCTGGAGTTCATGTGTATTGTAGGAGCCATAATGAATGAACAGGTTTTTCTTGCTGACCAACAGTTATTCGACCAACAGTGACGTCAGCTGCCCTTTCCTTATACACTGCCTTTCGTAGCGGGGACCCAGGCCACAGGTTAGTTCAGAAAGTGGCTTGTCGGGAACACACTAGACACTACTGAAGGCAGTGGGCCACCCCTAAGACCGGGTTCATTTGAACTACTTTCGGAATATATAAAATCATACAAACTTGAGTTTTGTTTACGTTATTATAACGGGCCCGGGCAACATCGGGCGGGTCAGCTAGTTACACAAACACACACACACACACACACACATATATATATATGTAACTTCAAATCAAAATTACGCAGAACTTTTTTGAGTGACAAGAAGGCGCACAAACTTTACTTGCTCCAGGGCGCTGAATATGTTGCTACGCCACTGTGACCCTTAAAGCATCGAAAAAAAATAAGGGACATAAACAAGACAAAAGAGAGAAACCATTGAAAGAGTCAAACAATACATGCAACTTTTGCTCACTTAAACGCGAAAACGCTATAAAAATAGTCTAATTTAAAATACACATAGCAATTAAATTATACATTATCAGAGCTTATTTATACATTTGGAACATTAAATATGCCTTTTCAAGTAAATACGATTAAAATAAGTTTAATTTAACATTTTAAAAATTTTTGCTAAAAAAGTTCAAAAATCAGCATTTTAGCAAAACTTCAAGCCAAAAGCGGCAAATATAGGAATTGTCCTAAAAATCTCAAATTTTTTGTGTGAACTTGGTGCCACTAGTGGCCACTTTTCCGCACTACCCATCATCGAAAATCAAAAAAAAGTTTTTTTCGCCCACCCTAATATACATCAACCCTATATATATAAAATCCTAATGAAACGAATTTATGAAACGGATATATGAATCGACTGATTAAATAACTGATTATGTTTCAAGCGATTTCTCCTAAAATAGGGAATACTTTGCATGCGATGAAATTAACACCAAAAATCAGCATTGATCCGCAGATCTCAAAACTGGTATTAGAATTTTTAAATTCGAATTAGTTTTCGAAATATTAGTTTTTTTTTAATTTTATATACATTTTTCTAATGATGGCAACTCAAATTTTAATCAGACAGATATTTTTTTTATATATATTTCAGAAAAGGTTGACATGGTAACCCGGCTATTGTTGTTTATTTGATAATAAATGTTTATTTCATTTCCCGCTGGTTCCATTGCACACACACTTTGTGTGGAACTCCCAAGGTGTATTTCTCTTGTGTTTATATATTTCCTTGTGCTATCTTGTCTCCGACTTATAAGCGGGCTCTCATGTCAAGCACACAAGTTGTATGTTTGTTATTCAATAAATAAATAAATACTTTTATTTCTTTTTATAAATTATATAAATTATTTTGTTCTATAATTATTAATTATTTTTTATATTTCCTTTAGAAAATAATAGAAAATAATTAAAAAATGCGGTACTACTTAGTTATTCCGTCGACCAATTTCGCAAAATTATATAAATCGCCAAAACACTCGCCAAATTATACAAATTCACTTAATTTTTATTTTAAATAACGAAAGAACAAATAAATTAGTATAACATTAATAAATATACAAAAAAAGGTGAAATAAAAATCACTTGATGACGTAAACACGTGTAACTTGCTTAAAGTCATGTGAATGTGACATTTACGATCAGCCATTATTGGCATTTAATCTTATAGTTTGGCGATAGATTTTTGGTCGACGGGATAACTAAGTAATACCAAAAATGCATATGTAACTGGTATTTGAAAACGAGGTTTTCGCCAAATTTTCGTAAAACTGGGGAACGAAAAACTTATCACCTGTGCCTGGCTAACATTAAACTACCAAAATGGCACCTAGGGTATAAAAAGCGAAGTGGTCCGCCTGGAACTATTGATGATATTCACATGACTTAGGCTATTGTTATAGAGATTGTTTTAAAATACCGGGAGACAAAGACTCTGTATACTTAATTTATTTTATTTTAGCTTCTTTTCAAATGTTTAACTGATCCTCTTTAATCAAAAACGAAAACAACCATTGGATGTCTTTACAGTAACTGATTCGCCCTTAAATTTTTGCAATCAAAGGGAATGGAAACCCGTTTACAGGGAGATCTGCACAGCTTTTTTCAGTATAATTCAATCTTATCTAATATTTTTAAAACCCATCAGAGTACCGTGTTTTTAGATTCTGCGGTTTCTGAACGGGGGGTTGGCGAGCGTAGCTTGCAGGGGGCAGAGCCCCCTAGTATATATATATAAACGTAAAGTATAGTAATCACCAACAAAAAACAAAATTATATTCATGTAAAAGGCGACAAAAAGCTGCAGTAAAACATATAAATTCAATATAAACCAGTAAAAGATTATATTTAGCCTGAACTAGCGCATCCCCCCTCACAGAACAAGAAGAATATGACTGTTTGTAAAAAAATAAAATTTCAACAAAAACTAGGAAAAAAACAGGCTGCGGCCTCCTCGGCATTGGGTTATTAAAAAAAAAAAAAAAAAAAAAAAAAAAAAAAAAAAAAAAAAATTACGCCAAACCTGCTGTGCGTATATGACATCTGGCCAAATATACTCGAAAAAAAATACTAACTGACGAGTTGAAAAAAAGCTATTGGCGAGATTTGCATCCGGCTAGCGTAACAGTACCAAGAATTATTTGCAACCATGGCAAATTTTATGTAAATTTATTCGAAAAAAGAAAAAAAAATTTGATTTTTTTAATCAAAATGGAAAACTTGCGGTCCCATATTGGCACGATTTGTTTCTGACGCCAATGTCATATACGGAACGGGCACTTAACTGGCGCCAAAGTATCGTTATTTTGCTTGATAATGTAAGCCGGATGTCGTTGTTTATGCTGTTCATGCGTTCCCCTAATTGGCGTCGTTAAAAAATCGTGCCAATATGGGACGTATATGACATCTGTGCCAAACTTTCATATGAACGGCGAAGGGATCAGACCGTATTTCTTTATGGCAGTTGATGACTTGAACTAGTATAATATAGATGAAATGATGGCGATAGAATAACATTTGGCGACTTATCACCTGTGCCTGGCTAACATTAAAGTACCAAAATGGCACCTAGAGTATAAAAAGCGAAGTGGTCCGCCTGGAACTATTGATGATAGTCACATGACTTAGGCTATTGTTATAGAGATTGTTTTAAAATACCGGGAGACAAAGACTCTGTATATTTAATTTATTTTATTTTAGCTTCTTTTCAAATGTTTAACTGATCCTCTTTAATCAAAAACGAAAACAACCATTGGATGTCTTAACAGCAACTGATTCGCCTTTAAATTTTTGCAATCAAAGGGAATGGAAACCCGTTTACAGGGAGATCTGCACAGCTTTTTTCAGTATAATTCAATCTTATCTAATATTTTCAAAACCCATCAGATTAGCGTGTTTTTAGATTCTGCGGTGTCTGAACGGGGGTTGGCGAGCGTAGCTTGCAGGGGGCAGAGCCCCCTAGTATATATATATAAACGTAAAGTATAGTAATCACCAACAAAAAACAAAATTATATTCATGTAAAATGCGCCAAAAAGCTGCAGTAAAACATATAAATTCAATATAAACCAGTAAAAGATTATATTTAGCCTGAACTAGCGCATCCTCCCTCACAGAACAAGAAGAATATGACTGTTTGTGAAAAAATAAAATTTCAACAAAAACTAGGGAAAAAACAGGCTGCGGCCTCCTCGGCAGTGGGTTATATTTCAAAAGCAGCCGAGCATTCAAAAAACGGTGAGGGAACATGTGATAACAGCCATCGAATGTTTAACATTTGATTTTGCTACTCACTGTTCTAGCCGAAACCCACTGCCACTAATACATATTTTATATACATTTTTTTTTTAAATGCTCGGCTACTTTTGAAAGTGTAACCCACTGCCGAGGAGGCCGCAGCCTGTTTTTTTTCCTAGTTTTTGTTGAAATTTTAATTTTTTACAAACAGTTATATTCTTCTTGTTCTGTGAGGGGGGGATGCGCTAGTTCAGGCTAATTATAATCTTTTACTGGTTTACATATATATATAAGGGAGAGTGGTAATGAATGGGCCATGGGGATGAATGGGCCATTAACAAAATATGACAAAGTATTTGCATAAAATTATTTTAGATGCCACCAATAGATGAAGCTATTTGTTCTACCAAACTCATCAAATTTTCCATTGTTTGTGATAAGCCATTTTCCCACTAGAGTAGGATGGTCAAGAATCTGATTGAAAAGTAATTTTTTTCCCTTTTCAGTAAAATAAATAAGCTAAAAAGTATCTATTATTTCATTGCAGATATGTGTATTAGCAAGCCTTTGCATATCTGTAAACTAATTTTAGGATGTATTTAGATGTTATTTGAATTTAATGTATTAAAAAAAACTGAATATATTCCAGAAGTATCGGTGGGGCTGAATGGGCTACTATATTATGGTCATGAATGGGCCACCTTTACCCTGATCATGAAAATATGGTATTGTTTCTTTTTTTCTGATTTTCTCTTTAATATGAAACATAACTGGCTGTAATGGATTTAGATTAAATTACTGTCTAGTTAGAATAGGTTTATAGTGATGTCTAAAAAAAAAATTAGCACATTTTCACCCTAAGAAATATCAGTTATTTATTAGAAACATAAGTTAAATTGTATAAATGATTAAGGTGAACTGTCCAGTTGTTGACTACACCTACCAGTATTTTTCCATTTGATATAAAACTAGAATAATTGTTTATATTCTGAATCTGATGGGCAGAATAAATAATACCAGAAATTTACACTAATTATTCAATAGGCTGTTACAGCCATGTCGTTTAATATTAATTTTGAAAAATATAAATTTCGTTAAATCATAATTTGTATTTATCTATTATTTATATGTATATTTTATGTACTTTCTTATCATCTCATTATTTTGTCCTTTTTCTGCCACAATTATGTGATTTAATAATATTACTTTTGATGTTCACAAATTTTGCTTACTATTATTTCAGTATGCTTTGATCGTATCATGTCAAGTACCATTCATTTTGTCATATTTGGTGAATAAAAGATTAATTCCACATTTTTTCATTGAATTCATTTAGTGGCCCGTTCATTACCTTCAATTGCCCATTCAGCCCCATGGGTGGGGGTGAATGGGCCAAATTTCTATATTTTTATTTTCTATTATCATTCATTAAAGACATTTTCTAATCCAATTTTTATGACTTTTTTATATAACCAAATAAGTAAAGTAACTGAAGAGCTAATTCTGAGCCAAAAAAAAATTATTAGAAAAAAGTACAAAAATTACAAACTAAAAATTGGCCCATTTATTACCACTCTCCCCTATATATATATAGTAGGGTGGTCACAAGAAATCAATTTTCGAATTTTTTCGGGGGGACCCCCCAAAAAGTTGCCAATTGACTAGAAAATGAGATTGGCTAAGTTTCAGCTCATTTAGATAATATTAACCCGTGCCTCATTGAGGTTTAAGTTTGAAAAAAACGTGATTTTTCGCAAAAAAATGCTGTTTTTCTTTATTGAAATGAATACAATTGAACCTAGAAACATAATGCAGGTCTCATTTTATAAAAAGAAGTTTTACTTTGAAGAACCACTCACCATTTTTTTTCTAAAAATGTATAGATTTAAAAATATGCGCATTTTCAGGACCAGACTTCACCTGAATCCTAAAAATTGACTTTTTATGAAAAAGCGAAAAAAAATTTGTAACATTCCATTTCATCAGCTTTCCACCTTTTGTTTTTCTTTTTTTCGTTTTGTGAAGTCCAATAAAGTGTTTGATTAAAAAAAATCCAAAGGAAAGGAAAAAAATCGAATTTTAAACTGAAAGAATTTTTAAAAAAAGGGAGGGCAAAGGAAGTATAGAAATGAGAGCAAATAATGCTCAATTGCATTTTATTATTAAAGTTGTGTTACAAGAAAGGAGGCATAATAAAGAAAATACATTATTTTACCTTACAACTGTCACGTTAACCCTTTCCGGCACAGAAAAATTCTGTTCGTAAAAGGATGAATTGATTGTCTACCCCGGAATTTACAAACGACTTTTTTAGAAATTAAAAACACATTACTTTAACCTTTCATTGTAAAAGCAAAATTTTATTAAAATATTCTTCGTGCCGTTTGTAAGTTTGGAATTAAAATTAGGCGGTCTCGGCGTGGGACAGTGCGCCGGAAAGGATTTAAGTGGTAATGGTTTAGATAAGGTGGCTTATGTTGATTTTTTTTTACCAAAGTATTATCTAAAAATGAAAATGCAACTTGATCCGAGTTGAGATACCAAAGGCGGTTTGTCAGTTTAGCAAGTGCTTTGTCTGTAACCTATTTATCAAATTTTCTGTAGTGAGCAAGTGATTTTATTATTTGCAGGTCTTGAATTGGGGGCTAAAGTGGCAGTGGAAGTATTGAAGCTCGCTTTTACATAAATATTGATTAAAAATAAGAAAAGATCTCAGATATCTTCTTTTTCTAAATTTGTTATTGAAAGATAATCCCTGGAACAATATATTTTAAGAGAATGAATGGCTATGCCGCCATCCATCTGACATGATTAAAAGCACCAGATGCTCTGAAAAAAAGTCTTTTGCCGTAAGGAGTTCTATAAAACTGAAACAATGTTGGATAAACTCTTTATAATCATCCCTGAGCTGTTAAGTTTTAAAAGTTCCTGTAAAAAAATTTGAAATTTCTTCTGAATTAACTATTTATACCTAGTATTTCATCTTCAATGGCATTTGTATACTTACTCTGGTTTAATTTAGGCCACCCAATCAGAATTGTTTTTTTTTTTATATCTGGCTGAGGGGCAGTGATTATGCCCATTTTACCATCAAGAAGAGCTTTTAGGGAAAATTCTAAATTATGGTGGCGGCATGGTAAATACAGAAGACTTTTCCTTTAACAATTGCTATAGAAAAATGCAGGTTCCTCTGAGGCGACCTGTGTTTACTGCAGTTGTATCAAAAAATATTGCCTGGATTTTACCAACTTCCTCCCACTCTTCAACTGCTGAAAATACAGCTTTCGCCTGAATTATTCCGATACTATTTTCAAGTTGAGGAACTCGTACTAACTGTTCTCCATCGCCTCAACTAATTAAAACTTTTATCCACTCTACATTTTCTTTATTCAATAAATGGTGAAGCAATTTTTCACCCGAGTGAACAACAGTTCTCTCTAAACGGGAATTTTTAAATCTGTTTTTGATGAGCTCAGTTTTTTGTTTACGAAACAGTTATTTGGAGAGTCGATGTCTGTGGTTAGCTAGTGGATGTATTCTAAGTCTGATGAGACATGTGGCCAATTTAAAAAATCTTACATTTCTGCCATAATATCAAGAGGGAGAAGGGGTTTTACGGAATGTTTCGTCAATTCTAAAAATAGATAACCATAACAGATAACAAAAACAGCCTTGTAATAAAAAGAGAAATTCAGAGGTTCAACTGCAATACAAATCGAGAAGCTCTTTCTTACTAGACACAGAACTAGATAACTAATAATCAATTATAATTCGTGAAATATTTTTAAAGTTACAAACATTGCTCACTTATTTTTGCCTATTAATAAAAATAATTCAAAAAAATTATTAAAAAGTAATAAAATTTTTAATTTGTCATTTTTTACCTATGTTTCAAAAATGCAGAGTTTGAGGGTATGGTTCACTAGCTGTCCTGAAAAATACTAAATGTTCATTAAATATAAGTTTTCATGAGAGTAAAAGTTCAAGGCAACAGCGGTTTCTATGAAATAAAACAAGAATCAGGTTTCTAAGACAAATATTTTTCACATAAAGAAAGAAAAACGACAATTTTTTGCCAAAAATTGCAAATTTTTAAGAATTCAGCCTCGATGAGGCACTTGTTAATGTTATTTATTTGAGCTGAAACTTTGCCAATCTCATTTTCTAACTAATTGGCAACTTTTAGGAGGGTCCCCCCCGAAGAAAACGTAAAAAAAAATTTCCCCATGTTGCTTGTGACCACCCTAATATATAGTATATACACTATATGGCCAAAGGTGACCGGTCACTTGCGATTTTAGACGTTTTCTTAAATATTTAGAAAAATACATGAGGAATCATCTTGAAACTCCTGGTGTGTAAACAAACTAGTACAGGTCATATATTTCCGTGAAGATTTTTTTTCCCGAAACCCTATAGGGGACCGTCAACAAATTGAAAAAGAACGAATATCTTTTTCATAACCCTGTAAAAACTAACGTAGCAAAAGCGTTCAACACAGTAGATTATGATTAAGTGTCTTATTGCAATAAACTGTGTTCATTTTTATGAGAATAGCATGTATATTAGTAGAGAAATTAAAGTTTTATATAAAAAGAGTCTCAAATTTTTCCAAGTTTTTTGCTTATAATTTGTAGAGTTCTTGATATAAAAAAAAGTTCTTTTCAGAAAATATGACAAAGAACATTGTACACAATATCCTGCAATCAGAATTAAAAAATAATAAAAATGGATGAAAAATGAGCTGGTTTACTAAAAAATGTTTCACTGCTCATGCACGAATGCAATCAAAATATAATGTGCATAATGTATTAGCTAAGTGTATAGAGCAACTTTTGTAAAACTTTCAAAAACATAGCTTAAAAATTCTGAAAACAATCGTTGATAGAATAAGTTCGAAATCCGTTGTTCTCAAAATTAAGCAAAAATATGAGGTGCTGTATTCAAATACAGTAGTACGAGCAATATTGTACTGTACGTGCAATATTGTATATTGGCACTAATTAAGGGATATATGGGTAAAACCCCTCATCTTTTTGCTTCATTTTGGGAACAACGGATTTCGAGCTTATTCTATCAAAGAATATTTTCAGAATTTTCAAGCTATGTTTTTGAGACTTTCACAAACGTTGCTCTATACACTTAGCTAATACATTATGCACATTATATTTTGATTGCATTCGCGCATGCACAGTGAAACATTTTTTAGTAAACCTTCTCATTTTTCATTCAATTTTTATTATTTTTTAATTCTGATTGCAAGGTATTGTGTACAATGTTGTTTGTCATATTTTCTGAAAAAAACATTTTTTTATATTAAGAACTCTACAAATTATAAGCAAAAAACTTTGCAAAATTTGGCACTCTTTATAAAAACTTTAATTTCTCTACGAATATACATGCTATTCCCATAAAAATCAACACAGATTATTGCAATAAGACACTCAATCATAATCTACTGTGTTGAACGCTTTTGCTACGATAGTTTTTACAGGGTTATCCAAAAGATATTCGTTCTTTTTCAATTTGTTGTCGGCCCCCTATGGGGTTTCGGGAAAAACTCTTCACGGAAATATATGACCTGTACTATTTTTCTTACACACCTGAGTTTCAAGATAATTCCTCATGCATTTTTCTAGATATTTAAGAAAACGTCTAAAATCGCAAGTGACCGGTCACCTTTGGCCATATAGTCTATATACACTCATGTCCAAAATTAAGGTCACAAACGTAAAATCTGTGAAAACTGACGAACTATTCACTGTGTTGCCACGAAATTTGGCACATAGGGACATTACAATAGGAGAAAGAATATAGCAACTTAACAATATGGAAAAGATATTAATTAAGAATTAAGATACAGGGTACATGAAAAAGTGTTAAATCATGAATCAGAGATAAAGTATTTATTTCGGGAAAAGTCTGTCTAATATGGAGTATGACCACCGCGCAATGCTATACAAACCTCACAACGAGCTCTCATACTGTTTATGTGGGTGTCAGTAAGTCTTTGTGGCAACAAAGCCCATTCTTCCAAAAGCGCAGCTTTTAATTTCTGCCGGGTCCTGGGAGATGGTTACGTAGGCTCTTTCTAGACCATCCCAAACATGTTCAATAGGATTGAGGTCCAGAGACCTCGAGGGCCATTTCATACGGCAAATATCCTCTTCGTCAAGGAAATTCTCAACAATGTGAACTCTGTGTGGCTTCGCATTATCGTCCATAAACATGAAGTCTGGGTCTACAGAAACAACCTCACCAGAACAACCTCAAATAGGCTTCAAGGACCTCATCCCTATAGAGATGTGCGTTGGCAGTACCCGCATCGAAGTCGTTCAGCGGTGTACGATTGCCTAACATTATGCCGGCTCACACAAGGATTCCTTTACCATCAAATCTGTCGATTTCTTTTACGTAGTAGGGATGACAGCGAACTCCACGTTCTCTCCGGATGAAGATTTGGCGAGAATCACTCTGCTCATCAACTCGACTCATCACTGGAAAAAACATGGCCCAATTCTTGTTGTGTCCAAGACTGATGTTTTCGGCTCCGCAACAACCGGGTCCTTCTGATGGATGCAGTGAAAGGGACACACACGACTGGACACCGGGGGTTAGGGATGAGGTCCTTGAAGTCTATGTGAGGTTGTTCCTGGTGCTGTAAGTCCGGACTTCATGTTTATGGACGATAATGCGAAGTCACACAGAGCTCACATTGTTGATGATTTTCTTGAAGAAGAGGATATTCGCCACATGAATTGGCCCTCGATGTCTCCGGACCTCAATCTTATTGAACATGTTTGGGATGTTCTAGGAAGAACCATTTCACAGCGTAACACCCATCCCAGGACCCGCCAGGAATTAAAAGCCGCGCTTTTTGAAGAATGGGCTTTGTTGCCACAAAGACTTATTGACACTCTCTTAAACAGTATGAGAGCTCGTTGTGAGGCTTGTATAGCAGTGCACTGTGGTCACACTCTATATTAGACAGATTTTTCCCAAGATAAATGCTTTATCTCTGATTAACACTTTTTCACACATGTACCCCGTATCTTAATTCACAATTAAAATCTTTTATATACTGTTATGTTGCTGTACTCTTTCTCCCATTGTAATATACCTCTGTGCCAAATTTCGTGTCAAAACAGTGAATAGTTCATCAGTTTTCACAGATTTTATGTTTGTGACCTTAATTTTGGACATGAGTGTATATATGTACATATCTATATATATAAAAGCCGTTCTCTGTGTGTATGTCCTTTATACAAATCTTTAATTTTTGACCGTTTTGCACGAAACTTGCTGTACAGAGGCTTAGAACGTGGAATAGATCCCTGTCACCTTTAAAAAATCATCAGACCAATATTTATCCCTTTTTTATCATCTTTCATAATTTAACATTATAGAAATATCTCATTTTAAATTTTCAAATTCAATAGCTTCTTTCCTGTTGCCACACGTCTAAAAAACTGCTCAATAATTTTTAAAAAATGATAACTCGAGTACTTTGTTTTATTAGCCAATAAAAATTCAGACTCGACTGCTATATTTGTACATTTTTGAAATCGACGTCATTCTAATCAGAAAATGCACATTTTTATATATTTATGTAAAAACTTTAACTAAGCATGTTTTAAAATGACCTTAGAAGTACTTTAGTTGAATGTTAAAAAATCTATTTTAATGAAGTCGTTTCAATATCAAGAATCAAATAAGGAAAATGATAATAGTAAAAAAAAAAAAATCGTTTGCTAGTTATGACGTCAATGTCATCAATATAATTTCAAACTGGCTCTAAAAACTGGATACTACAATTTATTCCCTATTTCTTTGTAATCTTTAATTATATCATTTAGATAAATGTTTTAATACCTGAAATGCAATGGTAACATTCTACGATTTATATGGAATACGGTTATATAAAATACGATTTTTGTACGATTTATAATAAATAGAAATTATAGCTACTATTTTTTAGGGTAAGCTTTTTTTCTTTTTTAAACAAAATTTCATGACTGACAGACTTTTTTGTTAGACGTTGAAATAATGGGATGCATGATGTTTGGAGATCAAATTGCAGTAAAAGCGTAATTTATGGTACGGTTAGGTTGTTGCCACCAACAATATGGTGCTAGGCGTTACTCATAGATATGTCTTTTCTTCATAATGTTGCATTAATAGCAAACGGATATATCTTTCTGAATTGCGTTACAGGTATATTTAAAAATATATCCGTGATTGAAAATTAATTTAAAATGGATAAACAATCCGTAAATTGAGATAAGCTTTTCAAAAAAAAAAATTACTGAAAGTACTTTTTATATTCTATTAGATTTTGGAATAATCAAATGTGCGATGTTTAAAGGTCAAATTGCAGTAAAAGTTAAATTTATGGTTGGGTTAGGTTATTGCCACCAACAATATGATGCTAGAGTTACTCATAGTTCATCAATGTCTTTACTTTATAATATTGCATTAAGAGCAAACAGGTATATCTTTCGTAATTGGGCTGCATGTAGGGATGAGATTTCAACGTTTTTGCACACCGGTATATTCTTAAAGAAAATGTTGTTCTGTTAAATCAAGAGAGTGTCCCAATTAAATGAAATATCATTTACTCTAACAAAATACTGGTGTGAAAAAATGCGGAAATCTTATCCCTGGCTGCATGCAAATCAAAAATATCCATGATTGAAAATTACTTTAAAATCCATTCACATGAAAAAATTGAGATACAATTTTCAAATAAATTTCATTTGACAGAAGCTTTTTCTATTCGACAGTGTGAAAAACGAAATTGTATGATGATCATAAGTTTAAAAAATTTTAGTAAAATCAAAATTTATGGGTTAGGTCATTGCCATCATCAGTATAATGTCACAATGGGCATTGTGTTTGCAGTTTATATATATATATATATATATATATATATATATATATATATTCTGAAGATGACTCAATGAAAGAGTCGAAACATGTAAATTTTTAATATTTTTAATGTTTTTTATTATTTAAATGACGCTTTTTAAGCAAATAATTGTACTTTAATATATGTTATGACATTTGTTTGGAATATACATTATTATGGTATAGTTAATAGTAGACGCAATTAAAACTATTTTACTTATATTTCTTATCGGTCTTTTAACGATTCGTGGACGGTAATGCACCAATCTCAGTTATTGTCACTGCCGTATTATTTCATTTTAATGTATTTTACCCGGGTGGACCATTATTATTGACACGAGCGAAGCCGGGTAGATCTGCTAGTATATACTATATATATATGTGTGTGTGTGTGTGTGTACATATATGTCTATATGTGTGTATATATATGTATATATATAACACTGGCGGCCGGCTAACCGAAAAGTACCTTGCAAATTAACGTGTTAATTCAGTTGCATTAAATTCTATATTATAGACAAAAACATGTCCGTGTATAACGCTGACGTCATATTGAAGGTGACAACACCTAACCAATAAATTTCGCTGTTACTGCAATTTTTTTACTTTCTTCCTTCTAAAGAAGAAAGTATTGTAATCGAAATTTTTTTTCGGCGGATTTACACGTTGTAGGGGTCTGAGAACACGAAAACGATGTTTTTGCAAAATGCAGGGCTCCGGAGTTGGTGGAAAAAATGGACGACTCCGACTCCGGGAATTTTGACAGATTCGACTCCAACTCCGACTCTTTCGCTCAGAAATGAGCCTTTCTCCCATTCCGACTCCGCAGCTCTGAAAAAATGTCTGTCTGTTCAGAGCCTGACTAATACAGGGGTATGCGGAACAGTTGCCCCGGGCCCCCCTTTTTAGCAGGTTTCCATGAGAATAATCACGATTTTCATTAAAAAGTACCAAATGGTTAAAATTGGCCACTTGAATTTGGGAACATTTGGCCACTGTAATAACAATTTTTGTGCCATTTTAATTATTGTATCATCGGAAATTGTACGACGTTATACATAGAATTGAAACAAATTCCATATTTACTATGTTTTTGACTATGGACGTCAGGTCATAATTGAAAATGGGGATACTCCCGCGAAGGCGGAGCTGTCATAGCAATTTTTCTGAACATTTTTAGATTTTTCTTAGTTCTGTTGTACATCGACTGCTCGTGCAGCAACAGGCATTTCGCATCCAACTAACCTGGCGATTTGCAAGCTGTTTACTTACAACAAAATAATGTAAAGTATTGATTTTATTAAATATCATTGTCGAGATTAACTTTTTTCACCCCGCTTAATAAAATGAAGCAGAAATTTAAGATGAAAATAAAAGTTTCTGTAGTATTGAATTAATGACTTTGAAGTATTAACATGTATAACAACTTTTTGAAACATTAACATGTATGAGATAGAAGAAAGTCTTGGGATTGTCCTACCCAACTAGTTTAACTTATAAACATCACACAATTTGAATTTTTTCACCGTCGAATATGAAGAAAAAAAATTCAAATACAATTTGCTTGAAAACTGTATCTTAATTTACTAGATTTTTTTAATGATTTTTCAACTATGTCTCAAGCATGATTTTTGTAGAAGTCTGTCTGTGTCACTTGCAGTCCGATTACGAAAGATTAACTCATTTACACTTTAAACAATATAAATAGTTCAGCATTTGTTTCTGGCTAATATTACATAATAAAATTCAAACTTCATCAATAATTAAGTAAAATAGTAAAATAATGTAAATAAAACACAAATTTAACGAACATGTAATCGAACTACTCGCTTAAATGAAATTATCAGAATCAAAAAGGCTGCAGTAAGTAGCGATCTTAATAAATTTCATAACTTTGTTTGAATACATTATTGATATTTTCATATAAAAACGCTTTTTAGCCTTGTTTGTGGACGGTATATAAGTATGTGTGTGTGTGTGTGTGTGTATTAAATCTAAATAATCTATTCGAGTTTTCAATTAAAAGAAAAGTTTTTCAAAAAAAAATGTTTACTTTGTAATCCGAGAACCATGGGCTGGATCTCCTTGCATTTAATAAATGAATAACTATTTAGCACATTAAACGTTTTATTTGTTTTAATTCTTTAAAGATCTCTCAGGCAAAAATAAATAAATAAAAGTCATAATATTTGGTTAATCTCTATTTGACAATTTTAAAAGTAAGACTTAAAGTTAATCATTGAATTGATCGGTTATTCAAAGCTCTCTCGGATGTTCGAGCAGTATGTTCTGCACGTGAGAAAACTAGTCTTATATCAGATTAATTAGTCTCACACTAATGGATTTTTAGTCTTCTTTAAAATCCAGCTTAGAAAAATTTATTAGCCATTATTTTTATTTTATTTTTAAACCTCGCAGCTGTGATAACTGCAAAGTGCATGGAGATAAAAGGAAGTCCGAAACAATATTTTCCGAAGGATTTAAGATTTTTTTTGTTTCTTAATAAATCTTAATGAATTCTTTCGTAAGAACGAAATAAGTTATAATATCAGTAAAATTATACTTTTGAATTTAATGTGAAACGACACTATTTTTTGGTATCGCCGTGAAGTAATCTAAATGTAGTTTCTGTGAGATAAATAATAAAGAAATAATTAAGGTACAGTAAGGTTATCTACATTAAAAACGTCGTTTTGGTGAAATTTTTCGAAATTCATTTTACTGTTTTATTTGAAAGAGCAATCTTTTGAGAATCTAAATCTGTTTTAATTTTATTCCTACGATTAATAGAACAGGAGTTATGGCCAATTTAATAAACAGGAAGTGAATTAATTACCGGAAGTGGGCGTAGGAAGTCTAGGAGAAATGTACCGCTTTTGAATGTTTTACAAAAGATTTGGCATGGCTGGAGCAGCAGAAATATTCTGATACTGGTGCAAAATATTTAAAATAGAGCTTCAAAGCAAAGGCAATCGAAACTGCGACAAGCAAAACATTGTTTTAAACCCTTGGGAAAGTTACTTAATTTGAAAATTAAAATTCAGGTAATTTATTCTTGTTTCTGTTTTGCTATTGCTTTATTTTTATTAAGCACTTGTTACCATATTTAGAAATAGCACATATATTTCTCCTTAATCTTAAAATTGAAGCATTCTCGATTATCCAAAAATTTCGATTTTTCGAAAGATGTTCGGTCCCAATTATTGCGGATAATCGAGGTGCTACTGTATTGCGAAATCACATGTATAATTCAACTCACCCAGATAACAAGGAGTTCGTGGTGGTCAAATCCGCCCAATTCAAATAAAGACAATATTTTAATTCACATAAACTGTTCCAAAATACAGTAGAGCGCCGATTATCCGGAACGAGACCGACTTGGTTAATGAAAAATTCGGATAATTGGACAACTTTGAAAAACAGCTATGGCAATGTTTTTAGGTAACTTCTGTTCACACTTTTTCCTGGCTTAAGACTGACAATTGTAGTAGTGCACATTGTATACCATATTATAAATGGTGTCTTTTCTTTTATTAAGTTATCTTTTAAACTTTTATTAAGTTACTATTAAGTTTATTATTAAGTTATCTTTTTAACTTTTTAAAATTTATTTTCTATAAAATTTTTACAAAGTTATACATAGAAGTCCACATAAAAACTGTTATATGCATCTATACATACATCGTACGAACAAATGGGAGAGGAGACAGGGAAGCAATTTCTTGACCCCTTCAGAAAATCTGAAGATAAAGAGGGATTTTCGAAGAAAAATTTATATATATACGAGTATATGCATGGGCATCAGAAGTGAAACTTCTTAGGTTTGAGAAACGGTTGATTTTATGCATTGCTCTCTTTGCATTTGTTGGCGATTTTATTATTTCAGGATTATAGAATGATTATTTAACAGACTAGGGAGCTCTGCCCCCTACGAGCTACGCTCGTCAACCCCCGTTCAGACACCGCAGACTCTAACAGCACGCTAATTCGATCGGCTTTAAAAAGATTTCGGAAGATTGAATTATAATTTAAAAAATTATAATTTTC
The DNA here is from genome assembly GCA_963932465.1 of Maratus speciosus. Classification (NCBI taxonomy): domain Eukaryota; kingdom Metazoa; phylum Arthropoda; class Arachnida; order Araneae; family Salticidae; genus Maratus; species Maratus speciosus. The sequence goes on from OZ010786.1 coordinate 258,589,015, forward strand.
ACCAAACTTTTCTTTCTCTTTTTAATATTCACGTAAAAATACTTTTGTTAGAAATGAAATATTATGATCATCTTAAAATATCAAATAAATGTCTCGCGCAATTTTTAAATTTAAACTGTTTTGCAATATTATTTTTTGTTCATTTTATGTAATAAGTGTAATGGGACTCCTATTAATGTGACTCCTATTAAATTCTCCTATTTAAGACTTCTAACGCATGTTAATGAATTTATTATTTTACAATATTCTTTCTCTTTTAAAATTCACGTGCAATTATAGTTTTTGTGACGTAATTTTCAATGAGTTCCTGCTTTTTATATTTTCTGTTTATAATAGTCACGTGTAAAATAAATTTTTAATTTGAAACAAACATTATTGTCTGCGCTGTTTATACAGTTGGCAACAGTTTAGATTAATACAATTTTCTAAAATATGTAAAAAATATCTCTCGAAATTCTGAAAATTTGAATCTAAAATAGAAATAAAACCTCAAAAAATGAGTTAAATTAAAAAACTAAATGCAGTCTGCACACCAAGAAATTCTGACGCATAAAATGATCTAAAAATGATTAAATTCCTATGAACAGTTTTTGCTCGTATAAAACTTTTTTAATGGAACGATTTTGTCCAACTTTGGCATTAAATATCTCTAAAATAATTCTTCGATTTGAAAGCTGTCTGCATCATCGTGTTTATCAAACATTTCTCTATAATACTACCGATTTTCATATTTTAGTGTGCAACAGTTTTTTTAATATTAACGAAGAAGGATCATGATTAAGCATTCAAATGGATGCCGATCTACCGTGACTATCTACGCAGTTTTTCATTAGTCCATTTCCAAACCATTACTTCTTTTTATATATAGAAGGACTAGGGGACTCTGCCCCCTATGAGCTACGCTCGTCAACCCCCGTTCAGACACCACAGACTCTAAAAATACCCTAATCTGATCGGCTTTAAAAATATTTCGGAAGATTGAATTATCTCTCTATTCTAAAAAAAAGTAACTACCGCTGTCACCGCCACCGCCGCCGCCGGTTTTGAATTTTTTGTGACCGGAGGTCTTTCTTCGTTAATATTAAGAAAATTAATGCATACAAAAATATGAAAATCGGTAGTATTATACAGAAATGTCAGATAAATACGCTGGTGCAGACAGTTTTCAAATCGAAGAATTATTTTAAGAGATATTTAATGCCAAAGTTGGACAAAATCGTTCCATTAAAAAAGTTTTATAGGAGCAAAAACTGTACATAGGAATTTAATCATTTTTAGATCATTTTATACGTTTGAAGTTCCCGGTGTGCAGACTGTTTTCTTTTTTTTAATTTGGCTAATTTTTTGAGATTTTATTTCTATTTTAAATTCAAATTTTCAGGATTTCTAGAGATATTTTTTACAGATTTTAGAAAGTGATATTAATTTAAACTGTTGCCAACTGTATAAACAGCGGAAACAATAATGTTTGCTTCAAAAAAAATATATTTATACGTGTAATAAATTAAAAATTTATTTACACGTGACTATTATAAACAGAAAAAAACATTTGGAATTAGAATTAAATAATTATGTACAAAAAGCAGGAACTTATTAAAAATTACGTCATAAAAACTATAATTACACGTGAATTTTAAGAGAGAAAGGAATTTGTAAAATAATAAATTTATTAACATGCGTTAGAAGTCTTAAATAGGAGAAATTACGTCATATTTACGTTACATTACAGTTTTTACATAAAATGAACACCAAATAATATTGCAAAACGGTTTAAATTTAGAAATTGCGCTAGACATTTATTTGATATTTTGAGAGGACACTTTTCAACTATTTTTGTTAGGAAAGCGCAAATAATATTTCATTTCTAACACAAGTATTTTCACGTGAATATTAAAAAGAGAAAGAATAGTTTGGTCAAAATTACGTCAGATTAAAAACGATTAATTTAAAATGTCTTATTTAAAAGAACTTTCTTTTCGCTTTGTTAAAAATACCGGGAGACAAAGATTCTGTTTACTTAATTCCTTTTATATTAGCTTATTTTGAAATGTTTATTTTATTTTACTTAATCAAAGACGAAAACAGCGATTGACATATGTATTTTTGGTACTACTTAGTTATCCCGTCGACCAAAAATCTATCATTCGCCGAAACTATAAGATTATATGTCAATAATGGTTGATCGTAAATGTCACATTAACTTAACTTTAAGCAAGTTACACGTGTCTACGTCATCAAGTTATTTTTATTTCGACGTTTTATTTGTATTTTTATTAATGTTGCACTAATTTATTTGTTCTTTCGTTATTTAAAATAAAAATGATGTCAATTTGTATAATTTGGCGAGTGCTTTGGCGATTTATATAATTTGGCGAAATTGGTTGACGGGTTAATCAAGTAGTACCGCAGCGGATATGGCCTTAAAATTCCCCAGTCAAAGAGAAATGAATAGAAATCCGTTTATAGGGAGATCGCCATTGTTTTTTAAATTATAATTCAATCTTCCGAAATCTTTTTAAAGCCGATCAAATTAGCGTATTTTTAGAGTCTGCGGTGTCTGAACGGAGGTTGACGAGCGTAGCTCGTAGGGGGCAGAGCCCCCTAATAATTTAAAAAACAGTAGCGATCTCCCTATAAACGGATTCATTTCTCTTTGATTGGGGGAATTTTAAGGCCAAATCCGCTGCGGTACTACTTGATTATCCCGTCGACCAATTTCGCCAAATTATATAAATCGCCAAACCACTCGCCAAATTATACAAATTGACATCATTTTTATTTTAAATAACGAAAGAACAAATAAATTAGTGCAACATTAATAAAAATACAAATAAAACGTCGAAATAAAAATAACTTGATGACGTAGACACGTGTAACTTACTTAAAGTCAAGTTAATGTGACATTTACGATCAACCATTATTGGCATTTAATCTTATAGTTTGGCGAATGATAGATTTTTGGTCGACGGGATAACTAAGTAGTACCAAATATACAATCGCTGTTTTCGTCTTTGATTAAGTAAAATAAGTTAAACATTTCAAAATAAGCTAATATAAAAGGAATTAAGTAAACAGAGTCTTTGTCTCCCGGTATTTTTTAACAAAGCGAAAAGAAAGTTCTTTTAAATAAGACATTTTAAATTAATCGTTTTTAATCTGACGTAATTTTGACCAAACTATTCTTTCTCTTTTTAATATTCAAGTGAAAATGCTTTTGTTAGAAATTAAATATTATTTGCGCTTTCCTAACAAAAATAGTTAAAAAGTATCCTCTCAAAATATCAAATAAATGTCTAGTGCAATTTCTAATTTTAAATTGTTTTGCAATATTATTTTGTGTTCATTTTATGTAATAACTGTAATGTGACGTAAATATGACGTAATTTCTCCTATTTAAGTCTTCTAACGCATGTGAATGAATTTATTATTTTACAATTTCCTTTCTCTCTTAAAATCCACGTGTAAATATAGTTTTTATGACGTAATTTTTAATAAGTTCCTGCTTTTCGACATAATTATTTAATTCTAATTCCAAATGTTTTTTTTTGTTTATAATAGTCACGTGTAAATAAATTTTTAATTTATTTACACGTATAAATATTTTTTTTAATTTGAAACAAACGATATTGTTTGCGCTGTTTATACAGTTGGCAACAGTTTAAATTAATATCACTTTCTAAAATATGAAAAAAATATCTCTAGAAATGCTGACAATTTGAATTTAAAATAGAAATAAAACCTCAAAAAAAAAGTCAAATTAAAAAAAGAAATACAGTCTGCACACCGGGAACTTTAAACGTATAAAATGATCTAAAAATGATTAAATTCCCATGAATAGTTTTTGCTCCTATAAAACTTTTTTAGTGGAACGATTTTGTCCAACTTTAGCATTAAATATCTCTTAAAATATTTCTTCAATTTGAAAACTGTCTGCATCAGCGTGTTTATCAAACATTTCTGTATAATACTACCGATTTTCATATTTTTGTATGCATTATTTTTCTTAATATTAACGAAGAAAGACCTCCGGTCACAAAAAATTCAAAACCGGCGGCGGTGACAGCGGTAGTTACTTTTTTTTTAGAATAGAGAGATAGAAGGATAAGTTTCCGGACATCCAGTCGAATTTATCCTACCGCACCTAAAGAAGTTTCGCTTCAAAAATTTTGGAGAAGGAGGGATGTCCTTCGTGAAAGGCGTATGGTCCTTGATTAATCCGGTTAATTGGCTTCCGGATAATCGGCGTTCTACTGTACTACTATTTTCTCTCTTCAATGCTCTAAGAAGAAAGAGTTCTGTACATAAACAAGAAAAAAAATCATGCGTCAAGCATAAATTAAGAAACACTGTCCAACACTTTCAAAATACTGTAACAGATTTTATCGTTTAATAAGGTGAAAGGTTATGTCTAAGTAAACAACTTGGAAAACGTAAAACATATTTTAAATCCCAATTTCAGCAATTACTATCTGCGGTCAGAAAAGTTTCCAAATTCTGTTGTTCAGCCCTGTATTTGATCTGTAGATTTGTATGTATACTACATAGTATGATAAAATTTAGTTCAGTTAAGATAAGGATAGATAACACAGTTGAAATTTTTCCTTCAGCAATTTCCGTTAATAAGCGGAAATGTACTTGAATTCTTTTGTGCAGCCTTGTATATGATCTATAGAATTTATACGCTCCAAGTAATGTGCAAAGATTAGTTACATTTTAAAAAGCATACCACAGTTGAAAACGCACTTGCAGCAAATATTGCTCATAGGAAATACTGTAACCGAATAGTTTTGCGTGTCCCTGTAAATGAAAGATAAATACTGTTATGAGGGAGAAACACCCCAAATATTTAAATTTTTATAATCCGTAAAAGCATCAGGGCACATTACGTTCGCAAGAACCCAATTTCTGAGTTCGGATCCCGTGGTGAATCAAAGCTGCAAACTTAGACAGTCAAGAGTCATAATTAAATCAACAAATCCTTTACGCACAACTAGATGTTTGTTTAATTTATGTTGCTTACATGTTGCCAGTCATAAGGCCGGGTAGAATTTGAAAGCAGGGCGATGTCACTGTTACATTATACAATTTTGTAAGAGTCTTCTGCCACAAAACAGCCGTGCATCGCAATTTTATTGTCTTGGCATACATAAGATAAAAACATGCCAATATTTTCACCAACAATATAAAAATAAGACACAATTTGGCAAAAAATGAAAAAAAAACCTGTAAAATAAATCTGATAACATATTTATTATTATATCATCAAGCAATATAATAATTTTCAATAAGTCAATAACTCATTTAGATTGAAAGTATGAAAGACGATTCTGTAATCAACTAACAAATTAAATAATTCTTTTTGATTTATGAAATGGTTTTCTTAAAAGGAAATTACAAGTTCTCTATGATTAATGCATAACGTAATTCTGAATTACACAAAGAAATGGTACCAGTTGGCTTATACGGAGTGAGATAACGTTAACAGATTCCTTGAAATGAGTTATTTATGGAGCTACAAAATTATTATTATAGCCTAAAGTAAGCAAAAGAATAATATATCACAGGAAAACCAAATACATTTATCTGCAAAATCTGTAACGGTTGCTAAATACTTTACAATCATTTATCTGTCTTTTATTAAGATTTAAAAAGAAAATAGAAAAAGGAAGAATGTTTAATGATAGAACATGGATTCTTTTTCAGAAGAAAATGAGTGTCTGATTAAAATAGCTATGTAGTTTAATCATTAATAGTATTTCTTACGGAATTTAAACAACTATATGTGATTGACATCAACTGTGCACATCATATTCTGCAGTAATCATCTTGTAGTGCGCTTTACTAATGTATATCAATTTCGACATGTTTGGTGTAGAGTGACATCATTAAAACGCAGTGCAAAAGATTTTCCCCGTAGACCATATTGCAATGGAATTCTTTTTGAGTGCCTCTGTAAACGTACTATTATCGCTACACACTTTATTTTCAATACCGAACATGCCACAGTAATCCTTAATAACATATATGAATTACATGAAATGTCAAGTATATTTGCACGCGCTATAGAACGACCAGACAAACCAAATTCATAAACCCTTATCAACTACGTTGGAAAGTGATTAAAAGTAAAATATATATTGATTACATTTCACTCTAATAAACTGGCAGATAAAGAGCCTCGACGTCAGTTCTGCCGCAGTTTTAGTCCCCGGTATGCTATTTCTTTCTCCCAGCAAATAAAATGTCGTCTACAAGAAATAACGTTCTGTTGTATAAGCCAGCCGTAATTTAAAATATATTTATTCACTAAAGTACAAAACAAAGTTGCGAACATTCAGAACAAATTTTTGATTGGCACACTTACGGCAGTGCTCGCCCGTACATAAAAAACATCACAATCTTGGAACTTTCGCATCAGCTACACAATTAATCTTGCCAGGAGTTCTGACAGTCATGCACTAGAAAACACGCCAGATACGGTGAGTCCAAAAGAGCACCCGTGCAGATAGAACTTTGAAATCACCATTATGGAGAACATGGAAGGACTTGAAAAATTTTGCAGAGTCAGAGGAAGCGGCACCACGCCAGTCGAATGTCAGGGAACTAAAGTAAACTACATTCGGCCGAAGATGTTCAAACTGTGGGCTCAGGACTTCATATTTGGTGACCTTGTTAATATGGGCAGTCTGCAGATCGAATTGGTCTTGATGACCTGAGCATCAATGACCAAGGTGTGATCAATACCATAGGCCACAATGTCAGGCTTAAGCCTTCTCCCATTTGGCTCACGGAAGGTAGGTTCCTTGTGGACAGTGTAGCCTCGCTGCCCCAGGGAGCGAGTGGGGTAATTAGCTATTGCATTATGTCGATGAATTCTCAACCCGTGAGTTGAGAAGCACTGTTGAGAGATATGGTTAAGTGTTTCCGGAACCCATCAGCCACGGGAGCACAATTTATCAGCTGAGCGACCCCGGGCTGCACGAGATTTATTGAAGAGACAATTATAACAAAAATATACTGCAGAAATGTAGTCAGAGCCAGACATGAGAGAAGATCCATCCACGAGCCCAGCCGAAGTAGATAGGACGGAGCTGCAATGACGCAGTCTGACACCATTACAACGGCTATGCAGGTCTTTCCAGAAGAAAGTGTTGACCCTGGCTCTAGATGTTAAACGGCTGCCATCAGGGGCAGTCGTGAACCGAATGCTTCTTTCGCGATCCGCTGAGAGACGTGGCAGAACCATCACAGGAACCGTCTACCTCAGACACGGAAGTCCCATATCGCCATACTTCACTGGAGCGTGAAAGACACTTGATGGGACATCGTGAGGCAGATGAAGATGATCCCGGATGAACCTGCGCACCTTCGGGTCTAACTTCCTCAGGTGACCTGCGTAAATTTTTCTAAGAACCAAAGAGTGATAGTATTACGGAAGAAGCATATTTTTGAGAAAGAAGAACTTCTGCTGTAGCTTCAACGGAGCAACCTTGAGCAAGACAAGGTCACCACCCACTGGCAGTGATTTAAAAATCCGACTAGAAGGAGTCAGACACACGCTAAGATAAGAGAAATACTCAGTGAAATCCAGAGAACGAAGTGGAATAGTGTTGACGTAAAAGGGGGCATCATAGTCAAAAATAACTTTCTTATTCTTTTTGTTGCAAATCCACGAAAAAGTGAAGAGCTTATCACAATTAATGGAGAGTCCCGTGGCTGGTAAGAACTCGACCAAGATATTAAGTAACTCCTGCAAACAGCCGGCATCCCGAGCAATTAACAGAATGCATATGCTAAGTAAGATATGCCTATGGACTCTCGCAAGATCGCACTAAGTCGATCAGGGAGATCCCGCAAAACAAAATCAGGGACTATGAGAAAGAGTCTTTGACGAGGGAGGGTCGCCTTGGCGAACGCCTCGCCTCGGAGCAACGAGCGCAACGGACATACCATCGAAAGATAAATATGTCCCAGCATTAGAATAGATGAAACAAACATAATTAATAAATCTATGCGGGACACCCAACTGTTGCACGACACAGTAAATGGAGTCAAAACTGACTTTTTTTAAACTTCTAAACATCGCAAATTTTCAATTTTTATACCGTCGTATTGGGGAAAAAGTGCTTTTTAGTGCAATTTTTTGAAAACTGCATCGCCATTTATTTTTGATATATTAATTTTTTTGTAGTTTTTAGCGTCATTTGTTTAATTTTGGCAGCTCAAGTACTCCACTTCTGTAGAAAGTAAAAATAATTGGAAAATAGCAATTATATCTTTTTGTTGCCATTTTCCCATAAAAACTGAAAAAAATGTAATTAAAATACGTGCTATTTTGAAAAAATATAAATGAATGATCTCTGATAAAACAGGGAGCTATTATAAACTAAATTTGATTTTAAGTATCTATATTAATATTACAAGGCATATGAGTTTTTAGATAGCTGATTCTTTTGTCGAGTTTCATGAATGACGATATCTCTTTTTTTGGATTTGTGTATTATTCAGCGATAGTGACGTCCAGGGACCCGGAGCTGGAGCCCGGAGCTGGAGCCCGGAGCCGTAGCGCTCCGGAGCTGTGTTTTTCCTGGAGCTGGAGCCGGAGCTGGAGCTCTAAATTTTCCCCAGCTCCAGGGCTCCTTTAGTTTTTAATATTCTTTAAAAAAAAAAATTCAGTCTTTTAAATTTCTAGGCTTAAAATATTTTAATTACATCATTATTCAGTATTTTAATTATATCATTTTTTAGGTTTTTATTATTATTATTATTAGGGAAGGAAAACTTCTCAAAAAATGGCAACACTACTTTACTTCTACTTTCTACCTGAACTAAGTGACAACACTATTTGAAAACAAATATGGCCGCCTGTGTAGTCGCCTGTGTAGTCGCCATGTGTAGTCGTACAATTTTGGCTGTTTGAAAAGTGTAGAAGAAATTTAAGATTTTTTTGTTTAAAATTCTACCCAAACTTTCTATTTTAAAAGCAAAAGCTAAAAGGGAACAGATGTCATATAATATTGGCCCGATTTTTTTCTGTCGCCAATATCATATAGGCAACGGGTACTTAACTTGCGCCAAAGTGTCGTTATTTTGCATGATGTGGTAACCCGGATTATGTTGTTTATGCTGTTGATGTTTTCGCCAAATTGGCAACCGAAAAAAATCGCGCCAATATGGGGCGAATATGACATCTGTACCGCTAAAAAATGTCATATTTTCTGAACAAGCATTTCAAGTTTGATGAGAAGAAAAATGCATTTTGTCAGATCTTTAATGAAGATAGAAAGTATTTGTGAGCAAAAAATTAAACGTGTAAATTAAAATCTGCAACTTAAAAGCGCGAAGTCGGAGCCGAGTTGGAGCCGGAGCCGGAGCCGGAGCCACGGTATTTTCTTTAGGAGCGGAGCTGGAGCTGGAGCATCAAAAATTGTTCGGCTCTGGGTCACTGGGACGTCCTATGCGTACTTTACTGTAGATGTTGTTTAATAGTGGATCGCAAATGAGGAATTCTTCAGCGGAAGCGGGTGACATCATTTTTTATAAAATAAAAGCGTGTGTTTTAAGTCTTAAAACTGAAATATGTTTTGTACTAGCTATATATATACATTTTTTTTTCATCGGGCGACACTAAATTCTGAAAAAGCAGAATTCCTGTTTTCTAGTTTTTTAACCGACTGAAAAGAAAGGTTATGTGTTTCACGCTTATCTGGGTGTGTGGATTTCTTTATACCCTCGAAACATCCCAACGGTTGGATGGATTTTAATGAACGAGGTCTCTATCAGTTCGTCTTAATCGTCCGATGGTTATAAGCTAGGTTTTGTTTTTTATAAATTCAAAATGGCGGTAGAGACGAAAAAAAAATTTACGCACCCTATTGAGTGGCATATCATTGGATAGGTCTTTCGAAATGAAGACGATGTTTCATTGACTATTTTACATTCAGAAGCTCCGTTTAAATATTACACAACCTGGAAGTTGTGTAGGTAGGATGTCTAGCTTACTGCAACTCGAACCTTCATAGGCATTTATAGGCCTCATCAAAACAGTGTTTATAGACAGTAACCAACAATTAAACGTAACTTAAAAGTCATCAACACAAGTAAATAAAAAAATAGGTATGTAATATAAAAAAATAGTTTCACATTGATGAGAAATAATTAATTAATTCGCTTTTTACGCAGTCGGGTTTTTTGATTTTTTAAATTTAATTTTTATTTAGATTCTATTTTACTCTATATTCGAAACTGGCATCTAGCCTTATATCAGTTGAATTGGTCTTGGACTAATGGATTTTTATTCAGCCTTAAAATATTCGAAATGGCTTACAAATATTTATTGCTGTGATATCTGCAAAGTGCATGAAGATAAAACGGAGTCCAACAGGATAGTTTCCCAAAAGGATTGGACTTTTGTTTTTTTTCCTTCTAAAATATATCTTAATAAATTCTTTCTGTGTCACGAAAAAACTCAAGATATCTGTGACTGAAGAAAAAATTTATGTTTTTGAATCTAATTAGAAATGATAATTTTTGTTATAGTCATGAAGTAACCTAAATGTAGTCTCGGTGAATCCGATAATAAAGAAATAATTAAAGTATTTCCCATTATACAGGATGATCTAGCCTTGAACTCTAGCAAAACGTCAGAGAAGATACAGTGAAATAGTTTCGCGATAATCACATATATGGATCATTCTCCAAAAAGTGTACTATTTCAGTTACAAAGCCTTTTTCAGAATTTGACATGAACATTTCTGAATTAATTTATGCTTTCTATTGAAAGTGAAAGAAGACTAAATGTGTTGTATGCATACGTTTTTTATAATTACTTTATATTTTTTGTTTCTTAGTACACAGTATATGAGATCTCGCCTCCGTGTCATGTCTTACATCCAATGTTACTAAGGAAAATGTTTAATTATTTATTTAATTGAAAACAAAATAGATAAATAATTATTATTATAGCTACTACTATTTCAAGAACAAAGTAATTTAGCATAGTCAATTACTTTCTTTGTATTTTTTTTTTTTGTTTTCTGACTACGGAAAGAGTGTCACACAATAAATTCTCACCTCTATGAACCAAACATTAAGTTGCATTTTCATGTTTAAAAATGGCAAAATTATCATCAGATTTTGTTTCCCATGATGCTAAAGTTAGCCAGTATGTTTGCTGTTGTTAAATTATAAGTCAGAAATTTATTTTTACAGTCATTTATTAGATTTTGTTACAAAAAGCAACCATGCTTATTGGAGATTCTCACATCCGTGAACTGAAAAGTCAAGGTAACTAAATCAACACAAAGATATTTGCTTATATGGGGCATTCTCACAATCTTTTGACTTTTATCTCCCCACATAATAATTTTTATTTTAGTACATCTACTTGCGTTTTTCTTTATTTCATATGCTGGGAAGCATCCCATTGCATGATTGCATAACAATATTAACGAGATAAATAAGTTTTGGACGACGTTGGAGGTCCAAATACCAGAAAAACTCCTATACCGTCCCGTGTCCCTGATGCTGATTTTTAAGTTTGGAGCTGTCTGTATAAAATTGTTTTTCAATAAAAATAATTCGATGTAATTTTTTCCGAAAGTGGGACTATTGTTTTATATAAATATGTAGCAAAAGATTAACCTGCATACATTTTTAGGGTTGTTATTATTTTTTAAACTCTGTCCCTGGGTTTTAGATTCCTTACCGTCCCTCTTTTTAAAATTATACAGAAAATCACTTCAGATGCAGCCACAGAATTTTTTAGTTTTTTCTCATGCAGAAATATGCTAGAGCAAGAAAGTCTAAAATTCTTTGACAGGAAATTTACTGCAGAGTTTAAATCAGCATTTAAATATTAATTTCAAGCATCGTGTTTTTATTGGTTATCCTACCGTCCCCAATGTTTATTCCGGCACTTTTCAAGGTAAATTAATTTTTTTTTTATTTAATCAAATGTAAAAAAATGTTTCTAAAAATCAATGAACATTGTGGCTACCACTTAGTCTTAACATGATTTGCCTAAAATAGGTGGTAATTTTGCTTACCGTTCCATCCTTACCGTCCCTTTTTTCCTATACCGTTCCCCTTTTTTACCTTACCGTCCCTTCTTTAACACCCATTTAAGACAGTGTTATGCCATAATTTTGTACTAAAAATACTACATTGTTTCAAATGAAAATCAGATTTCAAATTAATTGCTTAATAGGCGCAAAGTCCAACCTAGTGAAAAAGATTCCATGTCGGGACTCGAACCCGGGCCATCAGTACAGCGCACTGACGTTCTACCGACTAAACCACATGGAGCGACACCCAGCCTGGAACTTCTCACTATTATAGGTTGGCAAGACTACAAACGCAGCACAAGATGGAATATATTTCCGTGAGCCATCGACATGGAGCAAACACAGAACACAATTATATCCAGCATCGATTGAATTGTATACAATATTTCAAATGAAAATCAGATTGAAATACTGTATACAAGGCGAATGTTTCTCTCTGGAAGGGTTTCCATGAATTAATGTGGTTTCAATCGATGCTGGATATAGTTGTGTTCTGTGTTTGCTCCATGTCGATGGCTCACGGAAATATATTCCATCTTGTGCTGCGTTTGTAGCCTTGCCAACCTATAATAGTGAGAAGTTCCAGGCTGGGTATCGCTCCATGTGGTTTAGTCGGTAGAACGTCAGTGCGCTATGTTGATGGCCCGGGTTCGAGTCCCGGCATGGAATCTTTCTCACTAGGTTGACCTTTGCGCCTATTAAGCAATTAATTTGAAATCTGATTTTCATTTGATATAATGTATACAAGGCGAATGTTTCTCTCTGGAAGGGTTTCCATGAATTAATACTACATTGTTGTTATTTCTTATTTGAATGTCCTGTGGGTACTATGCAAATTCGTTATAAATAAAACTTTAGAAGAAAATAAAAAGTTTTAGTGGTAAAATGGTAAGAAAAATTAAACTCGCAAGTTTAACTTAAACCTTGGTTAAATAAAAAAATTTTCGCTGCTGACCATTTTTTTTTATTTTGCATCATTAAGGCATTCGTCTATCAGATTAAAATGTTATTTTAGCAAGTTTAATTCCATCAGATTTTTATTCCCAAAAGTCAAAAGATTGTGAGAATGCCCCATATATTGCTTATGTAATTATTAAGCAAAAACATAATTTGAAGAACAAATTTAAAAAAAAAATTATTTCCTACATTGTTTAAGCCCGAGAAGAGACAGATATTAAGATATTTTATTCAATTAGTTCTACATTAAATGTTATTAACTTATTTTTGTAACAAATAAGTAAAGCCAATTGAATATTAAAAAATAAAAATAAAATTCATACAATATGATACTTAAAACACCGTAAAATATTAGCTTCCGTTCAAATGAAATCGAAATAAATCTTAGACTTCTTCTATTTTTAATTGAAGATATTTGTATTGCAGATTTCGTATTATGTTTATGACGATTGTACATAAAATGATAAGATGCATACAAAATACAAAACTTTAAAAAAAGTCTAAGATTTATTTCGATTTTATTTGAACGGAATCTAATTTTTTAGGGTATTTTAAGTATCATATTGTATGAATTTTATTTTTGTTTTCTAATCTTCAATTGGCTTTACTTATTGGTTACAAAAATTTAACATTAAATGTAGAACTAATTGAATGAAATATCTTAATATCTGTCCCTTCTCGCGCTTAAATAATGTAGGAATTTTTTTTTATTTTATTAGTTCTTAAATTATGTTTTTGTTTAATATGTCAAGTTTTTTAATAACTACTGCATTCACACGAACTCATTTCAAAATTAATGGAAGGTATCATCATCAGGCTTTGATGTACGCGGTATTTCATCACAATGTGTGATGTAGTTTACCAATGCATAATTCAAAATCTGCTATACCACCTGTCACCACTGCAATAATGCAGTGGTGTAGTTCAGTTGCTGTAGTTTGGTCAAAACGTCCAATCTGAAAGTGAAAAATCTACAATCAAAACATAAATTAATTTCATTTAAATTTAGATGCACTATTTCCCACTCAGGAATGCTATGAATGCAAAAATAAATTGTGTTGAATCCTTACTGCTAATATTTAACAATATTATAGCTGTGATGCAGTAAAAAATAAAAAAAAACAAGTTTTACTTAAATTTTGTTACTTTATTCTCTCCCAAGTGGTGATGTAAACGCAAGAGGAAATTATTACCTAAGTTTAACTTGGGATATAAATAGTTCCCATCTTGGAAGAAAAAATACATTTTAAAATTTAAATTATATAATTCCTCACTAAGTTCCGCTACCTGCGTAAAAATAGCTATCCTTTTGAAACTTTTTACTAAAACATAAACTTAACCAAAGCGAAAACTTATTGTGAAAATGTCCTTTTTTATTTCCACTATGACGCCAATATTCATCTTTTTAATTCTTTAAAAAAAAATGAAAAAAAATCAGTTGAATTTTTCACGTGGAAATCTTTCAACTAAAAAGAAATAAATTATTATTACGGCTTTTGAATTATTTGCAACAATGAAGAAAAATCGTTAAATTTTATAAGAAAAATGTTCGCTAATTCTCAATGAGAAAAGCGAAATTTGGAATTATTAAGAAAAATATTTGAATTATCTAAATAAAAATTAGCCCACGTTACTCTCTGGGTTAAAATTCACCCATATGGAAAGGCATTTTATCATCCGTTTTGACCCTGACGCCAGACAAACTTTTTTACACTTTAAATTTATACTATCGTTAGAATTAGTAAAGAATAAAAAAATTGTGGCATCAGGGACAAAAAGGTGGAAAGAAAAAGTGAAAACATTATGAGCTCCATGGGCTCCTATGTTAAATTAACATTGAGAAATGACACTGAAAATAAATAAGTATTGCGCTGCCGCGCAATACATAAATATCAACAGAGGTTGATTTAAAGAGCAAAAAAATATTTTTATCAAAAAAAATAAATATGTAGGTTTTTATTTAGAGCATGCTCCTCACTTCCGTGATATCACCTCCTTGAATCTCTTAATTTTGAAAATGTACGTTTCAGAGGAAAATGCTTAACAAGAATTTACGATGACTGTAAATCAAAAATCTTTGTTTCAAAACTTTAAAAGAGAAGAATTGAATAACATATAAAAGATGGGTGATGAAAAGAAGCTCCAGATGGGAGATGAATTTTTTGTTTTTTATATTCATTCCATATAAATTCATTATGCATTCTTATATAGAATTGTTCCTTAATTATATAGTTATATATCTAATAGAATAAATAGTTTTTTATTATGCTTTGGTTTTGCTACACAAACATAACTGTAGCATAAAGTTCACCTCCGTGAATGATGTTAATAAAAAACTTGCGTTTCTGAAAAAAAAAAAATAATAATGTATCTGGGTCAATGCTGATTTTTACATGCAGTAAGTAATAACTTTCTAAAAGTGATAACATCTGTCTTGAAAAACAAAAATTTTTTGCGGGAAAAATTTGTGTTGAAAATGTACACTTTTGGGAGAATGACCCATATAATGCAACAACTCAGGTAACCAAATGCGTAATAAAGGGACAGGCTTATAGGACTCACACTCTCTCTATTCAAATGATGAATTTTTTTTTGTGTGTCACATGAGCGGTTCCAAAAAATGCTATGTTTTATCCTTAAATAGCTGACCCGCCCGACGTTGCCCGGGCCCTTGATAATTACCTTAAATGAAACTCAAATTTGTATGATTTTATATCTTTAGCTTCATTTTGCCGGAATTTATATTTTTAAATGAAAAAATACTGAATCGAAAGTATATGCTTTGGTGTTTTCTTTTCTGCGTAATTTGACTTTTGGCGTCTGTGTGTAATTTTGAAATATGCCGGAAAAGAAAAGGAGGGGCCGGTATGTTAAATACTTAAATATCTTATTTTAAATGCTTAAAAATATTGTCGTTATTGTCAAAACTCTTTTGAAATTTTCAGGAATTAAAAACATAGCTTAAGTGAAAAAAATCGTGAAAAAATATTGGTATTCAATGGTAAAAGGGCAGGTAAGAAGACTTTTTTTTTCACTTGGTCTATTACAGTAGTTAAAAAAATGTTTTTTCAAATTCATTGACATTTTCAACAATTATAAATATAACGGTTGTGCACCTCATGATAAAAATTCGTAAAAAAAATATTGATATCTAGTTGAAAAAGAAATGTGTTTCCTTCTCGGGGTTTTTTAGGTAGATTTCGTATGAAATACTACCGATTGGGATCGTTCCTATGTTGGAATTTCTGAAAATTTTTTGCAGATCTACACCGATCATGACTCCTAGAACCCAAAACCACCCTCAGTAAAAAACTTTATATACAGTCGAACCTCTATTTAACGAAGTCGCTAAATCCCGGAAAAAAGTTCGTTATATGGAAAATTCGTTAAATAGAGATTCACCTTTTAAAATACTTTAAACTACATAAAACAGATTTTTAATTCATAAATACTAAATATTTTTACTAAAAGTAACTAATCACATTTTTTTAAATAAATTATATCGATTTGTTTTATTTATTTTACCCACCAATATCCATCATCAATTCATTTTTTCTATGTGTTTAAATCTTTGAAATCTGCAAGGAAAACAAAACATTGTCCGCGAATACACTGTATTTTCTGTTTAAAGTAAATAGTTTTACATTAAAATTAACGAATTTTAATGACATTATCGTATTTATTATTATTATAATAAATAATTTTAACCATACATTAACATATGCGTCCTTAAATTTAATTTCTGAAAAACTGTTAATTTTGCCTGAGTTTTTTATTTAAAAAAGTGTTTTCTCTCATAATACGTCTTGTATTTTCTTCTAACTATAATTCGCGTCGGATTGTTTCAAATGATTTTAGCATTTCATCATACGAAGTTTTGTTAATTCTGCATAATGGCCATTTCCATCACCACCATATTCGTCTTCATCGCAATTCATTGCTGTATTGTTTTTATTTTTCAGACTTTCGAAAATATCCAATTCGGATAGCGTTTCCGAGGTCTCAATTTCAGAATTAAGTGAAATAGAATCATCAATCAGTCCATCATGGTTAATTTCTTCTTTTTTTTTTCTCACTGTATCCACATTTTAAAAAGTTACTCTAAGGGATTATCGTCTTCGTCCTCCGTACTTACCGAATTCTCACTGTTAACAAAGAAAACGCCTGGTAAAACCAGTTCAAGGCCATTGATCATCATAAAATGTGTTTAAAGAAAGAATAAGTTTGAAATGTCCAGACATATTTTGAGAAACGGGGAGAAAAGAAAATTTTGATCACAAGAAAAAGTTCGTTAAATAGGGAATGCACTTCGCTATTTGGAGGTTATTTTACGAAGAAATTCGCAAAATATTCTTGGTTCCAAGGAAAAGTTCGCAAAATAGAGGTTCGTTAAATAGAGGTTCGACTGTATCTATCTATCTATATATATATATATATATATATATATATATCACTTTCTTCTGGACACGATAACTTCCACAATTCTGCACAAATCTCTTCCAAACTGATGCATAAAATAAAGGGATATAAAATCTCGGTCATGTTCGTTAATGGGCAAAATCGGGCCAAGGGGATGGAAATAGGGAGGGGTTTTGTGAAAACCGAAAAAACGCCGTAACTTCTTAATTTTTGTACATATCAAATCAGTTTAAAGTTTTTATTACTTCTAAAAATAGTGCCAAAAAATTATGTGTCACAGATTTTTGATAAAATTAAAAATGGGCTCAAGGGGCGCAAAAAACAGGGTTTTTTGGGGGAAAATATTCCTAACTTCAATTCTCAAGATATCAAATCCAATTAATTTTATTATACATTTCCTTAACATTATCTACAACTTTTATATTCACAAGTTTTTGATAGGACCAATTCGTACCGCAGAAAAAATTAAAAACGAAAACAAAAAAAGGGGGGGGGGAGAGAACAAAAATTTCCATAATTCCGTCAATTCACAAGATATAAAATCCTCATGAATTTATCATATATCTTCTTAATATTGTCTTCAACATTTATGTAGACAAGTTTTTGATAGGACCAATTCTTACAGCAAAAACAAAAAAAAATACATAGCGGTTGAAGAAAAAAAATCATCTTAATAAGGATGTATTCAAATCCAAACTGCTTATTTTCTTACTCATTTTTAAATTAATTTTTGCTCTCAAACGCATCCAATTGGTAGATTCTCTTATTCAGGAACTATATAATGTACCGTAATGATCGATTTTTTTATAGAGGCAGAATATATTTCAAAAAATGATGTCAAAGTATGTATTTTGAACAGAATTTCCCGCAGCGATTGTGTTAGAAACGAAAAATATTGCCCTACTGAGAAAATAATTGTTTATTAATCAAGTTTTAATTAATTGAAAGAAAAATAAAAACACATGTTGCTTATAAATCTTTTCAAAAATCACGTTAGCAAGTTTCATATTTTTTCTATTAAAAATGAATCTGAAAATGTGCCAGAAAATTTGAGTTGTTGAGCATGCAAAAGTATTTTTTTTTTTAATACCGCCTTAACATGATTCTGAAAACCAGCTATTATATAAAAATTAAATAAAAACTCGTCAAAAGCGGCCAGATATAACTGCTAAAGTGGATTTATATCTAATCATGACTTAGTTTTTGTTGGTGAAATTAGTATACTTAACTTCGAAGTCTACCTCCGCCTGTAGGCCGGGCCGGCAGGGATTTTCATTTTTTTTTCATGTTTTCGCATCGGTTGCTCTAGAAGAAGTTAATGCATTTAAAACTTACAAGAGGAAAATGGTGGTTTGTATCAAAAAGATACGCATACAATTAACGCTGTGGATTAATACACTAATCTGCAAAGTTTGGGTTACGTCATTTTTTTAGCTTTTGATAATTGATTCTTATGTATTTTGTAGCCCTGAATTTAAAAGTATTTTCATTTGTTACCAATCTCGTAAGGATGTTTTTGCAAATCATAAATTTAATTTATATTAATTTATATTAATTTAATTATTGTGATTGTTGAATTTTTTAACTTTTGATAATTGATTTTCATGTACTTTTCAGTGCTGAATCCGAAAATTACCTTCATTTTTATCCATCAAGTCAGGGTTTTTCACAAATCATAAATTTCAAACTTAAAAAGTTCATAGTTAAAAGTGAACTCCTCCCGCCCCCTCCCCCCACCTCATCGGACCCCTAAGCTGTTTAACTGTAAAAATCTCAAGTATAAGCAAAAAATTTAAATAAATTGTTGAATTAAATAAAATAAAATTGAACAAAAAAAATGTTTTACATCTATTTTACAGTATCAGATTTTCGCTATTTTATTTATTTATTTATTTATTTTTACTTTTTAACTTTGAAATTTGCGATTTGCGAAAAATTCTAAGGTGATGGTTAAAAATGAAGGTCCTTTTCAGATTCAGCGCTAAAAAGTGCATAAAAATCAATTATCAAATGTTAAAAAACACAACCATCTTCTCTATTTTTTAGTATCAGATTTTCGCCTTTTTTTTTTTTTTTTTTTTAACTTTCTACCTTTGAAATTTACGATTTGTGAAAAATCCTGACGTGATGGTAATGAAGGTCATTTTCGGATTGAGTGCTAAAAAACCATAAAAATCAGTTATTAAAAGTTAAAACACACAACCATCGCAGGCTTGTGTAATCTAGAAAAGCATGTATTTATAATTGGAACTAGATAAATAAGTTTTGGACAATGTTGGAAATCCAAATATACCATGAAATTCCTATACCGCCCCGTCTCCCTGGTGCTGATTTTTAAGTTTGGAGCTGTCTGTATAAAATTGTTTCAATAAAAGTAATTCGATGTAATTTTTTTCCGAAAGTGGGACTATTGTTTTATATAAATGTGTAGCAAAAAAATTAACCTGCACACATTTTTACGGTTGTTATTATTTTTTTTTTAACTCTGTCCCTGGGTTTTAGATTCCGCCGTCCCTCTTGCTAAAACTACACAGAAAATCACTTCAGATGCAGCCACAGAATTTTTTTTTAGTTTTTTCTCATGCAGAGGTATGCTAGAGAAAGCATGGCTAAAATTCTTAGACAGAAAATTTACTGCAGAATTTAAATCAGCATTTAAATATCAATTTCAATCATCGTGTTTTTATTTGTAGTCTTACCGTCCCGAAGGCTTATTCCTGCACTTTTCGAGGTAAATTAATTTTTTTTAATCCAATGTAAATAACTATTTCTAAAAAATCAATGAACATTGTGGCTATCACTTAGTCTTAACATGATTTGCCTAAAAATAGGTGATAATTTTCCTTACCGTCCCATCCTTACCATCCTTTTTTTTTTCCTTACCGTCACTTTTTTTCCTTTACCGACCCCATTTTTTCCTTACCGTCCTTTCTTTAACTTCCCTTTAAGACAATGTTATACCAAAATTTTGTACTAAAAATACTACATTGTTATTATTTCTTATTTGAATGTCCTGTGGGTACTATGCAAATTCATTATAAGTAAAAATTTAGAAGAAAATAAAAAGTTATAGAGGTAAAATGGTAAGGAAAATTAAACTAGCAAGTTTAACTTAAACCTCAGTTAAATTAAAAAAAAATTCGCTGCTGACCATTTTTTCTTTATTTTTAATCATTAAGGCATTCGTCTATCAGATTAAAATGTTATTTTAGCAAGTTTAATTTCACCAGATTTTTATTTCTGGAAGTCGAAAGATTGTGAGAATGCCCCAAATATCAATCGAAAACCAAAGCTGTTGCTTACTTATGCTCATGTTCAAAATTATGCATTTAAAATATTAAATCACCAAGGAGTCTATGTCACAGTAGGACCACCTCCATAAACCACTGGAAACAGGAGTCCTAATTATGTTTCCATTCCATATTATAAAAATTTGTCAGAAAAATATCTAATTTATTCAAATCAATTAATATTGCTACAGCCTTTACACCTCAGAATGATATGAAAATTATATTACGATTCTTGACTTATAACAACTTAAAGATCAGAAATGGTGAAAAAACCCATCATGCAACCCATCAAGTTTTAAACAAAGATTGTCTCCTAATAGAATATTTAAATGCCTTTAAAAGTTTGCAGGGGAGTATAAGTAACTCCTTCCTGTAGCTTAAACTTCTGATTCAGTTTAATATTTGCCATTTCCACCTTTATGTACTGTTTAAATGTCATTTTATATAAAAAAGACTCTTTCTAACATGACGATTTAGAGATTTTTTTTTTAATTTTAGCTCTCACAATTTCAGACTTTTTATCGGTCCGGCCCAGCCCGTTAAAAAAGTCTTTATTATGCTGGCCTGACCCGTTTGATAGTTTGCCTTCATTTTGTTGGCTTAGCCTAGCCGCCCACGGATCCGGTACAATTCCTGGCCCGATGCCTATTTTCATTCACACTCGGTCCGGAACGGACCAGGCCCAGGCCTTACTTTTTCTGAAGTCTCGGGCCAAGCCGTACCCAGACATTACTCTTTCCATTCCCGGTCTGGGCTTTTGCTGAGCCTGGCCTTATATATTTTTACCATAACGAGCCGGGACTGACTTCATTTTTCCTAGTTCTACACTGGCCGAAATTTTCAGTCCCGATCTCGGCCCAGCACATATGAAAATCATTGTCTCGGCGTGGTCTGGTCCATGCAAAAATCAGTAAAATTTGGTCAGGCCCTTAAATTTTTGCAAAAAATGTATATATTTTTAAATCGCTATTATTATACAATTAAGCTTTATTTTTTTTTCTTTTTAAAGAATAGTAGATTTTTAGGAAATAAAATTAAAATACAGTTAACCTGTAAAAAAGAACCAGCCTATGACGAAATCCTGTCTTAAACGTAAAAATGTTTTGATCCATGCAAAATGAATATGATAATTTGTGAGAAAATAATAGAATATATTTACACCTGCTAAGAGGGGAACTTGTCTATAACAGATTTTTTTTTCCTTCCTATATGATTCCACCTTAGGAGATTTTACCGTATAGCATTTTTCAAAGTCACCAATACATGCAATATGCATTCAAGATATTAATGGTAACTGAAATATTTACATACAAATTAGGATTCATTAAAAAAATAAATATCACAGCCTAGGGCGTTTCTTTAAAATTGAAGATTATAAACATGAAAAAAAAAGTTAAAATAAATATTTTTGGTTAGAACTCGTACAAAACATTTTTTAACCATATCGACGTAAAAATCCATGTTTTGTAGAAATTCAGTTGAGCCGGGCCGGACTCGGGCCGAGATTTTAACTTTTCTCCTTTTCGGGCAGGTCTTGGACCGAGCTTTTTGCTTTTATACCGAGAAGGGCCAATAATGTTTTTGTACGGGACGGGTCGAATTTTTTTCTATGGGTCAGGCCGGGTCCGCACCTGGACCGTGCAAACCTCCAGCATATTTCGAGAGCAGGTTTAACGTAAAGTCTAAACGCTGCTATTTTTTATGTCCAAAAGGAGAGACACTATTATAAAACGACTTTTAATAATGTATAATTTGTATATGATCCCTATCTTTCATTCCAAATACATTAAGTGGTATGCTTAAGTCACGAATTTTGGATTTTAATATCTCTGTGAGTTTTGCTCTTTGCAGACATCAAGATGGATTTTTTTGTGTTTAATTCAGAAATTGATAAGGAAATTTTTCCATTGGAAATTTTACCCTACGGGGGACGTATTAAAATTAAGTTTTTGTATTTTCTCAAATAGACCCCCCCCACCCCCCTATGGAGTTGCAACTTATCAAATTTTGCACCTTTTTGTGAAACAATTGAAAGTATGTGTCTATGGGCAATATTTAAGGAAATAGGCTATTGTTTTCATCTTTATGAATCACACTGTATATCATTTACGGTTTTCGCTTTGTATAAATAATACATTTAAAGTTTTGTTTTTTCATTCCTCCATGAGCATTAATGCAATTAAGGGGGATTTGCCTCTAGAAAGCAGAAAAAAGGGGGTTTTTTAGCAATTTTTTTTTTCTGGAATAAGAATAAAGATTTTAGATCCGGGTTTTTTGCATGTTATTTATTATTATTTGAAGAAGATTTGAAAACATTTTTTATAAAAAATTTATGATGTCGCTCGAGTTGCATGAGAGAATGTCCTAGTGTACGCGCTGTGCACTTCCAATCGGGCGGGATCCGATGGATCGCGAGAGTCGTTTGCAATCAATTTTCGTTAAGGATTATGAAAGTAAATAATATTGTCTGGAGCTTCAAGCTAGAGGTCTGCATGGGCCGGAATTTCCAAGACCTGCCCGGCTCGTGCTAAAATCAATGATAACAAGCCCAGCCCGACCCGTACAAAAATCAATGAAATCAGTCCCGACTCGATTTCCACAGAAAATACCGATTTTTCTGAACATTCAATAAGGATTTTTTTTCTAGACTAATACTGCATGGAAAATTTAACATTATAGATTACTGTTCGCAAGCCATAGAATGAAGAATAGCAACAGTACAGGCCCGCCATGTAATACGAGAATGTAAGCCTGATCCTGGCCCGCATCGAGTCTGCTGAAGTAATTAAGCCCTGTTTCATACATGATGCAACCGCCAATTCTGATCTCTACGCTTGACATGTTATATTTCTGTACTGACGTTGCCAATCTAGCATTGGCTCGTGCAGCATGTATGCTATCCTCGCCTCGGTCACGTAAGTTGAAAACTATTTCAAATGACTTTCTTAAAAGACATAAAGGCCAACATAGTGAAAAAGATTCCACGCCGGGACTCGAACCCGGTCCATCAGTATAGCGCACTGACATTCTACCGATTAAACCACATGGAACGATACAAAGCCTGGAAAATTTCTCACTATTACATGTTGGCAAGGCTACAAACGCAGAACAAGATGGAATATAGTATTAATATAGTTTCAATCGATGGTGGATTTAATTAATGTTTCGTGTTTGCCCCATGTCGGTGGCTCACGAAAAATATTCCATCTTGTGCTGCGTTTGTAGCTTTGCCAACATGTAATAGTGAGAAATTTTCAAGGCTGGGTATCGTTCCATGTGGTTTAGTTGGTAGAATGTCAGTGCTCTATACTGATGGCCCGGGTTCCAGTCCCTGCGTGGAATCTTTTTCACTATGTTGGCCTTTGCACCTCTTAAGCAATTAATTTCAAATTTGATTTTCATTTGAAATATTGTATGCAAGGCGAATGTTTCTTTCTGGAAAATTTTCCAAGTATTAACACCATTGAAAACTGTTCATATTTTAACGGCTTAGTTTGATCCTTTTAAAATTTATATCGGGCTAAAAAATTTTTATGGGTTCGGCCCGGCCCATTTATTTTTTTCATCGACATGTCCCTGCCTGCTGGAAATGTTCTCTTTATCTTTTCGGCCCGGAACGTGGGCCGAGTCAGATACGGGCCTTTGCAGATCTCTACTTCAAGCACTTTGAGGTCAAAAGGTTGAAAATCAACAAAGTGGCAACCATTTTTTTTTTAAAAAGGTCTATTTCTGACCACTTTTTCGCATTTTGGCGTGCTTCTAAAAATATTTATTTTTTATAAAAATGGCGGAAAGTGGTCCAAGCTCCAACAAATTATATTACCTTTAACCTTTAACTGATGTTACCGGTACCACAGACCGTTTTTTTTTTTTTCAATTTTTTACAGTTTAACTTGTAACTTTCAGTTTAACTATAAACACTGCCGAAATTTTGCTTCGCTTGGAAACATTAGGACTATCACCAGAAAATTTTGAATCGATGAATTTTAATTATAACAGTCCTGTACAAATAGTTTAGTACAAAAATACCATCCTATGAGTTAATCGCGCCTTTTATTCACTGTTCGATGGAGCAGTCTCACAGACCGCTTCACATTAGTTATATGACAATTTCTGCCAATCAGTTAAAGTTTAATAAAAATAATTAGCAAGATCGGTTTAATACTTTTTGCGTTCTAATCCCACCAGTTTGAGAGAAAAGTCATTTTGCCTAAAATGCGATTACAGTTCTACAAACAAGAGTAAGTCTTTGGACGCGTTGCGCTAAAGGCCTAAATAACTATACGAAAGGACTTCGGATTCAACCAAATCGTTTCACTGGGATAATCTACAGACTATTAGGAATGAAAAAATGTAAAAAAAAAAAAAAAAAATAGATTTTTTTTAACCTAAAAAAAGCAAATCCTCCTCCTTAAACTGCCCCCTTTTTTTAATAACCTTTGACTACTGTCACGAAAATTGTTGCATGCCTACTGTGAGCTGCCTCCAAGACCAACTAATCGAAAGAGGAATAAAAGTCTGGATTAACCCGTAAGATACTTTTTCTATATTAAACTTTCTGTGCAGGATTTTTGTAATCAAAATTCACCTATCCAGAAGCTTCTAGCGATTGTACTAGGCTCTAAACGAAACAAAAAACTTTAATTAATATCTGTAGCTAAACGGAGAGTCAAAAGTTCAACTGCGAAAATTGAAAAAAGCAGCGGTCTATAACAGCGGTTAAAAGTTGAATATTGAATTCAAATGATGTTATGTAAAAGATAAATGTTTTGACTTTCATTTACGAACTGGTTATTTCTTGGAAATTTATTTCACAATAAATTTTATCCCTTTTTATAAATAACTTTTTAAACGCTTTCTTGCTCTTCCAATCCTCTTTGCTTGACTAGTTGCGAAAAATTATATTTGAATAGCAAATCAGGAATTCCCAAGAAACTTGCGGTGAACGTGTTTATCTTGGAAGGCAGATGTCATTTTTCATTGAAAACAAGCAATAAAGTTAGCCGTGAGAGATGTATGTATCTTCATGCTCTGTATAATCTACTTTTAAGATTAATCTTGCTGTAGCATAAAGAATGGATAGTCCAAGAATCAGTTTCGTTGTTGGAGTCACTTTGTTGCGTCTTCTTAGTAAGTTATGTTTTCCTTATTATATTTTTTCTTATATAATTTCATGTTTCTGCTACAAAACAAACTTCTTAGCCATTCATATTTGAATATGGTTTTCCTTTCGCCTAAAAGGGCAATTCTAAATATCTGTGATTATATATTATTATAAATACAAATAGAGCATTACGCTTTTTGAGTAAAAAAAAAAAAAAAGAAATACTTTCCTAAAAATGAAAAATTTTAAATCCCTAAAGATGTCATAAAATTAGATTACGAACTGATAATCAAAATTAACTTTTATTACGGATTATAATTATCTTTTCGTAATCTTTATATTTACCATCGCTCTTATTTAACTTTTTCGGAATCTTCAAAACATTATTTTAAATCAAATTTTATTTTATTTCGAAATTAATTGTTTTAAATCTTAGTCCTCATGTTTATGTTCCTTAGGTATATTTTTTCTTCGTCTTTAACTTTAGAAATTTATGTATGCATAAATCTTCCTTATTATCTTGTTTCTTATATAATTTCATGTTTCTGCGACAAAATAAGCTTCTGAACCATTCATATTTTAGTATGATTTTCCTTTCGTCTAAAAGGGAAACTTTAAATATTTGTGATTATATATTATATATTATTCTAAATACAAATAGAGCATTACGCTTTTTAAATAAACAAAAAATACTTTTCTTCTAAAAATAAAAGTTTAAAACGTAAAAATGGATATAATTTTATTTTTAAAGAGAAAATGTCGTAAAATTAGATTACGAACTGATAATCAAAATTAACTTTTATTACCGATTACAATTATCTTTGCGTAATCTTTATAATTGCCATCGATCTTATTTAATTTTTTCGGAATTTTCAAAACATTCTTTAAAATCAAATTTTTATTTTCCTTGGTTATAATTGTTTTAAATATTAGTCCTCAAGTTTATGCTCCTTAAGTATATTTTTTCTTCGCTTTTACCTTTAGAAATTGGTGTATGTACGAATAAACTACACGCGGTTTCTATATGAGTGTACAGAAGTCACTAGTACCAAACGATTGGAAATAAAGTCTACTTTTAAATTATCTACATAAAATTTGTTTAAGGGGCCATCTACAAATCAAAACCAGACGAAACTTTATTTCTTTCAATGACAAAACCCAATTTTGACAAGATATTTTAAATATTCGGCTCAAACTATGCCTGGAATCGACATTTCAAGTCATTTGGATAAGTTTTTGAATCATAAACATTCAAAATTTAGAGCTTCTAATGTTAAATTATATTTTCATATTTTTATTAATATCCCCTGAAATTATAATCGTAATGTGATATTTTTTTGTGTGGTTTTAATGCAAAAAACCCAAACATCAATAGATTGAATTTGTAATAATAAAAAAAAATTATAGTATGTATTAGAGATGCAACGATTATTCGGCCGTAGTCGAATAATCGGCCATTCGGCCTATCTGCCGAATATTCGGCTTCAGCAAAATATCAAGTCCATTATTTGGCTTTGGCAGAATAATACCGTAAAAAAAATTTTATATTTACACAATATTTTTTTTTTTAATTTGACAATTTATATTCATCATGTATAATGAAAATTTTATTTGAAATTAACAAACACTTTTCTTTTCTCTAACTTTCATATCCTGAATGGGTTTTATCTACCCATTTTTATATAAGAGGGTCACTTAGGAATCATGTTAAAACTTTTATGCTGTATTTATAAGTACAAAAAGTATCTATAATAAGCTAACGTAATCTGTTAAATTTAAAATTAATCTATTCAAAATTTTCCTAATAGAGCGATACTAAGTAAATTCTGTTTTTTTGTTTGTTTGTTTTTTTAGCATAATAGGAAGTTTAATAGCCCTTGTTGCATTAAAAAATCTTTCTTTCAATGATATTTTTAATTAGACCTATAAAGAACATAAATATATACTGTAGATTAAATATAGGTGTATTGTATGTATAACAAAAATATTTAAGTCGTATATGCTGCAATACTTAAGTTGTTTGAGTAAAATGTGCTTAAAAGTTAAATATAATTTAAGTAATTTTTTTTAAGTTTTACTATTTCTTATTAAATAATGAAAGAAATGCAAGTATTAAATTCTTTTAATTAGTATGTATGTATGTTTTACATCACTATTTAATTTAGATTTTCTTTCATCTGAAACTTGAAATTTATGTTACCTAGTACTTTTAAAATGCACCAGCAACAACATACATAATAGCTATTAAATTGTAACAATACAGTACCTAAGATACTGCATAGTCAATATTTTGAAATTTATTTTCCTTACAGATATTGCCTTCCTCTAAATCTGAAAACCTTCATTATACACTTCTTTTCTTAATAATGACATGACCAAAAAAAAAAAAAAAAAAAAAAAAGGCTTTTTTGTTAATTTTAGTATTTTAAGATTTTGTCATTATTTTAAAATGTAACAACACACATAATATCTACTGAAATGTAACTATACAGTACCTGAGGAGGAACTTTTGGTAAGATTTTTTTTTTCTCTTTGGGGGGAGGGGGTGTGAATTATATTATTGAGGCAATTTTTAGACCGAACATAACCGAATACTTTTTCTGAATAAAATAATGTTTAAAAAAATTAAATTTGCATATAAATAATTTTTTAAAAAGAAAGTAATACATTTTAATTGTGAAATATATAAGAATTGTGGGTATAGTGCATACTATATTTTGATTTTAGACAAAAACGAGTTCATTATTCGGCGGCCGAATAGGCCGATTAATCGGCCATAACTAGGCCGAATAATTGGTATTTGGTTATTCAGCCAAACCATTATTCGTTGCATCACTAGTATGAATTACGAATTGAAGAGCTGAGTGGATGGACATGTTATGCCACATTTTCTGAAAATTTTGTTTATATTCTGGCTGTAAGCATTATGAGGTATCCTATCACATGGTGAAGCTAAAATACTAAGATTCCATTTAGTCTTGAAGATTTAAGATATTATTCATTAATATTTAATATTTTAATATTTAATAATGTCAATAATATTAATAATTCTTAATATTTGAAAATTAAATATTAAGTTTTTCTGAGAGAGTTTAGTGCCATATCTGTTAATATTTTAAGCACATGGTATCAAACAGAAAATAAATCATTAAAATTTACAGCAAAAACATTCACTTCAAATTTCTTCAAATGTCATTTTTGCTACTTATGTTCTTCCACTAAGCTCTTCAATTATGAAATTAATATTTGAAAAAGAAAATATGAAATCAAACCTACAATTTTTTTGATAGATTTATGTTTATTATGACCTGCTTTATGCGAATCCAAAATTTCAAATTAGTCTTTAAAAACGTCAAAATGATGGTTTAAAGGGCACTCTATGATGTGCAGAAAAACAGAACTTGAAAAAAATATGTACTCATTTTATTGGAACATTTGGGCTGCAATAGTCGAAAGTTATTGAGTGAAATGGTCATATTGGCAAGAAATAATACATTAATGGTAGTGACTTGGGCATTCTGTAGCATTTCAACAATTGAGTACCGAACGTCAATTTGGATACAGCTCCTAAAATGCTCATTTTAAAGTAATTAATTTCTCTGAAACCAATCCTACGAATTTCAGGAAAATTTGTATTTAGGGTAATTGGAGAATGTAGAATTTATTTAGGGTGTCAAACTTGGGTCTTGCTATTGAATAAAACAAAGTTTGGGTTAGTTTTGATATGGAGATGGCTC
Organism: Maratus speciosus; assembly: GCA_963932465.1. Classification (NCBI taxonomy): domain Eukaryota; kingdom Metazoa; phylum Arthropoda; class Arachnida; order Araneae; family Salticidae; genus Maratus; species Maratus speciosus. The sequence continues at coordinate 258,618,587 of OZ010786.1, forward strand.
CCTAAGCGAATTTTATATACATAATTTAAAAGTAGACTTTATTTGGAATCGTTTGGTACCAGTAACTTTCTTCTACGATAATCTGTTGTAGAGTTAGTAGGGAATGTTTACTTTTTTTTTTCTACGACTGTATACATTCGTGTGTATTCATTAATATATTCTCTACAATAGAGGAGACCGGGGGAATGGCGCCACTCGGGGTTATGCCGCCACACCGCCTAGTTTAAAAACTAATGGCAGTTTGAGATAGTGAATGCGCCAGCACTGTAGTGGCCAACAATAGAAACAGTGCCTAGAGTGAGAATGTTTTTGTTGTACGTCGTTCGCTTATTCTAGTGAAAAATTTAGTTTTCATCTAGTTGCTTCTTATTTTGGAGCTTCAAATGAGTAGAGGTAAACACCTTTTATTGTAACATTAGGTAATCAAGATAATATTACGCGTAATCTAAATGCATTCGCCGACATTTTGATGTAATTTGTTGAACAAGTTCGGTTCTTCTTTCGCTTTGCTGGGTGATTTCCGCTATATTGTCCTCCCGGGGTAATGCCGCCACCATGGCAAAGGGTGACTTTTCCAATTTGAGTTAAATTGTTAGTTTAGTACATTAAAAAATCTAGCTTAAGGAACATTGTAATTATTCATTATTTCGATAAATTATTGCTTTCTAAATATTTTTAGTAGGTTATGTGTTTCCTAGTATCCATTTTATGTACTTACTAGTTCATTAAAGAGTGGCGTCATTACCCCGGTATAGTGGCGGAATTACCCCAGTATCCTGGGTAATCCCGCCAGTGTACAGAGGTAGAAAGAAAAAAATTTATGTGTGCTTACTTTACAGTTATAATTACAGTTAAATTTATACAGATATTAAAGATCATGATTCAGCTTTAGAATTTTCACTACTTGAAAATAAACATTTTTTTGAGGTGAAAAAATTTAAATTCCCTTAAGGTGTCGCCATTCCCCCGGTCTCCCCTACACTACGCAAAAACAGCAATTTGGTTTTTAGGGTATATGTGCCAGTAATGAACACCCTTATGAAATTTCTTTAAAAATTGTCTTTTAATTAAGAGTTATAAATTTTGTATTCCAGTTTTTTCAATATAATATTAGTCTATCAGCGATATTTAACCATTCTTATAGTCTCATTTCCCAATATGAATAAAAATTTAATTTTAAATAACAGGAATATATCAAAGCACCTAAAAGGTCAGTAATGGACACTCTTCGTTCCAGTAATGGACACCCTCTGTTCCGGTAATGGACACCCCCATAAAAAGTAATAAATTGTTTTTATGACTGTGTTTAGAACCAGAATTTAATGAAAGCATACTAATGAAACAAAATAGTTATTTTCAAATAAATTTAACAATTTGGATACTAGTAATTAATAAAAATTTGTATAATCATTCACTGTTTGCATCAATTATTGTAATTATCAGAAGATCGATATTTTAGTTAAGTTAGATGGATATTTAAAAATACTAAATATCGAGCAATTACAGCTATCAAATTATTGAGACAACAAGGGATTTAAAAGGTAATAATTTAAAAAAATGTTTTGGAGTGTTAGTGTATAGTAGGGATGCACAACCTGTGGCCCGCGATGGGTTAGTTTGTGGCCCGCGAATTTCGTCAATTTGTAACTGTAAAAAATTGAAATTTTTGTCCCATAGGTCGCAAGAAAAAGTCGTGAATTTCATCACTTTTCCGAAAAAACTGAAATTTTCGTTAGCCATTTAAGAATCGCGAATTTTGTCGATCAAGCGCGGAAAAATTGCAAATTTCATTGATAGGGGATGCAAAAATTGCGAATTTTGTCGATAAGGCACGAAAAAAAATCGTAAATTTTGCCGATCGGCACCTGAAAAAAATTACGAGTTTTGTCTATCGGGTTCGGGAAAAATCGAGAATTTCGTTGCTCGGGCACGAAAAAGTCGCGAATTCTGTCGATCAGGCTTTGGAAAATTGCAAATTTCGTTAATCGGGCACGGAAAAATCGTCAATTTTGTTGATGATACGCGGAAAAATTGAAAGTTTTATTGATCGGCTGTGGAAAATTTATCAGTTTCGCCAGTCGTGAGAAAAAAAACGACGAATGTCGTTAATTTGCGGCGGGAAAAAATGACAAATTTTGTTATGTCAGTTAAGAATCGCGAATTTTGTCGATTAGGAGAGGAATAACCTCAAATTTAATTGATCGGCTACGGAAAAATCGCGTATTCGTCTGTTTATCGCGAGACAAAAATCGAGAATTTCGTCAATTTGCCGCGGAAAAAAAAATACAAATTCCTTCAGAGCCAGTTAAGAGTTAAGAATTGCGAATTTTACTGATCGGGCTCAGAAAAATCGCAAATTTAGTCGATCACTCTCGAAAAAATCTCAAATTCCCGATCGGGCAAGGAAAAATCGCGAGTTTTGTCTATCGAGCTCAAAAAAATCACGAATTTCGTCAATTTGACGCGGGAAAAAGTACAAATTTCGTCAGAACCAGTTAAGAATCGTGAATTTTGCCGATCGGGCGCGGAAAAAATCGCGAATTTCGTTGGTCGGATTGAAAAAAATCGCGTATTTTGTCGATCAGGCGCGTAGAAATCGCAAATTTCGTTGATCGGGCACCGAAAAATCACGAATTTAGTCGATGATGTGCGAAAAAATTGGAAATTCGTTGATCGGCAGCGGAAAAATCGAAAGTTTCGTCAGATTATCGGGAGAAAAAACGCAAATTTTTTCAATTTGCTGCGGAAAAAATTGCAAATTTAGTCAGTCAGTTAAGAATCGCGAATTTCGTTTATCCGGCACGAAAAAATCCCGAATTTTGCCGATCAGTGGTGTAAAAATAGCAAATTTCGTCGAATAAGCACAGAAAAATCGCGAGTTTTGTTAATCGGGCTCCAAAAGATTGCGAATTTTGTTGGTCGGGCATGAAAAAAATCGCGAGTTTTGTCAATCAGGTGCGGAAAAATCGAAAATTTCGTCTATCAGGCGGCGCAGAAAAATAGCGAATTTCGTCGGTCAGACGCCGAGAAAAGCGAATTTTGTTTATAGGGTGCGGAAAAATAGCAAATTTTGTCAATCGGTTTCGTAAAAATTGCGCATTTTGTCGATCAGGCGCGTAAAAATCGTAAAGTATTTCTCTCTGTGTTACTCATGTGGCCTTCGACAACCCTGACATTTTTGTAAGTGACCCTTCTTTAAAAAAGGTTGTGCACCCCTAGTGTATAGTTTCGTCTCATTATTTTTAACAATTAAACTTCCAGAGACTACTTGATATATTACTTTACTTGTAATAATTAATATTACAAATAGGAAAGAAATGATACTGTGAGTTGGATATTAATAAAATTGTAGAACTGCTGTTTGAGACTACTGATCTCAAGATTTGCTAGTTTCATGATTACTATAACTTTCATTAGATCGCAAGATTTACTAGTTTCATGATTACTATTACTTTCATTAATAGTACAATACTTGTTTTTGTTGTCAGAGATGAATAAGAAAACATTTGAAACAGAAAATAGATTTTTAACAATTTCTATAACTTAATTGCTTTTATTGAAATGGGGAGAGATAAAGCCCTATTAGCCCCACTTTAACTGTACCCTTAAACAATATTTTTGACTTCCTGACTGGTTTGATTGCCAGATTATAAAATATGCAAGGCAAAATTACATTCATTTAAAAAAAATAATAAAAAACCGAATAAAATTTTGAAATTTTATTAACCACATTAAAATAACGTAAAAGCAGCTATTTATGAAAGTTTTGGTGTTATTACATTTTGGTAAATGTAATTTAAAAATTAAATTTGATTATTTAGGTTTTCAATTAAGTCAAAATATTTTATGCATTATAAATATTACTGAAATCGTATTTTTAGCAATGTCTGCATGGGGTACCCATTACTGAATAATGAATTTAAGCATCCCAGTAATGGACAGTGGACACCCCTCTTAAAACCTTAAAAATAAATGAAATTTTATAAATGGCTATTAGTATATAAAATTCATAGTTTTCTACTACTACTAAAACAAAAAGTTGCAAGTTTTGCAAGAAAATAAAGAATACATAAATTTATTAAATGAAGCCTGCTCTACTGAAAAATAGTGGAATTTCGAAACATTATTTTCTGTTTCCTGATTGGTTTGATTAAGAATGTCAACAATGATGCAAAATTATAAAATATACAAAGGGGAGTTATGAAAAAAAATAATAAAAACTAAATTTTTATTATTGGTTATTTTTTTATAAACTAAAAACATTGAGAGATGTCCTTCACTGGAAGGGTGTCCATTACTGGAACATCTACCCTATTATTCCGAGATGTATTGTGAAAATGAATAATGAAATACACAGTACTCCTGTTAGTGCAGGCTTCTGAAGGAGGCCATTTTTTTGTGAGCATTAAAACGCTGCAAACATTTGTATGCAGTGGCGTAGCTACGTTTTTTGGCACCCGGGGCAGGAAGAAATGTTGCTCCCCCCCCCCCCCCTAAATAAAAAATAACCACATTATTTTTCCTCAAGACGAAAAAAAAATCTTTTTGGCTTGTACCGGGAGGAAAAGATAGATTCATTCTTCCTTGTTTTTAAGGATTCAGCTCAAACACACGAAACTAAAATGCGTGAAACCCGATTATAAAAGATTTTTAGTATTCATCAGTACTGAATTTGATTGGGAACTTCGAAAACTTAGCGGTACGTTCACGGATATGACTGTTGTTTTAAGCGTGTGGGATTAGCAACAATGAAAATAAATTCACAAAAAACACATTTGCTAAAACTCATAAATTATGCCTGATTATGGGGGGGGGGGGGGGGAATCTTCTGTTTCAAAATGGCAGCCACCAGAGAATTTCAAATTACTCTACTCATCCATTTTTTAAGATAAAAAAAAAACTATTGTAATTAAAATTCACCCCTTCAGAAGTCTCTAGCGATAAAAGAAATAAACAATAATAATTTTGTCCCCCGATAGCTGATAGAACATATAATTCTTCATATTTTAACCTTTAACTGATGTTACGGGTCTCTCAGACCGCGGCTGTTTTCAATTTTTATAGTTTAACTTGCATTTTTTCAGTTTAACTACAAACACTACCGAATTTTTTTTTTCCGTTTGGAACTTTAGTTCTATCACCAGAAACTTTTGAATGGGTGAATTTTAATTATAACAGTCCTGTGCAAAAAGTTTAGTACAAAAACACCATCATATGAGTTAATCGTGCCTTTTATTCATCTTTCGTTGCAGTGGTCTCACAGACCGCTTCACACTAATGACGTGACAATTTCTGTGACATCAGTTAAAAGTTAAGTAAGATATCACTGAGATCAGTGGGTCCCGTATTGAATAAATGTAATTCTGCAATAAGTGCAAAACAAATTTTTAATTATCTCAAAATATCTTATAAAACTTCATGGAAGCATTTTTTATTATTTGAAGTAATTTTCTATAGCTTAATTATGAAAAAACTATTGAATACCAGCATAGCAGAGGGGAGATGAGACTGTATATTACATAAAGATAGGAAAAGATGACGTTCATAATATACAGTGGACACTTGTTAATGTGTCTTTCCTTAAGACATATCTTTGTTAATAAAGACAACTTCGTGTTCCCCAGCATCGCTTAAAGCGTAGGGGAGACCGGGGGAATGGTGACACCTTAAGGGAATTTAAATTTTTTCACCTCGAAAAAATGTTTATTTTTTAATAGTAAAAATTCTAAAGCTGAATCATGATCTTTAGTATCTGTATAAATTTAACCGTAATCATAACTGTAAAGTAAGCATACATAAAAAAATATTTTTTAATCCTCTGCACTGTGGCGGGATTACCCAGGACACTGGGGTAATTCGGCCACTGTACCGGGGTAATGCAGCCACTCTTTAATGACCCTAGCACATGCATCAAATGGATACTAGGAAACACACAACCTACTGAAAATCGTTAGAAAGCAATGTAATTGAGCAGAATAATGGTTAAACTTACAATTTACTTCATATTGCAAAATTCACTCTGCTGAATCGACTCCACTACATTAAAATGAGGCCATTTCTCACCCGATTTGCATGGCGGCGGCATTACCCCGAGAGGACCATATGGCGGAAATCCCCAAGCAAAGCCGAAAGTAGAACCGAACTTGTTCAATACATTGCATCAAAATGTCGGCGAATGCATATTGATTACGGGTCATATTATCTTAAATACCTAATGTTACAATAAAAGGTGCTTATCTCTACTCATTTGAAGCTCCAAAATAATAAGCAACTAGATGAAAACTACATTTTTCACTAGAACAAACGAACGACGTACAGCAAAGTCACTCTCACTTTAGGCACTGTTTATATTGTTGGCCATTATAGTGCAGGCACATTCACTATCTCAAACTGCCCTTAGTTTTTAAACTAGGTGGGGTGGCGGCATAACCCGGGTTGGCGGCATTCCCCCGATCTCCCCTACTAATCATTGGATAATGTGGACAAATTTTTCATAAATATAGCCTCGGGGTTCCAAACAAAGAAAAATTTTCCAAGCAGCTATAGTTAATAAGCCAGTTTTATGTATATATATACCATCACCAATTTCAACTACGCACCAAGTAATAGATTTTTTTTAAATAAATTACTCGCTTAACAGGTTAAACTGAAAATTGCAAGTTAAACTCTGGAAGTTTAAAAAATGCAGCGGTCTGTGAGACTTCTAACAGCAGTAAAGGGTTAAAATAATAGCTCACTTTTCTTTGCGTTGCTTTAAGAGGCCACACTAGTCACGGCTTGAAGTTCGAACGCTAATGATAAGTCTATGGGAACAATATTTTCAAATATCTTGCTTGATTTTTAATATTTTTAAATGATTTTTTGCACAGGATAGCTGAGGACTATCTGTTTACGGGCTATTTTTTACTTTTCCGATTTTCGTTGTAGTTTAATTCTCAGGATCCTGTCAATTTAGAATCCAGTGAAATTCGAGGTGTTGTGTCTTTTTTAGTCTTATAACATTCATTTCAGCAAAATTCAGGAAAATTTTAAAAATAACAACGAAAATATAGAGTTTAAGCTTTCCAATAACATGCTTTCAATAGTTCTACTACAATTAGGCTGAGCAAAATATGCAAAGATTTTGATGAAAAATGTGTCAAAAATGGCCTCGTAATGTTATGCTCTCCGCCTCTACCAAGACGATGAAAACCACGCCTATTAAAAATATGATTGGCTAGTATCCAAACACTTTAGCAAATGGAAACGATTTAATTGTGATTGGATTATTGTATCGTGTTAAAATAGATCACTCCTATTTCAAACCTTGGATTTATTTTTTTCTAAAATTATTGTTTAATTTCAACAAAAGACTCTTGAAAGAATGAAATATTTTAAATTCTATATTTCTATGAATAACGAAGGAAATTATACATTTCGTTTATATATACAATTTCAGAATCGCACAGAGGGAGTTACAACATATAGAAGTTATTAAGGAATCAAATTTCAGTCCTAGTTTATTAAGTAAAATGGTAAAAAAATAGACGAGTATTTTTTAAATTATTTTTTAAGTTAAAATAGTTAACAAATAATTACGAAGTCATAATTTGTTAGAACATATTTGTGGCCTGGCCAGGAGACTGGTTTTCAAGCCTCCTATTCTTGTATATGTATAAAATATTCAACAATTTAACATTTTACGTTCGAAAAACAGTTTTTTTAATTAAAAATCAGCAGAATTTAAAGTTAATCAGTTTTAAAGATTGTTAACTTTAAAATTGTAAATCAACTTGTTCAAAATTTTAAAGAAATATTTTTATAGTTCATTACTTTAATATTTATTATTTTTAAGGGGACAGTACACCTTTAACAGTCGGAGAACGAAATTTGTCCTGTGTAACAGATATATTTTTTAAAGAGCCCACTTCAGACACGGAGAGAAAGTAAAACGAAGTCTATGGGGGCGTTAATTTAAAATTTCTCGCTTTGTTTTAATATTATTGAATGATGTTTTTTACATAGGATAGTTGAGCACGATCTTCAACCAGGCTAGATTTTACTTTTTAGATTTTTATTATATATATATATATAAATATATATATATATATATATATATATATATATATATAAATAAAGCCCAGTGGTGTAGTGGTCAGGGCACCTGACTGCCGCACCGCAGGTCGAGAGTTCGACTCCCGACTGGGCAAGGTTCACTCAGCCTTTCATCCCTTTGGGGTCGATAAAATGAGTACCAAGCTTGCTTGGGAACAAAACACTGAAGGTCTCGCGTTAGGCTGACCACCTGGCCGGGACGCATGCTGTATAGCACCTCGGGCCTAGGGTAAAAAAAACAGAGATGGGCACTGTCGGCCCTGATCCTCATGGATTGTATAGCCGCAGAGTTTAGTTTAGTATATATATATATATTAGGAAAGTTTCAATTTCAGAAACGATTCACCCCTGTTCCGAAATTAAAAGTAATTTTTTTTAAATATCTGAAACCAAAATCGAAAGAGTAAAAACTAGCCCGGTTGTAGATCGTCTTCAGCTATCCTATACAAAAAAAAAAATCATTTTAAAATGTTAAAAAGGAAGTGAGATTAAAAGGAAGTGAGATTTGAAAATAACGCTCCCATATATTTAACGTTAGCGTTTACATTTTTCCCCCGTAACCTGCGTGGGTTCTCAAATGTAACGCAAAGATATTTTTTTTGCAACGGTTAGGAAACGCCAAAATTTATCATTAACTTTAATAATGTAAAACTAAAAGTTATGAAACTGTAAGATAAAATATAGCATTTTATAAAAATATACTAGCTAGCAATTTTTTTTCTAATACGTATTACCTTTTAATATTTTATACTTCACTTACATGGACATTCAAAAGTATTTTATATTATGGTCTATGTGGGAAAATACATTTGCGTGTATTTTAATGACATAAAACAATTTTAAACATACAATTTATTCGCATTATTGAAGAGCATAGGTACTTGTACAGGGGAATTAAAAAGTATATTTCGTTACATTATGGACTACGAAGAAAAAACGTTTGCGGGGTATTTTAATAACGTTTTCTGTTACAACATAATGAAATTGATATGAATTTATGAGGCGCAGTAAAACATGCTTTCTGAAGGGATAGCAAAGCATTTATCATTCATTTACAGGGTCACAGAAAAGGGTTCAGTTTTATTACAGAAAAAACTGCTTGCAAAGTGTGTTTTAGTTATGTTTCACGATTTCAAACAAGATGGAATTTATATACGTTACTGAGGTTTACAATATGATGCTTACATTATAATATGATGTGCATCACATTTTATTTAATTTACAGGGGCACATAAAAGATATTGGATACAATATTGCATATGAAGTATTGTCTATTAGGGATGATTGCTGAAAGTGAGATTTCAGCTGTGATATACGTTTTTAACTAAATTTCTGCATACTAGATTATATATATAAATTCGATAGACTACGTATAGGGCTACGCAAAAGAACTAGGAAGAATTATTGAGAAATTGATTAATTTTATTTTCAAATTCAACTACATTTAGAAAGATATGTTTGGAAAATAAAAATATAATAATATACAAGGCTATTCAAAGAATTGGATGCATGCACGCCTATTTCAGACACGGGAAGGAATGAAAACGCTAATTTTAAGTCTATGGGGGGGGGGGGTCATTTTCATATTTCTCGCTTTGATTTTAATATTTTTGAATGATTTTTTCTTTTTCTTTTTTTTTCTTTTTTTTTGCATAGGATATCTGGTGACTATCGACAGTGAGGCTAGCTTTTACTTTTCGATTTTGGCTATAGTTTTTTTTTATATATAATAGGATAGTTTAAATTTTAGAGCGGATTCCAACCGGTTATGAAAGTAAAAGTAATTTTAAAGAAAAATATCTGAAACAAAAATCGAAAAAGTAATAACTAGCCCGGTTATAGAGCGTCCTCAGCTATCCTACGCAAAAAAATTCATTTTAAAATGTTTAAAAGGAAGCGAGATAATTGAAAATATAATGCTCCCATAGACTTAACATTAGCGCTTTCATTTTTTTTCCCGTTACTAGTGTGGGTTCTCAAATGAAACATAAAGATATTATTTGTAACGGTTAGGAAACGCGAAAATTTATCTTTAAATATCTACCCTATATATATAAAATCCTAATGAAACGAATTTATGAAACGATTCTTTGAAACGACTGATTAAACGAGTGATTCAGTTTCACGGCTATTTTTCCTAAAATATGGAATACATTGCGATGAAATTAACACCAAAAATCCGTATTGATCTGCGGTTCTCAAAGCTGGTATTAGAACTTTTAAATTCGAATTAGTTTTCGAAATATTAATTTTTTTCTAATTAGGGTTTCGTTCATCTGACGAAACCCTATTCGTCTCGCTCCTCTGTCCGTCTGTCCGTCACAGAGCCCTTTCTCAGAAACTATACATGTTAGAGACTTGAAATTTTGGGTACTTATAGCTGAACACCTCACATCAAACAACAAATCATAAAATTTTGAAAAAGTTGGTAATTAACCTAATTATGGGCTAATTAAATTCTAAAATTAACCAATCAACCTTTTGAATGCAGGTGAAAATGCACATTATCGAAATCCTCCCCAGTTTCTCCTAATGGTTGCCAGTAAACTCGGCGGATGCTCCGTCAAATCAGCCGGTGCAGGGTTACCACGGAGTACTTTAAGCAATAAATGACGTGGACCTTCAAAAAGCAAAATTGGATCTGCCGAAATATCGGTCGTACAAATTCGTAACAGGTATAGAAATACGCGGAAAAAATTCTACTTTATTTTGGTATAAATTTCAAATTTCTGCATAGGATAGAACGCAAAAAATCCACTAAAAATCGATCGATAAAAATTTAATTTCTGTGTTTTTAAAAGCAATGAAAACAGATTTCCATTCACCGGAAGGCAACTGTCATCATTTCTCGACATATCGGCGCGGGAGAAATTTAAGGGGAGGGAAGTCTAATACGAAATTTAAACTTTTTAAATATTAAATTTTTCGATTAAATTTTTTGACATCCGGGCTGGAAATTTCTCGCAGATTCCATACATACCCGGTTCAAAGAGATTGCTTCATTACGAGCTGAGATATTAATTATTATTTTATTCCTTTTATTTCCATCGAATGCCAGATTAAGATGGAGGCACGTGCTTTTTTAACGGAGATTTCATTTAAATTGGGAAATTAACAATTTGCGTGGTGTGTTTCGACGGCGCGCTATGAGATAAGTATTAATTATTCAATATGAAAAAGTTTATAGGTTTATAAGTGTTCATCCCACTATTTCTGAATAGCAATTTCAGGAAATATCTTAAATTATTGTTTAAGACCGCCACTCGATGTCTTCGAAATTTTAAGATACTTTATAACACATAAGAAAAAGTGTAAAAAAGAATGGAGTGTGATATTTCGAGGGGTGGAGGGGGGGGGACTAGATTTATTTATTAAATCTTAGCGTTTGTTATCGCAGAAAATGTTTTAAATTGTTGGTTAAGACTGCACCGCCACCCTCCCGACCATGTATCTACGGAGAGATTGCGCAAAGGAGTTTCGTTCAGATATGCTTTTGTTAAGAATAGAGTGCGCTCCCTGGTGGTGGAATGCGGAACTAACGTAACGCGATTTTGTTAAAATTAGGAAATATAACAAGGCGATCCGTTTTCAACTTTAAGATACTTCATGACACATAATAAAAAGCTTATAAAATAATGGTGCATGCAATTTCCTGTGAAGGGAGGGCGGGGGAGGGGCGCTGGATTTTTTTTTTTTTTAAATAGCGTTTACGACCTTTTTAGGTGTCGTTTTTTGAGCACTATGATATACTCAGACACGTGCTGCTTATGAAATATAAAAATGTCAAAATTTTAGTTACCACTATTTCCGAATAGTACTTTCAGCAAATTTCTTAATTTCTCGCTTAAGGCCGCCACCAACTCCAGTAACACATCCACTGATAGGATGTTTAACAGAGTTGCGATCTGATACACTTTTGTTATGAATAGTGTGCGCTCCCTGGTGGTGGAATTTGCAACTAACATAACGCAATTTTGTTAAAATTATGAAATCTAACAAGTCGATCTGCTGGAAACTTTGACATAGTTCATAGCACATAATAAAAAGCTTATAAAAGAATGTTCCGTGCAATTTCCTGGGGCGCCTACCTATCGGGGGATCGGGTGCTATAGACCCGATCCCCTCGACTAATATACCTACGGATAGGTTGTAAAACGGAGTTTCCTTTGGATAGAGGTTTGTGTAGAATAGAGTGCGCCCCTGGTTGCGAAATGTGGAACTAACAGATTTCAAAAAAGGATAAAGTGTTTTAAAGGAATATTAAACGAAACCCTCTGTGAGATCTGTGATCACACTTACCCACTTGTTTTAAGTACATTTTTCTAATGATGGCAACTGAAATTTTAATCAGAACAGATATATTTTTTTCTTATTTCAGAAAAGGTTATTTTAAATTAATTTGGCGACCAGTTTGGCCTCCCTTATATATATGCCAAAAAATGTATCGTGCTACTTTTATTTATAATTCAATTTACTTGAACAATCTTTCGCCAAATCGAAAGATTCTGATTGGCGCCAAAATGGCATTATTTTGATTGACATGGTAACTCGGCTATTGTTGTTTATTTAATAATAAATGTTTATTTACTTTTATTTCTTTTTTAAAATTATATAAATTATTTTGTTCTATACTTATTAATTATTTTTTTTTTGTTATTTCCTTTTGAAAATAATAGAAAATAATTTAAAAATACGGTACTACTTACGAAAATAAGTGCGAGTAGTAAATCAAAATTACGTCCATTACGAATCATATCATAATATTAAAATATTTATTTGCTTAAAATACGTTATAAAAACACATTAAAATTAAATTAAAAATCTATATTTTGTAAATATAGATAAAATATATTTATAATATGGATTTTTAATTTACTTTTAATGTGTTTTTATAACGTCTTTTAAGCAAATAAATATTTTAATATTATGATACGGTACTACTTAGTTATTCCGTCGACCAAATTCGCCAAATTATGTAAATCGCCAAATTATACAAATTGACATAATTTGTATTTTAAATAACGAAAGAACAAATAAATTAGTATAACATTAATAAATATACAAATAAAACGTCGAAATAAAAATCACTTGATGACGTAAACATGTGTAACTTACATAAAGTCAAGTGAATGTGACATTTACGATCAACCATTATTGACATTTAATATTATAGTTTGGCGATAGATTTTTGGTCGACGGGATAACTAAGTAATACACAAAATGCATATGTAACTGCTATTCGAAAACAAGGTTTTCGCCAAATTTTTGTAAAAAAGAAAAAAAAAACACGCCAAATCTGCGGTGCGTATGTGACATCTGGCCAAATGTTAAATAATGCGGGAAGAGTTCCATATTGTGTGCTGGTTTTTTTGGCGAGATTTTTTTTTTTTTTTGGCGTTAAATGAATCGATGTCGTTGCGATCTTCAGCCTTTGAGGTTGTTTTTTTTCTGGAATGAACTTTATTCATGTGTTTTTTGCGTATTTTTTTTTTTTTTTTTTTGCATTTAGCCTATATTTTTCGGAAAAATATATAACTTTGTTTTAATTTGACATGTATAATAAATATAATAAATACATAAAATATAAGTACATAATATTTATTTATAGGTGTATATATACTATATTTGTATAAGGTATATCTCTATACGTGATATATATAAAATTATCTGTGTAAACATCGTACTTTTTTTAACATGTGACATACATAAGATTTATTAAATATATATATATTTACAAATATTTAAAGACCATGTTTTTCCGACATCCTGAAAAAATTTATAAGACGCTAAAAATGGCTTTTTGACGCCATTTTGGATTCATTCGTCAATCGCGCCAACCAGCACACAATATGGAACTCTTCCCAATAATGCAACAAACCATGACATTTAATTTCAACTTCAAATCAATGTTTTAATTTACCGCTCGAAAAAAAAATGCTATCTGGCAATTTGAAAAAAAGCTATTGGCGAGATTTGCACCCGGCTAGCGTAACAGTACCAAGAATTCTTTGTGACCATGACAACTTTTATATAGTTTTATTTAAAAAAAAATTTGATTTTTTAACCAAAATGGAAATCTTTTGTACAGATGTTATATACGGACCCATATTGGCGCGATTTTTTTTTCTGACGCCAATGGCATATACGCAACGGGTACTGGCGCCAAAGTATTGTTATTTTGCTTGATATGGCAAGCCGGATGTTGTTGTTTATGCTGTTGATGCGTTTCCCAAATTGGCGTCGGAAAAAAATCGCGCCAATATCCTATATGACATCTGTGCCAAAGTTTCATATGAAAGGCGAAGGGATCAGACCGTATTTGTTTATGACAGTTGTTGACTTGAACTATTATAATATAGATGAAACGATGGCGATAAAATAATATTTGGCGACTTATCACCTGTGCATGGCTAACATTAAAGTACCAAAATGGCACCTAGAGTATAAAAAGCGAAATGGCCCACCCGAAACTGTTGATGATAGTCACATGACTTAGGCTATTGTTATAGAGATTGTTTTAAAATACCGGTAGACAAAGACTCTGTATACTTAATTCATTTTATTTCAGCTATTTTTCAAATGTTTAACTGATCCTTTTTAATCAAAAACGAAAATAACCATTGGATGTCTTAACAGCAACTGATTCGGCCTTACATTTTTGCAATCAAATGGAATTGAATGGAAACCCATTTACAGTGAGATCTGCACAGCTTTTTTCAGTATAATTCAATCTTCTCTTATATTTTTTAAACCCATCAGATTAGCGTGTTTTTAGATTCTGCGGTGTCTGAACGGGGGTTGGCGAGCGTAACTTGCAGGGGGCAGAGCCCCCTAGTAATAATGTAAAACTAAAAATAATGAGACTGTAAGGTAAAATATAGCATTTTATAAAAGTCTGTCAGCTGACAAATTTATTTTGCAATACGTAACTGTAACGCAATCCTGGTTTAAATTGAATATTTTCATGGTTCCCCTAAAAATATTTTACAATTGTATCTGCTAAGACGGATACAACCCACCTAAAACGGTATTTCGCACTCATTGTTTTTTTCCGTCCTACCAGGTTTTATAGCGTCACGTTTTTAGCATGAGGGGTCGAATTTTAATTACTATCAGATCGCGCGTATTCTTTTATATTATGGCCTATATGGGAAAAATCATTTGCGGTATACTTTAATGATGTAAAACAATTTTAACATAAAAATTATGCACCTTATTTAAGTGCACAGCTCCTATGCGGAAAGGTTGGCTGTCCACGAGTGGGTGATTTCAGTACGTGTACAGGGGAATTAAAAGTATATTTCTTTATATTATGGCCTATTAAGAAAAAACGTTTGCGGCGTATTTTAATAACGTTTCTCTGTTACAACATAATAAAATTGATATGAATTTATGATGCGCAGTAAAACATGCTTTCTGAAGGGGTTAAAAAGCATTTTTCATTCATTCACAGGGTCACAGAAATGAGTTCAGTTTTATTACAGAAAATACTGCTTGCAAAGTGTGTTTTAGTTATGTTTCACGATTTCAAACAAGATGGAATTCATATACATTACTGAGGTTTACTACAAGATGCTTACATTAGAATATGATGTGAATCACATTTTATTTCATTTACAGGGGCATATAAAAGTTGCTGGACACAATACTGTATACGAAGTATTCTCTATTAGAGTTGATTACTAAAAATGAGTTTTCACCTATGATATCCGTTTTAATACTTGATTATATATATGATTTCTATAGACCGTGTATAGGGCTACGCAAAAGAACTAGGAAGAATTGCTGAGAATGAGAGTGAATTGCTAATTTTTTTTAATTAAATTCTACATTTTCAAGTTCAACTATAATTAGAAACTGTTTGTAAAATATAAATATAATAATATACAAGGCTATTCAAAGAATTGGATGCATGCGCGCGCCTATGAATGATAATTTCTGGAAGTACGATTTCAGTTGTTTTAAGCATGTTTATACTGCAATAATTTTGATCTTCACATGTTGCGTGTATATAAACTTGTTCGAATGCAAGGGCTGTACAAAATAATGCAAATATACTGCCGGTTATTGGTAGAAATTGCTGAAAGTTTACTTTCATCTGCATTAATCGTTTTCTTATTATATTAAATTTTATCATTTTTTTCATGCCGTTAAAACAAGCCCAAGAATATCCATTGATGACTTTATCATTTTAATTTTTCAATAATTTGAACAATTTAAATTTACTAAGATTTAACAAAAACTTAAAGCTAGTAAGTATTAAAGAATGTTTACTTTGAAAGTTTTGATCAACTTTAAAGGAATATTGTTAATATTTATTACTTTTAATATTTGTTTTTTTTAACGAAAAAGTACAACTTTAACAGCCGCAGAAAATGCGAAATTTGTCCTGTATTACACATCTTTCTTTAAGGGCCCACTTCAGACACGGGAAGAAATAAAAAAGCTAATTTTAAGTCTATGGGGGCGTTAATTTCAAATTTCTCGCTTTATTTTAATAGATTTTTGCATTGGATAGCTGAGGACGATCGACAACCAGGCTAGTTTTTACTTTTTCGATTTTAGTTTTAGTTTTTTTTAATATTAGGATAGTTTCGACTTCAGAATGGATTCCAACCGGTTCCGAAAGAAAAAACTAAATATAATAATATACAAGGCTATCCAGAGAATTGTATGCATGCATGCCTATGGATCATAATTTCTGGAAGTGCGATTTAAGTAGTTTAAGCATGTTTATACTGGAATAAATTTTATCTTAACATGTGACGTGTATAAAATCTTGTTGCTAATGTAAGGGCTGTACAAAAGAATGCAAATACACTTCCGTTAATTGGCAGAAATTCCTGAAAGTTGATTTTTATCTGTATTATTCATTTTCTTATTACATTAATTTTTAGCATATTTTTCATGCCTTTAAAACATGCCTAAGAACATTATTGATGACTTTATTATTTTAATTTTTCCTAATTTTGAACAATTTAAATTTACTAAGATTTAACAAGAACTTAAAATTTGTAAGTTTTAAAGATTGTTAACTTTAAAAGAGTTGATCAATTTGTTCGAAACTTAAAAAAAATATATTACTATTTATTATTTTTAATATTTGTCATTTTTATGGGTACAGTATACCTTTAAAAGTCTAAGAAAATGCGAAATTTGTCCTACGTAACATATTTTTTCCAAGAGCCCACTTCAGACACAGGAAGAAATGAAAATGCTAATTTTAAGTGTATGGGAGCGTTATTTTCAATTTTCTGGCTTTGATTTTAATATTTTTGAATGATTTTATTTATTTATTTATTTTTTTTTTTTTTTATTTTTTTTTTTGCATAGGATAGCTGGGGGCGATCAACAACCAGGCTAGGTTTTACTTTTTCGATTTTAGTTTCAGTTTTCTTTTATTATGATAGTTTCAATTTCAGAACCGATTCCACCAGTTCCGAAAGTATAAGTAATTTTTTTTTTTTTTTAATATCTCTAACCAAAACCGAAAAAGTAAAAAACAGCCCGGTTGTAGATCGTTCTCAGCTATCCTATGCAAAAAAAAATCATTTTAAAATATTAAAATGACGCGAGATATTTGAAAATAACGCTCCCATAGACTTAACATTAGCGCTTACTTTTTTTTCCTGTCACTACACTGTAAAAAAAGGATTAAATTACGGAAATACTACTGGCAATCTAGACGATAGTACTATTTCCGTATTTTAACGGAACTTTTTCCCTTTAAGTTACAGAAAAAATCCGTTAAATTCCGGTCTAAGTGCTGGCATCTAGATTGCCAGTAGTATTTCCGTATTTTGGTCCTTTTTTTTCTACAGTGTTGTATGTGTTCTCAAAGGTAACCTAAAGATATTTTTTGTAACGCAAAGGGAACGCGAAAATTTATCATTAACTATAATAATGTTAAACTGAAAATAAGGAGACTGTATGGTAAAATATTACATTTTATAAATGTCTGCTAGGTAACAAATTTATTTTCTGATACCTAGCTGTAACGAAACCCTGGTTTAAACGGAATTCTCATTATTCCCCTAAAAATAACCTGCAATTGTATCTGCAAAGACGCAAAAAAACCATCTAAAAAGGTATTTAGCACCTATTGTTTATGTTTCCGTCTTACCAAGTTTTATAGTGTCATGTTCTCAGCATGAGGGGGTCGAATTTTAATTACAACTAGGACCCGCATTTTTCTTGAACTCCGCCTTTTTTTTTTTTTTTTTTTTTTTGAGGGAAAATAAAATTTGATATCGATACGAGTGTGTTTCGAAAGGTTATTAGCCCGACAAAGAAAATGAAAAAAATTTGACAATATTTAATTTTTTTAACGTAGTTCCTTACAACTTAAAAAAATTAAACCAACGAGTTTCCGACTTTTTTTTATCTTTAGCATAATATGCCTTATCTAACTTTGGAAATGAAGTGGTGGTCTCTGCTTTAACTCCATATTTTGAAGTGAATTTCCGACTACCGAGCCATTTCTTCAGGCTTGGGAAAAGGAAATAATCGCTGGGAGCAAAATCCGGTGCATGTGGAAGCACTACAGAGCGTAGGTCATTGACTTTCGTAGCGAAAACTACAAGCATGTGTGCAAGAGCACTGCTGTGGTGAAAGAACACGTATTTGTTGCTCAGGTATAGACGTTTTGTCGGAATAAGCACTCTTTAATTGGTCCCGTAGAAATGCATAACACTGTCCGGTGACGATTCTACTTTTTTGCCGGTGCTCTATGATCACCACACTTTGTGAATTCCCGAAAACCGTATCCATGGCTTTTCCAGCAGATGGAACCGTTTTCACTTTCTTTGGCGCAATTTCAGCTGCTCTTTCACATTATTTAGAGTGCTGTTTCATCTCTGGTGAATAATGGCGAATTCATGTTTAATCGACCGTTATAAGACGTTGATGAAAATCAGAAGATTGGTTAAGTTTTCTAACTTAACTTGAAATCACCATAGTCCACATTACTAAAGGCAGTGGGCCATCCGCACTACCTTCTTTTGAAAAAAAAAATCGAACAGTGAAGATGGAGAAACTCATAAAATGATAAAGAAAGGAGGGGGGAGGGGCGTGAAGAAGGAGACCAATTTCACGAGATTTAATTTGATTATGTTAATAAATGAAGTGTTTTCATGAAGGAATTTTCAGCAGAAAGTCCACCCAAATTAGCATTTCATTGCAAAGTATATATATGTGATAAAATCATAATAAATTCTCCACTTTTGAATTTGCCAAATTCGATCTATAAGCGATGTTCTAATGGAGGCAAATCAGACAAATTTCTACCACTTATTTTAAAATGTTATTATTGTCTTAATTAACTGAAGTTATTAAATAGGATAAAAAAAAATTAAAAAATTTGTAATAGAAGTATGTCTACTTCATCCTCGTGAAATCGGAAGCTACGGTTCGATCCAGCACATTTCGGCCTGAAACTTTTTCTATAAGCAAGCCTCTATGATTGAATACGAGTCATAATTGATTTTATCAGTTTATAAGTCTTTGTTGGCTAAATATTTGAAAGTAGAGGTCTCCTCGGAGGGAAATTTCTTGTTCCTGGAACTTGACAGTACAATTAGCAGTAAAAAAAAAAAAAAAAAAAAAAAAAAAAAAAAAAAAAAAAAAAATTACGTTTTATGAAGCTAAAACTTTAGCCTGACTCAGTTTCTACAAAACATGTCGATATTTTTAAAACAACGTTATTCTACATTATTCAAAAACCAGATTTACGCATAGTTTTTATTTTCAGATTATTTTCGAAAATTTAACACTGTCATGATCGGTAAGGTCAAGTAAAGACTATAAACTAAAAGCACTGCTAATTTACCAAATTCCGATATAGGACACAGATTGGTAAAGGATATTACGGCAACTCCTCCTGATTATTAACTGGGAAGTAGAGGAAGAAGATGGAGAATCTCTGGAGATATTTGACTGTGAGCTTTCAACTGACAAGGTAAAAAAAAAATCTCTATCAGCAATGCGGGGAAAATAAAATTGTAACATAGTCTAAAGATAAAGATGCAGAAAATAAATTTATTTTCACTGATTTCTGATAAAGAAAAAGAATGCTTTGGTAAAATTGGAAGAAATTCGAAATATTGCTTTGAAATGGAATTCTATGAAATTCATTATCAGAATTGCATATCAATGTAATGAAAAATCCATGCAGTTTTCAGAGAAAATAAAAACAAAGTCTTTCTCAAACAATTGTTTAAAAAAAAAAAAAAAAAAAAAAAAAACAGCTGTATTTGTTACAAAAATCTCCAAATTCAGAGTAATGAATTAAAAAAGGTTTTTATACACAATCTAGGTATAAAAACACTGATAGGATGTTTTTGTGCCTGTCCACAGATTCCTAAAGAGTGATACAAGATTTCACAGGAAGGGATTTGTTCGACGGGTGGCAATTGCACAGACCATCAGCTCATTAAGTTGAAGGCTGAAATTTTAGGATTAGATAGAACTCAATTAGCATATTAAAATGCAAATGGTCTGCTAAGTCATATCTTGATAGAAAACACCTGCACACCGGAGTTTAGTTTTTGATCGATTGGTTTATCATTGTATTTTGCAGCACCCAAATGTATGAAAATATTGAAGTTTGGGTGCATGAAAACACAATGGTAAACCTGCGGATCAACCACTAAATTGATGTTCTGCAGATGGTTTCCCCCCAAGATACGACTTGGCAGACCAATGCATATAGCTTGTATATAAAATAAACGGTCAAGTACGAGTATTACTCGCGCTCAGAGAGTTCCGTACAATAAATATATGAATTATTAACTGTATTATTTAAAAGAATAATGAAACTTTGTAAAAACCTATACAACGTAGAGTTGGGTATAGCTGTATATATTAGAAAAGTATGATTGAGTATACCACAAATGTTCAAAGAGATATGAAGCCGAAATAAAATTAAATATTGCTATTTTGTATAATTCCTTTTTTAAACGTATCTTAATCTGCATATGGTGAACTTAATTTGGTACTAACAATAAAAGTACTGCATATTTAAATTTCATTTGGCATTTCATAAAACTAAATTCAACATAGAAATATTTTTCTTTTTACAGTGTAGATGAAATAAAATCCTTGTTCAAAGTTTAAACTTGGCGTTGTACTACGCGCGCTTCGAAAGGAGGTCGCAAAGATGCAACTCGACTTTGTCCGTGCCGCGTTTTTTCAAATAGGTCTTTAATTATCATTTAAAGACACGGGAGGCGTATTGAGAGATCCACTCAACGCAAACTAGTCGCGAATCCCATAGTATTTATGCGATTAATTATAATTAAATTGGTCTGTTTTTAACAATTTGACGTTTACTGCTTTTATGCTGTTACTGGGTATTGCATTACATATATATATCATTAAAAGTTGTTATCTAGTATTTAAAAACCGATGGTATATAGAGTACGCCGCCTCTGCCATTATGTATGTCCAAACCAACCGTGTCTTTAAGGGTTAAGGCTCCTGCCCCTGCCAGCGAAGACAATCACGAGCTAATGCTAATCGTATAGGGAATGATTTTTCTAATATCTATTTTGTATTTCGATATTTTAAATTTTTTTTTTGGCATTATATAGCCGAGATCCGTCTCTACATCGCACCTTTCTTTACTTTTTCCTCCCCATCGGATTAGCATTAGCTCGTTAGTGTCTTCGCCGGCAGGGACAGGAGTCTTAATATCTCGGCGAATTACCGACGATTTATTTTCGAAAATCATTATAAACAATGCTTTTATACTTTTGATACGATAGGTACCTTTAGCGCTCTTCGATACCTTTGCTGAATGCCCGCAAATAGAAATCTGTATGTAACAGAAAAATGCGATTTTATGAAAAACTATGCCACCTAGGGCAATCGCTATAATTTTCCTGCGAGTATTAAATTAACCTCTACTACCTCTAATTTTTTTCATAATTTTAGTTTCAGTAGATTTGAAAATAGATGGGGGGGGGGCACATTTTTGCACTACATTTTCGACGATATCTCTGAAAATATAATATCTAAAATTAAAAGAAATGTATTTTTGAGTTATGCGTTACGGAATCTTTTAACCGATACCCCAAACGATACACAAAGAAAATATATTTCTTTTTTAAATAACCTAATTATCCCCTCTACGTTTTTCCCACATATATTTGTGAATGTTTAATAATCTGTAAATATGTGGGTCAATAGTCTTTATTACATCTCCCAATTTGAACTTCCCACGTTCCGTAGTTTACGAGTAAAATGGCTGTGACAGACAGACACAGGAGTGATCTTATAATGATTCCGTTTTTACTTTTTAAGTACGGAACCCTAAAAATCATGATTATTGCAACTGAGAAATACAAAAACATAAGAAGATGAATTATTGAAAATAAATAAAACAAGAAAGGAAAACCATGTGTCAAGTATGGATTATGAACCCTTTCCTACATTTTTAGTTCAGTTAGAAAAACACATAACACATTTGAATATACACATTTATTAATTCCTAACAATAGACGGAAACGTACTTCAGTTGTTTTGTGAAGCTCTGTATGTTCCTTATAAATTTTTATACACGCCATATACTGAGCTGAAATTTAATTCAGAAATAAATACGCTGAAAATTACTGATATCACACTTCTAAGGCTAACATTAGCTTAAGAATTGCTATCCATGGACGGCCATGTATCCAGTTTTTTGTCATATCCCTATTTATTTATATGCTACAATGTCACTTAGCCGACGGGACATTTAGCAGACAGCAATTAGACGACAGGATGTTTAGCCGACAGCGACTGTTAGCCGACAAGACAGTTAGCCAACAGAGGACAATTATTCGACATGGACATTCATCCGACAGGATATTCATCCGACTTAACTGTAACGTAACTGTAACCTGATCTTAACCTAATTATAACCTAAGCATAAACTAACTGTAGCGTAACTGTAACCTAACCAATACCAAACTGTAACGTAACTATAATCTATCTGTAACCTAAACGTAACCTAAGTGTAAGATAACCGTAACCTAACTGAAACCTAACAGTAACCTAATTGTAGCCTAAATGTAACCTAACTGAAACCTAACAGTAACCTAATTGTAGCCTAAATGTAACCTAACTGAAACCTAACTGTAACCTAATTGTAGCCTAAATGTAACCTAACTGGAACGTAACCGTAATCTAACTGTAACTAACGTTTACCTAGTTATAACCTAATCGTATGCTAACTGTAATGTAACTGTAACATAACTTTACCATGACCAAGCTCTAACCTAAGCGTATTCTAATTATCACCTAAACGTAACCTAACAGTTATTTAACCGTAATCTAAACGTAACCTAACGGTAACCTAATTATAAAGTAACCGTAACCTAATTGAAACCTAACAGTAACCTAATTGTAGCCTAAATATAATCTAACTGGGACGTAACCGTAATCTAACTGTAACTAACGTTTATCTAATTATAACCTAATTGTATGCTAGCAGTAATGTAACTGTAACACAACTTTACCATGACCAAGCTGTAACCTAAGCGTAATCTAATTATCACCTAAACGTAACCTAATTATAACCGAACAGTTACCTAACCATAATCTAAACGTAACCTAAGTGTAACCTAATTATGAAGTAACCGTAACCAAACTAAAACCTAACAGTAACCTAATTGTAGCCTAAATGTAACCTAACTGGGACTTAACCATAATCTAACTGTAAATAACGTTTACCTAGTTATAACCTAATCATATGCTAAATGTTATGTAACTGTAACATAACTTTGCCATGACCAAGCTGTAACTTAAGTGTAATCTAATTATCACCTAAACGTAACTTAATTATAACCTAACCGTAATCTAAGAGTAACTAATCGCAATTGTAACCAAACTGCAAATTAACTGTAACCTAGCGGGGGGTGCATAATATGAAAGAGTGATCAAAGGGCTGCCCAGTCCAATGATATATCACTTGAGGGATGTCGGAAAAGTCAGAAAAATGCTCCCGGTGATACAAATTGGGGGAGGGGGAACGGGAGGTACATAATATGAAAGAGTGATCAAAGGGCTCCAATGCGATGTATCTCATGAGGGGTGTCGAAAAATGTTAGAAAAGTACCGGCTAATTATACTATCAGCTAAATGACCTGTCGGTTAATCGCCTTTTCGGCTAAATGTCCTCCCGGCTAATTGCCACGTTCGGCCAGTTGCCTGTCGGTCAATTGTCTGTATTGCTAAAATTATTACTATATGTCCGTTTCGATCAATTGTCCTGTATGCTGTATGTAAATTTCAGCTAATTGTGTTGTCGGCTATATGTACGTATCGGCTAAATGCACGTCTCAGCTAACTGCAATCTGCTAAATGTCTTGAAGGCTATTTGGTTGTCGGCTAAATGTCTGCGACCGGCTACGGGTCAAACATCTATACTAAAAGTAGTTGAGCTTAAAAATGCATAAATCAAATTAAAAAACATCTTTAAGTAATTCATAGTCATTCTCGGTACTACTGATGAAATCTTTTGTGTAGTGTCTATGCAACGGAATAGCAATAATTTCAGCAATACAGACAATTGGCCGACAGACAACTGGCCGAACGTGGCAATTAGCCGGGAGGACATTTAGCCGAAAAGACGATTAGCCGACAGGACATTTAGCTGATAGTATAATATGCCGGTACTTTTCTAACATTTTTCGACAACCCTCATGAGATACATCGCATTGGAGCCCTTTGATCACTCTTTATATTCTATGCAATTCATATACACCACCTATGTGCCTGTGCAAAAATATTAGTTTAACTTAACTTATACCATAACTTATCATAAATCAAACATATCATAATTTAAAACTCACTATCAGCAATCATCCCTAATGTTTCCCTGTAAATGAACAATAAATTCGATGCACACCATATTCTTATCCAAACATCTTGCACTCTTTGTCTCCCCTTCTTCCGAAATTTCGTTTCCCGTTTTGCTCCCCTTACAGTATCAAGGTTTAAAATCTTTAAAATTCCTTAATATTTTTTTTAATTTTCTGTTTTATTTGTTACTTTAAACTAACAATAAATAGTCAGTCATAAATTTCGTTATCAATTTATTTCACCATATTCATTTCATTAAAAGTTCTTGTAAATTGCCTCCATCGAAAATGTCATTTCTCCCTTTTGCTCCCTCATCCACGGTACCCATATTTTAAAATAAAAACCCTTTAAAACTCTTTAATTTTTTAAAATCTTTTCTGCTCAATTTGCCACTTTATTTTAACAATAAACAAACGATCATAAAAATTTCTCCTCCCCCCCCCCCAACCCCAACTGAAATTGGTATTTCCTCCTCGCCTCTCCCTCTTACCAAGCATCTGAAATTTAAAGTCCTTAATTTTTTTTCGTTTATTATTTTTTTTAACTTATTTGTAAATATTTTCTAAGGTAAGTAAATAATAAGTCGCCGATAAACTTCCCCCCCCCCCCCGCAAAAAAAGAACTAATTCTGCTTATTCCTCTTTTTTTTCCCTCAGATCACAAAATTTTAACCTTAAAAGTCATTGCTTTTTTTAAAACATTTTGTACTCTATCTGTTAATTTATTGTAATCATAAATAATCATATAACTATACTCCTCCCCCACCAAAATTGACGCTTGCTCTGACTCTACCCTTACCAAGAACACAAAATTTAGTCTTTTTTTGTCCTATTTCTTATTCTTTAGTAAGGTAAATAAATAAGTCATCAAATAAAATCCCCCCCTTTTTTTTTCGTTCCCTTATTTAAGTTTAAAATCTTTGAAAGTCTTTTTTTAATACATTTTCAGCTTTATCTGTTTCATATTGAACAATAAATAATCGATTATATAATTTCTTCCACCCCCATATAAAATTGACGTTTTCTTTTCTCCCCCCATTATTTCCATGCTCATAAAATTTAAAGTCTCTAAAACTCCTAATTTCAATGTTTTTGCCCTATTTGTAAATCTTTAATAAGTTACATAATCGGTCATCTATTAAATTCCCCCCCACCCCCCCCCCCCAAAAAAAAAAAAAATCTGTTTCTTGATTTGTCTTACCCTCAACTCATGAAGCTAAAAAATCTAATTTACAGTCTTTAAAACTTTTTAATTTTTACTTTTTTTTCGTCCTAATTATAAATCTTTATTATCTATAATATTGACTAAATCATTTCAACTATGTACGAAAGTGTTAACAATAAAGCGATAGGTGTACATTTAATTGTGCATAAAAAACTTTTTAACTGTATTTTTCAAAGGAAAATGTCTTTAGAGAGATATTTGTAAGGAAAATATTGTGGTTTCTCGTCAACGTGCAAGTAAATTCTCAAAACCTTTCGAAATCATTTTATTCCGACTAGCTCAGAAAGAACCATCAAACGTAGATACCAAAGGTGCCTGAGTAATCGACTGAACCGAGTATGTCCATAAAGAAAAAAGAAAAATCATGCGTCTACGTCGATACATTCCAACACTTACAGAACACTGTAACAAAACTTCGCCGTTTAATAAAGTAAAGAAGATATCTAACTAAACATTTGTAATACCTATGACACGTTTGAAAAGCAGATTTCAACAACTGCACCCATAACCTGGATGGTACTCCAATTCTTTTGTGCAGCTCATATGATATATGCAGCTCATATGAGGCAGTGTATATGATATATTTGTACTGCATATATTTGTACAGATTTACATACTATGTTAAAATTTAGTTTTGTAAGAACATACATAAAACAGTTGAAAATTCACCCTCGGCAATTTCTACTAATAGACGGAAACATACTTGAATTCTTTTGTGCATTTCTGTATATAGAATACAGATTTTTATACACGTCAAACAGTATTAAGCTGAAATCTAATTCAGGCAAAATCATGCTCAAAATTACTGAAATCACACTTGCAGGAATTATTTTCTCTCGGCGGCCCATGTATCCAGTTCTTGGAATATCCCTGTATAGGATTTTATTTGTATGATACAAACATCTCTAAGCATATTAAATGTAGTTGATCTTGACCATTTATAACTAAAAAAAACCTAACATCTTTAAGAAATTCATACTCATTCTCAGCAATGGTTACGAATTCTTTTGTGTGGTCCTGTATAGGGTTTGTAAAATATGTGCACACCACGTAGTGCGCAAAAATTTAGTTAAACTTAAAAACGCATTCTGTAATTGAAAATGTACTTTCAGCATTAATTTTTAATAGCTATATCGGATACAGTATTGTATCAAAATATTTTATGTTTCCCTGTAAATGAACGCTAAATGAAATGCAGACCATATTCGAATGTAAGCATCTTGTAGTAAATCAAAGTAATGTGTATCTATTTCGTCATGTTTGAAATAGCGTAACGTGATCAAAATACGCTACAAACAGTTTTTCTCGTAGACCATATTGAACCAAGTTCTTTTGTCTGACCCCGTAAATAATTGTTAAATGCTCATGTTGTACAGAAAGTAGGCTAAGGACACCTCAGAAATTCATATCAATTTCATTATCTTTGTGACAGAGTAATATCAATCAAATACGCCGCAAACGATATTTCTTCACATAACGGAATACTTTTGAGTCCCCTATACTCGTACTTTAAGCATTACACATAACATAGTCTATAGTAACAATTTTAAAGTGTGTCTCAATGTACATAAATTTAACTGTGTTTAACATTGTGTAACACTATTAAAATACATCCTAAATAATCCCCCCCCCACATAGACCATAATGTAGCGAATACTGTTGAGTGCATCTGTAAATGAACCATGAATGGTGCACCGAACATACCATGATGATTTTCAATATCGTATATCAATTACATGGCAATCCGACTATATTTACGCTAGTTAGAGCACGGATAGACAGACAGACGGACGGACAAACCCAATTCATAAACACTTTTCAACTTTCTTGGAAAGTGTTTAAAATGAAAAAATGTAAATGAAAATAAAAGTATTTTATTGTTATTTAGATTACGAACCGCTACAAAAAACATTCTTAACTGTCTGCATCATTTAAAAAATACTTAGTGTACAGAAATCTCTCCACCCCCCCCCCCCTCACACACACACACACCTGAATTTACTCCTATACACTTAAAATTTCAAATTGTGAAAACTTCTTTATGTTTTATAACTTACTTGTAAAAATAAAATATAATCTAAATTTTCTTCCGCCTGAAACCTTTCTGCTAACATCACACAAAGTTTTGAATATTTGGAAAACTTTATTTTTTCTGTCATATATTTTAGTGCTAACAACAGTAAATTATGTACTATACCTATAAATGACTACGCTGGGATTTAGATGTATAGCCCCCCCCCCTTCTCCTCAAAATTAATATTTCCCGTTCTCCCCTCCACCCCTCTACAGTACAAAATATACAGTTTATTTGGTTAACCTTTTCTCTCCTAATTTTATGAACATCTTATTTTTAACCTTCAATGTTGTTTAGCTTTTATATATCTCTTGATAAATTTCATGTTCTAAAAAGAATCCCCACAAAAGATAGTTATTTTAGAATATTTGTATCTGGTATTTCCCCCCTCATTCAATATCTCCCCCCTTGATTTTAAATGTAATTTCGTTATGTGAAATAAAATAGTTTTTATACTGCGCTAATTTCAATTTTATGTTTGTAAAAGCTGTAAAATGAACTTGATGATTAAAAAAAAAGAAATATATCTGAATAAAATAATCATTTATTTTCTGAAAGTCAAATCGCTTTAATTTTTGCACCCTTATTATAAACAGATTAAAATTCTTTTTACGGCTTTCAGCGTTATCCAGATTCTCCACAAAACATACGGCTTTGATCTACGCTGGACAGTTGAAAAAAGAAATCTCTTAGACCACCTGAAACCTATTGGAAATGATCCAAGAATATTCTATTTGCTGATTGGAAGAGCTCGCTTGTCAATCATTTGAATTTATACCATCCTTTCAATTCAGCTAAAATGCCAGCGGCCATCTTGATTTCTTTTTGTCCGTGACTGAAGACCCCACTGCAGTCACGGACAAAAAGAAATCAAGATGGCCGCTGGCATTTTAGCTGAATTGAAAGGATGGTCTAAATTCAAATGATTGACAAGCGAGCTCTTCCAATCAGCAAATAGAACATTCTTGGATCATTTCCAATAAGTTTCAGGCGGTCTAAGAGATTTCTTTTTTCAACTGTCCAGCGTAGATCAAAGCCGCCTGTTTTGTGGAGAATCTGGATAACGCTGAAAGCCGTAAAAAGAATTTTAATCTGTTTATAATAAGGGTGCAAAAATTAAAGCGATTTGACTTTCAGAAAATAAATGATTATTTTATTCAGATATATTTCTTTTTTTTAATCATCAAGTTCATTTTACAGCTTTTACAAACATAAAATTGAAATTAGCGCAGTATAAAAACTATTTTATTTCACATAACGAAATTACATTTAAAATCAAGGGGGGAGATATTGAATGAGGGGGGAAATACCAGATACAAATATTCTAAAATAACTATCTTTTGTGGGGATTCTTTTTAGAACATGAAATTTATCAAGAGATATATAAAAGCTAAACAACATTGAAGGTTAAAAATAAGATGTTCATAAAATTAGGAGAGAAAAGGTTAACCAAATAAACCGTATATTTTGTACTGTAGAGGGGTGGAGGGGAGAACGGGAAATATTAATTTTGAGGAGAAGGGGGGGGGGCTATACATCTAAATCCCAGCGTAGTCATTTATAGGTATAGTGCATAATTTATTGTTGTTAGCACTAAAATATATGACAGAAAAAATAAAGTTTTCCAAATATTCAAAACTTTGTGTGATGTTAGCAGAAAGGTTTCAGGCGGAAGAAAATTTAGATTATATTTTATTTTTACAAGTAAGTTATAAAACATAAAGGAGTTTTCACAATTTGAAATTTTAAGTGCATAGGAGTAAATTCAGGTGTGTGTGGGGGGGGGGAGGGGGGGGAGAGATTTTTGTACACTAAATATTTTTTAAATGATGCAGACAGTTAAGAATGTTTTTTGTAGCGGTTCGTAATCTAAATAACAATAAAATACTTTTATTTTCATTTACATTTTTTCATTTTAAACACTTTCCAAGAAAGTTGAAAAGTGTTTATGAATTGGGTTTGTCCGTCCGTCTGTCTGTCTATCCGTGCTCTAACTAGCGTAAATATAGTCGGATTGCCATGTAATTGATATACGATATTGAAAATCATCATGGTATGTTCGGTGCACCATTCATGGTTCATTTACAGATGCACTCAAAAGTATTCGCTACATTATGGTCTATGTGGGGGGGGGGGATTATTTAGGATGTATTTTAATAGTGTTAAACACAGTTAAATTTATGTATATTGAGACACACTTTAAAATTGTTACTATAGCTATGTTATGTGTAATGCTTAAAGTACGAGTATAGGGGACTCAAAAGTATTCCGTTATGTGAAGAAATATCGTTTGCGGCGTATTTGATTGATATTACTCTGTCACAAAGATAATGAAATTGATATGAATTTCTGAGTTGTCCTTAGCCTACTTTCTGTACAACATGAGCATTTAACAATTATTTACGGGGTCAGACAAAAGAGCTTGGTTCAATAAGGTCTACGAGAAAAACTGTTTGTAGCGTATTTTGATCACGTTACACTATTTCAAACATGACGAAATAGATACACATTACTTTGATTTACTACAAGATGCTTACATTCGAATATGGTCTGCATTTCATTTAGCGTTCATTTACAGGGAAACATAAAATATTTTGATACAATACTGTATCCGATATAGCTATTAAAAATTAATGCTGAAAGTACATTTTCAATTACAGAATGCGTTTTTAAGTTTAACTAAATTTTTGCGCACTACGTGGTGTGCACATATTTTACAAACCCTATACAGGACCACACAAAAGAATTCGTAACCATTGCTGAGAATGAGTATGAATTTCTTAAAGATGTTAGGTTTTTTTTAGTTATAAATGGTCAAGCTCAACTACATTTAATATGCTTAGAGATGTTTGTATCATACAAATAAAATCCTATACAGGGATATTCGAAAAACTGGATACATGGGCCGCCGATAGAAAATAATTCCTGCAAGTGTGATTTCAGTAATTTTGAGCATGATTTTGCCTGAATTAGATTTCAGCTTAATACTGTTTGACGTGTATAAAAATCTGTATTCTATATACAGAAATGCACAAAAGAATTCAAGTATGTTTCCGTCTATTAGTAGAAATTGCCGAGGGTGAATTTTCAGCTGTTTTATGTATTTTCTTACAAAACTAAATTTTAACATAGTATGTAAATCTGTACAAATATATGCAGTACAAATATATCATATACACTGCCTCATATGAGCTGCATATATCATATGAGCTGCACAAAAGAATTGGAGTACCATCCAGGTTATGGGTGCAATTGTTGAAATCTGCTTTTCAAACGTGTCATAGGTATTACAAATGTTTAGTTAGATATCTTCTTTACTTTATTAAACGGCGAAGTTTTGTTACAGTGTTCTGTAAGTGTTGGAATGTATCGACGTAGACGCATGATTTTTCATTTTTCTTTATGGACATACTCGGTTCAGTCGATTACTCAGGCACCTTTGGTATCTATGTTTGATGGTTCTTTCTGAGCTAGTCGGAATAAAATGATTTCGAAAGGTTTTGAGAATTTACTTGCACGTTGACGAGAAACCACAATATTTTCCTTACAAATATCTCTCTAAAGACATTTTCCTTTGAAAAATACAGTTAAAAAGTTTTTTATGCACAATTAAATGTACACCTATCGCTTTATTGTTAACACTTTCGTACATAGTTGAAATGATTTAGTTAATATTATAGATAATAAAGATTTATAATTAGGACGAAAAAAAAGTAAAAATTAAAAAGTTTTAAAGACTGTAAATTAGATTTTTTAGCTTCATGAGTTGAGGGTAAGACAAATCAAGAAACAGATTTTTTTTTTGCGGGGGGGGGGGGGGGATTTAATAGATGACCGATTATGTAACTTATTAAAGATTTACAAATAGGGCAAAAACATTGAAATTAGGAGTTTTAGAGACTTTAAATTTTATGAGCATGGAAATAATGGGGGGAGAAAAGAAAACGTCAATTTTATATGGGGGTGGAAGAAATTATATAATCGATTATTTATTGTTCAATATGAAACAGATAAAGCTGAAAATGTATTAAAAAAAGACTTTCAAAGATTTTAAACTTAAATAAGGGAAAGAAAAAAAAGGGGGGGGGGATTTTATTTGATGACTTATTTATTTACCTTACTAAAGAATAAGAAATAGGACAAAAAAAGACTACATTTTGTGTTCTTGGTAAGGGTAGAGTCAGAGCAAGCGTCAATTTTGGTGGGGGAGGAGTATAGTTATATGATTATTTATGATTACAATAAATTAACAGATAGAGTACAAAATGTTTAAAAAAAGCAATGACTTTTAAGGTTAAAATTTTGTGATCTGAGGGAAAAAAAAGAGGAATAAGCAGAATTAGTTCTTTTTTTGCGGGGGGGGGGGGGCGGAAGTTTATCGGCGACTTATTATTTACTTACCTTAGAAAATATTTACAAATAAGTTAAAAAAATAATAAACGAAAAAAAATTAAGGACTTTAAATTTCAGATGCTTGGTAAGAGGGAGAGGCGAGGAGGAAATACCAATTTCAGTTGGGGTTGGGGGGGGAGGAGAAATTTTTATGATCGTTTGTTTATTGTTAAAATAAAGTGGCAAATTGAGCAGAAAAGATTTTAAAAAAATAAAGAGTTTTAAAGGGTTTTTATTTTAAAATATGGGTACCGTGGATGAGGGAGCAAAAGGGAGAAATGACATTTTCGATGGAGGCAATTTACAAGAACTTTTAATGAAATGAATATGGTGAAATAAATTGATAACGAAATTTATGACTGACTATTTATTGTTAGTTTAAAGTAACAAATAAAACAGAAAATTAAAGAAAATATTAAGGAATTTTAAAGATTTTAAACCTTGATACTGTAAGGGGAGCAAAACGGGAAACGAAATTTCGGAAGAAGGGGAGACAAAGAGTGCAAGATGTTTGGATAAGAATATGGTGTGCATCGAATTTATTGTTCATTTACAGGGAAACATTAGGGATGATTGCTGATAGTGAGTTTTAAATTATGATATGTTTGATTTATGATAAGTTATGGTATAAGTTAAGTTAAACTAATATTTTTGCACAGGCACATAGGTGGTGTATATGAATTGCATAGAATATAAAGAGTGATCAAAGGGCTCCAATGCGATGTATCTCATGAGGGTTGTCGAAAAATGTTAGAAAAGTACCGGCATATTATACTATCAGCTAAATGTCCTGTCGGCTAATCGTCTTTTCGGCTAAATGTCCTCCCGGCTAATTGCCACGTTCGGCCAGTTGTCTGTCGGCCAATTGTCTGTATTGCTGAAATTATTGCTATTCCGTTGCATAGACACTACACAAAAGATTTCATCAGTAGTACCGAAAATGACTATGAATTACTTAAAGATGTTTTTTAATTTGATTTATGCATTTTCAAGCTCAACTACTTTTAGTATAGATGTTTGACCCGTAGCCGGTCGCAGACATTTAGCCGACAACCAAATAGCCTTCAAGACATTTAGCAGATTGCAGTTAGCTGAGACGTGCATTTAGCCGATACGTACATATAGCCGACAACACAATTAGCTGAAATTTACATACAGCATACAGGACAATTGATCGAAACGGACATATAGTAATAATTTTAGCAATACAGACAATTGACCGACAGGCAACTGGCCGAACGTGGCAATTAGCCGGGAGGACATTTACCCGAAAAGGCGATTAACCGACAGGACATTTAGCTGATAGTATAATTAGCCGGTACTTTTCTAACATTTTTCGACACCCCTCATGAGATACATCGCATTGGAGCCCTTTGATCACTCTTTCATATTATATACCTCCCGTTCCCCCTCCCCCAATTTGTATCACCGGGAGCATTTTTCTGACTTTTCCGACATCCCTCAAGTGATATATCATTGGACTGGGCAGCCCTTTGATCACTCTTTCATATTATGCACCTCCCGCTAGGTTACAGTTAATTTGCAGTTTGGTTACAATTGCGATTAGTTACTCTTAGATTACGGTTAGGTTATAATTAAGTTACGTTTAGGTGATAATTAGAATACGCTTAGGTTAGAGCTTGGTCATGGTAAAGTTATGTTACAGTTACAGTTAGCATACGATTAGGTTATAACTAGGTAAACGTTAGTTACAGTTAGATTACGGTTACGTCCCAGTTAGGTTACATTTAGGCTACAATTAGGTTACTGTTAGGTTTCAGTTAGGTTACATTTAGGCTACAATTAGGTTACTGTTAGGTTTCAGTTAGGTTACGGTTATCTTACACTTAGGTTACGTTTAGGTTACAGATAGATTATAGTTACGTTACAGTTTGGTATTGGTTAGGTTACAGTTACGCTACAGTTAGTTTATGCTTAGGTTATAATTAGGTTAAGATCAGGTTACAGTTACGTTACAGTTAAGTCGGATGAATATCCTGTCGGATGAATGTCCATGTCGATAGATTGTCCTCTGTTGGCTAACTGTCTTGTCGGCTAACAGTCGCTGTCGGCTAAACATCCTGTCGTCTAATTGCTGTCTGCTAAATGTCCCGTCGGCTAAGTGACATTGTAGCATATAAATAAATAGGGATATGACAAAAAACTGGATACATGGCCGTCCATGGATAGCAATTCTTAAGCTAATGTTAGCCTTAGAAGTGTGATATCAGTAATTTTCAGCGTATTTATTTCTGAATTAAATTTCAGCTCAGTATATGGCGTGTATAAAAATTTATAAGGAACATACAGAGCTTCACAAAACAATTGAAGTACGTTTCCGTCTATTGTTAGGAATTAATAAATGTGTATATTCAAATGTGTTATGTGTTTTTCTAACTGAACTAAAAATGTAGGAAAGGGTTCATAATCCATACTTGACACATGGTTTTCCTTTCTTGTTTTATTTATTTTCAATAATTCATCTTCTTATGTTTTTGTATTTCTCAGTTGCAATAATCATGATTTTTAGGGTTCCGTACTTAAAAAGTAAAAACGGAATCATTATAAGATCACTCCTGTGTCTGTCTGTCACAGCCATTTTACTCGTAAACTACGGAACGTGGGAAGTTCAAATTGGGAGATGTAATAAAGACTATTGACCCACATATTTACAGATTATTAAACATTCACAAATATATGTGGGAAAAACGTAGAGGGGATAATTAGGTTATTTAAAAAAGAAATATATTTTCTTTGTGTATCGTTTGGGGTATCGGTTAAAAGATTCCGTAACGCATAACTCAAAAATACATTTCTTTTAATTTTAGATATTATATTTTCAGAGATATCGTCGAAAATGTAGTGCAAAAATGTGCCCCCCCCCCCCCCCATCTATTTTCAAATCTACTGAAACTAAAATTATGAAAAAAATTAGAGGTAGTAGAGGTTAATTTAATACTCGCAGGAAAATTATAGCGATTGCCCTAGGTGGCATAGTTTTTCATAAAATCGCATTTTTCTGTTACATACAGATTTCTATTTGCGGGCATTCAGCAAAGGTATCGAAGAGCGCTAAAGGTACCTATCGTATCAAAAGTATAAAAGCATTGTTTATAATGATTTTCGAAAAAAAATCGTCGGTAATTCGCCGAGATATTAAGACTCCTGTCCCTGCCGGCGAAGACACTAACGAGCTAATGCTAATCCGATGGGGAGGAAAAAGTAAAGAAAGGTGCGATGTAGAGACGGATCTTGGCTATATAATGCCAAAAAAAAAATTTAAAATATCGAAATACAAAATAGATGTTAGAAAAATCCTTCCCTATACGATTAGCATTAGCTCGTGATTGTCTTCGCTGGCAGGGGCAGGAGCCTTAACCCTTAAAGACACGGTTGGTTTGGACATATATAATGGCAGAGGCGGCGTACTCTATATACCATCGGTTTTTAAATACTAGATAACAACTTTTAATGATATATATGTGTAATGCAATACCCAGTAGCAGCATAAAAGCAGTAAACGTCAAATTGTTAAAAACAGACCAATTTAATTATAATTAATCGCATAAATACTATGGGATTCGCGACTACTTTGCTTTGAGTGGATCTCTCAATACGCATCCCGTGTCTTTAAATGATAATTAAAGACCTATTTGAAAAAACGCGGCACGGACAAAGTCGAGTTGCATCTTTGCGACCTCCTTTCGAAGCGCGCGTAGTACAACGCCAATTTTAAACTTTGAACAAGGATTTTATTTCATCTACACTGTAAAAAGAAAAATATTTCTATGTTGAATTTAGTTTTATGAAATGCCAAATGAAATTTAAATATGCAGTACTTTTATTGTTAGTACCAAATTAAGTTCACCATATGCAGATTAAGATACGTTTAAAAAAAGAATTATACAAAATAGCAATATTTAATTTTATTTCGGCTTCATATCTCTTTGAACCTTTGTGGTATACTCAATCATACTTTTCTAATATATACAGCTATACCCAACTCTACGTTGTATAGGTTTTTACAAAGTTTCATTATTCTTTTAAATAATACAGTTAATAATTCATATATTTATTGTACGGAACTCTCTGAGCGCGAGTAATACTCGTACTTGACCGTTTATTTTATATACAAGCTATATGCATTGGTCTGCCAAGTCGTATCTTGGTGGAAACCATCTGCAGAACATCAATTTAGTGGTTGATCCGCAGGTTTACCATTGTGTTTTCATGCACCCAAACTTCAATATTTTCATACATTTGGGTGCTGCAAAATACAATGATAAACCAATCGATCAAAAACTAAACTCCGTTGTGCAGGTGTTTTCTATCAAGATATGACTTAGCAGACCATTTGCATTTTAATATGCT
This sequence comes from Maratus speciosus, assembly GCA_963932465.1. Taxonomy (NCBI): domain Eukaryota; kingdom Metazoa; phylum Arthropoda; class Arachnida; order Araneae; family Salticidae; genus Maratus; species Maratus speciosus. The sequence continues at coordinate 258,655,584 of OZ010786.1, forward strand.
AATTGAGTTCTATCTAATCCTAAAATTTCAGCCTTCAACTTGATGAGCTGATGGTCTGTGCAATTGCCACCCGTCGAACAAATCCCTTCTGGGTGATCTTGTATCACTCTTTAGGAATCTGTGGACAGGCACAAAAACATCCTATCTGTGTTTTTATACCTAGATTGTGTATAAAAACCTTTTTTAATACATTACTCTGAATTTGGAGATTTTTGTAACAAATACAGCTGTATTTTTTTTCTTTTTTTCTTACAATTGTTTGAGAAAGACTTTGTTTTTATTTTCTCTGAAAACTGCTTGGATTTTTCATTACATTGATATGCAATTCTGATAATGAATTTCATAGAATTCCATTTCAAAGCAATATTTCGAATTTCTTCCAATTTTACCAAAGCATTCTTTTTCTTTATCAGAAATCAGTGAAAATAAATTTATTTTCTGCATCTTTATCTTTAGACTAAGTTACAATTTTATTTTCCCCGCATTGCTGATAGAGATTTTTTTTTTTACCTTGTCAGTTGAAAGCTCACAGTCAAATATCTCCAGAGATTCTCCATCTTCTTCCTCTACTTCCCAGTTAATAATCAGGAGGAGTTGCCGTAATATCCTTTACCAATCTGTGTCCTATATCGGAATTTGGTAAATTAGCAGTGCTTTTAGTTTATAGTCTTTACTTGACCTTACCGATCATGACAGTGTTAAGCTATCATTCGTTGTTGCTAAGAAACTGTTTTTACTAGTTTATAAATTAGCTTGGTAAATTATCACTGGTTTTACTTTGCAGCCTCTACTTGAACTTGCCGATCAAGACAATGGTAAGCTGCCATTCATTGGTGCCCAGAAAATGTTTTTATCAGTTTGTTAAAAATGTCCTACTGACATTTTCTACGTATATAACGCAGACTTTCACAGTGATAGACTTGTTGATGACGGTATTATCCTTCTCCTATAATTCTTGAAAAGCTAATAACAAATTTACTAACTGTTGCTTTGTGAGCCTTAATTTCCTCTCTAATCATTTTATAAAATTGTGTGATTGAATAATGAATTGTAGTAAACGAAAGAATGTGCCATTACAATACAACATGAAATAAAAATGTTAACTAACGCAATCTTTAACAGGATACCAATGTAAATTGAAAGTAAAGAACGAGTGTTATTAAAATTCATAGTAAAAGACCAGAGAAGAATCTATTACCAAATTCCAATTTTTGGGACGGATGCAAAAGTTTGTCGCATATTGTTGATGGAAATTAAAGAAAATGTATTTCGTGTAAATTTCAATTCCTAGCAGTTACATAATTAGCTCTCATCTGGCTAAAGAATCGATGTATTTTCTCAAATCTTCCAAAAAATAAAATATCTTATCCTCAAAATGTTTTGAAGTGATCTAAATAAACGGTCATACGACGATGCAAGTTTTGGAGAATGGTTCTTGGATTGAAGCATTTCATCTCAATTATAACAGTTTGTGTCTGAAGTGGGCTAGATACATGTGGTCTAGCAGTCTTGTTGGAAAACAATGCCTAATTGTTGATTGTTTGAAGCTGCTTCTAGCGGATTGCTTGATTTAATTCACTTAATTATAAACAGTATTTCTGCAAATTAATGCTGTATTTTCTACGTAACATCTATTAATAAACAATTTTCTTGTCTCACTGAATGCGAAGAAAAATCTTCTGTAGGTAGGAACTGACTTTTGCTTTGATTAAAAGGCCTCTTCGATGTAGTCATCAATGTAGTCTAAACAATTATTAACATTGCTACTATTCCTTATATTCCATGAATTTCGAAAATAATCTGAAAATAAAAACTATGCGTAAATCTGGTTTTTGAATAATGTAGAATAACGTTGTTTTAAAAATATCGACATGTTTTGTAGAAACTGAGTCAGGCTAAAGTTTTAGCTTCATAAAACGTAATTTTTTTTTTTTTTTTTTTTTTACTGCTAATTGTACTGTCAAGTTCCAGGAACAAGAAATTTCCCTCCGAGGAGACCTCTACTTTCAAATATTTAGCCAACAAAGACTTATAAACTGATACAATCAATTATGACTCGTATTCAATCATAGAGGCTTGCTTATAGAAAAAGTTTCAGGCCGAAATGTGCTGGATCGAACCGTAGCTTCCGATTTCACGAGGATGAAGTAGGCATACTTCTATTACAAATTTTTTAATTCTTTTTTATCCTATTTAATAACTTCAGTTAATTAAGACAATAATAACATTTTAAAATAAGTGGTAGAAATTTGTCTGATTTGCCTCCATTAGAACATCGCTTATAGATCGAATTTGGCAAATTCAGAAGTGGAGATTTTATTATGATTTTATCACATATATATACTTTGCAATGAAATGCTAATTTGGGTGGACTTTCTGCTGAAAATTCCTTCATGAAAACACTTCATTTATTAACATAATCAAATTAAACCTCGTGAAATTGGTCTCCTTCTTCACGCCCCCCCCCCCCCCCTCCTTTCTTTATTTATCATTTTATGAGTTTCTCCATCTTCACTGTTCGATTTTTTTTTCAAAAGAAGGTAGTGCGGATGGCCCACTGCCTTTAGTAATGTGGACTATGGTGATTTCAAGTTAAGTTAGAAAACTTAACCAATCTTCTGATTTTCATCAACGTCTTATAACGGTGGATTAAACATGAATTCACCATTATTCACCAGAGATGAAACAGCAATCTAAACAATGTGAAAGAGCAGCTGAAATTGCGCCAAAGAAAGTGAAAACGGTTCCATCTGCTGGAAAAGCCATGGATACGGTTTTCGGGAATTCACAAAGTGTGGTGATCATAGAGCACCGGCAAAAAGGTAGAATCGTCACCGGACAGTGTTATGCATTTCTACGGGACCAATTAAAGAGTGCTTATTCCGACAAAACGTCTATACCTGAGCAACAAATACGTGTTCTTTCACCACAGCAGTGCTCTTGCACACATGCTTGTAGTTTTCGCTACGAAAGTCAATGACCTACGCTCTGTAGTGCTTCCACATGCACCGGATTTTGCTCCCAGCGATTATTTCCTTTTCCCAAGCCTGAAGAAATGGCTCGGTAGTCGGAAATTCACTTCAAAATATGGGGTTAAAGCAGAGACGACCACTTCATTTCCAAAGTTAGATAAGGCATATTATGCTAAAGATAATAAAAAGTCGGAAACTCGTTGGTTTAATTTTTTTAAGTTGTAAGGAACTACGTTAAAAAAATTAAATATTGTCAAATTTTTTTCATTTTCTTTGTCGGGCTAATAACCTTTCGAAACACACTCGTATCGATATCAAATTTTATTTTCCCTCAAAAAAAAAAAAAAAAGGCGGAGTTCAAGAAAAATGCGGGTCCTAGTTATAATTAAAATTCGACCCCCTCATGCTGAGAACATGACACTATAAAACTTGGTAAGACGGAAACAAACAATAGGTGCTAAATACCTTTTTAGATGGGTTTTTTGCGTCTTTGCAGATACAATTGCAGGGTATTTTTAGGGGAATAATGAGAATTCCGTTTAAACCAGGGTTTCGTTACAGCTAGGTATCAGAAAATAAATTTGTTACCTAGCAGACATTTATAAAATGTAATATTTTACCATACAGTCTCCTTATTTTCAGTTTAACATTATTATAGTTAATGATAAATTTTCGCGTTCCCTTTGCGTTACAAAAAATATCTTTAGGTTACCTTTGAGAACACATACAACACTGTAGAAAAAAAAAGGACCAAAATACGGAAATACTACTGGCAATCTAGACGCCAGCACTTAGACCGGAATTTAACGGATTTTTTCTGTAATTTAAAGGGAAAAAGTTCCGTTAAAATACGGAAATAGTACTATCGTCTAGATTGCCAGTAGTATTTCCGTAATTTAATCTTTTTTCACAGTGTAGTGACGGGAAAAAAATGTAAGCGCTAATGTTAAGTCTATGGGAGCGTTATTTTCAAATATCTCGCGTCCTTTTTAATATTTTAAAATGATTTTTTTTTTTTGCATAGGATAGCTGAAAACGATCTACAACCGGGCTGTTTTTTACTTTTTCGGTTTTGGTTAGAGATATTAAAAAAAAATTACTTATACTTTCGGAACTGGTGGAATCGGTTCTGAAATTGAAACTATCATAATAAAAGAAAACTGAAACTAAAATCGAAAAAGTAAAACCTATCCTGGTTGTTGATCGCCCCCCAGCTATCCTATGCAAAAAAAAATCATTCAAAAATATTAAAATCAAAGCCAGAAAATTGAAAATTACGCCCCCATAGACTTAAAATTAGCATTTTCATTTCTTCCCGTGTCTGAAGTGGGCTCTTGGAAAAAATATGTTACGCAGGACAAATTTCGCATTTTCTTAGACTTTTAAAGGTATACTGTACCCATAAAAATGACAAATATTAAAAATAATAAATATTAATATATTTTTTTTAAGTTTCGAACAAATTGATCAACTCTTTTAAAGTTAACAATCTTTAAAACTTACAAATTTTAAGTTCTTGTTAAATCTTAGTAAATTTAAATTGTTCAAAATTAGGAAAAATTAAAATAATAAAGTCATCAATAATGTTCTTAGGCATGTTTTAAAGGCATGAAAAATATGCTAAAAATTAATATAATAAGAAAATGAATAATACAGATAAAAATCAACTTTCAGGAATTTCTGCCAATTAACGGAAGTGTATTTGCATTCTTTTGTACAGCCCTTACATTTGCAACAAGATTTTATACACGTCACATGTTAAGATAAAATTTATTCCAGTATAAACATGCTTAAACTACTTAAATCGCACTTCCAGAAATTATGATCCATAGGCATGCATGCATACAATTCTCTGGATAGCCTTGTATATTATTATATTTAGTTTTTTCTTTCGGAACCGGTTGGAATCCATTCTGAAGTCGAAACTATCCTAATATTAAAAAAAACTAAAACTAAAATCGAAAAAGTAAAAGCTAGCCTGGTTGTCGATCGTCCTCAGCTATCCAATGCAAAAATCTATTAAAATAAAGCGAGAAATTTGAAATTAACGCCCCCATAGACTTAAAATTAGCTTTTTTATTTCTTCCCGTGTCTGAAGTGGGCCCTTAAAGAAAGATGTGTAATACAGGACAAATTTCGCATTTTCTGCGGCTGTTAAAGTTGTACTTTTTCGTTAAAAAAAACAAATATTAAAAGTAATAAATATTAACAATATTCCTTTAAAGTTGATCAAAACTTTCAAAGTAAACATTCTTTAATACTTACTAGCTTTAAGTTTTTGTTAAATCTTAGTAAATTTAAATTGTTCAAATTATTGAAAAATTAAAATGATAAAGTCATCAATGGATATTCTTGGGCTTGTTTTAACGGCATGAAAAAAATGATAAAATTTAATATAATAAGAAAACGATTAATGCAGATGAAAGTAAACTTTCAGCAATTTCTACCAATAACCCGCAGTATGTTTGCATTATTTTGTACAGCCCTTGCATTCGAAAAAGTTTATATACACGCAACATGTGAAGATCAAAATTATTTCAGTATAAACATGCTTAAAACAACTGAAATCGTACTTCCAGAAATTATCATTCATAGGCGCGCGCATGCATCCAATTCTTTGAATAGCCTTGTATATTATTATATTTATATTTTACAAACAGTTTCTAATTATAGTTGAACTTGAAAATGTAGAATTTAATTAAAAAAAATTAGCAATTCACTCTCATTCTCAGCAATTCTTCCTAGTTCTTTTGCGTAGCCCTATACACGGTCTATAGAAATCATATATATAATCAAGTATTAAAACGGATATCATAGGTGAAAACTCATTTTTAGCAATCAACTGTAATAGAGAATACTTCGTATACAGTATTGTGTCATGCAACTTTTATATGCCCCTGTAAATGAAATAAAATGTGATTTACATCATATTCTAATGTATGCATCTTGTAGTAAACCTCAGTAATGTATATGAATTCCATCTTGTTTGAAATCGTGAAACATAACTAAAACACACTTTGCAAGCAGTATTTTCTGTAATAAAACTGAACTCATTTCTGTGACCCTGTGAATGAATGATAAATGCTTTTCAACCCCTTCAGAAAGCATGTTTTGCTGCGCATCATAAATTCATATCAATTTTATTATGTTATAACAGAGAAACGTTATTAAAATACGCCGCAAACGTTTTTTCTTAATAGGCCATAATATAAAGAAATATACTTTTAATTCCCCTGTACACGTACCGAAATCACCCACTCGTGGACAGCCAACCTTTCCGCATAGGAGCTGTGCACTTAAATAAGGTGCATAATTTTTATGTTAAAATTGTTTTACATCATTAAAGTACACCGCAAATGATTTTTCCCATATAGGCCATAATATAAAAGAATACGCGCGATCTGATAGTAATTAAAATTCGACCCCTCATGCTAAAAACGTGACGCTATAAAACCTGGTAGGACGGAAAAAAACAATGAGTGCGAAATACCGTTTTAGGTGGGTTGTATCCGTCTTAGCAGATACAATTGTAAAATATTTTTAGGGGAACCATGAAAATATTCAATTTAAACCAGGATTGCGTTACAGTTACGTATTGCAAAATAAATTTGTCAGCTGACAGACTTTTATAAAATGCTATATTTTACCTTACAGTCTCGTTATTTTTAGTTTTACATTATTACTAGGGGGCTCTGCCCCCTGCAAGTTACGCTCGCCAACCCCCGTTCAGACACCGCAGAATCTAAAAACACGCTAATCTGATGGGTTTAAAAAATATAAGAGAAGATTGAATTATACTGAAAAAAGCTGTGCAGATCTCACTGTAAATGGGTTTCCATTCAATTCCATTTGATTGCAAAAATGTAAGGCCGAATCAGTTGCTGTTAAGACATCCAATGGTTATTTTCGTTTTTGATTAAAAAGGATCAGTTAAACATTTGAAAAATAGCTGAAATAAAATGAATTAAGTATACAGAGTCTTTGTCTCCCGGTATTTTAAAACAATCTCTATAACAATAGCCTAAGTCATGTGACTATCATCAACAGTTTCGGGCGGGCCATTTCGCTTTTTATACTCTAGGTGCCATTTTGGTACTTTAATCTTAGCCATGCATAGGTGATAAGTCGCCAAATATTATTTTATCGCCATCGTTTCATCTATATTATAATAGTTCAAGTCAACAACTGTCATAAACAAATACTGTCTGATCCCTTCGCCTTTCATATGAAACTTTGGCACAGATGTCATATAGGATATTGGCGCGATTTTTTTCCGACGCCAATTTGGGAAACGCATCAACAGCATAAACAACAACATCCGGCTTGCCATATCAAGCAAAATAACAATACTTTGGCGCCAGTACCCGTTGTGTATATGCCATTGGCGTCAGAAAAAAAAATCGCGCCAATATGGGTCCGTATATAACATCTGTACAAAAGATTTCCATTTTGGTTAAAAAATCAAATTTTTTTTCAAATAAAACTATATAAAAGTTGTCTCATGGTCACAAAAAATTCTTGCTACTGTTACGCTAGCCGGGTGCAAATCTCGCCAATAGCTTTTTTTTCAAATTGCCAGATAGCATTTTTTTTTTGAGCGGTAAATTAAAACATTGATTTGAAGTTGAAATTAAATGTCATGGTTTGTTGCATTATTGGGAAGAGTTCCATATTGTGTGCTGGTTGGCGCGATTGGCGAATGAATCCAAAATGGCGTCAAAAAGCCATTTTTAGCGTCTTATAAATTTTTTCAGGATGTCGGAAAAACATGGTCTTTAAATATTTGTAAATATATATATATTTAATAAATCTTATGTATGTCACATGTTAAAAAAAGTACGATGTTTACACAGATAGTTTTATATATATCACGTATAGAGATATACCTTATACAAATATAGTATATATACACCTATAAATAAATATTATGTACTTATATTTTATGTATTTATTATATTTATTATACATGTCAAATTAAAACAAAGTTATATATTTTTCCGAAAAATATAGGCTAAATGCAAAAAAAAAAAAAACGCAAAAAACATATGAATAAAGTTCATTCCAGAAAAAAAACAACCTCAAAGGCTGAAGATCGCAACGACATCGATTCATTTAACGCCAAAAAAAAAAAAAATCTCGCCAAAAAAACCAGCACACAATATGGAACTCTTCCCGCAATATTTAACATTTGGCCAGATGTCACATACGCACCGCAGATTTGGCGTGTTTTTTTTTTCTTTTTTACAAAAATTTGGCGAAAACCTTGTTTTCGAATAGCAGTTACATATGCATTTTGTGTATTACTTAGTTATCCCGTCGACCAAAAATCTATCGCCAAACTATAATATTAAATGTCAATAATGGTTGATCGTAAATGTCACATTCACTTGACTTTATGTAAGTTACACATGTTTATGTCATCAAGTGATTTTTATTTCGACGTTGTATTTGTATATTTATTAATGTTATACTAATTTATTTGTTCTTTCGTTATTTAAAATACAAATTATGTCAATTTGTATAATTTGGCGAATTTGGTCGACGGAATAACTAAGTAGTACCGTATCATAATATTAAACTATTTATTTGCTTAAAAGACGTTATAAAAACACATTAAAAGTAAATTAAAAATCCATATTATAAATATATTTTATCTATATTTACAAAATATAGATTTTTAATTTAATTTTAATGTGTTTTTATAACGTATTTTAAGCAAATAAATATTTTAATATTATGATATGATTCGTAATGGACGTAATTTTGATTTACTACTCGCACTTATTTACGTAAGTAGTACCGTATTTTTAAATTATTTTCTATTATTTTCAAAAGGAAATAACAAAAAAAAAATAATTAATAAGTATAGAACAAAATAATTTATATAATTTTAAAAAAGAAATAAAAGTAAATAAACATTTATTATTAAATAAACAACAATAGCCGAGTTACCATGTCAATCAAAATAATGCCATTTTGGCGCCAATCAGAATCTTTCGATTTGGCGAAAGATTGTTCAAGTAAATTGAATTATAAATAAAAGTAGCACGATACATTTTTTGGCATATATTTAAGGGAGGCCAAACTGGTCGCCAAATTAATTTAAAATAACCTTTTCTGAAATAAGAAAAAAAAATATCTGTTCTGATTAAAATTTCAGTTGCCATCATTAGAAAAATGTACTTAAAACAAGTGGGTAAGTGTGATCACAGATCTCACAGAGGGTTTCGTTCAGTATTCCTTTAAAACACTTTATCCTTTTGTGAAATCTGTTAGTTCCACATTTCGCAACCAGGGGCGCATTCTATTCTACACAAACCTCTATCCAAAGGAAACTCCGTTTTACAACCTATGCGTAGGTATATTAGTCGAGGGGATCGGGTCTATAGCACCCGAGATAGGTAGGCGCCCCAGGAAATTGCACGGAACATTCTTTTATAAGCTTTTTATTATGTGCTATGAACTATGTCAAAGTTTCCAGCAGATCGACTTGTTAGATTTCATAATTTTAACAAAATTGCGTTATGTTAGTTGCAAATTCCACCACCAGGGAGCGCACACTATTCATAACAAAAGTGTATCAGATCGAAACTCTGTTAAACAACCTATCAGTGGATGTGTTACTGGAGTTGGTGGCGGCCTTAAGCGAGAAATTAAGAAATTTGCTGAAAGTACTATTCGGAAATAGTGGTAACTAAAATTTTGACATTTTTATATTTCATAAGCAGCACGTGTCTGAGTATATCATAGTGCTCAAAAAACGACACCTAAAATGGTCGTAAACGCTATTTTTTAAAAAAGAAATCCAGCGCCCCTCCCCCGCCCTCCCTTCACAGGAAATTGCATGCACCATTATTTTATAAGCTTTTTATTATGTGTCATGAAGTATCTTAAAGTTTCAAACGGATAGCCTTGTTATATTTCCTAATTTTAACAAAATCGTGTTACGTTAGTTCCGCATTCCACCACCAGGGAGCGCACTCTTCTTAACAAAAGCATATCTGAACGAAACTCCTTTGCGCAATCTCTCCGTAGATACATGGTCGGGAGGGTGGCGGTGCAGTCTTAACCAACAATTTAAAACATTTTCTGCGATAACAAACGCTAAGATTTAATAAATAAATCTAGTCCCCCACCCCCCTCCACTCCTCGAAATATCACACTCCATTCTTTTTTACACTTTTTCTTATGTGTTATAAAGTATCTTAAAGTTTCGAAGACATCGAGTGGCGGTCTTAAACAATAATTTAAGATATTTCCTGAAATTGCTATTCGGAAATAGTGGGATGAACACTTATAAACCTATAAACTTTTTCATATTGAATAATTAATACTTATCTCATAGCGCGCCGTCGAAACACACCACGCAAATTGTTAATTTCCCAATTTAAATGAAATCTCCGTTAAAAAAGCACGTGCCTCCATCTTAATCTGGCATTTGATGGAAATAAAAGGAATAAAATAATAATTAATATCTCAGCTCGTAATGAAGCAATCTATTTGAACCGGGTATGTATGGAATCTGCGAGAAATTTCCAGCCCGGATGTCAAAAAATTTAATCGAAAAATTTAATATTTAAAAAGTTTAAATTTCGTATTAGACTTCCCTCCCCTTAAATTTCTCCCGCGCCGATATGTCGAGAAATGATGACAGTTGCCTTCCGGTGAATGGAAATCTGTTTTCATTGTTTTTAAAAACACAGAAATTAAATTTTTATCGATCGATTTTTAGTGGATTTTTTGCGTTCTATCCTATGCAGAAATTTGAAATTTATACCAAAATAAAGTAGAATTTTTTCCGCGTATTTCTACACCTGTTACGAATTTGTACGACCGATATTTCGGCAGATCCAATTTTGCTTTTTGAAGGTCCACTTCATTTATTGCTTAAAGTACTCCGTGGTAACCCTGCACCGGCTGATTTGACGGAGCATCCGCCGAGTTTACTGGCAACCATTAGGAGAAACTGCGGAGGATTTCGATAACGTACATTTTCACCTGCATTCAAAAGGTTGATTGGTTAATTTTAGAATTTAATTAACCCGTAATTAGGTTAATTACCAACTTTTTCAAAATTTTATGATTTGTTGTTTGATGTGAGGTGTTCAGCTATAAGTACCCAAAATTCCAAGTCTCTAACATGTATAGTTTCTGAGAACGGGCTCTGTGACGGACAGACAGACAGACAGACAGAGGAGCGAGACGAATAGGGTTTCGTCAGATGAACGAAACCCTAATTAGAAAAAAATTAATATTTCGAAAACTAATTCGAATTTAAAAGTTCTAATACCAGCTTTGAGAACTGCAGATCAATACGGATTTTTGGTGTTAATTTCATCACAATGTATTCCATATTTTAGGAAAAATAGCCGTGAAACTGAATCACTCGTTTAATCAGTCGTTTCAAAGAATCGTTTCATAAATTCGTTTCATTAGGATTTTATATATATAGGGTAGATATTTAAAGATAAATTTTCGCGTTTCCTAACCGTTACAAATAATATTTTTATGTTTCATTTGAGAACCCACACTAGTAACGGGGAAAAAAAATGAAAGCGCTAATGTTAATTCTATGGGAGCATTATATTTTCAATTATCTCGCTTCCTTTTAAACATTTTAAAATGAATTTTTTTGCATAGGATAGCTGAGGACGCTCTATAACCGGGCCAGTTATTACTTTTTCGATTTTTGTTTCAGATATTTTTCTTTAAAATTACTTTTACTTTCATAACCGGTTGGAATCCGCTCTAAAATTTAAACTATCCTATTATATATAAAAAAAAACTATAGCCAAAATCGAAAAGTAAAAGTTAGCCTCACTGTCGATAGTCACCAGATATCCTATGCAAAAAAAAAAGAAAAAAAAAAGAAAAAGAAAAAATCATTCAAAAATATTAAAATCAAAGCGAGAAATATGAAAATGACCCCCCCCCCCATGGACTTAAATTTAGCGTTTTCATTCCTTCCCGTGTCTGAAATAGGCGTGCATGCATCCAATTCTTTGAATAGCCTTGTATATTATTATATTTTTATTTTCCAAACATATCTTTCTAAATGTAGTTGAATTTGAAAATAAAATTAATCAATTTCTCAACAATTCTTCCTAGTTCTTTTGCGTAGCCCTATACGTAGTCTATCGAATTTATATATATAATCTAGTATGCAGAAATTTAGTTAAAAACGTATATCATAGCTGAAATCTCACTTTCAGCAATCATCCCTAATAGACAATACTTCATATGCAATATTGTATCCAATATCTTTTATGTGCCCCTGTAAATTAAATAAAATGTGATGCACATCATATTATAATGTAAGCATCATATTGTAAACCTCAGTAACGTATATGAATTCCATCTTGTTTGAAATCGTGAAACATAACTAAAACACACTTTGCAAGCAGTTTTTTCTGTAATAAAACTGAACCCTTTTCTGTGACCCTGTAAATGAATGATAAATGCTTTGCTATCCCTTCAGAAAGCATGTTTTACTGCGCCTCATAAATTCATATCAATTTCATTATGTTGTAACAGAAAACGTTATTAAAATACCCCGCAAACGTTTTTTCTTCGTAGTCCATAATGTAACGAAATATACTTTTTAATTCCCCTGTACAAGTACCTATGCTCTTCAATAATGCGAATAAATTGTATGTTTAAAATTGTTTTATGTCATTAAAATACACGCAAATGTATTTTCCCACATAGACCATAATATAAAATACTTTTGAATGTCCATGTAAGTGAAGTATAAAATATTAAAAGGTAATACGTATTAGAAAAAAAAATTGCTAGCTAGTATATTTTTATAAAATGCTATATTTTATCTTACAGTTTCATAACTTTTAGTTTTACATTATTAAAGTTAATGATAAATTTTGGCGTTTCCTAACCGTTGCAAAAAAAATATCTTTGCGTTACATTTGAGAACCCACGCAGGTTACGGGGGAAAAATGTAAACGCTAACGTTAAATATATGGGAGCGTTATTTTCAAATCTCACTTCCTTTTAATCTCACTTCCTTTTTAACATTTTAAAATGATTTTTTTTTTTTGTATAGGATAGCTGAAGACGATCTACAACCGGGCAAGTTTTTACTCTTTCGATTTTGGTTTCAGATATTTAAAAAAAATTACACTTAATTTCGGAACAGGGGTGAATCGTTTCTGAAATTGAAACTTTCCAAATATATATATATATACTAAACTAAACTCTGCGGCTATACAATCCATGAGGATCAGGGCCGACAGTGCCCATCTCTGTTTTCTTGACCCTAGGCCCGAGGTGCTATACAGCATGCGTCCGGGCCAGGTGGTCAGCCTAACGCGAGACCCTCGGTGTTTAGTTCCCAAGCAAGCTTGGTACTCATTTTATCGACCCCAAAGGGATGAAAGGCTGAGTGAACCTTGCCCAGTCGGGAATCGAACTCTCGATCTGCTGTGCGGCAGTATATATATATATCAATGCAAAAACCCTTGACGGGTTAAAAGTTTCTGACGCAGCACTTTATCTTATGCTCTAAGAATTTTAAATATGGAACTTAAAAATACTGATATCAAATTTTGAGCGACTTTATGCTATTTCTTAAAAAATATATTTGTATTTATTTCATCATTTTATTTTTGTTTTATTTATAATCGCATGTGCAAAAGTTATGTTCAACATGAAAAGCTGCATAAAATTTTATTCGCTGTTGCTTTATCATTTACATCTCTCATAAATTCAAAATATGAGTTTTAAAAGATATGATATAAAATTTAAGTGAGGCCTTGATGTGACTTTAAAAGGTTTGTTTTAAAATTCAATTTAAATTATTTTTGACTTGGTTAAAATATTTTTTTACATCTACACAATACTTTTAATTTTCCAATTCACTGTTAAATATATCACTTTCATTGAATCTATACTATGCATTGAAATGTATTTATTTCAATAAATTGATTTATCTTTTGTGTCACGCTATTCAAAATTGTGAGTAAGATTTATGTAAATGATTTATTTGCGTCAAACTATCCTTTTTCATACATTTCATGTAGTTTGGACACAATGACGCAAAGAAACCATTTACATAAATCTTACTCACAATTTTGAATAGCGTGACACAAAAGATAAATCAATTTATTGAAATAAATACATTTCAATGCATAGTATAGATTCAATGAAAGTGATATATTTAACAGTGAATTGGAAAATTAAAAGTATTGTGTAGATGTAAAAAAATATTTTAACCAAGTCAAAAATAATTTAAATTGAATTTTAAAACAAACCTTTCAAAGTCACATCAAGGCCTCACTTAAATTTTATATCATATCTTTTAAAACTCATATTTTGAATTTATGAGAGATGTAAATGATAAAGCAACAGCGAATAAAATTTTATGCAGCTTTTCATGTTGAACATAACTTTTGCACATGCGATTATAAATAAAACAAAAATAAAATGATGAAATAAATACAAATATATTTTTTAAGAAATAGCATAACGTCACTCAAAATTTGATATCAGTATTTTTAAGTTCCATATTTAAAATTCTTAGAGCATAAGATAAAGTGCTGCGTCAGAAACTTTTAACCCGTCAAGGGTTTTTGCATTGATATCATTACTTTTTTGAGGTTAGTGATAAAATGATTAAAAAAAAGATATTTATGGAATTTAATGCAGATTTAATTTTTACTATTTTATTACAATTTTCCTTATAGCAGTTTGTATGTAAAAACAAGTGGGTAAGTATAATCGCAGATCGCACAGAGGGTTTCATTTGATATTCCTTTAAAAACACTTTATCCTTAAATTAATAAATCCAAAATGTTAATTTATAATTATTAAATCCTTACATAGATGGTGCACCAATAGTTCCAATTTTCATGGGGCAGGGAACGCACTCTTTTAAACAAACCACCTTCCAATTGAAGTCATCAAAAACCAAGTTGAATAAGCCAGACCCCGTTGTGTTGTTTGACAAACAGCAGTCTCATGTCCCCTCCTTCCCCCCTTTTTCAAAATTTTTCAGACCAGTACCTAAGAATGGAACCGAAATAATTTTTTCTCTTCAGAAATTACGATAAAAAAATAGTATGCAGTACTCATAAATTTACTTTAATGCTATATAGGGTGATTATTAAGTTAATTATAATGTTTGGAATCTGTTGCATTGATGTCCGAAAGGTAGTTTCTGAGTTATGGAAGCTGGACCCATAAGGCGCCATAGAGGGGCGAAGCCCGCTAGTGTCTATCATAATTATATCTGCCATGTGGACTAATTGCGATATTTAATCAAAATAGCCCCCCCCCCTCATCCCCGGAAATCTAACAAATACAAAATGTGTCTTTATAAACCTATCGTCAAATAGGTTTTTATTTCTTTTTCCCTAAAAAAAAAACATGATTTTTATATCCGTAACGGAAATAGCGGACGAAGCCCGCTAGTTCCTATCATAATATATATTTTTAATAATTTTATATAGTCTATAATAAAAATCAGACTTAAAATAGTCTAGTTCCATGAGTACTTGTTGTGTCAGTTACATGCTACGATTTTTCGATACCAGTATTTTAGGACGGGAAAATGTGACTTATTTTATCGGAGATATCTCATTAATTGAATAAGGTGAAGCAAACTTTTTGAAAAAAAGGTGGCCAACAAGCATGACAGTTATCAGCTATGTGACTTTGTGCTAAAGTCCATTAATTTGATCTGCTTTAAAAAGATTACGGAAGATTGAATTATAGTAGAACCTGGATTAACCGAGCTTCGATTAATCGAGGTTTCTGTTAACCGAGCCGATAACAAAGTCTGATTTTTTTCCCCTTTTGAATGAGCCTTAAAAATAACCACACTCTTTAGCTCACTGTCCGTGCTATACAGGTCCTTCTGCCCCCAAAAGCACTCAACTCCAAAGAAACATTGGACCCTGAGAAGTCAATAGCGAACAATGCTTTGTTTCCAGTGGCTGTGTGAACTTTCGTAATTTTTTCAATTTGCATTTTAAAATTTACTACTGGTAGTTGATTTTCTTTTTAAATTTGTAAGCTGTGAAACAGAACTTTACATATATTTATTTTTATTATTTAAAAAACGTTCTACATATTTTTTTTAAATGAGATGTTAAATTCGCAAGCACGGCGAGTTTTTACACACAGTTTCTATTAACCGAGATTTCCGATATCCGATGTACTAACAGTCCCAATTAGCTCGGATAATCGAGGCTGCACTGTATAATTAAAAAATCAATGGCGATCTTACTGTAAACGGGTTTCTCTTTTACTGAGGGATTTCAAGACCGAATCAGCTGATGTTAGTTGCTGTTTCCGTGCTTGATTAAATAAGATTAGTTAAACATTTGAAAATTACCAAATATAAAAGGAACTAAGTCAACAGAGTCTTTGCTTTATGGTATTTTTTAACAACGCTATAAGAAAATGATTTTAAATAAGAGATTTTAAATGTAACGTTTTAAATCTGACATAATTTTCACCAAACTTTCCTTTCTCTTTGTAACATTCAACTGAAAATATTTTTATTATTAGAAAGATAATATTATTTGCGCTACCTTAAAATTGGCAACTATAGTTAAAAATATCATCTCGAAATTTGAAATAAATCTCTCATATAAATATATTTTTTAATTTAAACTGTTTTGCAATATTATTATTTGGCCACTTTGGCCAATATGACGTAATTTCCTCCATTTACGACTTTTAACACATATCAATGAATTTAATATTTAAAAATTTTCTTTTTCTTTTAATATTCACGTGTAAATATAATTTTTATGACGTAATTTTTCAATGTTTTCCTGCTTTTAATGCGTAATCATTTAATTCTAATTTGAAAATAATTGATTATTTTATAATTTTCTTTCATTTTAAGTAAGCATGTGTAAAAACAATTTTTATGACGTAATGTTTAATATTTTCCTGCTTTTAACACGTTATCATTTAATTCTAATTTAAAAGGATTTTTTTCTGTTTATAATAGTCACGTGTGAATAAATTTTTAATTTAAAGGATATATTATTCTTTGCGCTGTTTTAACAATTGGCAGCAATTTAAAATAACCTTTTCTAAAATATGTAAGAAATATTTCTGGAAATTCTGAAAATTTTAATTTAAAATTGAAATAAACCGTCAAAAAATTAGGCAAGTTAAAAATAATAAATGCACTCTGCAAACTTCTAGTTTCTATTGAATGATTAAATTGAATGAAAATGATTAAATTCCCATGTATATATATTTTTTTCCCTATGAGAATTTTTTATTGAGACAATTTTATCCAGATTTAACATTAAATATCTCTTAAAATAATTCTTCGATTTAAAAACTGTCAACTTCAACGTTTTTATCAACGTTATGTTATCTCAACGTTATGTTATCTCTATAATACTACCCATTTTAATATTTTTGTATGCAGTAATTTTCTTAATATTTGCGAAATAGACCTCTAGTCACAAGAGATTCTTTCAAAGCGGCGAAGAGCATTAGTTTTTTTTTTCCGAATAAGAGACAAAATGTAGTACGCAGTTGCGTCAAAAGATGGCGACACCAGAATTCTAATACAATTGTCTCTGGGTTATCAAACTTCATTGATATTTATAAATAAAACATTTCAACTAAATTATTTATTATAAAAGAATTATTACATCACAATAGTTTTTATGCAAGGAAAATAATAATTATAATAATAATAATATTATGGATGTCAGTGATTATATATTGATTGACCGTCATAATAATAAAAAATGATATTATAAAAAGAAGAGCTGAAATGAATTTTTTTTTTATGTTTCTGATCGTGTGATTTATATTCAAATAATAATTATTAATGTATATTTTTTGTAAAGTGATTGAAATTAAATATATTTATAAAATTTATGGTAATATTTTTATTGTTCAAAAATTGCCAAGAAATAATCATCATCAAATTGGCGTCATTATAATTGTAATTTTATTTAACTTAATAGCAATTAAAAAATTACAAAGGAACTGAGAATAATGGTCAACTAGCAGACTTTAAAAAAAAAAACAAAAAAAAACACATTCACATGTGAAAACACGTACCAAGAGTATCGAACTGCCTATCTGAAGGTCAGCAGACGATGGCCCTTAACCACTCAGCCAATGGGAAGACAAAATTTTTCTCCCCAAAAGTGGTTAAAAAGAAAGCATGTGTATGAATACAGTGTCATGCATTTTCGGTGAAATTTCCATAGAATGGCGAAGAAATATAGTCCGATTTTTCATGCGCATTATAAAACGAACAAGAGTCTTGCTGGAAACAAGTAAATTGTTATTTGGTTCATCTGAAACATATTTATTTGATTTTTAAAAAATCGCCCGTGTCATTTTCGAGAGAAAAAAAATCGAATTATTTAACAAACGAGAGTTTTCCCAGAAAAAAGAAAAGTGTTATTCACCTCGCCTTAATCACATTTATATTATGTATCAATTTAAAAATAATCGTTAGAACCGTTTTCGAGATTTTCAAATTAGGAACTTCCTCGATAATCATACCAACGTTTTCACTTTAAAAATGGCTATTTAGATCTCAAAATATACTGCACGTAGAAATGTAAAAATTTCAGTATACGATTAGACTGCAGATATAAGACTGTTCTAGAAAATTCAGAACAATAAGACATATATCTGCTGAGTTATTAAAAGGCGGCTTTTCGCGTTTTCTTTGATGTCGAGTTAGCTGTATATATGAGTTCCGCCATCTACGAATTCTATGATACGATACGATACGATTTTAACGATACGATACGATACGATTTTAGGCTTAAGGCTGCGTCACTCGAATACTACCGTCTTCCATGATATATATATAATAAAAATCTAAAAAGTAAAATCTAGCCTGGTTGAAGATCGTGCTCAGCTATCCTATGTAAAAAACATCATTCAATAATATTAACACAAAGCGAGAAATTTTAAATTAACGCCCCCATAGACTTCGTTTTACTTTCTCTCCGTGTCTGAAGTGGGCTCTTTAAAAAATATATCTGTTACACAGGACAAATTTCGTTCTCCGACTGTTAAAGGTGTACTGTCCCCTTAAAAATAATAAGTAATGAACTATAAAAATATTTCTTTAAAATTTTGAACAAGTTGATTTACAATTTTAAAGTTAACAATCTTTAAAACTTATTAACTTTAAATTCTGCTGATTTTTAATTAAAAAAACTGTTTTTCGAACGTAAAATGTTAAATTGTCGAATATTTTATACATATACAAGAATAGGAGGCTTGAAAACCAGTCTCCTGGCCAGGCCACAAATATGTTCTAACAAATTATGACTTCGTAATTATTTGTTAACTATTTTAACTTAAAAAATAATTTAAAAAATACTCGTCTATTTTTTTACCATTTTACTTAATAAACTAGGACTGAAATTTGATTCCTTAATAACTTCTATATGTTGTAACTCCCTCTGTGCGGTTCTGAAATTGTTTATATAAACGAAATGTATAATTTCCTTCGTTATTCATAGAAATATAGAATTTAAAATATTTCATTCTTTCAAGAGTCTTTTGTTGAAATTAAACAATAATTTTAGAAAAAAATAAATCCAAGGTTTGAAATAGGAGTGATCTATTTTAACACGATACAATAATCCAATCACAATTAAATCGTTTCCATTTGCTAAAGTGTTTGGATACTAGCCAATCATATTTTTAATAGGCGTGGTTTTCATCGTCTTGGTAGAGGCGGAGAGCATAACATTACGAGGCCATTTTTGACACATTTTTCATCAAAATCTTTGCATATTTTGCTCAGCCTAATTGTAGTAGAACTATTGAAAGCATGTTATTGGAAAGCTTAAACTCTATATTTTCGTTGTTATTTTTAAAATTTTCCTGAATTTTGTTGATATGAATGTTATAAGACTAGAAATGACACAACACCTCGAATTTCACTGGATCCTAAATTGACAGGATCCTGAGAATTAAACTACAACGAAAATCGGAAAAGTAAAAAATAGCCCGTAAATAGATAGTCCTCAGCTATCCTGTGCAAAAAAAATCATTTAAAAATATTAAAAATCAAGCAAGATATTTGAAAATATTGTTCCCATAGACTTATCATTAGCGTTCGAACTTCAAGCCGTGACTAGTGTGGCCTCTTAATAAATTGTCATTCTGCCACCCCATTTTCAAATTTTGCAACGCGCTGGAAATTTTTTTATATTATATCACATTTTATTTGGTAATAACGTCGAATAGCCAATAACAATTTTCGAACCTTTCACGTTTTTGTTGGTTCATTATTGTCACTGACAATTTCTTGATCTCGCAATAACCAACGTTACATCAAAGACGCTTTTGGAAAAAGTGATGTACAAAAGCAATTTCGATTCTGCTAAGTTTGTTTATGAAACATTTGTCGCATTATCCGATGACTAGTACGCTTTAAGCGATGATGGGGACACGCTTTAAGCGATGATAGAGAAAACGAAATTGTCCTTGTTAACCAAGATATGCTTAACCGATGACACATTAATAAGTGCCAACTGTATACTATGAATGTCATATTTTCCTTATCTTATATGTACTTGCAGTTCTCCCTCCGCTCTGGTGTGCTGTAATTCAATGGTTTTCTCATGATTAAGCAATAGAAAATTACTTCAAATCGTAAAAACTGCTTCCATTGAAGTTTTATCTTATAAGATATTTATAGATATTTAAAAATTTGTTTCGTTTTACCCCTATTAAAGAATTGCATTATATTCAATACGACATCCATTGATGTCAGTTAAAATATGATGAACTATATGCTCCAGCAGCTATCGGGGAAAAATTATGATAGTTTATTTTATTTTTTTTTTTTTTCTGTGCATGACGTAAAAGCATTATTTTTAAAAATAATTGATCTTGAACCTCTGACACTACTTTTCACAATAAGATTTAATAAAAAATACGTGGTGTAGAAAAACTCGAAAACTCGCAAACATTTAGCAAATTTAGCCTTCTCATAAGAAAATATGTTAATCCAGCAGTAATTACATAAGTACCAATGGGTCATTATCAGAAAAACGTACAGTATGCAATCACTACCAATTTGTGTTCATTCAGTATAATTTTAATGCGAAATTCAAATGAAAGGAGTAAAGAACAAGCGTCTTAGATATATTCCTATGTAAAAAAAAATGTAAAAAAATAAAATCACTTTATTTTAAGTATGTGCAAAATGTCTGTGGTGTGTCACTATTCCTGTTTACAAGTATATATATGTAAGAATATCCTTTTAAAGTTAACTAGCCAGTTAGTATTTTTATTAATTGGCACAAGAGGTGTATTTTCTGCTCTTCAATAATATTTTTTTTCTTTCTTTTAGCAAAAGAATTTTTTCCTCAATATATTATTGTCACTAACTTTTTGTGCCCTGTCTGTGGACACAACAAAATTTTCCATGAAAACTAACAAAATGGCAGCACAGTGAAATTTTAATGCTAAACTCTTTTGCAGCCATTTTATGTAAAGGAGTTACAAGTAAATGTTTAGTTTAAGTATATGCGGTTGTTTGTCTTCCTGGTTTTGCAATAATTGTAGATTGCCCAGATCATAGGATTAAGGGAAAGTAAGGAAATGACGCTCACTTAAGGGAAAACATGAATACCTAGTGAAATTTGGACAAAAAAATCTATTTTATTAACTCCAAAGCACAAGGAACAAATTGAAATCAACTAATTTTCATAAAAGTTTTAGGAATTTTTTTTATCGTTTTATTTAAATGACCATCGATTGAGCGGTAATGCCCGACATGGTAGGGTAATTGCGCTCAGAGTTTGAATACAACGTTTAAGTAAGACAAAAGTCACATATGTAGTTGCGTGAGCCGTTCACACCACTGCAGACTTTTTTCAACCACTTTACACATATTGTGTTAGACATATAGTGAGCTACTTTTCTTTTATTTAGGTTTTTAGATTTTCACCACTATTTTGAAATCGTAAAATTCTCCTTGTTTAATGACATATTAATAAAGGCGAAAACAGGGAAATTTTACCATTTCAAGAAAGTGGTGTCAATCAACAAATTTGAATTTAAAAAAAGTTTCCCATTGGCAACACTTCTTCTGGATTTCCACGCGAGTTTCATTACCCGTCATCGCTATGTTGGGTTTTATTGCATTATAACTGGCGTAACAACGCACTACAAAAATAAATAAAAGCATGAAAGTACAGCTAAATGTATATATTTTGTAGACATAATGAGTAAATTAATATTTGAAACTAAGAGTGTACACTTACCTTCAAGTTAGATGTTGTAGAATTTTATAAAAAAAAACAACTTCAAACTAATAACTTGAGGACACAAAAATACTTTCCTCCCGACGACGGGCACTAAATCCTTACTGGGAACATAGGATGAAGTTCGCTAAGTGCCGGTACCGATCGCATGTTTTCAGTTCTATTCTGTTTAGAGATATTTGGTGAGCGGGATTACCCTTCTGAGCGTCATTACCCTACTTTCTCCTACATCTGTGCTTTCTAAAAAAAGGGATAAAACAATGTATGTTGCTATGAATACTTGAAAATAATGTAAATGTGCATTATATAGTATTGACCACATCAATTTTATTAAGTACGGCTTAAAATTACTTCTTTCAAACGAAGAAATTCTTGAATATTTCACGTCTGTGGACATGTAATTGCCACAGACATGGATATCGGCAGAATGTGATCGTAATTTGCATTTTTTTTACATAAAATTTTAACAAGGAAATGAAGGTAATACAGACTTTCTAACTTAAATTTTCCCCTCCATTAAGTACCCTATAGTTTTATATTCCTTAGGTGATAGTTATCTACATAACTCTGTTAAATGAGGAAGCCAAAATCCAATTTTAACTTATACAATAACTTAATTACTGTATAATAATTAACCCGGGAGAACGCGCGCATAACCAGAATATGAATGGCTTTTACTTTGCCACCAATAAAAACAAATAATAATCGTCACCTTATTTATTCGGAGAAAATTTTGCGATAAAAGAAGTTGAAGATTACTTTTAGAAAGATAGTGGTGACAATTGTAAAAACCGTGCGCACTCCGGGTCTATCAGGCCCGGCGCGCGTCCTCCCGGGTTAATATACAGATGTAAATACAGATACCAACAGCTGATTGCATCTGTAATACCTCGGAGAGTGCTCGTTAACGCAAAAATACAACATGTAAAAAGAGAGAAACTGTTGAAGGAGAAAATTTCCGGTATTAGATTCTTTGATCAAGACGTAAATACTTTGAGGTGTGCACGAAAAATAGAAAAGATTACAAGGAATAAATTTAAATAAATACACGGTCATGAGCGAGTAGTACTTGTCCTCCTGTACAACCTATATCTATACTCATCTATACTCATTTATCTATCTATACTCATATTATAAAGAGGGGAAAATTGTTTATTTGTAGGAGGTAAGCTTTGGAACTACCGAACCGATTCTAAAAGTAATGGTATCAAAATGATGGCGTTAGTCCAACTTAGAACATAGGCTATATCTTATGTCCGTGCCACTTGCCAAAAGGGGGTGCAGGAGCAAAAAACGTTCTAAAAATGCGATTTTTGTGTTACTGAAGGGCCTAGAAACATGAAATTCGGAATGGTAGTTACTTATACGATACTAATGATCTCTAAGGACATTTCTTTAAAAAATCAAAATTAAAAAGGGGTGAAAATGCGCGAAAAGCGTTCTAAAAAAACGTTCTAAATGGCGATTTTTACGCAATTGCAGGAAGTACAAAACCGACATCAAAAATAATGGTGGCAATGGCAACCCTTGCTCCAACATAGGCTACATTTTATGTCGGTGCCACTACCCCTAAAGGGGGTGCAGAAGCAAAAAAAGTTCGAAATTGCGATTTTTGTGTTACTGAAGGGTTCAGATACATGGAATTTTGCATGATAGTTACTTATTAGATATAAATGATCTCTAACAACATTTCTTAAAAAATTCAAAATTTAAGAGGGGTGAAAATGCGCAAAAAGCGTTCTAAAAAACGTTCTAAATGGCGATTTTTACGCAATCTCAAGGAGTACCAAACCGATTTAAAAAATAATGATGTCAAAATGATGGTGACAACCCTTGCTCCAATATAGGCTACATTTTATGCTGGTGCCACTACCCCTAAAGGGGGTGCAGGAGCAAAACAACGTTCGAAACTGCGATTTTTGTATTACTGAAGGGCCAAGATACATGGAATTTGGAATGGTAGTTTACTCATAAGATATAAATGATCTCAAAGAACCTTTCTTAAAAAATTTGAAATTTAAAAGGGGTTGAAATGCGCGAAAAGCGTTCTAAAAAACGTTCTAAATGGCAGTTTCTACACAATCTCAGGAAATACCAAACCCACTTAAAAAGCAATGGTTGGAAATTGATGATGACAGCCCTTGCTCCCACATAGGCTCTATTTCATGTCGGTGTCACTACCACCTAGAGGTTGCAGAAGTAAAAAACGCTCTAAATTGGGATTTTTGTGTTACTGAAGGGCCTAGAATCCTGAAATTTGGCAGGGCAGTTATTTATAAGATACAAATGATCTCTAGATCATTTCCTAAATAATTCGAAATTTAAAAGGGGTGAAAATGGACGAAAAACGTCCTAAATTGCGATTTCTACGCAATCTGAGAAAGTGCCCAACCGATTTCAAAAGTAATAGTTGGAAATCAATGATGACAGCACTAGCTCCAATATAGGATCTATTTCATGATCGGCGTCACTACCAGCTTGCGGTTGCATTTTAAAAAACGTTCTAAATTATGATTTTTGTGATACTGAAGGGGCTAGCAACTTGAAATTTGGCATGGTAGTTACTTATGAGATGTAAATACTATCTGAGAAGAGTTCCTTAAAAATTTTAAATTTTAAAGGGGTGAAAAGGAACCAAAAGCGTTCTAAAAGCGTTCTAAATAGCAATTTCGACGGAATCTCAGGACATATAAACCGATTTCAGAAGTAATGGTTTCAAATTGATGATGACAGTCCCCGCTTCAACATAGCCATATTTTATGTTGTTGTCACTACCATCTGGGGGTTACAGGAGCAAAAAATGTTCTAAATTGCGTTTTTTGCGTTACTGAGGGGGGGTCTAACATTTTAAATTTGGAATGGTAATTACCTCACAGATGCAAATGATTTCTAAGAATTGTCGAAAGAATATTCCAAATTTAAAAGAATGAAGTGAGCGAAAAGCGTTCAATAAAAGTTCTAAATTACGATTTTTATGCAATCGTATGAAATACGGAACCAATTTCAAACATAATGATTGCAAATTGATGGTGATAGAACCTGCTTAAAAATAAGCTATATTTTATGTCGAGAATTGCAGGAGCAAAAATCTTTCTAAATTGCAATTGCTGCGGTACTGAAGAGGCTAGAAACTTTAAATATAGCACGGTAGTTAATTATAAAATATAAATGTCCTCTAAGAACAGTCGAAAATAAATTCGAAATTAAAAAGGGGTGAAGCGAAGGGAAGGAGCGAAAAGCATTCTAAAAGAGCCCTAAATTACGATTTCTATAGAATTTCAGGGAATAATAAACCGATTAGAGAAGTTATTGATTGCAAATCAAGAGTAATAGTCCCTGATCCTATACGGGCTATATTTTATGTCGGTGTCACTACCACCTGGTTGGCAGGAACAACAAGAAAGCCTTTAAAAACATCTCCGTTTTATATAGAATATTAGGAAATACCAACCTATTTCAAGGTTAATGTTGGCGAATTAATGGTGGCAGTCTCTGTTTAAACATTTTTCAAGACATTCTATTTCAACTCTATTTCGGCATTTTATGTTGGTGCCGCTATCACCAGAAAGGTGGTAGACTGTTAGACAAGAAGCTTAGAATTTGACATGATGGTTAATTTTGGGAGGTAAATGTGTTACGATTGTTTCTAAAAAATTCAAAACTTCAAATGAATGCTGAAATGAGCGTATGAAATGAGCATAAGTCTCAAAATATTTTCTAAATTATCATTTAATTGGAATTAGTTTTAGTTCTTCTTATTAATTAAAATCTCATTTCTGTCTATTGCACTTTTATAATGAAGTTTAGTCAAACTGTGGCTTAATTTGTAATTTTTGAATTATTTCAAAAAGTGTTCTTCTAATAAAAAATAGTCATGCAAATATCACTTGGCATATTTCAGCTATTACGCGAGCAAAGCAGCGGGGTTTGCTAGTAAATATATAAATTATTAACTGTATTATTAAAAAAAATCGTTTCTCAAAGAATAATAACACTTTGTAAAAAACTATAGGGGAGACTGAGGATACTTGATCCCTGATCATAAAGTATACTAGAATCAATATGTAGAGTTTTGAAACCTAGCCACACATTTTAAGATGCATTATTTCAGATAATCTAGCAACATAAAATCATTTATAGCGACTTTGTTTCAGCATGAAAAGGAAATATTTAATTGTTGCAAGTTCAACTTTTTTAAAGGTTTTTAAAGTTTTCTTTTTATTTTCTATTGTTGGAAATTTGATAAATTGAATTGTGTATCATTTTAAAGTATAAACTTTACTATTCTCAGTATAACTTTTTTAGCAAATTAGTTTTGTTTATTTACCACCTAAAACATACATTTATGTCTAAACACAAAATAGGGATACTTGATCCCCCTTTTTCTAGGGATACCTGATCCTAGGGATCATGTATTCCCAAATAGCTAAACTTTTAATACAAACAGAAATACTTCTGTTTTGTTACTAAATACAGAATATTAGCATCAATTTAGCAAAAGCTGTTTGTGATACTTTAATTTTATATAAAATACTACCCAGAAAATCTTGCATTACGTAGGTCAAGTAGAACAAAAAGTGGAACTTTTTGAATATGAGATCAATTTTTTACGAAGAAAAGGCACGCTTAATCAATACTATTTCCCGAAAAAAGTTAATAAAAGTATAGTTGACGAGTCATATTACATTTTTAAGTTGCCTAATCCACTTATGGTCGGAGGAACCTTAAGAACTGCTACAACTATAACCTTTCACTTTGACTTTTCAAAGTTTCAAAATACCTGCTGATAATGAGGCTGTGTCATTATTTTTTGAAAACTTTATTCATTATTTTTACTTTGAATTATTGCATACTTGTATTATTTATTAAAATAAAGTTTAACTATTTGTTGATTTCATTTTAGCTTTTGTTTCTAAAGTTTTCATTTTAGCTTTTTTTTAAATTAAATTGTGTTTGTAGTTTTTATAAATATCTACACGTCAAGTCATCAAGAAAGTGATTAAATGTTCATCATGTAGTCATAAATGAAAGAAATAAAAGTTAAATGTTTATTACTAACGTATAATACTTCGATGTATGCATAATGAAACAATATTAGCTTGATTTTTGACAAGGATCAAGTATACCAAACGAAAAGATGGAGTATTCCTTTAAGAGGGGATACATGATCCTTCTTTTGAAAAATTAAAAAAAGGCAATTTTCTGAAATTAATTTGTTTTTTATACCAAGAAAAAAATTATACTGTATAAGAAATGGACACATGATTATTTTGGTGAAAAAATTCATTAAAATGTCAAATGACAACTGAGAAAAAAATAAAAACAGAAAGTGGGAATCAGTCTTCCCTATACAACGTCGGGTTGTGTATAGCTGTATATACTAGAAAAGTGTAAATGGGTATACCATACAAGTTCAAAGAGATATGACACCTAAATAATATCAAATATTGCTATTCTGTATAACTCTTTTTTAATCGTATTCTAAGCTATTTAGTATAAACTTAGATCGGTACGGACAATAAAAGTAGTGCATATTTAAACTTTATTTGATATTTCATAAAACTAAATTCAGCGTAGTAATAATCTTTTCCTTTTACAGTGTATCTAAAACGAAACCCTTGTTCAAAGTTTAAACTCGGCATGGTGCTAAGCGCGCTTCGAAAGGAGGTCGCAATGTTGCAACGCCACCTTGTTTCGTGCCGCGTTTTTCCAGATAGGTTTTTAATTAACTTTTAAAGACACGGAAGGGGTACTGAGAGATCCACTCAATGCAAGCTAGTCGCGAATCCCATAGTATTTATGTGATTAATTCTAATTAAATTTGCTATTTTTAACAATTTGACGTTTCTTGCTTTTACAACTGGGCATTGCATTATACAAATATATCATTAAAAGTTGTTCTCTAGGCTTTAAAATCTGATGGTACATAGAGTACGCCATCCCTGTCATTATGTATGTCCAAACCGTCCGTGTCTTTAAGGGTTAATATATCGGCTAATTACCGACGATTTTTTTCAAAAACCATTCTCAACAATGCTTTTATACTTCTGCTACGATAGGTACCTACAGCGCTCCTCAACACTTTTGCTGAATGCCCGCAAATCGAAATTTATATGTAACGGGAAAATGCGCTTTTCTAAAAAATTGTGTCCTAGGGTAATCGCTATAATTTTTTTGCAAGGTTTAATATAACTACTACCTCTAATTTTTTCGTAATTTTAGTTTAAGTAGATTCGGAAATAGATGGGGGGGGGGGGGACATATTTTTGGGAGGGAAGGGGAAATCGGATTTTTTTTTTTTTTAAGTGTCTTTTTCAGCATTCTGAGATCTAGCTTGTATGAACCAAATAAGCAAAGCTGTCTCTAAATATTCCTGCTTGGCAGTTCTCTTGCGTTTTATCTCTGGCTTAAACATATTGCGCTCAAACATTAACGTAATAGGTTCTCTGTTTTTTATTATTGTTGATGAAGTAGAACTGGCAATGCCAACTAGTTTACAGATTTCTGTTTTCGTCCTTTTTCATCATTCAGCAGCTTCATCTTCATTTGAAACGAAATAGCAGTTAATTTTTGCACCGATTTCTCAACCATTGTGCTCATAAAACATAAGCTAATTTACAAAAAAAACACGAAATTCGGAGATTTTCATCCAAAATTCATTATTTTAACACAAAATTCACAAATTTCAATTCGAATTAACTAGATTGTGAAAGGGAGAAACCCCACACACTTTAAATTAGAGATATGGCCAGACTCACAAGTGTAGTACATTGGGATGTCTAACAAAAACCCATATTTGTGAGCTCTAATCCCCTTGACTGCAAACAGATCCAACAAAGTAAAGATGAAAATTTTATTAAAGAAATGTTGACATAATATACTGATGGGGTGGGCCGCTTAGAAAAAGCGTGGGTTACACAGTCAGAGTATCAGGCCGAATGAATGAATTTACATATCGAATGCACGCCACATCCACTGGAATACCAAGCCAATATGAGAGTTACGCAAACGCCAAATTATCCGTTGCATATAAAAACAATGGGAGAAAATTTAAATTATTGGCGAATAAAATGATAAAGACAAAATTGTGAAAATAACTTCAAGCAACCCTACCAAAACATTAACAATACGTAAAATTTATTTATATTATAGCTGTCAAATATAATTTTATGATTAAATTTATTGCCTGAGTTAAAATGCGAGAAATGGATAACATCCCCCTTGTTAATAAAAATGATTGCTCTCTTTTATAAAAAACGCAAAGGAAAATTACCCACATAAATATTGTAACAAAAATAGATTAGTATTAAATTAATATCGAACTGTCAAGAGTGCAATTATCGTAAATCTCCCATATAGTTTGTTGACTTGCAGATATAAAATAGCGAAATCAAAATGATAATGAATCATTTCGTTAAAAAGACATGTTTATTATTTAATGTTTTACTTCCGCATGAAGAGACGAGAAATAAGCCTGAAATTACTTTTTTTTAACAAATCCATTTATGACTGACTGAATACATGGAAAGAAAAAGAAAACATTAATTTAAAAAGAATAAAAAGGACAATATATGATGATTGCGTCATCATATAGATAGAAAGCGATTTTTTTTTCGTATTAAACGATTTTTGTTCTGTGTTAAAAGAAAAAAAACATTAAATTGCACAGTATACTGTCCGGACCGCTATTTCATTTCGTGTTTACCGATTTTTCATGTTAAGCGTTTTCATGTTAAACGTATTTCACTGTATTTAAAATACGTCTGTGGATCTTTATCTTTTTAGATATGATTGATTTAAAATCGAAATTGAAATGTATGATCTTTACTACTACTCTTGTATTTTATCAGTAAAGGCAAGGGCTACCAAAAAATATAAAATATATTAAAAAAACTTTCAAAATTAAAATATACGATGTTCAAATTGTATTTTTTTATAATGACCCCAATATATATTTCTCTCTATTCTTTTTCTCTACAGTTGTTGCAGGAGATCAATGCAATTGGCAATTTTTTCAGCATTATGAACAAAAAGGATGTAAAGCTGTATTAGGCGAAAATGGCTGCCCACTTAAATTTCAGTGCGGGGAACTATCTGATGAAGACCTAAGAAGTAAGTATGTTTGAAGAAACATTCTTATGTGAACATTAAAAAAAAATGAATAAAGAAATCTATCGGATGACTGAATCCTTAAGATTCACAACATGTATTTTTATTATTACAGTAAACTCTGTCTAAGGCGGAATCGATCGGAACCGATAAAATTTTCCGTAGTAGACAATATTCCGCCTTAGACAAATTTTACTCTATGTCTATGGATTCGCAGGGACTTGAAAATCTTTCCGAGTTAGACAGATTTTCGTCTTACAGAGTTCGCCTTACAGAGAGTTTACTGTATTATTATGTAAAAGTTTAACCTTTTTTACACAAAGTTATCGCTATTTGCTTCACTATAATTCAAGTATATTTGATAAAAAAGTTAAGATAAATTTTAGCCTATTCAATTCAACAAAAAGAAAAAGAAAAATTCATCTGCTTGCGCCTAACTTAGAAAGGTAAACATTCGGCTTGTTCAGATGTATATTTTTGTTACACAAATACACAATGGTACTACAATCCATGAAGGATTTTGACCTCCCTTAATATAACTCTCCAAACCATCCGATCCCTGGCCTTTAATTTATAATTTGCAGTGCTAGGTCTTTCTCTACCTCTTCTACCCATCTCTTCCTGGTCTACCAACCCAACACTCCTTTCCCCGTTAATTTTCCATTATGTATCTTCTTTGTGCTCCTGTCACCCCTCATTCTGATTAAAGGCTTAACCATTACGTTCTTCTTATTTTAATGGTATTTATGATGTCTTTTCCATTACATAGCTGTTCACTCTCCATTTTTTTATCCGATTCGCCATGTATTACCTTCGTTAACTGGTCCAAATATTTGTGTTAGTGTTAGTATCTTCTTATACAAAAGTATTTATGGTAAAGCACTAGGGGTCGGCAGTGTATCAGTGTGTAACAATTCGATGATTCAAAACAAATGAAACGATTTTAGAGCATTTTTTACGCGCATTTTCAAGTTTTGATGACAATGATTTTGACGAAGGTTCTGTATACTGGTTCGGCGAAAATTTCGCAGGCAAAAAAGATACGTCACCAATTCTTGTCACTCAGTTAAAAACCTTTTCTACAACTTGTTGCACCAAAGCAAAGTAAGTTGAATTTTAGTTTTTTCATTCGTAAAATTAACAGTAGTAATTTAACAAATTACGATTTGTATTGGAAGTGTTTAGTCCTTCGATTACGCTTTTAAATTGTTGATATGTGCAATATTTGAGGCATGAGAGGATGTTGACTACTGAAACACATGCTTCATGTTTTGTAGCGTTTGACATGGTGATTAGGTTCTCACGATTCTTCCGGTGAGGACTCAGTTGGTAGAGCATAGGCGACAACAGCCAAGAGATCCCTGGTTCGAATCCTGGCCTGGGAATTTTTTTTCGCAGTTGGAAATTTGCAACTCATGTTATTTATTTACCAATTAGAATATTGTGTTAAGATTAATGTAGTGTAATTACACTCTCAGAAATAAAACTCTCACTTTTGAAGATCCAGAAATCCTTGAGCTGTATTTCGTCGTTTTTGACGATCATTTCCTATTAACATCACGTGACTTTTAACGAAAGGTAAACTCAAATATTTGACGAAAGTTTTCTCTCAATCACGGTCAGACTCAATGCATTTTAAGGAAATAGTTGCTGTACCTCCTCAAATCCTGCGATTTTAGCAAGCAGATATTTGCTTGTTTATATTTATTACTAGCAGAACTACCCGGCGTTGCCCGTGTCAATTATGAGGGGCCTTCCGGGTATAATAAATTAAAATGAAATAATACAGCAATAATAACCGATATTTGTGCATTTTCGTCCACAAATCATTATAAAAATTATCAGAAATCGCGACGTTTGTATCGCAACCATAGTAAAATCCCTCAGCTTTAAATATCAGAATGCTCGTTTTCTTGGCTGGTGTAACAGAAAAATATATTTTCCCGATAAGCCGAAGAAAAAACATCAACCAATTGGCGTAGTATTTAGTAAAATTCTCGTTGGTATAGCATATATATACATTATAATGTAAAATTTATGTTAGTGAGAAACGTAAATTTTTTAAATCGTACTGATGTTATCAACGACCTAACCCATAAATTGTGCTTTATTGTGATTTTTTTTTACTTCTAAACACGCACAATTTCATTTCTTACACTAAATAGGAAAACATACTTTCAAATGAAATTTATTTGAAAATTGTATCTCAATTTTCAGCTTTTAATTGGTTCTGATTTCAATACTGATCATTAAAAATCATAAAAATGAGATACAATTTTCTGAATTTAATCGATTTTAAATTAATTTTCAAGCTCAATCAATCTTCTTAAATTTGCAACCCAAAATTACGAAAAAAGAACTCATTTCGTCTGAATGCAATATTAATTATCCCCATGTCCATGAGTAACGCTGGCATCATATTTTTGGTGGAAATGACCTAACTCATAAATTTTGCTTTTATTGCAATTTTTTTAACCTCTAAACATCACACATTCGATTTTTTCAACGTCTAATGGAAAGCAAAAAGTACATTCAATGCTATTTGTTTGAAAAGTGATTTTCATTTTACTGATATTTTTATGTGTTTTATAGTAATTTTTAAAGCAAGAATATTTTTTAAATATTTGTGCAAACCAATTACAAAAGATGAACCCGATTGCTCTTAAAACAATGTAAATAATACATCATTTGGGAGTTTTTTCGTGCAATATTCCATAACTAAATCAGCAAACGAAATGAAAACCTATAAAAAAAATATAATACGAATTTAACAGATTTGAAATTAAACTATTCAAAATTATATTAAACGTTTTACCTTCAAAATATATTTAAATTAAGTTTGTACGTCTATTCAAAGTACTTATGTTAAAGTTTTATTTTGAAAATGAAAAATTCGGTAGTTCAATTAAATACCTATTAATCTTTTTTTTTTTTTTTTTTTTTTTTTTTTTTGCTAACTTCTAATTTCGCTATTGAATAATAAACAAAATAAAAAAAATGCTGAACTATTTTTATCTTCGTAAGTGCGAATAAGTTAATTTTCGATAATCAGGCTGTACGTTTTTGGCGTACTTTAACTAATGTGACTTAAACCTTTTATGGCATGAACTATTGCTTAAAAATGTATAGCATCGTTCATGCTTTCAGCAAATACTTGACATATGACTCGATTACGGAATATTAAAATGCAATAATGCTTTACCTGACTTTTGTGAAAAGCCTCAACTTGTTTTAATTTAAGACTCGCAAAATTCGAGTTTCTGGATTCATTTTGACGTAATGTAGTAAAATGTTTCGGCTTCTAAAATCAGAATGCTTGTTTTCTTAGCGAGCGTAACAAAATATTACGATCTCCATGACAATACGCGGAATAAAGCAATAAATACATGCAAATGACCAAACATTTACTGACATTTTATTTCGCGTGGCTTCAATGGATGATAATAATATGGATTAATTTCAGAAGATCAAGAGTTCCCCCTCAGAATAAAATATCATTAGAGAGTGATGTCAGTTTATATTACATATTGACCTCATATCTACCAAACGATTTTTTTTTCCTAAATTGTTTTCTTGAAATTTAAACGCATGAATTAAAATAGATTTTTTAACT
The DNA here is from genome assembly GCA_963932465.1 of Maratus speciosus. NCBI lineage: Eukaryota > Metazoa > Arthropoda > Arachnida > Araneae > Salticidae > Maratus > Maratus speciosus. Next base: position 258,689,525 of record OZ010786.1, read on the forward strand.
TAAAAAATTTTAAATGAAGATACTACTCATTTGAACACACGTTTAGGTAAAGTTTTTATTTTATTTATGAATAATGTGCATTTTCTGATTGAATGACAACAATTTCGGAAATGCAAAATTATAACGATTGAGCCTGAATTTTTAATATCTTATAAAAAGTACACGTGTTATCAATTTTTTTTATTATTGCACCGTTTTTTAGGTTGTGGCAACCGGAAAGAAAAGATTTAATTAGAAATGTAAAAAGAGATATTTCTGTAATGTTAAATTATAGAAGCTGGTAGAAAAAAAAAAGGATAAATAATGGTCTGAGGATTTTTTTTAAGTAGACAGTGATTTTTTCCACGTTCTAAAACGTATGTACAGCAAGTTTCGTCAAAATCGATCAAAAATTGAAGATATGTATAAAGGACATACACACAGAGAACGGCTTTTATATATATAGAAGATATGTATTATATTTATTTGTCCTGTAATAATTTATTTTAAAACAGCACTTTTTAGTGCCTTTCAGAAAATATTGAAATGTAGGTAGTTATAGTTTCTTCATTAGTTATTTTTTTAGCTGTTAAAATTGTTAGGAATGCTTATTATTATTTATTTATTTATTTATTTATTTGTTGTTCGTTATGTTTTAATTCGAAAAGAATAAATTCCCGGTGTTCTTCAAAACTATTCAAAAAGAAAATTTTGTCAATAAAATTTCAAACTTCCAGGATATCTTTTTTGTAAATTTATTTAAGAAGTATATACTGTTTTCAATCAAATTAAAAATAAACATAATTGATCCCTCTCCCCACAGTAAAGTGTTAAAATCTTATCCCTCTACTCAAAGTGATAAAATCTCACGCAATATGCACTTCACAATTCGTTATTTGTGAGCAACAAATTAACCAGACCATATTCTAACCATTCATTGAGCAAAGAAAATGTCACTAATAAATTATTTAATCAAGCCATATTATAATTATTCATTGACCATGAGAAAATCATAATAATAAATGAACCTTACTTAAAACTTTCAGAAATTATAGCAGCACCGATAAAATTACAATCTACCTTATAAAAACATAAACACGCAGCAGAATTCATTACATCAATCAAAAAGCAAACTTATACAAGTCTCCAATAGCCAGGTTGGAAGAGCAACGGTCTCCCACGCCAAAGGCCGCGGGTTCGAATCACCCCGAGGGAAACGAGAAGTGAATTTTTTCTTCCCCCTGTCAATAAATAGCTTCCAAACTGTTCGATAGATGGCGCCACTAGCCAACTTTTGACGAAATTTATATCGTCAAGCAAGTGAGGAAAGTAATTTCATCAATTTGACGAAATATTCGCTCGTAACATTTCCCAGGAAACTGTTTCGTCAAAAACAAAGAAAATTTCGTGAAATCTGAGTATTCATTTCTGAGTGTGTACGTATCCAACATGTTCTGGAGTTCCATTACCTTCGATTCATTTTGTTGAGCTGATTCATATATCAGACCAGATGCCATGATCAATATGGTTAGCTGGGTGATTTAGGTCCTCCAGATTCGTCCGGGATGGCTCCGTTGCTAGAGTATTGGCGGCTTGGGCCAAGAGATCCCTGTTTCAAATTCTGGCCTGGACATTTTTCGCCCAGTTGGAAATTTACAACTCATATGGTGATTTAGCTCCATCATTTATAGTGTTATAAATATAAGAGAATTCCATCAGATATTAGCCATAGCATACCTCATACGTGGCGTATTGGAAGATCAAAAACTAGATGGATGTACTCCGTATATTTTTATGGATATCTGGCAAACGTATTTTATTCTTTGTTGCTGAAGAAGAGTTCTTACTAATTTTGTTAAAATTAAAAAAATTTTAATTTTTTGTTTCTTTGTTGATACTAGTATTACAATTTTATGTGTTATTTTAACTTTGTTGATTCTTGGCTGAGTCCGGTTTATAACCTGTCAGCTACTGACTTTTTCATCAATATTTTTGGACCTTTCTGCAATATTCTGTTAAAGTAGATTGTGGTGAATAAGAATACAGAGATTTTTGAATGAAAATCAAATTTCAAATTATTTTGCTTAAAAGGCGCAAAGAAAACCTAGTGAAAAAGATTCCATGTCGGAACTCGAACCCGGGCCATCAGTATAGCGCACTGACGTTCAACTGACAAAAGTTCGACGTCAACCGACTTCTGTCTCTCTCTCTGCAAAAATTTCCATATATTAACAGATTTTTGTTTCAAACATCCGCGAGCCAAATAATGTGATTGGTTGTTTAACCTGTCGAGTATTGATGCCTTTATCATATGCATACAGTGAGCGTCATAAAAGAAAAAAATCCATTTTTCATATATTAAATGTTGCATTGCAAATATAATAGTGACTGTTAATATAAAGTAATAATATAAAATTAATTCGTTATTCCATAAGAGTTTTTTTTATATAAACTTTCATAAAAAAAAACTCTAAAATGCAGCAAGAAATATTTTCTTTAAACTAAAAATACAGAGATTTTTACGCTCCAAAAGAAAGTAAACACTAACAAATCTTTCCTTTAAATTTCTGCGGATATTAATCAATTCACTGTTTTACTCTTAGATAATTAAAGCATCAATTAATAACAATCTAATAATTTATTGTTAATTTTGATCTTGTGTTTTTCTTTTCGATAAAAGCTTAAGAAATTTCGCCATAGGAAAGCAAACATCTCTCGAAACGCAAAAATAGCATTAAATTCAAAGAAAAAAGAAAATCATTGGGCAAAATAAATGAAATTGCAAAAAGGATCCAGAGAAAATCCATTAAAGAAGATTATTGAAAAATACTTGAAATACAGTCGAACCCGGTTAAGGCGCGTTTCAAGGGAATGGACAAAAGTCGCGTATTAAGCGGGATCGCGTATTAAACGTGATTTCTACAATGTTGCAGGAAATGAGCTTATTTACACGTCTAACCGTCTGATTGAACTTTTTATACGTTTTTCATTTATACGTTTACGGTCGAAACTTGTGTCATTTAGATTAAAATTTAATTGTATTTCACTTTAACTCATTGTTTCTTTTTATAGGACAGACTGGAATAATAACGGAAAATAAATGTGAATTCCAACATGGTTTTATTGTCGATTTATACGGTACAACCAAAAATGAAACAACAGAAATAATTTTCCTACTAGGCCAATTTTTTTAACAGAAATAAGAAATACATTAAATCTTTGAAGCACAACCCAGTTTTTAAAATAATATTTAGTACTTGTATTAATGAGTACCATTATAATCAGTCCTTCTTTTTAATATATGAAAAAATTTATCTTTATTAATTTTTGTGTAAATAATATTTTTATGCTAGCATAACAAAAAGTAAAGAAAACAAAAGAATTATCCAACCGCAGTTGTTTAATCTTTACGAGTTTAATTTTTTGTTGCCTTATATGCGTTATAAAAACGTAGTAGTGATATAACGTACATTTAAAACCTCACTAACAACAGATATGATCATCTCTAATCATATAATTTTCATGACGTATCTGATTAACCTGAATTCGTCTATATCTCTCTACTATAGTAAAAACGTACACGAAGCGAGACACAAAGAATGCAGGGAAGCGGTATCAAAGAATTGCAGTTTTACCAATTTAACAGGTTTTTGTTTTATTCAAAAATCTACCACTATTTCCCATTAGTAATTTTCGCGTTAATTAATCTGTTATTAAATAAAGTAAATAATATTAGTAGAAAATAGTGGTTTTTATTTGAATAGAAGTAATCGGCAAAATTGGTAACACTTGAGAAGAGAGAAGCAATTCGCGTCTTAAGCGTGATTTTTTTCCTCGAAAATTTATCGCATATTAAGCGGGTACGCGTAATAACCGTTCGCGTATTAAACGTGATATTTTTGCATTAGCCTTAGGAGCGATGTTCAAGGGATCTGAAGAAAAATCCGCGTATTAACCAAAAGCGTCTTAACTGGGTTCCACTGAGTAGATTATTTTATCGGATAGAAAGACCTAAAAGCTGACTAATATGGAAGTGAGAACTGCAGTAAGAATTTAACCCTTGAAGAGCTGTTTATAAACTGCGGTCCGCAACACATCTTCAGGGGTCTGCGCTATCTCGTGTTCAATGTAATTTTTTTTTTTACTTAAAAATGAGGAAAATCTTGCGACTGAATTAAAGAAAATCTAAGAATACCGTTTATAATTATTACTGTTTTAATACAGTATCATTAGTTTATATACCAACCATATCTGAATCGTTAAATACCTTAAGAAAATATCATTTTAGCCCAGTTTTCGTCTTATCAGGTGTTTATGGTATTTCTTTTGTCGGGACAATAATTTTTTTCCGTTTAAGACGTACATTTCTCATTGAAATAACATGTACTTGCAGAGAAAGCTAGTGTTGTAGGTTCTGTAGTAAATCCGTTTTCAAGGGCTGTCAAAACTTTTCAAAATATCAAGCATGAGTAAAAGTATATAAGGTTAGTATGGTGGAGTTAGGGGGGTATCGTGATCATTTTGCATAGTTTTGGTAAGTACAACACGCTGTAATCCAAACCAAACGCAAGTCTGGTATAATTCGTTTCCTGTAAGAATCTAGCAGACAATAATTCAGAAAAAAAGTTTCCATGGAAAATTACTTTATTATACGAACAGAGGGCTAAGATGTGTAATTAGTGGTGGCTCCAATATTCAGCAATTTTAAAGCTGTTACCAGTACCAAGATCAGAGGTGAAGTCTAGTTTTAATCTGCGTAAGTTAATATGCCAAGAATACATATGTGTTAAGCTAATACGCCAATCACAAAATATCGGTTACACTGGGAGTGATATTAAAATTTGAACAAGATAAACGCGAAGTACAGAAACTACATTTGGCTATCAATTAAAAAGTGAAATAAAAAGGCAAACCTATTATTGCTTACAGAAGCATAACGGCAAGGATAATTAATGACCAATATATACTTGCAGGCAGATGAGAAAAGTAATTTATTGGTCATTTAATATTTATACGAGGCTATGGCGAGGCCATATATTTGTATTAGATTTGTAGTCGAAATTAATCTGTTTTCAGAATTTATTTCCCTCTCTTCTGTTTAACGCTAGCATTCAAAATCATTTCTCTTTATGTCTAATTTACGTGCAATCGTTATACCCACATAAATATTCTTTTATTGTTTCTGTTAAAAGCTATCATTCAGATAAATGATTTGTTATTTCTAATTTAAGAACAATTCCTTCCCGCATAGATATTCTTTATTGATATTTTATTTGTTAAACGTCGTTTTTTTTTACAAATCTGTTTACATAATAGAAAGATCATATAGTTAATTTAACCTTGCTGGCGTCTCGTATATGCATTAAAATACACATAAATTTCATTTTCACTTCAGCCGGTAAATAGATATTTGACATTAATTATCCTCACCGTTATACTCTATGTAAGCAATAATAGGTTTACTTTACTATTTCACTTATTAATTCGTTGCCAAATGTGGTTTCTGTCCTTAGCGTTTATCTAGTTCAAATTTTAATATATCTCCCAGTTTAACGGTTATTTTGTGATTGGCGTATTGGCTCAAGACAGATGTATTCTTGGCGTATTGAATTACGCAGATTGAAAAGGACTTGCTCTCTGATCTTCGTACTGTAAACAGCTTAAAAATATGCTGAGTTAGGGAGGCCACCATTGCTTTACATCTTATGCCCACTTCCGTAAAAATAAATACTTTTCCATGGAAACTGTTTTCTTCTGAATTATTGCCTGATGTATTTTTCTAGGAAACGGATCATCTCATCTGGGTTTGCATTTAGTAACATCGTATTTGTACTCAACGATTGTGTTTACTATCATGACCGGAGTATTAAATAAAAAATACTCCATAGAGGCGCCACAAAGCTTAAATTAAATTTATGATCTTTAGATTACGCAAACAGATTTATCTAAACGTCGTTTATCTAAAAAAATATCAATAAAGAATATTTATGCGGGGAAAACGATTAGACTTAAATTAGAAATAAAGAGAAAGCAATTTTTGAATGATAGCTAATAACAAAAGAAAGGAAAATAAATTTAGAAAGAGATTGATTTTGAATGAAAATATAACACAAATATATGGCCTCACCATAGTTAGCTTTAGAGAAAAATGGCTTGTCTGGAAGGTAACATGGTAATGAACTGTGAATATATAAAACAAATAACAAAACCATCTGAAATTAGCTAGAAAAATTTAAAATAAAGACTTAATTTTTTGCCAATGTTCAGTCATAGGAGCAAATTTGAAATTTTTCATATAAAGAATCTGCAAAAAAATTTCCGATCGGAAGATCGAGAATTTCATGAGACGTACGTATTACAGACAATAGTGTAGTGATGGGCGATAACGAGATGTTTTTCTCGTCTGTATGGACATCTCGATAGTTTTCGATTGGGTAAATTATTTCTCGATGACTCCAGTTTGCCAATTGCTTTTATACATCATATATTATATATTATATACGCCATACATTTATCAAGAATCGTCTGCGGGTGAACTGGAATGAGTCGGCGTTAATAAAGACTAGGTGACTTCGCCCGCTAGTGGGCCCCTTCTTTAATCGGGGCCCCTAAGTTATACGTAATCTTGTAATATATCATGAACAGGTTACCCGCTATATACGACACCGTATAGCAGGCGTGGTGTGCACGCACTACAAAATCTTGTAAAAAAATATAATCTCGAAACGAACGAACCTCGGACCAGATCTCTTGGGGGATGGGTCAAAGTGAGCGGAGGGACACAGTAGCTGCATAATATGAATAAGTCGTCACAGGTCTTCAGGCCTTTCGAGCCATATGTCACACGAGTGGTCTGGATCTGAATTTATAAAGATGCCCTTCCCGTGGGGGCAAAAAGGGGGGAGGAGTGCGGGAGGTGGACCGGAGGAGCATAACATCAATAAGTAGTCACAGACCTTTCGAACGATATCTCACTTGTGGGGTCTTGGCTATATTTTTGGAAAAGTGTCTCCCGGGGGAGCAAAGTGGGGGAACGGACACCGGAGGAGCATAACATCAATAAGTAGTCACAGACCTTTCCAACGATATCTCAAATGAGGGATCTTGGCTAAATTTGAAAAAGTGTCCCCCGGGGGGGGCAAAGTGGGGGGACTGTCACCGGAGGAGCATAACATCAATAAGTAGTCACAGACCTTTCCAACGATATCTCACATGAGGGGTCTTGGCTAAATTCGAAAAAGTGTCCCCCGGGAGGAGGCAAAGTGGGGGGGGGACGAACACCGTAGGTGCATAACATCAATAAGTAATTACAGACCTTTCCAACGATATCTCCCATGAGGGGTCTTGGCTAAATTTGAAAAAGTGTCCTTCGGGGGGCAAAGTGGGCGGTTGTCACCGGAGGTGCATAACATCAATAAGTAGTCACAGACCTTTCCAACGATATGTCACATGAGGGGTCTTGGCTAAATTTGGGAAAAGTGCCCCCGGGGGGGCAAAGTGGGGGGGACGGACACCATAGGTGCATAACATCAATGAGTAGTCACAGACCTTTCCAACGATATGTCACATGAGGGGTCTTGGCTAAATTTAGAAAAGTGTCCTGAAATTTCATATTATAAATAATATTTACCGGAGGGCTCCATAAAAAAAATCCGATCTAAAATGATAAAAACGGAAAAAACTACCCCCCGCAGTGGGGGCCAAATTGGAGAGGGGAGGAAGAAAGTCTCATAATATGAAAGAGTCATTCGAGAGCTTTCCGATAACATATCACATGACGGGTCCAAAAAAAGTTTGAAAATTGCTCCGCCTCCCCCCCCCCCTTGGGCCCACTCTTTCGCCCCGGAATTTACGCAGCCCCCACTTTAAAATTTTTATGTTCAATAAATAATATTTACCGGAAGACTGCACAAAAAACCCACATCTAAAATGATATTTAAATTTATTATAGAATCGGCTACGGTTTTAAAAATTTGTTCGCCCCCTCCCCACCCCTCCGAATTTCACCTTCGCGGGAAGAAAGGTTCATAATATGAAAGAGTTGTCAAAGGGCTTTTCGATGATATGTCACAGGAAGAGTTCGGTAATTTTTTTTAATTGCGCCCCGCCCACTCTCACATCCTCGGAATTCACCCGACCCACCTTCCTCTTTGAAATATTTATATTTAATGAATAATATTTATCGGAGGGCTCTGTGTATGTGACAGCTTGGTAGGGCTTGGTAAAATAAGAAAAACATTGAAAATTAAAGCTTCATTTCACAGCTCATTGTCATGCCTATTTCTCTGTCCAGCTCGCCCCTCGATATCTCATCTCGGCCCTTCTTGGCCGAGGGTGAAATGACAATCATCGAGAGTAACATTTCGAGGAAGGACGAAAACTGATTTCTCATTCTCGACAATGTCATATGAAATGTTGAACCGAGAGCGAGAAACGAGAATGGCAATGGGAAGCGATGAGTTACAATCGATGAGATATCTCGAAGTAAGCGAGAGGTTTGCCATCGAGCAGAATGTCTCCTCGAAATAAACGAGCAGTTTGCAGCAGCAGAAAATATATCTCGAAGTGCGAGGGAGAGGGCGAGAGAAAGGAAGCTTCCAGAAGAGTCAAACTTACCGCGCTTCTAGTGTAAGTCATGATTTAACAAAGGAGTACATGTTCTTTTCCATTCGCTTTTGTTATTTACCGATATGGGTTAGGAGGCATAGTGGTTTAGTTATCGGTTCGGGTTTCAGTTATTGATATAGAAGTTTTCTAGGGAATTTGGCGGCGCCAGTTTGTCTTTGATTTTCAATGTTTCTCTTATTTTAGCCCTCCTAAGCTGTCCCATATCTCTTAATATTAGAATGCTATTGTTAAAACAAAACTGCACTGCAAATTACGTGTTTTCAAGATTTTAAGTGTCGCCTCAGGAAAGAGGATTTTTCAAAATTATTTTACTCCACTCATGTAATATATTAAAATAAGGATAATCTCATAACCTTTCTAAATCTACCTTTCTTTTGTCAATCCACCGTTAATTTTAGACCCCTGGGCTTAAAATGCTCTAAAGGAATATACTTAGCGGCGGTTTTTTTCGTACTCTGGTACGGTATCTTGCACTCATAGGAAAATTATAAGACTAACATCAAATTGTGTCTAAAATCGAATAAAAAATATGGACATATGTTTCTTAATTTTAACTCCCTCCTTCACCTCAAGAGGGCGCTTTAAAGTTTTGTTTCTTCAAACCTTTAGTATACTGTTTGTCCAAAAATTATAAAATTCACAAAATAAAGTCTTTTCACTCTCCCCTATCTTCTCGTATCAATTTTATTTTTACTACCACCAGGGGACGCCGTCCAGTAAAACATTTTACTTTTAGCCTCAGGCTATTGGTATTTTTCAACTGTTTTTCCTAATGTTTTGTCTCACTGTTTTTCTTCATTGTAGATACTATTCTCCAAGTTCTTGACCCATTCTGACTACTTGGGCACTCATTCTGGACCAGCTGTGGCCCATCGGGCCCCTCTTCCTTTGTCTGGCTCTAATCACACGCTTCACTTGTTCTTTTACCATTTTTCTTTTTCTTCAATTTTTTTCTTATTCAATGGTTTAGTTTTTTTTATCATTCTCAACTTCCCCTAGTCCTCTCTTACATGAAGTTAACTTTCATCCTTGGTCTGCCCTACTATCAATTTGGGGCCTAATGCCCTTTTTTGGGGGGGGGGGGCGTTTCTTCTACCTTTTCCAGACCCATCATCTAATACCACGTTGGTAAGGATTGGAAAATTAAAATTATCCAAAATACCAAAAATGAAGTCCATTGAAGTTTTATTTTAGTTATAGAATTCCCTATTAGCGGATATATTTGTCTGTTTACTTTTCTATTTTTCGATAACACTCCTTTGTTTTCGATAAACGGAGAAATTCAACAGCATTAGACACACTTTAGACATTTAGGGAACTTTCACTTGTATCAAACCTTCTGCCTTTATCGAAAAGAGGAAAATGCTAATCGATTCTAGCTAATGCGCCTAAAATAAAAAATGAGCTAGTAAATGCGTCAGAAACTAGCTACTTTGGATTTCGATACAGACTTGAAGAATCTCTATGCACTGGAAAACAATTTCCGTGTTAGGCAGGTTCCCTCTCAGTCGTTATATATGTCTGGTTATCCTTACGTTTTTCGATAAAGCTGTCTTGTTTTCGATAAACGGAGAAATTCCACAGCATTTGATATACTTTAGACATTTAGGGAACTTTAATTTGTATCAAACCTTTTTCCTTTATCGAAAAGAGGGAAATGCTAATCGATTCTAGCTAATGCGTCTAAAATAAAAAATGAGTTTTTAAATGTGTCATAAAGTAGCTACTTTGGATTTCGATACAGACTTAAAGAGTCGTGTTGGAATCGCTAGGTACTGGAAAACAGTTTCCGTGTTATGCAGGCTCCCTCTTGGCAGGTATCTTTATCTTATTATCCTTACGTTTTTCGAAAGAAACTTTTGTTTTCGATCAATGGAGAAATTCCACAGTATTTGACATTTAGGGGAACTTTAAACTGTATCAAACTTTTTGGAGTTATCTAAAAAGTATAAAGGTTATTTGATTCATCAAATACGCCATAGTTACGCGATTTGGACATTGCAGTTTCATAAGGAAGAAAGGGGAATTTATTCTAATGCAAAGAAAATCATTTTAAAATACTGAAATTCAAATGAGATATCTTTATAAATTTCTTCCATAAGATTAGCATTAGCGAGCAGGTCTTTTCAATTGACTGAAGTAACCCCTTAAGCCTAAATCAGGAGAAAATAATTGCGATAGCAGAATTATCGAGCAAACCCTATTACTACTATGGAATTTTCGGCTAGAATAATAGCTAAGTTTTCCAACAACTGTTTTTAGCTTCTCTCGTTATAATCGATTGTAAAACATCTCGATTGTAGATTCTAGGAATTAATCGATGGCTGTATCGATTGTGATTTTTTACGATGACGATTTTTCTCGATTGTCGAATTTTCGAGAATCGCCCATCACTACAATAGTGGTTCAGCTGTGATCCGTGGTTGTAAAGCAGCAACAGGTGCAGGAAATTTTACTTTCACTCTAGTCAACAATGTAGAAAATACTTTACCATCTTCAGAGAAAAAGAGTAGAAAAATTGTCTTCCAATACTTAGATCCTAAGCATTCAGTCAAAATAATAAAGAAATGGCTACTATATCGAACACCTAAGCATTTGGACCAACCACAACATTTGCCATTGGACTCTTTCGACATATTTGTAAAAAAAATTACGAGAAAAGGACTTCAAGTGAAAAAGTGTTGAAGAAAACTATAATCGAAGAATTAGAGTTCTACACGGACCCAAGGCCCGTACCCGGCCGGCCGGACCTGTGAAATGAAGGCGAACTTTCAAACGGGCCGGGCTAGCAGAATTCGGACAATTTTTACGACGGGCCGAGCCGATAAACAAAATAAACAGATCGGACCGATAAAGAAATTAAACGGACCTACCAGCCCGACATTAAAATTTACACGAAACCGATAATATTCATTTCACATTTTCAATTAATATGTCTTTCGCGAGAACAAGTATAAAAGTGTGTCATTCTCCAAAGTAGAGATCGGCATCGGACAGTTACAAGGTGTCTGACCCCCCGGGCTTATTTTTTTTCAGCAGATTCGTGCCGGGCCGGTATCAAGCTTTCATTTTTTTCCTACGTAGTCGAGCAGGGCGGGAACTGGACTTAATTTTTATCAGGATATGTAGAGGCAGGCAATATGTTTTGTAAAAATATTAATAGCGATAATGAACTTCTGTTAGCGGAATCGTTGGAAATATACCTTAAGGTGGTTCTGAAATTCACTGCTCCACAACGCGGAACATTTCTGACACATCCTGATACATTTTCTGACTGATTTTTAACTGTAAAGGCATAAAATTAACAGGCCTGACTATTAAAGGTATAAGAAATCGAATAGCTTTTTCCATTTTTGATAGATTAATTTACTTATCGAGATATAAAAGTTTCTTGTCACGTCTTCTCCTTCCCTCTGCTATCGCTTCCGGAAATTTGAAACGCCAACGACAGTATTTTCTCAAAGACATATTGCCTTTATTAAAAAATGGATAACGCCATTTGGTTTCGCAGTTTCTAAATAAGAACACCTGCCAATCTTATACGTTTTCGGAAAAAAATGCTTCAGAAAATAGCTCCTTTTGGATTTAAGAAAAGCCTTAATAAATGGCAGAGAAATATTTTCACTAATCTACTTTTTTATTATACAACTTCAAAAGTTGTGATGTTTTTAACCCTCCTTTTTTTCTTTTATTCTAAAGTACATTAATTTTTTAATGTATCCTTAGTCGAATGTTGAAACGTCTAAGAATCTAAGTGATCCTTAATGTTGCTACTGTGTAGTTTCTGTCTTACGAACACCTAGTAATTTAAAAATATACTGTAAAATTATCCCATAAATATGTATGCAGTAGGCTTTAAATGAATCTTAATTGTATGTCAATAAAATCTGAATTTTTTTGTAGAAATTGAGTCGAGCCTGTTTTCACTGATTTTTGTACTGGTCGGGCTGTGAGCTGTGACAATATCAACGGGCCGGGTCGGTCTCGGACCGGACTTTTAATTTTTAATCCGGGCCGGGCCAACTCAGACCTCTACGAAGTGCAGACCTCTACGAAGAATGGCCTAAAATTTAGGCCTGACACGAAAAAAAGGGGGAAAGTGGAATATGTGTGCAGTGTTTTACAGGAGGAGGTGCAATGTATATGAAACCTGACAAAATATTAATTTACAAGAATAATTTTTCTATATATTTATTTTTTTATTTACCGCATTTTCTGTTTACTTTCTTTTGGCTGGGAAAAAAACTTTACTTTACAAAGCTATACTTTTGGTTTAAATTTATTTATTTATTGTTCTATTTTCGTTTGATTTTATGGTGTGGGTTTATATGATGTAAAATCCCTTCTAAAAAACTACTTAATTCTACATACTTTATTTGACAAGTCAATAATGTATTTGTAATAAAACATATAATATGTGAACCAAAAAAATTACTTTTTTCCCCGCTCACTGTACATTTATAAAATACTTCTTATTACTATAAATTTCTTGAAAGTAAGCTTCACCTGTGGAAATTCACTGCAACAGCAAGCTAACAGTTTTATTTTTAATAGCGTTCCATAATGACTGCCTGTTACAAAAAATTTCTTTCGGATTGCCGTGTGGGTAAAAGGAATTTTTTTTTCTCTCCCTGAAGAAACCTTTTAAGTACTTCCGCGTATTCATAAAAGAATGAAAATTATGAACTACATAAAAAACACATACTTAAGGCCAATTTGTTACACCACAAATAGATTTCAAGGTTATTTATTGAATGAAAATGTGCTTTAAAAGTAAATAATACTTATTTTTTCAAATGGTAATGGAAGATTTTTTTTTCCCCAATTATTATAAAAAGAGTACTCATGCTTTTGTTGTTCATCAGTCCGATAAAAAATGTTTACCATTTTTAATACTATCAGAAGAAAGGAAGAAATTTATACTTCAGGTATATAAAATAATACACAGTGACTAGTTCAGGATTTTACTAATTTTATTTACTTATTTAATAAGAGCAGCTTTTTCCTTAGAGAGTGAGGTGAAAGGGTTTTGCTTAGTAATAATCTATTTTTCTTAATACATTTAAAATTGTAAAAAAAATTAATGGCACAATGACTTTATAGTTCTTATTGAATAATCACAATGTTTTAGTAGCAATAGTGTTAAAATACTTTTTTTTTTATTTATTAAAGATTTAGTTTAAAATATTCAATGTGAAGTAGATATTTAAGAGCACTTTTTTATATTTGTGCGTCTGAAAGTAATGTTATCTATCTATATTATAAAACAAAAACTTGTGCGCGAGTAACACTGACGTCATATTGTCGTTGGCAATGATTTAAGCAGTCCATTCCCTTCTTCTCAAATTTTAATTTCTTCTAAACATCGCATAATTTTTACTTTTGCACCGTCGAATAGGGGTAAAATGTACTTTCAAATGCAATTTTTTTTAACTGTATTTCAATTTACTGAATCTTGATGGTTTTTAAAATAATTTCCATGTGTGTTTTTTGTATTTTTATCAATCTATTGCGTACATTTCAATTACGGAACATTCTCATCAATAAATAAATAAATAAATAAAATATTGTAATTCAAATACAAATTTAACAGGCAAGTAATTGAACAACGCGCTTAAATACAGAAATAAATTGAATAAAAAAAGCGAGTTTTTAGTAACAAAATCTTTGGTGATTTCTTTGATTTTTAACCCCTGCCATGCGGCTAATACGAAGGTATCGTTCTTAATAAATTAATTTAATGCATAATTGATATTTTTTTATATAAATTGCTTCTTTCTTTTTTTTCTTTAGCTGTTGTTATTAGAAAATCTAAATATATATATATTAATTGTTAAAAATCTATTGTAGTTTACAGCTTTTAAAACAAGTAAAAATTAAATTTAAAAAATCAAAAAACCCGACTGCAAAAGCGAACTAATTAATTATTTCTCACCAATTTGAAACTATTTTTTATATTATACTTACCTATTTTTTATTTACTTCTATTGATGACTTTTAAGTTGTGTTTAATTGTTAGTTCCTATCTATAAACACCGTTTTCATGAGACCTATAGATGTCTATGAAGGTTAGAGTTGCAGTAAAGCTAGAGATCCTACTCACACAACTTCCAGGTTGTGTAATATTTAAACGGAGCTTCTGACTGTAAAATAGTCAAGGAAACATCGTCTTCATTTTGAAAGACCTATCCAATGATATGCCACTCAATAGGGTGCGTAACAATTTTTTTTTTCGTCTCTATCGCCATTTTGTATTTTACGGCCGCCATTTTGAATTTATAAAAACAAAACCTAGCCTATAACCATTGGACGGTTAAGACGAATCGATAGAGACCTCATTTATTAAATCCATCCAGCCGTTAGGATATTTCGAAGGTATAAAGAAATCCACATACCCAGATACGCGTGAAACACATAACCCTTCTTGGCAGTCAGGTAAAAAATGGTTTTCACATTACTTTCAGTACCGTGAGCAGTATTTTCTTTAACACAGTAAGTCAGGGTTGGATACCCTGATATTATTAGTTTCAGGACTTCTTGCATTACAATATACTTCTGCATATGTACGAAATGTGTCGAAATATAGGATGATTTAGATGGTGAAATTTCTTAGATAAAATAAAAAATGTATGAAGCTTAGTTTTTTGTTCACTCTAAAAAATAAATGCGTAAACTTAAACATTAAATCAGATATACTGATGATACAAAAACGATTTGTCCCTATACCTAAAGTGGCGTGTAAATTGCCAAGTACACGCCTGGTACGTCATTTTCAAACTACACATTGCCCTATGTATTTTGATTATAACACTTTAGGCTGCTGAAATGTATAAAAAATTATCAGATAACTCTGAAATAGACACAGTTTAATATGTAAATTGCAGATGAATACACATATTTTTTTTAAATATACGAAAACGACAGATTTATGTGTATATAGGCTTAACCTTATCATTTGGGGTGTAAAACGTGAACTAGAATGTTTTTATCGCCGCAAAACAAAATTTCATGAAGAACAAACTCATATGCTTGGTACATCTTGTTCTGTTGCTACCAGATTTGTTTTAATACCACAAAACAGTGTACCTACAATTTATCAGAAATGCGACTTTATGGAGCACCAGCTTGACCTTTCAGCTACGATTGCACAAGCCACGTTTTTAAGTATCATTATTTATTGCATGCAATTGAATAAGACATATTTCTGTGTAGTATGCTGTTCTTACATGTTCATCTGTGCAATATTCTTACGCACATGCTGTGTAATATTCTGTTTTTACTCATATATCTGCGTAACATTCTATTCTTACGCATATGTCTGTGCAATATTCTTAGATATATGTCTGTGTAACATTCTGTTTTTACACATATTTATGCGTTAGATGCAAAATGCAAATTTTTACATAGTATATAATATGAGTAATTTACAATAACACACCAGTTCGGGTAAATCCATATATTTTTCTACATTTGCACATTTTGTCCGAGTTTTTAAAGGAATAACAAATTACACACTTCTATTAAACAGGATAAACACTCATAAATACAAATATGTTTACGACAAGAGTGAAAATTTTATGACATAAGTGTAATATTACAAATTTACACATATACTTATGTAAAAGTGACTAATTTAGAGATTTGTTTGTTAGTATTCTGTCTGGTATTTCATTCTAAGTAGCGAGAGAATTAATTGTTATGTTTCTGTTTTTGGTACGCAGAGGAAACCTTTTTAAAAAGTTTCTAATTGAATGGTATAATTGTTCATTAACCACTTGACTGTGTAGCCCGAATCCAGTTCGGGCCACTCGAATTATTATTTGGAATGCCTGAACTGACTCCTAGCAGGAGAAAAATCAATAATTCTATTCCACCAGTGTGTTTTCCCTTTGCAAGTGTTAATGTAAATTAATTTGCCATTTTTCAATAGATCTCTATTCAAAATTATTAAGTCATTCGATTTATTTTAGTTTATTTTGCTATAATTAAACAATTTACAGTACAAAATGACTATAATCCATTAATTTTTTTTCTCGTATATGTGAAAATATTAAATATAGTATTTATTTTTACAAAATAATCTATTTCCAACCTTTTTATTGTTATAGTACACAAAATGAAAGCGGAAAAAATTTCAGATAACGGGTTGAACTGTTGTAGTGTGTTTTATATTGTGAATGAATTGCCAATGGATTTAAATTGTTTTCTACTAAACCATTTTAAACGAATTATAACTCTTAAAGATGTCCATGTCCAGCCCATGTCATTGCGCCGTGACAAAAAACGTTATGAATCGAAAAATGCAAACATACTTAACCCCGACTCAAGGAGTCTCAGGACTCTTAAAGCTTCAAAATTTTCGAAATTCTAATTTTTTTAGATGTTAAACTACTATCTTTTCTGAACATTTTGATATAATTGTTTCCTTGAAATTCTCATTAGAACAGAAGTTGTGGCTTTTAGAATTATATCCGCTCAATAGCTGAAGCGGCATTTCCAAATCTTTGAAGTCATTTTTCTCCAAATGACGTTTTTGGGCATAACGCGCACGATACCTCAAAATCTTCTGCATATTTTTCATGAAATTTTCCAAACAGATGTTTCATGTTAGTTTGTATAAACTGAACCTAAAATTTCCTTTTCATTATTCAAAAAAATATTTATTTAGGTGATTATACTGTTGAAATTTTCAAAATTTTGCATTAGCTTAATACAACTTTGTATTAAAAATATAAAAAAGCTTTAAATACAAATTTATTTAGGTTCAGGGTAATTCTTTTAATCTGAAGTATAAGTAGGCACCAAAATTTTTATTCTAGTTGCAAAATTTATTTCGTAATCGTGCACGTAAACTGTTATACCAGTTTTTTGCTCGTCAAATGGCCAAAAGTTGGCAGCCCCCTGTAAATGTTAATTCTGCATCTTGCAATTTTTTATATACATGTAATGAAAGAACATACTTACATCTTTCATCCCAACAAAAATTGTGTTTTAAAATCATATACATTTTAAGATATTAAATGGTGAAAATAGTCTTTTTTTTCTTCCAGTTTTAAGAGTCCTGAGATACCCTAGCTTTATTTTAATACAAAATACCATAAAGCAAACTGATTTGATTTTTTGTCAATTTAATACTAATTTTGAAAGAAAATAAAATTTTTACAGCGTAATTATCACGGAACAATAACGGGTTTATAAATTTAGAGTCATAAATTAAGGTTCATTTTTTTAAGGTGCATTTTTATTTCAGTACTTGCATCATATTTTTTTACAAGAGAGGTGCCTGTGTTTTTTATTCTTCTATACCAATGCCCTTGAAAAAAAATTCGTATTCTGAAATTGTTTTCTATTAAAAAAAAAAAATGGTAAAGAAAAGCTTATAGTAAGGTTATTATCTCTGAAAGCTTTGCGATAAAATTGATTTTTTATCCTGTAAATGCATCACGTTCTATACTGATTAGATAACTTAAGACAGCATCTATCTGTATTAAAAGCCAACACACATATTTCAACTCTTTATTCCTTCACTATTTCACAACTTATTGAATGTTGGATTTTTTTTTTTTTTTTTTTTGTTAACAGATTCTTAGAATTACATTTTGTTCACAGGAATTCCATTTTATACACGTGACATATTTATAATCTTGAATAATATTAATGGAGAGTGGGCTTTAAAAATGAGACAAATTTTAAAATTTTCAATTTGAAAAAAAAAAATAGAAAAACTCAATGTTTGATTACATTTTTTCTCAAAGTTATTTTGGTTTCCCCTTAAATCACCCTGAGTGTGATTTAAATCCGATCAAGTTTTTAACTGTTTTTACCAGTTTTTAAAATCTCTCCTCTAATCAATTATTAAAATGCCCCGAATGAATTATTTTTCCTGCAACACCTATTGAATTTCTCACGAATGTTAGTAGTTTCACTTTGTAAAAATAGATATCCGTATGAAAAACAAACAAAACTAGAGAACAGGAATTGTACTTTTTCAGAATTTAGTGTCGCCCCCGACATTTCCATTACTTCATTTCCTTCTGATGGACTGGTGGTTTCTATTATTATGAAACAGCCATTATAAATAAAGCGTTTAGATGAAGATGAAAAACAGTCGTAAAAAGTTAGAACTCTGATTTTCTGGTCAGAATAGGAAAAAAGCTCTGCCGGCCCGGCCTACAGGCAGAGGTAGATTTCGAAGTCAAATATACTAATTTCACAAACAAAAACTAAATCATGATTAGAGATAAATCCACTTTAACAATTTTATCTGGCCGCTTTTGACGAGTTTTTATTTCATTTTTATATAATAGCTGGTTTTATCAGAATCATGTTAGGGCGGTATTCAAAAAAATACTTTTCCATGCTCAACAACTCGAAATTTTCTGGCATAATTCCAGATTCCTTTTTAATTAAAAAAAATATGAAACTTGCTGACGTGATTTTTGAAGAGATTTATAGGCGACCTGTGTTTTTATTTTTTGTTCAATTAATTAAAACTTGATATATAAACAATTATTTTCTCAGAAGGGCAATATTTTTCCTTTCTAACACAATCGCTTCGGGAAATTCCGTTCAAAATGCCCACTTTGACATCATTTTTTGAAATATATTCTGCCTCTATCAAAAAATCGATCATTACGGTACATTATATAGTTTCTGAATAAGCGAATATACCAATTAAATGCGTTTGAGAGCAAAAATGAATTTAAAGATGTCAGAAAATAAGCAGTTTGGATTTGAGTGCATCCTTAATACAATGATTTTTCCAACACAATCCGCTTCTGTAAAATCGGTTCAAAATGCCCTTTTTAACATTTTTAAAAATATATTCTGCCTCTATCAAAAAATCGACCATTACAATACATTATATAGTTCCTGAGTAAGAAAACGTACCAACTGGAAGCCTTTGAGAGCAAAAATGAATTGTAAAATGAGTCAGAAAATAAGCAGTTTGGATTTGAATACACCGTTACTAAGATGATTTTTTTCTTCAACCGCTATGTATTTTTAATTTGTTTTTGCTATAAGAATTGGTCCTATCCAAAACTTGTCTATATAGATGTTGTAGACAATATTAAGAAGATATATGATAAATTCATAGAGATGTTATATCTTTTGAATTGAGGGAGTTGTGGATTTTTTTCTTCTTCAAACCCCCTTTTTGTTTTCGTTTTTAATTTTTTTTTTTGCGGTACGAATTGGTCCTATCAAAAGCTTGTGAATATAAAAGTTGTAGATAATGTTAAGGAGATTTATAATAAAATTAATTGGATTTGATATCTTGAGAATTGACGAAGTTATGAATTTATTTCTCCCAAAAACCCTATTTTTGCGCCCCTTGAGCCCATTTTTAATTTTATCAAAAATCTGTTATACATAAATTTTTGACCCTAGTTTTAGAAGTAATAAAAACTTTAAACTGATTTGATATGTACAAAAATTAAGAAGTTATGGGGGTTTTCTGTTTTCACAAAACCCTTTTCTATTTCCATCCCCTTGATCCGATTTTGCCCATTAACGAACTTGACCGAAATTTTATGCCCATTGATTTTATGTATCAGACTAGAAAGGTAGCCCGTCAAAAATGACGGAAATTTAGATATAAAGATATATACAACTCATGTGCAAGAATATGAGTTTTCTCGCTTGTTCCGCAGTGATAGATGAAAATAACACATTTTAAGAACGAAACACATTCATGAAAAACTGTGTACAGTAGAAGACCACTAATCTGCACAGTTTGGTTCCAAGTGTTATGCAGATTTGAGGCTTTTTGCGGTCATGTCTATTCAATCTTTGTTTACATTTTTTAAAATTCATATATTGTACAATTTAGATTGTTGAGCCTTAAAAATAAATAAATAACACACTTGAAGTAAGGTTAAAAACTATTAAATTATCGTATACGATTTCATGAAATGGTATTATATGGGTATTATATGGTATTATATGTGTGTGCTTCACGATCTTGGTTACGACGTTGGCGAAATTGGCTGCAACTTGTCATAATCCTAATAGTGTGGGCCGCTATAACAAAAAAGTAACCAGTTTTTAGTAAAATTTCTGATATAAAGTAGCTTTCAAAAACTTGTGTAAAATTGCAGGCCGTTCTCGTGTTATGTCAGTCCTAGGAATAATATTTCTAACACTGAAGATTTTCCATGTATATATGGAATTTAGAAAAGCTTCTCCAAAAGAAAGGTCCTGAAATGACATTGTAATTCCTCTAACTTCAAAGTTTAATCGGGCCCTGATGTTGAGTACTGAAATCTAATAAATACAGTTATTTTGAATATTACAACACAATTAAACAGTTAAACTTATTTAACTTAAACCCGCTGTTACTTCCCGATGTTATTTTTTAGTATTAAGAAAGAAAATTATTTAAAATTTTCAAATCATGCATTTATGATTTTTTTCCGTCTTTAATAACTAAATAATGAAAAAATAGGCTTTTGGTCTGAGCTCATAAATATAACAATAAAATAATGTAACTAAGAGACATTGCAAAATTAAATCTTTGTGATTACAAACCATAAACAAACGATACCGCCACCATTTTACCGACTATGACGTCATTAGAATATTGCCCATTGATTTATGAAGAACTTACTTTGTGAATGATTACCTCAATGATTTAATATTTTTGACGTTTCACGATGAATGAATCACTTGTGTTTGTTTAGGTTTATGGAATGAGATATTAAGCAGTGAAACTAATTTCAATTGAAGGTATCCAAAGATATATGTATTTTTAACCGAAATTAAAAACAACGCTTTGGTACAGATGTCATATTCGCCCCATATTGGCGCGATTTTTTTTGGTTGCCAATTTGGCGAAAACATCAACAGCATAAACAACATAATCCGGGTTACCACATCAAGCAAAATAACGACACTTTGGCGCAAGTTAAGTACCCGTTGCCTATATGATATTGACGACAGAAAAAAATCGCGCCAATATGGGGCGAATATGACATCTGTGCCAATGCTTTGATCTCGAAATAAAAAGTTTTAGTTTGTATAATTTGTTATTTCTGTTAATCATTTATTTAAGTACTTTTCCATTATAGCGCATTTTTAAAAAAAGCTTGGCGCGATTCGGGCATCAGAAAGTGAGATATGTTGCGAAAATACATAAACAGCTATGAAAACAAATCTAATGAACTTTTATCTTTGTTTATATATGCACTTATATGCATAAAAAAATCGTTTCTAAATATATATAATTTTTTTTATATACAAATTACGGCACAGATTTCAGATATGAACCGGGATACCTAACTGGCGCCAAAATGGTGTTATTTTGCCTGCTATGGTAACCCGGCTATTGTTTTTTATTTATTAATAAATTGTTTATTTACTTTTATTTTCTGTTTTTTAAATATATAAGCTGCTTTGTTTTATAGTTATTATTCAAACTTTTATTTACTTATAGTTATTTCCTTTTCAAAATGAGAGCAAATAATTGAAAAATATATAAGTAACTGGTATTCGAAAGAGATATTTCTACCAAATTGGCGTCATAGAAAAATCACGCCAACCCCCATGCTTATATGACATCTGTGCAAAAATTACTTCTGTTTCTTTATAAAAATGGGTAAATAGCTTTTTTTATATTAAATTGTCGGCACAGATGTCATATACGCCAATATTGGCGCGATTTTTTTTTTTTTTTTGACGCCGATGTCATATACGCACCCGGTACTTAACTGGTGCCAAAGTGTCGTTATTTTGCTTGTAATGGTAACCCGAATGTTGTTTATGCTGTTGATGTTTTCGCCAAATTGGCGTCGGAAAAAAATCGCGCCAATATGGGGCGTATATGACATCTGTGCCAAATTGTATACATATGGAAAAAATTGCTTGTGAGTATGAAGCAGTAAATAGGTTGCCAGAAAATATGTTGGCAAACTTCTTTCTCGCCAAGAAACTTTTCTCCGAAGTATTGTACATAAGCAATGATTGCTAGAAAGGCATTTTTAATTATGATATGCGCTTTTATGTTTCACTACATTTATGCATACTGTGTGTATAAATGCTACAGTTCATATGCAGGGCTACACAAAAGAATTCGTAAGGGTTACTGAGTATGAGAGTAAATTGCTTAAAGGTGGTTTTTAAAGGAGTTATGCATTTTTACGCTGAACTGCATTTAGTTTCCTAAGAAATGTTTGTAGAATATAGATAAAATGATATACATGGTCACGCAAAGAATTGGATACATAACCGTCTATGGATGATAATATCTGGAAATGTGATTTCAGTAGTTTTAAGAGTAGTTTAAATTAAATTTTAGCTAAATAGTGGCATGTAATAACGGTACTATTGGCTATGGACGGTAACTGCTGAAATCAATTTTTAAATTTTTTTATGCGTTTTCTAAAATGTTTACTTAGTTATCTTGGTACTTCTTAGTTATCCCGTCGACCAAATTACAGTCGCCAAATTGTAAGATTAATTACCAATAATGGTTGCCATTAATTAATTAATTAAATGCCAATAATGACCAATAAAACCATTAATTCGACGTTTTATTTGTATTTTTATTAAGGTTTTACTATTGATTCGGCGATTTATATAATTTGGCGAAATTGGTCGACGGGATCTCTAAGAAGTAACGTTATCTTATTTACCTTATTTCCCTAAATAACGAAGTTTTGTTAAAGCATTTAGGATGTGTTGGAAAGTGTTTCATATTCTATGCTTAACGCATGATTTTTCTTTCTTCTTTAGTCTTATTTTGAATTTATTTTATTCTTAATTTTTTAGTCTTATACTGCTTTATAGAAACTTTGGCACAGTTGTCATATACGTTATCATATATTGGAGCGATTTTTTTCCGACGCCAATTTGGCGAAAACATCAACAGCATAAACAACAACAACCGGATTACCATATCAAGCAAAATTACGACACTCTGGCGCCAGTTAAGTACCCGTTGTGTATATGACATTGGCGTCAGAAAAAATCGCGCCAATATGGGCGTATATGACATTTGTGCCGAAACTTTAATATTTAAACTCTTCGCTACACTCCCCTTGCATATAGTACAAACTATAACACGGATAGCGCAAAATAATAGACAGTTTGGTACTTTTCCACTGTAGGGGCTTTGGCATTTTTTAAAAAAAGCTTGGTGTAATTTGGCCATCAGAAAGTGAGATTTGGGTACTTTTCCGTTATGCGGACACCATTGTCACCAAGCGTAATAGTTGGCGCAAAATCGTGAATTGAAGCATTTGAAAAATAAAAGAAAAATCATTGTCGATACTAAAGTGAGCATTTAAAAAATATAACATTTGAAAATTCCAGACTTTTACGAACTATTTCATCATATCACATATATATACTTAAAATAAGTGAACAAATAACTGCTGTAAAATAAAGCAATAAAATAAAACTTATATTAAACTGCTGGCATAAAATTACAAATATCTTTTAGCATTTTGAAATAATTGGCGCATTAGCATAAATTTTGGCATGGTGTCCGTGTAACGGGAAAATATCGAGATTTGTTGTCAAATCTCGGTTGTCGGCAAATTTGTTGTCAACAGCTATGAAAACAAATTTGATGAGCGTTTTTGTTTGTTTTATATGTATGTTATTGATGTTTTTATGTACAAATTACATCTGTTTCTGTATAAAATTAGAGAAACGGCTTTTTTATGTTAAGTAAATCCTATAAATATCGAAAAAATGCGTGTGTATATAAAATGAAACAGTGAATAGGTTCCCGGAAAATATGTTACGGAATTTCCTTTTTCGCCAAGGCACCTATACTGGAAAAGTACCTAAAGCACATTAAAATCGCGCAGTTAGGAGCTCACACAGTACACCGTTGTCTATTGGCGGTTATTTTATTAGTAGCATCGAGAGGAAGATGTAAAGATGTACTTTAAATTCTCACCCATAGATTTCGAAAAAATATCTTAAAAGACTGGAGTTTAAATTAAATTTCGGTGACCTCCATTATGAAAGATTAATGGTTTTAAATGG
Organism: Maratus speciosus; assembly: GCA_963932465.1. NCBI lineage: Eukaryota > Metazoa > Arthropoda > Arachnida > Araneae > Salticidae > Maratus > Maratus speciosus. Next base: position 258,714,128 of record OZ010786.1, read on the forward strand.
GAATTTCGCCAAATTAGCCAGCTATCGCCAAGTTGGCTAACATTTGGCGCTACTGTGGTAACCCTGCATTAATATTTTTCAACAATTACTCATTTCAGTGAGGCGGTCCTACCGGAATAGTGAGGGACACACAGAGACTTGGATTTTATATCAATAGATTGGAAGAGATTGGTGCAGAATTACGAAAGTTATCGTGTCCAGAAGAAAGTGATATATATATATATATATAGATAGATAGATAGATAGATAGATAAAGTTTTTTACTGAGTGTGGTTTTGGGTTCTAGGGGTCATGATCGGTGTAGATCTGCAAACATTTTTCAGAAATTCCAACATAGGAACGATCCCAATAAGTAGTATATCATACGAAATCTACCTAAAAAAAGGCCATAATTTTTTTTTTTTTTTTTTGAAAAAAAAAATTATGACCATTTTTTTTCTATTCTGACCAGAAAATCAGAGTTCTAACTTTTTACGACTGCTCTTTCATCTTCACCTAAACGTTTCATTTATAATGGCTGTTTCATAATAATATAAACCACTTGTTCATCAGAAGAAAATAATTCAGTTACGCGGGACTCGGATAATCGGGACTCTACTGCAGTGCAAAACATATTTCAATTTTAAGACTTAAAGCACACGCTTTTATTTTACGTAAAATTACGTCATATGCATTAATATAGACTGTCGTGTGCATTATATATTACTTAAAATTAAATATAGTTTATAATAGTTCCATGTTTTATCATAAATCATTCATTTATATTTTTCTCAAAATAGCATGTATTTTCATTACATCTTTTCAGTTTGTATGGGGAAATAGCAACAAGAAGATATAATTGCTATTTTTCAACTATTTTTTCTTTACTTTCTACAAAAATGGAGTACTTGAGTTACCATAATGAAACAAATGTCGCTAAAAACTACAAAAATATTAATATTTCAAAAATAAATGGAGTTGCAGTTTTCAAACAAATTGCATTAAAAAGTCCTTTTTTTTCCAGTGCGACGGTATAAACATTGAAAATACGCGATGCTTAGAAGTTTTAAGAAATGCTGCAGAGTATTTAATCGTACAATGAAACATCGGCTTTTGTTTTACGGCTGGGTTATACAAGGTAACGTTATTTATTGGAGACGACATAAAATAAGCTGGGAGAAAGAAATAGCATACCGGGGGCTAATAAAAATAAATAATTAACCCTTTCACCGTCCGAGGATTTTCCTGTATTTTTATAAGAATGCTTATAAATTCCAGGATAAATATATTTATTAATCGCAGTTTAACGCTATAACATCTTTAATATCACTTCTTTCTATATATGGTTCAAAATAAAATTCTGTTTAAAATATTTTTGGCTGCAGCCATTTTAAGATCATTTCTAGAAACTGAAAAATCCAGGCCCACGCTCTTAAATGGTTTTAACAAAGTTATAATTATCCAATGCAATATAAACCAAAAAAATCGAGAATGCTTTATCCATTTTACTAAAACGTTTCCTATAACATTAATAATAATAACTGCATATTAAAATGAATACACAAGTGCGCACTTTTAGAAACTTTTATTGAATTAAACATGGGTTTTGAATCAATTGCCTTTCGCCAAAAACATTTTTTAGACTTTATTTGAGAACCTACACTGTCAGAAAAACTCGTCAATATACACTAAATTATTTCTCATTTTTTAACAGAAGATTTCCGTACTCCTAGAAAACATGTTTTATTCGTGAATTCTTCCCAAAATCTGAAAAATTGGGAGAAATTCCGTTCATTACTAACACGCATGCGTATTGGTTCTATTAATATTAAAACCTAATTTATTTTTTAAATCAGAAACCAAAAATTCTATACATTAAAATTTCTAATTTAATTAAAAAAGAAAAAAAGTTTTCGAATTTCAAAATAAGTAAAAACTACTTTTATCATTCATTCAAACGTGCTCACAATTCATTTTTTAAAGTTGAATAAGTTGAATAAAGTTAAATAAATTTGAATTTATAAAGTTTTTTATAAATACAGTCTGACCTCATTATACCGACACCCGGTTTTCACGTCCCTCCGCTTATCACATCAGTTTTTCAAAGTCCCGATTTTCTGTATATGATTTTAATGTAAATAAACTCCGGATTTTACATTGTTGAATAATTTTCAACTCCGGATATCCCGACGGTTTTAGAAAATTGTTCATTTTTCATAATCCATCTTATAAGTACGGAAATTAAGCAATAAGAAATGTCTTAGCCAAACTTTTCACAAAAATGTCTAAAATACCCATTAAGATAAATGAGAAATTTTAAATCAATCCTTTATCTGAATAAATAAACCCACACACGATGAATGACACACTTAAGCTCCAGATAGACGTATCAGTCTACTGACGGTCTTTTTCTTCTAGTCAGGTGGCGCTTTCTTGTGGTTACACGGCGTTTTTCATCCTACTGAAAACGAAGCATTGCATTGCATTGAAATGATCAGAAATTATTTCTGAAATAACGAATATTGATTACAATTCATTGCATAATACTGAAAAAAGAATTGTAGGAAGCACATCTAGGGATAAGCAAACATTAATTCATCAATATTTCATGTAACAATAAAACAACAAATCATCATAAATCTGATTAAAAAAAAATAAATCTTCATTTCAATTTTGTTTTTGTGTTTATTTTGTTTAATAATAATGCTTTATTGCTTAAAATTGCAATGACAGTTATGAACTTAAAATTTTCTTAAATTAATTAAAAATACAACTTTTTATAAACATATTTTTTCCAACTCCTGTTACCGCGACACTCCGCTTATGATGACACTTTTTATTTAAATATTCCATGGTAAAGATTTTTTTTCATAAACAAGTAGTTTTGAATGTGGACAAAAGTCATAAACAAACTTATGTAAATGATTAAAATGAGGACGTGAATTTCAAAACTCCCCTTATACAGAAATCAAATTTTGGGAAATCGCGAAAAACCTCAAACTGCGCCCGTTGTTGTTCATTGTAGACCAAGATTTTACAATATCAGAAATACGGGATAAAATTAGTTTTTTTTTATAGATTGTAGTATTGTTTCAGAGCAGGTTTACCAATAGAATAGATTGATGGAGAAAACACGATTTTTTTTAACCATTTGGAAAAATGGTTATTGTCCTCGTCAGGGTAGGAGCCTTATCCAGGAAATCAAATTTTGGGAAATCGCGAAAAACCTCAAACTGTGCCCGTTGTTGTTCATTGTAGACCAAGATTTTACAATGTCAGAAATACGCGATAAAATTAGTTTTTTTTATAGATTGTAGTATTGTTTCAGAGCAGGTTTACCAATAGAATAGATTGATGGAGAAAACACGATTTTTTTTTTTTTTAACCATTTGGAAAAAGGGTTATTGTCCTCGTCAGGGTAGGAAATCAAAAGCATATCTGAAGTTTTTATTGGTTTAGTCCGCATTTTATTAGTTTTCTGATTGGTCTATACAATAATCTGTATTTCCCTTTACTTTCAAAAGAGATGGATACTTCTGTTGCCACTATGACAAAAAAGTAATAAAAACTACAAAAAAAAATAACTCGGAAACAAATTGAGATACAGATTTCAAACAAATTGCATTTAAAAGTACATTTTTTTCTCTATACAACGGTGTAAAAAGTAATATTGTGAGATGTTTAGAAGTTTAAGAATGAAATTTCATTTAAAATGGATTTCTACAATGGAAAAGCCTTTTCCCCAAACAGCCAATGAAATGCTTGGATAATACGTAAGTTTCAGGTGAATAATACGTAAGTTTTAAGAAATCTGACGGGTAGCAGGCGATTTTTGTCACTTGCAATTTTTGCGTGTAATAACACTATTAATGTTTAATTCATGGCGTACGTAATGTATGATCAACTTCGTACGATTTTTTATGTCTTAAATTTTAGTCTTCGAAAAAATCATTTTCCAAATTGTCGTTGTAATTTGTTTAATTGCTTTATTTTATTTTATTTTTTTTATTTGTTCTTCAAATTAGGTTTTTGTTTAATCAGTTATAAAATAAGATGAATTTTGAAACTCACGTCCTCAAGTATATCTCTTATAAATATTCCAGCATTAATATTTACTGGTATTTATTTTTAAAATATATATATATATTGAAAACTGTTGAAGTTCTGAAGTAAATTTTTTTTTCTTCATCGAAAATCTGAAAAACATAGCTAAAACTTCAAAAAATATCTTGGTTTCTGTTTCTAGAAAAGATATAATATGTTAGAAATGTGTGCTAGGCCTTTGACCTGCTGAAAAAATGTAATCTGTATTACATCATACAAAGAAACATGTAGTCGTAGAGATAAAAAAGCTTGAAAAATCCAAATGTCTTAAAGATAAGCTTCAAATGACATTTTCGTAAATAGGTAATTCACACGAAACTTCTTTATCTGCCATTATTTATACTATAAATTTCAGTTATTTGTGTACCGTTATTCAAGGAAAGTCCTCTCTAGCAATCTAAATCCAACATCATCATATCGTGAATTTTCCTCAAAATACCAATTAGTTGAGATTTTACAGCATAACTCCCATGAATAGTGCATGTGTAGTTGTTTGTATTTTTAACGCTGTTTCACTTTTAAAAACAAATTATTTTTTTTATAGTAATGACATTCTATAAGCATCTTAAATTAAACTACATCGTGTATATAACATTTTTTATGATAAATAAATGCATGAAAATAAACAACATTTGGTCTGGACATCATTTTAATAAACCTTTATTTAAAAGTTAAAGCTAAATAATAATAATAAGTTTTAACTCATAACTTCTCGACTTTTTCTTCTCTTGGAAATTGTCTGCCGTACACCTAGTGAGTTTTGTAAAAAAGTTCAAATTGCCGAAATATTTCTGCATTGTTTTCAATACGGTTTGTTTGATATTATAAATGGTTATTGTAGATGGCATAAAATATTGTTTGTAAAATAATGTTGAAAAAATTTCTTTAAACTCCTGTAAAACAAACGAAACGCGAGTATAATATCGGGATAAAGTAGTTTACAATAAAGCCGGACACCTCTGAGTTGCGGAATTAGTCCGCTATTCAAAGGGAAAGTTGTGGATTGAAAAGTTTTCACTAAATATATAGGGTGTATCTAAAATGCTTCAACAAACTTAGGGGGATGATAGTACATACTCATCAAGACGAACAAAAAATGTAATGGAACATGGGGTCGCAAATGACGTTTAAAAGGTGAAATTTGCAAAACTATTAAAAATATCGGAATCAAGCATGCTGCTTTTCTGCAGAACTGGCTAGTAGCACGAAGCTGGTTTTCCTTTCACTTTGTGCATATCCGGTCAGAAAGAGATAACAAAAACTTGGATGAAAGTTAAACAAGTAGTAGCGCGTACTGCGATTGCTGCAGAAGAAATCCAGGAAAGTCCCGAAGTCTTCGAGCGTGTCCGCCAATCGTTTCTCCGTAGATCTACTCTGTGTAATAATGTCCGCGCTCGACACTTTGAACAATTGTTGTAAAATATTTGTTTTCTCTGGACATCATGAGCTGTGTTGTACCTATTCTGTGCAATAAATAATTTTCTTGAGTGTTTCTTTCTTGTCTCAGTTTGTCCATTTCCAGACGCATTTTCTTGATTTTCATCCTTTAAACGTCATTTGCGACCCCATGTTCCATTGCGTTTTTTGTTCGTCTTCATGAGTACTATCATCTCTCTAAGTTTGTTGGTGCATTTCAAATACACCCTCTTGATGCCTTCTACCCTTTTAAGACCTGACCCAATTGTGAAGATGATCCTAAAGAAAAAGAAAACATTTTCCTTTTTTGTGCGATTTTAAATCGAGCCTGCACCCACAGAATTGCGTAGATCCTCCTTTGGCATAACCTGACATCGGGTATTTTTTTAAATATTTTATTCAATCAAATATTTTATTCAAAACTTTCCATATCTACCAAAAATCTTCCGGTCTTAAGGGGCTATTCAGGAGTGTCCGTTATGAATGTTTTAATGTATATGTCTTAGCGATAATGTATTGGGCATAAAATAAAGTATATCTTGTATATACTTTTAATGTGTTTATTTTTTTCGAATATAGTGCTGTGAATATTTTTGGGATAAGGAGAACAAGTTATTAAGGTATTTAATTTATCTTTATGAAAGCTGAAATCAAAAGATCACGTAAAATTAAATTTTCTAGCTGGAACAGCGGAAAACAATCAGAAAATATCGTTCTTTCATCTCTAGTTTATAAAATAGTTCAATAATTGCCTTCATACTTTGTTAAATTAAATAGCCGAAGTAAACTTCCGGTCTTTACTGCTACTAAGATATAACACATTTTTAAAGTATTTTATTTTTAATCCAATTTTTAAAGCAAGAAATATCGATGGAAAAAAAGAAACTTTATAAAAACATTAATGAACTTTATATATAATAATGTACAATAAATTGTATTCTGTAGATCTAAACTTATTTTGAAACCAAACATGAACTTTCTTTCAAAAAAAAGAAAATAAAATAACTTATTTCTACAAATCCTCACTTTTTTTTAATTTTCTATTTTTTTGATAATGAATATGTTAAAAAATTGAAATAATCGAGGATTGCAGCTGTATAGATTTAAATGTGTGTAGAGTGAACTCTGGTTAGTGCGGACTTCCTAGTGAGGTCATTTTACGTCCATACTAACCGAAGTATACATTAAACGATTTAAACGTTTGGATAATGTAAAGTAATGCCTTGCGTTGAATAAATTTGATTCAGAATTTGGCAGAAATTAAATAGATTATCAGATTTATGCTATGGGAAACAACTTTTTGTTTATTTTAGTAATTTTGGTATAAAAGAAGTTAATGACAATTTGTTAATACAAAAGAATGTTACTCCGGATAAATAATATATGCAAAAAAATTGCTATATTTGATTATTTAAACTTTAATAGGAGAATTAATAGGAATATTTTTTTTTTAATCTCTTACTATTTTGTGATAGTTGAACAAATTATATTTTTACCACATCACTTTACAGTTTTGTGACACACTCGAAAATTTGATCTGTTGCATCATATTATTCTAATTAGTAATGTCGGTGCGCAGTCATTTTGAACATATCACTTTTTTATCGTAGGAGTGTTTTCTTTTTCTTCATTACTGTCGCTAACAATTTCCTTTCTCTTTCAATAACCAAAGTTAGTTGTTTTTGGAGAAGCAATGCACAAAACCAGTTTTCATTCTGCTTGGTCAATCTGTGAAAAAAATTGTCTGTATTATTTGATAATGTGAAAATATTGTACGATTAAGCAATTATTTAACAATAATTAATTGCAAATGGAAAACGGTGGTTAAAACAAAATTTCCCTCATTAACCGGAGATGCGTCTTAAGCGTGGATGCAATAATGAGAGTCCACTGTATGTATGTATATATGTAAAGAGCGCGTTTCACGCTCGCATAGCGGTTCGTGTACGTTAGGCGGGCGTAGACAGGTTCGTGGGTGTTAGTGTCGTAAAAAAAGTTCGTGGCCGATTGAAGACAGACTGAATACAGAATAGACTTATTGGGACCTGGTTTATTATCCTTTTTGTACATAACTTCTTTTGAAACCAGGCCCAGCTAGATTGTCTAAAATTTTCTTGAAAACGCTCAGTTGAGCGACGTAGGTTTGGCTAACAAGGCCTGATGGTATAAAGCCAAAGCTGCTGCCGAGTATACAGGGTGTATCAGAAGTGCTTCAACAAACTTAGAGGGATGATAGTACTCATGAAGACGAACAAAAAATGCAAAGGGACATGGGGTCACAAATGACGTTTAAAGGATTAAAATCGAGAAAATGCGTCTGGAAATGGACAAACTGAGACAAGAAAGAAACACTCCAGAAAATTTATTGCGCAGAATAGGTACAACACAGCTCGTGATGTCCAGAGAAACAAATATTTTAAAACAATTGTTCAAAGTATCGACCGCGGACATTATTACATCTACGGAGGAACGACTGGTGGACACGCTCGAAGACTTTGGGAGTCTTGCATACGTGGATTCCTGCTCACAGATTTGTTTGGCTTCTTTCCAAGTTTTTGTTATCTCTTTCTGACCGGATATGCAGAAAGTGAAAGGAAAACCAGCTTCGTGCTACTAGCCAGTTCTGCAGAAAAGCAGAATGCGAAATTTCGATATTTTTATTAGTTTTGCGATTTTTACCCTTTAAACGTCATTTGCGACCCCATGTTCCATTGCATTTTTTGTTCGTCTTGCTGAATACTATCATTCCCCTATGTTTGTTGAAGTATTTCAGATACACCCTGTATAAAAGGTGTAATTAACAATATTTCTGACAGAGCTTGCGCCAATAGGAGGAAACTTTAATTTTATTAGAAGTTAGGCTGTTGAATGTCATGTGCTCAAGACCCGTACGATTCCCGGGCTCGCTGACGACCCAGCCTTAACCACAAATGCCTGAAAAAATCCCTTAGACAGCAATTTTATTAATCTTAAGGATCGACCGAAAGTAATAGATGTATTGCTGGAAAAGAAAGTTACCAGAGGCAAAAAGTTTTAAGCATCAGAATTAAAGTTAAAAAATATTAGTTGGGATTTTAAATTTAAGTTTTAAATAGGTATTAGTATTTATCATATCATATATGTGTGTGTGTGTGTGAATACATGAAAGTAAAAACACATCGAGAAGCATTTAACTTTAAGCAATGTGAGAAAAAAAGGAGGCTTAAAAGGAGCATATTTCAACTTTCACTGTCTTTTAAAAAATATTTTTTTTTTTACTTGACGATTGCATCTTACATTCTCTGAAATAATTTGTAAACTTAATACGAACTTTCTCCTTCCAAAATAATCGTTCCTACTAATGTAACTGTTTTTTTTTTTTTTTGTTTTTTTTTTTATAAGAAAAAATCAGTTTTTCAAAGAAACGATCAGGCATCTCTATCTTTTATATTGATTTATTTAAACGGTTCCTATTCATGCCTGTCAATTCAATAAATATATAATATGTTCTTTGAAATATTTTGCTTGCTTATTTTCATATTTTAACAGTAGCTTGAAAATTTTCTTTGCTTTTTCTAAGGTGTTTAATTTTTTTTTTATAGTTTAAGAGAAGTTTTGTGGCTTTAAGTCAGTGTTCCCAACGTGGGGCGTACACCCCACTGGGGGGCAATTCCAAATTTGTCACTCAACCATTTGCTATCCTTTTCTTATGGAAAAGTAATGTTGCAGACTAAAAATAAATGGAATAAAAGTAAAATTTAAAAAATCAGTTTTTTTTATTACATTTTTAAAACGTTCTTAATAAAATTTTAAAAATAGTATTGATACCAGAATAATTATAAGAATAATCTTTTGAAATATTTTGATAATTTTTACTAGTATTAAAAATCTTTATCATTTTTTTGAATTTTATCGTAATTTACAATTTTTTGCAAAGTTTTCAATTAATTATTGAATGAGCTTTCCTCTTCTATTCGATCTGCTATATGTTCATACGAAAGATTTTTTGGGCGTGGAACTGTATAAAATTACGTAAATCTGACTGTCTTGAACATATTTAACCTAAAAATTATATCTAAAAGAGGTACTACCACCTTTTTAAAATTTATAAATCTTAAATAGCATTAGAAAAGGCAATGGGTAGACAGTATATATCCATGGGCCTAATGCATGTATCCTACACAGTAAGTAAACGTCATGACGGCATATACACTTTACATTTAAATATCAGAGATAATACATGCAAGACAATTAAAGATAGTGGGAAGGAGAAAACATAGAAAATCTGCTGTGATGTGAAATAATGGCTACTTAAAGTTGATAAACATGATAATCTTGAAATACTTCTTGTGTTAAACATAGAAAGAAAATTTAATGTCCAAAGATTTTCTACCAGCATTTAGAAACCTACAAAAATGAATTATAAATTGTGTAAGGAATTCGGAATGTAAGTCTCTCTTCACTATATTTTTTGAAGATTAAAATTCAGATTATATAACACTTTACATTAACAATGAGGTAAGTTAGAAAACAACGACAAAAGTCTTTTCGGCAAAAAGGCCAAGATGTATAGCCTCATTGCATTTATAGAATTATGTTAAAAACACATTTTTGACAGAAGATTCATCTCTTTAATAACTTAAAATATGTGAAATGAATAATTATTATTAAGACTCTATTACACTTCTACCGTGTTAATAGAATTTTTAAATTATAAGAGACATAATTTATAAAGTGACGGAGGGGGGGGGGGGCATAGTAACTTTACAGATGCTTTGGTGGCGCGTGGCCAATAAAAGGTTGGGAACCACTGCTTCAAGTCATATTATTTTGCAAAAAACTAAACAAATCCTTTTGATTCCCCGCGGTGAGTAACAACCTTTTCATTCTCTTCAAAAATTACATAATAATGGTGACATAAATCTCTCTGTTATATAATAATGACAGCTTTCATAAAAAAGAACCTTGAATATTAATGATAACCCTAATCAAAGGAAATATTTCAAAGCAGCGTGAAGTTTATCGATACTCTCATCTTTTTTGCCGTGAAAACTTCCACTTAAAGTTGTCTGTGATGAGATAAAGAAAAAATAATATCTTCGACAATGTAAGTTTTTATTATGGTTTTAACGAAGATTTTTGTGAAAAACTAATCAAAAATAAATAAAGCACTGAAAATAAATTTTAGTATTCAGATGAATGGTGAGATATATTTAATCCGTAACATCGATTATGTGTTTATTTTGATAGTAAATGCTATTATAATTCTTTTATACGAGTTTTTAACACTTTCCAACATAGTTTAAAAGTGTTTATGAATTCGGTTTGTCTGTCCACTTGCCTGTCCATACTCTAACTCGCGTAAATATACTCAGATTGTCATGAAACTGGGATATGTTATTGGGGGTTACCATGGCATGCTCGGTATCGAAAATAAAATGTGTAGTGTTTACGGTTCATACGGGGTACACTCTAAAGAATTTTATTACATTATGGCCTATGGGGAAATGTCGTTTGCGGTGTATTTTAATGATATTGCACTATTTTAAATATATTCGAATTTATGTATATCACTGAGGTGACCTACAGAGCGCTTATTATAGTATCTAGTGTTCATATAATTTATCGTTCATTTACAGGGACACATAAAAGTATTTCGTAAGCTGAAGTACTACAATACTAATACTTAAGCAAAAATCACTTATTAAATGACTTAATATACTTTTATAGTTTTTTGGAATATGAGAAATTCAAAAATTGAAAGAATGTACAGAAGCATGGGATGTTTGTCCATACGGGGAATTTAATCCACTGTTTTAATTTTATTTTTAAAAACATTTTGCTGATGAGAGCAAGGTAGAAGCATAGTACAAGCTAATGTTGTGTTTCAGCCATTTATATTGATAATGAAAGAGAATACCATAAAATATATATTCCAAAAAACGCTTCAAAATATATATTGAAACACATTTACTTGCTTAAAGGAAGCCGATTTCACTAAAAACATAAAAAGTATATTAAAAATGACATGTTTCGATTCATTCATTGAATCAATAGATGACTGTTTTTCTGTGCATTGTATTTGTGTTTTTGTTTATTCTCAGGGTGATTCAATGAATGAATCGAAACATCTTATTTTTAATATACTTTTTATGTTTTTAGTGAAATCGGCGTCTTTTACGCAAGTAAATGTGTTTTAATATATATATTGAAGGGGTTTTTAGAATATATATTTTATGGTATAGTTAATGGTGGACGTAAATTAAGACTTTTTTAATTGTATTTAATATTAATGAAAAAGAATGATGAATTTTGCACTCCTCCCTCAAAAAATAAGTTTTCAGTTTGCAAATCGAACCTCCTTTGTTAGTTATAAAAAAAATGCCACTCGTATGTAACCACTGATTTCTTATAGAAGTTTTTGGTTATTTATTCGCAAAATTTCCGAGAATAAATAAGGTGAAAATTCCTATAAGAAATTAGTGGTCCACTAGATTCGTATTTGCACCACACTGTTTTAAACATAACACAGTTAAAAACAAGAACAAAAAATCTTCTTAAAACACCATCAAACATTTGTAAATGCGCTAGGCCTTTCGAAAGATCTGAGTCTTTCTTCGTCAGGCGCAAAAAAGACGTCCTTCTACTATGAAAGCAGGGGCAAGACTGAAATGAGAGATAAGGGAAAGGAAACAAGCTGAAGAAACAGCCAATAGGAAGTTAGAAATCAACAGCCAATAGGAAAGTAAAAGACAACAGCCAATTACAGAAGAGAATAATCAAAACAAAAGAACACAAAGTAGGAGGGGCAAAAAATGGGAGGGGGAAAAATACATATAATCCAATATGGGAACACATGAAATTAAAAATGAATAAATAAAGGAATAATATATATATATATATATATATATATATATATATACATATATATATATAAACAGACTAATAATAATACAAAAATAAATTAAATGGTAGTACTGAAAAGGTTTTTCCAAGCTGCAGAGAGCATTGTGGAATCAGATTTATCATTTAACAATAACATCACGATTAAGATAAATAGCTAAATTTTCAAGAAAGTCCAATTCAGAGATACTATTGGCATTAGAGATAATTTTAGCATTTTGAAAATTAAAACTATGGCCGGAATCCCAAGAGTGCTTGGCAATAGAAGATTTAGAAAATTCTTGATTGATTACATAACGCGAGTGTTCTTTTAAGCGGATTTCGAGATTCCTTTTAGTTTGACCAATATAAGATAAATCGCAACCATTACAAGGAACTTTATAAATTCCCCATTTACGAAGATCAGGAACAGGAGATTTAGTGTAGGGGAATTTGAATTTATTGACAGGTTTAAAGATAATGTTAAAATTGAAACGTCGTAAAACTTTAGCTAACTTGAAACATAAAGGAGGATAAAAAGGGAGGACAACCAAATTATCAGGTTTGCTTTTGACAGATTTGGAAAGAGTAGATCTATTAGATGGTCTATTGAATTTCTTCACAGCATTATTGATAACAGAAGGATTAAACCTCTTTTGACAGCAACGGTTTTTAAGTAATTAAGCTCTTCCTTAAGGGATACAGAATTGGAACAAATTTTGAGAGCACGATTTACATACGTGTAAAAAACGCCGATTTTTTGGTTGACAGGATGATTTGAGAGAGCATGAGGTGGGTTAGAAACAGAAAAAGGTTTTCTATAAACACAAGTTTTGAAAGAAGAATCGCATTTGGTAACTAAAACATCAAGGAAAGGAAGTTTATTACAATTTTCTAATTCAAAAGTAAACTAAATATGTGGGTCGATAGATTTGACAGTATGAAGAATGGTAGAAATATCAAAAGGATTATCAACTAAAACAAAAGTATCGTCGACATAACTCATCCAACATTTAAAATTAACCAGATTTAATAATTTTTCCTCAAAATAATGCATATAAATATCACAAAGAATTGGAGATAAAGGATTACCCATACTTAAGCCATCTGATTGTTTGAAAAATTTATTATCAAATTCAAAAGTAGTTTGAGTGATGCAAATTTTGGTTAAATTAACAAACAAATACAAATGTTTGATGGTGTTTTAAGAAGATTTTTTGTTCTTAGTCATTCACACCAGTTTTAACTTATTTTCTTTGATAACACAGTTAATTAGAATTCGATATAGGTATTGCCATGTGTTTTTTTATATACTTTTGTTGTGGGATGTTTGCCCCGGATCAAACCTCCTCTTTTTCCTCTTCTTCAATTAATCACATTTGAAAATTTCAATAACTGCATTCAGAATTAACAAAAATAAGAAAGAAAAATCATGCATTAAGCATACATTATGAAACACTTCCTGAATGCTTTAACAAAACTTCGTTATTTAGAGAAATAAGGCAAATAAGATAATTAAGTAAACATTTTAGAATACGCATAAAAGATTTGAAAAACTGATTTTAGCAGTTAACGTCCATAGCCAAATATGTATTATAATTCTTTTGAACAGCCCTGTATGTTATCTGTAGGTTGATATGTATACTATATAATAGGAAAATAATTTAGTTTAGCAAGAAAACGCATAACAGGTTGTAATTTCTCTTTCAGCATGTTATACTAATAGATGTAAACATACTTGAATACTTTTGTACAGCCCTGTTGTTTACCTAGTACCTTTATTACACGCCACTATTTAGCTAAAATTTAATTCAAACTAAAACACTCTTAAAACTACTGAAATTACATTTCCATAGATTCTCATCCATAGACGGCTTCAGGTATATTCTTTCACAACATATTCGACATATACTTCCATAGACTACATATTCTTTGCTTGGCCCTCTATATCATTTTATCTATATTCTACAAACATCTCTTAGTAAACTAAATGTAGTTCAGCGTAAAAAAAAAAAAAATGCATAACTCATTTAAAACCCACCTTTAAGCAATTTACGCTCATACTCAGTAACCCTTACGAATTCTTTTCTGTAGCCCTGTATATGAACTATAGCATTTATACACACTACATAGTATGCATAAATAGAGCGAAACTTAAAGGCACATATCATAATTAAAAATGCATATCCAGCAATCATTGCTAATATACAGTAATTCGGATACAATATAGTATCTGAAATCTTTTGTGTGTCCCTGTAAATGCTATACACTTCATATTATACATGAAATAACTTATAGTAAAGCTCAGCAACGTATATGAATTTCATTATATATGGAATAGTTTAACATAATTGAAATATGCCGCAAACAATTCCCCCCTATACCATTATGTAACCGAATTCTTTTGTGTGGCCCTGCTAATGAATAACTATTCTTTGCACAACATATTCTGCAGAATGCATATTTTAGTGGACATCATAAATGCATATCAATTTTATGTTTGAAAGGGTGTAACACAATTAAAAATAATTTGAAACTATTTTTTCCCATTGGGCGTAATGTAATGGAATACTTTTGACTGTCCCTGTAAATGAACTAAACATGCTAGAAACTTCATTTGAAATAGGGATCGTTCTATTTTAGAGGTCAATAGCATACAATGATTTCAGAACAATCCGAGTATATTTACGACAGTTAGAGCGCGGACAGACGGATAGACAAACCGAAGTCATAAACACTTTCCAACTTTGTTGGAAAGTGTTAAAAAGAAAGAATAAACTTATTTTAGTAATTAATAGCGTAATTTAAATCAATATTGTAAAAAATGATTTCTGATTTTTTTTTTTTTTTTTTTTTTTTTTTTTTTTTTTGTAAAGCAAAAATGAAATTAATAAATGATGTAGAATATAAATTCATACAAATGTGTTTTAAAATTCGGAACAACTTATTCAGAATACCGCTACATATACATCTTGATGTGTAAATTGTATGCATATCAGTGCTTTTGCGTAAAATATTACATTAGTTTCTTCTGATGATGATCTTAAACTGTGGCTGTACAGACAAGCGTAGCTTTAAAAATGAAATTTGACTTATTTGTTTATGAAATTATTTATTTATTTATAAAATTATTGATGTGGGATATTAACATATTGAAGATGATTAGCTTTACCCAGTGGCTATGTTAAATAAACATGTTTTGAACTAGAAATTTTATTCAGTAAAAAACTTAAACAATTTTATTCTTATATAAATAACGGTACTACTTAGTTATCCCGTCGACCAAAAATCTATCGCCAAACTATAAGATTAAATGCCAATATCGTAAATGTTACATTCGCTTGACTTTAAGCACGTTACACGTGTTTACGTCATCAAGTGATTTTTATTTCGACGTTTTATTTGTATTTTTATTAATGTTATACTAATTTATTTGTTCTTTCGTTATTTAATATAAAAATTATGTCAATTTGTATAATTTGGCGAGTGGTTTGACGATTTATGTAATTTGGCGAAATTGGTCGATTTATGTAATTTGGCGAAATTGGTCGACGGGATAACTAAGTAGTACCTAAATAATTTACGTTTTATCAAAGAATATTTCTCGTGGGAATAAATTTCTTTGATTTAGTGAATCAAACTTCCCTCATTGTGAATCAAAACTCCCGGAATTGGGGAAGTTCACCCAATTTAAAAGTCATATTTATTTTTTTAAAATAACTTTTGTAATAATTTTGACCCTATAAAAAAAGAAAACAGAATACATAATAAGCTATTTCTATGAGACAAACTGAGATGTTATTGAATGTCAAACACAAATTTACTAAAGTTGATCAAACATTCCCAATCACCCAAACATATAATTAAACTAAAAATAGATAAAACATATTGAATATTAATAGTGTTTATTTTTCAACTTACTGTTTCTTGTAAATGTGGATTTTTATTCAATGAAGTTTTGATTAATGCATTACTAAATAAGAATAAGAATATGCTATGTAATTAAAGGTCCTCTATATTTCACCAGGATTTATTTTTATATTGGATTTAAAATATTTTTTAGAAATTCTTTTTATTCTTAAGGTATTGATTAAAACAATCATAAATAAGCAGATAGAAAAATAAATATATAAAATTTTTCAGAATAATAATTGTTATTTATTTCACTCTAAGAACTGAGTTTTATTAAAAACTCAGTTCTCAGGTATGCGAAAAAAAATCTGACATTGTAATTTTTTTTCAATGTATGTTTTTTAAAGAACATTTTAACGGCCATTAATTTTGTAATTTATAATTTCTTTTAGCATTCATTAAAAGTGAAGTTCGTAAAGATAGAAAATAACTTTAAAATAAATCTGTAAAGTAATCCTTTTACACAGTCTGAATTTTTACTATGATGGATTTTTTACTTTATGAACTATATATTTTTATTAAATGGTACTCAAAATTATCATATTTCTGAAAGAAAACAAAGGCATGCTTTCCGTGATAAGAAGATAAAAGTCATCAATTCAAACAAAAAAATCACATTGTGAAATATCTACGCGATAATTCTTAAGTGATTTTTCGGATATTGTTCTCACATTATATTGAAGATATTTGTAGAATTATATCACTGGATAATTTTTTACTTTTAAAATTGAACTCTATGCGCATTACAAAGATAAGTCAGCCCGTCGTTCTAGTTTTCATAAAGGGGGTATGAATATTAATAATGCCCCATTCATCCCATCGAAATTTGTATTAACCCCCCAGCACATACAGTCGAACCTCGTTACCCCGACGCTCTAATGACCAGAAAAAAGTGTCGTCATAAGCGGACTGTCGTGGTAACCGGGGTTGGAGAAAAATATGCTTATAAAAAGCTGTATTTTTAATGAATTTAAGACAATTTTAAATTCATAACTGTTCTTGCAGTTTTAAGCTATAAAACATTATTATTAAACAAAATAAACACAAAAGTAAAGTTGAAAAGAATAGCAAACAAATTTATGATGACTTGTTTTTTTACTGTTACACGAAATAATGATGAATTAAGGTTTGCTTATGTGCTTCCAACAATTTCTTTTCATTATTATACAATGAATTGTAATCATATTCGTTGTTTCAGAAATGGATGTTAGATAATTTCTGATCATTTCAATGCAATGCAATACTTCGGTTTTAGTCGGATGAAAAACGATGTGTAACCACAAGAAAGCACCACCTGACCAGAACAAAAAAACCGCGAGTAGACTGATACGTATATCTGGGGCTTAAGTGGTTCATTCATGGTGTGTGAGTTTTATAAAGGATTGAAGTAAAATTTCTCATTTATCTCAATGGGTATTTTAGACATTTTGTGAAAAGTTTGGCTAAGACATTTCTTTCCGCTTAATTTCCGTGCTTCCAAGATGAATTATGAAAAATGAACCATTTTCCTAAACCATCGGGATATCCGGAGTTGAAAGTTATTCAACGACGTAAAATCCGGAGTTTATTTACATTAAAATCATATACTGAAAATCGGGACTTTGAAAAACTGACGTGATAAGCGGAGTGACGTGAAAACCGGGTGTCGGGATAACGAGAACGAGGTCCGACTGTATATGGTTAGACAAACATGGGAACCATGTCTGATCTAAAAAAATAAACCTGTGGCCGTACGATCCATGAAGGATCAGGGCCTACTGTGCTTAATACGATATACATTAAAAAAATGCATTAAACCTTTTTCAAATAAATTTGGTCGAATATTCCGGTGCCATCGTGACATTTCGGAATTAAAATTAAGTGGTAGAAAATTCCACCATCAGAGCTCAAAGGGTTAAATCATATTCTTCAAACTTATTCAGCTTATTTTGGCATGTATAATTTGAAAGATAAAAGTAGCGATTAAGGACCTGGAAAAATTTACTTAAGATTAGTTAAAATGAAAATCCGATTCTAGTTCAGATCGATAAAAATCAAACAGCAAATTTGAAGGTGTGAACTAGATCAGAAGGACATTTCCTTAAAAAAATATAAGCTATTTGCACACTTCGGTTTATGAGTAACAGGTAACATCCCCTGACACATTTGCAAATTTTTAGATTTTTTGTACTGTTAAGAAAAAAAAAGGTTTTTAGTTTGTTTGTTTCAGCATGTAGACTGTTTAAAAATGCATACATTGGTTATAATTTTATTACTATCTTACCTTAAACGGTTTCAGAGTAACGAAACACGGATTATTTTTAAATTAATGTGGCTCAAGTGTATAATTTTGTTTAAATGGGTTTAAACTGTTAGTAAATTTGTGTTTGATATACAGTAACATCCCAGTTTGTCTCATAGAAATAGCTTATTATGTATTCGGTTTTTTTTTTTCACAGGGCCAAAATTATTACAAAAGTTATTTAAAAAAATAAATATGACTTTTAAATTGGGATAATGCAGCTTTTTATACTCGTTTTTTTTTTTTTTTTTTTTTTTTTTTTTTTTTTTTTTTTTTTTTTTTTTAAAGAAACTAAGTCTTTAATTAAATAACTATTAATGGATTACTATGTACAGGGTATCTCAAAATTATTACTATAATCCTTTAAGTGTAATAATGCACATCAAAACAAGCAGTTTTTGTATTGGAAACCAGGATCGAAAATCATTTATTCACTCAAAAATACTGGTTGATTCAAAATGGAGGTTATGGCGATTATCTCTCAAACCAATATCGATATAAAAGGATATATTGATAATCCACTTACAAAAAGTATGGGAATGGAGTACATCTTTAAGATATGGCATTTATTTTGAAAAGGACTGTATGCATATTGAAATACGAAAATTATTTTTTATCTTTAATCTCTAAGTTATATTTAAAAACATTTTCTTCATGCTCTCATAAGTAAAACAATAAAAATTATGTATTTCTATGACCGAATCCAACGGAGATACTACCACCGTGAACTGGTATATCCATTCACTAAACTGTAGGTTTCACTGTAATAGAAGCATTATTTAAATTAATATAATTCTACAAATATAAGGCAGTTTTAAAACAGTTTATGATTAATACGTTCAAGGCTTATATTCCTATATGTTATTAAATTTTTTTATATCATGTTTGAAAACTTATCTTTTTTAAACTTTTGTAATGTTGTTTTCTCGGTAATAAAAAATTACCGAGAAAACATTACAACTTTGCCCTTTTGCTCGGCGGTCAGAGGGTTAAAATTTATGAAATCGAGGAGCTTTCAGGCACTAAAAAAGAACAAAACTCACCAAGTTATGATATTTTGAATATTATAAAGTTCGTAACTTCCCAGCATTAAAAAATAGACGACTTTTTCCAGAGTCTGAAAGCTCCAAGACTTCATAAACTTTAAGGAATCATAATTCCGTGAGTTTTGGACATAGAAGAATGGAATGTTTACTGTTTCACTTATCAGAGCACGGAGAAAATATTTCCAAATGTAACTGGTTAGCAGTAGCGCCAACTTTTCAAAAATATTGGGTGGGGAGAGAGAAAGGGGAGGAGCAATTTCATTCAAAATTAAATTGTTTTTCCTATGCAAATTTTTAAATTATTATAATTTATAATTTTATAAATAATTTTATTAAATTATATTCTTATAAGTTCTTCGTTTATAATGCATTATTATTTATTTTAAATAGCATTGGAATTGCTAACTATTGAAAGTGCAAAAAACTAAATGACAAGAAAAGCATACATTTTAGTCTCCTAAGTGCTTTATCAATTCAAGACACCAAAACAGATGGCAAAATATGCAGGAAATTTGTTTTCGGGAGAAATTTAACTATACATCTGCTGAAGGGGTTTTCAGTACTCCTGTAAGTCTAATGGATTTCCTTACTATTTTTCAAACAAAATTGCTTTGAGAACGTTAATTAAACCAAATTTCATTTCAGCGATTAAATAATTGAAAAATAAATTGCCAATTAAATTAATTGAAATTGGGTGGGCCGATCGATCAAATCATTGGGTGGGCTCGCGTCCCATGGGACCATATAAGTTGGCGCCACTGCAGGACCCAGAGACCAAATAAAAAAATTAATTTCGTATTTTAATATTTATAGAGTTCCTTGCAAAATAAACACCATACCTAAAATATGCACTTCATTCGCATGCTTTTTGTAACTGGAAATATCTTTCTATTATTCTATTATCAGCGGCTTAAGAAAAAATCGTCTTAAACTCTATTTTGAATTAACCTTATAGACGATCCTATACTCCAAGCTATGCTTGGATTTTCGGTAGAGGTCTGCACGGGCCGGAATTTCGAGGCCCGGGCCCGGCCCGGCCCAAACGAAAGCTATCTTGGCCCGGTGTAAAAATGGGAAGTTCGGCCCGGCCCGTTTGCATTTTTACAGTTCTCGGCCCGGCCCGTACAAAAATCAGGGAAAACAGGCCCGGCCCGACAGAATTTCTACAAAAAAAAAAAAAAAAAAAAAAAAAAAAAAAAAAAAGAAAAAACGGTTTTTTTTTTTTTTTTTTTTTTTAACATACAATTACGATTCTTTTAATGAATACTACATACATATTTATGGGAACATTTTGCAGTATATTTTACATTACAATGATGTTCGCAAAACAGAAAACACACAATAGTAAACATTACCGATTACTTACAGTGTTTTAGTCATCGTGTCTACAGACATTTCAAAATGGAAATAAGGATTCGTTAGAAGATGCTGGGCAACATATAACTATGATATGTTCCCGCACCATGTTGGTTAAATCAAAGTAAAATTGCGTAATTTGTTATTTCTGTTTGTATAAATATTTTTTATAAAATATAATTATGAGTGTAAAATTATAATGTTTATATATTTAAGTAAAATAAGAGTGTAAGTTCATACAAAAATTATTAAGTTGATTTTAAATAATAAATATATATTTTTAAAAAATTGTTGTATTGTAAAATGAATGTATAATATTGAATTGAGTTCGGATCTCAGACAACAACTAGCCAGACGCCATGGTGTCGTCTTATGACAAGCCAATGGAACGTGGTGTATAATTAGAAGTCGTAAAATCATAAAAACGTTGGAATCAATTTATGGCCTCAATAAAAGTGTTGGGATAAATTTATGACTTTTCAGACCACCCAAACTTTAAGGCAGATAATAATATTAAAGTATATGTTAGGGGCCATTTGCAGACTGCTAGCTAATAGGCCTATCGAAGTATAATAAAAAATCTTCTCACATCCAATAACAGTGGACTAGACAAAAATAGTTCCTCCCACTGCAGGAGCTGGTGTGCAAGAAGAATAAGTGTTGAAAAAGGATAGTCTGAAAAAAGATGTAGAGGATGCAAGAGCTCTCCTGAAAGCCCGTGCAATGAGTCCCGTAAGCCCTAGTAAAGCCCAGGCGAGATGGACCTATCGGAGCGAGCCTAATCGAGCCTAATCAAGCCTAATTGAGGATGTCTTCCTGAGGTACCTATCGGAGTGAGCCTAATCAAGCCAAATTGAGGATGTCTTCCTGATGTACTTATCGGAGTGATCCTAATCAAGCCAAATTGAGGACGCGTTCCTGATGACACATTGCCATGATCCTAAGCAACGCAACAACTCGAAATTTGACGAATAAAGGCCACCATCCCGTATATTAAAAGAAGGTACTATTTTAAACATTTTCTTTTACCACTTAAGATCATATGAAAAACCTTAAAAATACTTTTCTGATATTTTACGGTAGAGAGTTATCTGAGATCCGACCAAACCAATAATTAAATAAGATTAAGGTAATTTTAAAAATGAAAGAGAGTATTTCTTTTAGCAAAAAGAAACAATTATAATAATTAGAGTACGTGAAAATATTGTCTTTTTTTAAAAAAAAAAAGATTAAACATACTTAAAATAATGAGAAGCAAACAAAAGTGTTGCTTTCTATTTTTTGAATTAATATTATGTTTTTCTGTATATAGATATGTTCAATGTAAATAAAATATTTAATCAAGTTTTAAAAAGTTTCTGTAATTATTTAATTATTAATATTTAAAGTGTGTCAATTCTTTTTTTTACAGCTTAAATTTTAGTTTAATTCATAAGTGGAAGAGTTCGTCTAAATAATTCACAACGCAAACTCTTAATTTTATTCGTAATTATTCAAATTTAATAATTACTTTTTGACGCGAATTATAATTTAATTTTATTAATGCTTCGCGTTGCTCTTCTACTAGAATGTAGGTAAATACGATCACTTATATTATTTAAATTTATCTAAGGTATATAAAACTATATACCAATTTGCTATGAGGTTGCTTGGATGATTTGGACCAATTAACAATTTTGAATATATTTAATAAAAAATAAACAGGTGTAATTATCTGTCCAGCATCCCCCCTTCATTAAGTAAAATGAAGTATATCAAGAAATTATACTAATTAATAAGGTAATTACGAGCATGAAATGGTTTTAAATACATACCTTTGGGAAGTCGTAAAATTTTGTCACAGCACAATTCACCTCACAGAAAGCGATTAGTAGCTTGACCAACCCCTCGTTTCGAAAGAATCGGGGACGTTCAAAACTGGTTTTATTCAATCCTCCTTCTTCTTTTTTTTTTTTTTCTCTCTTTCTCGTATCGGGTAAAGTTGGAAAGCATTGCGTAATGATATATTAAAGGAGATGAATTAGCTTGTACATTTTGACAGATCATACATGTTAGAAGTAACAAATAAATAAAATAATGTAACAAGTTTGTATACAATATTTTTCTGATTATAATTTGAATACATCGGATTAATTATGTGAAAATATAACATGTCATATTACAAGCATTGTATTTACTTTTATTCAGTATAAAATGTGTTTTAGATAAAACACTGTGTCATAAGGTTGTATGTGATGAAATAATATGTCAAATGCGTATGCCATTATTTTTCTTATAATGAGGTTTATTTCGGCATATTAATTTCAGACAAAATTATAGCTTTGAATGTATTTTGGGCACTTAAACTGTAAAGTTACAAAATTAGTAAACATGTGTGTGGTAAAGAAAAAAGGCTTCGAGAAAGACGTCTGATTGTCAGTACAGAGGTCTTCTATAAATGTGAATGTCAACAGACAACTATGCTATCATGTGTTGAACTTTCTGTTATGAAACAATAGAAGAACTTCTTATAAAATATACCAGAACCATTGATAATTGAACTTTACAGTCTTCGCTCAAAAACTGTGTAGATACACAGTCATATGGACACGTACATTCTTTCAAGCTTTACAAAAAAAATAAAACCAGCAATCAGTTTTTATTTTTTTTTCTTCCGATACCGGGAGAGATGCTGGGCAGCATATAACTATGATATGTTCCCGCACCATGTTGGTTAAATCAAAGTAAAATTGCGTAATTTGTTATTTCTGTTTGTATAAATATTTTTTATAAAATATAATTATGAGTGTAAAATTATAATGTTTATATATTTAAGTAAAATAAGAGTGTAAGTTCATACAAAAATTATTAAGTTGATTTTAAATAATAAATATATATTTTTAAAAAATTGTTGTATTGTAAAATGAATGTATAATATTGAATTGAGTTCGGATCTCAGACAACAACTAGCCAGACGCCATGGTGTCGTCTTATGACAAGCCAATGGAACGTGGTGTATAATTAGAAGTCGTAAAATCATAAAAACGTTGGAATCAATTTATGGCCTCAATAAAAGTGTTGGGATAAATTTATGACTTTTCAGACCACCCAAACTTTAAGGCAGATAATAATATTAAAGTATATGTTAGGGGCCATTTGCAGACTGCTAGCTAATAGGCCTATCGAAGTATAATAAAAAATCTTCTCACATCCAATAACAGTGGACTAGACAAAAATAGTTCCTCCCACTGCAGGAGCTGGTGTGCAAGAAGAATAAGTGTTGAAAAAGGATAGTCTGAAAAAAGATGTAGAGGATGCAAGAGCTCTCCTGAAAGCCCGTGCAATGAGTCCCGTAAGCCCTAGTAAAGCCCAGGCGAGATGGACCTATCGGAGCGAGCCTAATCGAGCCTAATCAAGCCTAATTGAGGATGTCTTCCTGAGGTACCTATCGGAGTGAGCCTAATCAAGCCAAATTGAGGATGTCTTCCTGATGTACTTATCGGAGTGATCCTAATCAAGCCAAATTGAGGACGCGTTCCTGATGACACATTGCCATGATCCTAAGCAACGCAACAACTCGAAATTTGACGAATAAAGGCCACCATCCCGTATATTAAAAGAAGGTACTATTTTAAACATTTTCTTTTACCACTTAAGATCATATGAAAAACCTTAAAAATACTTTTCTGATATTTTACGGTAGAGAGTTATCTGAGATCCGACCAAACCAATAATTAAATAAGATTAAGGTAATTTTAAAAATGAAAGAGAGTATTTCTTTTAGCAAAAAGAAACAATTATAATAATTAGAGTACGTGAAAATATTGTCTTTTTTTAAAAAAAAAAGATTAAACATACTTAAAATAATGAGAAGCAAACAAAAGTGTTGCTTTCTATTTTTTGAATTAATATTATGTTTTTCTGTATATAGATATGTTCAATGTAAATAAAATATTTAATCAAGTTTTAAAAAGTTTCTGTAATTATTTAATTATTAATATTTAAAGTGTGTCAATTCTTTTTTTTACAGCTTAAATTTTAGTTTAATTCATAAGTGGAAGAGTTCGTCTAAATAATTCACAACGCAAACTCTTAATTTTATTCGTAATTATTCAAATTTAATAATTACTTTTTGACGCGAATTATAATTTAATTTTATTAATGCTCCGCGTTGCTCTTCTACTAGAATGTAGGTAAATACGATCACTTATATTATTTAAATTTATCTAAGGTATATAAAACTATATACCAATTTGCTATGAGGTTGCTTGGATGATTTGGACCAATTAACAATTTTGAATATATTTAATAAAAAATAAACAGGTGTAATTATCTGTCCAGCAGAAGATTAATGTAGTTCATCAGAATAAAGGATTAAAAACATGATAACTTTTGAAGCTGTATAATAAAAAGTAGATTTGTGAAAATATTTCTCTCTTTTTTAAGGCTTTTCTCAAATCCAAAGGAGCTACATTTCGACACATTTATTAATTCTTTTCTTTTCGGAAACGCGTAAGATTGGCAAGCATTCTTATTTAGAAGCTATGTAAATGTCGTTTTTTTTTCATAAATAAAAGCAATATATCTTTCTGAAAATACTGTCAAAGTTAGCGTTTTGAATCGAATTTCCGGAAGCGATGGCACAGGAAAGGAGAAAAACATACAGTCGCGTGACAGGAATCTCTTTTATCTCTGTAAGTAATTTATCAAATATGGAAAAAACTATTCATTTCCAAATGCCTTCAATAGGCAGGCCTCTCAATTTTATGCCTTTATAGTTAAATATTTTGTCAGAAAATGTGTCTGAAAGCTTCGCATTGCTGAGCAGTGAATATGAGAACCACCTTAAGGTATATTTCCAAAGATACTGTTAAGAGAAGTTCATTATCACTATTAAAACTACAAAACACAATGACTGTTCTACACATCCTGAGATCGATTAAGACCAGTTCCGTACTGGCACGAGTCTGCTGAAAAAAAATTAAACTCGGAATCAGACATCTTGCAACTGTACGATGCCGATCTCTATGATGAACATGTTACATTGCTGTATTGATGTTGTTAAACTCGCATCGGCTTGTGACGCACATTTATACTTCTCGAGAAAATCATATTCATTGAAAATGGCTTGCATTTTATCTGCTTCGCTTAAATTCTTATATCGGGCCGATAGGCCCGATTAATTTTTTTGCCGGCCCGGCCCGTTTATTTCGTCTGTCGGCTCGGCCCACGGGCCGGGCCAGGTACGGGCTTCGGGCCAAGCCCGGGCCCGTGCAGACCTCTAATTTTCGGTCATAAAGTAACCAATAACTAAGATATTGTAAGGATATTTTCAATAACTTACTCTGAAACTTCATACCATCACGTCAGGTGTTATAAATGCTCTCCATATTTAAAACCAAACAACCATCACAGTCCTAGAGCAGACAGCACAAAAACCTATGTTATCAAGCACAAGAAAAAAACCTTTATTTTATGGAAGAGTAGAAGTAGGGGAATCTAATGATCTGTGTCTGCCGGAAGTGAAGTAGTGCATAACCCAAAAATTAATACCACCAGTGGCTCACTCGTAAGTTTATCATTGTGTTTGTCCTACAAACAAAGATATGAAAACATGGAGGATAGTTTAGGACAAACACAATGATAAACCTACGAGTCAACCACTGGTGGTATTAATATTTGGTTTATGCACCACTTCACTTCCGGCAGACATGGATCATTAGATTCCCCTACTTCTACTCTTCCATAAAATAAAGGTTTTTTTCTTGTGCTTGATAACATAGGTTTTTGTGCTGTCGGCTCTTGGACTATCAAGTGTGGGCTGAATAATTCATAATGTAGCTGACAATGGGTACGTACGGTGTCAGTCACTGAAAGGAAATCATTCCAAGCACGTCCCATGATATTTTCCATGATCAAAATTAGACACAAAGAAAAGTTACTGTTGAAGAATGTCGCTAAAAGATCTTCATTACTGATTTTAAAAATGAGAGATGATCTCGGTTTTCCTTAATGCGATACCCTTGTATTTTTGACTTAGTAAATTAATTATAGGTAAATGGTAAGAGGACAGATAAATGGTAAGAGAACATGTATTATCATCCCTAAACATTTCTGCTAATAACTTCGAAAAGCTCTATGAAAATTGAGAGCTATGAGAGCTCGAAGCTGTCGTGGTCGTCCGATGTAACGCCCCAACACTCCCGTACCATTAACATCTCAATATTGTAAAAGTATAGTATTGTATTGACAATAGAGACGGTAATGCCCTTGTCCACTATTCGATGTACTCAATTAAATGAAAATCACTTAAATTTTTCCGGTGGGATCTTCCGTACTCAGGGCTACCTCCTTCTCAACAGTTTTGAATGTGTGGGGGAACACGATTCCGTCCCCTTTAAGTCTTTTTTTTTTTCGGACTGAGGCATAAATAATAGCACATCACACAACTGCGGCGGCTTCGATTTCACTCATTGCTCTAACTCTTTATTGCGTTCACTTTATTTCTTTTGAATTCCTTACTAATAAATCTTATTTTATTAATTAAATAAATTAATGACTAATTATCTGAATTTCTAATAGCTTGTGTGCATAAAGGAAAGCTATACAAAGTAGGAGAATCTATAAAAGATCTTGGGCCTTGTGACAATTGTAGATGCATGTTCAACAAAGGATCAGCCTACATAGAATGTGATGCAGTAGACTGCCCCGATTGGGAAGCCCAAAACAAATCGTGTTACATGGGTTATAAGCCAAATGAATGCTGTCCGGTGGAAATTTGCCGTAAGTAACTGCTTTGTTGTTCTAAATCAGCTATACTCAACCTTTTTTTTTTCTCGCGGCCCGCAAACATATGTTTGCGACGTTAAAAGTGCCGCAAAACACCTATAAATGGTTTTAAAAAAAGAAGAATTTAAAAGTGAGATAATATAAATAGTACAAGGCAGCAATATAAAAAAAAGTTAATATTATCAGAAGGATTGAACGTTTGTCGCAGAAGAAATTTTACAAAAAAGTTTTAATACCACAATTTCCAAACTATAATCTCCGTGCTAGATTTTTATTGCAAATGTTGTAAAAATATGCCACAAAGTTTTGTTGTTTGGGAATAGCAGTATAAAAAATGTTTGTTTGCAATTTTTTCCTCGAGAAACAATCAACCCTAAAAAGCAGTAGTATTAACTATATAATAAGTGTAAAAGGTAATAATATAACAATGCAGAATTTCCTAGTTCTTAATCAGAAGATATCTCTAATATATCAATTTTTTCTCAACACAAAACTTATTTTTAACCATTTGGAAAAATGGTTATTGTTCTCATCAGGATGGGAAATTAAAAGCATATCTGAAGGTTTTTATTGGTTTAATCATCATTTTATTCGTGTTCTGATGGGTCTATACAGTAATTTGTGTTTCCCTTTACTTTCAACCAGAGATGGATACCTTCTGTTGCCACTATGACAAAAAAGTAATAAAAACTACAAAAAAAAATTAACTCAGAAACAAATTGAGGTACAGCTTTCAAATAAATTGCATTTAAGAGTAAATTTTTTTCTCTATACGACGGTGTAAAAAGTAATATTGTGAGATGTTTAGAAGTTTAAGAATGAAATTTCTTTAAAATGAGTCGTCAGATCTCTTGGAAATCTGGCGATGGAAAAGCCTTTTCCCGAACAGCCAATGAAATGCTTGGATAATACATAAGTTTCAGGTGGATAATAGGTACGAGTCGCAGGCGATTTTTTTCACTTGGAATTTTTACATGTAATAACACTATTAATGTTTAATTCATGGCGTGCGTAATGTATGATCAACTCCGTGCGATTTTTTCTGTCTTAAATTTTAGTCTTCGAAAAAATTATTTTCCAAATGGTCGTTGTAATTTGATAAATTGTTTTTTTTTTCTTTTTTTTTTTTCTTTTAGGACTATATAGTGCAAATTTAATTAGTTTGAAATAATGTATGACTGGAAATGAAAATTTAAAAATGTATAAACTGCTATAGACTACGTGTAAAAAGAACTTCTGAGTAAGAAAACGGCATTTAAGATGGTTTAAAATAATTTTTAATTAATTATAAAATACAGGAAAATTTTACTTTCCATGAAAATATGTAAAACCGTAACAGGTCTTAAATAGTTTTTTATGCACATCACAATAGATATTATAAATATGATTAATGATTATGTGACTTAGCTCGGGCCGCACATAAATGGTCACCGGGCCACAGGTTGAGTATGGCTGTTCTAAACTATGAAGCAAAAATGTAATTTCTTGCTCTCTTTTTTTTCCAAAATTTTAATGTATTAACCCTTAAATGCCTGATTTTTCAAAAACCATTGTAGTAATGTTTTTCGGCTTTCATTTTTTAAATAAATCATGGGAAAAATACTTTAAAAAATCCTATTTTGTTTTAAGTCTGGTTTGCGGCTAAAAAACAGTTTGTTACTAATCGGCAATACTGGTCTTTAATTGAAAAAATAATTTTCCTTGATAAAATTCTATACTAAAGACACAAGAATTTTAAGAACTATAATAAGAAATAAATTTTACTTGCTCACTGCAGAACAAAATAGGGTATTTCGCAAGCCTCCAAAGAAAACAAAAAGAACATGTAGTAACAATTGAAAAAATAAATGTATCTTTATTCTTAAACAGCACAAGTATTGCCATGTACATGTTGAAAATCAATTTAATAATATTTTCAGAATGTATTTTATTGGCAACATTATACAACAACACATATAGCTTCAATATTATTCTAATAGTGTTTTAGAAGCCTAAATTGGGTATGTTGCCGAAAAGCAACACCAGGCATTTAAGGGTTAAATAGAGAGGAAAAATTCTTTATGAATTCCAATATCTGCAGGAAGATTCACTTGCATCAGATTAAACAAAAGCAGTCTTAATCAATTCATCTTTTAGTTGATTTTATTTTATAAAGTATGATACTTTTACTACATTTGTATGAAAATGGCTTATTATATATATTATTTCTGCTGTCAACATCCCTTTAGCATTTACAAAACGCACAACGATAAATAAAGTATCATTCCGAAAGGTTTTTGAACCGACTTCTGGCATAGTACACTCACATTTCCTTAAAACATGATTTTTGCTTAAAAATTTCAGTTTATTAAAAATTAAATCAGCATTGTTATCATAAATTAAAGGTTTTTCTCAAATCAATGTTGTCCCAAAAATAAAATACTGCGTTATGTCATGGTTCAGCAATGATTATAAAAAAATAAATAGTAAAAAAAGGATAAAGATACAAGAATAATTATAGCTCAGCAGTGATTATGAAAAAAATAAATAGTACAAAAAAGTTAAAGAAGCACGAAGAATCATAGCTCACACTGTAAGAAAAAACAGACAAAAAAACGGATATACTACTGGCAATCTAGACGCCAGTGCTATTTCCGTTTTTTTACGGAATTATTACCATAAATTACAGAAAATTTTCCGTTTTTATTCAGAAAAACGGAAAATTTTCTGTAATTTATGGGTAAAAATTCCGTAAAAAACGAAAATAGTACTGGCGTCTAGATTGCCAGTAGTATTTCCGTTTTTTAGTCCGTTTTTTTTACAGTGCAGCAATGATTAGAAAAAAAAATAAATAGTACGAAAAAGGTAAAGATGTATAAAGAATTATAGTCATCTCTTCACGGGTTTATTTTATATTTATGATTAAACAGCAAAATTGAAATGTTTAGAAGAAAAAGACACCATCAATCAATTGAAGCATTAGTATTTCGTGTTTGTCTTAAGAAATATGCTTTGTCATATTAGATTAAATTGCATTATATATGTATTCAATTTATTTTTCTTTGTCCCATGTTTTATCCTAAGCGAATGACGTCATTCTCTAATGCAGTTAAAATAGGATTGTTCATTTTTTTTCTTGCGCATGCCTTTTGCTATCTTCGATCAGTTTTTACTGTATGATGGAATAAATGAGATGATTTTCTAGCTTTATTAAAGTTGTTTGCAGATATTTTTATCCTTTTTTTCTTTAGAAGTTTAAAACTGCATCTAAAAAAGATTAGATATTGTTAAAAAATATATATATTAGTGTAGTGCGAAATTCTCATACGGGTTCATTGGTTTTTTATCATTTTACGAAAAAACAAAAATCATATTTATTTAGGTTAGAATTACATATTTATTTTTTCCCTGTGTTGCATTCAATTGATAAAGTTATTGACGTAAAGATAAATATCTACTACAATCTTCTAAATATCTAATCATTAATGACAATACTTTTGTTGCAAACTGTTAAAATGGAGAAATAAATATAACGATATTGCATAAGTTCTGTTATCATATTCCAGTTAACTCCTTTTAAATGCAACGGATTAAAATAACAACATTATTTATTTAAATCGATGATTTTTTTATAACAAGCAAACACATATTGTTAAATCAGAAGAAAATGTGAAAATATGAAAGTAAAGTGTTTTATATTTGGAGAACGGGTAAAAAAAAAAAAAATCAAAATATATAGGGTGAAACCCCGATAACTGACACCTAACCAGTAACTGAAACTTCAGCAAAATTCTAACTCAAACAAACATTTTCTTAAAATTTTGCAAAGCTTGTACTGCAACTTTCCTAAGCTTTTTCTTCAAGTTATACTTGTAGAAAAGAGTTAAAAGATGCCTATGATACATTAGGACCATGATTTATAATTTACATTGATTTAATTTAGTTTAATGCGGAGGGGGGGGGGGGGGGGGTACCAGTTATTGGTCCCAGAAATTTGATTTTTAAGGTCTCTGACAGAGAAGTCAGATATTCGTTTATTACAAAAAATTTAAATCTATTATTTGATATACATTTTTTTTTCTTTTACGTTGTAAAAGCTTTCGATAAATTTATTCTCAACATTAGTATAACCTATTTTAACCTATATTTATTACAAGTCTCGTGTGTGTGTGTGTGTGTGTTTACGCAGAGTTCATCTTTTCCTTGCAATAGCTTATACTAAATACTCTATATAGCTGCAAGTTAAGCGGGTCGCGAAAAGGTTTTAATCTTTAAGGTGGGGTCGCGTAACGATAAACTTTGGGAATCGCTGCTTTATACAATACTTTTTTACCATATTTTTCTGGAACATCTCTACCGTGTAAAAACAGAATTTGGTGTATCTATATATATTCTAGCTGAGAGTCTTAATTGTTCTTACGAAACAAACTGATTTCATGAAATGGCAGAGTGCAGAGTTTCCCCAAGAAGACGCTAGTAAAATTTTGAAAAAATTCCAAAAACGTATTAATTTGTTCTAAACTAAAAATCAATCTTCGTGTTTATTCTTAGTCATGTTCACAAAGACTCGTTTCAACATGTCAAACTATTGTACACTCTCAGAAATAAAACTCTCAATTTTGACGATTCAGCAGCCCTCGAGCTATATTTCGTTGTTTTTGACAACCATTTCGTATCAAAATCACGTGACTTTTAACGACACGTAAACTCTCAAATATTTCACGAAGGTGTTTCTTCACTCACGGCCAGACTCAATGCATTTTAAGGAAACCGTACCTCCTCAAATTCTGCGACTTTAGCAAGCAAATATTTGCTTGTTTATGTTATTCCTGTCATAATTTATTTAAAAAAATTATGTTATTCCTGTCATAATTTATTTAAAAAATTGCACTTTTTAGCGCTCTTCAGAAAATGCTGAAACACAGGTAGTTATTGATTCTGCATTAGTTATTTGGAACAGATGTCATAAGTTCCCCCCGGCCGCCATCTTGGAATTTTCTTGGCGTGAAAACCCTTTTTCCGCCAAGTAGTAAATGTCGCCAAGCACCGGTTTATACGCATGTTTGGCTTAACGAAAATAAAATGTAAATAATAAACAAAATTCGCTAAAATGGCAACCAGTAATCCTTGTATGTGCGCTTCGCGCACATTTTCCGAAAAAAAACATCGCCGAATTCAGCATTTCTCGGATATAGCATTCTCAAAATTCAGCAGTTTTCGCTTTCTAGCAATCTCAAAATATAAAAAACTTTTAAAGCAAAAATACACATAAAAAACAAAATTCGCTAAAATGGCAACCAGCAATCGTTGTATGTGCGCTTCGCGCACATTTTCCGAAAAAAAACACCGCCGAATTCAGCATTTCTCGCAATATAGAATTCTCAAAATTCAGCAATTCTCGCTTTCTAGCAATCACAAAATGTAAAAAACTCAAAAGCAGTAAAATACATAAAATTATCAACATACCTTAACAAACATCTGCTTTCTTGAAAGATCCAGCTCGAAATATTATCGCCGACATTTTCCTAAATAGGCTTATCAATACGTATTCACAAACTATAAACAAACCTTCTTTTCTTGTCAAAATTTCCTAATTATTTCAACAACAGCGTTTAAACGGACTACAGAAAACATAGTTAATCAAATACATTCAATAAATTTCACATAAAAATAAAAAGGCAGAACTATACAATACGATATCAAAATACATTCACAATATTCCAACATTAACTTCTCGGTTGCCAGAACGACACGTCACAAAAACACGTCACACGACATTCAACATATGGAGGTTGCAATATCCATAACCACTGTCAACACGCCAACACGCCAACAAAAAATCGCCAAACATTTCAAAACAACAACGGCGGAGGGAACATACGGCATCTAAGCCAGTTATTTTTTTAGCTGTTAAAGTTTTTAAGAATGTTTATTATTATTTATATTATTATTATTATTATTATTATTATTTTACTTTGCTCGCTATGGTTTAATTAGAAAAGAATAAATTTCCTGTGTTTTACAAAATCGTTCAAAAAGAAAATTTGGTCAATAAAGTTTCAAAATTCCAAGATCTCTTTTTCATTTAAGAAATATATTCATATAACTATCAAATTAAATATGCATAATTGATCCCTCTCCCTTCTCTTCTGTAAACAGTAAAGTGTTAAAATCTTAACCAACTACTCAAATTGATAAAATCTCCCCCATATGTACTTTAAAATTCGTTCTGAGCAACAAATTAACCAGACCATATTTTAATCATTCATCGAGCAAAGAAAATTTTCCTAATAAATTATATTAATCAAGCCATATTATAATTATTCATATTATAATTATTCATATTAACCATAGGAAATAATAATAATAAATTAGTCTTACAAATTAAAACTTGCAAGAATTATAAGTATAACACCATCGATAAAATTACAACCAACCTTATAAAAATATAAATATACAGTAGAATCCATTACATGCATGTAAAATCGTATCTGTTCGAGGACTCAATAGCGTAATACCTAGAGTGACCGTCTCCACACCGGAGGTCGTGAGTTCGAATCAACCCGAAGACCGAAGCTATTATTTTTTCTCCTGTCGATACAAGAGCTTCCAAACTGTTCAATAGGTGGCACCACCAGCCTTCTGATTGCACTTTTCAAATAAGCACTTTTGACGAAATTGTTATCCTCAAACAAGCGAAGAAAGTAATTTTCTCAATATGACGAAATATTCGCTCGGAGCATATCCCAGGAAATGGTTTCGTCAAAAATGAAGAAAATTTCGTGAAATCTGAGTATCCATTTCTGAGAGTGTACGATCATTAGGAAATGCTGCATTATTCAGTAATTTGTCGAATCTGATAGCAGATATGGCTCATCAGACTTTTCACGAAGCAGTCTTCTCACCTCTTCGAATGATTTCTTGTTTGAAAAATAAACTTCAATAACGTAACAATGCTCTTCTGGAAAACGCACAAAGTTGAAATATACACGCATGCGCGTTTTTCAGTATTATTCTGAACTCCGTTTGCTACGTCGATTTAGCCGCTAACATAATCCATTGTATCGCTTGGCGGTTTTCAAAAGTCTTTTGCACTTGTCTTACTATCCTACAGATTATTTAAATTACCACTAATGCTTTTTTGGGACTATAAAATAGCTCATTGAAAATATCTAATTCAATTTTGTTTCAAAATTCCCTTCTGCATTTACATGATTATGCACCATCATGATTCGGTTGTAAATATATTATATTTTAGTTTTAAATATTTTACTTTTTTATCATATTTATATAAATTTTAATTAGTTTGTTTTTTCGTTTTTTTTCAGCAAAGGAAAATGGAAAACGTAAGTAATTTTCATTTTTTTAATTCTTTTTTTGAACGGAAAACAGACGTTTATATTGCGTTTAAATTTTTACAAACAATAATATGCATCGAAATAAAGTTCTCTTTGGCATATATTTTTAATAAAACTTTTATTTCAATTTCCCAATACCGTTTGAGATATATTTTAGCATTTAGCTATATTTAGATATATTTCATTTATATTAACCTTTAGATATATTTTAGCAAAACAATAGTTTCCTAATATTGGCATAGTACGGGTAAATTATTGTACAAAATTTCTGAGTTAATTTTAGAAATATGTATCAATGATTATCAAATATTCGTACAAGTTTCATTGAGGAAACATAGGCAATAAAAATCACATTCCAATGAAATTTCACATAGTATGCAAGTTTTGCATGATTCCAGTAAAAGGTAACATTAAAAAACGGCTCATTGAAAATACTTCATGTACCAATATGCGCTCTATGTCACAATGTGTAACCAATGAATTCTATATTACTTTAATACAGCAAGATCCTGCTTAACTTGTAAGATGCGTTTAAAAAAAATAATTAACTACTAAACTTAAAACCATTAAATGACATAAGTTTAACGCATAAAAAATGGAGCTACAGTCGGACCTCTATTTAACGAAGTCGCTAAATTCCGAAAAAAAGTTCGTTATATGGAAAATTCGTTAAATAGAGAGTCACCTTTTAGAACACTGTAAACTACATAAAACATGTCCATAAACACTAAATATAATTAAAAAAAGTAATTAACCACACTTTTTTTTTATATATAAATAATATCTGTTTTATTTATTTTACCCATCCAAAAGAAATCTGCAAGGAAAATAAGAATGAAACAAAACATTGTCTGGAAATACATTATATTTTCAGTTAAAAAAATGATCTTGCATTAAAATCACGATTTTTTATTATGGTTGATAAGCTGTTTGGAGGCATGCCAAATTTTAAAGCAACATCCTTTTTCTTTACTCCTTTACCCACCTGATCAAGAATTAATTTTTTCCTTTGATACTCAAACATTTTCGCTTTGACATTTTCGAGCTACAAGAACCGAAATTACCAACACGACTGCTCATGATCAACAATCTAGAAAACGGAGACTCTAGGACAAGGGGCAGCTCCACATTGGGGGTTAAAAGAGGCTATTGAAAGTTTGCACTTCTTGGATGAAAAGCAAAGAATCACAGCGATTTTACTGTTCTCGGTGAGTTAGGTGCCTGGTAAGACCTGGTCTTGGTCACTGATCATCATAAAATGTGTTAAAAGAAAGAATAAGTTTGAAATGTCCAGTAATATTTTGTAAAATAGCGAGAAAAAAAAATTTAGATCCCAAGAAAAAGTTCGTTAAATAGAGAATGCACTTCGCTATTTGGAGGTTATTTTACGAAGAAATTTGCAAAATGTTCTTCGTTCCAAGTAAAAGTTCGCAAAATAGAGAAATTCGCAAAATAGAGGTTCGTTAAATAGAGGTCCGACTGTATATTAAATAAGAATATTGAATAAAAATTTCGGCATAAAAATCCTTTCTGTTATTTTGTGACATTATTATTACTTGTCTATTATATACATTTTGGGCATTTTTTATTGCCAATAATAATTTAAATTCATGAAACATTTATTAAAATTTAAAATATTCAGGTAAATAGTGTATATTTCTCATTCGAGAGGATCTCGCATTCAGGTTCTTAAAAAAATTGTCGCAAATTCCTCGTGCAATTATGTACTACTAATACTTTAACCCCTTCGGGACGAGCGTCTTTTACAGAATTTTTAATCTTTTTTCACCGGTTTTTTCAAAACAAATTTTTGCCTAATTGAATCGGGAAAATGCTTGGATTAAATAAGACAAAATTTACAATAAAAATTTACTGATGAGAATAATCACGGATTCTGAGCACCTTACGCGGCACGTATACCGGCCACTCGTCCCCAAGGGGTTAAGTTCGTCTACAATGCTTTTACCACTCGTAACGGGTGCCAATTTTTTAATATCGCTGATATTTATATTTTCTATGATTTTATACAAATACAAGTTTTTAAAAACCGCACCTAAACGAATCAGTAATTGTCTAACACTTGTGTCCTACAAGAGTAACAGTGATGCATTTAAATTTTTTTAAATGGCAAGTGATGCATTAACTTAATGATTTTTTTAATAGTTGTATGACTGGATATTAGAATTTTTGCATTGTATAGACATGACATGCTTATTTTCCCACGAAACAATCGATTATTATTTTATTTAAGGAACGCAAAATGAGTGTTTCATTGGTACGTGATACCTTTGCAATTTATTTCCGTTTTTCTTAAAGAACTTTTACCGGTTTACATTTTTTTTTTTCATTTAATTTACTTTTTTCTCTACTGTAATAATGCATTACTATATGCTTCAAAAATTTGATATGTATCTGTTATGATGAAAATTGGCATTAAAATTAACTTGATTTTTTTTTCAAACATCGTCTTAAAAATAACTTAATAAGAAAAATATATAAAGTTTCGTAGGATTTCTTTCTATTACATTTCTTTTAATCAGCACTGAAACAAAATAATAAAATTGATCAGTTCCATAACAATTTTACCATCGCGGAACTTTGTTGCTTACATTCCATAAACAAGTTTTGTGTTCAAAATACTTAAAATCAATTTTATTCTGCATCTATTAGGTAAAACATGCAAATATGAAGGTAAAGAATACAAAATTGGTGAGTATATCCAAACATCGAAACCATGTAGAAGCTGTATTTGCACTGAAAAATGGACAGATGAAAGTGGTCCAGGATGTTCTGATGTTGATTGCTTAGTCGGAATTTACGCTGGAAAAATAAGAAGTGGATGCATTCCAATCTATTTCGAAAGTAGATGCTGCCTATCTGAGGCTTATTGTGGTAAGTTTTTGATCGACCGTTCTAACTTTTATAATTCAGAGTAAATTGTCTTCCTTTAGATCCATGGGTAGCGGGTGGGATATGTATTTTTGAGTGAATAAATGAATTAGAAACCTGATTTCCAATAAAAATTGTTCACTACAGTTTGCGTCACTAATCCTTAAAGCTTGAACGTGAATTTTTGAATTCCTCTTTATAGGAAAATCTTCTTTTAGATAAAACTAGGAAATCTAACCCAGGCTTCCCGGGTTACATAATATTGAATGAAAAACATTTTCTTATTTAAAACTCTAATAGCTGTTTTACATTTAATATATAAGATAGGTGAGGCAAAGGTGGCCAGTGTTCCTAAGGCAGCCCACCTTCAAAAAGTAGGATTAATTTCATTTTTAATCCCGAAATGGCGCTACTGCATTGTAAATCATGTACCTGCAGTGCACGTGTCTTGATTTGAAGAGATCCCCTTGATCGGCCGCCATTGTATATAGTGGTTTCGCTTTTGAGGAATAGTCGTTCTAATTTCCAGGTAAGAAGACAAAACAGTAAACTCTCTGTAAGCTGTGAAAGTACTCTCTGTGTAAGATGGAAATATGTCTAACTCGTAAAGATTTTCACGTCCCTGCGAATCCATAGACATGGAGTAAAATTTGTTTAAGGTGGAATATTGTCTACTGCATAAAATTTTCTTGGTCCCGATCGATTCCGCCTTAGACAGAGTTTACTATACTTTAATTTACATGTGTTTAAATTCTTAGACTTTTGAGTTATGGTACGTTTTCAGTAAACTTACTTCTTTCTCCTTAACTACATTTACTTCAACTGTAATAAATTTATCAGAATAATAGTTTTTGTTCGTGGAACTGGCATCCATATGCATGTTCCCAAGGTGGCCCAACACCCGGGCCACCTTAAGAAACAAATATGGAAATCAATGTAGTAAGGGTGATTTTCAAAATTTCTGCTTAAATATCTGAAAAAAACTTATTGCATTTATTACCAGTGGTGTAGTCGTAAAAAAGCAGAGGATATACGCTTTAAGCAGAAAGTATACGTATGCTAAAAGCAGAGGGTGCACCCTACAGAGTATATTATCGTGGAGATCGCATCAGATGGTGGTTCTTGGGTTCGCTAAAAGATGATTACAAAAAAACTCCAACATATCGATAAAAGCACAATTAGTCTTTATTCATTTCCAATACGCAGAAGGACATCTCACAAAAAGGGAGCTTCAAATACAAAGCTCTGTAAAAGCAGAGATTAAATATATTTATCTCTATGTGTAGAAGCATATTCGTTAATAAGAAAGAAACTGCTACGCATCGTCACACCATGGAAAAGAAAAAAAACAACAGCGGTCCTTTTTGCGGACCGTTCCGCAGGGCGGTCAGGGGCGAACTCTCTCATAATGCGTACTGAACTCTTATGACTTGGCATATTGTATTATCGCCAACTAATCAAGATTTTGACGCCAATATTACAAAGACAAAGGATTGGCGACAGGATTAGCAGACAAATTACGTGGCAGCGCTGCCTTTCGGCGCACTCACAGATGTGAAGCAACGCTACATGTTTCCAGAATTATTGCGACGAAAAGTCTGGCATTTGTTTATATTAAAAAAACAGATTGCAGTTAAATGTGATTGAGTAATCTTTAATAAATGTATGTGAACTGTAGAAAGCATAAAGATAATTGAAGATATAATTTATAACTGCAATTCCAATAAATACATTCTTTTCTTTATTTCCTTTTTTTTACCTGTCAAGTTCTAATATGAAATGAGAGTGATTTATTTCTAGTGCAGATAAAAATACGTTAGAGAAAAAATGAACGGTTGAAATAAAGTGCAGCTGTACGGAGTTAAATAAGAACCGTTAGGAAGGGAAATAAATAAATAATCGAGAATGAGAATTTTGAATAAATGAAACAAAATATTTGAAACCATAAATCTTTATATGTGTTGAGAAAAGTTCCTTGTGAAAGGAAAAGAAAAACTAAATGAATGTAGGAGTATGAATTGTTTTAGTAAAAAGAATTACTATAATGAATTTACATGTTTAAAGTAGATTTTGAGAAACGGGGGGGGTGAAATTGATATGTTGCAGATAAATCTGTCACATATCTCACCGGGACAACCGAGAAAAAGCTGTGACTGTACGTTGCAGCTTTATAGAAAAACAAATTGTCCATCTTCAAATTGTAAATCTTCAAACACAGTTTCACAAAGTAAACACATTAGAAAATGCTTATATCTGAGCTTGCAATTTGAAGAAAAAAAAACATATGTTTAAAAGTTATATGCATGTAAAGCACAAATTCAACTAGGTTGCTTAAGTCTTTGGATCCATTGCAACTTTAAAGTCAGTGAGCAATCATTTTTCTGTCCTTGTGTCCTTGTCCTTGGTACCAAGACTCACTTTTTAACTTTGATCCTATTTGGGATCGGCCATGAAATACACATTTGCAAGCATTTAAAAGAAATAATAAAAAAAAACACAATTCAAGTACACTAAAAATAAAAAATGAAAAATATATAAGGTATGAGCAGTTGTAACCAAAACTTAAATGTACACATGAAGAATATAAATGTAAAAATTGAAAATTCGTGCACATGGCACAGGACCACAAAATAAAGAGGTACCTAAAGCACGCCCATAAAAAAAGGGGTGGCCCTAATTCTTGTATGTCAACAAGTCTTATGGCTTCGGTTTAAGACCTCAGCCCTAGAGGAAGAGGGAATAAAAAGGACGACTCACATTGAGCACAACATGAGCCTCCTCGCTCCCCAGTAGATCACAGTGATCTGCGAAAGGAGCGCGATTCAGTATCCCATATAAATTCTTTGTAAGTCATTTAAATTGGAAAACCAATTCACGTGAAAGATGTCTCTCATCACAGTGTTGCGTGAACCTTAGGGCAACAATTTTGAACGATTCACGACTTCTTGGGGGCAATGATTATAAAAAGGGAAAACAAAAAAAATATTTTGTAAATATCAAACTTCTCAAAAAGGACAATCCTAAAGTGGTGAAAGACGGAGTGTCATAATCTGGTAAAATTGTGTTCAAGTCATGTAAGCAGGTATAGAATTTAATTGAAGGGGTTTTTTTTTAATTTAAGACATAAGTGGCCTGTAAAATTATAAACTTTTTTTTGGATGATAAAAGATTATCTAGCTAGACAT
The DNA here is from genome assembly GCA_963932465.1 of Maratus speciosus. Lineage (NCBI taxonomy): Eukaryota > Metazoa > Arthropoda > Arachnida > Araneae > Salticidae > Maratus > Maratus speciosus. Next base: position 258,755,262 of record OZ010786.1, read on the forward strand.
GTTATTGTTAAGTTATAATTAAAAGTGAAAGCATTTAAAGTTAGCTTACTTTGCTTAGCTTAAGTTCGTAAAAATATATAGAGAAAAATGCAAAGTGACACAGAATATTGCTCACACATGATCTTCGAAACAACACACTCATGGACCAGCCACAATATTGTCAAAGATCACCTATGAACAACACATGTATAATCTTGATCAGGGATTAACAACATAGTGTCACAATACATAAATTCAAAATAAGTCTTGTAAATAATAAAAGATTATCTTTGTCTTAAATTATAAGTGTGTGGTTGAAAGTTACTAGTGACATTACTGTTATTAACATGACTTGAAGGATCAAACAAATGTCCATAACGAGATGGTGCAAGGAGTAGTCTATCTATGTGCACACGAAATGCTGTATCATCAGCAGCATGTAATCTTTTTATCGAGAAAGACACAGGTGAATGTTTATGTGTAACTATGTATGGTCCTGTATATCTAGGTTTAAATTTGTCAATTGTTTTTAAGTATACAATGTCTTTCAAACAGATGTTTCTTAATTTAGCTTTTCGACTGTATATTTTATATCTTTTATCTTGAGCAGTTTTAATGTTGGAATAGGCTTTTTCATAAATTTTGTGCAAGTCTTCTAGTAATTTATAAATTTCAATATGTTTATCTAGAAAAGGTTGATTACAAGAATGATCAAAAGTGTCAAAGATTAATGAAAGTTCACGACCAAAATGAAGCAAATTAGGTGAAAATAGTGTAGTAGAATGTCTTGAACCATTGTAAAGAGATTTGTGTATAAAAATTGCATTTTCAAAAGTGTGACCTTCTTGTAACAGAGTAGTAACAGAGTATTTAATTGAGGTGTTTATACGTTCCGAAAGACTGTTCGATTGGGGGTGTGAAACAGAACTGTGAAGAACCTTTATACCAAGAGTATCGTTAAAAATATTATATACATGGGCAGTATACTGGGGTTCTAAGTCAGACAAAACCACAGCAGGTCTGCCGAAAATAGTAATGTAACTGAAAAGACATTTAACTATTTTAGAAGCAGAAGTATCGTTAAGTGGATAAAGTTCTACGTGTCGTGAAAAATGATCAGTGACAGTTAATACATGTTTTCCATTTGAGAAAGGTCCAACTAAATCTGCGCTTATTGTGTGGCCAGGGTATCTGGGCGTGTAAGTGGGTTGTAAAGGTGCTGGAGGAGGGCGGTGATGTTTTGCTTGTAAACATTTGACGCATGAGGCGACAAAATTCAAAGTGTCAACATACATGTTTTTCCAAAAGTATCTAATGGAAAGAAATTCATATGCCTTATGGAAACCAAAGTGAGACAGATGTGAAATAGTTAGGACTTTACTTTTTAGGGTATCTGGAACAACAATATGATAAGAAAAGGAGTTGTTGTTCAGGTTGTTGTTCAGGTCTTCTTTCTTTATCATTAAAACTTTCGAATCAGGATGAATGAAATATTTAGGGAACTTTTGTGAAGATCCTTTGGTTAAAATTTCATTGTAAATTGAAGACAAATTAGGGTCGTTTTTCTGTTCCATGCAGAAAGTATCATTAGATATTTCTAACAATGGATCACGTTTTGTTTGATTACCAGTTACAAGATAGTTTGCATTATGAGTGTTGATATTTAATGAGTAGTTGTTAGATTCTGTTGTATCATAGTCCACAATAGGTAATGGTTGAGTGTCATGTAGAATTTCAGGATTAATAAGCAAAGTTTTCTGATTATTTTCAAAATTGCAGCGAGATAAATAGTCAGCCAATACATTTGTTGCACCAGGAATGTGTTGAAAAGTATAAGAATATTCAGAAAGTTCAATAAGCCATCTAGTAGTTATATCAGCAGGATTTGTTGTTTTGTTTTAAAGGCTTACTGTCAGAAAGAATTACAAAATCCCTGTTGTATAGGTAATATTTAAAAGCAATAACTGATTTGTAAATTGCCATAAGTTCTAGTTTTAATGTTGGGTATTTCTTTTCTGAAGATTTTAAAGATTTAGAGAAGTAAGCAACAGGTAATAACTGATTGTCATGTTCTTGCAACAAGGCGGCAGAAATAGCAACATTTGAAGCGTCTGTGTTTAGATAGAAAGTTTTATCCCAGTCTGGTAACCTTACCATAGGCGAGTTAAAGAAGATTTTCTGTATAGTTTCAAAAATATCCTGGTGTGTCTTTGTCCACTTAAATTTAGCTTTAGGTGCGGTTAAGTTTATCAAAGGTTGTACCAATTGAGAAAAGGATGGAATAAGAGATTTGTAAAATGTGATTACACCAATGAGTCGTTTTAATTGCCTTTTTGTTGTAGGAATGGGGAATGAAGTTATTTTCACAATGTTCGACTTAATTGGTGACACAGAGTGATTTTGAATGTGAAAGCCCAAATAGTCGATACTGGTTTTGTGGAATGTACATTTATTAGGTGAAAGTGTTAAGTTGTATTTAGTTAAGATGTTCAGGATTTTGTCATGTTTTGTATACATTTCCTGAAATGAATTTGCACCTAATATGAAATCATCTTGGTAGGTGTAAACACCTTCTAACTGTAACTCATCCAATAAGGAGTCCATTAGTGCTTGAAAAATAGAAGCACTGGATTTCAATCCGAAAACAAGTCTCTTGTACTTATACGAGCCAAACATGGTTGTGAAGGTTAGTTGGTTTTGAAATTTTTCCGGTAAATCGATTTGATGGTAGGCCTGATGAAAATCGAGACCAGTGAAAAATTTAAAAGATGACAGATTGGAAATAATTGTTTGAATTTTAGGCAGAGGGTATGAAGAACCTTGTATTATAGTATTGATCATGCGAAGATCAAGAGCGAGGCGATACCTTTGTTTCCCAGTAGCATCAAGCTTTTTCTTAACAAGTAACAGAGGACATGCCCATTCGGAGCAGTTACGCTCAATTATACCAGCTTCTAATAGTTGATTTAATTGCTCTTGAGCATCTTTTTGTAGAGACTGAGGGAGGGGAAATGGAAGGGTTTTGATAGGGTATTCATTAACAAATTTTAAGTCTGGAATTATTTTGTCAGTGTGGCCTAAGGTATTTAAAGATTTTGAAAATGCAGCTGAGTAATTGAGTAGTAACTCAGTTAAAGTATTTGCCTCTTTAGAGTTTAAATGTTTCAAATCAAAATCATTAGGTGTTAAATCTTCTTTTCTTTTTTTTAAAGTTTCCTTAGATGCCTGTAGAAGATTAATGAACTGTTGTTCTGAGTTATGATGCTTTTCTGAATTTTCAGGAGAATACTCCAAAATTTCTTCAAATTCAGATAATTCACCAACTCTTGTCTTTTTTTGCAGGTGAATGGTAGTATTTGAATTGTTTTTAACCAAAACATTAAAGAAATCATGCGATTGAGCAGTTTTAGTTTTGCGTTTAGGCTTGTTATTTATTTGAATGACGTCAAATCCTACAATGTCTTTTTCATGTGGGACGTACTCAAACAAATAACTTACGGATTGCTTGTTGTCATTTTTATAGGTGTACACAGATATCCATTTTTCTTCATGTGGTTCTAATGTCACTTTACGTGTTAGAAGAACATCTTGAATTTTTGTGTTAACAGAGTGATTATTACATTGTGTTAAATTACTGAGAGTTGCCTCAGTATCTGGACATTCTAATGGAATAGTTAAGTTGTTATTTATGTGTACACATTTGTTAGCTGAGTCTATTATAATATTGAATTTGTTTATAAAGTCATATCCCAGAATAACTTCAAAAGTCGAGGATTTAGGAATATCGACAATATATAAGTGGTGAGAAAAAGACTTATGTTGTAATTTTATTGTAGCTCTAATGCATGCAGAAAATTCAACATCTGAATTTACTGTTTTGATGCATATGCCAGTGGATAGTCGTTTGTATTTAAGTGTAGTTTTAATATCGTTAAACAACTTTTCTGATAAAAGTGATATGGAACTTCCAGAATCTGCTAGAAAAGTGACAGATTGTTTTGCCACAGTAGCTTTAACAAGTGGAAGAGAAGGGGTGTCTTTATTTACATTACAAATTAAGTGTGTCTTGTTGTTGTTTTCAGTTTGTGTCGCTATGCAATTAGCAATAGTAATATGCTCTCTGGTTTGAGAACCAACAGAGTTAACTAATCTTTCTTTAGAAATCTTGGGTAAGTTTGGGTCCATAAATAAATTAGCTGATGTGGAACTGTTAATGTGAGACACAATACCATCAGCAACATTGTGTCTCTGTTCTAGTTTTCCTGACTATAACGACTGTTAGTTTTATAATTATTTTCTCTTCTCTGAGTATTTGCACGTTTTCATTTGAAACATGCCTGGGCGTCATGCCCAGATCGGTTGCATAATTGACAAGTTGTTAGATTTTTTTTATGAAATTTACGCGGAGAAAAATGTCTCTCCTGTCTTTTATATTTGAAATTTTGTTTGTAACGAAAACTGTTTGAGTTGTAATTAGATTTCTCATCAGTTTTTTTATTTATGTCATCTCTATTTAATTCCTTAGGTTTAAATGTTAATGCATTTATCTTTTCAGAAATTTCGCGTAACTGTTGTTCAACATTAGATTCTGATTTTGGCATAGAGGGAGCATGTAACACTTTTTCATTATGCAGAATCTCGTATAACTGATTTGCCCTTTCAACTGTGGCACGATAATCAGTAATTCCTTCTTCCTTAATTTTAATTCTAATTTGAGAAGGAATCGCTTCAAGAAATTTCATATATTTCATGGAATCCCGCGCTTTGGGATCCTGTATATCCTCGTAAACTTTAGCTGCCAAAACATTTAAGCGGTGAGCTAAATTCTTTATAGTCTCGGCAGGCAAAAGTGATAAGTTATTTAACTCGAGATTGGCTGCAGATTTACTTGGCGGGGAAAAGAAAGCCGCGAATTCCTTACGTAAAGTTTCCAAATCTTTTACGTTTTTGAAATCAGGGTTCTGCGCGAAAACTTTCTGTGTCGGTCCTCGTAATTTACCAATGAGGAACGAAATAGCTGTTTGCTCATTATATTTATTAATTTCGGCAACAGCCTTGACCTGATCAAAGAAAAATTGCACTAATTCAGGGTCCCCGTCAAATTCAATAACACCAATTGGGATGTTCTTAGCCATTGTCGCCAAAGAATCAATTTAAGTAATGTGATAACTGATAATTACTGAGTTTCTGCATAATACCACATATACAATAATACAATCTCTGCATAAAACCAAAGCATATCAAATAATAAAATGCAATTTAAAACTATAGCATTATAAAATATAATTAAATATAGGATAATTTAAAGAAAATAAAAATTTTCTCCTTTTAACTTAATCCAAAAAAATAAAAATAAAAGTCTTAATGTAACTTCTTTAAGAGTAGAAAAAATTATATAAATCATGCCAATAAATCACTTAAAAAAATGCATAAGCAAATAGCTCTTTTTTAATAGAGGAATGTAAAATAATAATTACGTAAAATATCCCTAAAGTTTGTGAAAAATCACAAATTTAAAAATAAGGGATTTAACTTTATACTGAAAATAATGCCCTCTTTTTTTTTTAATTAAAAAGTAAATCAATAAAGAGCATGAAAGTCAAGGCAAACATAATATAAATCATTTCAATCACATAAAAAAATTACTTTGTAAAATATTCTTTCGTGAATACGAAAATTGAATTAAATATAATGCAATGCAAGAATTTAATGTGACTTCAGTAAATTACTGAACAGAAAAAAATTTGAAACAAATATTCAATTCTCGTATTCTATATGTGTAAAAAAATGAGCAGTTTTTTTATTATCAACTGCCAAAGAAAATTTTGTGTACGACGATGGCCCTTTTTTTTTTAGCCACTTTTCACTATGTGACGAACATTTTCTTCAGGTTTTTTTTTAAAACCACTTATCGAATCACCAATTTCATAAAAAAAAATGTAGAGTCCTTGAAGAACACAAAAACTGAAGACACTTGCTACCTCACAAGGCTTCTTTTTTTTGCACACAAAATTAGCCGTCAAACATTTTGTAGACTGTCACACCCTTAAAAATTGACGCACTAACATTTCACTTTTTTTTGCTGTTATCTTATGTCATTTTTAAACATATTTCACTATATTATTGACACAACGCCGTTTTCTGAAGCAGAACACAGAACTTGTGCACAACACTGATTATTTTTTTTGAAAGGTTGGAGGGAGCACACGCGAATTCACCAAATCACGGAATAAACGAAAAGGTGATCAGAGGAAAAAAAATAACAGAAGAAGCCACTGACAACATTCGGCGAGAGGAGGGGGGAACACCGCACCGTGAAACATCTGTCCATCCAAGAGATGAATTCTCTCACTCGAAAAAGTTTCAGAACTCTCCAGAAACAGAACAGGGGATTTCCCGTTTCCGTGCGACAAATGAACTGCCCGTCATCTTACGCAGGTCACTGGCGAAGACATGTAGCGGCGAGAAAAATGTTCGCAAGCAGAAAGAAGTAAAATCATGTTTCTATTCATTTCATCATTTTTTTGTTTTTTTGTTTTTTAATCTTTGAGTTGGAGAAAAAAAATACGGCTGCTATGCACCAAAGTTTATATCGTGGAGATCGCATCAGATGGTGGTTCTTGGGTTCGCTAAAAGATGATTACAAAAAAACTCCAACATATCGATAAAAGCACAATTAGTCTTTATTCATTTCCAATACGCAGAAGGGCATCTCACAAAAAGGGAGCTTCAAATACAAAGCTCTGTAAAAGCAGAGATTAAATATATTTATCTCTATGTGTAGAAGCATATCCGTTAATAACAAAGAAACTGCTACGCATCGTCACACCATGGAAAAGAAAAAAACAACAGCGGTCCTTTTTGCGGACCGTTCCGCAGGGCGGTCAGGGGCGAACTCTCTCATAATGCGTACTGAACTCTTATGACTTGGCATATTGTATTATCGCCAACTAATCAAGATTTTGACGTCAATATTACAAAGACAAAGCATTTGCGACAGGATTAGTAGACAAATTACGTGGCAGCGCTGCCTTTCGGTGCACTCACAGATGTGAAGCAACCCTACATTTTTCCAGAATTATTGCGACGAAAAGTCTGGTATTTGTTTATATTAAAAAACAGATTGCAGTTAAATGTGATTGAGTAATCTTTAATAAATGTATGTGAACTGTAGAAAGCATAATGATAATTGAAGATATAATTTATAACTGCAATTCCAATAAATACATTCTTTTCTTTATTTCCTTTTTTTTACCTGTCACGTTCTAATATGAAATGAGAGTGATTTATTTCTAGTGCAGATAAAAATACGTTAGAGAAAAAATGAACGGTTGAAATAAAGTGCAGCTGTACGGAGTTAAATAAGAACCGTTAGGAAGGGAAATAAATAAATAATCGAGAATGAGAATTTTGAATAAATGAAACAAAATATCTGAAACCATAAATCTTTATATGTGTTGAGAAAAGTTCCTTGTGAAAGGAAAAGAAAAACTAAATGAATGTAGGAGTATGAATTGTTTTAGGAAAAAGAATTACTATAATGAATTTACATGTTTAAAGTAGATTTTGAGAAACGGGGGGGGGGTGAAATTGATATGTTGCAGATAAATCTGCCACATATCTACTATAGCTTTTTTGAGAAAAAGAGGGTATACGGTGTTTCTTTAAAAAATCCAGAAGGTATACGGCGTATACCACCGTATTCCCTCCACTACATCCATGTTTATTACCACTTATTATGAGACTTCTCCAACAATTTCATACAATTGAGAGCACCAGAGATCCCCCAACAGAAGTCAGTAATTTCTAGTAGAAAAGCCCCGAACTACAGCGTACAAAAAGAGGTTCAAAGACTTTTCGTGTCATAAGATAAGAAAATTAAGAAGAAAAACTCAAAAGATGTCAAAAGACAGAATCATCAGAGCATAATAGTAAGCAACATAATAAGAAAATCAAAAACCGATCCGGTACACTACCAAAAGAGACTTTCAAACTAACTAATATTACCATGCCGCCAGCCAAAAGTACGCTGGTTTTGCCATTTATGCAAGAAAGGTAAAGCATTGGAATACGATTGTGTAATCAATCCTTACAGTATGTCCATGAAGAGTGCAGAAACTTGCTAAACGAGACAAAATCGAAAATTTCATTTGCACTTTCTGCATGGAATCCGATTACAAAGGTATATTTTGAGAAACGTTTACTGTAATTTTTTTCTTTTAATTAAGTACTTTAATTGAACATTTTAACCAGTGGTGTAGTCGTAAAAAAAGCAGATAGTATACGGTATTGGAAGAGGACATACGCTGACGTCATGAACGTTCACAGTTATTGTATACGCTAATGCTTTATTTGGGAAACAGAGGGTATACGGAGCTTCTTTAAAAAATCCAGAAGGTACACGGCGTATACCCCTGTATACCTTCCACTACATCCCTGATTTTAGCACTCTTCTGGAAGTAAAAATAGTCTGGCGAGTATTTTTTTTTTTTTTACATTTTAAAAGGGATTTCAATTTGTATTATAAAAATAATTATACATTATTTTACACTTTATGCTACATGGTTTAATTATTATTATATTTCCCAAAAAATATTTAGGACAATGTCATGTATAGAAAACCTGCTTAGACGGAATTCAAAGCACAGTAGAAAAATTCCGTTTTAAACACCCACTCTTTGTGACACACTACCTGGCAACACTAGTTTCCCCATAGTTTGGCTTCATCTCATTGTGTTCATCTTGATGAAATTTATCTCCATACCTTGCTAAAGTGTTTTTATCAATGTTATGTTCTTTTGCAGAGGCATGAACACTTAACATTTCTTAAGGCTGCTGCTGCATCCTTTCTAGTCTTTTCCATACATTCTATTTACCTACTATGGGGACTATTTAAATGAAATAAAAGTTCCTATCAACTTTCTAATTTATATTTCATCAAATATCTTTTCTTACTTCGATAGCAATTTTTCATATCTCCCTTTAGTTAATTTTAAACATTTTCCTTTCTATCACCCTATTTTAATTTAGCCTTACAGAACAAATATACATTATTTTAGAAATATAGCCATTAACACTCATTATGTACAGTGTATAATAAAAAGATTTTCAAAAACACCTAATTAAGGGAGCATTGACCATCTGGTCAACCCTCCCTCACATTTATATTGGGTCAAGCCTTCTCAATAGCCACTTTTTAAAGTATAGCCCATGGTTATGTTTAGCCTAATTTATTGTACAATCTTTATGCTGAAATGAAAGTTCAACATTTCTGCATTACTTAAAACATATAAACTTAAATTTCTATGATATATTTTATCTGTGAAAATCCTACAAAATGTTTCTAAAAGATACACTTTTTGAGATGAAAACTCTTCACAATTGATTTTCCGCACCTGTTTCAATTATCTGCATGAAACGAAGACTATTGTTTGAGCATTTCAGTAGCTTTGGTTGCCACTTATTTACAAAACTCTGAAATTCTTTTAAATATAAAAACTGAGGGGTGGGTCAACCCTCCCCAAGTATCCTACTATACAATGTTTAGGTTTAGAGTTGCATACTAAGGCCAAAACAATTGTTTAATTTTTAAAAGTTAATATATGAGTAATTTTTAGAACGGTAATCATATGTTTAAAATTTTCCAGTTAAATCAATAAAAATAATTGTGCTAAGTCTCAAGGCTTTATCTTTCATAGAAATATAGCTATATCCAGGCCCTGACTATCGCACGGGAAACCGGGGCCCGTGCCCTGGGCACGAAATATCTGAGGGGCACAGAATTTTTCATAATTTCATCCAAATTTCCATTAAAAAAATTATAATTGTGAAAAAGATGTGATATTTGAGATAATGATACGATGAAATGACAAAAATATATCTCAATACATGGTTAAAAGCACATTTCAGTTAATAATAGAAAACATATTTTACTTTTATTCCTGGAACCGTTTTTTTCAGTTTTCCGGAAAGCTTAATTTTTTGAGTTGATACTTTTCGAATAAGTGTGTAATATGTAAAGAAAAAAGTAGTATCAGTAAATCAATCAATCTAAGGGGGCACGAAAATTTGAAAGTGCCCTGGGCACAAAAACTTGATAGTCGGGCCCTGGCTATAGCAGTTTGAATGGCACGGAACTTGAAAAAATACATTCTGGCATAAAAATAATTGTCTTTTAATATAATTTTCGTATTTACATGCGGTTTGCTTCGTTTTATTCTAAAACTACCCAGAGTATTTTTAAACGACAAAAGTAAAAATGCGACAATTTTACGTCTCGGATCACCTTAACTTAAAAGTTTTCTCTTCTTTTCTTAGATGGCATACACGGTGCTACTCCAGTAACTCCATCAAATGAAGACCAAGGTAATATTTCGTTCTTCAAATGCATATTGAAACTCCATTATACTCGTTTTTATTGTTTATTTTGCGAATGTATATTAAAAATTCCTATCATGTTCAAAACAACGTAAATGCAGGAGGAAATATTTACATGTATAAAAAGTTTATAAAGTCGTACTAACAGGCGGACTAATACTCAAAGTGAACTAACATCTTATCATAACAAAATAATACTAATAAAATAAAGATAATATAATTTTTTATGTCAATAGACAAGAAATTGTCTCGGAACACATATCTTAGGATCTTTCTGATATAGAATCTTTTCACGTGTTTTATAAATATTTCCTTACGACGTTTTTCATGCACTAAGATTTTGTCAATCGACATTAGTATTTTTTTAGAACTGAAAGATCTTTCTTTTAATATTTTTTCTTAACTGTTACATTAAAATCTTACGTTAGTATTGATGGTAACATTCCCTGTAAATAATCTGTAAAATTTTGTAAAAATGTTATATTAACACTTGGCGACCTATGATGTGTTTACAATTAAATTGTTACTTTTACGTTCCGATTTTCATGAAGGAATTAAAAATGTTACATTTTAAAGAAAATATAATATTAATAATTATCATTACATCGTAACTTTTTTAATATTGTTAGATGGTACATTTAAATACGGTAAGAATTTGTCGTTAACGCATTGCTTCTCTACGTCTGAATTCAATGATAGGTCGAAATTTAAATAGCGATAAACATCACTAATAAACCTATTAGAAAAGGGTTTTTTTCTACTTTTGAAACAAATACTACATGAATTCTGCACTGTATATCTTTAGAAATATTTCCATTACATGTATTTCATAATTTCGATGTCTGTTTTAGTTAAAATAATGGGGTAAAAATTGCACATAAGTTTCACATATACGTCATAGACTTCTACCTAGTTTCGTTCAAAAAAAAAAACTGATCATAAATACAAAATTATAATGCTTTTATTTTTAATTATTTAATAATTACAATTCAATTTCTTTGTTTTCAGCTGATTATTGCAAGTACCGTGGAAGATACTACAAAAAAGGATCAGTAGCTTTCTTAGATACTGATAAATATCAGTGTATTGAGTGCAAATGCTCAACGCCTCCAGATTTTACATGCCTGAGGAAAACGTGCCCACCAAAGCCAAGAGATAACTGCACTCCAGTCTATGGACACTGCTGCCCAAAATACGAATGTCCGTAATACTAAGAAACTGTAATAAAGTAGTAGTTCTTTAAAGGCTCGTTTCTGATTTTTATTTCAGTTATTTAAGGTATGTGCTTACCTTTGGGGCACTTTTTTTTTTTTTTTTTTGAAAAATATGAAGTTTTCATCAAACACACGTGTTTTTAGTTAAAACAGGTAAATAAAACTATGAATTCATATAATTTTTTATTTGAACTTTAATTAACTTTTTACAGGTTAAAAGTTAAAACAGGTAAATAAAACTATGAATTCATATAATTTTTTATTTGAACTTTAATTAACTTTTCAAATTTAGACAATATTTAGTGAAATTTTAGTAAAGAATTGCGTTTATGCCAAACTATTTATAACGAAATCTATTCAATATATTTCACTCTTTTTTTCAACAATATACACTCATGTCCAAAATTAAGGTCACAAACATAAAATCTGTGAAAACGGATGAACTATTCAATGTGTTACCACGAAATTTGGTACAGAGATATATTACAATGGTAGAAAGAATATAGCAACATAACAATATGGAAAAGATTTTAATTCTGAATTAAAAAACAGGGTATATCAAAAAGTGTTAAATCGTGAATCCGAGATAAAGCATTTATCTCGAGAAAAATCTAACATGGAGTGGGACCACCGTACACTGCTATAGAAGCCTCGCAACGAGCTCTCATACTGCTTATGAGGATGTTAATAAAGGTTTGTGGCAACAAAGCCCATTCTTCCAAAAGCGCAGCTTTTAACTCTTGGTGGGTCCGGGGAGGGGGGGTTACGCTGTGCAATAGCTTTTCCTAGACCAGGGACGGCGAACCTATGGCACGCGTGCCACTTCTGGCACACGAAAGAATAATTTTGGCACGGCATTGCTTGTGGCTCTAAATCAAAATAAAGTGAGATTACACAAAATTGCGACTGATTTTTTCTAAATGCGATTGAATGGAAATTTAAAAAATTTAATTGCGGCATATTATATTTCAATCTAATTAATTATGGTCAGAAAAAAATTTCAAGCAAAGATGATATTTGAAAACTATTGACAAGAATTGGTTATTAGACAATACCAAATTCTAATAATAAAGTTATGGCAACTTTGAATTTATTTCACAGCTATTCACAGAAACTGGTGTTTGCTATTTTAACAGTTTTTCTGCCTATCTATGCTTTCAAGCCACTGTTTTCACAAATGAATAATATCAAAATTCATACTGAAAGCACTTGTCAGATAAATCCGGTTTAGTTTGCATTAAAAGTAATCTGATATTAAGATGCAACAACAGAAATTGAAATACATAGCATTAATTTTTTAATATTAATTTCTAAAATATATTTGTTGCCCTAATTATTATAGAGTAATACCTACATGTATGTTCCTCATATTTTTTAAATCTTAATAGAAAATTTTAAGTAATTTTAATCCATTATTTTCCCACCTACTAAATTTGTTTTTTAGTTGGCACGTCATGATCACGTAAAATATTTTTGTGATCAAATTTGGCACACGGCAACAAAAAGGTTCGCCGACCCTGTCCTAGACCATTCCAAGCATGTTCAATAGGATTGAGATCCGGAGACCTCGAGGGCCAATTCATACGGAGAATATCTTCTTCAAGAAAATCCTCAACAATGTGAGCTCTGTTTGGCTTCCCATTGTCATCCATAAACATGACGTCCGGCCCTAGAGTACCCCAGAACAGCCTCACATAGGCTTCAAGGACCTCATCCCTAACGCCCGGCGTTCAGTCGTGTGTGTCTCTTTCACTACATCCAACAGGAGGGCCAGGTTATTGTGGAGCCGAAGACATTAGTCTTGGAAATAACAAGAATGGGGTTGTTTTCTTTTCAGTGATCAGGCGAGATTCCCCACGCAGAGTGATTTTCGTCGAACTTTCTTCTGGAGAGAACATGGAGCTTGCTATCATCCCTCCTACGTAAAAGAAATCGACAGATTTGGTGGCAAAGGAACACTTTCTGTGGTGGCATAATCTTCAGCAGTCGTACACCACTGCAGTCTTCGATGAGGGTGCTGTCAACGCACATAGCTATAGGGTTGAGGTCCTTGAAGCCTATGTGAGGTTCTTGCGGGGTGCTGTAGGCCCGGACTTCATGTTTATGGACAATAATGTGAAGCCACACAGAACTCACATTGTTGATGATTTTCTGGAAGAAGAGGATATTCGCCATATGAATTGGCCCTCGAAGTCTCCGGACCTCAATCCTATTGAACATGTTTGAAATGGTCTAGAAAGAGCCATTGCACAGTGTAAACCCCCTACACAGGGGGTAAAAACCAGGGTCCGCCAGGAGTTAAAAGACGCGCTTTTGGAAGAATGGGCTTTGTTGCCGCAAACATTTATTGACACCCTCATAAACAGTATGAGAGCTCGTTGTGAGGCTTGTGTAGAAGTACACTGTGGTCACACTCCATATTAGATAAAATTTTCCGGAGATAAATGATTTATCTCTGATTCATGATTTAACTATTTTTGATATACCCTGTTTCTTAATTCACAATCAAAATCTTTTCCACATTGTTATGTTGTTATATTATTTCTCCCATTGTAATATACCTCTATGCCAAATTTCGTGTCTACACAGTGAATAGTTCATCAGTTTTCAAAGATTTTATGTTTGAGACCTCAATTTTGGACATGAGTGTATTAGCACTTACCTGTGTTATGAAGCAAAATATTTGCAATACCTCTTAAATTTACTAACATATACTAAATTTTGTAAACAAAACATGATTTTCTTTTAAAAAATCGTGTATTTTTCAATAAAAATAGCTCTTAAATTAATATGTACAAACTTGCAAGCCATATTTTGCTTCATAACATACCAATAGATAAGCAGAACCTTGTTACAAGATCTTATTTCAATATCTTAAGAACTTTTTAAGAAATGATGTTTCTCGTAAACGTACACAATGAAAAACGTGAATTAAGATTTTGATATAGCACAAAAAATTATGTATACAGTTTACAACTTCAAAATCTACAATATTTGTAGGTGTTTATGTATTTTTTTATATATTATATATTTGTGTATTAAATTATATTTTTTACATTTCTGTGGCTTTTTAAACGGCCACTTCCGGTTTCAGAAAATTTATTTCTGGTTTATATTGAACTATAACCTTGCTTCTAATTATCGCTGAACCAAAAGTAAGGCATTTTTGGAATCCTAAATGTTTGAACTTTAACTTAATCTAAAACAATAAAAAAAATAGAAAAATTTCACAAAAATAGCAATTTGAGGGTTGGCACGTACCTTAAAAGGATAGTGGACGTTCAGAACCATTTTTTTTTTCATTTTTTCCCTCTATTGTACGGAAATTTTGTACACATAATAATACATACATTTTCTAAGTAAATTAATTAGTCATTCAAAAACGTGTGTAATTAACTTATTAATTAAATTATGATAATTAATCACCCTAATTAAAAATACTTCATGCCATAGCTGTCAACTTTTACGCTTTTTTGCTACCATTAAAATTTAATAGATTTTTGCCTTGTGTAATCGTGACTTCGACTTCAAATACACTTTGAACCGAGGCTCCTGTGGACAGCTCCACACATCCCCGGGATCAGAACTGGTGAAAAATGGCATCTAAGACCGGGATGGTAGCAATTTAAAGGGGGGGGGGAGTGAAAAGTAAAAGTAAAAAGAAGGCCTGAACAGTTTAATCGTGTGATTTCGACAACTAAATAAGACAATATTTACTATAAAATTTCAGTGGTAAGAAACAGCGTAAAAGTTGGCAGCTATGTTCCATGCGCGTTAAATTTGGCTTTAGGAACCTGGTGTTTTGCTAAAGGATAGCTTTGTAATATAGCAACAAAAGTTGGTATGCGTTTTAAAATTATAACTAATGTATTGAGAAAAAATAACAAATTTCAAAAATTAAGACTAGATACCGTTTTTATAGATTTTACTGCATATCTAGCTGCGATTTCTGTCCTTAAAAAATTTTTATTTTATTTTATTTTTGGAAAAAAAATTAATAAAGTTAATAAAATATTTTATTTAAAACTAGCTGTAACCGGCCCCGCGTTGCTGTTGCTCAGTCTGGCTAAATGAAAAAGAAAGAAAAGAGAAAGTGCACGTTTCTAATGTGTTTAATTTCACAATGCTTGTGGGTATATAATATTTTTTGTTGTTACATTATCTGTGCAGGTATAGAGATTGTCTGGTTTGCTGATTCTAGAACACGAAACATATTATTGTCCGTGTGAGAAACAATCCATGTTTAGATCTAAAAAAGTAGAATTCTAAAGCTTGGCCCTAAAATTTGTTGATGGAGATTCCAAACGCCAATCAAATTGGTAATTAATGGCTCTTAAATTGAAATGGCACATCCATTGGAATCAAAGGAATGCGAGGAATGAGGACATCTTCATCTTTCAAAGGTCCTGTAAAGATAGTGGCTTCTACGACGTTGTTCATTATTTTTTTTTTACTGCAAGCCGCGTGCCGTTGCAAAACTTTAGCTGGTGGATATTTTGCAACATCATAATTGCCACGCCGATTGTCAATGGCAGTACGTGCGGTGGCATCCCTTGCATGAGTGAATTAATAAGAAAAGTCCCCAGTTAAACTGATGGCACTGAGCTCACAGGCACACTAATTGTATATTATACTCTTATTTCAAAGAATAATGCCCCTTTAAAAATTAATTAAGGGGGATTATCCCCCGTTTCCACCCTTTATACTTAACCAATGAACTTCCAAATCTAATCAGGGAAGCGCCTTATCAGAATAAACCAGTTTACCAAATTTGAAGCAAATCGGATAATTCTACATAAAAAAACCCATTTATCTACATTAAGGGTATTAGTCCCCGTTCCCCCTTTATACTTAATCAATGAACTCTCAAAACTAATCGGGGAATACAAAATCTGAAGCAAATCGCATAATTCTGCATAAAAAAACCATTTATCTTAATTTATTGGGATGATTAGCCCAACCGTTCCCCCCTTTATACTTAACGAATGAAACCCAAAAACTAATCACGAAAGCGCCTTATCAGAATGAACCTATTTACAAAATTTGAAGCAAATCTGATAATTCTGCAAGAAGAACCCATTTATCTAAATTAAGGGGGTATTAGGCCCCCGTTATCCCCTTTTATACTTAACCAGTGAACCCTGAAAACTAATCAAGGAAGCGCCTTATCAGAATAAACCAATTTACAAAATTTGAAGCAACCCGGTTCTTTCTATCAAGAGTTATTGCGTTACATACATGTATACATAAATACGTACATACATACGTACATACAGAACCTGCGGGCACATTAACTCTCAGGATTTAATAGCCTTAGTTGAACTAAAAGACAAAGAAAAAATATAAAAAATAATGACGAAATGTTTCAGTAATGTGCCCCCTCCAGAGGACAAAGTGACTGGGGGGGGTGGTGAAAGGTGCATAATATGAAAGAGTGGTAAGGACTTTCTAACGTAATACCACATAATGGGTATCGAAAAAAATTTAAAAACTGCCCCGAATGGGAAAAAATTGCGGAAAGGAGAAAGTGAGCTTCATAATTGATATATTAAAACACGCGCGCATTCAAATGCAACGCAATCCGTGAATTTCAAAACAATCGGTGAAGAACTTTTGGAGATTAGCGATTTTGTACAAACGAACATTTACATTTTTATTCATATAGATGAAACTGGATATAGAAAATTCTTACAGAAAAGAATAAGTACAATATCAAAATGGTAATATTTAAAACTATTATTAACAGAATAAATATTTAACTGTTTATCAATATAAACTCAAGTTGTTTTCTCGATAAAAGAAATTATTCTTGGAATGTAATTTGTACGTAAAGAAAAATAGTAGATTCATAACAATTATTCAGTGGTGTCCTAATGGAAAATGCTAATTTTTGTAAACAAAAGTTGATCGTGAGTGGTTAAAAGGATTTGATATAAACCGTAGAAAATAGGTACTATCCAAATAGCATAGTTAATCGTTGTAACGTGATGTTAATGGTCACAAGTTTCACAGTCGCTACAATAAACCAAAATGTGCTATATTTTATTCGTCTCATTATTACTCTCAAGTGACAATCATTTGCAAACTCTACAGTGAAATCACAGTGACTTTTGCTTTCTGAAGCATCACCAAGGACGATATAATGGAGTCACATGTGAAGACCGTCATTTGAAGATCAAAAGCGAAGTCATTGTGATGAGACACCAAGTGATTTTGCAATTAATCACATGATGTCTCAAATGACCGTCATTTTGAGACTACCATGAAGTCACCATCCCCGTTGCTTTATGAGAATTCTCGAGGGCATCAAAAATAATCCAGCCCTTTTCCAACTGGCATGGCAAGTACGTGGTGTGCGGCAACAATCATAGTTTTGCAAAGTGCAATAAACAACCTAGACTCATCAACTTGGCTTAGTATAGTCGGCCCGGGTGCTTGCTGGTGTGGTCATCGCGGTGTGGTCCGCCGCCTGCGGCGATCTGGCGTATGTACTCACAATGCATCGCACTGCTTTCCAAGCAATTACAAACCCGTTCAGCTGGGTTAACCCCGGTAGGTAGGGACCTGGTCAGTAGTCTCCGAGAATTCTCGAGGGGACATCATTGTTATGTCGCTACAAAGCAACAGCCACGGAGACTTCAAGGTTTAGTCACCAAATGACGGTCACCTGAGAGTAATAAGACTAATAATAAAAAATTCCAGTTTTGGTTCACAGTAATGTTTGATACTTGTGGCAATTTGTGACGTCACGTTAGTAACGTTCTATTGACGTTCTGTTACAGCGTCTAGAATACATAGTGTGGAAATCGGCTATCCCAGTAATACTTAAAAAAGTGCTAAAATGTTGGATCCCTTAAATGTCAAACGATGCTGAAATCCAATGAGTCGATCACAGAGACATCTGCAGGATATTTTCTAAAACTCCAAGACGATTTAGTCTCTAGACGCTGTAATAATACGATGTTTACTTTGAAATTTGAAAATCTATCGCAGATGTCTCTGCGGTCGGCTCCCTGGATTTCAGCAACATTGCACATTTAAGGGATACAACTTTTTAGTGTTGTTTGGATAGCACATTTCCACACTATATATTCTAGACGCTGTAGTTCTGTGTTATTGTGGTAATGCGTATTTGCTAGACGTGCCATTTATATCAGTCTCTTTTGAACCCTTTCAATTCATATTATAAATGTTTGTGCTGGAAAATTAGCATTTTATGCTTTTCCCTTAATTTATGGACACCTGTATATGTATGAAAAGAAAATGGTAACATAAAAATAAATAAAACCTTTTATTTAACAATAAAAATAAAAATGTTGTACTATAACTTGGCAGCTAAGATGATCACAGCAGTATCAAAGTTCAAGGAACAATCTTGAAAGAGAAGTGTAATTTTAAAGCGACAGAGTATTGGTTCTTTTTCCATGTACGATTACTTATGAGTTTACAACTCGAGGAACTTCTCTTATGTCTTTCACTTCAGATGGAACATCTACTTTAAGACCTTCCAAATCTTTACTTAAAACTATTTGACATCCCAGACGTGACCTAGAAATGAAAGTAAAAGTAAAATAATCAGAATGCGTTTTAAAAGATATTGAAATTGATAAAACATATACTTGGAAATTTTCCAGAGAGAAACATTCGTCTTGCATACAATATTTCAAATGAAAAGCAAATTTCAAATTAATTGCTTAAAAGGCGCAAAAACCAACCTAGTGAAAAGATTCCATTGCCGGGACTCGAACCCGGGCTACCAGTATAGCGCACTGATATTCTACGGACTAAACCACATGGAATGATACCCAGCCTGGAACTTCTCAATGTTTTCTCGCTGGAAATTTTCCAAGTATTAATATAGTTTCAATCGATGCTGAATTTAATTTAGTTTCGTGTTTGCCCCATGTCGGTGGCTCACGGAAAAATATTACATCTTGTGCTGCGTTTGTAGCCTTACCAACATGTTATTATAGTGAGAAGTTCCAGGCTAGGTATCGTTCCATGTGGTTTAGTCGATAGAATGTCAGTGCGCTATACTGATGGCCCGGGTTCGAGTCCCGGCATGGAATCTTTTTCGTTAGGTTGGTCTTTGCGCCTTTTAAGCAATTAATTTCAAATTTGTTTTTCATTTGAAATATTGATAAAACATGTAAACTTCAGATTTTAACTAAAAACAGCGTGCTTACTTTGTGGAAATTCGTCAAGCATTTTGATTGATGGTCTACAGTTCCATCTTTTAGTTTAACCTTATATACACTACAAGTTAACTTTTATATACTGAATTCTGAATTCCTGAAAATTTTATCTTCTAAAGCCTTTTTCATGAATTTTTGAAACTACATTAGAAGATTTACATAATCATTCAATAAATTTTAGAAGCATTGAAGGATTTAGAAGGGTTAATTAAATTTGAATTTATAGGGATTTTGTGCAATATTTACAACCCCACTCAAATCTTTTATTTTAAATATTTTTCTTAGTATTTTGTAGAATCAGGAAATGTACAGTCGTGGGGGAAAAAAAAGTAAACACCCCCTGCTAACTCCTCAACAAATTATCGTAGACGTTAAAACGAATCCAAACTTCATTTTTTTCAATGGCAATACTCAATTTTAACCAGATATTTCAAATCTTCGGTTAAAACTATGCCGAGACACCAAATTTCAAGTCATTTGAATGATAAGTTTTTGAATTATAAACATTCAAAATTTAGTGCTTCTAATATTAAATTACATTTTCATATTTTTATTTACATCTTCTGAAATAATGCTCCTAATGTGCTAATTTTTTGTGTAGCAATAACACTAATATACCCAAACATAAATACGTTTAATTTGCAATTTTTATAATTTTATGATATGAATAATGAATTATGAAATTAATATTCGAAAAAATTATGAATTGCAACCTACAGTTTTTTTTTTTTTTTTGATGGATTTAGTTTTATTAAGTCCTGCTTTATGGAAATCCAAAATTTCACATTTTTCTTCCAAGTAGTTTTCAAATTATGCTTAAAAAAACGGCAAAAGGATGTTTTAAGGGACCGTCTGTGATAGAACTGACTAGATATTTTGAAATTTCTTCTGCTGTCGTGTAATCTAGCAGGCTTCTTTGACTGCTTGAGTGGTGCTTAAGGTGCCTTGATCAAGAAGGGTGCTCTCTCGGTTAACAATCGAGTACGGAACTTCAATTTGGATACAGCCCTTAAAATGCGCTCGTTTTAAAATACTTAATTTCTTGGAAACTTATGGTACGAATTGCATAAAAATTTGTTTTTAGGCTAATTGAAGAGTGTCGTGTTCATTTATGCTGTTAGAATTGTGTACTGCTATTGAAAAAAACAAAGTTATGGTTTGTTTTAATAAGTAGATTGCCCCCTAAGCAAATTTTATACACATCATTTAAAACTAGACTTTATTTCCAGTCGTTCGGTACCCGTAACTTCCTTCTACGATAATTTTGTTGAGGAGTTAGTAGGGGTTGTTTACTTTTTTTTCCACGACTGTACAAATATAATGTTCTTACAATAGAAATATTTCCAAATTGAAAAATTCACCCGCCCCTCCCCCAACGCCAAGAAAGCTGAAAAGATGCAAAGGCAAAAGAAATTATCCTTTTAAACATATTTTTGTTTTGTGTAACCAATAATGCTTTTGGAACAAGATAAAATAATGCATCTATAACTCGTTCTGAGCTGTTAACTAATCGATGTAGTAAATGAATTTTATAACAAGTTATTTTAATGGTACTTATAAGTACCGTCAATGGATAAAGGGTTAAAGAAATTATAGCTGTTTGAAAACTACACGTAATATTAACAATGGATACGAAGAATCGTGTGAACTTACTAAAACTACTCAAACCAGAAATCAATCCTTGAAAAATTATCGCGAAAGTCACACTTAGTGTTCATTTTTTTTTTGTGTGTGTGTGTGTGTTTGCTTCTAAAATAAAAATAATAATAAAAAAAGAAAAACAAATCAACGTGCAAAATTTAATAAGTATGGGGGAAATGAGTAGCTGGGGCAAGTGCTAATCCCATGAAAATTCCTATCTGATAAGCGTACAGAGTATGTACAAATGGCGCTCTGACCAGTATTGGTGTTTGAAATTTTTCCACACGTAGCAATGTACAACACTCTGTTAAAATTTTCGATGTGGTTTATGTGGGTTACCTCCACGTCACTTTAAAATACAAGACGACCCAAAAGTCTTAGAACTAATGATTAATTTACCACGCAACCTCAGAGAGTGAAAACTGAGAATTCCTTTTTTTTTTTTTTTTTTTTTTTTTTTTTTTTCTCTATTTACTATAAGTATATATGGGTCAATATCTGAAAATTGGACAATTTGCGTCCCCTGCCAATAATATTCCATTAATTATACTAAAACCAAAAACTGAAAAATGTAATATATTGTAACATGTGTTATGACAATTACCAATGATAAATGGACATATGATGATGTATAAATAATTAATGTTAAGTTTTAAACAAACGAAATCATCATTTCAATCCCTGTCCCCAGGTACAAATATCCAATATTAAATGTATGCTGTAAAAATTTTTATAAATATTTTAAACTTTTCCTATTATATATTTATACCCCATATATATACAGTATGGGAAAATATAATGCTCCTTTACTCGTATAGATTGCATAGTAAAATATTGTTAGTAAATATATTTGTCCCTGAGGTTGACCATCATCTCAGTCCCTCTAACCACACATTTAGGTTAACAGATACTAGGTGGCGCTGGTAGAAATATTTCCATTGCAACAGCAACTACAGTTCAACTATCCACCATGGATGAAGGTGAGTTGTTTTTCTCATTGTTTCATTTTTAGAAATATTTAGTTTTTGTTCTGAAAAGGGATGAGTATTTTTTTATAGCATCATTCATGTCCCCATATTTAACTCTTTATCTATAAAAAAAAAGCTTATTGCAACTTTATTTATGTAACATACAAATGTCACATGAAATATTTAATCAATTACATGTGTTCAAAATGATTCAATAAAATGGCTGTGCAGTTGTTAAGACAAAAACATCACCTCGGCCCCCATCATCTCAGTCCCAATTACTATTAGACACTGATTTAGGTGTTAACAGAAACTTTCTTCCATAAAAGTTTATCCTACGCATAAAATATGCATCCTTGATCTCAAAATACAATAACAATCAAATGACAAAACATGTATTATAGTTAGAGGTCTGCACGGGCCGGAATTTCCAGGCCCGGGCCCGGCCCGAAAGAAAACTATCTTGCCCCGGCCCGGTCCCGGTGTAAAAATTGAAAGTTTGGCCCGAGCCCGGCCCGGCCCATTTGCATTTTTACAGTTCTCGGTTTGGGCCCGGCCCGTACAAAAATCAGTGAAAACAGGACCGGCCTGACTCAATTTCTACAAAAAAAAATCCTTTTTTTCTCGACATACAATTAAGATTCTTTTAATGAATACTACGTACATATTTATGGGAACATTTTACAGGATATTTTAGTTAGAAGTCTGCACGGGCCGACATTTCCAGGCCCGGCACCGGCCCAACTCAGAGAAAAGAAAATTCGGCCCGGCCCGAACAAAAAAAATATTGGCCCGGCTCGGCCCGGTAAAAAAGTTAAAAGTTAGGCCTGAGCCCGGCCTGGCCCGGCCCGTAGAAAAAAATTTATTGGCCCGGCCCGTAGAAAAAAATTTATTGGCCCGGCCCGGTATAATAGATCAAAGTTTGGCCCGAGTGAATTTCTGCAAAACATTGATTTTTACGTCGATATGGTTAAAAGTTTGTCTCGTACGAGGAGTTCAAGCCAAAAATATTTATCTTAACTTTTTTTTTTCATGTTTACAATCTTCATTTTTTCAGAAGTGCCGCAGGCTGCGATATTGATTTTTTTTTTTTTTAATGAATCTCTATTTCTTGTATGTAAATGTTTCAGTCATCATTAATATTGTTAATCCATATTCCATGTATTGAAGTGTTAAAAATCTGAAAAATGCTATACAGTAAAATCTAAGACTGAATTGCATAGAAAAGGGGAAAAAATGCGTTATAGACAAGTTCCCTTCTTAGCAAGTGTAAATGTATCATATATACTTTTCATACGTAGTAGTATATTAATTTTTCATGGATCAACACGTTTTTCAGTTTAAAACAGGGTTCCGTCATAAGGCAGGTTCTTTTTCACACGTTTTACTATATTTTAATTTAACTTTATTTTAATAAGCGTAGAAATCAACTATTCTTTAAAAAGAATGAATTTTAATGTTTAATTGTAGAATAATGGCGATTTTAAAATGTATGCATTTTTTGAAAAAAAAATTTGTGCCAAGCCTAATTTTACTGGCCTTTGAACGGACCAGGCCACGCCGAGACAATGATTTTCATACGGGCTGGATCAAAACTAGGAATGAAAATTTTGGACCGTGAAGATTAGGAATGAAACCAGTACCCGGGTCTGTGCAGAAAAAATAAGTTAGGCCCGGACCGGCCCGAACCTTCAGGAAAAAAGTAAGGCCCGAGCCCGGCCCGGCCCGAGTGCCGTAAATAAAAATAGGCCCGAGCCCGGCCTCGGGTCACGGGCCGGCCCGTGCAAATCTCTATTTTAGATTACTATGTGTTCGCAAAACAGAAAACACACAATAGTTAGCATTAACTATTACTTACAGTGTATTAGTCATCGTCTCTACAGACATTTCAAAATTCAAATAAGGATTCATTAAAACATTAATGTAGTTCAGAATAAAGTATTAAAAACATGATAACTTTTGAAGCTGTATAATAAAAAGTAGATTTCTGAAAATATTTCTCTCACTTTTAAGGCTTTCCTCAAATCCAAAGGAGCTACATTTCGACACATTTATGAATTCATTTCTTTTCGGAAACGCGTAAGATTGGCAGGTATTCTTATTCAAAACTATGTAAATGCCGTTTTTTTCATTGATAAAAGCAATATATCTTTCTGAAAATACTGCCAAAGTTAGCGTTTTCAATCGAATTTCCGGAAGCGATAGCACAGGAAAGGAGAAAAACGTACAGTCACGTGACAAGAATCTCTGTTATCTCCGTAAGTAATTTATCAAATAGGGAGAAAGCTATTCGTTTCCAAGTGCCTTCAATTGTCAGGCCTGTCAATTTTATGCCTTTATAGTTAAAAATTAGTCAGAAAATGTGTCTGAAAGTTTCGCATTGTTGAGCAGTGAATATGAGAACACACCTTAAGGTATATTTCCAAAGATACTGTTAACAGAAGTTCATTATTACTATTAATCATTTTACAAAACATAATGCCATTTCCGTCTCGGCACGAGTCTGCTGAAAAAATTTAAACCCGGAGTCAGACATCTAGTAATTGTACGATGCTGATCTCTACGATGGACATGTTACGTTTTTGTATTGATGTTGTTAAACTCACATCGGCTTGTGACGCACATTTATACTTTTCCAGAAAATCATATTCATTGAAAATGGCTCGTATGTTATCTGCTTCGCTTGAATTCTTATATCGGGCATTCTTATATAGGCCCGATTAATTTTTTTATCGGCCCGGCCCTGCAGGCCCGTTCAATTTTTTTGCCGGCCCGGCCCGTTGAAAAAATTGTCCTAATTCTGCCGACCCGGCCCGTTTGAAAATTCGCCCTCATTCCGCCGGCCCGGCCCCGTGCAGACCTCTAATTATAGTATATAATTGTATTTGGAAGTTGGTACATTAATTCAAAAAAATAAAAATTCTGGAGTGATATTGACCCATATGTATTTACTTAGATAAATACCAAGTTAATTTGAACGAGTATACCTTTTAGTTTTATCACAGCCTCCTTCAAACGTTTTGGAAACTTTTCGAAAATTTACCAAAACTCATTTTTACATATTTGTTCTCCTGCAGACTTATAATTTTTCTTTAACACGTTGAATGCCAAGTCTATTTTGTCTGTCTTCCCATTTGGGCCACGAAATAAGATTCCCGTTACACAATCTATAAGTGTCAGTCACCGATGACTGAACGCGGCCTAAACGGAAAGTTCAGCGTCAGTCACCAGGGACTGACGTGGTACTCAACATGTTAAATACCCCACTTTTTTTATAGCAAGCTTTTCTTTTTAATATGATCCATAAAGAAAAAATCTGCGAAATTAAATCGTAGACGGGATGGGGGGGGGGGGGATGTTTTCGTGTGTCAATGAAACATGGCTGATTGGTTCTTCCTCTACCTTGGATATATGGATAACCTTAACTTTATGAGCTGGTGTAAAGTCTTTTTGGAAAATCCAGCGCTTTTCTTAAAATAGGTACTAGTTCATGGACATAAAGCTTCCTTTAGAATGTGATTTTTGTAATATTCTTTTATTTTTTTTTATAATATTCTTTATTTTACTAAATTAACTTCACATGCTGTTCAAGAACTTTTGGGTCACCCTATAATTTGAAATAAATTAATAATTTGAAATGTTCATAAAGAATTTTCAGAATTCTTACAGTATCTTTACCTATTAATATTTTCAAAGCATCTTTTAACCTACTGAAATGTGTAGTAACATACATTTTGTCACATAATTTAGAAATTGCAAGCACTAGCTCGTCAAACAAGCAAAAGACGCATACCAAAGAAAACGGGTATTTACAATGATATCATTTTATTTAAAAATATTTTTTATATATAAAGAATAATAATTTTTTTATATTTAAAAATATTTTTTATATATAAAGAATAATTATTTTTTACTTCGGCATTTATTTTGATCTAGCTAAATTCTTCCAATAGTTTATCGATATGTGCAAAACTAGCTATGTAATTGATAAACTTTGATACGTTGCAAACAATGCTTCTTAAAAGCTAAAATGATTGTAATTAACACGTTCACGCCGGCGCGGTGGGTCACACTTGACTCTCTCAGAGCTGCAAAGTCTCCGGCTCTTTGAATACCAGTATTTTAATACAGAAAATGTTGTCTTATTTAATTAGAACAATTGGTCTATTTAAAGGAACAATATTTTCTCTAAAATAATAGTGGTGTGCAAAAAGCCGGAGACGTGACAACTCTGAGACAGTCGAGTGTGACCCACCGCGCCGGCGTGAACGTGTTAATAAATCCAAATAAAATATACATATACTTGGCTTGACAAATGCCAAGTAATGCTAGGTCGCTACTAGCAACTAAGTTTTTTTTTTTTTTTTTTTGGTCTGGTGACCAAGTTATTTAATTTGGCGATCAAGTTATTTAATCTGGCTTTTTTTCAGGAGGAGGTGGGTGTACAAAAATTGGCCTAAAAAATGAGCCTAAATGACATTTTTTCTCTCACTTACCCCCCAATTGTGCGCAGCAATCAGTGATCTTCCTCTTCTCTCGCATTTTTAATAGAAGGACCAAGTTTAAATGACACTTTCCATCTCATGCACTACAGAGGTGTGAAAATTATTAGAATAATTGTTAAATTTACAATAAAATCTTGTTATATTAAAAAATAATACATTATTTAAAAAATATTGATACATTTAATATTTAGTATGCATCCCCTTATTTTTTTATTAAAGATTCGATGCGTCTTGTCATATTTTGTATGAGTTTCTGGCAATTAATTTGTAATTCGTTATTATGGTGCCAAATTCGGATGAGTCTTTCTATCAGATCATTCTTGTTTGCGATGTTGCATTTCTTTAATTTTTTTCTTTACAATGGCCCAAAGATTCTCTCTGAGGTTCATATCTGGACTATTTCCAGGCCATGGAAGTGTTTTCTTTAATTAAAAATTAAAGAAATGCAACATCACAAACAAGAATGTTCTGACAGAAAGACTAGTCCAAATTTGGCATCATGACAACGAAATACAAATTAATTGCCAAAAACAAAAATTCATACAAAGTATGCCAAGACATATCGAATCGTTAATAAAAAGCACACTAAATATTAAATGTATCAGTATTTTTTAAATAATGATTATTTCTTTAATATAACAAGATTTTAATGTAAATTTCACAATTATTCTAATAGTTTTCAAACCTCTTTATAATAATATTTTTCGCTCGCGACAAGACTTTTTTGCTGGATGCCATATTTTATCAAATTTGTAAAGTTAGTAAATAGAAAAAAAAACTTTAATTGAATTAGCTAATGAAGATATTCAGCTTACCAGTCGCATGAATCGGGGGCCAGGTCCAGCATGTCCAATTCTTCATCCGACGGTCCAAGAGGAATCTTTTTAAAATCGTCAGGGCTTAATTTGACATGGCATGTTGAACAGGAAAGGGTACCTTCGCAAGCACCTACATGCATTTAAAAAAATAATAATAATTACATTAAAAAATTACAAACAAAGTTAGTGTGCTTTTACTTTTTCTTACATATTCGGACAATTTACATAAATAGGCACTAATCATTTGCAGTTACACAATATATTAATTTTGGCGATCGCGTCATAACGCCGTTATAGTCCTTTTGAATTTTTTGAAACAGGGTAAATAGGGAAAGCATTTCCAATAATCATGATTTTTGAAACATGCACTGACATTCTCTATCCATAATAACTTAATCCCACGTATAATGGAAGACTGTTTTAAAGTAAAAAACATAAATTGGGGAAAGTAGGGTAATGCCGCTCACTTAAAGGAAAACATGAATAGCTATAGTCAAATTTATACAAAAAAATCCATATTTTATTAACGCAGTATAAGTCCAAAGCATAAGGAACAATTTGCAATCAACTAATTTGCATAAAAGTTTTAGGATTTTTTTATCGTTTTATATAATTAACCATGCATTGAGTGATAATGTCCGACATGGCAGGGTAATGGCGCTCAAAATTTGAATACAACATTTAAGTACGAGAAAAGTCACATATGTAGTTGTGTGGGCTATTCAAACTACAGCAGACTTTATGCGACCACTTTCCACATATTGCGCAGCGAAACCACGTTTCGTTATCTTTCCCAAATTATTCGCAAAAACAGAGGATTTCTGTCTCCATACTTTTTTTAAATTCAGGTTTTTTGATTGTCACCACTTTTTTGAAATCGTAAAATAGACCTTGTTTAATGACATAATTAAGGCGAAAACAAGGGTAATTTTATCATTTCAAAAAAGGGGTGTCAATCAAGAAATTTGAATTTTAAAAAAGTAGCCCACTTGCAAAAATGCTTTCGAATTCCACGTGAGCATACTCGCACTGCGTCGATAAGATATTTACGCGTTCCAAACTCAATGCTTAAAGTGACCTTGAATATTTTTCTTACTTATACCTGAATATTTGACTCGTATGTCATAGAACAATGTTTCCAAAATGCCGGTTCGAAAGTCCCAAAAGAATGACGTTTTGGGAATTCTAAAATATAACATAGAACCTGACTACAAGTCAAACTGGAGTGAACTTTATTTAAACGATCAACTTTTCTTCCAAATCTGAAGCATATTGTTAACAAGAGACAACATCACACTTAATAATAACTGATATGTATCCTTCTTTTTACATTTTTGTAAGGATAAATCTTTTCTATTGAGATATTTGAGTTTAGAATGTCGTTTTATAAACTGAATTTTTTTTTATCGATAGATTTATTTCGTGTAGAGATATTATTGCCTATAAAAATGAAAAGGTAAAAAAAATTAGTGGACATTAAAGAAGAGTCATCATATAATGAACCGGGCCGTGAGGAAAACAAAAAGTTCGGAAACCGCTACGGTAGAAGATGCTGCCGTTGGCACCAACTGATTTTTATTTCAACGCATTGACCATGGAACGATGAATAATCCAAAATAATTCTAACAAATTTCTCAGTCGACGGTGAACTTCTCAAAAGTTCTCTCAACTCTGTCCTATCTCCTATGCAATATCGGAGTTGCCGTTAACACCACGATATCTTTTTTTTGTTCATCGATTCATATCAGCAACATGGCTGCGATAGATCTGGTAACGTTCTTTGCTGTCAAAGACTGCGACAGCAGTAGGAAAACCTTCTACGGAATCTTTCATAGCTACCACTTTTGTTCTACTTTATCAGCCAGAAAATACTGAAAGCTGTTTAAAGCTCAGTCACTAATGTTACTAATTATTGCATCGTGCCTAAAAAAATTTTTTAGAGCTTCACCCTGATTCGAACCTTCACACGTTTTAAATTACGTAAACAATCGTGAGCAGAGGTTTCAAAAGTTCTTTAAAATTAAACCTATGGTATTTATGATCTGTAAGTATTCTTCAAGGACAAGGTTTGTGTCCTTTTTCTTTTACGCGAACTATATCGGTCATGGTTCCTATTACTGTCTTGAATTTGATGGTCACCAGCCAAACGAACGGCTTAGACTGGGCAGAATCACAAAGAAACCATTGAAGTGAACGCATACCCACATAGCATTTTTAGTTTGCAGAAAATTTGCAGAAGTCTTGCTTTGAAAACCTGCAAAGTTGCAGAAAGCTCAGTATGACAAGACTGAAAGTTCATAACAAGACGGCAGCAAGATAACGCAAACGCCGAAGTCACCACACTTTGAACTTGCAGCTAACTTGTCGTGCAAGTTAAATTCATGCTGTATCAAATTTATTTCAAATTAACGGCAAACAAGTAATCAAAAATACTGCACACTTACTGCAAAGTAGTAATCTTTCCATGCCCCATTAACTGTTTACAACTGTTACACTATAAGTTTAGCCCCTTCGATGGGTCCATAGACCTGAGCAGGTCTATTAATGCATACGCACCGTTAAGGTGCATGCATCGTTTTTACCACCATAAACAAGGCAGGGTAATATTTGTAATTTTCAATTCGAGACTTTTTTGGTATTTCATAAATATAGCGTTTAAAAAAGGCGGAACCAGCCGAATAAAATTTCTGTAATTTCTACGTATCTGCTGATTATCTATTCTCTCAACAGTGGTACTTTTTGCTTTTGTCACTTTCGTGAATTAAAGACAGTCTTGCCATCAGTTTCACAACAAACTACTCATGCAAGTGGGGGGATGGTCTACCTTGCGGGAAATTTGCTACGAAATTCTCAATTCAAATTTATCATGGCAAGATAATGTCAGGAAAAAATCATACTTGCTGCTAATGTTCATGCTATCTGGGTCCATTAACGGGTTTTTAAGAACTTTCCATGCTTTGTTAGGCTTTGAATTTTCGCTCGATAATTCCAAATCTAGTACAAATATTTTTGACAAACATGCTTCACCCATAATTCCACTTGATTATAAAAAATCTCAGTCAATATTAGTGATACATTCAAAAATACTACAGAATAACAAAATGAATGGGACAAAACGGTAAGCAACGTTAGATTGCTGTAGTGCTTTTAATTAGAAAATAAAAATATCGCGTGAAAGTAGAACTATACAAGTTTTATGTGGCAACAACGAAAAGTCTGTTATTATCGAAATCGTCACTAGAGGAGCTGTTATTCAAAATGGCGACCATGGATTGGACATGCTGGGTCAAATGATGTACCGTTACTTTTTTGTCCGCCCAGATCCCCAGATCTAACGCCGTGTTATTTTTTTCTTTGGGAGCAACGTGAAGGACAAAGTGTTCCCACTCACAGCAATTAAAGCAGCGATAAGTTACGTGTTGGACTCAATAACACCGGATATGCTAGCAAAAGTGTGACTGGAATTGGATTAGCACATAAACATTTGTCGTGTCACGGGAGGTGCCCACGCCGAACATCTTAAGAACTTATATATTTATAGTTTCACGTTAAATTTATATTTTAAAAATAAACCCATTACAGTAGTCACAGGTATGTTTTCTTTTTGTCCTATTCATCTTGAATCACCCTATATTGCTGCATACTTTTCGAAATTCTGAAGATAAATATCGTGGAGGAGGGGGGAGAGTGTACGAATTTTAAATTGTTACGCAGCATAAATGTAAGACCTGCATATCATATCACAATATATTCCAAATGGAAAAGTTCCATTTATTAGGGAGGGGGAATCAGAAATCATTATATAGGTATGACCCAACGTAAATTAAATATCAGATGTAAAGAACATATGACGGACATAAAATATAGCAAAGGCAATACTTTTTTATCCCGGCTGAATCAAATAGAGAGCATTAACATACTTTTTAACGAGAGTAGGTTAATCTACAGATCTAATTTTTATTTACAATTACTTATAAGAGAATTCATTGAAATTTATTTAAGAGGTTCAGGGGTTTGTAACAATACGTTATCTTTTCGCATCCCGAATATATGGATTAAATAGTTGGACAACTTGAGGAGTCGCGACATAGAGGGAACACGTGCGATAGCGAAAATGTAGGGGGCATTTGATGTTTACTTGTTTGTTTTCCAGTTTTCGTATGCATCGTATTTGAAATTTCTGTTTTACATTCTGATGACGACTCAGTGAAAGAGTTGAAACATGTCAATTTAGGTTTTTAATATACTTTTAATGACTTTTAGTAACGTCTTATAAGAAAATAAATATTTTAATATATGTTTTAACTTTTCCATTTGGAATATATGCTGTGATATGGTTATTAGTGGACGTAATTAAGACTTATTATTCTTACGTAGACCTGCATATCTTGTAAAGATTTTTTTTAAATTTCAATTATAAGTGACATACAACATGTATTGAGTAGAATAATTATATTCTATTTGTTTATGTTGTATATGATATACGATTTAAATACAATTAAAAACAAAACTTCTGAATATCACTCATTTTGACTTTGTTTATTTGCTTACTTTAACTTACATACAATTTAAAATGTCAATTTATTAGAAACAAACAGAGATATATACAGTATTCCCACTAAAGTCCCTTCACCAATCGCAAAATCCCATGTTAACCTATGGAAAAATTTTGAAGCGCGATTACTCGTTACCAAATATCTTATTAAAATACCGTTTTCAGCATTAGAAAGTAGACGTCCGATGCCGATGATGTGCGTTTTTAAAAACTGTCTACGTAAATTTTAAGTATGTTTACGAAGATGATAAAATTTAATCAAATGGAAATTTCAAAGTTTATAGGTATTTTTATGTACTTAAAATTTACGGAGATAAGTTTTAAAAACGCACATCATCGGCATCTGACGTCTACTTTCTAATGGTGAAAACGGTATTTTAATAATTATATTAGGATAGAGTAATTGCGCTTCAAAGTTTTCCCATAGGCTAACATGAGATTTCGCGGTCGGGGAGTTTCAGAGCAGCGGAGCCTTAACTTCGGAACGGCTGCTGCTATATATATAAAAGTGCTGTGTAGTTATAGTAAACAGGGTTCCTACCGATCAGGATAAACCTGGAAAACAGGGACAAGTCAGGAAATTTGAAAATTCAGGCAAAAAGTCAGGCAACTTTTGATGTACTACTTTACATAAGAATATCGGTTATCATAAATGAAGAAATTTTGAATTAAGTATTCATCAAATCTAAATTTTTTATATAAAATTTATGCAAACTGTATAACAATAGTATAATATGAAAAATAATTAAAAATTGGAAATTCATACCGCATACTTTTTTTAAAGCATTTATCTAAATTAAAGTTGTCCACTGTGAAGGTTTTTACAGTGCGTTAAGAAATTATAAGGCTACTTTGATTTTGAAAATTATGAAGTAAATAAAGGTTCTAATTATAGTTTAAACACATGAGTTATCAAAATACAACATATTTATTAAATTTAGTTTGCAATAATTTTGAATAATGCAACAAATAAATATGTTGACAAAAATATAAGCAATGATTGAAAAATAAACTGTTAACAAGTTATAAGGCCACTAGTCTAAAAGCAAAAATAGTATGTAAATTAATACGAACTGGTCCTCCATTTTTCCTTATAACATCAAACACTCTGTTTTTCATAGGAGTGACCAGGTGATTAAATACAGATTCGGAAATATTGTGCCATTCTTTTACAATGGCTACTTCTAGTTCATTGGCAGATAAAAACTGTTTATTATTAGCATAAATTTTGTGGCTTAATACGCCCCAAAGATTTTCCATGGGGTTCAAGTCTAGACATCGACTTGGTCATGACAAAACATGATTTTTCTCTTTTTTAAATCATTGCTGGGTGGATTTAGACACAGCAAGAAGCATTGTCCTGCTGAAACATCCAGTTAGCACCACCTAAAAAAGGTTTAGTTGGAATCAAATGATTATATAACATAGCCTGATATTGCGCAGAGTTCATGCGTCCCGAAATTCGGGTTAAATTGCATAATCCATCATGGCTAAAAGATCCCCAAACCATTACTGATCCTCCTCCCATTTGTCGACTGAAGCAACATTCGGTTCCTTCTTCAAATCATGCCAATAGTGTTTATAACCATTCGGGCCATCAAGATTATTTTTTTTTTCATATGAAAATATCATTTGTTTCCATTTCTTGTCCCATGACATGACATTTTTAGCCCATTTCAGTCTTTCATCTTTACGATGTTTCATTAACCTCAGTTTTTTTCAACAGTTGCATACATTTTGCATTACTATTTGATTTCAGACTCTTCCAAACTGTTACGTGTGAGGTTCTTTTGCTGAAACGTTTCGAAATTTCTCGAGTTGAAAGACCTTTTTGAAGTGATAATCGAAATATTTGTCGATCATACGGTGTTGACAAAATCCTTTTCTTCCCGATCGTTTAATTTTATTTGAATCCTTTTTTCTAATTATTTCATTGTGAATGGCAGTTTTAGAACGCTTCATTAACCGAGCTATTTGTCGTTCAGATTTACCAGCACCCTTATAAAACCAAATTTTTCTTACTTCGGTCGCAGACAACTCTTTACCCCGCGGCATCTTCAAGTATATCGTAAATAACACAATCTAAACACTCACTTTTACTTCTCGGGAATACTTTCACGATATACAAACGCGTACGTTTTATAATGATTCTGATGTGACGTATAATATGCTAATTTCCTCAAGTGGTCTTATAATTTCTTAACAATCATCTTATTTACGTTTGAAAAAAATTAGAAGCTTTTAATAAAATGTAACTTAAATTTTACTGTGGCAATTATAACAGAAAACGTTCTACGATCAATTTTAAATACACACGCTAAAAATTTGCATATTGTGTCTTCTTCAGAAGTGCACCAATTCGTTAGTGGTCTTATAATTTCTTAACACTAGAACGCCCGGAAATTTTACTCAAGTTTCATAAAAATATTTGATACTAGAATTTTTATTTAAAATTATTTGACTGATTTATTTAACGTAAATCTGCGTAGTTTAAATGTAACTTATTTTATGAAAGAATTTCTGGGTCCAGTTGACATTTAATCATATGGTCGGAGTCGGATCGACTCCTTCCGGGCGTTCTGGTATTAACGCACTGTACAACAATATATACACCGAATTTTTACTGAGAAAGGTCAGGGAAATTTTTGAAAAATGTCAGGGAAAACTTGGAAATGTCAGGGAATTTTTTTACCATAATTGTGTAAGAACCCTGGTAAAGTAGCCATGCGCTACTGAATGAAACAGCCTATGGCGCCACCTGGTGGAAAACTGCAGAGTTAGCATTCCTATCTTGAAAACGGAAAGAGATAGGGAAAAAGAGTGATTTAAAAAGTTGTATAGCATCATCGATTTAGTATGAAAAGACACCTTGTGGACATTAATGCGAAGAATTGAAAGGATGAAACGCGAATTTGTTTTTTCGTAATTTCCTACACTGTGACGTCAGAAAACTTGAACGGAAGTAGAAATGATTATCTTTCGGACAAGTTATTTTACTAGATTTATGGACAAATGTGCATCCAAATATGCATTGCAGCTGACGTTGAGAAATTTGAACATCTCAAATAAAGGTATATTGTTATAACTAGTTGTTGTTTTTTTTCTTTCTAAGATCGTTTTGTCACGTCACAGTGTAGGAAATCACGAAAAAACAGATGCGCATTTTAACCCTTCTATTATTCGCATTAACGTCCACAAGGTGTCTTTTCGTACTAAATCGATGATGCTCTAGAACTTTGTAAATCACTTTTTTCCCCTACCTCTTTTCGTTTTCGAGATAGGAATGCTAACTCTACAGTTCTCAACCAGGTGGCGCCGTAGTCGGTTTCATTCAGTAGCGCATGGCTACTTTACTAACCTAGACACTAGGTTGGGCCGAAATTTTTTTTGTTGTTGTTTTTTGATTCGCTATACCGCGGAAAACTTGGCTTTAGAGTATAGCTTAGAAAAATGCAAAAACAAATTAAATAAATTTTTACGTTTGGCGGTAGCGCATCGCACTTGAATATTTGAAATTTATTGAAAAAAAAAATAGATTTCTTTCTTTTTTTAAAGCTATAAACGAAAAAGATAAAAAAGTGCTATGATGAAAAAGCTTTAAAAGAAAGATAAAAAAACACATTATAATAAAAAAGAAACAAAATTACTTCATTTAGGGAAGCGCAAAGCAATTAAAAAATCCTTAAATTGACGCAACCAAGTTGTATTCTAAGTCCTTCTATTCTAGCATCAGTACAGCGCAACGCGCCCTGCTGCGATTTGAAGCCCGTCAATACTACCTGTACTCACAATTTACAATGCACTGCGTGATAAGCATGCTTTATGACACAACGATTTTTGTGAGTTGTTTACTAGAATTCTGCCGGCAATTATTAGCAGTGTCCTCTTCTTGTGCGTTTCAATCGCGTTTCTAAAAGACTGATTTAAATAGTGAGAGCTTAATAAGTGATTCGATTTATTAATTATATTAACCACTGTTTCATGGCTGTTTTAAGAAAATCACTCGCAGTGACTTTAACTGCCCGTTAATTGACCACCCAAAAGAGTTACCTGTGAATAAACTTCTAACTTATGAAGACGTTCTCAAGGGCTGTTACCATGAAAATTACAACATAGCCTTGAAATCAAAGATCAGGTCAGTTAATTTTTCTTCCGTTTCGATTATTGTGACACCACAAGTTAAATCTGTGTTTGATAAAGCTTCAATACCGACAGTAACGCCTTACAGAATTGTTCAGTTAATAAATGCATATCATGACAGTTGTCGTAATCTTATGAAGTACTTTAAGCGCGATAAGGGATAATAAAAGTTCAAAAAGAGAGTTGAAGATTTAAAAAAAATAATAATCTTTGTTACTGGCTTCTGTCTCTGCGTGTAAGTGCAAAATAACATTAGACTGCAATCGTAAAATGGTCCCTGAGGTTTGTGAGTGTCTTGTCTCTGTTATTTGTAACTGTGAAAAAGCAAAAAAGATACCCATCATTAAACTGAAATTCTTGCATTTCCAAAGAATGCATGGTATTGGTAAAATTGGAAGCGTGGTCGTAAAGGAAACAAAAAAAAATGTGATTGGATGTGATGGCACCGTTGCTAATACGGGGTGGAAAACCGGTGTTACTCGCACAATTGAAGTAGAAGTTAAAAGACCACTACAGTGGGGTAAGGGAGAATGTGCCTTCTACATTTCAATGAATTGCCATTCCGGCATTTGTTTCAAACCTTAGTTGTTGAAACGACTGGGCAAAATTATTTAGTGGTCCGATTGGCACGCAGCTCAGGATATGTGAGAAACTCCCAGTGGTAAATTTTCACAGTACTGAGTGTGAAATTCCGGAAATTGACCGGCAAATTTTAAGCAAAGATCAGCAGTATCTACTGGGCATTAGTTGTGCTATAAAAGCAGGCAGCTGTCCTGAAGATTTATCTGTTCGTGAGCCTAGCACACTTTCCCACACCAGATGGTTAACAATGGCGAACAGAATTCTCCGGTTGTAAGTAAGTATTGAAAATCCAACAGACGAACAGAAGATCTTTGTTTATTTTCTCCTAAAGTCATATGTACCTGTATGGTTTAGCATAAAAAAAAATAAATACTTTACAAATGGACCGTAACATGTATTGGAAGTTATAAAATCGTCAAAATTCCTCACTGAAAACTTGCTGAAGGTCATTCACCCAGTGATTGAGAAAGACTAGAAACTTAGTTTCTAAAAGAAAGTAAATCAGGTGTTTTCAAACACCCAAAATCAATTTTCTAGATTTTTACAGACAACATCGAAATGAATCACTGGAACTCTACACTTTCGCCATCATCTTTTCTGCGAAGAGTCACCGACGAAGAGGTTTTGGTCTAATCAGGTCCAATCAGATGAAACAGTGGCGCAGTGAAACTTTGACCAATTACCCTTTCGCACCCATAGATATAGTAAAACAACTACTATTTTACTATATCTATAGTCACATCCAAGCAGTAGAACGGTGCATGAAGCTGGTAACCGAGGCATCATAAAAAGTCTTTGGGTGTAATTCCAGACATGGTTTTATAAGAAGGACACTTTTCTCGAGATCTTCAATGCCTAGCTTTTCAAGCAAATCTTATTTCAAACTGCCAAAAGAGAATAAAGACAAGTACAGGACTATATTTTATTACAAAGTGAAATTACACTCAGGAATAGTACAATCAGAAAAGTAGTTTTTGTTTCAATGAAAATTTGTCATTTAAAAAAATGCTTTTTTTTAAACATAATAATCTTCCAATTTATTGCGAAATGTATATATGTTTTCATTTATATCATTTCTATACTATTTTCTACTAAAGTATGTCTATAGCTGCTTGTTATAGAAGTTATTTGATTTATTTCCACTTATTAGAAAAATTATCAGAATCGCGCTTTTTCTCAAATTTTAGGTCCGATGCGCTACCACCAAACGTAAAAATTTATTTATTTTGTTTTTGCATTTTACTAAGCTACCCTAGACACAAGTTTTCCGCGGTATAGCGAATCAAAAAGAGAAAAAAAAATTTGGGCCCACCCTGCTAGACACCTTTTATGAATACAGCACCAGCCGTTCCGAAGTTAAGAGGGTGGCAAGGAACTTTAGTGGGCATACTGTATATATAAGTAGTTAAATAAAAAAAAACATTTTACAATTATAAGCCATCTATTTTATTTATTTGTTTGAAAATATCATATTCATATTGCCAAAAATATGAAAAATAATATTAGATGTTTTATAAACCTAGCACTAAACTGAAAGTTAAATATTTACTATTTGCTGAGAGACTGTGTATTAACAATTTGCTTAAAATCAACTATTACTACTAAGAAACTGTGTAAATTGAACTAGTTTATGACGGTTTGAAATTGCGTTCGAAATCGGTCACTTCAATAATCTGACTAACTATTTACCTCACAAATTTTCAAAAAAGTACAAATTATTATTATAAACAAAAAAATTTTGACAGCAAAACCCTTACACAAAATTATCTTAGCATTCAGTTAAAATAATAATTTTTGAAAATTTATAGTTTTTGACAACAAATATAACAAAGAAAAATCAATATTATATCGTAAATTTCATCAGTAACTTAGGAAGATGTTTAAATATTGAATTAAATATAAATGAACCATTCTGAAACGGTAGAATTTTAAGTATCAAAACTTCAATTATGCATCGATCTGAGGGGGACATGTGTTCTTTTATTACTAAATAAATAATTTAAACCAAACTTAATGTGCCTTTTATTTGTTATTATAGAATATAAAATTTAGCATATTTCATATAGTAAGACCTTTGAATTCATTTTTCCTCGAAAAATATAAACTTTCTTGTTAACCAGCAAATCGACTGGCACAGAAAATAATAATATTATTTCATACTGTATTATTGTTTATTGTTACTATTATTCTTACTTTATCCTTACTTTATTACTCTTATAAAGATTCTTTATTATTTGGTTTCACAGAAAACCTAAAAACTTATGCGATTTCACTGGAGAAACTTCAAACACAAAAACCCAAAAGGTAGACTTTTTAGATCTTTTAATGACTCAGAAAATAAAAAGAAAGAAATACTTCGGAAAAGCTCTTTTTCTCCTTAATAGAAGTGTCAAATACAGTAAAACCAGTGCATAACTGAAACCTGCTTGGAAAAATAGAAAAAAAATTATGGTCCTAGTGAAAAGATTGCGATGCAATTATGAAAGAAGATATATCTGATAAAACGGAAACCTTTCTGAAACTTTTTTTTCATTCGATTGCTATTTTATCTTAGCAGGTTTCGTTGTATTTATAGATTATATGAAGATACCCAGGACCTAGTTTTTTTTTTTTTTTTGGTTGAAACTAAAACTATAAAAGCAGATAGAGGGACAATATATACAGGGTGATTCAAAATAACGTGGCCAAAATGGAAGAGCAAAGCAAGCATACAAAAAGAATAAAAAACCACGTAGGAACATGGGGTCGCAAATGCCATCAGGGGCTGCTAGAAGAGGTTGCAATTTATATGTAATATAAGAAGAATAAACCAAAATCATGCTGCATCATTTTATTTATACTCTATTTCTACACATGTTACACATTTACGACCAGTACTACTATAGGAGATGCTCAAAGTTTTTGCCAGACGCCTGGAGATACGCATTACATGGACGCTGCATTGGCGCCCCTTCGCCTCCCAAACATATCAGGTGTATCTCAAATACATCCTGCTGCCGCAACAGTTCTTCCTACTAAGTATTCCTGCGATGAAACAGGTGTTTCGTAAAAATAAGTCCTTTTAAAAATTCATAAGAAAAAATACACTGGAGAAAAATCTGGTGACCGCGGTGATCATGTGATTGGTCCGCCTCGACCCTGTTACTCCCAAGGCATCCACGGGTCAAATGAAGACGTCTCAATTTGCTCAGCTCGTGCTTTCATGGAAACGACCTCTAGCGGCCCTTGGATTGCGTTTGCGATGCCAAGTTCCTATGTGATTTTTGATTATTTTTGTATGCTTGCTTTGCAGTTTCATTTTGGTCACGTCATTTTGAATCAACCTGCATTATCGAAAAATATAAGTGGAAAAAATTTTTTTAAGGCGTACACATATTTTGTCTTAAATTACAGGAAAACGTAATGCTGTAAACGAGAAAACCTGTTAGAACCTTTTAGAGCCTGTAAAAGATATTCTAATGTATTTCTTTTAAATTATTTTTTAAATAATTTACACTTACCATAACCAGGTATGACGATATTGTTTTCTATAATGGCATCATATATAGAATCACCTTCTTTACCCTTTACAGTTATTTCTTCGCCGCTTTTTGATAT
The DNA here is from genome assembly GCA_963932465.1 of Maratus speciosus. Classification (NCBI taxonomy): domain Eukaryota; kingdom Metazoa; phylum Arthropoda; class Arachnida; order Araneae; family Salticidae; genus Maratus; species Maratus speciosus. The sequence goes on from OZ010786.1 coordinate 258,795,833, forward strand.
GATAAATGTTACTCTGAAATTTAAAAAAAAGTTTCAGATTTTCGTTGACACTTTAACAAAAAAATAAATCGGAATTAAAGTCAAATATTTAGTAGTAAAAAAAATAAAAAAAAGACTTGTTGCTCCGTGTAAGTCTTTAATCTTTTTTAGTTTTACCACTATCTCACTTAAATTTTTTTAAAGTTTACTTTTCAAAGAAATCGTAATATTTTAAATTTATAACAATATAATAGTTTTTTCCTCAAAAAATTAATGTGAATTTTTAATAAAGAATGAGTAAATAACGATAACTTATACGTAATTTGCAAACACATGTGTTAATAAACGGCACTTAGGGGAATAATAATTATAGTAATAACAACCGAATTCCATAAATGTATAGAGTGATGAAATTGAAAAATAATTCATTTACATTAAAATATATTCCAGAAAAAAAGGATAAAAGTAATTTAATTTATTCATTCCATTGTACTGAAATATTCCAGAAAAAAAGGATAAAAGTAATTTAATTTATTCATTCCATTGTACTGAACAACTTTGTTTAATTTCTTGTGTTTTTTTTTTTTCAAAATGTATAGCTAAGGAAATTTATAATATTCTTATATAATTTTAAACATTTATCACTCGTCATATTGACCTTATTACTCATTTAATACGTATTGTTCTTGTAATGATTATTTATAGCAATAATAAAGATAGTAAATAAAATAAACTTTAACTATTGACAATGACAAAATGGGAAGTAAAGTGTGAACACACAAACATTTTTAAAAATACAAATAGTTTCTATTACTAACATTCTTTAAAAAATGCATCTTATTAGTAATTAATGTTGATGTACAGTCGTGGAAAAAGAAGTAACCACCCCTTACTAACTCTGCAAAAAAATATCATAGAAGAAAGTTACTGGTACCACACGATTGGTAATAAAGTCTACTTTTAATTGATGCATATAAAATTTGCTTAGGGGACCATCTACATATTAAAACGAGCCATAACTTTGCTTTTTTTCAATGGCAGTACACAATTCTGGCAGCATAAATGAACTCTACACCCTTCAATTAGCCTAAAAACAAATTTTTATGCAATTCGTACGATAAATTTCCGAGAAATTATTATTTTAAAACGAGCGTATTTTTGGGGCTATATCCAAATTGAGGTTCGGTACTCGATTGCTGACCGAGAGAACCCCTTCTTGATCAAGGCATCTTAAGCGCCACTCATCGAGTCATTGAAGACTGCTAGATTACAGGATAGCAAAAGAATTTTTCGAGTAATAATTTCATAATTGATAATTAATATCATAAAATTACAGGTGTTCAGTGAACATACATTTTTCGTAATTATTATTATTTAAGAGAAACCTTATTGATGCTAATCTAAAAGCATTTATCAATAATAAATAATAGATCATTTTCTGTGCAGACACAAATATCTACTTAATATAAACAATCCAACAGCTTCATCATTATTGTGAAATATGTTCCTTTAGCAATTAGCAATTTTCAAACTATAAATCATCTGAAATGGTTGTATACTTATAAACATTACCTTTCATTTTCTTAGAGAAATAACTTTGTTTATCATATCAAGATACTTTTCTATTTAGACATTTTCTCAGTTGTTTAAAAATAATTATTGTGATTTATATGTATTGGTCAAGAACACTTCCTGGTTTCAGTGATTTTACATTAGAAGAAGCAGTTGAAGTGCAACCTTCAGATTAAACGCACGCAGCATTTAACTCTTTAGCTGCGATATTTTTTAATTACGCAACCGGGCATCCCAAAACGCCTGGCTCTTGTCAACATTAACATACCGCATTCTTGTATCTGCAGGAAGATGTAAATCTATGTTTGTTTCAATATAATTTTATTTTAATCTCTAGTATATTTATTAACTGTTGACACAACATATACAATTCATCGAACATTAAAAGCTGGAGGTACGCGGCGTTATCTTGGATACTTTTTTCAAGCTTGGATTAAGTGTACGCTCATCATATCTTACTGCAGTTTGTTAAATAAAATTTTCACCAGTCTTATGTGGAATTGCAACAGACGACGGAGCACCTAGCATCACATTTATTACAGATAAGTACATTTTATCTTATTATTATTATCGGTTTGGCTTTTGTTTTTTTTATACTATTCACTTCATTATTTGAATAATGAGTACCGACTTGGAAGCCGCAGAAAAGGCTGCTGAAGAATTGGAAAAAGCAGCTATAAATTTACGTGGCAGAGCTAAATCTGCTCTAACAAGGATAAACAACTTCATTAACTCTGAGCAAACGTTTCAAAAGAATGATTTGTACAATAAATTAGAAAAATTAGAGACAGTTTACTCAGACTTTGATAAATATGATGCTCAATTACCAGCTGAAGCATCTGAAATTGAGGAATTTGAAAAGAAATATTATGAAACCAAAGCCAAACTGCAAACGGAACTTGAAAAAGTTACCGTAAATGTGCATGTACAATTTCAATTGATAAATGATTAGATTCCAGTTGTTAGTTCTACTATTTCTAACAATTTTAAATTACCAAGGCTCAATATAGAGCAATTCAATGGTCATTTTAAAAACTGGCTGTCATTTAAAGATTTATATTTATCATTAGTTCATAATAACGACAGCATAACTAATATACAGAAGTTTCAGTATTTAAGAGGGTTACTAGGGGAAGAGCCAGCCTCTATAATAAAACATATACCTATTTCTAAAAACAGTTATTCAGAAGCGTGGGAAAAATTGCTGTCGAGATATGATAAGAAAAAACAAATTGTTTCCACTTTAGTTAAAACATTCTTGGACATTCCCCCCATTACTCAAGTGAATGCATTTAGCTTACGCTGTTTATCAGATGTATCAGATGAAGTAATTAGAGGCCTTAAATCAATCGATGAAAAGGCATCTGGCCGTGACTTATGGCTAATTCATATTTTATTACAAAAGGTTGATTCTAAAACAAGGGAGGAATGGGCAAAATTGACCTCAAGCGAAGACTTTCCGTCTTTTGATCAATTTATTCAGTTTATAAATGATAAATGTTCATCTTTAGAGTTGTATAAAAGTGAAAATGAAGGTTCGCATAAACAAGAGAAACAATATAACGTCAATAGATCTTTTTCCAGTGGCATTAGCAAATGTTTACTTTGTAAATTTAATAACTCACTTTACAAGTGTGTTAAATTTAAGGAATTAAGCACCAGGGATAGGAGACAGTTTGTTAAGAAAAACAAGTTATGCAGTAATTGCTTGTCTGACAAGCACACTACCTGGCAATGCAATTCCTCTTACTCTTGTCACAATTGCAAGCTGAAACATCATACTAGTTTATGTGAAAACAAACTGCAAAATTACGCGATATCAACTTCTCGTTCAAATGAAAAACAGAGCCACAAGAACAAACCTGATTCAGAGGCCGGTTTGATTCCCGATGAGAATAAAAAGGAAATTTCTCCTTCCATAAATGCAGTTCAAACATCTTTCGCACTTTTGCCCACTGCTAGTGTATATATTAATGATTGCATGGGTCAAAAGCACACTTTAAGAATCATGCGTGATAGTGGATCAGAGTCTACGTTTGTTTCTGAATCCTGCATGAAAATGTTAGGAATTAAAAGGAAAAATGCTAGGTTCCCCGTAAAAGGTCTGTCTAATTCAAAGATCGCAGTAACTAAGGGTTACGTAATGTTTGATCTTACATCAATTTATAATGCTGACACCAAGTTGTCTGTGAAGGCATTTATTTTAGATGATTTAACTGCTCTATTACCTGCGGAAAAAATACATGAGAAGCATTTTTCGCATTTAAAGAATATAAACTTAGCGCATCCACACTTCGAGACACCAAGTAAAATAGACATCATTTTAGGATCTGATTATTTCTTTTCTATTTTGCTTCCTGGTCAAGTAACAGATACGCAGAGCACTTTAATTGCTCAAAATTCAATTTTTGGCTTTCTGGTATCAGGGAAAATGCCACATTCTAGTACATCTCCAAATTCGATACATAATTTACACATTTATGAAGTTAATATTGATAAAGAGTTAAAGCGTTTTTGGGAAGTAGAAGTATTTAATAAGAATACTCAAATGTTGTCACCTGAACAGCAATTTGTTGAATCACATTTTCAGGAAAATTATTCAATTAATTCCGAGGGTCGTTTTGTGGTTAAGTTACCTTTTATTCAATCTAAACCAGAATTAGGTAATTCTAAACCTGCCGCAATTTCTCGCTTGCTTGCTATGGAAAAGAAATTTAGAGAAAAGCCAGAATTTGAAAATCAGCACAAAGAGTTTATGCACAAATATGAAGAATTAGATCACATGGAATTAGTTGCACAAAATGACATTAATAATTATGAAAACAAACACTACTTTCTTCCTCATCATGCGGTTATTAAATCTTCTAGTATCACTACTAAATTAAGAGTAGTTTTTGACGCTTCATGCAAAGCTTCAAGTGGTGTTTCCTTGAATTCCATTTTGGGTGTAGGTCCTAAGTTACAACGGGACATTTTCGAAATCTTACTTAATTTTCGATTTCCGAAAATAGTCTTTTCTGCGGACATAGAAAAAATGTACCGCCAGATTTTGGTTGCCGAAGAGGATCAAATTTATCAGGAAATAGTTTGGAGGTCTAATCCTAATGAGGAAATAAAAAATTACAAACTAAAAACTGTCACATATGGTTTAACGCCAGCATCTTTTCTGGCAACTAGATGTATAAAACAAATCACTCATGATTACACAAAAAATCCTTGCATTTCGCGCATGTTAGAAGAGGATATGTACATGGATGATTTATTATCCGGTACGAATACTGTTAGGGAAACAATAGACACTTGCAAAGAAATTACAGATTGTTTAGACGCGCATGGTTTCCACTTGAGGAAGTGGAATTCGAATTCGCAGGCATTTCTTAATGAATTTATAGATTCTTCTAGCACTGAATCAAATTTTGAAATAATTCCTAGTGACAACGGAAGCTCCAAAGTTCAAGGCTTAAGCTGGAACTCTTCATCAGATAGTTTCATTTTCATAACTGCATTAACACTCACTCCACCTCTTACAAAGAGACATATTTTAGCTGAGTCTGCACGAATTTTCGACCCACTAGGTCTAATTTCGCCCTGTACTGTAACTTTAAAGGTATTTTATCAGAAACTTTGGCTTACAAAAGGGGACTGGGACTCTATTATACCGCAACATCTTACAGACGAATTGATACAATTTCAAATTTCCTTTAACGAACTAAATCAATTGTCTGTTCCTAGATGTGTCACGATTTCATCCGGTAACCCATTTGAATTACACGGATTTTCTGATGCCTCAACATTGGCATATGCTGCCGCAATTTATTGCCGACAAAGTTATAAGGGGAAAATAAACTCTTTTCTGTTAGTTTCTAAAACTAAAGTTGCTCCAATCAAACAGATTTCAGTGCCAAAATTAGAGCTTTGCGGTGCGCACCTACTATCTAAGCTGTTCCGTTCCGTCATGGAAACATTAAAGAGTTACAAGTTCGATATTTTCGCCTGGACGGACTCAAAAGTCGTCCTTTCTTGGCTATCTGCACATCCGCGTAAATGGAAGACTTTTATCGCGAATAGAACATCTCAAATCACTGAAATTCTACCTACAAAGCACTGAAAACATGTCCCATCCAAAGAGAACCCCGCAGATATCGCTTCACGCGGTATTGATCCAAAATGTCTTCCAGGTTCCGACTTGTGGTGGAAGGGGCCAAGTTGGCTGGTTTTGGACCCATCCAATTGGCCCAAAGACGACTCAAATGCTGAGGAATTTGATGATCAAATCAAAGCCGAACAAAGGTCTGATCCAATTTTTTCCTTTCACACCCGCACATCAAATGATCTATTTGATAATTTGTTTCAAAAGCACTCTTCGCTTGCAAAAATTATTCGCATTTTGGCATATTGCCAAAGATTTATCGAAAAATGCAAGAAGTCTAACAAAACAGAAATTTCTTCACCACATCTTACTTACAAAGAAACAAAAGCTGCTGAAGAGAATATTGTTCGTTGGATTCAGAATTCTTACTTTCAGGAAGAATTTAAATGTATCCAAGAACAGAAAGCTTTTCCAAAGAAAAGTGCGTTACAATCCCTCCACCCATTTATTGATGATAAGGGTCTGTTACGGGTGGGAGGACGCTTACAAAATTCACAATTATCATTTAATCACAAACATCCTTTAATCTTGTCCTCACAGCATAAAATGGCTGAGTTATTAATACAGCAACAACACACTGCCCATTTGCATGCCGGGCCTTCACTGCTATCCTACATCATAAGACAATCTTATTAGATAGTTGGTGGAAAAAAGATCATTAACAAATGCATCAATAGATGCTTGAAATGCTACAGATATAAAAGGTCCATTGCAACCCCTCAACTAATGGGGAATTTGCCAAAGCATCGAGTAACCCTGGAACGTCCATTTTTCTCCAGCGGTGTTGATTATGCAGGCCCTATATCTATTAAATTTAGTAAGGGTCGGGGTGCAAAAACAACTAAGGGCTATATAGCTTTGTTTATTTGTTTGGCTACAAAAGCTGTGCATATTGAAGCTGTGAGGGATATGACAGCTGAGGCATTTATCGCCGCCCTTCGACGTTTTAGTGCAAGGCGAGGCGCCCCACGGCATCTTTATCGCGACAATGGCACCAATTTTGTCGGTGCATCCAGAAAGTTGGACAAAATTTATGAATTGTGGCGTTCATTTACAAATAATGAAATAATGTCCCATTATCAAGCTGAAAACTCTTTAGAATGGCATTTCATCCCTCCTTCTTCCCCTCATTTTGGCGGGATTTGGGAGGCTGCGATAAAATCAACAAAGTATCACATCAAGCGAGTCATAGGAGAGACATTGCTCACTTTCGAAGAGCTAGCTACGTTACTCGTCCAAATAGAATCCTTGCTAAACTCGCGGCCGCTTATACATTTAAACGATAATGATGCTGATTCAATAAATGTTCTCACTCCCTCACATTTTCTTACAGGGGATGTTTTGCATTCCATACCCGATGAGTCAGCAATCCCGACAACGAATCTAAAGAAACGATGGGAACTGATCCAAAACATGAAAGCTGTATTTGCCAAACGGTGGACCAGAGAATACCTGGCCTCGCTGCAACCCAGAGTTAAGTGGAAGATCGCCACGCCTAACATCGAGGTGGGTCAGATAGTGTTACTCATGGACGCAAATCAACAGCCAGGAACTTGGCCGTTGGGTCGCATTACGGAGGTCTACCCAGGCAGTGATGGACTCAGCAGAGTGGTGACTGTGCAACGCGGTCTTCATTAGTCAAGCGTCCAATCAACAAAATAGCATTACTCCCTCAGTATCAGGACTAAGGTCCTGATAGGAGGGGAGCATGTTCAGTGAACATACATTTTTCGTAATTATTATTATTTAAGAGAAACTTGATTGATGCTAATCTAAAAGCATTTATCAATAATAAATAATAGATCATTTTCTGTGCAGACACAAATATCTACTTAATATAAACAATCCAACAGCCGTCATTATTATTATGAAATATGTTCCTTTAGCAATTAGCAATTTTCAAACTATAAATCATCTGAAATGGTGTTATACTTATAAACATTACATTTCATTTTCTTAGAGAAATAACTTTGTTTATCATATCAAGATACTTTTCTATTTAGACATTTTCTCAGTTGTTTAAAAATAATTATTGTGATTTATATGTATTGGTCAAGGACACTTCCTGGTTTCAGTGATTTTACATTAGAAGAAGTAGTTGAAGTGCAACCTCCAGATTAAACGCACGCAGCATTTAACTCTTTAGCTGCGATATTTTTTAATTACGCAACCGGGCATCCCAAAAAGCCTGGCTCTTGTCAACATTAACATACCGCATTCTTGTGTCTGCAGGAAGATGTAAATCTATGTTTGTTTCAATATAATTTTATTTTAATCTCTAGTATATTTATTAACTGTTGACACAACATATACAATTCATCGAACAACAGGGTTGCCGGCTTTTAACCAAAAAAAGCCGGCTGGCTTTTTTTGGTTTGAACGGCCTAAAAAAAGCCGGCTTTAATTTTTCAAAAAGCTGGTTTATAGATAATTCATATAAAATTTGGATTAATTTATTTTTAATACACTTATAAATATTTTCTACTAAGAAAATATAAACTTCTATTAAATTTTGTCAAATAAATAAATCATTATAACAGCTAGAATGCAACTGTTAAGGCATTATGTCAGAAAAAAAAATTATAATAGGTGAAAACTGGGAAATTGAGTTAGTAGCCAGTGGCCGGTAGACTCAGTTTCATTAGCGGCCACTTTTTAAAGCTAGTGGCTATAATGTTTCAAACTTTCTGGACATTTACATAAACTATAATCGTTGTATATATACATATTTTTCTATAAGACAGAGTTTTATACCAGACAACTATTCATGATAAGAATAGGGAGGTAGTCAAAATTCAAGAAAATTTCTTTAAAACCACAGAATCTGTTATCATATTCATTCTTTTTAGAATATATTTTTAGATTATTTGTATATGTTCATAAACACTATTATCAATCAAATTACTATTACTTTCTTTATATAAAAAATAACAATCAAATCCCAACAGTTAGGTGTATACAATATAAAAAAAAAATCAAATAAAGCACTTGAAATCTATGCTGGTGAGTGTATTTCGCAGGATTAAACAGTATCTCTTGAAGAAAAACAATCTAACTGGTGAGAATGTAGCAGGAGTCAAAACATTGAAGATACAGCAATGTCCTTAAAATCCGTTTGCATCCGGTGAGGGGAAGGGAATAAATTATTTGAAATGCATGTGGAATCAAAGCTGATGAATATATTTTGCAGAATAAAACTGTATAAACTGTATTTTTTGAAAAAAATCCATCTGAAGTGCAATGACGAAAAGCTGAAATATTGAAAATACAGCGAAATTGATGTAATCTGCTTGCATACGGTTAGAAAAAGAATTAACCAGTTTGCTAATTAGATGTAACTAGAGTAGAGATGCATATTTCTATGAAAAAAGCTATATTTCACTAGGCGATCGTTAGCAGATTTTTTGTTATCGCCACTTGGCGAGTGGAGACTAGGGTGGCGATTGATGACCGATTTTTTAATCGCCACTTTTACAACTTTAATCGCCACGTGGCGAGTGGCGACCGCCAATTTTCACCTTCAGAAGATACATTAAATTAGACTCTAAAGTATTGGTTTGGAATTCTTTATTATAGCTCTACACATACCACACATTTCAAAGATTATATGAGGAGACAAGAGAATGGCACACATCAAAATAGAAACATTCTTACATACTGATATTTACTTTTAAAATTGATTAAAACTAAATAGCATATATTTAATAACTGAAATTATCTTATATAATACTTGAGAATACCCAGTAATAAGCAATTGATATTCTAGCTTATAAAAATGATACATGTAAAAAGTTTTTCTGCTACTAAGCTGTTACGTAACTTATTCCAGATATGTCCATACGCACAGATTAAAATCGTAGAATGAGCAATGTTGAAAGAGAAATTAGGAAGGATATAACATTTGAGGAAATTTTAGTACATGTAAGTGCATAAAATAAACAGGGCAATTAAAAAAAAAGTTCTCCAAATAAAACTTGTTGAATTAGAATTTTGAAAAGCTAGTTGCTATTTAAAATAGCGCATATTCATGCATAAATTAATGCATATGTTATTCATAATATAGTTTTAATAGACAGAAATGATGTTTTTATTAAATGACTTTGTGTGATTTTAAATAAATGTTTATGATAAATAAAATAAGCTTGTATATTAATATCCCTTAAAATTAGTTAATAAAATATATAACCAAGCAACCATTGTCCTTTTTAATTATATACACCAGTAAAATTTTAAAAAAAGGTGTTACGGTCAGTGTAAACCAGAGAAAGCAATTGGTATGGCCTTTTATTCCAATATTAATGTCTTCATTATTGAAAAATTGGGTTATATTGATTTCTACCTCAATTAAATGTCTTTAAAACTAATAAAAAAAGCACATAAAAATGTGTCATTTATAATTAAAATGCTTCACTACATAAAAGCCAATTTTGGCCAAAAAATTCCAAAAAAAAAGCCGGTTAAAACCAATAAAAGCCACTGGCATGGCTTTTTTTTAATTTTAGCCGGTTTTTTTGCAACCCTGTAAAATTATAAAAATTGCCGATTCAACGTATTTATGTTTGGGTATTTTAGTATTATTGCTATACAAAAAATTAGCACATTAGGAGTATAATTTCAGGAGACATTAAAAATATGAAAATGTAATTTAACATTAGAAGCACTAAATTTTGATTGTTTATAATTCAAAAACTTATCATTCAAATGACTTGAAATTTGGTGTCTAGGCATAGTTTGAACCGAAGATTTGAAGTATCTTGTTAAAATTAGGTATTACCATTGAAAAAAATGAAGTTTGGGTTCGTTTTAATATGTAGATGGCCCCTAAGCTAATTTTATATACATCATTTAAAAGTAGACTTTATTTCCAATCGCTCGGTACCAGTAACTTTCTTCTACGATAATTTGTTGAGGAGTTAGTACCGGGTGTTTACTTTCTTTTTTTCACGACTGTACATCTGTACAAATGATGGTAGAACAGTAAAATATTGTTTGTAAACAATATTATGTTTATGTAAAAAATAAGCGAAAGCATAGATGCAAAAACAACTATTTTGCTGGAAAAATACTTTCAAAGCAATAAATGCATATGATGAAAATAGTATCAAAAAATTTCATTTAGAATTCTTATAGAATTTGTATTTAAGATATTAAAAAAGATTGCTTTCGTTAAGTTTTATTATCAGAACTGTATTTCTGATATATTTTACCAGTCTTATCTCTACACTGTAAAAAAAAATCTGTAAAGTTACTAAAGTTTTTCTAGGAAACTGGGATTTCTAGAACATTTTATGGCGCCGAAAATCAAAAAATCTGTAAGGTTACTAAGAATTCTTTAGGAAACTGGGATGCCTAGAACATTTCATGAAACTGCAACCAGGGTTACGGATAAAATTTTAGTAAGATTACTGTAATTTTAGCAAATTCATTTGTAAAGTTACAGATTTCTGTAGCTTTACAAAAACTAGTTTTGTTGATTTGCAGCTTTTTTTGTACAGTTACAGATGAAAGTTTAGTAAGCATGTATCTTTACATCTGTAGAACTACAGATTTTTTTTTACAGTGTAGTTAAATTTCGCGCCAATGTTTGGGTTCAAGCAGTGTCCATTGCTCGAAAAGTATCAGCATTGTTTAAGGTGATTAAGCGTAAAATATAATCGCATTCAGTGTTATTTTTTAACAAAATATTATAATTATTGTTTTACCTAGTTAAAAAATTATAAGGTGCCAAATGTTGATTTTTTTCACATTATTGCATGGGTAGCAACATATGTAACGAAGTGTCCGTCACATAATTAGCATTTTATTATAATATATATCAACAGTTATAACACATTAATATAGGGTCAAAATCTCGAAATAATATAATAATTACTAGGGGGCTCTGCCCCCTGCAAGCTACGCTCTCCAACCCCCGTTCAGGCACCGCAGAATCTAAAAACACGCTAATCTAATCGGTTTTAAAAAGATTAGAGAAGATTGAATTATAATGAAAAAACCTGTGGCGATCTCCCTGTAAAAGGGTTTCCATTCAATTCCCTTAGATTGCGAAAATTTAAGGCCGAATTAGTTGCTGTTATGACATCCAATGGTTGTTTTCGAATTTGATTAAAGAAGATCAGTTAAATTTTTGAAAATATGATAAATTTAATGAATTAAATAAACAGAGTTTTTTCCTTCCGGTATTTTTAACAGCGTTATAAAACGATTGAATAATACAATACAGACATTTTGAATGTATCGTTTTAAATACGACCTAAGTTTCACTAAAGTTTTCTTTCTCTTTTAAGCATTCACATGAAAATACTTTTGTTTTTACAAAGGAAATATTATTATTCGCGGTGTCTTAGAACTGAGAACATTAATTGAAAAGATCATCTCGAAATAGGAAATAAATGTCTCGCATAGATATATTTAAATTGTTTGACAGTATTATTATTTAGTCATTTTGAATGTGACATAATTACTACAATTTACTGCTTTAAACGCATATTAATGTATTTATTATTTTTAAGTTTCCTTTCTCTGTTAATATTCATGTGTAAATACAATTTTCATGACATATTTTCAATATTTTCATGCCTTTAACACGTACTCATTTAATAGTATTTTAAAGTTTTTTCTGCTTTTAATAGTCATGTGTAACTAAATTTTTTATCGTAAGGAAATATTATTCTTTGCGCTGTTTTTACAATTGAAAGCAATCTCTATAATAATAGCCTAAGCCATGTGACTGTCATCAGCAGATCCGGGCGGACCACTTCGCTTATTGCAGGTGGCCATTTTGGTACTTTAATGTTAGCCAGGAGCAGGTGATAAGTCGCCAAATATTATTCTATCGCCATCATTTCATCTATATTATAATAGTCCAAGTCATGTAACTGCCATAAACAATTACGGGCTGATCCCTTCGCTTTTCATATGAAAGGTTTCCATTTTGATTAAAAAATCAAAATTATTTTTTAAAATAAAAGTAGATAAAAGTTGCCATGATCGTAAAGAATTCTTGGTACTTTTATGTTAGTCGGGTGCAAATCTCGCCAATAGCTTTTTTTAACTCGCTAGTTAGCATTTTTTTTTTCGAGTGGTAAATTAAAACATTGTTTTGAAGTTGAAATTAAATGTCATGGTTTATTGTATTATTTAATATTGGGCACAGATGTCATATACACACTGGGTTTGGCGTGATTTTTTTTTACGACAATTTGGCGAAAACCTTGTTTGCGAATACCAGTTACATATGATTTTTTTAATTCTTTTCTATTATTTTTAAAATGAAATAACAATGAATAAAAAAAAAGTTTAGCATTTTTTTTTTCGAGTGGTAAATTAAAACATTGTTTTGAAGTTGAAATTAAATGTCATGGTTTATTGTATTATTTAATATTGGGGATAGATGTCATATACACACCGGGTTTGGCGTGATTTTTTTTACGACAATTTGGCGAAAACCTTGTTTGCGAATACCAGTTACATATGAATTTTTTAATTATTTTTAAAATGAAATAACAATGAATAAAAAAAAAGTTTAATCTATATACATATATAAAAGCCGTTCTCTGTGTGTATGTCCTTTATACAAATCTTTAATTTTTGACCGATTTGCATGAAACTCAATGTACATACGTTTTAGAACGTAGAAAAGATCATTGTCTACTTTAAAAATTATCAGACCACTATTTATCCCTTTTTTCTACTTCTTCCATAATTTAACATTATAGAAATATCTCTTTTTAAATCTTTTTAAATTCAAACGTTTCTTTCCTGTAGCCAAACCCTAAAAAATGACACAATAATGTGAAAAAAATAAGGATAACGCGTGTATTTTGTTTCTATTTGCCAATAAAAATTCAGATTTTCTTGCTATATTTTTGCGTGTTTGATATTGACGCCATTCTGAACAGAAAATTTACATTTTTTTTATATATAAAATAAAAACTTTAACTATAAGAGCGGAAAAATAACGTAGCACCTCAATTTGAATGTTTTTTTTTTTAAATTAAAACATCTATTTTAATACAAACAGTCAAATTTCATGAAAACAATTTAAGAAAAAGAAAAAAAAGGCTAGATATGACGTCACATTCTATCAAATCTTTACAACGCGTAATCAAACTCATTGTAAACATATGGCTCCTATATTTTGCTTACTACTTCGATTGTATACTACATCCATATCTTATAGCTATACGTTATCGCTAAGTGTTGTATTGGTTTAGATTCAGTGCTAACATTTTCTGTGATTTATAGCAAAAAGAGAGCGGTTATTTACATTTTTTTTTTAATCTTGACAGATGTCTTGATTTAAAATTTATGGAAAATGACATCATTTCATCTAATCATTGTAGATTTAATTTCAATAAAATTTCAAATTTTCCAAATAAAATTTTAGTAACTACTATCTCATTTGGATGTATTTTTTTGCATTTTCCCCCGTATTGTGAAGATATTGTATACTTCTGTTACGCGCGCCAAAGAAAACATGTATTTCAATTTTAAAAGTTTAAAAAAATTACCACAATGTGTCAAAAGAACATCCTTTTTCTGAATTTAAATTTCGCGAGTTCCAAAATTAAAACTAAAAATGTGAGTTTTTTCATAAACTTCAAGTTAAGACTGTTCATAAAGTTAAGGCTGTTCTCAAATCCAAAGGAGCTATTTTCTGACATTTTTTTAAATTAATTTTTGTTCGGAAACGCATGAAATTGACAGGAGTTCTTATTTAGAAACTATGTAATCGAAAGATGGTTTCCATTTGTTGGTAAAGGTATAAGATCTTTCAGTTGATGTTTTGAACTGAATTTCGGACGCAACAGTGCAATAAAAACCGGCCGTCACGCAACCACAATAGCTCATAACTCGATAAGTAATTTATTTATGAAGGAAAAACTCATTTCAATTCCAAATCGCTTTAATAGTCAGGCCTACAAATTTTAAGCCTTTACGTTTAATGAGTCAGAAAATGTGTCAGAAAGTTTCGCGTTGTTGAGCAGGGAACTTGAGAAGTACCTTAAGCATTTGCAGGTTAGTATTTTGTAATCAAGTTGCATGCCAGATAGCCGCTTAAAACATAAGTCATTCTATATTGTTTTAAACAAAGGTGCATGCCATAATAGGTGTCAGGCACACTCATTAAAACAAGAATACCCTAGCGCACAGCTTCATTATCGAAGATAAACCGGTCAATATACTTAGATACAAAAATAGTTCTGCATTTTTCATTCAGATAATAAGACTAATCCTTCATATTTGGGTTCACATGATTATATAACTTCCCCTATAATTCTATGACTAAGCAACGGAAAACAATATGTCACGCACTAAAATCTTCCCTAAAAAACTAATAGTGCAAATCTCATGGAAATCCGATCTGAAGAATTCAAGTTATATGCACCCGGAACGAAATTCCCATTTGAATTTTATATACTTATCAAGTTAATTTGAGTAGTTTGATTTGATATCTGTTAAATTCGTGTTTTATTTTATTTTATTTTTGGCGTTTTAATTTCGTTTGCCAATTTAGTTATTGAATATTACGCGAAAGCAAACAAATTCTGAATTATTTACAATGTTTTTGAACAATTGAGTTAATCTTTTGTATTTGGGTTGCAAGCATATTTTAAAAATATGCATGCTTGAAAAAGTATTTTAAAACCCATAAAAAATTCGTAAATTGAGATAAACATTACAAACAAATATCACTGAAAGTACTTTTGTTTTCTATAATACGTTGGAACAATCGAATGTACAATGTTTAGACGTTAAACTGCAATAAAAGAGAAATCTGTTGTGTTAGCTTGTTGCCACCGAAAATATGATACCAGCGTTACTCATAGACATGTCTTTTCTTTATACTATTGCATTAAGTGTAAACAGGTTCATCTTTCGTAATCGGGTTGCACTCAACTTTAAAAATATCCATGCTTAAAAATTACTCTAAAATCCATTAAAATCAGAAAACTGAGGTACAATTTTCAAACAAATTTCATTTGAGAGAACTTTATCCTATTCGACATTGTAAAAAATGAAATTGTGTGATGTTTAAAAGTTAGAAAAATGCAGTAAAGGCACATTTTATGGGTTACAATTTATGGGGCACAATTTATGGGCACTGACATAGTGTTTTTACTTTATAATGTAGATAATACCATACAAACGTGAATTTCACTAAGTGCTGCGCGATTTGGAGGAATTTCTTTTTTTCGTATTGTCAGGAAAATCACATATTTTTCTCTTATACCCGCCAAAGAAAACGTGCATTCTGTTATTAAAGCTCAGGGATTTTACTATGGTTGCAAGACAATAACGCCATGTTTTTTTATTCTCTTTATAACTATTTGTGGATGGGAATGCACAAATTTCCGTTATTGTGATTGCCATATTATTTCGTTTTAATTTATTTTACCTGGAAGGCTTCTTATAATTGACACGGGCGAAGCCGGGTAGTTCTGCTAGTTAATAACTATAGAACAAAACAATTTATATAATTTTAAAAAAGAAAATAAATGTAAATAAACATTTATTATTAAATAAACAACATTATCCGGGTTACCGTGTCAGGAAAAATAACGCCATTTTGGTACACCGGTGCGTATATGACATCTATGCCTAACATTTTTCTTTTCGTTTCGTTTAAAAAAAAGAAAGAAGTGAAAGCCATTAATTTTAAATGTTTCAGTTTTTAAATGAAAGTTTTGTATTTTAAATAAAATGAGTGAAAGGATTATATTTTAAATGAAATTAATGAAATACCAAAAAAAAACATGTGACGGGAACAATGTTTGGCGATTTATCACCTGCGTCCTGCTAACATAAAAATACTGAGTTCTTGATTTTTCTATCACAATCTTCCGATTTGGCGAAAGATTTCTCAAGCAAATTGCATTATGAATAAAAGTAACCTGATACACTTCTTAGCATACATTTAAGGGAGGCCAAACTGGTCGCCAATTAAGTTTAAAGTAATAACCTTTTCTAAAATATGAAAAAAAAATCTGTTATGATTAAAATTTGAGCTGTCATCGTTAGAGAAAAGTGTTTAAAATTTAAAAAAAAAAAAAATGAATATCTCGAAAACTAATTCGAATTCAAAAATGAATATCTCGAAAACTAATTCGAATTCAAAAATGAAAATCTCGAAAACTAATTTGAATTTTAAAATTCCAATAACAGTTTTGAGATCTGATGATCAATACGGATTTTTGGTGTTAATTTCAGTACATAATATTCCATATTTTAGGGGAAATCGCCGTGAAACACAATCAGTCGTTTAATCAGTCGTTCCATAAAATCGTTTCATAAAGTCGTTTCATAAATTCGTTTCATTAGGATTTTATATATATAGGATAGATTTGTTTTGGTGGATTAACTTTTCATTATTATACTAAAATGCCACAAAATTAAGAACCGTATGATTTTTCTCAAACTATTATGTACTAATTAATTTTAAATAAACTATATCATTGAATTAATTATTATAAAAATATTTTAGAAGAAAAACTAATAGATACATTTATGTGAAGTTGATAACTTAGAAAAATACAATGCAATTTATGTATCATTGCTAAAATTTAATATCTTCTTAAAAAATTCGTCGTACTTTGTTTCATTTATCAAGCAATGTTATCAATAAAAATCAGCTGGTTGTTATTGCAATTCGAATATATCAAGGTCAATAAAAATCAAAACACTAAAAACTGTATCAGTCGTATTTGATTTGATTTCTCTATACGACAACGCATACTATCTGAAATATTTTACGATTGTAGAATACAATTGCTTCTCATTTATCTGGTTAATATCAAGCCAGAGGTGTGAACAAATGCGTAAATTACAGATTACTGGAAAGTTATCGAAAAAGTCATTTAAACAACACTGTTAGTGATATTTAAATCATAAAAAAAATGCTGAAATAATTGTATTACACGAATGCTCGTAGTATTGTGAAAAAAGAGTACTATTTGATCATAAAAAATACTGTAATAATTCTGTTGGTTATACGAATACACATAGTATTTTTTTTTTCACAAAATGACACGTACAGTGTTAAAATACACTGGATCAAATCTAAGCATAAAATATTATATATATTTTTTTTATTTCACTGAAATTAAATCGTGTATTCCGTATTTAAAAGCATGCAGTGATAGACACGTTCCTTACCTTTGCAATCACAAGGGCCGGATAAATAAAGCTTCAGATAATAGAGAAATTATTTCATATGCTTAACTGTTTATTGATCCTTGAGAACTAATTTTTATTTTCATTGCTGTATAGCTCGGAATTTACCGCATTTTTGTTATAGCAGTATTTTTCCTTTGAATGAAAAAAATTGTTAACATACTGTCATTTTCATAATCAAAAACATTTGATTAAAAAAGGTTAAATACCATATCTGCATAAGAAGTTTAAGGACAACTTAAAAGAAAACTTTTACTGGGGATAGGCTTCTTATTTGTATACCGTATCATTTTAAAACACTTTACAGCCAACGGGCAAAAACTGTACGGAGAGACCTGCGTACCTAGTGCCATTATGTACCTTGGTCCACGATACTTCATTTAAATAATATTGGGATCTAATTTTTATTATTAGACTAGGTACTACAGGGGCCAGTCCAGTCTTTCCATGTAGGGTCCTGTTTTTTGTGAAATTAAGAAGTTTCCTTATATTTGTGAAAATTCTAGTCATAATTTCGTGAATTTGAAAATATCATTATATTCAGGTCCTATATTCAGGTCATTATATCCTTCAAATATAAAAAAGCTAAGTTGTATGTTTTTGATCACTTCAGCTGTTATGTTACAGGTCAAATTTTATTTTTCAATGATTAAATTTTTCAAAGATTCAATTTGAAGGTGGAAAAATTCTGTGAAAGGTCTACTTATAAGAAAAAGAATTTTGTGAAGGGTCCTGTTTTGGGATGAAAAATTTTGTGAAGGGTCATGGTTTAAGATAAAAAAAAATTGTGAAGGGTCCTTTAAAGGACCTAAAATTTTCCTAAACAGATCCCTGTACTATTTTTACTATTCAACACCAGTTGTTATTACTGTAGCTATTTTGAATTGCAGAAGAAGTAAGTTGTGAGAAATCATAGGTTTAAAATTATTTTTTGGTCCATGATACCATATAAAATGCTTTGATCTTGTTACTCAGCGTTACGCACTGACACGTTTCTCCTTTATAAATACTAGGGGATCGTACCCGGGCTTCCCGAGTTAAAGAATATATGTGAAAATATTTTTTTAAATTGAAAACTAATAATTTTTTTATATAAAATAATTTTTTTAGATTTCGAACTTACATTAAAAAAGAATTTTCATGGGAAATACGAATTATACAATCAAATAATTTTTTGAAATTTATCAAAAGCGATATTTTCTTATTAGCCGCATTCTAAGAGTTATTTGACCTAGATTTTGCTACTTATGGCATCCTTTTATGTTCTAATAATTTCAGAGCTTATGCATGTCTGTTAAATTTGTGTTTTTTTTTATATCATTTTATTTATTTATTCATAGGGAAGTTTTTTTAATGGAAATTAGCTGTAAGAAAATGATGAACTCTTTATTTTAAGGGCAAACGGAATAATTTTTCGTAAACGAGCTCCGCGTGATATAGATAAATTTAAAAATATTTCATGTTTTTAAATTGTTTTAAAACCATAGACAATCAGTAAACTGAGATGAACTTTACAAAAAAATTCCATTTGAAAAAAAGTCCTGATCCTATATCGTGATGTAAAAATCTAAATTGTACGATTACAAATATATTAGATTTGTGTTTTTTCAGTATTATTCTTATAAAAGAAGTATTAATTTCGTTAATTTCTCTTTCACAAATATGTTAGATTGGTGGTTTTTTTTAATATTATTCTTTCATTTGTTCATAAAGGAAGTATTAATTTCGTATGCAAAAATAGTCAGAAACAAATGCTGAAAAAGGTTTGTTGCTTTATGTGTAAAATGTTTATTATTATTATTATGTATTGAAACGGGCACGTGATAAGATAAAATTTTTAAAATCATGCTTAAAAATTATTTTAGAAAATATAATACATCAGTCAATTAAGATACAGTTTTTAAACAAATTGCGTTTGAAAGTAAATTTTTTCCCTATGCGACGAAAATTGAAAATGTACGATGGTCAAAAGATTAAAAAATTGTAGTAGTGAAAATTTCAAGACCGAAATTTGATTATGAAGTGTTGCCATTCGAAAAATGACGTCAGCGTTACGCATAGATACATTTGTTCTTTATAATATAGATACTTAATCAGTAAAATATAATAAAGATCAGTTATTAGGATGTGGTTATCAATTGAGGCTCTTATGCTCGGTATTCCCGAATGAAAAACAGGAAATTTTCACCATCTCAAAATTTGCATACGCACTTCTTATATCCATATTCATCATTTAAAAAAAATTGTATTTTGTTTGAGCATTTACAAATCATTTTAACTCAAAACTTTAAGTCACGATTGTCAGCAACATGTTTTATGTGAACAACAGACGCACTCTTTACTTGAGATTCTAATCTCATTTCCGGAGAGGAAAAATTTCTGTAATTTATGTTTTTTAGACGCATTTGTGTTAAAATGTTTACTTTTATCAAAGAAAATGATCGTTTTCTTTTATATATGACTTCATTTTCATTTAAATAAGCATTTCGCTAGTGTCTGAAACTTAGTATTAGTACACATGCTGAAGGAAAAACAATATAGAAAGTTTATGAGGAAAAATGCATGTTTTCAAAAGCAGTATGTCATTTTCCGTTATTATGCCCCTTATATAATATTCTGCTCCTAATGGGATTTTGCGACACAAAACCCTATGCAACAATTTTGAAATTTTATCAGAAAACAGCACGAATAAAGATAAAAATACCTCAATATTTCTCTCTTGTCTGCAATAATGAAAGTTATCTAATTTTCACCATTTTGAAGAAATTTCATAAATGCTTTTAAAATTAAAATATAAAAGTGGGGATATTAAAAAAAAAAAAGATAGTGCGACCACATCTGCAAATGAAAAGCTTTTAGTTTAAAAAAAAGTATTAGTAAAATTGGTTCTGTGAAAGATCAGGACTGATGACTAAAAAACACACTTGTTTTAAATATATAGATTATATAAAATTAGGAAAAATTAAATTAAGCAAATTATGTTATTTTGATAAAATTATAGTAGAATGTCCTAAAGAATAGCATTAAAACTTTATTATTCGAGATAATTTGGGACAAAAACTTCAGGAACACGATATAATTTTAAACCACGAATTATTTGTTTACTTGTCTAACTCGGCGAAGCAAATACATCCAAGCGAGAATCATCAATTCCTGTAATATAAATCGCTATTATTGTCATCTCACCTCTCTCTTATAAAGACACTCTAAATATTTGTGAAACATTGCGTTTTATCCGTGTGTTATTTCGATTATATTATTTTCAAAAGTGAAGTATTTTCACCTGCGAAGAATTTCAAAGCAGCTGGGCTGTGAAAATGACGCACTTCTACAAAACATAATTCAGATTTAAGAATTAAAATACACGCTTTTTACACAGCCCTCTGAATACTAGGCCTGAGTGCTCATTCAAAATGGCGGCTGTCGAAGGCGGACTTTTCCCCCACTAGTAAAATTATATCGTGATTGAGCGCCTAGTGAATCTCCCTTCAGGTCCTGGTTTTCTTGTAATATTATTTTACTGAAAGATTTTTCAATAAGCTCAATCAATCGATTTGATACCGTGGTTCACTCAAATAAGATAATTTCCGCCTTTCTCGTTTTTCTAATAACATTTACAAAAAATTCCAATACGTTAAGCACTTCGCGACCACAAGAAATTATACAGGACATTAGGAACTAAAATATAACTACCATTATGTAAGGAAAAAATATGCTTGTAAAAAGTACCCTTTGAATTCACAGAGATTTATACTTTTTATGGTTGTTACTTGAAAAATCTGTTTCAGAATATAAAACTTGATTTATTATTACCTCATCATCAAAGTAAAGAACTATACTAATGTGTAAAAAGCAATATTCTGTAATCAAAATAACTCGTGGAAATTTTTGAATATACCATACACTAGAATGTACGATTTGCTATTAAAAATTTCTTTTGACAAGAAACTTAGTATGCCAACATTCAAAAATATTTATCAAAAATTAACAAAAATATTTCCCATCTATTACATTTGTCAGAAAAGTAAAGAAAATTTAAAATGTTTGTTTAACTTCATGATCAAAGTTTTATGTGGAGCTAGCCCCTTAGTTATGAAATGAATAACATATTATGTTGGCTAAATGCATTTGCACAAATTAAAAATAAATCAAAGGATAAATTTGGTATTTAAATTATGAAAAGCACATGACAAAAGTTATTCACATATTGTTAAGAAATTCAGATATTCTAAGGTTGAATGCTAAAAATAAATACAGATTTATTTATTTTTCAGGTTTTTTTTTTAAATTTTTCTCTTGTATTTCTTTTCTTAATTAAAATTTTTAATAACTATTTTTTAGTAATTATTTGGTAAGATCTTATATACAACTTGCATCATATTTTTAAATAAATGAAGCTGTCATGAGTCAAGGGATCTGTTTAGAGAAAAATTAGGTCCTTTAATGGACCTTTCACAACCTTTTTATTTTAAAACAGCACTCTTCACAAAATTTTTCAACTTAACAATTAGCTTTACACAAAACTTTTGCATTTCCAAACTGTACTTTTCATCACAAATTTTAAAAGTAATACTATCTAACTTGTCAAAAAACCTATTATCAAGATATAGATATGGAAAGGGTCTTGTTAAAAATGTATAACAAGAACCTGAATATAACGATAATTTCAAATTCCCAAAATTAAAAGTAGATTTTTCATAAATGTGAAAAAAAAAAAACTATTCACAATTTCAAAAATAGGACCCAGAAAGAAAAATCTGGAGAGATCCCTGTGAGTACGATATTTACATAAATGATCAAAGTCATTCACTACATTTTTAACCTAAAGTTAACTAATTTTTAATAAAAAATTCATATGAAAAATCACCAATACTAGAATCTATACAGTAATTACAACAGTGATGTTTCAGCAAGTTTAGAAAGCAGCATAGCCTGCAATGAAAAGTAGGATTGGTACAATGTTTTTATTAACTGGGTTTAATATATCATTTAAAGATCTTTAAATGCGTCTAAATTTATCAGGCATGAAAGTGGAAAACAGAAAAAAAGTTGTAAAATTTTTTTCATCAATACAATATTTATTTTTGGACACATTTTAACTTATGTATACAATAAAATAAAATATTACTATATGTATGATTTTCTTTTAATAATTTAAAATTTATTAAAAGAAATTTAAACTAACAATTTTACAGGTCGTTTGAATCAAAACAGGAAATTGAAGACAGTTTGTTAAGATGTAAAACCATAAATATCTGATGAATTTATGTGAACTACAGCGAATAATTTGTTAAAATAAATATTATTTTAGAAGGTTTGTCTGTTTAAGATTTCCCTCCTCCTTTCAAAAACAAACAAAAAAAAAAAACCTCCATGCTGCATAAATACAAGCAAGTCAAATTAATCTTTACTCCAGAAATACATCTCCAAAATTGCATCGCTGAAATTACACAAAAGTGTTAATTAGGAAAAAATATTCTATTCCAAAAAGAACCTTATGGAAACTTCCTTTACCTTTTAAAGTCTTAAAAAATCACTCTGGAAAGACATTTTAGAAACAATTTACACCACTTTCAGATGCTTATTCACCTTTGATTTGATGGCTTTTTTGCACAGTAATTCAGAAACAAATTCCGACGATTTGAGTAAACAAAATGATTATTAAATTTCCTAGACACCCCCCCCCCCTCTCATATATGCTTCCAATATTTTCTTTGCATTTTTGCATCAATCCAGAAAATGTCCAAAATTGCTTTAAAAAGAGTGGAATTCCTCCTTTAGGAGGAATTGTTTCGTGCCTGATTTATTGATAAATTGCATTTCTTATCTAAATATTATCTAAATATTTATCTAAATAGTATTATGAAAGAGCTTTTGAATTATTAGTCTTTTCTCATTTTCAATCAACTTCTCTAGAGAGATATAATAATTACTGTCATATAACTGTACATTCAACATATATTTTAACAATCATGTCAACATTATACTTATTTTCTTAGATTGCTAATATTCAAACCAAGGGTCTGATATAATTTGTTTTATTAAGACAATAAATTTGAAAAGTTAAATCAGAACTTACTTCAATAGGTATGTTAATCCGTGGTGATATCCACTGAACATCATTTTAGAATATTTAATGCATATTCTAGCCTTTTAGATGAAATTAAAATTATATTTGCGAATCCTTGAGAGCCATATTTTCTTTTCAGAAAGAGAAACAATGAAACACTAGGGAAGCACATGAAACACTTTCTTGAAATAAAACATAAGTATCTAAATAAAATAGATAGTATAAAGATGAAAATCATGAACCATGTGCAACTTTATACGAAAACTGCGACTTGAATTCATCAACGATGGAATTTTCAAGAACAGAATAAATGGCCCCCGTCACTTTGATTTCGCTTCAATTTAACCGCCTTCGACTGGTCACGTGACCCGCCGGAGTTATGTTAGCGATTTGGCCGGTGTAGAGATGGCTGTGCTTTTTAATAAAATGACGTCATTTGCATCCACTAAAGCAATCCACTTTTTTCAATCCAATATTAAACTTCGTCTGTAGAAAAGTATGCATATGACGTCATTGTCACGGAATAACAGACAATATTCTTGACATAGACAATATTTTAATTTCAACTTTTTTTTTCAGGTTTTATGAGAAAATGGCAACAAAAAGATACAGTATCTCCTATTTTCAACTATTTTCCATTTACTTTCAATGACTTTCAATAGAAATGGGATACTTTTGTTGCCACGATAAGAAAAATGGTATTAAAAACTACAAAAAATTAATATCTCAAAAATAAATTAAGATACAGCTTTCAAAGAAATTGCAATTAAAAGAGCATTTTTTTCTTTATACGACGGCGTAAAAATTTAAAATGTGCGATGTTTAGAAATTTAAAAATTTGCAGTAGAGAAAATTGCAAGACCAAAATTTTATTTCAAATTTCAAAGTGTTGCCATTCGCAAAATGACGTATGCGTTACGCACAGATATGTTTGTCCTTTATAATATAGATAGATAGATAGCTTATTGTATCCTCTGTAACTTTTTTTATTATTTATAATCTTGGATGCATTTTTAAAACTGTTTTTGTATGGTTAAATATAAATTTGTTTATACTTTCAAAATAAAATTTTAGTCACCAATAATTTTGAAGCAGCGTTCCGGTACGTGGATTTTTCCATTCCGAGCCCTGATTTTACGTACTCTTCATATGATAATAGTCTAAGGAAGAATTTTTGAACACATTTGGATGATGTCGTATTACATCAAGATTAAACAGGCATAAGCCCTTTCTACTATTTTTCATGTTTTATCACAAATTATTACTTTACAAATCACAGAAATTAACATTTACTGAAATTTAATGAATATGTTACGTACTAAAACCGAACTAGTGTTGTAATTTTGCCTTTAGCATACTTTTCATATGACAATATTCTAAGGAAGAATTTTTGAAGACGTTTGGAAAATGTCGTATTACATCAAGATTAAACAGGCACAAACACTTTCTATTATTTTTCATGTTTTACAAATTATTACTTCAGAAAAGTGGTCCCAAGTTTAAATTTAAAGTGTGGAAATGTGTTTTAAATAAAAGGAACGTCAACGGTTTAATGATAATTAACTAAACTTTTATTATTATTATTACTAAATGCTAAAACGTAATAAATGTATAGACATATACTATTACTATTAGAATCTAATACTAACAAAAATAATTATTAAGATAAAATAATAATGAAAGGCATGTTCTATTCATAATGAAGCCAGGGTCGAATGGGTTAAGAAAAGTACGCAGAAAAAAGAAGGTAAAAATATTATTTTCTTTAGGATATATTTTAAAAATACGAATGCATCACATGCCCATACACTCTAAAAAATAAATGTGTAAATTAGTCACTTTTACATACGTAGTATATGAGTATATTTGAAAAGTTAAACCTTTGTCATAAAATTTACACTTTTGTCGTTAAAATGTACCTAGATTTATGTGTGTTTATAGACTTAATGGAAGTGTGTACTTTGTTATACCTTCAAAAACTCAAACAAGTGCGTAAATGGTAGAAAATGTTACGGATTTACCCGAGTTGGTGTGTTAATGCAATTTACAAATTTTGCATATTACACTGATATCTGTGTATTTTGCATATTACACCGAAATATGTGTAAGAAAATTACACAGATATATGCGTAAGAACAGAATATTACACAAAAGTATGTGTACGAATTTTGCACAGCCATATGTGTAAAAGCAAAATATTACACAGGATTATATGTAACAGTATTACGCAGAAACATGTGTAAGAACAGAATATTACGCAGAAATATGTGTGTTTATGTGAACACAATAAATAGCTATAATTGAAAAACTCGGCTTGTGTAATAACAGCTGAATGGTCAAGTTAATGGCTTAGAAAATCGTAGAACGTGCGTTCAAATCCCGTTTCGGTAAGTATTACTTGTTTATTGTATAGATTGGATTCAATAAACAATTTCTCCTTTTGATGTAGATGTATCTTTCAAAACTTGTGACGGAAATAGATAGAAAAAAAAATCCGATAAAATACGGAAATAGTACAGGCATTACAATTTCCGTATTTTTCAAAATTTTATTTTACAGTGTATTAGATTATACTACTACTATTCATAAATTATGACTATACTATTTTAAGGCTTCAAAACAACTTTAATAGAGAATGGCATGCATAGTAAATATAATTTCAGACAATCCTGTTTTTTATAAATTAAGGTTACACTATTTCGTGGTCTAAAAACAAATTTGCTGGAAAAAGAACAAACACACCAAGCACATGTGTTTGTTCTTTATGCAAATTTGTTTTGCAACGATAAAAATATTTAGTTCAAAATTTACATCCTAAACTATAAGGTTATGTACTATGTACACATAATGCATCGTTTTTGTATGTTACATAGATATGTGCCATTTACATGTTAAACTGTGAATTTCTGAGTTGTCTGGTAACATTTTATACACTTAAGGGGATCCGTGGCTAAAAGTTCTTTAAAAAATGCAATTTTTTTTATTATTGGCTTAAAAAATATGCTGAGTTTTTAGCGTTAAATATCGCAAACCGCATGCTTTTATCTTCATTAGATCCAGAGATATAACACCTTTTGCCTGGAGAAGCGATGCATCAGCTACCCTCTGCCGAGAACTTTTAACTTCATTTATCTCACAATGAATTTTTTTCACGATTTGTCAACTTTAAAAGAATATATCTGATGTTCCTTGCAAGATATCTGTATGAAATTTTCAACAGAAATTTTATGCTATATTTCCAATAAATTGTCTTCAGAATTTTTAATTTTGAGTGATAATTGTGAAAATATGCTAATTAATGCAAAACTCCCTCATAAAAAAACTGCATTTTTTTGCTTAAAAAAAAAAATTATAAAATAGAATTTTTTATAAAATTCATAATCAATATTTTAAGTAATCCTAAAGACAAATTAAAATGACACATTTTTTGTGCACAAAAGTGTAAAAATTTTCTAAATAGAGTAAGTATTTCCAGAGTTATATCAAAAATTAAATATATTTAAAATTTTAAAATTTGTTTGTTTTTTTAATTTTTCAGATTTTTTTTTTTTTACCTGCAATATTTTTATTATATTAAAACATATTTCAGAAAAAAAATTCATAACAAAGCCTCTGTAAATAAAATAGAATTTTGAGTCCGGGACATCCTTAAGCCGCTTAATGTGCTATTAAAATACACAGGAAAATGTATATTTTGAAATTGACACACCAGAGCATGTATTTGGCAATTTACACGCCTTTTTACATATATTAACAAATCGTTTTTGTACTATCAGTATACCTCTTTTAATGTGTAAAATTTTGTTTTATTTTTTACAGTGTAGGTTTTACATTAGCTAGGGAAAATTGAGATCTCACTGACCAACACCCTTAAGACGGCTTGCGTGCATTAAACACAGCTAGACGTAATTTATTTTTATTTTTTAGCATGCTTTATTTTATTCGAAAACAGGTGAAATTTAAAAATAAGTTTACATAAAACTGGTGCAAGACATTTTTCAATATAAAATCTCTATATGTTATTTTAAAAAAAGGTTATTTTAGATAAACTTGTAGAGGTTATTTACATGTGACTTCCTGATTTTAAGATTTTGACAACGGAAAGATTCTAAATAGAGAAATATTTAATAAAAGTAGGGGATTTTTTTTTTTTTTTTTTTTTTTTTTGTGCTACTTACAAAGGATTTTATCTCGCAATATAGTGTTGCCTATAGAATATAAAAACAGTCGCCAGTGGCAGCCTTATGTTTATGGATATTTATTGCGATGATACACGATAAAATAAAATTCCAAAGCTCACCGCTATTCACATTTTTCACAACCAATGAAGCTACACAAAAAAAAAAAAAAAAAAAAAAAAAAAAAAAAAAAAATCGACATTTGAAGAGTTATAATGTTCCAAGTATGCAGAACTTTTATAAATATTTTTTACAAAATTACTAGCTTTTGCCAGCGTCTCCCTTATGTAAAATGTGCTTTTTGCTATTCGGAATGCAAATTTTATATATAATTTTTACTCTTTTTCTTTGCATAATTTATCTAACTAATAATGTAACTCCCGTCAAAATCCATTCGGTAGAACATATTAAAAAAGCTAATTTTTCATAATCGGGTTGAAGTACAAAATTATAAAATTTCCCTCCATAATTCTATAACTAAACAATGTAGAACAATACATTAAAACCTTTACTGAAAAATTATATAATTAGCAGTGCAAGTTCCGTCGAAATCCATCAGATAGAATCTTTTAAAAAGGGCTAATCTTTCGTACGGAGAAGTATATTATAGAACTCTCCCCCATAACTAAGTAGCGTAGAACAATCTACTAAAACCTTTCCCGAA
Organism: Maratus speciosus; assembly: GCA_963932465.1. NCBI lineage: Eukaryota > Metazoa > Arthropoda > Arachnida > Araneae > Salticidae > Maratus > Maratus speciosus. The sequence continues at coordinate 258,824,623 of OZ010786.1, forward strand.
AAATTAACAGTACAAGTCTCATCAAAATCCCTTCAATAGAATCTTTAAAAATAAAATTCTATAAAGGAAAACTTTTAAAATATAAAATTTAATAAAAGGCTAATCTTTCGTAATCGAGTTCATCTGATTGTTGAATTTTCTCCCATAACCCCATAAGTAAGCAACGTAGGGGGCTAAAGGGGTAAAGTATGGGGCTTCGCTAAGGGGGGGGAGCCTCATTCCCCCCCCCCCCCCCCAAACATTCGTGAATGTCATTACACTTGGAAAATTTACAAACTTAGTCGGCAAATTTTGTTAAAATTTTAATAAAAACTATAATATATTTTTTATTTTTGATAGGCTTGGCAAAAATTACAAAACTAATTGGGAATATTATTAATATATACTAAAACCTTTCCTGAAAAATGACCTTACTAGCAGTACAAGTCTCATCCTATGCATTCAGCAGAACTCAAGTTATAAGCGACCGGAACGAAATTACAATTTGCATTTTATATTTATATAGTAGAATAGACTGCAGAGCGGCGGAATCATCGGGCAAACGGGGAGGCTGCCCAAGCCACTGCGCTAATTGGGATCTTCTTAGGGGCTCCGCTCCAAGTCTCCCTATACAGTTCGAAATAACGTTTTTCTCTGTAGAAAATAATAATAATTTTGTCCTAGATTTGTTTTTAAATGTATCTTCGTGAAAAAAAAAAAAAAAGGTTAACGTTATTTCTTACAAACTGCTACAAACATATTTGACCAAGAATGTATAAATTTGATGATGTTGAAATTAACCGTGTACGAAAAAAAAGATAAATATTTATAACATTGTAAAGGATAAAAGATTTTGCGAAATTAAAAATACAATAAATGCGAAAGTAATGGTATTTTTTTATACATTTCATTAGCTGTATTATACACTATTCTATGATATGTATATATAATTTAAAAATAAATTTTATTAGTCCAGTATTGCAGTATACGTTTACCAAGGTCCCGCGCGACATTGCGCCGGCCCTGATAGATTGGTTAGTGTCACAATTTTCATTGACAAATATAAAAAGTTTATTTTAAAGAAGAAAAAACAATTAAAAATTTAGAGCGATTTTCATAAAAATTAATGCTTAATGGTAGAGCCGCCCTTAGGGGTGTGCGACAGGTGCGGCCGCACAGGGCTTCGCGCCTAGGAAGGTCTCACGTTCAGGGAAAAAAATACGAAATAGCTAAATATTTATTATTCATTATGTTGTGACTTATTTATTTTCTAATAAAATTTTCAAGTGTAAACATGCTTATTTATAAAATGTAAAATGTTCTATGAATAAAATGTTCGGTGCAAAATGTGAACGTTAGAGAAGAGAATAGATTGTTTGTAGCTTATATTCAATTTATAGGCATTGTTATACTATAGCTTAGGCAGCACCATTCGCATAACAAATATGGAAAGGCACATGAATTGGATGTTAATTCTTATGTACATAATTATGTATTTTATTTATTGTTCTGTATTAAGTTTCACTTTTTTATTATACGAGTATCGATGTCTTCCTGTCCAGACGCATATGTGTGTCAAATCGTGTAAACATGACAGGGAGGCTAAGTAGTTCAAACCTCGTCACCCAGGCTCGGGAGACTAAATTAAAGATTTAAAGTTTCTACAAAATATCAAAAGTTAAATTTTTAACTGTTGTTAAGAAAATTGGAGGAAATATTGATTTTGACTCAGATATTTTTCTATTTTTAAATTCTCTTATTAAATAAAAAAATATTACCATGTTTCATATTTGCTAATTAAATAAAAAAAAATTAAACAGTCTATAATTAAAGAAAGAATAGAGTTTATAGATGAAAAGCTACATCTTTATCACATTTTTTACTGCCATAATACGAAGCGGACTACTGATCGAGTAATTTAACCGATTAATCCTTTGACTACGAATATATTTTTTAATAGAAATTGCTGCAACTGGCGACCAATTTTTTTTTTTTCAATGGCACTGGCCGTAATTTTCAGACGAAGATACAGACTGGCCCAGAGAAAACTATCCTGACCCGATGTGAAAAATAAAAGCTCAGTCACTGCTTGAGCTGAGCAAAAATCATTCAAATTAGGCTCGACCCGACTCAATTCCTACAAGAATTTCCGATATCTGTTAGCCAGAATTATACTACAATTAAAATTCTTTAAAAGGATTTTGCATAGATATCCAAGCAAACATTTTAAATTACAGCATTTTTGATTCTATGTCTGGAAGCCATGGTATACGAATTGCAATATTATGATCACATAAAATAATTGCATTGCATTCAAATGAAGACTCATTAAAATTAAAAAGGAAAGAAAAGGATCATTTAAAAACTCATAATTTTGGAGCTCTGTAAAGGAAAAAGGTAGATTATTAAAAATATTCCTCTTTTATTTATTTAGCCAAAATAAATTTCTAAAGATTCCATTAACAAATATACAGTCAAGTAAAAAGAGAGAAAGAAAAAAAGAGAGAAAGAAAGATCACTCCATATTTTCTAATGACCAACCTTTCGACGCGTAATTTTGTCTACTTTCCGAATACGAATATAAATTTTTAAATGAAGCTCCTCTATATATTAAAATATTGTGCCTATTTTAAATATTCAAATGGCAACATTAATTTTTGACACAAAATTTCAGTTTTTTTAATAAAGGCAGCACCGGAAAAATATTGTTTATATTCTTTTACTTAAATCTCCATAGAATTATAAAAGAAAATATTATCAGGAGTTTATCCATAAATTCGGAAAAATAAAAATATCTGGAAAATTCAATTTAGAGGGAAAATTATACAGAATTTTTTAGAGTAAAACAAATTCACTTATCTTAACATTTTCTTTTTGGGGATGCTTTGATAACAGAAGACGGTCCTTTTAGGCCATCAAAAGTAAAATTTATCTGCATCTCTAAAACTAATTATTAGAATGAGCTGTGCACTTAAACATTCACAGTTTTTTACAATTTTGGTTCGTTTTCCGTGAAAATTAATGTCGATCATAAATAATATTTTTTAATATAATTTTATCAGTAATTTTCATAATTCAAAAAATATTTTTGAAATGAAAACGATGTCTGAAATATCTTACAATATATTCATTTTAATAGCATAAAAAATCAATCGGATATTTTTTGGGAAGATAATAAATAAAAGTTTGTCACGTGAATTAACATTAGCATTTTCAAATTTTTCACTCATATAATTCTACGAAGATTTAAGAAAAGTTATACAATTGGTTATTTTTTATGGGCTACTTTGATAAAATGAACTAAAAATGGTGTCAAAAGTGAACGTTATAATTGGAAAATTCAAAGTTGATACAATTTAATGTGTAGAGGACCTCTTTTTCAAAATGTATATTCAAATCGGAAAAGTAGACATAATACCCAGTCGAACATTACCTTTCGCATCGCACCCCTCAGCGACAATTTTATGATTAAAAGGTATGGGGACGTTCCATCTCTCTTTTTTTAACAACTGTACAATGTCACAAATTTAGCACAAAGAAAAAAAAATGCCGCTCCGGCAAGAATGAATTCCCGTACCTGTCCAAATCTGCGGAAAAAAGAATAGCCCGAGCCCAGTCCGGGTATTATGAAAGGAAATGGGCCCGAGTCTGTAGATTGCGTTGTCGGAAGTAGTGTTGCCAATTCAGCGAATTTTTTTATTCAAAATATCTACCAGAATTTCCGAATAGTTACATTCACTTTATTTAATCACGGAATGTCTATCATTAAATAAATCAAAAATAATTATTCGAAATTTCTGGTAAGTTAATAAATGACTTTATTTAATCACGGAATGTTTGTCATTAAATAAAAAGAAAATTAATATTCGAAATTTCTGTTCGATAAATAAAAAAAAACCCAGCCAAATTTGCACTATTGGTACGAATGGGAGAGTATTGATTAGTTTGTTAGTGAAGGGCCTCGCGAAAGTTCTTGCACCCGGCCTCGCTTCCGGTAAGGGCGGCTCTGCTTAATGGTAAAATATTTTTCATTTCAATGCAATAAAACAAGTCGGAAATTGTACGTCAAACGTGGCAAATGAGGTTCGTTCGTATACTATAACTAGTTTTATAAATATTCAGATCTTGGCGCAATAGCCTTTGCACTCTTATTCAAAAATGCATGAATACAAAATTTATTACGATTACACATATTCAGTAATATGGAAATGATAGGGCTCCATATTAACCCTTAAATGCCTTGTGTTGCTTTTCGGCAACATACCCAATTTAGGCTCTAAAATACTATTAGAATAATATCGAAGCTATAATGCCTCATGTTGCCAATAAAATACATTCTGAAAATATTATTAAATCGATTTTCAACATGTAGATGGCAACACTTGTGCTGTTTGAGAAAAAAAGATAGATTTATTTTTTCAATTGTTGCTACTTGTTCTTTTTGTTTTGTTTGGAAGCTTGCTAAATACCCTATTTTGACCTGCAGTGAGCAAGTAAAATTTATTTCTTATTATAGTTCCTAAAATTCTTGTGTGTTTAATATTATAGAATTTTATCAAGGGAAATTATTTTTTCAATTAAACACCAGTATTGCCAATTAGTAACAAACTGTTTTTTAGCCTTAAATTATACTTAAAACAAAATATGATTTTTTAAAGTATTTTTCCCATGATTTATTTAAAAAATGAAAGCCGAAAAACATTATTACAATGATTTTTGAAAAAACCGGCATTTAAGGGTTAAATAGGACGTAAAATCACCATAGCAACCTAGAATCTTTACTTAGCATGCGATATCATTGAATTAATTACGTACGATAGGATTTAATAGAATGAATAAAAACTTTTATTTATATCTTTTTAAGTTTTGATTCGATTTTCATAAAATTTGAAATGACTCGACAAAATTCTGTAATGATTATATACATTAAATTTCAAACCATTGGGTTGGGTAGTTTTTGCGCTGACAGACGGACAGACAGACAGACGGACGGTGGGACGACAACTATAAGTGCTACGTATTTATATAATTACGAACGCAAATAAAAGAAACATTTTAAAGAAGAAAAAACAATTAAAAATTTAGAACGATTTCCATGATTTTTTTTATGCAACTTATCGGTAACCAGGGTTTAATTTGCACCGGAGCCTGGCTCCAGCAGCACCCCTCTGTTTTTAGTAAAATGTTAAATATTGGTCGGAATTCACAGGAGCTCATAAATACATGGCTCCGGAGCCCAGTGCAATATCGATTCCGATTAACCTAAGCTTAACCCCTTGAGGACGAGCGACACGTATACGTGCCGGAAATAGGCCTAAGGATCCTCCTTTATCCTCACCAGTAAAATTTTACTGTAAAATTTGCCTTATTTAATCCGAGCATTTTCCCTATTTGAATAGGCACAAACTTCTGTTTTTTAAAACCGGTAGCAAAGTAATAAAAATTTCGTAAAAGGCTCCCGTCGCGAAGGGGTTAAATTACCCTTTCCTTTCCCTCCCATCTCCAAATTTCTGCTTTCTTTTCTATTGAAACACTTATGTGATTATATGACGTAGTGTGTCTCACACGTAGGAGATGGGAATGAAACGACGCGTAAGATTTTCTGAAAATTTTTCTTACAAATGTTTTTGCCAGTTGTTCATTCATTTTATATATGTATATGCATAGTTGTGAACAAGTCCTTTTTGGGGTTAACACTATTTACGAATCATAATCCTTACCTTACTTAATTTCAGAATTCTGCGATTAATTAACATTAAAATTAGGCAAAGATTTCTATTCGGAAGGAGTGATCAACTAAAAGGTGAAATAATTTGACAGTTAAGTATATACAGATTATATTTTAAAAAATTTATTTTGCTAAAGAAAAAAAAAAGAGGCTTTAAATTTTGCAAATAATGTATGAAATATAAATATGAGGATTGGAGTGATGGTGGGTCTAGGGGAGGGGGGTGGGTAACGGTACGGTTTTAGTACTGCAGAATATTAAGGCTCCGGTACTTTTTTTGTTAGAAATTAAGCCCTGTCGGTAACAGATATATATTTATATTTGATCTCAAATATAAATGTTGTCAAGAAATCTAATGGATAAAGGAATTACCTTATTGAAGAACATTGATTAATAATTTTGAAACATATGGTTTTTTAAATGGTTTTTTAAATTATCCATAAAAAAATTTTTGCTAAAATTTTTACTGCTTGTATTTGATGTAGTATCATGCTTTTATTTATTCAAATGCGATGGAAAATACTATTTAATTAATTTATTTTGAAATACTTTTTTATTCGACATACTTCCCTGAACCCCTGTATTACGCTTGCTCCTGTATTAATTTAATTTAGCCCCTGTATTAATTTTTATTATATATAATAACTGAATGCAATATACTTTTTAAGTGATAATCATTCTTTTTTTTCTTAAAAAAAATAATAATATTAAAATTTAAAAAAATCATAAAGTTTTAATCTTCGAGTTTAAAATTTGATAAATTACATAAATTTTCCGAGATAGTTAAAATTAAAAGAATATTTCTTAGGATATACAGACCGATAAGCTGAGCCTCTCATCCGGAATTTTTTCTATGAATGTTCTTTTGAATATAGCACTAATTTAAAAAATATATAAATGACAGGAAAAATAAATACAGAAAATTTTATTTTGTAATGATCCATTTAGGAACAAATTCGTGTAATTAAAAGTAAAAAAAAAAAAAAAAAAAAAAAAAAAAAAAAAAAAAAAAGATGAATTTTTATTAAATTCTCTAGAAAATAAATTTTTAACTAGTTAGAAAATTAAATAAATAATATATTTATTTGTATTACTTAGTTTTCTATTTTTTCTACTGGAAATAGCATTTTAATAATATTTAAGAATAAATTCAAATGTAAGCCAATCGCTGTGAAACACTGCTCAAATAATTAAAACGACCAATTCCCACACTCCGGGAGACAAATTTGATTGGTCCGCTTATTTGTTTACATTCGTAATGCGAACATAATGCAACAAATTCTTAATATTTCACAAACTGTATATATAAAGATAAGTATAAAATAAAATATCCGCTAAATGATAAAATTATTTCTATTTAATTGTAAAAACTAAAATTGGTAACAGACTTACTCTTGTTTTTTTCGCAAAGCGATTGATGTATGCAGTAGTCTCTTCGGTGATATATTAGGATTCAGATTTAATACTCTGATACTTTTTTCATATTTGTTAAAACGTCTGAGATTGTGATTAAAGGTATTTAACTTCAGGATGGCTCCTAATGAATTTTTAAGAGCCATGATTTCGGTGTGCCGTTCTTTCCAGCGAACGGTAAATAGAATAAAGTACTTGAAATTGAGTTCGCCATCGCAGCAAATTTCAATTACGTCATTATCTCGTAATGTTTATCAGGCCTTCGAGGGAGAAAGTGGACGAGTAGAAGTAAAACTCAAGGTTAAATCGGTATTTGTATCGAAGTGTGTCGCAATGCTGCGCACGGAAAAAAACATGGAGAATATCGAAACAAGCATGCATTTCAAGATAAGTTCACTAACTTCGCACTGAATTCGTTTATTATTGTTTAAAATTATTTTGCGTACCTGCAAAGATAAACTGGGAAAACTTGCCTAGATTTTTCTCATCTACTATGTATATAAAATGCAAATAGGAATTTCATTCTGGCTGCTTATAACTTGAGTTCTGACTTCTGCTGAATGGATTTTGATGCGACTTTCATTGTCAGATAATTTTCCAGGAAAGGTTTTAGCCAGAGGCGTCGCCATGGGGGGGTTATGGGGGGGGGGGGAGTCTCCCCTTCCAATATTTGTGAACTTGGGAAATTTGGGCTTAGAGTTCGAAAATTCTAGATTTTTGGAAGACTTTTTTCTTTTTTAAAAAATAATAGTAAAATAAATATGAATTTATTATTCTTTTGGTGACTTCTTTTCTGAGTGTTGTAACAGATAAATAATTAAAAGAAACACAAAAGGAAAGCAGCAAAATTCAACCTATCAATTTGTTTCTCTACTCTATGAAAATATCAGTCATCTACCAGACCTTAATTTCTCTACTCCTCTCTATCAACAACTGACTCTAATCCGTATTGTACCATCATAATATGAATTTTAGGAGAGCCTTGTGAACGAACGCATGCTTTATTTACAGTACCAAAGCAACAGATAAAACATTAAATTTACGGTTGTAATTTATGCGAGTTTTTGAAGAAGTTCATAAATCTTTGTCCACAGAACTCCGTTCTAAGTGGGGGTACTTACTCTCCTCTGTGGGTTCCTTGGGATGAGCACAAACCGTACTCTAACTTGATTATTTTAAAGTGAGATGTCCACCGGAGTTTCCTACTCGGTGCAACTTGTCCTGCAGATTGGACAGAACCTGTGCTTTTGAAAAGAAGTGAACTGCTCTCAAGCGCGTTCGAAGTAAAAATCTCTGAGATGCCCCATAAACAATTGTATAGATTTGGAAGCTGATTTCTTTATTGTTAGCTGCTACGGTGCTCGTAGGGGAATCGAGAGTGCCCAGAGATTTATAATATTCAGGCTGTCTGAAATATTGTAAGAGTTAATATCTTGGTTTAAGTTATATCTTTTACAGTCCTCAGCAAAAGTTTAGACATTAGGGATATTTAACCTTTAAATAAAAAATACGAACTCTTGGGTTATACAAATGGCTATACTTATTTTTAAGTATATTTAAAACATGTTAGGACGGAAATAATTTTTTTAATGTTGGATAATATTTAATTTAACTGAAAAAAGTGAAATTTGCATATTGCAAAAGTTTAGACACTTTCTTGATTTTTGGCAACTGTTCACGGAAAAATGCAAATTTCAAACTTATGACGTCGCTTGCATGAAGTATTTAAGTGCATCTCGCGATAGCATCGGTTAGTGAAGACGCCGCTAGCTAGAAATATTCAGTCAGATGAAGTAATTGAAGTATGGAAGCAGAAATCGAAAGGAAAGACTTTTGCAGAAATTTCATCTACTTTAAATCATCCAAAAAAGTCTGTCTATCAAGTATTGTTTGAGGGTGACTTCGTCAAAGCAAAACATAGATCTGGAAGGACTCGTGTGACCAGAAAATGACATGATAGAATGACCCATAAACTGGCATCTACACAAATGCAGACTGCTAGTCACATTAAAAGTGAGTTGGGATTTCCTGTGTCGGCGGACACGATTCGTAGATGAATTAAAGGAAAAGGTAAATTAGTTTACATGAAAATTATAAAACAGCCAGCTTTGAAATCTCACGACAATTTGACGAGAATGCAGTCGACTTTCAAACATATATGATATGAACCCCAGTGGTGTACTGTGATATTCAGTGACGAAAAAAAGGCGGAATTTGGATGGTCCAGAGTAGGCATACTATCGACACGACTTGTGTAAAGATCCTTGGACTTTCTTTAGTCGACAACTAGGGAGTGACTTTTTAATGATTTGGGCATCCCTTTGTTTTAATGCTCAAGTATCTCTGGAGTTCCTCAAAGGTCGACAAACTGCGCAAGACTACATACATACATTGAATAACAATTTACAGATATTTAGTGGGCTTTTAGCTGGTCCAAAGTATGTATTTCAGCAAGATAATGCGTCCATTCCTGTTGCATACAAAACAAAAACTTGGTTTAACTCTCACAATATTACTATTCTCGAATGGCCGACATGTAGCCCTGATCTGAACCCAATCGAAAACCTTTGTGGCATCATATCGTGTAAGGTTTTCGCAAATTTATGGTAATGCTCTTCTGTTAATGAACTTCGAGCTGCTGTTGAACTTGTTTGGTACGAAATATACCCTCAAATGATGCAAGATTTAGTTTCTTCGGCAGAAAGTCACATTTTTGCGCTAATTGCAGACAATGTAAATGCAGTTCGATTTTAATTTATGGTTATATTTCTGTAAATATACTGATTGTCTATACTTTTGCCAGAATATTTTTTACCACAATGTTAATTTTTTTTATTATATTTTAGGTAAAGTGTACAACTTAAAATTTATTGTTTGTCAATAAAGGATAAATTACAAGTAATATATGACAGGTGAGTTACAGCAATTGGTTACATACTTCTCAGTACAGAAGAGAAATCGATCATTGGCTAAACTTTTGCTGCGCACTGTATAATGTCAAATGGAGAGTTTGGATTGGAATTTATTTTAAGTCACAGATTTTTATGAGATGCAGATTGCATCGGATTTCTGTGTGAGACGAATATTTATGTTAACATCTCAATCTATTGACAGACAATATCCTTTGTTTCCCTTAATTTATTATAATTTTATTATTATATTATAATAATATTATAAATATTTTATTCCTTTCTCAAAAATTTCAAACTATCGTCAGTGATTTATTTTCATATGAAGAGCAATTGAACCACCAATTGGAAGAAGGGAATAAACGCCACTTTTTGACACATTCATATTTCTACATTTTTAAATTCTTTAGACGTGTAGCTCTTAATTGTGTGTTCGAAGAAAATAACATAAATCATTCGCTTCCTATGTTGTTTTTTAATTTCTTCGAACTCACAACTAAGCGCTACGTCTAAATAATGTAAAAGTGTAGAAAAATGAATGTGTCAAAAAGTGGCGTTTATTCCCTTCTTCCAATTGGTGGTTCAATTGTGATTCGTACACAATAGAAGACAAAAAATTAACAAATCCTTAACTAATGATGGTAGAAGACTAAAAAGAAAAGAAAATGGTTATTTCACATTAAATCTCTAAAAATAAAAATAAATAAACGTTCCAATTTACAAATATACCACTGACACAAACGAAAAACGAACAACAAATTATGTTTCTTCCGATTGGCCCTGTAGTAATAGGTCTTCGTTATAATGGTTATAAAAGGTCCTTAGTCGTCGCTGTCAATGGCAACATAAATCTCCAAATATCACAAATTTTCTTATAAAATAACATTCTATTCTAATACTAGAAACGAAAAATACAATGTTTATCTCCCTTTCATTCTGATCTCAAATAGCATTAAAATAAATTAAAATGAAATAGCTAATTTTTAAGAGAAATAGTTTTTTTTCTTTTTTTTACTATGCGTGAATAAATGAAATTTTTAATTTCAGAAGGAATGAGGCCAAGTTTCCATAACTACTCATTTTTCAAATGGATATCGTATTTTTTTACTTTCTTCTATCTTCAACAGAAGAAAGTATTGTAATCGAAATTTTTTTCGACTTCCGGTTTTCGACGGATTTAAACGTTTTAAGGGTCAGAGATCCCGAAAACATGTTTATAGAAAATGTCTGTCTGTCCGTGTGTCCGTCTGTCTGTCGCCATTGTACCATCAAAAAGTGTATGAAGTTATGCATAGCATTGAACGAAATTTTTTAAAAAGTTTTTTGGCTATGACAAGCAGGTCCTTCCATCCTTTGGAAAAAATCTGCCGGAAGGGGGCACAGTAATAGCGATTTTTGTGCCATTTTGAATATTGTACCATCGAAAAGTGTATGAAATTATGCGTGGAATTGAACCAAATTTTTTTAAGCTTTTGGCTATAGCAAGCAAGTCTTCCCTTAATTTCGAAAAAATCGGCTGGAAAGGTGCGCTGTAATAGCGAATTTTTTGCGATTTTGAAAATTGTACCATCGAAAAGTGTATGAAATTATACAATTGAACGAATTTTTTTTTTTTTTTTTTTTTTTTTGAGTTCTTGGCTATGGCAAGCAGGTCCTTCCGTAGTTTGGAAAAATCCTCCGGTAGGGGGCGCTGTAATAGCGATTTTTTTTTCGATTTTTGTGCCATTTTCAATATTGTACCTTCGAAAAGTGTATGAAGTTATGCATAGAATTGAACCAAATTTTTTGGCCATGGTAAGAATGTCCTCCATGAATGTGGAAAATTTCCGCCAGAAGGGGGCGCTGTAATAGCGATTTTTGTGTAATCTTCTTAATTTTTCGCCGTTCTATTGTACACCAGTGGTTCGTGAATCGACGGGAACTTCCTATCCTGATAAGACAACTATTCGCGACTATTCGTGATTTTAATAAATATCATGATTGAGATTAACTCGCTTTTACTCCGATTAATTGACTGAAACAGAAATCTAAGATGAAAGCCAAATTTGATATAGTATTGAACTAATAAAAATGAAATAGTGACATCTGTAACAACATCTTGAAATATTAAAATGTATGAAATGAAGAAAGTTTTGGGATTGGCACATCCAACTAGTTATCTTTATTTTCATGTCGATTCATTCCAAGATAGAAAAATAGAAAATAGTATAGATTTGGTTTTAATTATTTAATGGAATGAGGTGTATTTAAAGTTTTATCAAGTGAACCAATGATAAGAGTTTTATGGTTTTAGTTTCAGTATATATCTTTGAAAAGGAATTTTATTCACGTATAAGTATCGTTATCATTATACATATATTGCACATATCCTTTAAATTGGAAATTACAGCAGTTTGTTTCAAGTTGGGAAGTTTTTGAATCCCCCCCTCCCCACCAATTAATATTTGTAGCTACGCCCCTGGTTTTAGTACAAAATATATCGTTGTACGTTGCTTAGGTACAATGATAGGGTAAAAGTTCTATAATCAAGTGAATCCGATTGTGAAAGATTAGCCATTTTAAAAGGATCGAATGGATTTCAATGGAGCTTGCCGTGTTAAATAATTTTTCAGGAAAAGTTTTAGTATATCGCATATCGTTCTACATTACTTAGTTACAAAGTTATGGCTAAAAGGACTATAATCAGTCGAACCTGATTATGAAATGTTAGCCTTTTAAAAAAGTTCTACTGGACGGATTTTGATGAAACTTGGATTGTTAGTTAGATAATTTTTAGGGGATGGTTTTGTATATTGCATGCCGTTCTATCGTTCTTTAGAAAATCCTACAGTAAAAGATCAAGCAAAAAAGTTGGTCTTTAACGGCTCAAATTTTGTCTGACACATTAGAAAATTTAATAACACTATGGCGTTCGCATCGTGTTCAGAATGCGACGCCATTCATTGGGACATTCATCAAGGACATTCCAAGTAAATATTGCTTTAAAACACAAGGTCAAATTCACCGATATATTTCATTTCAATCAATGTTCGTTTTAACCGGGGGCAATCTCTCATTTTTTCTGACCACAGCATGTCATATATCGTTGGAAAGCTTATCCTCCCCACTTTCCTCTTTTGCTCTGAAATTCATATATTGTTATTAAATTAGCGCAAAAAGTATCGATCCATCCAAGTTATGAAGATTCACGATCAAATTTCTTGCCAAATGATCGCTAAGTTTCGGAATTGCTGTTTTTAAGCTTATTTGTGCGAGTTTCAAAGAATCGATTCTAGGACATCCGATACTAGAATTTGGGAATGGATTCTTATAGTGATCGATGCTATTTTATACGATGTCGGTGTTTATCGTTAGTCGACTTTTCCAGAATCGCCCATCACTAATCCACGGCCAACTTTGCTAAAAACCCAATATACATAAATATATAATGCTAGCAGACTTCGCCCGCTACGCTAGTCGGTTTGTCCAAACGAACCTTAAATCAAACGAAATATAGCGGTGAATTTGATCTTGCGTTTTAACCACTTCGGTCCCTGGGTCCCCATATGCCAAACAGAACTCTAATTATAAACAACCGGAATGAAATACAAATTTGCATTTTCTATATCTATAGGAGATGTATCTTTCATAATTGCGTTCACGTTTCTTTGTCTCTTTTCAAACAGCTCTATTACTAAGCAACATAGAATGATATGTTATGTACTAAAACCATTCCTGAAAAATTATCTAACAGTGTCACTTCCATCAAAATCTGTTCAGTAATTTTTTTTAAGTCTAAACTTTAATAATCAGATTAACTTAATTTTAGAACATTTTCTGTGGTTCTACAGCTAAGCAATGTTGAACAATACGTATTATACACTAAAACCTCTCCAAAAGCATTACCTTACAAAAGCATTACTTAACTAACAGAGTAAATCCCATCAATTTTTTTATAAACAATCAGATTGAAATCCAAATTTCCGTTTTATATGTAGAGTAGATGATGATATGATTTTCTGTAATAGGATTCAACTTGAAGATTTCAATTCAAAAACTAGTCGTTGGGGACCACCGTAGTACTTACCCATCATGCATGCATGGATGCAAAATGCATTGCATTTCCAAAATAAAATTTAAACGTATATTTAAATATTTTTAATACATAGTAATGCTCTATTACTGAATTGCGGATACTACTGGATTATCCCGTCGACCAATTTCGATAAATTATATAAATCGCCAAACTGCTCGCAAAATTATACAAACTATCCGCCCTTGGCGACCAGTTTGGTCTTCCTTAAAATTTTTGTTTGGAAAAACATACTAAGCATTGTATCATGCTAATTTTATTCATAATTTAATTAAATTGGACTCCCTTAAATATAATTAATATAAACCTTTAAGCTAATATTAGTTTTTGTTGTATTAAAATATCTTAATTTGTTGATTTTCTGTAAGCAAGTAAACCCTATTGGCTTAGAATGGAAGTCTATGGGAATTTGGCGAAATATTAAAGATATCGATAAGTTGGCGTCACTTTTGGCAACTCATTTTCATCGCCAAATTTGGAGATATATCGCCAAGTTGGCGACGGAACAGATATGTAGATTGCCATTTTAAACTAGCATCCGTCAGGCCGAAAGGTCGGAGCATGTATTCGCATAAACTTAAAAGATAATATTTTTTTTTAATATGTTTATCTTTTATGTTTACTGTTTAATACTATAAAAGTAAGTCTGAAATGACAGCCGTCGAATCTTTATCTTCAAGTGTTTAATTCAGTTGTTAGTAGCTTCAGTTAATGCTCAAATGCTAATATATCGACACGTGATCCTATTATTTTAATTTGGTCGAGCCTATGCTTTGCGAAAAGCGCTTCAATTAGAACTTCCTCTAAGCAACAAACTATATTAAAAGTGACATAAGTTGCCTTAACTGACAAATCCTTTTGGATCAATGTCCACAGCAGTTATTGACAAAGTTAAACTCTTGAGTTTGTGTTTTTGTGTATGGTGGCAGGCATGCAAATATTAAAGGCAACTGAATTCGTGAACCATGTGGAATTTTCTTTTTTCCAAGATTTACAAATAGGTTCGATAAGAAAAAGTCTTTTAGTTAGAAATGGCCCATGGTAATAACTAAAATGAACCATTATAGCTTGTGGCAAGCTTGGAAGTTGAATTCCCGAGTCATAGAGGATATCTTTTACAATAGACAGCGCACCGTTTACCTATCTCCCCACTCTGTCTAGATATTGGTACGTAACATAATTTCTACATTCAACTGAAAAGAAAAGTGCAAGTCCAGACGCTTGATCCTCTTTACTCGATCTTGCTATTTAATTATTGAGGTTCTTCTAATATTTTCGTCACTGGCCATTTTGATTTAAGGCGTATTTATTGATTATATTTTTTAGCTTCCTTGTTTTGGGGGGGAAAGCATATCGCATCTTGAAATCATTCAAGTTCAGCCGGAAGCAATATAGATTTGCGTCGTTGCATAAGTGATGAGTGGTCGTCTGAAACTTAATCCGCGGAAAACTAATTAAGAGTCTTACGAAACTGTCTTTGCTGATCGTCGCTTTGTCTCATTGACTTTGTTAGTGAAACATTTTTTTACAAACTCTAAGTGTTATTTTTTTCTCAAAAAGCCAAAATTTCTTTTATAGAATATCTCTTATATAAAGGGATGTCTTTTACAGGCTGGAACTGTCTAATATCTCCAAGGATTTAAACAAATAAGCCTCTAAAAGCCTGATATCTGTTTTACCTTCAGTACATCTTTGTTCAAGATAAGCCATCAGACGACATCCGATCATTTAAAATACGTCAATGAGAAATGACACTGGATCCATTCTGAGCTGTAGATTTCTTGCTACCTGACTTCCTAAATCAGCGAACCATTTAAAACACTTTGGTACTTTTAGTGCAGAGTGAATTGCCTTTCCCTAAACATTAATTGCAGTAGAACTTGTTTAGTGCCAAAAGCATGATAGCTTCTGATCCTAACTACTCATTAACTCTTTTAGGAATTTTTTTGATTACCGAAATTTTTTCAGCTTTAGCTTTTCCAATAATAAAAGTTGACCTAGGGAAACTTTTGTTTGCAAAGACGAAATCAGTTCTGTGCATAACAGAACTATCTTCTGCTGCTCATCTGTGAATCTGATGTTGAAATTATCATAATTCTGTTGCACTGTAATTTGTTGTTCTTTACAATAATCAGAAATGTTGAAAGTACAGAGAAACCACTGTATAAGAGAGTATAGGGTAAAGAAAAATAACCGGATGTCTTTGAGCGATTACCATTTGTTCAATGTAGTTCAGATCTTTGGAACAATCAAAAACTGGAACTGGATCCATCGAATTAGCGGCAGAAATCTTCAAAGAACCTTCAGAGACTTGCATGTCTAACATAGCCCAGAATTATATAATATGGTGTCAGGGAAAGGCTTGTAACACGTTTTACAGCATACATAGGCAGTCTGCTATACTCCTCTATTAAACATGATAGTTTTATTCATCCCAGTTGTTGTATCGTTACTCTGCAAATATTCGGAAATCAGCTGACTTTTTTTAATGAAATCTTTCCACATAGAATTACGCTGAATAACTTTTTTCGGTACTACTTAGTTATCCCGTCGACCAAAAATCTATCGCCAAACTATAAGATTAAATGCCAATAATGGATGATCGTAAACGTCACATTCACTTGACTTTAAGAAAGTTACACGTGTTTGCGTCATCAAGTGATTTTTATTTTGACGTTTTATTTGTATTTTTATTAATGTTATACTAATTTATTTTTTCTTTCGTTATTTAAAATAAGAATTATGTCAATTTGTATAATTTGGCGAGTGGTTTGGCGATTTATATAATTTTGCGAAATTGGTCGACGAGATAACTAAGTAGTACCCTTTTTTCATCTTAATTGTTTTCTTTAACCGACATTATCACAACTTCTAACTTTGCACATATAAAAATATTTACATTCTTAAAATGTACACTAAATCTAGAAAACTAAAAAAATCAAGGATTATATTCTTATTCGAGGATAGAGTAGCACAGTTGACGTTTGTTCCAACAGAGCGAAAAATGTCCAGACCAGGAAACGAACCTGGATACTTGGCGTGCCGTGCCAATGCCTTACCTGTTAAGCTATCCGGACGATAACTGGCTGACGGACTTCGCTGCGAACTAAAACTAGCGCTGCAGTTCGCAGCGAAGTCCAACAAATAAGAGTGAATTATGTCAGCCAGTTATCGTCCGGATAGCCTAACAGGTAAGGCATTGGCACGCCACGCCAAGTATCCAAGTTCGGTTCCTGGTTGGACATTTTTCGCTCTGTTGGAATAAACGTCAACTGTGCTACTCCATCATCGAATATGATTTAATCCAGTTGGAAAAAATATTCGTTCCCTTCATTATGAATCAATTATTAATTAATAAGTTTTAGTGAAAGGGATTTTTCGTAAACTATTTTTCATTGTTGTAACCATTTTCCCAATCATAAGGATAAAACTGTATACTCATATACGTTAACGTCAAAATCACGCCAAGCTTAGCGGCATTTGGCGAAACATCTCCAAAGTTGGCGACCAAAAATAAATCGCCATAAATGAAACCAACTTGGCTCTAGGTGACTAATTTGGCGAAATTCCCATTCAAATTCCGTAGTGATGAAACTTCTCTTATCGTGTTCTTCGCATTTTAGCTTCGTGTTTTCCAGTGAAATTAGCTAAATACTAATTAATCCAGAAAATCTTAAAGCCAAGAAATAGAAAAGCTACTGTTTCCACCCAGTACAGGAATTTTTTATTTTGTAAGCTACATATTTTCGTTTTCAAGTGTACATCTTGAAAAAAAAAATGCATATCTCATTCACTTCAGAATGTTCACACGCATTAAATATCTACTATCTGATCTATATCTATATCTATCTATATTGAATATCTACTATCTGCGCATCTTTTGCGCATTTTTTCTGAATCTTTACTCACTTATGGAAGATGAATCTTGTTTACCAGATGTATTACAAAATATTTTTATTGCACTTTGTTTTGATAAAATTATGTACATTTAAAAAAATAGTCTCAATATCATTTTAATTTCGGGAGAAAAACACTAATGCTACCTTTTGCCCTTAAACTAAAATGACATTGCGACTTTTTTTAAATACACATATTTTTATCAAAACAAGCTGTAACAAAAATATTTTGCAATACATCTGGTAAACAAGATTCCTCTTCTGTGAGTAAGTAACAATCTGAAATTGGTAATTGAATTTTTAACAGGAATTCTCTAAATGGCTTTGTCTGTTTAAAAAAAATCTAATCTGGCGATTTTTGGAAAATTATTGAAGTTATTGCCTAGACTCACAAAATATGTAAACAAATAAATGAACAACACTTGCTCGTTTAATAGTACAACATTTAATGCATGCATTTTAAATTAAAGTGATTTCAAAAATAAAATGAAATGAATGAAATATTTGTAAGTTGAATAAGATGAGTTCAATGCAATTAAGAAAATATTGGAAATTTATCGTTTGCGCTTGATAAACCAACAAAAGGACTTAAAATTGAATATTTTATTTATAATTAAATTCTGTACATATTCTCAACAATCAAAAAGATTGTATTCTCATCGGGAATACAACCGTGTATATCATTTCTTATAACTTCAGCACATCAAGAATTGAGTAAAAAATGAGGCTACAAAATTCTATCTTTACACATACTTACTAATTTTTATGCATCATTTTTCATTTCATTAAAAGAAAATAATTAAAATCGAGCGTATTTAAATCAACAACATTTGACAATATGTATTAAATAATATTTTATCTTTTTTAATAACTTAAAGTTAAAATACGTAACTAACTTGTTTTACTCTTTGAAAAAGGACAAATATGAATTCTATAAGAAAAAGAATTTTCTTACAATTTCAAAAACTACAGTTATTCGATGGCCAACATTTTGCGATTTTAACAAATAATATTAGTTCTAAAAATAACTGTTTTTATTTAAATAATTAACTATAATAAATAAGTCAAAAAACACGAATAAAAATTAATAGAATATTCTATTACTGTCAGAATATAAATGCTGCAAACAATTGAAAACACGACGTTTGCACTTGCGCAGTTATTTCATAGATGTGCAATTAATAGATTATCCATAAAGAAAAAAAAACGGTTAGGCATCTTTCTGTAGTTCACCCCGTCCACTACGTGGCGTGCGACCTTGATTGATGTGACCTCGCCTTTAATCTTGAGGTTACCTCTCCCATTTAAGATAGGACGCTTACTTATATCGCTTTGTTTCAGGACATTAGGGTTGACGAATATTTTTGATTTTGAGTACGCGCCAAGATTTTGGCACTACCGACGTTCATTTCGTTTTTTATGTCGGTGCAACAAATATTTTGGACGCTATCGTGTTAAAAAAAAAAAGAGTAATTTTTGCAGGGAAGCCGGGGCTGTGCTCCGACAATAACGAGAGAACAAATAAATTGGTAAAAGGTTAATAAAAATACAAATAAAACGTCGAATTAAAAATCACTTGATGACGCAACAAACACGTGTAACGTGTTTAATGTCAAGTTGATATCAAGTGAATGTGACATTTACGATAAGCCGTTATTGGCATTTAATCTTATAGTTTGGCGACAGTTTTTGGGTCGACGGGATAATCGAGTAGTAGGGGAGAATGGGGATGAAAGGGACATTTTGCCTTTATAAGCTTATAAAATAATAACAATAAAAGATATCACTTTCAAATTTGCACCTACTACTCGTCTAAAACATTTGCTTTGATACTACTAAAACCTCTTATCCTCAAATACAGTAATTAAAAATATATATCCCTTTTTATAAATTGGTAGACCCATTGTAGGGGATGAAAGGGACACTGTGCGAAGTTGAAAGGGACACCCATAAATAAAACACTTTTATGAACATTTTTTCTTTTTATTTGTGATTACATTATTCAAAAATAAAAGATATTTATACACAAATACAAATAAAATATATTACAACATATGATAACATAAAAACAAGAAAAATAGCATGCTTAGGCCTACTTGACATAAAACAACTTTAAATCAGTCAAAAATTTTAAGAAAGATTTAGCTCTAGCTGTCTCACCACCAGTTATTGGTTTAGGTAACTTCACCACAATATCATTAATATTCACATTATCCATGTCAATAGTATCAGTAAATACAAAATGGTTTTATTCTGTTTTTTTCTGACAAAATGTACTTTGAATTCTTTACGAGTGCTTTTCTGTAGTTTGTGGCTATTGTGCGACCAGAACATCACCATAGTTATTCCATTAATTTTCGCAAATTTTATTGTCTTTATTTATATTGCTTTCATACATATCAAATGAAAGAACAGCATGATCAGTTTTGGAACAACTAGAATTATTAGGTAATACACAATTGCTTTAAAAAACTTCTGCGATCATTGACCAACTTTGATGAGAAAGTCCAAGTTTTTGGGATGGCGCACCTAAATAGAATGAACTCTTTGAAATTCTTCCTTGAGAAAACGAATACTGTTGAACGGAGTTACCTGATGTTGAAGCAAAACACAAAAGTGTGACAAGTTTACCACGATCAGCTGATGTTATGTGAGAAAATAGTTTTTCACTACATTTTACCACTATATTAGGTGGTTTGTGCTCTGTCATTAAGACTTTTTTATCACAGTTATATATTATGTTCTGTGTAAATGTATAGCGATACATAACTAACTGAAGGTTTTTAAAAAATATCAACATTAGCTTTGTTGAAACTTATACTCCTTGTTAAACTAATGGCTATAGGTTTCTTAAGAAGAAGTAGCGAATTTGGTTGCATAAAATCTTGTAACCAATCAATTCCAGCTTGCTTCTTTGTTTACCAAGATAAGCATATATTTGGAGAATTAAAAGCAATTGAATACTCATATGTACAGTTGTTAAACCATAGTTGATATTAGATGCCTTGAGCAAACATGAAGCTAACTCTTTTTATTGAGCTTCACTAAAGGAAGCTTGATAGGAACAACCTGAGGGGTGTCCCTTTCAACCCCTCAGTTTCTGTCCCTTTCAACCCTATACCCACCTAGCGAAATTAAAAATGTATTCATGCATGAGAGTATTTCAGCTAACAAAATATTAAACAAAAACCTAATTTGCAGAACAAATTTAAAAAAAAAATTTATTTCCTAAATTGTTTAAGCCCGAGAAGGGGCAGACATTAAGATATTTCATTCAATTCGTTCTACATTTAATGTTAAATTTTTGTAATAAATAAGTTAAACCAATTGAACATTAAAAAATAAAAATGAAATTCATACAATATAATGCTTTAAACGCCTATATACTTAGATTAGCCGCCTTCGCCCGCTACGCTGGTCGGTTTTTCTAAAAAAATTTTGAATGAAACAAAATATATCTGTGAATTTGATCATGCGTTTTAAAGCAATATGGACATTTACCTGGTGTATCTAACCGAATTGCTGAAAGCAATATGAATGTCATTACGCTTTTATATCTTTTATTGAGCCATACAAAATTTAGACTGTTAAGGGCCAATTTCTTTAATTGATCTGTTAGTGTAGGATTCGGTAAAGAACAATAGAACAATATGTAATATACTAAAAGCGTTCATGAAAAATTATCAATGCAAGTCTCATCAGAGTCTGTTAATTGGACTTATTGAAAAGGCTGATCGTTCATAATAATTTTGTTCGCCTTATTCTAGAACTTTCCTCTATAATTCTACAATTAAGCAACCTAACAACCAAGCAACAGCAAATGATATGTGCTTTATACTAAAACATTCACTGAAAAATTAACTAACCGATCAAGTTGCATCGAAATCCACTTAGCAGAATCTTTTAAACTGGAAAATATACCGAAACCTTCCCTAAAAATGATCTAATTAACAGTTTAAATCCCATAAAATTTCGTTCAGTGGAACCTTTAAAAAAAGCAAATCTTTCAAAATTGGGTTCATCTGATTTAGAACTTTCCCCATAATTATTTAACTAAGCAACGTAGAACGTTATGTATTATACTAACATCTTTTCTGAAAAATTATCTAACTAACAATGTAAGTCCCGTCAAAATCTATTCAGCAGAACTCAAGATATAAGCGGCCGGAATGAAATTTCTCTTTGCATTATATACATATTGAGATAGTTAGATAAAACTTTCCTAATCGCGTTAACCTGATTATAGAACTCTCTGAGAGGTAGGGGTAGGTATATACTGCATCACTTCTGAATTTTTTAAGGGACTCAGCTCAACTTCCATAACTATAGCATATATGCTCTCTAGTATAACCCTATCTCTGTAGCGTATATCTTCCAGTTTTCTTTACTCTACCACTGAGAACTTTTTCCGCATAGCTCCGTAACTAAACAACACAGAATGATATGATAAATATTGAAAATAACCCTGAAATATTATCTAACTTACTGTACATTTAATTAGTTGACTTGAAATCTTTCATAATCGACTTCACCTAATTTTAGAACTCCCGTAACAACTTAGAATGATGGTTTTTACATTAAACCATTTATAAACCAAATTTACTATTTAACAGTGTAAGTTCTACAAAATTCTGTTCAGTAGACTCTGAGGTATAGTCATATTTACAATATTTATTGCGCATTAAACCTTTTTTCTTTACATTTGAAATAAAATCAGTAACTGTTTTGGTATTTCCCTGTTATGCCAACACCATTGTCACCAAGCGTAATAGTTGGCACAAAAATGAAATGATACATTTGAAAAGAAATTTTGTTGATAAAAAAAATGAGCATTTAAAAAATATAACTTTTGAAAATTACAGACTTTGACCTACTATTTTTTTAAATCAATAAAAATAATGGTACTACTTGGTTATCCCGTCGACCAAAAATCTATTGCCAAACTATAAGATTAAATGCCAATAATGTTTGATCGTAAATGTCACATTCACTTGACTTTAAGCAAGTTACACGTATTTACGTCATCAGGTGATTTTTATTTCGACGTTTTAAATGTATTTTTATTAATGTTATACTAATTTATTTGTTCTTTCGTTATTTAAAATAAAAATTATGTCAATTTGTATAATTTGGCGAGTGGTTTGGCGATTTATATAATTTGGCGAAATTGGTCGACGAGTACCAAAATAAATACTTAAAATATAAGAATAAAGAAATATTTTGCAAGTAATAAAATAGAGTCAATTTAAACTGCAGTCTTGAAATTGTAAATGTCTTTTACTACTGAAGCATGGCGTATGTAATACGTATGTCTCACATTGCAGTAAACATTTCATTCTTTCAATGAAGAAATTCATGGTTTTTTTGAACAAAACATTTTTATATGTATAATTCCTAACTTCTGAAATAATTTTATTGTAGCTTCCTCATCATCAGATAACTGCGAAATGGTAAAATCTATATCAGTATCAGTAATAAATATTTTCTATTAAAAACATAACAAATTAAAAAGTTTTACGAGATTATGATGGAATAAAATAAATTCCATCATTAAAAATTCCTGTATAAAAATATTCACGTTCAATAATTAGCAAATGTTAATGTGTGGCACGGTTTGCAATAAAAATCGTTTGCACGATTAGGGTTGAAATAAATGGAGCGATACCATACATTTTGGCATGGTATCGCGACGAAAATTAGAACGAAAAAGTACCACAGTTTTTTTATTTAGTTTTAGTTTTTGAGGTGTTTGAATTTTTTTTTTTCAAATTGACGAAGTTGTTTTTATTTAACCAAAAGGATTGGTTAAAAAATTATTCAATTTGAATTTTTTCCCTTGCTATAGTAATAGAATGAAAAGAATGAGTTTTTAGAAATAATCACTTGAAAAATTCAGGTTTTGGCGCCAAAGATAGAGCCAAATTAGACAAATATGAAATATCTCTCGACCTATTGGGCTTAAAAGAATTTATTTAGTACCATTCGATTCAGCATACAAAAATACACCAAAATATGTTATCAGTTGGAAAATAACTATAAAATCAGATTTTTAAGGAATTTTTTTAAAGTTCGTTCTCTTTTTTACCCCCCTTAGGGGTGGAATTTTTTAAAATCCTTTCTTAGCGGCACTCTATATCATAAGAAGTATTTTTACACCGATTTTCAAGATTTTAGGTTCAGTAGTTTTGGCTGCGCGTTGATTAATACAAAATCCAGACTTTCTTTTATATATATAGACTAGAAAGGTAGTCCGTCAAAAATGACGGAAATTTAGATATAAAGTTATATACAGTTAATAAGATATAAAGTTATGTGCAAGAATATGAGTTTTCTGGCTTGTTCCGCAGTGATAGATGAAAAAAACACATTTTAAGAACGAAACACATTTATGAAAAATTGTGTACAGTAGAAGACCACTAATCTGCACAGTTTGGTTCCAAGTGTTATGCAGATTTGAGGCTTTTTGCGGTCATGTCAATTCAATCTTTGTTTACATTTTTTTTAAATTCATATATTGGACAATTTAGATTGTTAAGCCTTAAAAATAAATAAATTACACACTTGAAGTAAGGTAAAAACTATTAAATTATCGTATACGATTTCATGAAATGATATTATATGTGTGTGCTTCACGATCTTGGTTACGACGTTGGAGAAATTGGCTGCAACTTGTCATAATCCTAATAGTGTGGGCCGCTATAACAAAAAAGTAACCAGTTTTTAGTAAAATTTCTGATATAAAGTAGTTTTCAAAAACTTGTGTAAAATTGCAGGCCGTTCTTATGTAATGTCAGTCCTAGGAATAATATTTCTAACACTGAAGAGTTTCCATGTATATGTGGAATTTAGAAAAGCTTCTCCAAAAGAAAGGTCCTGAAATGACATTGTAATTTCTCTAATTTCAAAGTTTAATCGGGCCCTGATGTTGTTTACTGAAATCTAATAAATACAGTTATTTTGAATATTACAACAGAATTAAACAGTTAAACTTATTTAACTTAAACCCGCTGTTACTTCTCGATGTTATTTTTTACTATTAAGAAAGAAAATTAGGTACTTCTTAGTTATCCCGTCGACCAATTTTGCCAAATTATATAAATCGCCAAATCACTCGCCAAATTATACACATTGGCATAATTTTTTATTTTAAATAACGAAAGGACAAATAAATTAGCATAACATTAATAAAAATACAAATAAAACGTCGAATTAATGATTTTATTGGCCATTATTGGCATTTAAATCTTACAATTAATTAATTAATGGCAACCATTATTGGCAATTAATCTTGCAATTTGGCGACAGTAATTTAGTCGACGGGATAACTAAGGAGTACCGAAAATTATTTAATTTTTCAAATCATGCATTTATAATTTTTTCCGTCTTTAATAACTAAATAATGAAAAATATGCTTTTATTCTGAGCTCATAAATATGACAATAAAATAATGTAACTAAGAGACATTGCAAAATTAAATCTTTGTGATTTCAAACCATAAACAAACGATACCGCCACCATTTTACCTACTATGACGTCATTAGAATATTGTCCATTGATTGTTGGAGAACTTACTTTGTGTATGATTACCTCAATGATTTAATATTTTTTACGTTTCACTATGAATGAATCACTTGTGTTTGTACAGGTTTATGGAATGAGATATTAAGCTGTGAACCTAATTTCAACTGAAATTATCCAAGGATATATGTATTTTCAATTGAAATTAAAAACAATGCTTTGATCTCGAAATAAAAAGTTTTAGTTTGTATAATTGGTTATTTTTGTTAATTATTTATTTAGTTACTTTCCCATTATAGAGCATTTTTAAAAAAAGCTTGATGCAATTCGGGCATCAGAAAGTGAGATATGTTGCCAAAATATATAAACAGCTATGAAAACAAATCTAATGAACTTTTATTTTTGTTTATATATGCACTTATATACATAGAAAAAATCGTTTCTAAATATATATAATATTTTTTTATATACAAATTACGGCACAGATTTCAGATATGAACCGGGATACCTAACTGGCGCCAATATGGTGTTATTTGGCCTGCTATGGTAACATGGCTATTGTTTTTTACTTATTAATAAATTGTTTATTTACTTTTATTTTCTGTTTTTAATTATATAAACTGTTTTGTTCTATAGTTATTATTCAAACTTTTATTTATTTATAGTTATTTCCTTTTCAAAATGACAGCAAATAATTTAAAAATATATAAGTAACTGGTATTCGAAAGCGAGATTTCTGCCAAATTGGCGTCAGAGAAAAACATGCCAACTCCGATGCGTATATGACATCTGTGCAAAAATTACTTCTGTTTCTTTATAAAAATGGGTAAATAGCTTTTTTTTATCTGTCTATACTAATATTATAAAGAGGTAAAAATTGTTTATTTGTAGGAAGTAAGGTCTGAAATTACCGAACCGATTCCAAAAGTAAAGGTATCAAAATGATGGTGTTAGTCCAACTTAGAACATAGGCTATATCTTATGTCTGTGCCACTGGCCAAAAGGGGGTGCAGGAGCAAAACACGTTCTAAAAATGCGATTTTTGTGTTACTGAAGGGCCTAGAAACATGAAATTTGCAAGGGTAGTTACTTATAAGATACTAATGATCTCTAAGGACATTTCTTAAAAAAAGTTGAAATATTAAAGGGGTGAAAATGCGTAAAAGCGTTCTGAAAACTTTCTAAATGGCGATTTTTACGCAATTTCAGTAAGTACCAAACTAATTAAAAAAACAAGTGGGTAAGTGTGATCACAGATCGCACAGAGAGTTTCGTTTAATATTCATTTCAAAACACTTTATCCTTTTGAAAAATCTGTTAGTTCCACATTTCGCAACCAGGGGCGCACTCTATTCTAAACAAATCTCTATCCGAACGAAACTCCGTTTAACATACTATCCGTATATATATTAGTTGAAGGGATTGGGCCCATAGCACCCGAGATAAGTAGGCGCCCCTGGCGGTAAAAAGTGGAACTCAAATATGTAAGGCTATGGTGCATAATATAAAAGAATGGTCAAAGGGGCGTCGGCAAAAGTTGGAAAAGTGCTCCCCGGGTGAAAAGGGCGGAGGTTAGAAAAATTGCTTAAAATATACGTTAGAGCACGGGGGAGTAAATAATATAAGACTTTTTGAAAATTTTATGATTTGACGTGTGGTCTGAGGTATTCAGCTATACGTATGCAAAAATTCATGTGTCCAACTTAATTAGGGGCTCTCTTAGAAAGAATTGCTTAAAATACATATGTGGTAGCTCAAAGGGTTAAACGTAAGACTTTTTCAAAATTTTATAATTTGTCGCCTGGCCCCAGGTGTTTTGCTATAATAAGCATGCAAAATTTCAAATCTCCAATTTAATAAGGGGCTCAGTTAGGAAGAATTGCTTAAAACACGCATGTGGGAGCCCAAATGGTTAAATGTACGACTTTTTCAAATTTTTATGATTTGTCGCATGATGGTGTTCAGCTAGTATGCAAAATTTCACGCCTCCAACCTAAATAGAGGGTCACTTAGAAAGAATTGTTTAAAATACACATGTAGGAACCCAAAAGCTTAAATGTACGACTTTTTCAAAATTTTATGATTTGCCGTTTGATGTGTGATGCTCAACTATAAGTATGCAGAATTTCGCGCCTCCAATCTAATTAGGGGCTCACTTAGAAAGAATTGTTTAAAATACACATGTTGGAGATCAAAGGGTTAAATGTACGACTTTTTGAAAATTTTATGATTTGTCGTTTGATGCGAGGTGCTCAGCTATAAGTATGCAAAATTTCACGCCTCCAACCTAATTAGGAGCTCACTTAGAAAGAATTGTTTAAAATACACATGTGGGAGCCCAAAGGGTTAAATGTACCACTTTTCAAAATTTTATGGTTTGTCATTTGATGTGAGGTGTTCAGCTATAAGTATGCCAAATTTCACGCCTGCAACCTAATTAGGGACGCACTAAGAAAGAATTGTTTAAAATACACATGTGGGAGCCCAAAGGGTTAAATGTACCACTTTTTCAAAATTTTATGATTTGTTGTTTGATCTCAGGTGTCCATCTATAAGTACGCAAAATTTCACGCCTGCAACTTAATTAGGGACGCACTTAGAAAGAATTGTTTAAAATACACATGGGAGATCCCAAAGGGTTAAATGTACGACTTTTTCAAAATTTTATGATTTGTCCTTCGATGTGAGGTATTCGGCTATAAGTATGCAAAATTTCACGCCTCCAATCTAATTAGAGGTTCACATAGAAAGAATTGTTTAATATACACATGTGGGAGCCCAAAGGGTTAAATGTACGACTTTTTCAAAATTTTATGATTTGTCCTTTGATGTGAGGTATTCAGCTATAAGTATGCAAAATTTCACGCCTCCAATGTAATTAGAGGTTTACATAGAAAGAATTGTTTAAAATACACATGTGGGAGCCCAAAGGGTTAAATGAATGACTTTTTCAAAATTTTACGATTTGTCGTTTGATCTGAGGTGTCCATCTATAAGTACGCAAAATTTCATGCCTGCAACCTAATTAGGGACTCACTTAGAAAGAATTGTTTAAAATACACATGTGGGAGCCCAAAGGGTTAAATGTACGACTTTTTCAAAATTTTATGATTTGTCGTATGATGTGTGGTGGTCATCTATAAGTATGTAAAATTTCAAATCTCCAACATGTGTAGTTTCTGAGAACGGGCTCTGTGACGGACAGACAGACAGACAGAGGAGCGAGACGAATAGGGTTTCGTCAGATGAACGAAACCCTAATAATGGTGTCAAAATGCTGGTGACAACCCTTGCTCCAACATAGGCTACATTTTATGTCGGTGCCACTACCCATAAAGCGGGTGCTGGAGCAAAAAAACGTTCGAAATTGCGATTTTGTGTTACTGAAGGGCCCAGATACATGGAATTTGGCATGGCGGTTACTTATTAGATATAAATGTTCTCTAAGAATATTTCTTAAAAAATTCGAAATTTAAAAGGGGGAGAAAATGCGCAAAAAGTGTTCTAAAAAACGTTCTACAAGGCGATTTTTACACAATTTCAAGAAGTACCAAATCGAATTTAAAAATAATGGTGTCAAAATGATGGTGGCAACCCTTGCTCCAACATAGGCTACATTTTATGTCAGTGCCACTACCTCTAAAGGGGGTGCTGAAGCAAAAAAACGTTTGAAATTGCGATTTTGTGATACTGAAGGGCCCATAACATGGAATTTGGCATGGTAGTTACTTATTAGATATAAATGATCTCTAAGAACATTTCTTAAAACATTCTAAATTTAAAAGAGGTGAAAATGCGCAAAAAGCGTTCTAAAAGGCGATTTCTACGCAATCTGAGGAATTAACGAACAGATTTAATAAATAATGGTGTCAAAATGATGGTGACAGCCCTTGCTCCAAAATAAGCTATGTTTTATGTCGGTGTCACTACTCCAAAAAGGGTGCAAGACCAAAAAACGTTCTGAAAATACGATTTTTGTGTCAATGAAGGGTCTGGAAACATGAAATTTGGAATGGTAGTTACTTATAAGATATAAAGGATCTCTAAGAATATTTCTTAAAAAATTCCAAATTTAAAAGGGGGGAAAATGCGCGAAAAGAGTTCTGAAAAAAGTTCTAAATGGCGCATGCTACGCAATCTCAGAAAGTACCCAAACGATTGCAAAAGTAATGGTTGGGAATTGATGATGACAGCCCTTGCTCCAATATAGGATTTACTTCATGTCGGCGTCACTACCACCTTGCGTTGCACTTTAAAAAACGTTCTAAATTGTGATTTTTGTGATACTGGAGGGGCTAGCAACTTGAAATTTGGCATGATAATTATGAGATGTAAATGCTCTGTGACAACAGTTCCTTAAAATTTTGAAATTTAAATGGAGTGAAAATAAAAGAAAAGCGGTCTAAAACCGTTCTAAATAGCGATTTCTACGCAATCTCAGGAAATATAAACCGATTTCAGAAGTAATGATTTCAAATTGATGGTGACAGCCCCCGCTCCAACATAACCTATATTTTACGTAGTTGTCACTACCACCTGGGGGTTACAGGAGCAAAAAATGTTCTAAATTGCGTATTTTGTGTTAAAGAGGGGTGTAACATTTTAAATTTGGAAAGGTGATGCAAAAAGATGCAAAGATGCTTCAAAGATGCAAATGCTTTCTAAGATTTGTCGAAAGAAAATTCCAAATTTAAAAGGATGAGGTGAGGAAAAAGTATTCTATAAGCGTTCTAAATTACGATTTTTATGCAATCGTATGAAATACAAAATGGTTGCAAACATAATGGTTGAAAATTGATGATGATAGAACCTGCTCAAACATAAGCTATATTTTATGTCGGTGCAACAACCCCTAGAGGGTTGCAGGCGCAAAAAACTTCCTAAATTGCGATTTCTGCGGTATTGAAGAGGCTAGAAATTTTAAATATAGCACGGTAGATGCTTATAAAATATAAATGTCCTGTAAGAACATTCGAAAATAAATTAGAAATTAAAAAAGGTGAAGCGAAGGGAAGGAGCGAAAAGCATTCTAAAAGAGTCCTAAATTACGATTTCTATGGAATCTCAGAAAATAATAAACCGATTACAGAAGTTATTGGTTGCGAATCAAGAGTGGTAGTCCCTGATCCTATACGGGCTATATATTTATGCCGGTGTCACTACCACCTGTTTGGCAGAAACAACAAGAAATCCTTTAAAAACATCTAAATACCGTTTTCTATAGAATATTAGGAATTACCAACCGACTTCAAGGTTAATGTTGGCAAATTAATGGTGACAGTTTCTGTTTCAACATTTTTCGAGACATTCTATTTCAATTTTGTTCCGGCATTTTATGTTGGTGCCACTAACACCAGAGAGGTGGTAGACTGTTAGACAAGTAGCTTGGGATTTGACATAATGGTTAATTTTAAGATGTAAATGTGTTAAGATGGTTTCTAAAAAATTCAAAACTTCAAATGAATACTGAAATGAGCATAAAAGTATCAAAATACTTTCTAAATTACCATTTATTTGGAATTAGTTTTAGTTTTTCTTATTAATTAAAATCTCATATCTGTCTATTGCACTACTTTTATAATGAAGTTTAGTCAAACTGTAATTTTTGAATTATTCCAAAAAGTGTTCTTCTAAGAAAAAATAGTCATGCAAATAGCACTTGGCATATTTCAAATATTACGCGAGCAAAGCCGCGGGGTTTGCTAGTATTAAATAAATTGCATACATATGGAAAAGATTGCTTGTGAGTATGAAGCAGTAAATAGGTTGTCAGAAAATACGTTGGAAAATATTGTACATAAGCAATGATTGCTAGAAATGCATTTTTAATTATGATATGCGCTTTTATGTTTCACTACATTTATGCATACTATACTGTGTGTATAAATGCTACAGTTCATATGCAGGGTTACACAAAAGAATTCGTGAGGGTTACTGAGTATGAGAGTAAATTGCTTAAAGGTGGTTTTTAAAGGAGTTATGCATTTTTACGCTGAACTGCATTTAATTTACTAAGAAATGTTTGTGGAATATAGATAAAATGATATACAGGTTCACGCAAAGAATTGGATACATAACCGTCTATGGATGATAATATCTGGAAATGTGTTTTCAGTAGTTTTAAGAGTAGTTTAAATTAAATTTTGGCTAAATAGTGGCATGTAATAACGATACTATTGGCTATGGACGGTAACTGCTGAAATGAATTTTTAAAATTTTTTATGCGTCTTCTAAAATGTTTACTTAGTTATCTTATTTACCTTATTTCCCCAAATAACGAAGTTTTGTTAAAGCATTCAGGATGCGTTGGAAAGTGTTTCATATTCTATGCTTAATGCATGATTTTTCTTTCTTCTTTAGTCTTATTTTGAATTTATTTTATTCTTAATTTTTTAGTCTTATACTGCTTTATAGAAACTTTGGTACAATTGTCATATACGCCAATTTGGCGAAAACATCAACAGCATAAACAACAACATCCGGGTTACCATATCAAGCAAAATAACGACACTTTGGCGCCAGTTAAGTACCCGTTGTGTATATGTCATTGGCGTCAGAAAAAAATCGCGCCAATATGGGGCGTATATGACATCTGTGCCGAAACTTTAATATTTAATGTTTAAACTCTTCGCTCCAACCCCCTTGCATATAGTACAAACTATAACACAGCTAGCGCAAAATAATAGACAGTTTGGTACTTTTCCACTGTATGGGCTTTGGCGGTTTTTATTTTTAAAGCTTGGTGTAATTTGGGCATCAGAAAGTGAGATTTGGGTATCTTCCGTTATACGGATACCATTGTCGCCAAGCGTAATAGTGGGCGCAAAATGAAAATCACGTGAATTGAAGCATTTGAAAAATAAAAGAAAAAACATGTCGATACTAAAGTGAGCATTTAAAAAATATAACATTTGAAAATTCTAGACTTTTACGAACTATTTCATTAAATCACAAATATATACTTAAAATAAATGAACAAATAAGTGTTATAAAATAAAGCAATAAAATAAAACTCATATTAAACTGCTAGCATAAAATTACAAATATCTTTTAGCATTTTGAAATAATTGGCGCATTAGCTTACATTTTGGCATGGTGTCCATATAACTGGAAAATATCGAGATTTGTTGTCAAATCATATAAACAGCTATGAAAACAATCTTGATGAGCGTTTTTGTTTGTTTTATATGTTTATTTTATATGTATATTATTGATGTTTTTATGTACAAATTACATCTGTTTCTGTATAAAATTAGAGAAACGGCTTTTTTATGTTAAATAAATCGCATAAATATCGAAAAAAATGCGTGTGTATATAAAATGAAACAGTGGATAGGTTCCCGGAAAATATGTTGCCAAATTTCCTTTTTCGCCAAGGCACCTATACTGGAAAAGTACCTAAAGCACATTAAAATCGCACAGTTAGGAGCTCACACAGTACAGCGTCGTCTATTGGCGGTTATTTTGTTAGTAGCATCGGGAGGAAGATGTAAAGATGTACTTTAAATTCTCACTCATAGATTTTGAAAAAATATCTTAAAAGAGCAGAGTTTAAATTAAATTTCGGAGACCTCCTTTATGAAAGATTAATAGTTTTAAATGGGAATTTCGCCAAATTAGCCAGCTGTCACAAAGTTGGCTAACATTTGGCGCTACTGTGGTAACCCTGCATTAGTATCTTTTAACAATTACTCATTTCAATGAGGCGGTCCTACCGGAATCGTGAGGGACACACAGAGACTTGGATTTTATATAAACGAGTTGGAACCCGTCGAAATTCGACGAACTAAAATGTTAGAAAGGAACTTCAGATCGAATTTATAATAAACCTACAAAAATAATTACAATAAAATATTCCTCTAACATTGGTTGTCTCACTCTTAAAACAAATAATATTTTCAAAATATTATTTCCACAAACTTCAGCTGCTTAATTTATTGAAAAATTAACCTCTATTTGAATACGTAATCAAGATGAATAATTATGATGAATTTATCGATTGAGGCTCTTATGTTTGTTTTTACGGGATGAAAAATCAGTAAAAAGTATTTCGCTTTGTCACATCATAATATTTCCCCCCATAAAATCTAAACTGTACGTTATTTTCACATTCTCATAATTTACATACGCACCACTCAAATTCACAATTTGAAATTATTTTAACGCGCAATAGATTATTAATGAATGTATTTCCAAACTTAAAGTCACGTTTGTCCGATAAAACTTTCCATGTGAACTTTAAGTTCTAATCTCAATACCCGCGAAAAAAAAAAAAAATTCAGAAATTTGCCTTTAGTTGTTATATTGGCCTTTTAGTATCGGTCAAATATTTAGTTTTATCAAAATAAATGATCGTATTGTTTTAAATACGACATAATTTTTACACACTGAATCATTTTTCATAGCGTCTCAAACTCAGTATCAGCGTAATGTAAAAATATTGAAATGTAACTGATTTATGAAGAAAAATGCGTGTTCTTTTTTAATGTCTGATATCATTTTCTGTTCAAAAATTATTAAAAAGTTACTTTTATTTGTAATGTGAAAATGGCATCAATAAGGATATAATCAATAAAAATAATAAACCATGACTATTTTCCCTTTACTTTGAATATAAATGGAGTACTTCAGTTGCCACGATTACAAAATTTGTATTAAAAACTACAAAAATATTAATATCTCAAGAATAAATTGAGATACAGTTTTCAAGCAAAATGCATTTAAAAGAGCCTTTTTTTCCTAATACGACGGTGTTAAAATTTCAAATGTGCGATGTTTAGAAGTTTAAAAATTTGCCGTAGATATAATTGCAAAACCGAAATTTTATTTCAAATTTCAAAGTGTTGCCATTCACAAAATGACGTATGCGTTACGCACAGATATGTTTGTCCTTTATAATATAGATAGATTCCGTTCAAATGAAATCGAAATAAACCTTAGACTTTTTTTAAAGTTTTGTATTTTGCATGTACCTTATAACATTATGTACAATCGTCATAAACATAATGCAAAATCTGCAGTAGAAATATTTACAACTTAAAAATGGAAAAAGTCTAAGATTTATTTCGATTTCATTTGAACGGAACCTAAGTATATAGATGTTTAAAGCATTATATTGCATGAATTTTATTTTTATTTTTTAATATTCAATTGGTTTAGCTTATTTGTTACAAAAATTTAACATTAAATGTAAAACGAATTGAATGAAATATCTTAATGTCTGCCCCTTCTCGGGCTTAAACAATTTAGGAAATAAATTTTGTTTTTTTAATTTGTTCTGCAAATTAGGTTTTTGTTTAATATGTCAAGTTTTTTAATAACTACTGCACTCAGACAAACACATTTCAAAATTAATGGAGGGTATCATCATCAGGCTTTGATTTGTGCGATATCGCATCACATTTTGTGATGCAATTTACCTATGTATAATTCAAATATTTCACCAGTGCAGTAATGCAGGTTTTTGTAATTTGGTCAAAAAATTGCAATCGGAACTTAGAAAATCTGCTTGAAAATGTCATTTTTTTCCCACTATGACGTCATATTCATCTATAAATCTTCTTTTTAATTCTTAAAAAAAAAAAAAAAAAAAAAAAAAAAAAAGCTATTTCAGTTTCTTCAGTTTCATGTTTCACGTGAAAATCATCCAACTAAAAATAGGCAAATTATTATTACGGCTTTTGAATTATTTACAACAATGAAGGAAAAATGTTAAATTTTATTAGAAAATGTCCGTTGATTCTCAATGAAAAAAGCGAAATTTGGAATTATTAAGAAAAATATTTGAATAATGTAAATAAAATGCCCATGACCCCTCTAGATTATAATCCACCTATATGCAAAGGCATTTTATAATCCGTTTTGATCCTGACGTCTGGCAAATGTTTTTACACTATGAATTTATAATATTATTAGAATTAGCAAAGAATTAAAAATGCGTGGCATCAGGGACAAAAAGGTGGGAAGAAAAAATGAAACAGTTATGATCTCCATAGGCTTTTCTATGTTAAATTAACATTGAGAAGTGACACTGGAAATAAATAAGTATTGCGCTGCCGCGCAATACTTAAATACTGATATTCACATAAAGTGCATACTTTACAGTGCTAAATAACATAAATATTATAATGCTAAACACAATATTACTTTTTTAGAGAAAAAAAGAAAAACAACATCAAAATTTACTTTTTATACCAAAAACAGGTTTTGCTTTCATCACCTACAACGCTACAATTGCTGGTGTTACTTACAGGGATTATTAAGACAGAACAAGTATCGTCATCGATTGAGCCAAAGTTCGAACTTTGAACATTTTATTTTCTTCCTGAAATTTTGAGTGTCCCTTTCATCCCTTGTCCCTTTCATCCCCAGTCTCTACCGAATTGCGTAAAAGAAACATCCTTATAACTCCAAAAATGATAATCGCATTAACTAACACTTTATTGCGTCGGTTTAAGCGTCTCATTTCCAATTAAAATATATCTTTGAATTGAAATTTGAATGAAATACAGGGTCATGAAAAATCGAAGAGTGTGAAAGATGTGATTACAAATATCTCGGCAACTAATTATCCGATCGACTTCATTCTTTATGCAAAATTATGTTTTTTTTTTTTTTTTTTTTGTCTTTTATATTCACTCCTCCAAATAAACAATTTCGAAAATGTTTGTATACCTTTTATCAGAACGAATATTTCGAGAGTCCGAAAAAATAATTCCGGATAATCGAGGTTACTGATATTCAATGCGCTTCTCCCCATTATTACATACTAAGTATACACCAAATTTCAAGTCTCTATCTCAATTTGTTCGGGAGATAGAGCGTTTACAGACACACACACACACACA
This sequence comes from Maratus speciosus, assembly GCA_963932465.1. NCBI lineage: Eukaryota > Metazoa > Arthropoda > Arachnida > Araneae > Salticidae > Maratus > Maratus speciosus. The sequence goes on from OZ010786.1 coordinate 258,860,985, forward strand.
CAGAGAGAGAGAGAAACGGACGGACGGCAATTTTTTTTTTTTTTTTTTAATATGTTTTTCTGAATCTCCAGTGTCTGAAACGTGTAAATCCGTCAAAAAATATTTTTTCGATTTTTAAAACGATTACAAGATTTACCGTGTACTAAGTATGATGGGTAAGTAATAAACGATGCTTTCAACATTGCAGCTAATACAATAATTGACGAGTTATCCGATTGCGGAAGATTAACTCAGAATCCCATTAACACTATCCTAAGAAAAGTTAATATATAGGTTTCTTATGCTTTTATGTTAGCCAATCGCAGGTAATAAATCAACAAAGATTGTTTTCATATCATATTCACATTTCATTATTTTCATTTAAAATATAAACCTTTCATTCCTTTCTTTTAAAATGTATACATTTAAAATACATGTATTTCACTAATTTCACTTAAAATACTAAAAAGAATCAAATAATAGGAAATATGCCATAAATTAAAACACATCATTTCAAGTTCAAAGAATCGTTTCTAGTTTACATACGCGAAATGTACCGGGTGTCCCAAAAAGGACTGACTGATTTTAAAATTCAATAACTTGTAAACGGTGACAGATATTTAAAAAATTCTTGCAGGAGGGTTATGCATAAGGTCAAAAGTTTTTTTACAGTGATTTTCAATTTTAGTTCGAATTACAAACAATAGATGGCGCTGCGATCAATAGACGCTGAATTCAGGCTCGATTTTTGGTACTTCGCGGCCCGGATAATACATTTCCATCTCCTTTTTCAGCATGGAACAAGAGAAAGGACCAGAAATCGAGCCTGTATTTAGCGACTATTGCTTACAGCGCCATCTATTGTTTGTAATTCGAACTAAAATCGAAAATCACTGTAATAAAACTTTTGACCTTATGCATAACCCTCCTGCAAGAATTTTTTAAATATCTGTCACCGTTTGCAAGTTATTGAATTTTAAAATCAGTCAGTCCTTTTTGGGACACCCGGTAAATACTGCTATTGGCGAGATTTGCTCACAGTTAACATTAAAGTACTTATTTTTTCTTCTTATACAGGAGCAAACGATAAATCGTCAAATAACATTTCAATTCCGGTCTCTATCTCTTCCAATGAAAACATTTTATAAGTCCTACAAACATTGCTTTCATGTTTAAATTAGGTATTTTTATTTTATAATGTTAATTTCTTATTGAATCTCTTTTCTTTGTATTTTAAATAAAAACAGTAACAATTTCTTCTTTTTTTCGTGTCGTTTGTATTTTTTTTCCTAACTGATATAGCCGTTTTAATTCATTAACAACAACAACAAAAAAAAACTAACAAAAAGATTTAATTTGCATTTCTTCCGCTGCTATAGTAACGGTTCTACTATGTAAATGAATATGGATGAATTATCACTTGTAATTGTAGAAATTTTGAGGTTTTAGCGCCAACGACATCGCCAAATTAGAAAAATGTGAAATATCTCAAGAACTATTGGACTTAAAATAATTTGGTTAGTACCATTCGATTCAGCATACAAAAATACACTAAAATATGTTGTCAGAGAAAAATAACTATAAAATCAGATTTTTAATGATTTTTTTTTTTTTATTTGTTCTCTTTTTACCCCTTTAGGGGTGAAATTTTAGAAAAATCTTTCTTAGCGGGACCCTATGTCATAAAAAGCATTTCTACCCCCAATTTTCAAGATTTTAGGTTCAGTAGTTTGGTCTGTGCGTTGATTAACTCCCAATCCAGACTTTATCTTATATATATACACTATATGGCCAAAGCTGACCGGCCACTTGCGATTTTAGACGTTTTGTCAAATATCTTGAAAATTACAAGAGGGACTATCCTGAAACTCCAGGTGTGTAAAAGAATACTACAGGTCATATATTTCCGTGAAGATTTTTTCCCGAAACCCCATAGGGGACCGCCAACAAATTGAAAAAGAACGAATATCTTTTGGATAACCCTGTCAAAACTAATCTAGAAAAAGCTTTCAAACTGTAGATTATGATTAAGTGGCTTATTGTAATAATTTGTGTTCATTTTTATGAGGATAGCATGTAACTTGAAGAGAAATTCAGGTTTTCATAAAAAGAGTCTCAAATTTTGCCAAGTTTTTTGCTTATGATTTGCAGAGTTCTTAATATATAAAAAAAGTTCTTTTCAGAAAATATGACAAACAACATTGTACACAATACCCTGCAATCAGAATTAAAATATAGTAAAAATTGTACGATGAGCAGATTTACTAAATAATGTTTCACTGCGCATGCCCGATTGCAATCAAAATATAATGTGTATAATGTGTTAGCTAAATGTATAGAGCAACTTTTGTAAAAATCTCATAAACATAGCTTGAAAATTCTGAAAATTATCGTTGATAGAATAAGCTCAAAATCCCTTGTTCCTAAAATGAAGCAAAAGGATGAAGGACAGGGGCGTAGCTACAGATTTTTTTTCGGGGGGGGAGAATTCGAAAATTTCCCAACTTGAAACAAATTCTTCCAACTTTCAACTAAAGTGTGTATAATACGTGTACCACAATGTGTATAATAATGATAATAAAACTTATGCATAAAAAATTCCTTTCCAAAGAAAAATTTTGAAACTGGAAACGTAAAAATTCTAATTATTGGTTTGTTTAATAAAAAACAAACATACAGGTCCTGAACACGATTTGACTGTTTTTAAAAAATGTCTGTCTGTGTTGTGTATGACACAAATTTTGTGGTTGCTCTATCTCAAGAACTAATGCGAGGAATTTAATAAAACTTTAGATTCAGTTACATCCAGGTGCGGATCCACGGGGGGTGGGGGGGGCAAAACAATATAAATCCACCGATTGTCGCGAATTTTGACAAATGGGCGCCGAAAAAAACAATTTCGTCAATCAATCGCAGGTCAAAGGATCGCGCAAAAAACGCCAATTTCGTCAAAGAATTGCGGAAAAAACGCTAGTTTCGTGAAAGAATCGCGCAAAAAGCTAATTTCGTCAGCAGATCTCTGAAAAAATGCGAATTTCTTCAAAGAATCGCCAAAAAAAAAACGCAAATTTCGCCAAAGAATCGCTGAAAAAATGCGAATTTCGTCAAAGGACCACGGAATAAACGCACAATTAGCACCGGGAGGAGATTCCCCTAGGCGAGCATCCACGGGGGGTGGAGGGGGGGGGGTTCGATCGGGGCAAAGAAGGGAAGATCAAATTTATCAAGTTGGTTTTTAAGAAATCAACACACTATACGCATTTTAGCTTTTAACTGACTAGGATTAGGACATAATCCTTTTTTTTTCATTCATCAAATACCCCTTGAAATTTACTAATGTGGGTGGCAATAACAGTATATTTTTTACACATTAGTAGTTTTCTTCAGAAAACATTAGGACGCCTGAATTTTTCAAAGGACCTTTCTTTTTCTTCTTTCTTTTTTTTGGAAATTGCTATGAATCCCATTCTTTTCTCAAACAATAAAGCACTCTTCAAAAATATCATTATACAGAAATTCGAATTGCAGCTTCTTTGAAAGAACGAAAAAGTTTCAACACTTTAAAGCACTCCACATAACGTAGTCAATTTCTGTTGTAGAGATTCAACAAAAGGTACATGAAGTGGCATCGTCCTCCACCTGAACCCATTAGTGTAAAAAATTATGGCGCCATTTGCCTTTTGACAGGACATAATCCTATTTTGTTCACTAATTCCCGAAACGTCAGTGATGTTTACCATTGACACCCGAAAAGTGTTTGGTTTTCGTTTGCTTGTCTGTCTGTTCCGCGAAAACTGCCCTTAAAAGCGTTGGATTTATGTCTTGGGGATCCCCCCGTGGATGCGCGCCTAGGGGAATCTCCTCCTGGTGCTAATCGTGTGTTTTTTCCACTGCCCTTTGACGAAATTCGTGTATTTTTGTGTGATTCTTTGGCGAAATTCGCATTTTTTCCCGAGATCTGTTGACGAAATTTGCATTTTTGTGCTATTCTTTCGCAAAATTAGCGATTTTTCCGCAATTGTTTGGCAAAATTATCGTTTTTTCTGCAATCCTTTGACAAAATTAGCGTTTTTTCTGCGATCCTTTGACGAAATTCGCGTTTTTTCTGCGATCCTTTGACGAAATTCGCATTTTTTCTGCGACCTTTTGACGAAATTTGTGTTTATTTCTGCGACCTTTTGACGAAATTCGTGTTTATTTCTGCGACCCTTTGACGAAATTCGCGTTTTTTCTGCGATCCTTTGGCGAAATTCACGTTTTTTGCACGATCCTTTGACGAAATTCACGTTTTTGCGCGATCTTTTGACAAAATTTGTGTTTTTTGCACGATCCTTTGATGAAATTCACGTTTTTTGAGTGATCCTTTGATGAAATTCGCGTGTTTTGCGCGATTTTTTGACCTGCGAACGATTGTCGAATTTGATTTTTTTTGGCGACCATTTGTCGAAATTTGCGTAAATAGGTGGATTTACATTTTTTGATCCAAGGGGGGGGGGTATCTCCCCTCTTCCTTGGATCCGCGCCTGTGAAGAGGTATACACACCACTTAGATGACACATTTTGATTTTCAAAGACGTTAAGGGCCCTTCAGATTTCCGAAGGGGATCCTTTTTCAGAGATTATCCTCTTTCAGAAATCTGATATTAAAAAATGGATGTGGTGGTTATGTTTTTCAGATTTCGATAATTGGTTCTTATGCATTTTTTAGTGCTAAATCCAAAAATTACCTTCATTTTTTGCTATAGCATCACGTCAGGATTTTTCACAAATCGCAAATTTTTAAAAAGTCGAAATATTGCGAAAATCTGCTACTATAAAATAGACGTAACTTTTTCATAATAATTTATTAATTTTTTTTGCTTATACTATGGATTTTTACAGTTAAACATGTAAAATATTGTGTATTTAAAATCTTTATAATTTTATTCCACGCGTGCAAGTTTCTTTGAACCGCTCATGCTCTGCTTCGTGCTTTTCTTTTAATCTTCTCTATGGTATTAATCTCGGTATTCTCTTTTATTTTGGCGGTTGATAAGGCTGGGAAATTTGTCGCAGATGTATTTAACCCTTCACTACATGGATTTGTTTATTTTTACGAAATTTTTTATTTGAAATCTATATATCGGTCTAATAATAGAAAAATAGTAAAAAACATTAAATTTCAAAATTTCAGCTAAAATTTGATATTTTATGATGTCTGCCATATGTACACATTTAGGGTTTTAAAATATTGTATTGCTATATATATATATATTGCAACTAAATGAGCTTAAATTAATTAATTTTATCTGCTTAACACTCTGCAACAATTATTATATTAATATTTTTAAGTATTCAGTAAAAATAATGAAAGTAAATCTTACATTAATAACTTGATTGAAATTTTTTTTGTTTCCGAAGAACAAATTCTAATTTTTTGTATAATGCAGCCGTTTGACCTGGACAAAATAAGTGTTATTACATGCTTTGGATTATTCTTGATCAGTTATAGTGATCATATTAGCCAAATTCATGGCACATAATGAAATTATAAGGTTTTTAGGTATGTGCCAGATATGGCGTATCGTGCAGTGAAGGGTTAAAACATTTACCTTCTTTTGTTAAGACTTTGCAAATTGCTTTGAGAGATTTTCGCTATTTTTTACTTTTTAACTTTGAAATTTACGATTTGCGAAAATAGTGACGTGGTGGTTAAAAATGAAGGTCATTTTCGGATTCAGTGCTAAAAAATGCATCAAAATCAATTATCAAAAGTTAAAAAACACAATCATCGCAGGCTTGTGTTATTAACGTTGTTCACTATAATTAAAAGAACAAAAAATAAGATAAATAATTACCATAGTACAAGAGTATAAAGAAAAAAGGAAAAAAAAGATATTTAATAGATAAATTCTGTTATAACGTTCTTAATTTTACGACCAAATAAGTAACAATAAATGATATTTTGAGGAGAGGGCGGGATTATATAATAGGAGTGTTGGATAACCGAGTGTTTCGGTTAATCGGATGTCGGATAATCGAAAGTCTGTAATATTTTCAAATCGCATTAATTATTTCATATTCATTTAATAATTAACTGCAAGGAAGGATTTGAGCAACAGAAATTATGACTACGTTGATTATATGTAGAGTTGCAAAGGGTGGAAAAAACCGGGTTTATTTCCGGGAATAAACCGGGTTTTTTGGGAGGGAAATTTTGAAAATTCCCGGGAGTTTTCAGAGAATTTTAAACATGGAATTTATTTATTTATTATTTTTAATTTTTTTAATTATTTCAATTTTTGTGAATGTAAGCAAAATACTTTTTTAGAAATGCTAATAAAACGAATAAAATAGCTATAGAAAAATAGCACAGTTTACATGAAAACTAACGAAATAGATACTTATAGCTGTAGCAATATTAAGTAAGAGTTATAAAATATCATAAGTAATTGCCGAAACGTCAGTGAAGGCTTACTGTGGAGACACGAAAAGTTTTGGTTTCTGTTAGTCTGTCTGTTAGTCTGTCTGTTAGTCTGTCTGTTAGTCTGTCTGTTAGTCTGCCTGTCTGTTCCGCGATAACTGCCGCAAAAAGCATCCGATCGGCTTGAAATTCACTGGGCATGTTGATGCTATACCTGGACTTAGCTGTATAGTTTTTGGTTAAATTTGGTTCATTCGTTCGGGAAATATGGAACATTTTATTTTGCTCTATAATGCTTTTCTATGGCAAGTCAGACGATTTTCAGATTTTCATTTGTTGAAAGAAATGGCTCATACGAAAAACATATTTAAATGGTAAATTTTTGATGCTGAAATTTTTAAATAACATTATTAAATTATTCCAATAAATTTTGTCAATATATTTGCGAGATTTTTTTAATTAGGTTTATAATATTGGGGGGATTTTATGCATGTTTTCCAATAATATAAAGGATTTTGTTTTATCAATTTGACATAATGCATATTTCATTTTTTTTCCTTTTCTTTCTCTGTTGCCTAGCAACGTATTTGGTCCTAATAATATTAGTATAATTGCGTGTATAATGTTTGAGTAAAGCCAACGTCAAAACGGATGAATTAATGCATTTGTATCTTTGCATATAGATGGATTTTAGCCCAGAAATAAAAATAAGCAATATTTCATTTATTTTATTTATTTTATTGAAATATGTTGCTTAAAAATACAAAAGTTCATTATTTTCATAGAGAATAACGTAACATTTTCCATAACATTTACCAATATTTCTTTAATTGTTGCCAAGAAAATCAAAACCCGGAATAATATTTTCTTTTAAACAATTTTCAATTGAAATGTTTTGTCGTGAAACAGGAAAATGAAAAATAAAATTAAGAATAGAAAAATTAATATGGCGGCATATTGGAAATAAAAAGAAAACTCTGGAGTATTTCTAAATATAACAAGATGAAAAATTTTGAGTAAGTACGCATAGCAGGTGAATTAGATGTCATTTATCGAAAACAAAGATGCTGGAATAAAAAGATCTTGGGTAAAATAAAATTAACTATTATTCACGTAGGAAAGAGATAGATGGAGATGCAGTATGCCGTAAAAACAGTTTGCAATACGATGTGCGTTATCGCTCAGATTTAAATGCCCTCATTCGGCCCAAACAAAACAAGCAGGTGGAACAGGAACCAAATTCTTTGACTTCATCCGTTTTGTTGTGTTGTGCCGAATGTAGCGGATTTTAGGGTTACATTTTTGGCGTCACATCAAGATTTATTGTCTGTACGGTTAACATGAATATTTTATTTTAAATTTAAATTTTATTAATTTATAAAAAAACTTATGCTTATCCTTATAAATCACAGCGTAAAAAAAAAAATCTAAGATATACTATAACCATCCGCACAATCAATAAAAAATTACGAATGTAAATTTAAATAAACTACGGGGGGTTTAGGGGGGAAGAGCCCCCTGAAGAAATGCAATTTTTGATTTAAAAAGTTTCCAGAATAAGTAGCTCATCAGAATTTCAGAACATCAGTGTATAACCACTTGTTTAACACTTTTAATTTCTGAAACTTTACGAAGTATCTTGTATGCTCATAAATATTTATGTAATTTGAAAACTTTAAAAAGCGATTTGTAGGAAGTTGAATATTATGCAATGAGTGTTAAAAAACAATGACTTGCAAAGATGACGTTGAGGCTTCTGATCTGCAGATTTACTAGTTGCCGAAACGTCAGTGAAGGCTTACTGTGGAGACACGAAAAGTTTTGGTTTCCGTTAGTCTGTCTGTCTGTTAGTCTGTCTGTCTGTTCCGCGATAACTGCTGCAAAAAGCATCCGATCGGCTTGAAATTCCCTGGGCATATTGATGAGCTCCCCGGATTTAGCTGTATAGTTTTGGGTTAAATTTGGTTCATTCGTTCGGAATATACAGAACATTTTATTTTGTGATATAATGCTTTTCTATGGGAAGTCAGACGATTTTCAAATTTTCATTTGTTGAAAGAAATCGCTCATATGAATAATAGATTTAAATGGTAAATTTTGGATGCTGAAATTTTTAAATAAGAGTATTACATTATTCTTATTAGTTTGCAATTTTGTCAAAACATTTGTCAGAGCTTTTAAATTAGGTGTATAACTTATGATAGAATTTTATACATGTGTTCGAATAATATAAAACATTTTATTTTATGAATTTACTTATATTTCATTTTTTCTTTTAACCGTTGCGTAGCAACAGCATCTCATCTAAAAATATCATAAATGTGAAAGTATGAATGGGTTTTTGAAGTCAAATCAAAGCAAAAGGAATGAATTAATGAATGCCTTTGTATAGATATTTGCATACAGATTTATTTAAACGCAGAAATGAAAATAGTATTTATATACTATATAGAATAATATTTTCATTTATTTATTCAACTATTTGATTATAAATGAAAAAGTTCGTTATTTTCATACAGAATAAACTGACATTATTCTGTTAAATTTTATAAACTTTATTGTTGCCAAAAAAAAAATGAATAACAATTTCTCCCAAAGAGTTAATTTTAATTTGTAAGATTTTCACGTGCAAAAGAAAAATGGAATAAGCAAATAAAAAATAAAAAAAAGGATATATAGGACAGGAATGAATACATATAAACATTTCACACCAAATACCACCTAAAATAGTTTTTGTAGCAGTATTTTCCCAGCACTACGAAGAAAGATTCCTCGATTTACACGATTTTACTTGGCCTTCCTTTTCTCATTCTTTGCGATTTCATTTTCGCAATTGCGTGCATTAATTGGCACAAAATTTTACATTTTTATGACTGAGATATATGTAAGGCCATACAAATAAGAAATTCCGTATTGTCTCCTATAAAATGTGATAAAGTGTTGGTTAATAATATATGTTTTTATTAAGAGGAGCAGAGCTGCCAAGCCTCCGGCGTTCTGGATACCAGTATTTTAATACAGAAAATGTTACTTTATTTAATTGAAACATTTGCGCGATTTAAAAGAACATTTTCTCTAAGATAATAGTGATGAAGCTTGAGACCTGGTATGTCTGGTGGGGAGTGAAATGTTTTACTTAATGCATTTATCTCTATTTTAATGCTACGTGAACAACGTCCGTGTAACAGCTTGTAGAGTGTAAAATAAATTAAATTATTAAAATAATCCTTATTACGAAAAATGAAACAGAAAGTCCGGCTAAGGGAAATGAAACGTAGTTAACCTTTTGTAATTTGACCTGAACATAGGTTTGCGTCAAATTTCAACGGTATTTGTAACATCACGATTTTAAATTAAATGTAGATACTATTAAAAGAAAATCACAAAAAATACTTAAAGGCGCCAAATCATGTTTATCTATTTAACGATGATGAATTATTAACTGTTAGGTTTAGAAGCCCCCCTACTTTAGGGTGATTTTAGTAAGTTAATGCTATCGAGTACATTTTTTTATATTTAGATTAGATCTTAGATATAAATATTGCAGAATGGTAATCAAAATTATTTTTTTATAAACAAAATTTATAAAGGTATTAGATTTCTAAATTAGATGTTTCAGTTTACATTTCCAAAAGTTCTTTATCCATTAGATACAGGTATTTGTGGTTAGCAGGCAAGTAAATACTGCTGTATGAATATTAGGATAACGTAAAATGCTTGACCGAATTATTGCTTATCCTTATAAATCGCAGTGTAAAAAGAAATCTAAGATATAGGGTAATCATTAACTCAATCAGTAGAAAATTACAAATGCAAAATAAATTACACAACGGGGGGTTCAGGGGGGCAGAGCCCCCCTGAAGAAATTTGCTTTATTATATAAAAATTACTAGAATAAGTAGCTCGTGAGAATTTCAGAATATCCTTACATAACAACGTGTTTAATTTAACGCTTTTAATGTCTGAAACCATCGAAATATTTTTTTCCTTTTATAAATGTTTGTGTAATTTAAATAGTTTAAATTTTGTTTTTGTAGAAAGATTAATATTACGCAAAGTTTGATAAAAACAATGAGTTGCAGAGATGACGTTGAGGCTCTTGATCTGCAGATTTACTAGTTGCCGAAACGTCAGTGAAGGCTTACTGTGGAGACACGAAAAGTTTTGGTTTCCGTTAGTCTGTCTGTCTGTTAGTCTGTCTGTCTGTTCCGCGATAACTGCCGTAAAAAGCATCCGATTATCTTAAAATTAAGGATGCATGTTGGTGAAATCCCCGGATTTAGCTGTATAGTTTTTGGTTAAATTTGGTTCATTCGTTCGGAATATATAGAACATTTTATTTTGCGACTTAATGCTTTCCTATAGCAATTCAGACGATTTTTCAATTTTTATTTGTTGAAAAGAAATGGCTCATATGATTAAAGGATTTAAATGCTAAATTAAGGATGATGAAATTTCCTAATTAGAACCATACATTATTAGTCATAGTAGTTTGAAATTTTGTGTATACATTTGTCAGAGTTTTTAAATTCGGTGTATAACTTTTATGGAGGGATTTTACATATGTGTTTCAATAATATAAAATATTTTTTTTTAATATAAATTTTCTTTTTAAGCACATATTTAATTGTTTTTATTATCTTTTAACTGTTACCTAGCAGCGAACTACACCTAAAAATATCGTAAATGTGAAAGTATGTGTAATAGTTTGAAGTTAAATCAAAGTCAAAAGGGACGAATTAATGCCTTTGTGTATTTACATATAGATGGAATTAACCACGGAAATAAAGAAAGACTATGTTCTATTTATTTTGTTCAAATATTTTTCTTTTAAATTAAAAAGTTCATTATTTTCATAAGGAATAAATCGACATTTTGCTATGAAATTTAACAATCATTTTTCTTTTTTTTTTTTTTTTTTTTTTTTTTTTTTTGCCGTTGCCACGAAAATTCAATCCCGGAATAAAAATTTATCCTAAACAGTTAATTTTGATTTGAAAGATTTTTATGTGCGAGAGGAAAATGAAATAAAAAATAGACATGAATACGCCTTCATATTAGAAATAAAGTGAAAATACGAAAAGAAGGTGAATTTGATCTCATATATCAAAAATAAAACGAATACGCTTTGAGGTTGAAATAAAAGGGGCTTGTGTTATGATATTAATTCTTATTATAAAAAAAAAAAAAAAAAAAAATGTTACTAATATCTCATGGTTTATCGTCTGCACACAGCTAACAGAAATGTTAATTCTTAATTAAAATGTTAATTCTTAAAATTCCAATGAGGAAAGAAAAACTTTTGAAGAGCAAATATATGGTAAATATTAAAATTATGGGCCGCAAAATTATCGCTGTCGAAAATGACGTCATTGTATCGGGAAATAAATATGTTCATCTTTAAAAAGCAAGCATTAACTAGATTGCCTGAAAAAATGTTTTTTGACGGGTGTTACTTCTTAATGCCGCCTCATTTCAGAAAATATGAATGAAAATTATTTTATTTTTAAAGGAAATTACATTTTCATTCATAAAACCTAAACGTTTAATATAATTGAGTCAATGTAAATCATTTTCTGTGTTACCAGTATTGAAAAATAAGGCTCGGAAGTGTAAAAAGAAATCTAAGATTTGCGCTAACCTAGCGCAATCAATAAAAAGTTACGTATGTAAATTAATAAGACCACGGGGGCTTCAAGGGGGCGGAGCCCCCCTGAAGAAATCTCCTTTATTATTTAAAAAATATACCAGAATTAACAGCTCATCAAAATTTCGAAATATCCTTCCATAACTTTTTTAATTTAATGCTTCTAATGTCTGAAAACTTCGTATTTTTTATTCTCATAAATAATTACATAATTTGAAAACTTTAAATTGCGGTTTGCAGGAAACTGAATATTACCAAAGTGAGTCTAAAAACAATGACTTGCAGAGCTGACGTTGAGGCTCCTGATCTGCATATTTACTAGTATTAAATGCAGTTATTAATTGCCGGAACGTCAGTGAAGGCTTACTGTGGAGACCCGAAATTTTTTGGTTTCCATCTGTTTGTTTGTTTGTTAGTTAGTTAGTCTGTCTGTCCCGCGATAACTGCCGTAAAAAGCCTCCGATTAGCTTGAAATTAAGGATGTATATTGGTGAGCTCCCCGGATTTAGCTGTATAGTTTTGTGTTAAATTTGGTTCATTCGTTCGGAATATATAGAACATTTTATTTTGTGACATAATGCTTTTCTATGGAAAGTCAGACGATTTTCAAATTTTCATTTATTGAAAGAAATCGCTCATATGAATAATAGATTTAAATGGTAAATTTTGGATGCTGAAATTTTTAAATAAGAGTATTAAATTATTCCTTTTAGTTTGCAATTTTGTGAAAACATTTGTCAGAGCTTTTAAATTAGGTGTATAACTTATGATGGAATTTTATACATGTGTTCGAATAATATAAAACATTTTATTTTATGAATTTACTTATATTTCATTTTTTTCCTTTTAACCGTTGCGTAGCAACTATATCTCTTCTAAAAATATCATAAATGTGAAAGTATGTATTGTTTTTTTAAGTCAAATCAAAGTTAAAAGGAATGAATTAACGAATGCCTTTGTATAGATATTTGCATAAAGATTGATTTAAACGCAGAAATGAAAATAGTATTTACATACTATATAGAATAATATTTTTATTTATGTATTCAACTATTTTGATTATAAATGAAAAAGTTCGTTATTTTCATACAGAATAAACTGACATTATTCTATTAAACTTTATTGTTGCCAAAAAAAAAAAAAAAGGAATAACAATTTCTCCCAAAGAGTTAATTTTAATTTGTAAGATTTTCACGTGCAAATGGAAAATGGAATAAGCAAATTACAAATAATAAAAAAGATAAATAGGACAAGAATGAATACATATAAACATTTCACACCAAATACCACCTAAAATAATTTTTGTAGTGGTATTTTCCCAACACTACGAAGAAAGATTCCTCAATTTACACGATTTTACTTGGCCTTCCTTTTCTCATTGGTTGCGATTCATTTTTGCAATTGTGTATATTAATTGGCACACAATTTTACATTTTTATGACTGAGGTATATGTAAGGCCATACAAATAAGAAATTCCGTATTGTCGGGTAATTCGCAATATACTTTCCTTCGCCAATCTCCTTCGATAACTGCGCCAATGTGGCAATCAGGCTGCTCCTCGGACGTCACAAAATATGGCAACCCTAAGATTTCTCCGGAGAGAGTTGATGGTTAAACTCCTTGTTTTCTAAGCTGCTTTCTAATTGGACGGAATTGGAAGCTTATTTTTTTTTTGTAAAAGGCTTTCTTATTGGACAAAGAGGAGAATCAAGGAACATTTTGAATTTGTTTGGAAAAACGTATTGCTGCAGTGGATTTTCCGTTGAAGAGTTGTCACTCTGTGTCGCAGTCGCGTGTTTTTATTATTTGTTTTCTCAATCTTGTATATTTTGAAACAAGTACTTATCTGGATAAATGCTTGATAGGTGAGAATAAATATTCGATCAGTTATTTTTCTTTTATTTTTACCTGTATTTTTGAGCATTGATTGAATTATGTACGAAAGAAAGGTTGATTGTTCCAAGCTATGAATGACTAAAAGTGACAGATTGAGTGATACTTTTGAATGACATCCTAGAGCACAAGGTAAAATTATGAATAAAAAAACGGGGCGCCCCCCTGATTAAAAAAAAAGGGCCTCTCTGATATAAAAAAAAAACATTGTTTTGCTCCCATTACTGTTAACAAACGCTCTTTTTTAATAATTTGGGTAAGTGAAAGTTTTGTTTTTGGGTATATTTTATAAAATGTATTTTTAGAAATATGAAATGTATTTTTTTAAATGTATTTCGAAAAAATTTGAAATTTTATGTATTATTTTTACTCAAAAATACAGGTTAAAATAAGAGAAAAATGACTGATCGAATATCTATTTTCACATTTTAAGCATTTGTCTAGATAGGTACTTGTTTCAAAACATACGAGATACGAGAAGAGAAAACAAATAATAATTTTGCGTACTCTCTCCCGGATGTTGCAGCGCTCCGGGAGTTAGTACGCGAAAATGCGCCAATTTGGCGATTTTTGAAAATTGCGCCAAGAAGGAGAGTAAACTGCGATCGCGCCGTATTGTCTCCTATAAAATGTGATAAAGTGTTGGTTAACTATAGTTAACCAACACTTTATCACATATATATCACACCTTATCAACATATATATATATATGTTTCTATGAAGAGGAGCAGAGCTGCCAAGTCTCCGGCATTCTGGATACCAGTATTTTAATACAAAAAAAAGTTACTTTATTTAATTGAAACATTTGCGCGATTTAAAAGAACAACATGTTCTGTAAGATAATAGTGTTGTGAAAAAAGCCTGAGACTTGCCATCTCTAGTGGGGAGTGAAATGTTTTATTTAATGCATTTATCTCTATTTTAATGCTACGTGAACAACGTCCCGTGTAACAGCTTGTAGAGTGTAAAATAAATTAAATTATTAAAATAATCCCTATTACGAAAAATGAAACAAAATGCCCGGCTAAGGGAAATAAAAGGTTAGTTAACCTTTCGTAATTTGACCTGAACACAGGGGTGCGTCAAATTTCAACGGTGTTTGTAACATCACGATTTTAAATTAAATGTGGATACTATTAAAAGGCTATCACACTTAACGGCGCCAAATCACATTTATCTATTTAGTCAATTGGAAGTGGACACGATGATGAATTATTAACCGTTAGGTTTAGAAGTCCCCCTACTTTAGGGTGATTTTAGTAAGTTAATCCTATCGAGTACATTTTTAGATATTTAGATTAGATCTTAGATATAAATATTGCAGAATGGTAATCAAAATTATTTTTTGGAAACAAAAATTATAAAGGTGTTAGATTTCTAAATTAGATGTCTCAGTTTACATTTCCAAAAGTTCTTTATCCATTAGATACAGGTGTTTGTGGTTAGCAGGCAAGTAAATATTGCTGTATGGATATTAGGATAACGTAAAATGCTTGACAAAATTGTTGCTTATCGTTATAAATCGCAGTGTAAAACGGAATCTAAGATATAGGATAATCATTAACTCAATCAATAGAAAATTACAAATGCAAAATAAATTACACAACGGGGAGTTCAGAGGGCGCCCCCCCCCTGAAGAAATTTGCTTTATTATAAAAAATTACTAGAATAAGTAGCTCGTGATAATTTCAGAATATCATTACATAACAACGTGTTTAATTTAACGCTTCTAATGTCTGAAACCATCGAAATATTTTTTTTTTTCCCTTTTATAAATGTTTGTGTAATTTAAAAAGTTTAAATTTTGTTTTTGTAGAAAGATTAATATTACGCAAAGTTTGCTAAAAACAATAAGTTGCAGAGATGACGTTGAGGCTCTTGATCTGCAGATTTACTAGTTTAATTGCCGAAACGTCAGTGAAGGCTTACTGTGGAGACCCGAAAAGTTTTTGGTTTCTGTCTGTTAGTCTGTCTGTCCCGCGATAACTGTCGTAAAAAGCATCCGATTAGCTTGAAATTAAGGAGGCATGTTGGTGAGGTCACCGTATTTAGCTGTATAGTTTTTGGTTAAATTTGGTTCATTCGTTCGGAATATATAGAACATTTTATTTTCCGCCTTAATGCTTTCCTATAGCAATTCAGACGATTTTTCCATTTTTATTTGTTGAAAAGAAATGGCTCATACGATTGAAAGATTTAAATGATAAATTATGGATGATGGAATTTCCTAATTAGAACCATACATTATTCATATTAGTTTGAAATTTTGTGTATACATTTGTCAGAGTTTTTAAATTCGGTGTATATCTTATGGAGGGATTTTATATATGTGTTCCAATAATATAAAATACTTTCTTTTTTTTAATTTACTTTTTTTCAATCACATATTTCATTGTCTTAATTTTATTTTAACTGTTTCCTAGCAACGGAAAGGTGAATTTGATCTCATATATCAAAAATAAAACAAATACGCTTTGAGGTTGAAATAAAAGGGGCTTGTGTTATGATACTAATTCTTATTATTAAAAAAAAAACGTTACTAATATCTCACGGTTTATCGTCTGGACGCAGCTAACAGAAATATTTAATTTTTAATCGAAAATTTCAATGAGAAAAAAAAAACTTTTGAAAAGCAAATTGATAGTAAATGTCAAAATTATGCATCGCAAAATTATCGCTGTCGAAAGGGACGTCATTGTATCGGCAAATAAATATTTTCATTCTTAAAAACAAACATTAACTAGATTACCTGAAAAAATATTTTTTGACGAGTGTTAGTTCTTAATGCCGCCTCATTTCAGAAAATATGAATGAAAATTTTTTAATCTTTAAAAAGAAATTACATTTTCGTTCGTCCTAAACTTTTAATATAATTGCGTCAATGTAAATCATTTTCTGCCCACCAGTATTGAAGAATAAAGCTCGGAAGTGTAAAAAGATTTACCATAATCATTAGCGCAATCAATAAAAAGTTACATATGTAAATTAATGAGACCACGGGGGGTTCAGGGGGGGGCGGAGCCCCTCTGAATACTGTATTATTTACAAAAAATACCAGAATTAGTAGCTCATGAAAATTCAAAATATCCTTCCATAACAACGTTTTTAATTTAACGCTTCTAATGTCTGAAAACTTCGTATTTTTTATTCTTATAAATAATTACGTAATTTGAAAACTTTAAATTGCGGTTTGCAGGAAATTGAATATTACTAGAGTGTGTCTAAAAACAATGAATTGCAGATCTGACGTTGAGGCTCCTGATCTGCAGATTTGCTAGTATTTTAATAGTTGATAAGTAGAAAATGAGAGAGCTAAATGACAGATTCATCTTGCCTGATATGAAAATAAACATTTTGCCAAATAATCCAATATAAACAAAAAAGAAAATTAACAAAGGTGAGAGAAATCAGTGAAAAAATACAATATAACTAACAAGAAAATAAATATGCCTGAATAGTAGATATACCAGCAAAAAGAAATTAAATAATTTTAATTTTTAAAGAAACATTCCAATCATCACCAATTTTTAACCGCTATTAATTTAAAGCTAATCAGTTTTAAGAAATTATAAGAACTTAGAGCTCACTTCCCTGAACGGTAACTGAAATTTCTCAAAAATAAAAATTTCAAATTGAAAAAATGATTGGTTTTGTTTACTTTCAAAATTTCCAATATTCCCAAAAATTCCGGGTTTATTCCCCAAAATTCCCGGGTTTATTTCCGCCCCTCAAAATCTGCGGGTTTTTTGCAACTCTAATTATATGTCACTCAGTATCGCCCTCCCCAAAACGATTCTCTGGATCCGCCCCTGGGAACAGTTCATGAGGCAAAGCAGTAGTACCTTCCCTTCTTATCAGTTAGACGTTCTTTGAGTAAATTACCGGTATCACGTGACTTTTTTTCAGCTTCGAACCCATATTTGGAAAGGCTTGTTGGCGACTTGCATTCACATTAGTTTTAGAAAATATCCTGCAGATGTCGATGTGATAGACTCATTGGATTTCAGCATCGTTTGACATTTAAGGGATCCAATATTTTAGCACTTAAGTATTACCAGGATAACCGATTTCCACACTATATATTCTAGACTCTGTACCACGTGATTTAATTCAGCCTCGAACGCGGATTTGGAATATAGTTCATTTTATATCCCGTATATCGCCACCCTCATATCTAGGCGTCCTAGTTTGCACTACAGCGTCTAGAATACCTAGTGTGGAAATATGCTAACCAAACAGTGCTAAAAAAATTTATCCCTTAAATGCGCGACGATACTGCTAAAATGCCAAGTGTCGATCGCAGCGACATCTGCGGGATTTTCGTATTACATTGCATTGCTTAGCAATATCTTACAGTTGCAGAAAATATCCAACAGATGTCGCTGCGATCTTTATATTTCAGCAGCATCGTTGCACATTTAAGGGATACAATATTTTAGCGCTTTTTTAAGTGTTAAAGTACAGCGTCCTTGTGTGGAAATATGCTATCCAAACAGTGCTAAAAAAATTTATCCCTTAAATGTGCGACGATACTGCTAAAATGCCAAGTGTCGATCGCAGCGACATCTGCAGGATTCTTGTATTACTAGTATGGACTTTACCGACGAATGGCAATAGCCACGCCTCTGCGGGGAGATACCCGCCGAAAAAGACTGTTAATTGGACGAAGGGGAAGCAGTGTTAAAATGTTCTTCACTCCAATTGACGTTTTTCTTCAGTTTACCCGCGGCTGACGTCACATGGATAAAGTCCATTACATTGTATAGACTAGCAATACCCTGCAGTTGTAGAAAATATCCTGCAGATGTCGCTGCGATCTGTATATTACAGCAGCATCGTTGCATATTTAAGGGATACAATATTTTAGCGCTTTTTTAAGTATTACAGAGATAGCCGATTTCGATACTATGTATTTGAGTCGCTATAATTAAAGGGATAGCAGATTTCCACACTGTATATTCTAGGCGCTGTACTTTGACTTTACCGATTTGGTGTTAGCCGCGGGTATGCAGGAAAAAAATACCAATGGACTTTACCCATCTGACGTCAGCCGCGAGTAAACAGAAGAAAACACCAATAAGTGTGAAGAACATTTTAACACTGCTCCCCATTCGTCCAATAAACAGTCTTTTCGGAGGGTTTTTTCCTCACAGAGGCGTGGCTGTTGCCATTTGTGGGTATAGTCCATTGGCGATTCAACCGCTCGATTACGCGACCTGGTGGAAGAAACATATAATTTCTCCCTTAAGGATAATCTTATGCAAGCACATTGCTTTATATGTATTTTTAATTTGTGTAGGATGATTATTTTTTTGCACAACTTCAGATTTCATGTGATATTTGTGCTCTATGTTTTATGACAAATTAAAATTTATCCTAATTTGAATATCTAATGCTTTCAAACGCATTTACAATAAAGAATTATTCCAATGGACTTTACCCATGTGAAGTCAGCCGCGAGGCGACAGAAGAAAAATACCAATAGGCGTGAAGAGCATTTTAACATTGCTTCCCCTTCGTCCAATAAACAGTCTTTTTTCGAAGGGAAAATTCTCGCAGAGGTGTGGCTGTTGCCATTCGTGGGTAACGTCCATAGCACTTTGCGAAACTGCGACCGGCGCCTCTATAGGCCGTTTTAAGTACCAACAGGCGTGTCGAATATTTTAACACTGCTGATTAACAATAGCTAATTAATTGTTAAATAATAGCCCTTCGTCCAATAAACAGTCTTTTTTGGCGGGTATATACCCTCAGAGATGTGGCTGTTGCTATCGTGGCAAAACTGTGTAAAGTCCCACCATAGAGCTATAAAGTTTAAAAGGATACGACTATGGCGAGGTCATATATTTGTATTAGATTTGTATTTGAAATTAATCTGCTTTCAAAATTTATTTCCCTTTCTTCTGTTTAATGCTGGCATTCATAAATCGTTTCTCTTTATGTCTAATTTGGGTGCAATCGTTATACCCACATAAATAGTCTTTTGTTGACATTTATTAGGTAAAAATCTTTTATTTCTTCTGTTGAAAGCTATCATTCAGAAAAATGATTTATTTGTTATTTCTAATTTAAGCACAATTCATTTCCTCGCATAAATATTCTTTATTGATATTTTATTTGCTAAACGCTGTTTTACAAATCTGTGTACATAATCTAAAGATCATATAGTTAATTTAAGCTTGCTGGCGTCTCGTAAATGCTTTGAAGATGTATATAGTTCATTGTTACATCTGCTTGCAGTGTCATATTTGTCATTAATTATCCTCACCGTTAGACTTACTGTAAGCAATGATAGGTTTGCCTTTTTATTTCACTTATTAATTCGTTGCCAAATGTAGGTACTGTACTTGGCGTCTATCTCATTCAAATTTTAATATATCTCCTAGTTTAACGGATATTTTGTGATTGGCGTATTGGCTCAACACAGATGTATTCTTGGCGTATTAAATTACGCGGATGGAAGGACTTCGCTTGTGATCTTGCAACTGACAACACCTATAAAATAGTGGCTAGAGTGGGGGCCACCAGCCACCACTAATTTTACATCTTAGCCTAAATAAAGATTTTTCCATGAAACTTTCTCCTGAATTATCGCCTAGTAGACTTTTCTTTCAGGAAACGGATAATACTCAGACTGTTTGCGATGGATTATTACAGCGGATTTTACTACGAAACTACGTTACGATCACTTCACATTTGCAAAAATTCAAATTCCACCTATTCAATAAGTAACTCGAACTTCATCAGCTCCATAACGGCATATCAATCTACCACCGTGAAGAGCGTTGAAGCCAAAAGACGGGTTCTTTCCCCCTCTCCGTCGTCTGCCATATTTGACTTTTACTGTAGTTGATTTGCGCAGCGAGAAGGCATTGGTTCACAGCGCAGTTCACCACGGTCAAATATGGCGGAAGCACTGGGCGTTGAACAGCTTCAAGCTTCAAGTGATGTAATTTATGTCACCTCTTTTAATTTTCATTGCTCCATCAGTCTCACGAATGGCAACGTGTGGTTTTTTCACAGACTTCTAATGTAAGTAGACTCCAAATCGGCAACCTTTTCTTCTCTCCTACATCTCTGCCCTCCATCACGTGATGGAAGGCAGATTTAGCACGCCAAACCGGTTTTTCTCCTCGGAATCTCTCTCCAGATTCCCGCCAAAACATCGTCTGTCAGCGTTTGTCTTGAGTTGACCGCACTTTTGCTTTGCCAATAAAGGGATTACCGCCAAAATACGGCACTTTTTTGGCGATGAAAGCAAAAGATGTTGGAGTCAAAACTTTCCCGAAAGAACAATGGAATTGGGAGTCTACTTATAAGGAAAGGGCATGTTTACAAACAAACACTTCCGTCAACCAATCTACCAACTACATTTTTGTCATAACGATCATTGCAGGAATAGTCTTGGCGATGTAGGCCAATCATATCAGAGATCTGTTACACGTAGACCAATCAAATTTCCCTACCTCATGTGTACAGGTAGGAGTCATAATGAATGAACAGGTTTTTCTTGCTGACCAATAGTAATTCAACCAACAGTGACGTCAGCTGCCCTGTCTCATTTGCGAAATTTGACTTTCCATAAGACTTTTAGCATTAGTGCGAAATCCTGCAATTTCATTGGCTTCTTTCCCTGAAAGGACAAGTATAAGAGTAAAATACTATGTAAAGCCCGCACAAGTATTTTGGTAAAATAAACGTATGAGTAGTCTAGCCCAGTGGTTAAGACTAGGGCTCGTTAAGATTTTGCATTTGTAATCCTAAAATTGGGTGTTCTGTCCTCTCGCTGGCGTTTTCACTTTTTTAGAGTTTTGTTTTGATTTTTATGAAGTCAGTTAAAATCAGTCGATCTTTATTACCAGTTCCTTTATAATTTTTTTTTATCAATTAGATTTTTTAAATAAATTAAATAATTAAATTAAAAAATCATTTAATCGATTTTTTAATAATTAAAGTAAACATTTATTAAAATGCAATAATAAATCTCCTTAGTTTACATTAAAAGTATTTTCATGTTAGAACTTTATAAAGTTCTGATCATTTTAAATTTGTCGATTACTATACTATAGTAACAGATAAAAGTAAAATTATCAGAATTAATATACTAAAGGGATTTTTTTTTAATTTTAAAATTATTCTTGAGACAAAAAAATCTTTATTAATTTATGATAGGTTATTTTATAATTTTTTTATTGTAAATACTATACAGATAATTAATTTAAATTTTAAAATTAATATGACTTATAGAGTATTTTTCTAATAAATAAATGTGTTTAGTAATTAAAGTGTAATAATAATATTTTCTTAAGTCAGTTAAAATCAGTTGATCTTTATTACCAGTTCCTTTGTAATTTTTTTTTGTCAATTAGATTTTTTTAAATAAATTTAAATAATTAAATTAAAAATTTATTTAATCTATTTTTTAATAATTAAAGTAAACATTTGTTAAAGTGCAATAAGGTTACTTTATAATTTTTTTTATTATAAATATTATAGTAATTTTTTACAATAAATTTAAATAATTAAATTAAAAAATTCATTTAATCTATTTTTTAATGAATTTAGGTTATTATATTATATATTATTATATTAGGGCATTTTAATGAATTTTAGGTTACTTTATAATTTTTTTATTGTAAATATTATACTAATTTTTAAAAATAAATTTAAATAATTAAATCAAAAAATTCATTTAGCCTATTTTTTAATAATTAAAGTAAACATTTATTAAAATGCAACAATAAATCTCCTAGGCTTACATTAAAATTATTTTCATGTTACTGATCATTTTAAATTTATCTGTTACTTAGGTTACTTTATAATTTTTTTATTGTAAATATTATACAGATAATTAAATTAAATTTTAAATCTCATATGACTTATAGGGTATTTTTCTAATAAATAAATTTCTTTAATAATTAAAGTGTAAAAATAATATTTTCTTAAGTCAGTTAGTTAAAATCAGTTGATCTTTATTACCAGCTCCTTTGTATTTTTTTTTTTATCTATTAGGTTTTTTTAAATAAATTTAAATAATTAAATTAAAAAATTCATTTAATCTATTTTTTAATAATAATGTAATAATAATATATTCTTACCTTACATTAAAAATATTTTTTGTTGGAACTTTAGTAAGTTATATATACATATATATAACTAGGACTTCCCTCAGAGGGATTAGTCTGAGCGATATTACTGAGAACATAGATTTAATAATAACATGTGGAAGCAAAGAAAATGAGATGTTATCTTTAATTGCCCATATACTGCGAAAAATTGAAATGATGAAAATAAACGAATTGTAGAATTACAAAATGTTATATATAAATTCGTATACACTGTTTAAAAAATTGGGAAATCAAACCATTCAAGACAGCCATGCATGGATATAAAATTGAAAGTACGCAATATATTAAAAGTAAAATAGAAAATGAAACACTAATTTACTTATATCGGAATTTTAACTGTATAAAATGATGTCAAGAGCATAATCAGACGCTCCGCACCAATTTGAGTAACTTTAAATGACAAATATATGATGTTTAAAGAGAATGGACTATACTTTATATGGTGTGTGCTCCCCGGAATAGTTAATATTGTACAATATCTGTTTTCCACGGATGCAATGAGGTTGTCGATAACATTTAAGGAATTCTCTTCTCAAAATCTAATATAGTATCAAAGTACCGAATACATCAAAAGTGGCATGCAATGCTTCGTTTGAGTGTGTTTTAGATATGCTCGATCGGATTTAAATGATGAGTGTATGCTGGCCACTACATACGCTGTATTGTTTTGTAAAAATAAAGTATGACACAAGATCTGAATATATCGTCTGCATAACTTTTGAGCTGTAGAAGTGTCATTTGAAGTAATTTACAAATCCATACATATTTATTCAGCAAATCATGCAAGCTAACATACGCCAATATGAACCCGATTACAAAATTTCACCAGAATAATTTAATATATAAAAAATCTACTAATGATAATTGAGAATATGACCTTATGATAAAATTTCTAGAAAAATGAATCGGATAAAAAAATCATATCACATTTAAAACGGCATTTCCCTCTGTTAGTGGCCTTGGCGAGAGAGAGAAAAGTCTAGAGAAGGAACACTTTAACAAGTACTTTCGGGCAACCTACTCACTGTTTCATACAGGTCTTTATTCAATATTTACACAATTTATTTAATGCTAGGTGGGTATCTATCAGTTTTGTTGCATTTAAATCGCATGTTTTGCGGAGAAAATGCAGCATTATGAAATATTTAAAGTTGCTGTACCTAATAATTCCAAATTAATGGTAATTGAGATCGCTTTCCGTTAATTTCATCATTTTAAATTTTTTAGAAACCATTCATAGAGACAATTGTATATTTTAAAACTAACCCGAAGCAAAATTTCAAGATTTTGGGCTCAGCAGTAACAGAGAAATAGAAAATTTTTGAAAATATTTTGTTTCTGCACTGTTTTATATAGCGACATTTTTAGAAATTGTTCCATTGCGAGAATTTACGTCATGATAAATACAGCCATGTCAATTTTCATGTTTATATTCCTAACAGTTCCATGTTCTTCGTTACTTAGATCATCTTTAGATATTTTTCCGCTTTGTTTAGTCTTTCTATTTTTTAGAATTCGTTCTACAACGAGCATTTACATCTTATAAATTACTGCCATGCCAAAGTTCTAGTTTCTAACCCCAACAGTATCCCAAAAATTTCAGTATTCCAAATAAATCATAGTTTAGAACCTTTCTAGAAATTTTTACGTTTATCCGTCAAATTGAACCTTTTAGAGAGCGTTAATTACGAGTATTTACATCTTAAAAGTAACTCCGCACCAAATTTAAAGTTTCTAACCCAATCAATATCGCAGAAATCACAATTTTAGAACTTTTTTGCTCCTGCAGCGATGTAGGTTCTTGCACTGACATAAAATAGTCTTTTTTTCGGAGCAGAGATGGCCACCAACATTTTTTTAAGTTGGCTATGTAGTTTCAGAGATAACACCTCACAAACGTACAAGCATTAATAATATTATATACTTTATAATATTATAACGCTTTATAATATTAGCATTAGATGTACAGATACAAAAGCCATTTATCTGTTACAAACTAAAGTACCGGCGTTGCCCAGGATTTGAAGGATGTTTGTTCTGAAAAATCAATTTCAAAATTTAACATACAACACAAAACAAACATTAAAAAAAGCAGTCGAAATGTTGTTGAATGAATCATATGAAAACGCTATATATAAATGTATATAACAGACGCAAAAGAATACAGCTATAAATGAACTTATTTCAATTTATAATTGGAGCAATAATGTTAAAATACGCCAATATTTCCCTAATCGGGTTTTTTATCATGCTTCAATACTTTTTTCACACTCATATGACGTTATACTATATACACCATGCCCTTTATATTTCCAATATCACGTAATATTTTCCTCTTTCACGTGGAAACCTTGAAATAGAAAAGTTATGAAGTTATATTCACTTTCATTTAAATTCGTCAAACCATTTATTTCATTTTCATATTTCACGTGAATATCTTGCAATAGAAAAGTTATGACGTAATATTCACCTTTTTTTTTAAATTCGGCAAACTATTTATTTCATTTTCATTTTTCACGTGGAAATCTTGCAGTAGAAAATTAATTGTTGTAGTAATAATTTTATTGTGTTTTTTAATTGTTGGCAACTGCTATAACGAAAAATGTTTAAATTTGATAAGAAATTGCTGTTAAATTGGTGGTTTTTTATTAATTAAAAATTAACTATAAGTTATTTCGATTCCGGATTACTTTAGTTGTCTCGGCCATGTTTTAATACACATGTACGTATCTCTTCACAATTTTGGCTTCCAAATTGTGGATTTTTTATAGAATTACAAACAGACAGATAGACAAGTTTTCATTTTTATATATCTCTCTATTCTATAAAAAGTAACTAACGCTGTCACCGCCGCCGGTTTTGAATTTTTTGTGACCGGAGGTCTTTCTTCGTTAATATTAAAAAAAAAACTATTGCATACAAATATATGAAAATCGGTGGTATTATAGCGAAATGTTTGATCAACACACTAATGCATACAGTTTTCAAATCGAAGAATTATTTTAAGAGATATTTAATGCTAAAGTTGGACAAAATCGTTCCATTAAAAAAATTTATAAGAGCAAAAGCTATACATGGGAATTTAATCATTTTTAGATCATTTTATTCAATAGAATATCCCGGTCTGCAGATTTCATTAATTTTTCTTAAATTTGACTCATTTTTTGAGGTTTTATTTCTATTTTAAATTCAAATATTCAGCATTTTGACAGATATTTTTTATATATTTTAGAAAATGGTATTAATTTAAACTGTTGCCAACTGTATAAACAGCGCAAACAATAATGTTTGCTTCAAATAAAAAAAATATTTACACGTTACTATTATAAACAGAAAAAAACCTTCAAATTAGAATTAAATATTTAGATATAAAAAGCTGGCACTTATTGGAAATTACGCCATAAAAACTATATTTACATGTGAATTTTAAAAGAGAAAGGATATTGTAAAATAAATTCATTAACATGCGTTAGAAATCTGAAATAGAACAAATTACGTCACATTACACTTATTATGCAAAATGAACAAAAAATAGTATTGCAAAACAGTTTAAATTTAAAAATTGCGCGAGACAAAATATTAGAGGTTAAATATTAGACTTTTTCAAAATTTTATTATTTGTCGTTTGATGTGAGTTGTTCAGCTATAAGTATGCAAAATGTCATGTCTCCAACTTATTTAGGGGCTGAGTTAGAAAAATTGCTTAAAATACACAAGTTAGAGCCCAGAGGGTTAAATAATAGACTTTTTCAAAATTTTATTATTTGTCGTTTGATGTGAGGTGTTCAGCTATAAGTATGCAAAATGTCATGTCTCCAACTTAATTAGGGGCTGAGTTAAAAAAATTGCTTAAAATACAGAAGTTAGAGACTGGAGGGTTAAATATGACTTTTTCAAAATTTTATGATTTATCGTGTTATCGCAAGTGTTCAGCTATAAGTATGCAAACTTTCATGTCTCCAACTTAATTAGGGGCTGAGTTAGGAAAATTGCTTAAAATACACAAGTTAGAGCCCAGAGGGTTAAATATTAGACCTTTTTCAAAATTTTATTATTTGTCGTTTGATGTGAGGCGTTCAGCTATAAGTATGCAAAATTTCATGTCTCCAACTTAATTAGGGGCTGAGTTAGAAAAATTGCTTAAAATACAGATGTTAGAGACTGGAGGGTTAAATATGACTTTTTCAAAATTTTATGATTTATCGTGTTATCGCAAGTGTTCAGCTGTATGCAAACTTTCAAGTCTCCAACTTAGTTAGGGGATGAGTTAGAAAAATTGCTTAAAACACATAAGTTAGAGCCCAGAGGGTTAAATATCAGACATTTTTCAAAATTTTATTATTTGTCGTTTGATGTGAGGATTTCAGCTATAAGTATGCGAAATTTCATGTCTCCAACTTAATTAGGGGCTGAGTTAGAAAAATTGTTTAAAATACATAAGTTAGAGACCAGAGGGTTAAATATTAGACCTTTTTAAAAATTTTATTATTTGTCGTTTGATGTGAGGTGTTCAGCTATAAGTATGCAAAATGTCATGTCTCCAACTTAATTAGGGGCTGAGTTAGAAAAATTGCTTAAAATACAGAAGTTAGAGACCGGAGGGTTAAATATGACTTTTTCAAAATTTTATGATTTATCGTGTTATCGCAAGTGTTCAGCTATAAGTATGCAAACTTTCATGTCTCCAACTTAATTAGGGGCTGAGTTAGAAAAATTGCTTTAAATCCACAAGTTAGAGCCCAAAGGGTTAAATATTAAGCCTTTTTCAAAATTTTATTATTTGTCGTTTGATGTGAGATGTTCAGCTATAAGTATGCAAAATTTCATGTCTCCAACTTAATTAAATTAGGGGCTGAGTTAGAAAAATTTCTTAAAATACACAAGTTAGAGCCCAGAGGGTTAAATATTAGACTTTTTCAAAATTTTATTATTTGCCGTTTGATGTGTGGTGTTCAGCTATAAGTATGCAAATTTTCAAGTCTCCGACATATATAGTTTCTGAAAACGGGCTCTGTGACAGACGGACAAACAGGCAGACAAAGGAGTGAGACAGGTAGGGTTTCGTTAGATGAACGAAACTCTAAAAACAGGCTGCGGATGACTGTAACAACATCCTAAAATTACATTACCATCAGCGATCTACCAATCCCGAATTTAGTTTATATTCGTTTCATATATTCTTATTCTTTTGTGCGGCCCTGTAAAATAATTATCAATATTATATACAGTAAAACCTCTGAATAGCGGACACCCCGAGAATGCAGAATTTGTCCTCTATTTAGAGGTGACTGCTACTGAGAGTAAAACATGTACAGTTATTTAAGAGTTGGTAATCGAAAAAATGTCCGCTAAATAGAGGTATCCGCTAATCGGTTGTGTCCGCTATGGAGGTTTTACCAATAAAACTTCTGAATAGCGAACACCTCGGGAGGGCAGAATTTGTCCTCTATTTGGAGGTGTCCGCTACTGAGAGTAAAAAATGTACAGTTATTTAAGGGTTGGTAATCGAAAAAATGCCCGCTAAATAGAGGTGTCCGTTATGGAGGTTTTACTGCATAATAATATCATCCTTTACAAGAAAATAGCATGCTGTATGATAGACAGACAGACATCCAGAGAAAGATAACCTCCGGATCAATAAACACTCATGTCTTTTGTTTTAATCATCCACAATTATATGTCATGCCAGATTTTATACAACAGGCTAAAAACGGTCACCGTGGTACGGAATACTGTATTATTATTTGTTTGCCCACCAAAACTGGTTGCCACGGGTTGTTGCAAGGTTTGTGATCACGTGGTTGAAACTGATCTATTCAATATTACTGCGTGCGTATTTTTTTTTATTTGCTCCGTGTGTTCAAACCAGTTGTCTACGAAAACATCAACCGGTGAAAGTGACGCACACCAAATTTCTGTGACGTATGCAGATAAATTGTGCTTTTTTAAGAGTTTTTTCTATATAATTTTTAAACGGTTTGGAACTTATTTTTCATAGTAGGTGCATTCAGTAGGCGACCCTCATAGGTACCTTCTGGTGCAATCAGAAACGAAATCCGACAAATATTTTTTGAGTTATGCTTGACGAAAGGTTTTTATTAGGCTTTTTTTTAGTAGGACATGGCGTTAATATCCATCGTAGTAGTAAAGTGTCAGGACAGTAATATTTCGCTGAGTATTAGCCTTCGCTTCGCTCAGACAATTAGCAGAAGTAATTTATTAAAGTGTTCATTTCTCAAAATTAAGTATTATCTTTCCTATATAAAAATATTTATCAATTTATCAGCTGCTTTCTAATATTTTTTTTTATTGTATATTCATAACTACTAAATTCTTATCACTTTTAAACTGTATGTTTAAAATGAATATTTATTAAAATTTAATTGTAATATGTTTTAAACTTTCATGAAAAGTACTTTTATGTTAAAACCTAAGTAACATATAAATAGTAATTAACAGAATTTATTAAAATATTCATGTTTAAAAATTAATTATTTATCATTTATAAATTACATTATTAATATATGTTTCAATGATAATTTAACTATTGAAGACAGTAAATTACTATACTTTAAGTAATTGAATGTGTAGCAAAAATGCAACAAAAACAAATATGTATATATATCTATATATATCTGTGAGTTAATAGTTATTATTCGCAAAAATTTTTATTATATATATATATATATATATATATATATATATGTTGCAATAAAAATGTAATATACATCAAACAAGAATAATGAAAAATATTATGCTATTAATTACAATATATATATTTAAAATAACGATTATTATTATTATGGAGATTTTTGTTTTTATCTCTATTTATTAAATTATTATCAGTAGCTTTACCATTTTTATTCGAAATCTAATATTGTGATTATAATTTTACTTCATATCTACTTAAATGCAATAATAGTATCTTTTAAATTGACATAGAAAAATATTTTTATATATCTAGATGGAACTTCAATTACTTATTTTTACTTAAGCTGCTAGAATTTTAACATTTTGATTGCAAACATCTGAGTAAAAATAAAAAAAAGTTATAAGCAACTTATTATAACAATCTCATTATTTTACCATAATTTATTTGTTATTTGAGCTTTGAGGTAGGCGCTTCGGCTCCGGCCGGCATGACCTCAAATGATCACATATACCCAAACCAACGAAACATAAAGAACCAGTTTACCACCAGAAACAAAGTGGGACAGCCCACACAACAAACCACGAACTGGTAACCCCAACAAGAGGACAAAAACTACCCCGAAAAATACAAAAAGACGCACCCTAAACAATAAACCAGGGGCTACCTAGAACGAAGGAGCCAAACAACTCATCCAGACAAGCAGCACCAAAAACAAAAAGACAACACAGCTATTAAGAAAGAGTGATGAAACAAGCGAGAAAGGATAAACGGAAAAAGGCGACTAAAACGCCCGCTCCCGAGGAAGAGATTGATGAACAGACGAAAACAATGACGATTAGAGTTGATACATTCCCAAAAGTCAGTCCAGTCATCAGGAAAGAAATTAACAGATGCCATGGTATCCCGTAGCATCGTTCTTTCAGCATCAAAAGCCGGGCACTTGAAAACGTAATGGAATTCCGTCCCATCCTCCGTAGAACAAAGAGAGCACGTGGGAGAAATACTTAGCTTGAAAATATATAACTTCCTGTCAGTAACAGCCGTTTGCGTCCGGAAACGAGCAATAAAAACATCCTCTTTACG
The DNA here is from genome assembly GCA_963932465.1 of Maratus speciosus. Taxonomy (NCBI): domain Eukaryota; kingdom Metazoa; phylum Arthropoda; class Arachnida; order Araneae; family Salticidae; genus Maratus; species Maratus speciosus. The sequence goes on from OZ010786.1 coordinate 258,891,771, forward strand.
GTTATGCGTCCACTTATAAATATTCGGACCAAGATACGGCGAATCGACTGTATATTTACAATCATCCCACCAGCTCTGGAAGCTAGCATGAAGCTGATCCTTTAAATGCCTCTTTAAGTCTTCAAGGGCCACCCCACTATAAGTGCTAACCGCATACGGGCCATTTCTTGCCAGATTATCAGCTTTCTCATTAGGAGGGATACCAACATGGCCAGGGACCCAGATCAAGGTAATCCCACACACAGAACCACGGACGCTGCATAAAGACTGGAAAAGGTGTAAGATGACAGCTGGGGACTTATGGTTAATATGTATTAAAGCTTCAAGGGCAGACTTGCTATCCGACAAAATAAAGTAGTTGTAACTCTTGATAAGAAAGCGCTGGACAGCCAGATTAAGGGCTAGAGCTTCTGCAGTAAAAGTAGAGTTTAAATGATGGGTGAGGTAAGCGCAGGATGTATCTTCAGTAATATTAACAGCAGCAATAGAAGTTTTAAAATCGTTCTTCGAAGCATCCGTGGCGATAAAACATTGGTAAGATGACGGAACTCATCCATGTACAGACTGAAACACTGACTGATGGCGGTGGGAGGGAGGTTTTTAGTTTGAAACGGCAACTCATCAACTATGACCTTACAGACATCTTTTAAGCTCCCGCAAGGCCAGTGAGAAGTAATCAGCATATCAGGAGTCACAATAGCATGGTCTGTAGTCCAAGAAAACCCATCAGGAAAATAATTGGAGCAGGGACGACCAAAATTAACAGCAGACGTACACCGGATGTAAAAAGAAGAGGTAAGATAGCTTCGTCGAAAACTAAGAGGAGCTTGGTTGGATTCACGATAAAGCTTGAAGATGGGAGTCCACTTGGGCAGGCCGGTCGCAAAACGGAGGGCCGCATTATACACCACATCCAGCTTCTTTAGAGAGGTCTTAGCGGCAACGCCGTACACAGGACACGCATAATCAATAAAGCCCCGAATAAGGGAATTGACCAAAGGAATGAGATGGGCGGTTTTCGCTCCCCACTGAGGACTGGCTACAGCTTTTAATAAATTAAGGCGCTTCATACATTTTTTACATAAAAACTCAATATGCTGATTGAAAGACAGGTTGTGAGTAAAAATGACACCCAAGATCTTAGTAGTATTCTGCCACGGGATGTCTGATCCATGAAGACTGAAATTCTGCAGGGGAAGATCCTTTTGCCGAGAGAAATTTATTGCCGAGCATTTATCAGGCCGGAGCTCAAGCTTCCAATAAGTGCACCAAGCATTGATCCTGTTAAGCATCTCCTGAAGTTTCAAAAAAGCGTCTTCTAAGGAAAGATCTGAAAAGTAGAGAAGGATGTCATCGGCATATACAATGATTTGAACCCCCGAGTCAACAGCTTCGAATAAATCCCACAGGAAGATCATGAACAAGATGGGCGAAAGGACGCTGCCCTGCGGCACACCACGAAAAGAGTTCACCAGATGAGAGAAAACACCTCTCCACTTAACCTTGATCTTCCTAATCTCGATCCACAAGGCCGTTCTTCCAGCAATGCCCAGGCTAGCCATCTTGTAAATAAGAGCATCCCTCCATACAGAGTCATACGCCGCGTGGATTTCAAGCTTGAGAGCGATGATGTACTTCCTCTCCAATCTGGCACGCTTAATGTCTTAAAACAGCTTCAAAGCCTTCGTGCAATCGCTATTGGGAAGAAAACCAAAGTGTCGATCATTAAAAAGATGTCTGGGCATAACCCAGTCGAGGATTCTCTTGAGGAGGATGCGCTCCATAATCTTGCACCCCACAGCCGTGAGAGCGATGGGCCGGTAACTGCTAAGAAACCCTTTAAGTTTCCCAATCTTCCAGATAGGCAGGATCACCGCAGTTCTCCAGCAATCCGGAACACTACCCGACATGAAATTATCATTAAAAATCCGAAGCAACTTTTGTTTGTTTTCAATTGTAAGAGCTTTATAAACACGAGCCGGAATTCCGTCTTCGCCAGGGGTGGTATTCTTCGTGTCCTGAATTGCACGGTTCAACTCTTCGAACGTGATCGGGTTGTTCCAATGCTCATCCGAACTGCTAAGATCAAAAGGGATACTACAGAACTCACTGGTGCTTCGAAATTGCTCGGCAAAAGCATTGGCTTGGTCAGACCTGTCGAGAAGCTCTTCAGTCTCGTCCATCAAATAGAAATTTGACTCCTCAGAACTACTCCTCTTGGCCTTGATGATTCGATATATAGTACCTTTGGCGGCCTTTTCACATATATAGCCCCAGTAATTGCGAGCCTGATAATTCATGTAGCGCTTGAGCTGAGCAGCATAAGACTTATACGATTTCCAGCAATCCCTCGATAAGTTTATTCTGGCTAATCTCAGGAATTTCCGCTTTTGGCCGAGGAGCCACGCGCAACGTGAGTCCCACCAGGTTGGGTTATCTCGCCGCTGCACCCTATGCTTGAAAGAATTATGAGAAAGAACATCTCGAAAGCTCTTATGGAGGTACTCAAATGAGGTGACTTCATGAATATCCAGGGTCCGATTAAGGCAAGACTCGACTCCATCCCAATTAGTAGAAGTATGCAGGTAGTTCGTAGTAACATGGTTAATTTTGTGGATGATAGGCCACTGATCAGAGTCAAACAGATCAGGTTGAACGTATGTGTCAGTGAGCCGAAAAAAATCAGGGCTTGAAAAAGAGAGATCAATCAATGATGCAGAGCCAGAATGAGTGACGTGAGTTGGATGATTTGTATTAAGAATGCAAACATTATTGTTGAGAAGCCAGTTTAGAATCTCTTCAGAGCCCGAAGTGTTACAAGAACTGCCCCAGGCATGATGCTTTTGATTAAAGTCACCGAGTATCAGGAAGGGATGCGAAATCTTATTGGTAAGTTGCTGGAGCCACGATTCACTAACTCTACCCTCGGGAGCGTAAACATTGACGATAGTCACCCACCGTCTTGCCATCCAAACCCTAACCCCAAGGACCTCCACACCCTGGGTGCTAAGAGAGCCCAAATCGAGCATTACAGAGGTAAGCTTACTACTCACAGCAGTGAGCAGACCACCACCCCTGCCAGCTCTGTCCTGACAATAGATCACCATACCCGGGTAGGCAAAAGAATCATCCACTCTAAGAAAAGATTCTTGAAAAACAAAAACATCGGCCTTCGAAAAGGGGGAACACTTCAACCAATCGACTTTATTTTTAATGCCTCTCAAGTTCCACTGAATCACGGCAAAGGGGATCGAAAACTGCACCATAAATAAAACGACAAAGAACACCTGGGAAACACACAAACAACAAAAAGTCCAAACAGGCGAACACCAAAAAGGGCAGCACAAAAAAGGAAAAAAACAAAGAAGGAGGGGGCGCTAAACATGTTCCATGTCGTCGCCACCAGACTCTTCTTCAGAGCCCGATTTCAGAACAAACTCGTTCCCGCTCGTTTTACTGTAAACCTGTTCCCGACAGTTCGCTAAGGATAGCCGCAGGGCCGTCACCTTTTGTTTTTTAAGTTTCTTCGGCCGATCGGAGGGAGAGCTGCCAACCGTATCTTTAGAAGCACCAGCAGACCGTGTATTGGCCGCACAGGCCGCCGTGAAAGACTTAACCATGGTTTGTATGAATAAGTTCGTTTGTTGTTGTAACACATTAAGGATGCACTCTTGAGTACGCTGAAAAAAGAGCTCCATCGTTTGTTCGAGATCTGCTTTAGTTACATATGTGGTGTTCAAGGTTACTTCAGAGTTCATTTTAACAGAATCAGCATACGTTTTTGGATTAGAAATCTTAGCATACAGTCTACGAGCTTCGGTGATTGATAAATGGTTATCAGATTTGTATTTTTGGAAATCCATTTCCCTTAGTCGGGCTGGACACTTCAGATCAGACGCCAGGTGGGAGGCTTGACAATTAGAGCAAGTAAGCTCGGCAGTACTGCATGTGGCAGACGCATGTTTACCCCAACACTTCCTGCAGGTGGTTTCATTCGGACATTTGCTGGTAGCATGGTTAAATTGCCAGCAGTTAAGACACTGGCGTGGTCTGTCATAAAAAAGTCTAATTCTTTCCGTCATATAAAACAACTTGATCCTTTCAGGAATAAATGTGCCGTAAATAGTCACTAAAGCAGTTTCCGTTAGTTTGGTAACACCATTATCCTTTCTGGCAAAACGCCGCAAATCCTTAACCTTCAGCTTATTTTCGGCTTGAATTTCCTTTCCCAACTCTTCGAGACTAATACTCGTATCGATATTGTGTAAGACAAACCGCGACGTAATAGTTTCCTGTAGAATATACGCCTTGACCTGCACATTAAGTAATTTGTCAATACCAGAGACCGCCTGAGCGCATTGAGCATCCGACGTCTCGACTAACAATTTATCCGTCCTGGTAAAACGAATTTTTAAAGGCGAATTTGGACCAACTATTTTATCAAAATCAGCTTTTAAAGCCACAGGCCTATTTCGAGGAATCTTACCCTCAGTCGCTTCAAGAAAGACGCAAACACTGGAGACTCCATTTGCGAACGCATAAGTAACCTGTTGCGAAGGACTACTAACTTCTTGCACAAATATTTCTGGGTCACCAGCACTCGCATCTGTAATAGTAAAAATGGACGACATATTGTACGATTAAAACAACACAACCAGTCCTCGACCTGCGAGTCAGAGAAAAAAATAAAAATAAACAACTCTTAAACACAGCAAAAAGTAAACATTTACAAACGCGGAAAGCTTACCACGCCACACAGGGCTAGAGACCACGTTGAAACAAAAAGCAATAATAAAAAAAGGGAAAAACTACAACCTGTAGCTCTAGAGACAAAACGGGGACACCACAACTTGAAGCACGGAGCCGGGCCGACAGCAACCTACCTCGACCACGAACACCTCGCGAAAAAAAAAAAACACCATAATTTAACTAAGTCAATGTTGTTTTAGAGTTGTTGATAATTTTCTTACTAGAAAATTAAATCAAATTTAATAATTAATTATATATTATGTTATTAATTGCATAACAATTGATTTTGTATTCTGTATCAGAAATATATACGCTTTTTTTAATGCATCACGTTATCATTTTCAAGAAATACAATTGATGAAATGAGTAGCAGCGCTGTTACTCCAAAAAAAGTATTTTCTCCTTTCAGGGAAAGAAGTTTGGTTCACCGATAGCCAATGAAATTGCCGGATTTCACACTAATGCTAAAAGTCTTATGGAAAGTCAAATTTCGCGTCTCATTTTGCAACTGTATCATTTTCATTTTTCTGACGACTGTTGTACTTACCCACCACTCAACCAATGAACCAATTCGTCTGCTTAAATGTTTATTTAAAATAGTAATTTGCTTTTTAATTTTTATCCACATTTTTTTTATTATAGTATAAACTTTAGTACATACCCTTTATGTTATTACATGCTTCTTTACTGATTCCTTTATAAGCCAATTTGTTTTGTTGGAAAAGCCTTCAATATTTAGATCCAAGAATGTTCTTTTTGAGATCGACGCCAAAATTATTCAGTTGTCACAATTTACATTCAAAACTTTTAATATTTAGAAGAAATTTCGCAAGAGTTAAAGAGTGAGTATATATTTTAATATTCCACTTTAGTGTGTTATTGAAGTTTGTATAACTTTGTGTTTCCCTTTTTTACCTAAATGTTTAATAATTTCCGTTTAAATCATGCTTTTATAATTTTTAATTTACTGTGCACCATTTACCGATGAGTTCGTTGCCCTAGCTACTGGATCATTTCAATTTTGCATGCAGATTTACACTTTTATGGAGTAATTTTTTTCTTTACATTTTGGTCACAGTACTAATTGCATTTTGTAGCAGTATAAGGTTTAAATTTAGACCATAACTAAAAACAGAGCTTGATGTCATTTAAGGTAACACACCACTTGACAGATGATAGGTGTAAACATTTGTGGCCTCTGTTCCCGGACGAAATGATGCACTTATCATACTTATAAGAACAAGCGGTGCGATCGCAGTTTACTCTCCTTGGCGCGATTTTCAAAAATCGCCAAATTTACGCATTTTCGCGTACTAACTCCCGGAGCTGCAACATCCGGGAGAGTACGCAAAATTTTTATTTGTTTTCTCTTCTTGTATATTTTGAAACAAGTAGGGGAAGGTGGGACACGTTGGGACATGCCCCACCTTGAGACATCTCAATTTTTAGGCTTAATTTTACAGTTAAAAATTAGCACATATAAGTGCCAATATATGATACTACAGTCTACTCTTCCATGTGTTTTGGAATCACTAGTGTTTGCTGGCAACAAATAATACCATTATTTTTGTTTTCAATGAGGTTGAGTAACATTTATGTGCGTTTTGAAAAATAATTTTTTTATTAAAGAAATGAAATAATACAAGTGGGGGCATGTTGTGATGAAAAAACATTGATTTATTGTTATTTTAAGGGTAAAAAATAGACTGCAATGCTAAGCTTAATTATTTTAAAGTTTTTGTTACTTAATGTGCGAGGTGGGGCAGGTTGGGATACTCAGTTGTGGGGCATCTTGGGACATGTTCAAAAATGCTGTAAAGACCAAATGCCGCTTACTGAAGGGAAAAAAAGTACACAACCAATTAGAATTTTCATCAAGCAGGGAGGATGAGACAGTTGCGCTAGCAAAATTGGTAAAACCCCTGGCAGGAAAACAAATATAAATGATTTGTGTAATGGCAGTAGTGATGAATTCAGCTGTTCATGTGGTGCTGATTTTCCTACAGATTGCAAACTTACTTAAGATATGTCCGGAAACTTAAAGAATAAAGGTAAACCAACTGTGGGATAGTGTACATTGGCAAAATTTGCAGGAAAACAAAGCATTGTTGTATTTGTGTTCAAAATGTTGAGAACAGCAGTGAGTATGAGATATCCATTTTGAGAAGACGAGATCTAGAAATGTCATTTTAATCCTGATAAACATGATAGCTCATTTGTGTATCAAACAGATATTCTTTTAAAACTTGACACTCCTGAAAACAAAATAGGTCAAAGACGTGTTTTATTAGAATTTGATGAACACCATTTTTTTTCACATCAAGTACAAGATCTATTAATGAAAACATGTTACAATTCAAATTATTAAAGTGTTTCAATGCTTAAATTATTTCATGCTCAACTAAAGCTTTATAAATAAAGCTTTGTTCATCAATTAAATATAAAATTTTACATGTATTTTTGATTAAAACTAGTGCCCTAACCTGCCCCACCATGTGGGGCAGGTTGGGACATTTTAAAGGCTTTTTTGTTTTGTTTTCACTCTTCCTATGTGAGATATTAGATTATTATGAGGTTTATTTGATGCAGAAATGTTTATACTTTATGTCTAATTGGTTCTAAAATAAGAATAAATATTAATAAAATTTAGAAAAATTCTTTACTGAAAAACGTCCCAAGGTGCCCCACCTTCCCCTACCTATCCAGACAAATGCTTAAAATGTGAGAATAGATATTCAATCAATTATTTTTCTCTTATTTTAACCTGTATTTTTGAGTGAAAATAAAAAATACATAAAATTTCAAATTTTTTCGAAATACATTTTTTAAAGATACATTTCATCTATTTTAAAATACATGGCATAGATGCCGTATCTTCCCTCAGCCGTTGTTGTTTTGAATTGTTTGGCGTTTTTTTGTTGGCGTGTTGGCGGTGTTTACGGATATGACAAACTCGATATGGAAACCCCGTGTGACGTGTGTGTTGTGATGTGTCGTGTTCTGGCAACCCCTGAGAAGCTTAGAATTTTGTGAATGTATTTTGATATCGTGTTCTATCGTTGTCTTTTTATTTTTATGTTAAATTTATTGGATGTATTTCATTAACTATAGTTTCTGTAGTCCGTTTAAATGCTCTTGCTGAAGTAATTAAGAAATATGAGGAAATTTGGACAAGAAAGGGAGGTTTGTTTATAGCATTTCAATGCGTATTAAGCCTATTTTGGAAAATGACGGCGGTGTTATGAGAGATATTTTGTGCTGGAGGTTTCAAGAAAGCAGATGTCTGTTAAGGTATGTTGATAATTTTATGTACATTTTGTTGCTTTAAGAGTTTTTTACATTTTGAGATTGCTACAAAACGAGAACTGCTGAATTTTGAGAATGTTATACTGCGAAAAATGCTGAATTCGGCGATGTTTTTTTTCGGTAAATGTGCGCGAAGCGCTCATACAACTATTGCTGATTGCCACTTTAGCGAGTTTCGTTTTTTAGGTATATTTTGCTGCTTTAAGTGTTTTTTACATTTTGAGAATGCTACAAAACGAGAATGGCTGAATTTTGAGAATGCTATATTGCGAGAAATGCTGAATTCGGCGATGTTTTTTTTCGGTAAATGTACGCGAAGCGCTCATACAAGGATTACTGATTGCCAGTTTAGCGAATTTTGTTTATTATTTACATTTTATTTTCGTTAAGCCAAACATGCGTATAAACCGGTACTTGGCGACATTTACTACTTGGCGGAAAAGAGGTTTTCACGGCAAGAAGAATTCCAAGATGGCGGCCGGGGGGAACTTATGACATCTGTTCCAAATACATTTTATCAAATATACCAAAAAACAAAACTTTCACTTACCCAAATTATTAAAAAAGAACGTTTGTTAACAGTAAGGGGAGCAAAACAATGTTGTGGTTTTTTTTTAATCAGAGTGGCCCTTTTTTTTTATCAGGGGGGCTACCACCCCCTGAACCAGCTGTTTTTTTATTCATAATTTTACCTTGTGCTCTAGGATGTCATTCAAAAGCATCACTCAATCTGTCTCTTTTAGTCATTCATAGCTTGGAACAACCAGCCTCTCTTTCGTACATAATTCAAATCAATGCTCAAAAATACAGGTAAAAATAAAAGAAAAATAACTGATCGAATATTTATTCTCACCTGCCAAGCATTTATCCAGATAGATAGGGGAGAGGGGGCACATGTGAATATGGAAATAAAAAAATTCAAAAAATTACCAATTGATGGTAGTACTGGTACCATCTTTTGGCTGAATTTTCAGAACAATAGGCCATTTTGATTTTTTGTAGTTGTAATTTGTTTGTTTTAGAAGGTGTGAAGTAAAAAAGTCTTCTAGGTTATTGAAGTAAAAATTCATTCAAGACATTTAAAAAAAAAAAAAGAAAATCAGCATTGGATTCTATAGTGGCATTAATTAGGTAAGTCTACAATAAGTTTTGTTTCCTTATTTCAATTAAAAATATCTTTCTTTTATAAGTTAGGCTAAAGTTGGTAGATGGGGTCGCTTGTGAACAGAACATATGGGGGCAGATGTAAACAGTTTACAAGTGTATTTTTTAAGTCTGTGAATGCATTTTTTTTTTTTTTTTTTTAAGTTTAAAATTTAATTACCCTTGTCAAACATTGAGCTATATATTCAATGTTTTTAGGATTGCTTCACAGTTTTACTTTACTGGAAGTTAGATAACAATTAAATGTGACCCAAAAAAAGTAGGCATATTAGTGTAGAATTTTAGGAATAATTTCTTGTGTCTATGTTGAAACATTTATTGATTTATTCATATAACTAGAAAGAGGGCATCTAATTAGTTTTTATTCACAAAAAAATATTTTTTTCTTATTTATGCATGTGTTCACAACTACTCCTCCACCGGGGCACATGTGAACAAATTTAGACAATTTTTAGAATGATGATATAAGTTAGATATTCTTGATAAATGCATCAAAAAGTTTCACTAAAAGAACAAGCAAATTCTAAAGGGTTGCCATATTTGGTGACATCAGAGGAGCAGCCGATAAACCAGGGTTGCCACATTGGTGCAGTTATCGAAGGAGAGTATACTGCGATTTAACCGAACAAGCAGCCAAACAATTCTCTATACGGGTGATTTTCAAAAAGTGTCGTGCTTTACTGTCCTTTCACATTTGCAGAGAAAAATAGTTAAATATCATAATTTTAATTATTGCATTTCAACTATCATGTTTTTTTAGTGATAATTTACAGATATATTATTATTTATAAAAAATTTAAAAATAAGAAATATATTCTTTTGTAGTCAAAATGTCATTACCGTAGGTTGTCCCAACAAGCAATTAATTAGGTAAAGATTTGACTAAGTTCTATTTAAAACAGATGGTTATGATTTTTTTAACACATTTTTATTTATTAAGATGCTACCAATTAAAAAAATATTTTTTTTTCATTAATTAAACTTATCTATAATTCTTAATATATTTTTTAAACCGTGTCCTAAGAAAGAATGTCATTGCCATGCTTCTGACAAAAAGTTCATCTTGAATTTTTTAGAGGGCAGCACATGCCTTTTTATCAAGGCAAAAATATTCCTTAAAAGTCAACTTGTTATCAGGTTTAGGTGAATAGAGTAAATAGTTTTATAATTTCAATAAAACAAGCAAAGACTTTGAATGTTTTGGTGAGTATTTTTTTGTACGTCATTACCGTACCTACTTCTAATTGATAATTAAATGAACTTTTATTTCTTAATCTGCTTTTATTATATAAGAAATAGAAAATCATTGTATGGGCCAGAAGATATAATGGCTGCCATTTATGCCTGCGGAAAAATAAAAATATTTTGCTTAATTTGTCACTACCGTAGATGTCATTACCGTGCTCACTTATGTCAGTACCAAGTTCATTAAAATTAAAAAATTAGTTTTAAAATGTTAAATTAGTAATTTGGCCTCTGCTGATGCTTGTATATTAATGTTTATAAGGTAAGGTAATTATTTACAAAAAATTAAAACTTTCTGATTATTTCTTAAAATTTGATTTTGTTATTCCAAAACATGGACAGATTTTGAAAATGACACATACACCAATGACCACTATGTTTAAAAAAAGACGTCCTTAGTGAAGTTAATGCTTCATATTAACTAAATTATGTTGAAGGAGAATGGATAAAAGAGTGACTGTCCTATGTTACCAAATTAGAAAGTTAAAACTTTTCAAAAATGATATTTAGTGATTGTGTAACCACTTACTAGAGAAATAAATCAGTTAGTTGATTACACAATAATCTAGAAATTTTTTCGAAAGTAATTACTATTTTGTAATAGATGTTACATTAAGGTAACTGAAAAGTTTACCGACAAAGTTAATTCAGTGATTCCTCATATGCTGGAAAGATGTTTATAGTTTAGATAAAACACCAACAATTTTCTTAATTAAATGAAATAATAGCTAATTTGGAATAATAACATCTGTAATTTATGCCATCTGGTAACAAGGAAGTCGCAAATAATTTCTATTTATATATAGGAAGGGATTAAGCAGACATTTCTATATTCAAATTGTCTGATCAACTGCGACAGCCCATTATATATGCAGCGCTATATTTTGCGCACATGCAGCATGTGAAGACTTCTACCATTGGAAAAGAAAAGTAACTTTTGCCTTATTTTTCTGCGATTAAATAAGATGAAAATTACTGTTCTTTTTTACTGGTGGAAATTTACGCTTGTTGCTCATGTTCAGAATGTAATCAGAATAATATTGGTTATTATGATAAATTGTTTACATGAGGAGAATGAGAATGTTACACTACTAGTAGTAAATAAATAATAACAATATTTTCAATAAAAGTTCATCTTGGAACAGTTAAAAATATGGGTGATGAACTTTTTAATATACATAAATATATATATTTGTGTTTAATAAATAGTCTTATGGCATTTGCCTACAATCAGAGCGTTAAAAAAAAGTACAATATTGAATAAATACACATATTTTTAGTTCAGTTCTAATACGGATTAATGAACAGAACAAACATAAAATCCTAGCACTATCTTTATAACAGTTTGAAAATTTGGGTTTTTTGTCATTTTTTTAACCAAATCTTTATGCTTATGCTCCCAGACAGCGTACACTCATTGAACTAAATGTGTTTCAATTTCCTTTGTACTACATACCACTGTTATACTTACCTGTGCATTGAAATAGGAGTTTTACAATATCTGCAAAATTAACTGAAATATGCCAGCAAATTAAATTTATTAAAAATTAACAATTTTTTATAGTCAAGTACCTATAGAATAATTACATTATCACCAGAGCTTAGATTCTAGTTTAGAACATAGTGAGTAAATACAGAAAGCATTCTGGAAGTTTATTGTACATGGAAATAACAAAAAAAATTATTTTCCAGTAATCATATTTAAAGATTTCTTGTCAATAAAATTAATCTAGACATGTCTATCTAGAAATCTAGAATTATTTTATGTAAAAAATGTAAGAAAATCATGCATAGAAAGAGTATTCTGAGAACATTCTGTACGTTTCTCCTGGCCTCCCTGCTTCAAATAAAAACAAACAACAACAACAAAAAAAATCACAAACGGCCATTTTAATGTAAGAGATACCTTAAACATACTTAATGTATTTTTCTAATGAGCAAATAAGGTATGGGTCATTTTCAAAAAGTTTGCCAAAACAGCATTTAAAAAAATTAAAATTCAAAATTGTTTAAAATTAAATTTATTGTTAATACACAGGCTTAAAAATAATTAACCTTTTAGAATATAATGATATTCGAGCTTAATTTTTTGTGTCATTAAAGATATTTAACTTTGAAAATGAATCTCTGGGCTCCACAGTGTTACCGGACAAAATGATTGAATTTCTTAGTTAAGTAAAAACGATTATTTCTATAAAATGAAAATTTTCAATTACATATGGGTCCTTTAACAAGGTTACATACAAAATGAGCAAATACAATTAATTTTTTTTTAAAAATTACTGTGTACATTGTCATGAGCGTTACTTTCTGTTTTTTTTCCACTGAACGTTGTTGTAATGAAATAAAAAAAAGTAAATTCAGAGGATATTTTTGCTGTTAAAATATGTTATTTGAAGTATTCTCTTAATTCCTATAAAAGTTATGATAAAAAATATTTTTAAATAGTAAAAATTTAAAACATTTCATGAAGTAATGCTCTTGATAAATGGTAACACTCTTGATAAAAAGCATTGTGTTTTTTAATACACGTGTATTGGAAATGGAAAATGATAATAGATTCTATTGTCTTTCGTAACAATTTGTGGACTAGGTAAAGTTATTATAACATGATTATATTCCACATATGAGATATCCTCTTTCATTAGCCCAAACATTTGGCCTTTTTTATCAGTTACCCTGAAAAACACAACTTTCAACTCTCCAACATATCGATAAGATGTTTTGTTTCTATTAAACTAACACATAAGTACCTGGTTGAAGATTATTTACACTTCCAGGCAGACTTGCATAAAACCAAAAACTTTCTGCGCACACAAATATTTGGTCAAAAACTTTCTGCAAATTAATTTAATGTTTAATAAAATAACATGTTATATTATTTTGATGATATAAATTAAAACTGGGGTAAATCCGAGTAAAAAAAAACTTTCTGAAATTCACAGCAAATTATTGAAAAGTTACAGCAGAGGGGGAGGGGGAAACCCACTCCCAGCACTAACTATGCATTTTTCCCACGGCCATTTGACAAAATTCGAGTTTTTTTGCGACCTTTTAAAGAACTTTTCGCTGTTTCGCGATCCCTTGACGAAATTGGTGGGGTTTTTTCGCGATCTTTTGAGGAAATTTGTGGGTTGTTTTTTTTTTTCGTGATCTTTTGACGAAATTTGTGGGGTTTTTTTTCGCGATCTTTTGACAAAATTTGTGGTTTTCCTGCGCTCTTTTGACGAAATTTGAGATTTTTGTGCATTCTTTGATGAAATTATCTTTTATTTTCACGATGCTTTGAAGAAATTTGCATTTTTTCTGCAGTCCTTTGGTGAGATTCGCATTTTTTCCGCGATGCTCTGACAAAATTGGGACTTTTTTCTGTGAACGATTGAAGATTTTTTTTTCACCGCCCATTTGTTGAAATTCGCAATATTTTTCAATGATATTTTTTTACGGCTTAATTTTCAGACTGATGACTGATTTTTCTAAATTTTCGGAACATTCAGAACAGAATCACCCCTGACAAACAAATAAATCATACATGAAATTGGAGAATATTTTTAATTTTTCAGTATTTAAAAAAAAAAAAAGTTAAGAACAAAAATTACGTTTTTTTTTTTTAAACTTTTCCGCAAAGTTCCGAATTTTGCAGAAAATTTTCCATGCGCGCGTGCGTCTATATTATACAACTCTGCTTCCAGGATCAGACCCACTAAATTCTGAACTATTCTCAATATCAAAAGAAGAAATCAAAGAATCATTGTGTGATTCACTGCCATAAATAGGTCTTTTTTCTCTTTAGATTTTTAATGTTTTTAACCTCCTTAATAAGTGAGATTTTTCTTATTGTTTCAAAACATTTACAAAATTTTCCTTCTGCCCATATATTTTCTTCACAAAAGCAGGAAAAATTATGATAAAAGACTTCCTCATGTTTGACTGTTATGATTTGATGGATAGAATGAGTGTATGGAACAGTTTGAAGACTAGATGATATTTGTTGTAAATAATGAACAATTTTTTCCTCTGGTACGAAAAATAGTTTCACTTTTAAGTTCTTGCTTTGTAGTGCATCAAATAAAGTTTCAGCATCAGGTGTATTGGTACCATGTGCAACAATCTGATCAGCTAATCTTTTTAAAGTTGCACAAATGACCCCTTTCCATGTTTTTTTTTTTTGCCTATACTGACTCAGTATCCCATCTGGGGGATTGCTGCACCTTTCCTGCCCTTTGATTTACAAAATAGCACCCTCCTTGTCCCTCATCCAAAAAATCAGCACCCTTCTTGCCCCTTTCCCAAAAAATTCGCTCTTACTCTTTTTTTGTTTTGTTTTGTTTTGTTTAAAAAAAATTATTTGCATAGTAAAAACTTCTTCATTGTTGACTTGAAAAGAATCCCCTGAATTTAAGTATTAAAAGTGGCTTTAAATAAAAAAAGCAGAAAAAATGCCCCCCCCCCCACCCCAAAAAAAAAAAAAAAAAAAAAAGAACACTTTAGAACCTAAAAAGTGTCTTTAGAAAAAAAAGTGCCCTTAAGAATAAAACTGTCCTCTTAAGTATAAAAAAGGTGTCTTTTTTCAACAAGCAGAACCCTGCCTCTTTTTAACACACTCGACTGTTTCAGAGCTGTCAAGTCTCCGACTTTTTGCACACCACTGTTATTTTAGAGAAAATGTTGTTCCTTTAAATCGCCCAATTGTTCTAATTAAATAAAACAACATTTTCTGTATTAAAATACTGGTATCCAAAAAGCCAGAGACATGCAGCTCTGAGACAGTCGAGTGTGACCCACCGTGCCGGCGTGAACGACGTTAAACCTTGGGTAAACTCTGCTAAAATAACAAAGATTACACAGATCTTAAATGCTCTGTTCATTTTGTGTGCATTCATGCTAAATTCCACTAAAAAATTCATTAAATACTCATTTTGTCATGAGTGTTACCAGTAGGTCATGAGTGTTACCTTTTATAAAGTAACACTCATGACATCATTATACTTCAATGTCTTTATTCTATAATAATAATTAAAACAAAACAAATTCTTTTAGAACAAAATAAATAACTACAGGCAAAGTTCTTTAATCCGCATAAGTTGGGACCAAGGGTTGTGCAGATTATGGATTATATGTCATTTTCTTATTTCTGGACACTATTTTAATTCCATATTCAGTATAACATGAAAAGAAAAATACAAAATATAATAATTAATTTTTCTGGACACTATTTTAATTTCATATTCAGTGTAACATGAAAAGAAAAATGTGAAATATAATAATTAATTTAATATACTATCTCAAAAAAAAAAACATTTTTTCAAATTCTTGTATTAAAAAAATGATTATATTCACTTTTATATTTAAAATTTTCAGATATTTCTTTTAAAAAATCATTTTTGGATCAAGAATTTGTAAAGTTTGTTTAATTGTTTATATTCATTAAGCAATGCGAATTATAGAAAATTGCGGATTATGGGTGTGCGGATTATAGATCCTTGACTGTATTTTATATCATCAATTCAAAATTTAAAAAATAAAATTTTAGCTTTAATTACTTTATTAAAGTAAGGTAACACTCATGGTGATGAATAAAAATACTCACCTTCCTTAAAGCTTTGTTGTAAAATATCACCCTTATCAATTTTCAAATCTTCACAAAATTACACTAAGTAACATTCTACAAGTCTGGACAAGTGAAAACACAGTAGATATGTACTGATGAGTAGCTCCACATATATGTAAATAATCAAAACTAAAATAGGTAACACTCATGATGCAGTTCTGGGGACAGACCTTTACTGTTTTATATTGTCATCAGATAGTAAAAACATTTTTTTTTAAATGTAATTATAGGTTTGTTTATTGCATATACAATAGGTTGCATTCATTTTTTCAAACAAATAATGAAGATTTAATTTAAAAAAATTAAGTTTTTGGCTGAGCAAACAAGCTAGGGACAGTCAAAAAACCACTTTTCCAGACAAGATTTGTTATTTTTTTAGCATTGAAATTCATCAAACATTTAAAATAAATGGCACATTGTACAGCAAACAGTACATAAGTTAGGATATTAATGTATTTTTGTCTAAATAATTAAACAAATATAAAAAAATAAGCACCAAAGTCCAGGGACGGGGTTTTTGCAAATTTTTTGAAAATGACCCGTATATTAAAAGTGGTAACAACACTGAGTAAAAGTATTTAATAGATTAGAAAGGAAAAATTCTTCTCTTTCAGGACATGAAATCTGCATGTAAATTTAAAATGGCCCTACTATTGCAGAAATTCTTGTAAGCTTCCTAAAAGCTGCTTTTCTGCAATCACAATTTCGTTTTATTAGATAGAAAAAGGATTTATAAAATATTTTCATAATAAATAGCTTAAAAGAGTACTTTCCCGTTTGATGAACACCACTTCACATAAAGTGTAAATGTTAGCATGAGAACTAACAAAGACTGCATTCTCAAGTATTATGAAATGTATATGCAGACACTAACTTAAGTAGAAGATAGGAATGGTTCTCCTAGTGACATATGTATAGTTTAGTACAGCTTTTTTCCTTTTTTTTTTATTGAATACTAATTAGAATAGAGGAAATTCAAAAGCAATAAAATAAGTACTGTCAAACTCATTTTAATACAATACAAGTATGGTTAAAACAAGCCATTTGCATGTTAAAAAATAGTTCATCATGTAAACCATTTTAAAAATTTTACACTTTTTGTAAGTTTCAAAATCAGGATCATGATTAATATTATTAAAATACCCGTTTATTTCAGTATGATTTTTGGCAAAAAGTAGGATAAAATTAGGGGAAAAAAATCTTCTTTTTTATCGAACTCTGTTTTCTCTCAGCGATAAATATTTCTACAATCAGCATTCTAAATTCTTGGTGGTCGCTGCTCTGAGACCACCAAAACTTCAGTTGGACCACTAATTTGAAAAATTTAGTGGTCTGCAGGACCAATAACTTTCTTTCCCTCTCTGACTGGTAAACATAAATTTTCCTGTCCCTGAGAAAACTACAACCAAACACAAACCACACAATTTTATTTTATTTTTTAAAAAAATGTATTAAACCTTTCAGTCAGTTGGAATAAATAATCAGAAATAAAATGTCTAATTAATAATTTTATAGTTTTTGTTTATGTGCTGTTTATTTAATTTTTAGCAAATTATAATTTCATTTTTTATTGTGCTGAAAATTTTGGGTAACTGCAAAGGAAGTTTGGTTTATATTCTAGAAGGAAGAGGGGGAAGGGGTCACTCAAAGGGTTAAAGGTACTTAGTAAAATTTTATGTAGTGGACCAGTGATGATAACTGCGGACCAGTAAATTCTCATGCTTACTTGTCCTTGGGACCAGTGACTTTTATTTATCAATAAATACCAGGGGTGCAGAAAATGTTTCTACTCCCAACATTTCCCCCAATCCACACGAAAATTTCCCCAAAATTTTACAGTATGTTATAGGTAAGTGCTGTATTACCATAGGTATAGAAAATTTATTTTTCAAATATTTCTCAACTTATGCGCGAGTATATATGGCAGGGATGATTCTGAGTGCAAAAAAATTTCCTAAAATTCACAGCAAATTTTCTGAAAGGTTACAGCAGAGTGGGGAAATCCACTCCCAACAGTATGTATTTTTCATGGATCTTTTGACGCAATTCGCGTTTTTTCGCGATCTTTTGACGAAATTTGCGGTTATTTCGCGATCTTTCGACGAAATTTGCGGTTATTTCTCCTTCCTTTTGACGAAATTCGCAGTTGTTTTGCCGTCGTTTGATGAAATTCGCGGTTGTTTTGCCATCGTTTGGCGAAATTTGCGGTTCTTTCGTGATCTTTTGACGAAATTTGCAGTTTTTTGCGATCTTTTAACGAAATTTGCTATTCTTTCGTGATCTTTTGACGAAATTTGCGATTCTTTCGTGATCTTTTGACGAAATTTGCAGATTTTTTGCGATCTTTTAATGAAATTTGCGGTTGTTTCACCCCTTTTGACGAAATGCGCGGTTGTTTCGCAATCTTTTGACAAAATTTGCGTTTATTTCGCAATCTTTTGAGTAAATTTACGTTCATTTCGCGATCTTCTGACGAAATTTGTGGGTTTTTTCGCTTTTCTTTGACGAAATAGGTTATTCGGCCTCTTTTGACGAAAATCGCGGTTACTTCGCCATCTTTTGACGAAAATCGCGGTTGTTGATTGGCGATCTTTTGACGAAATTCAAGGTTGTTTTGTGATCTTTTGACGAAATTCGAGGTTGTTTTGTGATCTTTTGACGAAATTTGCGACTGTTTCGCGATCTTTTGACGAAATTTGTGATTGTTTCGCGATCTTTTGGTGAAATGTGCATTTATTTTGCGATCTTTTGACAAAATTTGCGTTCATTTCACGATCTTTTCACGAAACCTACGGTTATTTCGCGATCTTTTGAAGAAACCTGCGGTTCTTTCGCGATCTTCTGACGAAATTTGCGGTTCTTTCGCGATCTTCTGACGAAATGTGCGGTTATTTTGCGATCTTGTGACGAAATTCGAGTTTTTTCCGCAATTCTTAGCGAAAATTCGCGGTATTTTTGTGTCCGAATTTTCAAATTACCTATTTTTTTTTTTTTTTTTTTGGAACCAAATGTCTTAAACTTTCGGAAAATTCGGAACATAATCACCCCTGATATACGGTACATATTATTCTGAGATCAATTTTGTGAAGGTCGCCATACGGATATTTTTATTTGTACTGAAATTGTTCTATCTCAGGGAATTATGGAATTCGTTGTTAAAATCGAAATCAATTGTATATGTTTCTGAAAAATTTCCCCCGATCCTAGATCGCCGGATCGGACATAATCTCTGCACCCCTGATAAATACTACCACTGACATAAACTTTCAAAAATACAGTACAACCTCGATTAACCGAAACTCTCCGTTAACCAAAGTCAGTTTCTTCTGCTCTTTTTTTTTTTCACTTTCTACTATCATTCAAAATTTTCTCTTAACAGACATGCAATTTTAAGGGTTTTTTTTTTCTCCACATTCCTATTCCTTTTGTATGCAAGCCGTCCTTTCCAAACTACGATTTGCAGATAAATAATTTTGGAATTTCCTTTTTTAGAATTCCTTCTCGCAAGTTCAATTCTTGGTATGAGTGTACTCTTCCCCACTTTCAAATGTCCCTGTTCTAAACAAAAACACACCCCATTTCAAAATTTGGAAGGTCATACTGCTGAGTCCCAGAACAATCGAATCTTATTGCACCCTCTGATTGTAAGCTAGTGCAACAAACCTAACCTCTTTTGTCATCTCAAGAACAGAGAAATTTTCATTGCAGCAGAATTTGAAAAGGGGGAGGAGTCACTTATCCTTTGTGGACAATTCTATTCCAGAAAAGAGAAAAGGAAAGAAAAACCCATTTGCTATTCTCTTTCTACCCCTACTAGGACAATCCTTTAGGTATGGTCACTTTTGGCAGCTGGCCAGAATTCATGTTTGTTCCCTTTTTCTGCTGTTACATTTCGGACCAGAATTTTCTTGAGTGCTATCATATAGAGCTTACGTATTGTCTTTCTTATTTTTTTTATACTCAAGTTTTCTTTTTTATCATGGCTTCCATTAAGAGAAAAAGAATCATATTAACCATACAGGAAAAATATGATATTAACCATACAGGAAAAATATGATATTGTTACACGACTAGAATCGGGTGAAGCTATGACAGGAAGGAGATTCTGAATCTGGTGCAGTTTCAATAATTGAGTTTTGGAAAACTGTCAACATCAAAGACTGCATTTATATGATCAATGATGCGTGAGAATCTATGCCGCAATCGACACTAAGATGAAGTTGGCAAAACTTTTGCTGAATTTTTCAACTGGCGCAAATGAAAATGCTACAGACATTGTGAAAGATAGTGTTACTGAGTTCTCAAACCTTTTTAGCACAATGGAAGGTTTTGAAAATCGTGAGGTTAAAGAAATCACAGATTGGTTGAATTGTGACATGGAAGATGCAGGCTTCCAGTTGCTCAATAATGAGAAATTGATAGCAGAACTCCAAAATTCTCCAGAAGAAGAAGGTGAGAATGATTCCTGAGTAAATAAGATCAGTAACAATGATGTTTTTGAGTGTTTCTCAAAAAGGCCTTGTTTGGTTGGAGCAACAGGAACAGTGTGATTCCTCTGAACTCATGCTTTTAAGAAAACTTCAGGATAGAGCTGCACGGCAAAGGATGGCCAATTTGCCCCAGATGAAGCTTGCATTTAAGTCATTGTAAGTTTTTGTTTCAGAAATAAATTTATTTTCATTTATAATTTTAATTTAGTATTTAACAATTAAAATAAGTCATAATAACAGTTCAATGATGAAGACGATACTACATATTAAACTAGATGATTATTGATGAATTCTCGATTACCTAAAAATTTCGATTATCCGAAGTTGGTCCCAATTACTTCGGATAATCGAGGTTCTGCTGTACATACAAAACTGGAACTCACAAGGGAACTGCAACTGGCATGTAACTATCTTAAGAACTTTTCTAATGTACAAAAACAAATATTTTTTTAACCAAGTTTATATGCGAAAAACATTATATGAAATGCTCAAGTAAGGCTACTTGAAATAAAAAAAAGTTGGAAGTCACTGCTTTAGAAGTTTTGACTTCAGTTACTGTGATTTTTTTCTAAAGAAAAACCTGTTGAAAGAGAATTTTACTCGTAAAGGTAGGGGTAAATATTTTATGTTAACTTTATGATATTAAGCTCATTTTAGCATTGAGATAATTAGAGCAATTAATAATAATTGTTAGTTTAATTATGTGTACGCTTATGGGATTTTTATTTTAGTACAAGGGCTTCTATAATTCCCTTGCTCTCATATATTTACGAAATTCGACTGCATTTGGTTCAATCATAGTATACAGTTGAACTAGCTTTTGACGAAATTTGATGGGTGATAAATCTATCTTTCTTACTTTTATTTATTTGCTTTTATATTTTTTTTTAATTTCCCTTATCTGGACATATTTTACTTTGACACAGATCTACCAGTTTTTAAATCAGTCTGAATATTTGTTACACATGGCTACCTGCATCTTGGTTTCTGGTCGAAAATGTTATTTCTAGCAAGTACTCTGTATCTGTATATATCCTTTGCTTTGAACAATTTAATACAGTAGAAGATCTTTATAACGCAAACCTAAAAACGCAAGGTTGTGCATTATATAGAATTTTGCGTTATATGGACCACATCATTAAATTCACCTTGTAAACATGGCCAAATATGTCTGAAACATATCAAAATATATTAGGATATCTTTATACTGCATTCCTTGTTACAAAGAGTTATACAAATTAGAAATTTTTGCGTAATATACTAGGTTAGATATTGTTAAATTTACTTTATAAACATGATTCAAATGTCACTGACACAACCAACCCTTATATTAGACATTTTCAAAAATGTTTATTGTAATAATAGCATTTTTTTCAGTAAAAAGGTCTTAAATTAGAAGATAAAGTTGAACTAATCTATCAAATTTAGTCCTCTAGAGAGTAGCAATATTTTACAGTGTGAAAATGCAGGTGCTTTTTAACTGCAAAAATCAATGTTTACATCTGAGAAGTTGTGCGTTATATGGAGAATTGCGTTATATAGAATTGCGTTATAAAGATCTTCTACTATTTTAGAAATTTCAATAACAGACCCGTTTTTCGATTTCAAATTAAATATTTAAACAATTTCTTTTTGTGAATTCTATGGCTTTTCAACCAGGGTTGTAGTGGATAGCTGCCCGGGTACCCGCCCAGCTGCCCGCCCGGGCTCGGTTTTTTATAAAAAACCCACTTAAAAAGCCCAGGTTTTTTAAACAGTATTTCTGGAAAGGAACAAATGATGCATTTGTTGATCATGGTTATTTTGTTTTATTTATTCACTTCTTTGAATCTTAGAAAATATATTTGTACTAATTTACTTGCACTTTTAGATTGGGAACCCTATAATTTTAAAACGTTTTAGCTTTTAATTTAAAACGTAAATTTAAGCTTTTCAGTTAGCTTCAAGAGTATTATATTTACTAAACTTATTATATTTATTAAATTATTTTATGTACTTTTTACTGCTGAATCCAAAAATGACCTTCATTTTTAACCATCACATAAGGAAAATAAAAAAAGTTTTACATCTGTTTTATAGTATTTTCTACTGCTGAATCCGAAAATGATCTACATTTTTAACCATCACGTGAGGAAAATTAAATAAAAAAAGTTTTACATCTGTTTCATAGTATCAGATGTTTGCTATATTTTAACTTTGACATTTGCGATTTGCAAAAAAATTATAATGTGATGGTTAAAAATGAAGGTCACTTTCAAATTCAGTGCTAAAAGGTACATAAAAATCAATTATCAAAAGTTTAAAAACTTAGCCATCTCATCTATTTTATAGTATTTGATTTTTGTTATTTTTTAACTTTTACAATTTATGATTTGCAAAACATCCTGAGATGATGGTTAAAAATTAAGGTAATTCTCAGATTCAGTGCTAAAAAATACATAAAAGTTAAAAAACACAACCATCGCAGTCTTGTGTTATCTAATCTAAAACTTTTTCTTAAACTTCTTGGCAGTAATCTATCCGAAATTTTTTGTGTTATCCTGTAAAATAAGTATGAATGGCAACCACCGAAAATCATAATAATATTAGATTGTCATCGGATTTACATCAGTATACATGTAAAATATAATCTCGATCGGACATTTGAAACTTGAAAGTGAGTTAAATTTCGACTACAAATTTTGAACTGGGAAAACATACATACGATCATTGAAGTTAAATAAAATAACATAATAATTGTTAAAAGAAATAGTCTCAAATCCTTACAAAATAAAACATACGTTAAAATATAATAATTTTAACCAATCTTAAACTTAATAAAAGTTAACTCAATCATAACACTTTACTATTTTTTTCAAAGTGCAGATACACATGAAAAGTTCTTCAAATACTTTAAGCACTTAGGATATGACCCCTCAAAGAATGGCCAAACTCATCTGTGTTCAGATGCAGAAAAGTGGTATAAGTCATGCATATTTAAAGTTTCATACCTTAGTCAATTTTAGTGTTATATGAAGGGGACTTTTTTTGTCTGTCTTGTCAGTGTAATAGGAAAATTTTACTAAATATAACTTATAGCGCCGGGGGCTGTATAAACACTTAAATTTCGTAATTTTTTAAGAAATGTTTTTATTGACCCAAATCGCTTTTAAAATATTTCTTTGCCTCAAATGAAAACATTTTTGTAATATTTAAACTATATGTGTATGACTAACGGTTTAGGAATTAGCCATTGGACACCGTTGAGAGTAGACACCCTGTATATACATAAGAAACATTTTTGTTGTAAGATATTTTTTATCAACATTTGCTAATCTTATGATAATTTCAAAGGAGCAAGTTTTTTTAAGTTATATTTATATTTTAATATTAAATAACACACAATTGATAGCTTTGCAATTTAAAATTTGTTTGTTATTTAAATTAAAGGGATCATATAATATATATGTATTTTAAGAACAGAGAAAAATATTGAGATCCTTATTAAGACTATGAAGTGTTTGTTTACAAAGATTGCATTTGAGATCAGGATTGCCACTTGTTTCAGCAATCAAATTTCTCGCGCTTTCCTAAGCAAAAAATTAAATTTTCCCTGAGTAATTTCTCTGAGAATTTTCAAAATTTCAATGGATAAATTTCGCAAAGTACCAAAATTTAGTAGCCAATTTACCCGGGGAAAATTGCCCATTTAACCCGGGTTTTTTAATAAAACTCGCCCGGGCTGGGTTTTTAACAAAAAACCCGGGTTTTTTACAACCCTGCTTTCAACATAAATAACCAACTGAAATGTAATGTTTGCTGTTATTTACTGCTTAGGAAAAACCGTTTGTTTGTCGAATGGTTGATTGGTTGAAACCAATCCTCCAGCATTTATTAATGTTTGCATAAAGTGCCTAAACTTTTAAGGCAGTGGTTTTTTAGCAAAACTATGAAAAGGAATATTTTGTATAAATAATGCTGATGAAAATTTTTATAATACGATCTCTACTATGTTTCATTTCAATCACATTTTGAATATTGTGAAATTATTCAATATACTTTTGTTTTCAGTTTTATTGTCATATTTTAGTGTGTTCAAACTTTTGAGACAGAGTGTAGTAGGTTTGGTCCAGCAAATGGGTTGCAAATAAATTTTGATTTGCTGCTGTATGATATAAAAAATTCTGTTACCATAAAAATAGCACGCATCCTAAAGAACATTGCACAATATTTGCATATATTCGTTTCTAAAATGCAATTGTAATGTA
The DNA here is from genome assembly GCA_963932465.1 of Maratus speciosus. NCBI lineage: Eukaryota > Metazoa > Arthropoda > Arachnida > Araneae > Salticidae > Maratus > Maratus speciosus. The sequence goes on from OZ010786.1 coordinate 258,916,583, forward strand.
TCTGTTATTTATTTCACATTCTTAACTTTTTTATGTTTTCAGGATAACTGTTTATTTAGTAGAATCAAATGGTTTCAAACATAAGCTAAAAGGTGAAGTTGATAACAAATGTACAATATTTGACATGGTGCATGATAATATCGATATGCCTTCATATGGTATGTATTTTTTAACATTATTTATATACTTGAATATTGAATAAAAACGTGCCACTAACATGAAAATTTTATTTCTGTTTTTCTTATTTTCAACTATTGCTGAAAATTAGGAATAAACACTCATGATTTAGCTGTTTTCTTATCTTTTTATTTACTGTTTTGAATTAAATAAATCAATGTAGGTTTGATTTTAGGAGAAAAAATAATAAATAATGAAAATTTCAATTTTCTATTGTATATGTAATTAACATTTTTGAAGAAACTATAGAAGAATATTTAAGCTGTAAAGAAAAAATCTGTGCTCAACAATGCAAATCTTTCTGATGTATTCCCAAACTCAATTTTAAACATAAAAGCATGAAATTGGCAAGTTATGACTATTGATGTGATTTAGAAACAAATTTCATTTTTACTTTCTTCTGTCTTCAGTAGAAGTTAGTATTGTAATCGAAATTTTTTTCGACTTCCAGTTTTCAACAGATTTACATGTTTTAGGGGTCAGAGATTCCAAAAAACATGTTTATAGAAAAAGTATGTCTGTCCGTGTGTCCATCTGTCTGTTGCCATTGTACCATCAAAAAGTGTATGAAGTTATGCATAGAATTGAACCACATTTTAAAAAAAAAGTTTTGGCTATGGCAAGCAGGTCCTTCATTAAATTGGAAAAAATCTGCCGAAAGGGGGTGCTGTAATAGTGAATAGTGTAATAATTTTTGTGCCATTTTGAATATTGTACCATCAGAAAGTGTAAGAAGTTATGCATGGAATTGAATCAGATTTTTTGTGTAGGTTTTTGGTCATGGCAAGAAGGTCCACCCTGAATTTGGAAAAATTCTGCCAGTAGGGGGCGCTGTAATAGCAATCGCCAGAAGGAGGTGCTGTAACAGCGATTTGTGTGCAATTTTCAATATTGTACCATCGGAAAGTGTATGTAGTTATGCATAGAATTGAACTAAATTTATTTTTTTTTAATGGCTATGGCAAACAGGTCCTTCTTTAATTTGGAAAAAATCTATCGAAAGGGGGTGCTGTAATAGCGACGAATTTTGTGCCATTTTGAATATTATACCATCAGAAAGTGTATAAAGTTATGCATAGAATTGAATCAAATTTTTTGTATAGGTTTTTGGTCATGGCAAGAAGGTCCTCCCTGAATTTTGAACAATTCTGCCTGTAGGTGGCGCTGTAATAGCGATTTTTGTGCAATTTTCAATATTGTACCGTTGAAAAGTCTATGAAGTTATGCATAGAATTGAACTAAATTTTTAATGTATGCTTTTGGCCATGGTAAGAAGGTCCTATCTGAATTTGCAAATATTCCACCGAAAGGAGGCACTATAATAGCGATTTTTGTGTAATTTTCTTGATTTTTCGTAATCTTATTGTACACTGGAAGTCGACTATTTGCAAACAGCCGATGTACAACAGAATAACAGAAAACTATTGATTTTAATAAATATCATGATCTAGATTAACTCAATTTTATATCAATTAATTGACTGAAGCAGAAATTTAAGATGAAAGTTGAATTTGATATAGTATTGAATATTGAACTAATAAAAATGAAATATTGACATTTGTAACAACATTTTGAAATATTAAAATATATGAGATTAAGAAAGTTTTGGGATTGGCACATCCAACTAGTTTTGATAAATGTATTACATTTTAAGTTATTATGTTATACTTCATAATGTCCTTTTGGGCTGTCAGGTTTGAAAATTTGTTTCTAAATGTCCAATTTAATAACATTTTCTGCAAGATCCTTTGTTCATGAAAAATGGAAGCTGTCATTCAATTTTATAGTTTCTGTATAAAAACATGTATCAATTTTATACATTCACAAGAAAATATTAATAAATTCAAGAATGTATCAGAAATAGCCACTTTGCTTTAACACTACGACAGCCACATTTTCAATATATCTAAAACGACTGTGAACGGTCATTTTGACTGCTCTTTTGAAAAAACTAAAAAAATGTAATTTTAACTAAAATAATATTAAAAACTCCTTTTCAGGAAACAAGTTTAATGAGAAACTACAAAAAAGACTTACATTTAAAAAATATTTTTCAAGAAAATAAAACATTTTACATTCTTTTACTCTTCCTAGGCAATCTTAATGATATAGAATCCTGATATTAGATAGTGTAAGTGTCACATTTTTTTATAATTATAAACATGATATATGTTTTCAAATTTTTTTTCAACGTCGGCAATTTTATTAATAGATTAGAAAACATATTATACTGAAAAATGTAACATACCTCAGTTTATTTCACAAGCAAAGCAGATGGATACTATCCTTTCTTCTAACATGCATGGCCCGCAGATGTGCTTCCGGCATCTTGAACACTGTTTGGAAGTTTTATTTCCTTTACAGTTCTTGCGTATTTGACACTGCTTTCGTTTTCTATTTTGAATTCCGGAAAGCATTTTTATTTGATTGTCATCATACAACCTGTTTCGATCAATATAGTTTTTACTGAGTTCATCCGATGTATTTTCAAAATATATTCCTGACGACTGATGTTTGAGTCAAATGTTTCTTTCTATATCACCGATGAATTTATTGCAGCTAGATCAAGTATGTTAAAAAAACATGCACTGGCCATCGTCTGGAACAAGATTTCGTAAAGTATTTTCAGGACATTTGATCCAAAACATCAACACCATACTTTGTAGAATTGGATAACCTCCGGAGTCTTCTTTTCGTTGTCTGTTGCATTCAAAATTTTATGCAGTAAACTTAGCAAAAGCACATTTTTTTTTTTTTTTTCCACCGGTATGATGTTAAAGTAATACCTTCATGTGAAATTATTTTGCTAGAATTGCATTATCAAAGCTAATTTTTCTTTTAGCATAAGATGAGGGGCCAGCATTTTCACGCAAAACATTATGCATTGGCTGTCTTCCGGAAGTATTTTGCGATATGTTCTTCAATATGGTTCCATCTGCGGCTATTACTTCTACAGAATTATTTTCATCACTATTAGTTTGTTGATTTTTTCTTCTTCCACGACTATTTTTCCATTCACGACTAAGTTTTTGAATAACTTCTTCATCTGTTTCATTATCAGAACTAGAGGATGAAATATTATGCGTATTTTCTATTTGATGTATTTTGAAATCAAAACTTGAATCAGATTCGATATCATCGCACTCAATATCACTTTCAATACCATTTTCATCCTCATTTTCAGAAGCAGAATTTTCAGATGATAAATCTTGCATTTACTGCACAATTGCTTCCACAGTCAGAAAGTTATTCCCGACAGTTCTGTGAGACATTATTAGAATAATAATTATTATTGTTATTTAACTGAAAATATCTGTTCATACCCTTTTCAAATGGAAGTAAAAAATCAAGTATTGCTCCACTAATAAAACGATCACTTATTCAAACATTTTTCTGAGTATCTCTGCCGTCAGAGCATGTGCAGAAGCAACAGAGACAGGTATCTTTCGAAGAAACCGGAATAAACCAGTTGTTTAGCACCCCCCCCCCCCCCCACCAACATCTATACGTTCTTTGTATAAAAACCTCTTTTACAAGATGAAGATAATGATTTTATCTGACAAGTGTTGAATTCAGGGGATAAAAATAATGATTGCTCCAGGGGGACATTTCTCACTGGAGATGTGAGATGTTCCCATGGAAGATTTGAGATTTTGTGCTTTCAATGGTCAAAAAGTGCCATTTACCCTCCCAGAAAAAAATGTTTGAATTCAACACTGTATCAGGTGCCGGTCATTTTGACCGTCTTCGGCCATTCTAAATATATGTTTTTTTTTTGTTTTTGTTTTTTTTTCAAAAACTAACAACAATATTTAAATAATTTTTTTTTTTTTTTTTTTTGCATATTTCCAATGAATATTTAGGAAAAGTCAAAGATTATCGCAGCAATAGGTGAAAGCAAAACAGAGATATACGAGATTAAAATGTGTTTGTGGTCAAAATGACCGGCTTGGTTGTTCTAGTGTTAAACAGCTTTAAAATATAATTAAGACAAACCATATAATCTTTAAATGAAGCAGTTTCCTTTTTAAAATAAAAATTTATTTTATTTTATCAGTAAAATAATTCTATTAATAAGTTATTCTTATTATTTTTCAAAATATTTTAATTAGAGACTTAACAATTCATCTGCAATTAATTAAAATTTAAGAGTTTGAGGATGGGTGTTTTAAGTATTGATGAGGAGTCATTCCTTCTTAAAAGACGCAAATCAACTTTAAAATCTAGCCAGTGCTTCTTTTCTTCACAGTTATTTTGAATCACATGTTGACATAACTGTTAACAATAACTGTAAGGAAAAGAAGTGCTTGGTAATTTTAAGATCATTACTGTCTTTTAAGAAGGGATGCATTCAACAATAACAATAGTCATGTTAACAATAACTGTGGGGAAAGAAGTGCATAATAGATTTAAGATTATTACTGTCCTTTAAGAAGGAATGCATTCAGCTTGATATATAAATTACCCATCCTGAAGAAAAAGTTGCAAATTTGTAGTGCAAAAAGAGTCTATGTGTATGTGTCTGTACTTTCAATCATAACATATACAAGTTCTCTACAGATAGAAACACATTATAGAGATTCTGTTTGAAGTTTATGTTTCCACAATATCTTGCTGTGTATTTTTTTGAATGCCTCGCTTTATAATGTATTGTGATTTTCTTTAAAGATTTGGAAGAAATTTATTACTTTTTATATTTATCACGATCTTACTTCACATATAGCATAAGTAACAACACCAGGTATTTTCTTAACCAATTTTAATTTACCACGCGAGAAATAAAAAATGCTAACTGGCGAATTAAAAAATGCTGTTGGCGAGATTTTTACCCGGCTGTTATAAAATTGTACCAAGAATTCTTTGCGATCATGGAAACTTTTATGTTAGTTTTATTCAAAAAAATAATTTTGATTGAAAATGGCTGCGCATATGAAAAGCGTGTTTATGACAGTCACATGACTTGAACTATTATAACATAGATGAAATGATGACGATGGAACAATATTTGGCAATTAATCACCTGCGCCAAGTACCAAATGGCCGCCTGGCATGTAAAAAGTGTAGTGATCAGCCTGGAACTGTTAATAACAGTCACATGACTTAGACTATTATTATAGAGAGACGATTAATCACCTGGGCCAAGTACCAAAATAGCTGCCTGCATGTAAAAAGTGAAGTAGTCAGCCCAGAACTGTTGATGGCAATCACATGACTTAGATTATTATTATAGAGATAAGTGAATTACGATTATGGTTTCCTGAACAAAAATTGTCTGTCTTGATACCTATTATCAACCCTAAAAGTTTTTCTATTTTGTTTAGAAATTCTTATTTGTGAAAAAGCAAGAAACAGATTATTTACTAAACAAAATTTAAGAACTTGCATTTGTGCATCATTAATTCCTATGAAAATCCTATTTAATTATCCCCATTAATCATCATTTTAATCCTCTTCGTGGTTAGTTTTCTTATGTTATACTTTACAAACAGCAAATAAATAATCTAAAAACATTCTATTGTATTTAAATATGATTTTGTCTCTAATTATTTTAAATGTATTTATAAGTTGACAGTTAAAAGTAAAAATTGTGAAAGGTTTTTAAAAATGCGTTTTAAAAGGGTTTTTTTAAGTATTCGGTTCAGCCGAATACTTTGATATTCGGCCAAACCAAATATTCAGCAGGCCGAATAGCTTGATATTCAACTTGACTGAATAGTTTGATATTCGGTCTAACTGAATATTCAGTAATATGACCGAATAGATACCGAATATTCGGTGCATCCCTACTTTTTGCAGCAAAATGTATTTGATTATGTGGTAAGCATTATGAGGACCTCGTTACATTGAATGTAAGAAAGGAAAAAATATGACTGGATAGTGGAAATAAAGAATACTCTTTATATTTTAACTAGAAAGATAGCACGTCAATAATGATGGAAAATGAGACATCAAGATACATACAACACATGTGCAAGAATATGAGTTTTCTTGCTTGTTCCGCGCTGATATTTTTATTTTATTTATTTTTATTTTTAAATTATATACATATGTATATAAATATATAAATTTGGCACCCACACTTTCAATTTTTTCTTGGACATGAGAAAGTGAAACAACTGCTTTTCTAACACAAAAATTATTTTCTACTTTTTGTGCATTTAAATAAATATATATTTTTCTACATTTTTTGTGAATGTTAATGAAAATATGTCTTTAAAAAAAACATTTTATTTTTAATCTTTCAGTCAATCAGCTCTTTCTTTACATTTATTTTATTCTTAATTTTTTTAGTTTTATACGGCTTTATAGAAAATTTAATATTTAATAATTAAACTTTTCCTACTCTCCCCCTCCATATAGTGTAAACTATGGTGCAGATAGTGCAAAATAATAGTGAATTTGATACTTTTCCACTGTAGGGACGTTGGCGTTTTTTAAAAAGCTTGGCCGAATTCGGCATCTAAAACGAGATTTGTTTCCAAAACACATATGAACACACTATGAAAACAAACTTTATAAAAATTTTTACTTGTTTATGTATGTATTTTAATTGTATATTATTATTGTTTTTTATGTGCAAATTACTTCTGTTTCTGAATAAAAATTAGATAAATGGCTTCTTTTAGTTAAATAAATTGTTTAAATATTGAAAAAAATGTATGTGTATATGAAATGAAACAGTGAATAGGTTTCCTTCTTCGCCAAGGCAATTTTCTCTATTTCGTCTAGGTCCCTTTACTGGAAAAGTACCGAGAATTTAATTTCTGTATCCGGCTATGTAAAGCAAATTAAAATCGGGCAGTGAGGTGCTCAGATAGTACAGCGTTGTCTAGTGGCAGATATTTTATTTGTAGCTTCGGTATGAAGAGATAAAGACATACATTTTCATATGCTAAACTTTAAATTCTAACCCATAGATTTTGAAAAGAATCCTTGAATGCGCAGAGTTTAAACTAAATTGTGGTAAGCTCAATTATGAAAGATTAATGGGTTTCATTGGGAATTTTGACAAATTAGCCAGCTATCTCCAAGTTAGCTTCATATCTGAAAACTTATGTTTGTCACCAAATTTGGTGAAATACCACCAAATTTGGCAATATTGTACCAAGTTCGTTAAAATTTGGCACGTTTTTACTACCCTGCATTAGTACTTTTCAACAATTACTCATTGTTAAAGCTGATACCAATTTCTCCAAAGGAAGTTCAACATGGCTGTGATCAATGATGCGGTCCAACCAGAATTGTGAGAAACACACAGAGACATGGATTTTATATAAATGGATGGTAATAATTTAATATAATTTAATAAGACTTACAGATATTATTATTAATAATACTAATTGTAATACTTACAGAAAATCGATTTGATATGTCTGAGTTTAAAAGGATAAAATACGAATTCTTAATTTTTTCTATGGAAATAAGTTTTTAAACTAAAAAATAAATTCAAAAAGTATTTTTAACAGTGGTAATCATGAATAGCTATTTTAGCTAAAATGTATTATGAATTACATGTATCTACAGATAAAATTATGCTCTTAATATTTTAGATTTAACAAAAGTCTTGTTTTATTAATTAGCATCAATGTGTTTCAAATATTTAAAAAAAATGTATCAAGCTATTAAAAAATTTAAACATACAAATAATTCAGGGTCAATTTTTATTTTACTATTTATTACCCTTACATTTAAAAAATAAAGAGTTAGTATTCAGCCTAAAATTTTGCCAACTGTTTGGTATTCGGCCAAATTACTATTTGTTACATTCCTATTTATTTGAAAAGATCTTGTATGCAATACTGTAGATGATTCCATTTGCATTTTATCTCAAAACTAGATATTATAAATATTTATAGAATACAGAAAAAGAAAACCCCAGACAATTTTGAATATTTAAAAAATTAAATATCAGTCAATGAAATGTGAATATCTGTAATTTTGCACATTTCTTTTTTGCTCTTTAGTTTTCGTATGAGTATTGCTAATATTAATTGTCATATTAAAAGAAAAAATGTATAACGGAAATCTACATCTGATGTATAATCTGCAAAAGTTTTGCTCCTAAACTGTGCAAATTTCATAAGGTTGACTATATTAATATATTAATATCAGGTAATTTTTTTTCAACAAGAAATGAAACTGATTTGAAATGGTTGTTTTTTTTTTTAACCCAAGTGTTGTTTACTGTTGGTCAAAAGCATCCATGTGTAAAATTGAGAATTTCCATTTCTATTGGCTATTTTCTTTTATTTACTTACTGCATGCTAGATGGTACATTTTGTTTGATGCTATAGCAGGGTTCTTACAAGTCAGGAAAATGTCAGGGAATTTTTAAAATATTTTAAAAGGTCAGGGAATTTTTGCTATACTACTTCCATCAGACTTTCTATTATCGTTGTAAATGAAGAAATTTTGAATTATTCATCCAATCTAAAATTTTTATATAAAATTTATGCAAACTATATAACAATATTAAAACTAATTAAAAAATCGGAAACTCATACAGCACATACAGTCAAACCCAGTTAAGACTCTCACGGTTAATACGCGATCCCGCTTAATACACAGATTTTTTCCGGTCCCTTGAATATCGCTCATAAAGCTAATGATAAAATATCACGTTTAATACGCGAACAGTTATTGCGCGATCCCGCTTAATACGTGATAAATTTTTGCTTCTTTGAGGGAAAAAATCACACTTAGGGGCTGTGCATATGTAACGTTATCATTTTAGGGGGGGAGGGGGAGTCTGGCAAATGATATCGTTAGATATCTTTAGGGGGAGGGGGGTTCGTCTTTTGATATCGTTATCATTTTTGATCCAACCAAAATTTTCTCTTTTTATTTATAACTTGACCTTTACATCAAAATAGAATGTTATCTTTTTTTAGTCTGCTATCTATTTTTTATGAAAGTACAAAGTTATTAAAATCATTAAATGATTATAAAATTATTTAATTCCAAATTTCCTTTTTCTTCTGTCATATGTGTATGCATATATAATTCGCTTTTCGAGAAACCATATGCGAAGTATGTTTCAAATGATAACTGTGTTTACTAGTAAATAAAAGAGAAAGAATGTTGTCTACCTGTTTTGGTGATAAGAAGCTCTGTCTCCCCCCCCCCCCTTTCCCGTGCGGGATCAAGTGCAAGAAAACATTATTACTGTTGAATGCATTATGTAACAAAAACCTATTATAAAATACTTTTAAATAGTAACTATTTCTTTTAAGTGTTATTTGATAAAAAGTTATTTCATATATAAAGGGATATTTTATTGAGTTCTCTTCATTTGAATCAATGAAGTATCGAAAAATAAATGTAACCATATTTGTATATCACTCCGAGCAAAAGAAAAACAATTTCAAAAATGAAAAATTTTTTAGACACTGATAACGATATCATTGCGGGGGGGGGGGGGGGGTTGGTTAAGAGATGATATCATATGATATCGTACGGGAGGGAGGGGGTTCAAAATTGCCGAAAAATTGATAACGTTATATATGCACAGCCCCTTAAGACGCGTTTTCATTGATCAAGATGCGAATTCCTTCTCTCTTCTCAAGTATTGCCAATTTTGCAGATTATTTTTATTCAGCTGTTAACACTGTTTTCGAATAGTATTTTTTACTTTATTTAATAGCAGATTAATTTATGCGAAAATTACTAATCGGAAATGGTGGTAGGCATTTGAATAAAACAAACCTCATTAAATTAGTAAAACTGCAATTCTTCTTTGATCCCGTCTCCTAACATTCTTTGTTTCTCGCTTCGTGTATGTTTTTACTGTAGTAAGAGTGATATAGACGAATTCAGGTACGTCATAAAAGTTATTATGATTAGAGATAATCATGCCTGTTGTTAGTGAGGATTTAAATGTACGTTATATCACTATACTATGTTTTATAATGCATATTAGAGGCAACAAAAAATGAAACTCGTAAAGGTTAAACAATACGACTGCGGTTGGATAATTCTTTTATGTTTTCTTTACTTTTTGTAATGCCAACAATATCATGTACACAAAGGTTAATAAAAATAGTTTTTTATTCTATTAAAAAGAAAGGCTGATTATAATGGTAGTACTCATTAATACAAAAACTAAATATGATTTTAAAAAATTGGGTTGTACTTCAAAGATTTAATGTTTTTTTTTTTTCTTTTCTTTCTGTTAAAAAAATTAGTCTAGTAATAGGAAAATTATTTTTGTTGTTTCATTTTTGGTTTCAACGCACAAATTGACGATAAAACCATGTTGGAATCCACATTCATTTTCCGTTTTTATTCCAGTCAGTCCTATATAAAAAGAAACAATGAGTTAAAGTTGAATACAATTAAATTTTAATCTAAATATTGTAAAAGACACAATTTTCGACCGTAAACATGTAAATGAAAGCTCTAAATTTCATTTAAACGATTAAATGTGTAAATAAAGCCAGTTCCTACAACATTACACAAATCACGTTTAATACGCGATCTCGCTTAATATGCGACTTTTGTCCACTCCCTTGAAACGCGTCTTAACCGGGTTCCACTGTACTTTTTTCTAGCATTTATCTAAATTAAAGTTCATTGTGGTGGGTTTTACAACAATATATAAGCCGAATTTTTACTGAGAAAGGTCGGGAAAATTTTCGAATAAAGTCTGAGAAAACTTGGAAAAGTGAGGGAATTTTTTTACCAGAATTGTGTAAGAACCCTATATAGTGTTTTTATATGACAACCGTTTATTTTTTCCGTATTAATTTCAAGCTGTATTGTTGTCAGCTCATCATTCTTGTTTGATGCACAGTAGATGATCATATATTCGAACTTTTGACACATCTCCATAAAATATCTATACAGGCTCTGAAGGCTATTTTTAAAATGTAAAGTAGTATTGTATAGCTTAATAACATATAAACATTTTCTGTCAATTGGCTCATTTTTACCAAAGTTAGAGCCTAGAAATAAAATAAAGACAAGGAAACGCATAGGCAGGCAAACATTTTATTTCTGGGTACAGAAGAAATTGGTACTGGATTGGTACAGATCATCATCAAACAAAACATTTCCAACAAAAACAGAATTACCAAAAGAAGAGCATCCATTCAAAAGCTGTTTGTGGATATACAATTATTTCCTATATATAAATATGTATTTTACATTTAAATGCAGTATAAACCTGATTTAACGATTTTCCCAGTTTAACAGTAAATTTTAATGGCCTGGATTCACCTACATTAATTCCTATGTTAAATGATCTGAGTTTTAACAATATTTTCCCTCTATTTTACGATAATTTATTTAAGAAAATGTCTTTTTTAATTAAAAGATCTGTCAGCTTTTTCTCTCTGTTGTTTAACTATTCGCCAATGTGTGTTGATGAAAAATTATATTTAGAGGAATTTCAAACATCAGATTGGTATGACATTTTGAGCAGAATCTTCATTTATAGATGATGTGAACTATGACTTTCACATTTCCATTTGTAAACTACAGGTTATTTAATGGGAGGTTCTACTTTTTTGGGTCAAAATTTTTGATTTATTTTTATTTTGAATTTTTTGCTGATATTTCAATTCCTTACATTATTTTTTGCTCATTGAATGTAACGCTGCTTGTTGGAAGTAATGCTGTTGTAAAATTTTAAACTTTTTTTAAAAAACACTGTTTTTCAAACTAAGCGACTATTTTTCTTGAGAAATATTGGACCGATTCCTTTCATTTTTTATTAAAAAAAAAAAAAAAAAAAAAAAAAAAAAATATATATATATATATATATATATATATATATTGTTTTCACTTCACTGAAAAGTATACTTTTCATTGATTAGATATTATTTTAGAATTTTCAAAAGGTAAAAAAAAAAGATGAAAAGTGACTTTTTTTTGTTCAAATGACTACCACGAAAGTTCCATTGTTTACATGTGCAGATTTTAAGCATTTGCAGGTTTGAGGGAGTCTACAATATAAGATCCAGAAAATTTAATCCCCTTTCATAATATGGTGACCAAATTTGTTTGTATTGCTTGTCTGGAGAAAAAAGGTCGTCTGATTAGAAGTCCATGGTGGTCACACAAGACGTAATATTTTTTTTGCACAAAAAATTTAAATACATAATTAAAATGTCAATAAATATAATGCAAAAAGTCAAAAGGTGATATCTCTTTTCTTTGTAACTGAAAACAAAATTGTAAAAATCATATAAATGAAGTAGAACCTCCCCTTAAGAGGACTATTCACTCACTTGAAAACATCCGCTTGCTAATGCTAAACCTATGGGCAGGTTGTTTTCGAATTTTTCGTTTAATTTTGCATATTTTTAAACTTTTTTTTTTTTTTTTTGCATAGGATAGCTGAGGTCGATCTCCAATATGGCTATTTTTTACTTTTACAATTTTGGTTGCAGATTTTTTTAATAATGGTACTTTTTTTTCGGAACCTGTTTAAAAAATGAAAGTACCTTCAGTAAAAAAATCTGCAACCAAAATTGAAAAAGTACAAAATAGCCTTATTAGAAATCAAGCTCAGCTATTCTATGCAAAAAAAAAAAAAAAAAAAACGTTTAAATAGATTCAAATTTAAACAAGAAATTCGAAAACAACCTGCCTCATAGGTTTAGCATTAGCGAGCAGATGTTTTCAAGTGAGTGAAGTCAAGTAAGTCTCCTTAAGAATTTTTTGTCAAAAAGTAACAAAATCCGTGTGATTCTTATTCTCTCAAAGAGTCAAAGAACATGATAAAATCTCAATAATTACTTCAGTTGAAAAAGAAGCTGGATTAGATGCATAGAAAATTATACTTTGTGAAATTTGATATGTGTGAACATTTATATAGTTTTTGGAATAACTAAAATTCATGTCATTGGCTACATTTTAGGGAAAAGCAAAGCAAGTATTAATATAAGATTTAATCAGGGTTGAAAGTTTACAGCTTTTTCTGATGTTATTTTGGCTGTTTCTCATATTGGTACAAGCATAGAGAAATCATGACCTAAATATTTTAAGAGGGAAGGGGAGATAAGCAGATAAACATATAATAGTGTACTAATTCTGTGTTTTAAATTTTCTTTTTAACATATGTGATACAGTGAAACCTCTCTGTAAGGGCCACCTGCTGTTCCATTAAAAACTGGCCTCATGACTGAAAAAAATTTCTATTGAAGTTTGTTTACTTTTCATAATTTTTTCGCAGATAATTTTGGTTTCTAATGATTCTTTTACTTTATGGAACAAATTACTTAAATTTGCATAATTTATTAATGCCTTAGAATGAGATATTAGTTTATTTATTTCTGTTAGCGATTCCCGACAGGTGTAAAAATTGTGCTTCAATATGCATTCATAGTTTTAGTAAATGTGGAATCAGTTTTTCTAGATAACCTGTTATCCATTATGTTCCCATAAATAAGGGTCAAATTTCCTCTCCAATCCAACCCCTACAGGTTGAAAGGTCAAACAAAGTGTGAGGAACACAAGTTTGTCTCACTTGTGGAAAAGTTTGTGGTCCTTCATTGTGTTACTAAATCCTTTCTGTCTCCCTCTGCCTTCTTTGTTGCAAGTGCAGCTGTTTGCTAAACTCTTATCTTTTGGTTCAGGGATTCAATACACATGTTTAGGATTTAAGGCACATGTGAAAAAAAAAAAAGGGCTTTATGAGGTGTAGATGCGGCCCCTAATAGGAGTAAATTTAACATTATGTTTATGGGGAAAATTTTCATTCCTAAAAATATTGGCCCTTAATAGAGGTGGCCATTGAATAAGGGTGTCCTTTAAAATAATTTTCCCTGTATTTTTAGTTTAAAACAGTAATTAAAAAAAAACCCCACTGATTTTAAGATGTGTAACAAAATAACTGTGTGTGTTCACTTCTTTCCTAGTATTTTCCATTTCACCAAATGCTCTTTCAAATGTTAAATCAAGTAAGTAAACAATTAAAATAAGAAAATTGTGGAGTAGTTAAAAAAACCGTAAAAAGAACTAAATGTATTAATTTTCTAAGTATATTTTCTGTTCATACTGCATTCACATGCAAATTTCGGGATATTATCTCTGTTTTTTGTTTTAATATCTTTTTTTGCAGCAATGTTGTTTCAGTTTGAGTAGCTGATTAAAATAGCCTTATAACCCTGATTTAACGATGATTTTCAAGGAAATCATTAAATCGTGATTCAACTGTGTATTTCTTATATATAAATATTATATTATATATTTCTTATATCTAAAAAATTATTATGTGTTATGCTTCTTAAATATTATATTTACAAATGAATTGTATAACCTCATTTATTTGAAAATGGTTTAAAATGATGTTAGAAATCAATGTCTTCTACTTCTGTCATATTATTACTGGATTAAATCTTGTTCCCTCTTCATTGTTCTTTGTGTTATTTGTCAGTACTCCCCAATTCTATTCAAATTTATTTTCTATCATAGGGGTCTGTGGAGGAATGCCAGCTTGTACTACATGCCATGTAATTTTTCATCCTGATGATTTCAAAAAGTTTTCCCAACCCCTTGATAAACTTGAACAAGAATTATTAGAAAACACATATGAAGCAGGCCCTACGTAAGAAAGTTGTTGTTATTATTATTAATAGTTTCATTGTAAATTTTTTTTTCAATGTGTTTCTTTCTTATTTACAAGAATCTTGTATTTTATAAATATTATGTTGTCTGCATGATTTCATAATTAATATATTAAAAATGTATTTGTTTTTTAAAATATAGGTTAAATGATAAAACTTATGATTTCATTTTTATGTACTAATAATAAACTAAACAAAAAAAATAGACTACTTCATTCTAAAATTTGTAATTAAGAAAACATTTCTTTATTTAATTCATCATAAATAATTTTCATGAAAGATTTTCATAATAAATAATTTTCATGATTTATATGCAGTAGATATTTATTAACACAAACCTAAAAACATGCAGTTGTGAGTTATGTAGATCACATTTTTCACAGTGTTTGAAATCCTTGGTGGTCCACTGGTCTGAGACCACCGAAAATTCAATCAGATCACTAATTTGAAAAATTTAGTGGTCCACGGGACCAGTAACTTTTTTGCCCTCTCTGACAGGTAAACATTCTCGGCTTCTCAAACTTTCTCGGCCCTGAGAAAACTGCAGCCGATTGCAAATCATGATTTTATTTTACTTTTAACAAATTATAATTTTACATTTTATTATACTGAAAATTTTGGATGATTGCAAAGTAAGTTTGGTTTATGTTCTAGAGGTGTGTGTGTGTGTGAGGGGTTGCTCAAAGCTTCTAAATAGAATTTTATGTACCGGACCAGTGATGATGCCAGTAAATTCTCATGCTTACTGGTCCCTGAGACCAGTGACTTTGTTTTATCATTTTGGACGCTATTTTACATATCATTAAACTTATCTTGTAAACATGGCCAAATATGTATGAAACATATTAAAATGCAGTAGAGTAATCTTTATGTATTACATTCCTTAGAATCAGGATTTGTGCAGCTTATAAATTTTTGCAAAATATAGATCATTTCACACATTGTTAAATTTACTTTATAAACATTTTTTAAACATGCCTGGAGTAAAATCACTCATTAAATTACTCATTTACAAATATTTTACTGTAATAATAGCAATTTTTCATTAAAAAACTCTAAATTAAGGAGATAAACTCAAATTAATGTGTTAAATTTAGTCCTTTACAGAGAAAAAAAAAATTTAGAATGTGTTAAAGTAGGTGCTTTTTAACTGCAAAATGCATTGTTTATCCCTGAAAAGTGCATTATAGAGTGAATTGCATTATATAGAATTGTGTTTTAAAGATCTTCTACTGTATATATATGTATATACTCGAATATGCTACTTCATGTTTTAAATGAGTTGTTTTTATTCTTCAGTTTTTATCAAATGTTTATAAGACCAGTTTTTCGCTAAAACTCAGAAAACCTTGTTGGAGAAGCAAGCTCCTCTTATCAGTTCTATTTCACATTTCAAAAAGAAACATAGAATCACCTTGAGTGAGTCCATGCAACACCTTGCTCCATTACCACAAGATGATTGTGGCCGTTCTTTAGATTGGAACTCATGGTTTCACACTTCCCAATGCCGTAAAAAGTGTCACTAAAAAAGTGGGACCATGCAATGTTGTCAAGGAATTAGTTGAAATGAAAGTGCGACTGCTCTATTGTTTCAACAAGAATACTTTTAAGAAATAGAAAATGATGTTAAAGATTATAAATACCATTTTAAAAACTAACTAATAGTGAAGAAATTGAAACCTTTTCCAAAGGTACATTGCATGTATTTCAAACACAAAGTGTACAATAAATGGAATGCAATGTAGAGGTCTGCACGGGCCCGGGCTTGGTCCGAGGCCCGTCTGAATTAGGACAATTTTTTCAACGGGCCTGTGTAATGGAGTGGATAGTGTTTTCGAAAATAGAATGAGTAACTGTAGCATGGCTCAGGAAGTCATGAAAGTGAGACTGTTAAATTGTTTCGATGAGCATACTTATAATAAATGGATGGATGTACAGAACAGTTATAGAACAGAGTTTGAAAATCTTAAAGTTTCAAAGATTGAACCTATTGAAATGAAACTATGTAAGTATTGTAATGAAAAGACATGCAATAAATGGATGTTATCAGTTGGAATAAGTTAACTCATCAGTATAAACTGATATTTGATCCCTTAGAACATTGAATGTAACTGAAGTACTAATGTAAAGTATTGTTGAAATGTAAAGTTGTGTTCTTGGTGCTTTTGAAACCAGATTTTTAAAAAAGATTATTGTTTTATAGTTGTAGAAAAAAGAATTACAGTTAGATTCACGCTACGCGCAATGTAATTTCTATACTTCTACTTCAACTCTTAGAACACTCCCAGAATGCCTTGTTTCTTGTAAACAGAACGAAATAGAATGCAACGAACGTTGTTTTAAGATTGAATAATTTTGTTAAGATTGAAAAATGTGACTTTATTGTCGAGATATGAATATGAAAGTGGAGCATTGCGTCTACCGATATTATGATTTAACACCTTGTAAATATGTAATATAACTGTAAATAGTTTTATTCTTTATTAAATGTTTACTTAAAAAGACATTCGGCGCCAAGATTCATGAAGTTTTGATTTGACAGATACGCAGTTTCTTCTTGTTTACTTCCAGACCAGATACTTATTTTAGAATGCTTCGATATTTTTTATGATTCGAATTACTCGAAGTAAGATTTACAGATATGATGCGAAAGTGATATATAGAATTTTAATACGACCTTGACAAGAATTAGAGATATATTTATTCTTCCTTTTTTTTTTCAATAGTATACAGAGGGAGATAAATAGGCTCATTTTCTAACTGATGCAGCCATTTCAATTCTTTAACCAACAATAATTGCCACCAAAAAATTAACTGAACCAGGGCTGCTACGCTACCTGGAGAATTTGGAAAACATAGAGAATTTTAAAAAAAGCAGGGAATTTTGAAATTTTCTTTAAAGCCTGGAAAATACAGGAAATTTTAAAATTCTTAGTTTGTTTCATCAAAAAAATTATGATCTCTTTAATACTAGTAAGGAGAAAATGACTGTGGCTGTACATTTCTTCTTAATTTGTTCATTTTTTGAGTGCATAGTATACATACAAGGAACTTATAAAAATTATAATATTCTGAAAAAAACAAAAACAGTAAAGCGTTAACAAACTAGCATGTTGAGTAATGGCTGATTACCAAATACTTCAAAATGCCCAGATAGGTGAGCGCTGCAAAGTTTAAGTCATGGAAAGAAAAGGGGTGGGGGGTGTCATTAACATAAAAGTGAAGCTGGAAAACAATTTTAGCCCCAATTTTCCAGTCAAAGTCAGTCAAAACTTTCTGCTTTTATAATTTTACAATTTGCATTTGATTAACTTTTGTCAAACTAAAAAAAAAAATTAAAATATTTTTTGTTTGGATATAATTTTCAAGTCTATTTTGTAATGTTGCAATATCTATAAAGATATATCTCATAACAAGGGTTTTAATTTAATATTGTGACTAAGATGAATAACAGATGCTTCTTTTGAAAGAAATTGTGAGTTAGTATAGTGGTAGACATATTGGCTGTAAAAAATAAGCTTATATATATATATACAGTAGCCTCCCGCTTAACCGGCCTAAACGGGACCGAGGGTTAGCCGGTTAAGAGAAAAATCGGTTAAAGCGTAGGAGTAAAAAGAAAATTAAATATCTGTGTAATTTAATTAATTAAACCCATACGATGCATTTAGTTTTTCAATTTGTGTAGTTTTAAAAAAGTACATATTTTCTATATTTTGTGAAATGAATACTAGTTATAATTAACTGAATTAAAAGAAAAATTATCACTGATAACAAATAATGAAAAATATTTAACACAAATTAAATTGTTGAAAATCGTGTCTCACACCTTTATAAGAAGTTGGAATTGTTCTACATTATGTATATTTAAGTTAATCAACCATAAAGAAATCAATGAGCTTCTTCTGTTGAAGGCAAGAAGGTGGACATTTTGCAGCATAATCTCTCCATCTCTTTAACACCATAAGTTTAACCGAGGAACCTGTTAGCCACTGCTCAACATAGCGTAGCGCCAATTCTAATGCTCAACTTCAACTGGATCATCATCAGGGTCGTCTTCGTATTGAATAAGTTCAGTTACAGTCCTAATTATATACTTGTCAAATAATGTTTCATGCTTGCGATCTTTATCAGACTCAAACAACTCTTATACATCTTCTGTGGTGAACTGTTCGCATCCCTCAAGCTTTTTAAATGTTTGTACAAAACAGTTTGAGATAGATCAGACATTATAGAGTTCCGGGGTGGGAGGGGGGGTGGCGGATTGCAGTACTGACCATTAAAAACACAAAATCTCAAATGTTCCAAGGGGACATCTCATTGTTCCTGGGGGGAGTCACCCCCCCCCGGGCCACACCATGAATTCAACACTGGTGAAGGCTAATGCGTATCCATTTAAAACCGGTGCTCTCCTTTCTGAATTTTGTCTCCTTCCCCATTAGGATTGCACTTCAATTCGAAAGCTTAAACTGAGTTCCCGAGGCCGCCATACCTGAATTTTGCCTGTTATTGGGAAAAAAGTCGCCCGGTTAAAGTGGAGTTCTGGTTAAGAGGAGGCCGGTTAAGAGGGAGACTACTGTATATACAACAGTATACTCGTGTGAGGCTTTAGCATTGCAATCTTTAAATTCATTTTCTGATACATTTTTCATTAATTTATAATTAACTGCAATCTTTTAAATCAAACAACTTGTTTTAATTAAATATGAGTGTCAGAAGTCTTTCATATAATACCCCATTCATCATTATGTGTTTTGCATGTGCATAGAAAAAGGGATGTTGACATCAGAAATAATATGTATCATGATACTTAACCTAGAAATATAACAAAAATTCTGTACGCAATGTCAGATGTGGGCAAAAAATCCTATCCAATGATAGCTCATTCATCATTGTATGCTGCATATTAGACTGGGTTTCATTCGAAAGGATTTGAACACCCAGTAATTTTTCAATATCCTGGCAAAATTTCATAAATAATGATCAGAAAATGCCATTCTTTGGGCAAGTACAATATCTTACATAATACATGATGATAAAATGAATATTAAACTTTAAATTCATTGGAAATAAAAATTATCTAAAAAAAATGGTGTTGCAAAATGAAATGAACAACACTGATCAAAATTACCACTAACCGGATATCTAAACTGTTCAGCTGCATTGAATGCCACTGCGAGAAGAAGAAACCTAAATATGCAAATTAGTTTACATAAAAAAAATACTTTGCAAGCTTGGAAATTTTCAAACGTGACTCCTAAGTATATGGGTTATGAAAGCTCTTTAAGTAGTTTCGAGAAATAAAAAATTGTGGCTTTTAAGGATTAACAACTTTCAGCAAGAACTATCACAAAAAATTGAAAAGATCTCATATGTAATATTAAATTTTCTTCGGTCACAAGAGGCGTATGAAGCAAAGAAATCTCTGGGATGTCTGCCAAAGCTGTCCAAAAGAGCCGTTAACAATGGATGAGCATTGGGAAAACTACTTTAGGTGAACTGATAGTGCCAGTGGCGTAGCCAGGGGGTCCGGAACCCCCCCCCCCCACCCCCCCGAAAGTAGACCTGGTTTTCTGAATCACGGATACAAATACAACAGTAAAAACTGCTATGACAGAATCACAAAGGATCTATAAAAAATTCTGCTTTAGAGAGGTGTTCGTCTTAGAAGGTATAATTCAAAGGTGTGTCTTTCTTCGGGACTATGAACTTTTCCGTTTTAGACAGGTTTCCGATATAAACACTTTCCGTTTTCACAGTATCCCTTAAAACTGCTAAAACGTACTCACTTCCCAAACTTTTTTCTTTCACGTACCACTTTCTTAGGTTTTTCATTTCGGAGTACCCCATTTCTCATAAACACGCCGCCCTTCCCCCCCGCCCCCCCCCCCCCTCCACTCAAGGAGATAACATAAACATGTTTTTTTTTCATTAGTAATCTTCTTATCACAACCATATAATAAATCGATGCAAATTACATTGATATTCCTAACATTTTTGTGACTTCTGCCATTACCGATATTACTTTCACATACCCCCAGCAGACCCGCCACGTGCCCCAGGGGTATGCTACCCCAAAACTTGGAAACCGCTGCTATAACACCACCTCTGAAGAGCATAAATCTATTACAGGAAAATCTGTGAAGATGACCTATCTCAAAGGAAAACAATTCAAGGTTCGACGAAAACAACACTATATATTTGTGCTTGCCAACACTTCACACCTATCTGAAATGAAACTTGTTCCAATTATGAATCCTTCTTGGCAGGTTTTCTGAAAACACGGAATCCTCTCATAAACAAAAACATTTTAATGTCCCGAGACGGAAGGATAACTATGCAAGTATACCTGCTATTCCATTTACACAAATTTACTGTAACTAGATTAAACGTAAAACTTCTTTATCTTGGACTTCGATGGGGTTCTGTTGTCGACACTTATGGGAAAGAACGAGTTTATACGAACGCAGTAACAGTACATTGGTTGAGTTTTGTGACCCTTATCTTTGTTCACTTTATAACGGACAATATTAACAATTACTTTAAATCTGCTGCCTGCAATTAATAAAAGTAACTTTATTTTTGGACTGGTTATTTGTTACCACTTTCAAAATACACTGGCGAGAAAAATTAAAGGAACAACCATAAAAAAGTGCTTTATGTTGATTCTATTAAGGGAACTTCCAGAAAGGTACTCAATGTCAACGTTATCACGTAGTCCAATGGGATTAATATTCGCTACAGAAATATATGCAAATTTTTCAGCCTCAGCCCGTTCTTTCAGTTCACGTGTGAAAAGGAGCGCACGTGGGTAATTTGAAGTCTAATTTTATAATTAGGTAAAACTTTCGCTTCTAGTAGGTGGAATATGTCGTCCAGAAGACATTTGACCGATTTTGAGAAATTGCGTGCGATAGGGAGAATGGAAGCAGGGGAGGCCCTCTTAGGGGTCTGTAAAGACATATAAATAGCCAAAAGCGTCATATCAAGAATCTGGAATCGGTTTAAAGACACTGGTATAATGTCCACAGACAACAAGGTCAAGGTAGAAAACGCACCTCAATAGGCTCTCAGGACTGTAATTTGCCAACGATTGCTAAAAGAAATAGGCAATTGACGTCAGTTCAGATTGCAGGGAGTTTGCTGCCGCAACAAGAACTCGACTATCCTGGTTTACTGTGAGTGACAGTTTGCATGCAAGGAAACCAATGATTTGTGTTCCACTAACTCCGGTAGCGAAATGCGCCCGGT
Organism: Maratus speciosus; assembly: GCA_963932465.1. Taxonomy (NCBI): domain Eukaryota; kingdom Metazoa; phylum Arthropoda; class Arachnida; order Araneae; family Salticidae; genus Maratus; species Maratus speciosus. The sequence goes on from OZ010786.1 coordinate 258,938,581, forward strand.
TAAAGTGGTACAGAGATCATCGTCATTGGAGTACCACGGACTGGAGATGAGTTCTCTTTACCGATGAATCCCGATTTTGTTGAGAGAGTTACTACAGACGTGTTAGCATATGGAGGGAGAAAATCACACGCAATAAGGCTGCAAACATCCGTGAAAGGCATCGATAAAAAGGTCGTGGAATCATGGTGTGGACGGACATCATTTTGAATGGCCGCAGTGACCGACACATTTTTACCAGTGCAACTGTGAATGCTTAAATATATAGAGATGAGATTCTTGATCCTCCTGTCAAGTTGTTTAAGGGTGCAATCGGAAGATTCGGAATTTTATTATTATTAATGGTCTAGAAGGGCACTAGCCCCTTCCACAGAAAGAACTCCTAAGTGCCCCTTCCAGAGCTGCATAAATCCGACCCGTCCGAAACTTACTGCTGAACTTGGAAAATGTTCTAAAACTGTTTCGAACCATCTAAAATAAATTGTCTGGGAAGTACAAAAACATAAACCACCATGAACCATTTTTTACACATTCTAATACTTCCAAAATAGTGCTAATCTATCACAAATAAACTTATTACAAAAATTTAACTTCCTTAAAGACGACCAGATATCGGAAGCAACTATTAGATGGAATCTCGTATCAAAAGTGGCGAGACATGAAACATGGAAACAAAAAAGAATTATGGCTGAATAAGACAATTGTAATAAAACTGCTTTTTCCAGCACGAACTATATTTGATGTGTGTGCTTCTTACATTACTAGTTTCTTTAGCGGAAAATGCAAGATCTTTTTTTAAATTTAAAACCTTCCCACATATCCTTTTTAGTTTGCAGAAAATTTGCAACAGTTTTGCTTTGAAAACCTGCAAAGTTGCAGTAAGCTCGGCATGACAAGACTGAAAGTTCATAACAAGATTGCAGCAAGATAACGCAAACGCCGAAGTCACCACACTTTGAACTTGCAGCTAACTTGTCGTGCAAGTTAAATTCATACTGTATCAAATTTATTGCGAACTAACGGCAAACAAGTAATCAAAAATACTGCAAACTTACTGCAAAGTAGTCATCTTTACATGTCACACTATAAGTTTAAACCCTTCGAATGGGTCCATAGACCTGATCAAGTCTATAGATGCGAAAGCGCCGTCAGAAGGTGCATGCATCGGTTTTATCACCATAAACAAGTTTAGGTAATATTTGTAATTTTCATTTCGAGCATTTTTTGGTATTTCATAAGTATAGCGCTTAGAAAAAGAGGTGACTACCGAATAAAATTTCTTCAATTTCTGTGTATGAGCCCCAATAGCAGAAAATTCTCCAAGTGTCTGCGACAAATCTTTCAGGGACCGAAAATAATCTGCAGGTAAAATGTTACAAATGAACCTTTAACTAATTAATCATTTACTTTTAATGTTTTTAAGCATTTTACTCATTTTTATTAATAATAATCTTAAGTTTTAGTAATAAGTAATAAAGAACTAAACATAATATAAAGTTGGAAAAAGATCCAATGGAAAAAAAAATCGGCAAAAGGGAAAAGAAAATCTGCGACGCACGTCACCCGTCAGGAACTTTCTGCTACCGGGGTATGAGCTGATTGTCTATTCTCTCAACAGAGGGATTTTTTGCTTTCGTCACTTTCGTGAATTAAAGACAGTCTTGCATCAGTTTCACAACAAACTACTCATGCAAGTGGGTGATGGTATACCTTGCGGGAGATTTGCTGTGAATTTCTCAATTCAAATTTGTCACGGAAAGATAATATCAGATAAAATCAAACTTGCTGCTAACGTTCATGCTATCTGTGTTATCTCTAAAACTTTCATGGGGAGTGCGGCGGATCGCATGAATGGCTCATGCGATTGACACTTATGTGAAATCATTATCCAATATCTATTACAGCACAAGTTCTTAATTCAATGGCAAGAAATTAAACATGGAAATTGCTGTTTTAAACTTAACCACTTGATCCTAACTTTATTGTAGGCAAATGTTATGTAATATGAAACTTGATTTAACCCATTTGCTGCCAAAACCATAACGTAATTTTTCAATTTTTTTGTTAAAAGTCCTTTGCCACCACAAATTCAGAAAGCTAAATCTCGCTTTACAGCGAAATTTCTGCCAATAAATGAGGCATTTTTTAAAATTCTAAAATAGTGATGACAAAGTAGTAATTAATAAATTAAAGCCATGAGTATACTCGTGGATGACAGCGAATGGGTTAATTGAATTTAACTCTTCAGTATGCGCTCAGCTTTTTACATCATAGTGAATATTTTTCATTGGTAAATATTAATGTAACTTCAATGTATTATTAGTTGCAGTTATAGAGATTGGCCTTACATTTTTTATCCATGCTTTTTTTTAAATTAACAAATTAAATAAGGATATACCTAAGTTCTTAAAGTTACTCGAAATACTTCTATTATACATACACAGTCAAAGACAAGATTCAAAAGGACTGGTAAAGAGTTCTATTTTAGACAGGCTTCCATAGAAAGAAGTGTAATTAATTATGCTTCTAAGATACACTACCTCAATAAGATCTATTGTTCGTTTCGCAGGGATTCTGAACAATGGTGTAGTCGTAAAAAAAGCAGAGGGTATACGCTCTAAGCAGAGGGTATACGCTCAAGGCAGAGCGTATACCCTAGAGTGTACATACTATAGCTTTCTTGAGAAACAGAGGGTATACGGTGTTCCTTAAAAAAATCCAGAGGGTATACGGCGTATACCTTCGTAGCCCCTCCACTACATCCCTGATTCTGAAACTCTTCCGTTTGAGACAGGATTCCGTTATAGAAATATTCCACTTTCACAGATTTCACTAAAGAACGATGAAAATCCCCTTTCAGACAGGTTTTCAGCAAATTTAATTGTATCGCAATTCATATTCAGACCAAGTAACGCTTCAGTTAAAGATAGGATTCTGTTATAGAGAATTACTATTTTGACACGTTTTATTCTATTCATACGACATAATATTTATATAAATACACAAAACTTGTAAAAATGGAATCTCCCTATAACGGAATTCTGTCTTAAACAGAAATGTTCCGTGCTACGGAAAAGAATACTATACAAATACACCTGATAACACGAAAACCTGTGTAAAACGAAATTTTTCAGCAATATTTACGATTTCATCTTGACAGGTTTTACTATATACAGTGGACTCTCTCTATCTGAACACTCTCTAATGTGAACACCTTGATATTATGAACACATTTAGATGACCCCAGCGAAATTCCATGGATTTAACATAAGATAAACTCTCTGTATTCTGAACACCCTCTAATCTGAACACCCCACTATTATGAACGCTACTTTTGATCCCCATTATACCCCATCTCTCTCTAAACTGAACGTGTGTTTGCAATTGGAATTTAGAGAATTCCTCTGTTATGGCAATTCGGAGAAATTGTTGCAGAAGAATAAAAAGGTTCAACAATCTCGATTTAAAAATAAACAAAAAAAATCATTGCTAGATTTTAAACATATACCCGATGGTACAGTTTGTTTCAATAATTCAGATAAAACCTTCAGTTAACAAAACAAACAAAAAAAGAAATTGATAAAGAACATGGAGGGATTGGCCAAAAAAGGATTATGGTTTCTTTTCTGCACACCTGTTTGGACAGCATTATCTCTTCTGTTTCTTTCTTCCTTTTTGCGCGACAAAGGCAAAAAAATTTCATCCTTTTGCTATCATTGCGGGGTAAAGAAGTATAGCAGTTACACAGATATGCCAGAAATAAGTAGGAAAACGAAAGAAAACGGAAAGAACTGAAGCTTCAGGAAAAATATGAAGATGTTCAAAAATTAAAAACATCAAGTAAGTCAAAGGAAAATTGCATCTGGGTTTAAAATTTCAGTTGGCTAAATCAACGCTATCAGCAAGAAAGAGAAATAGCCGCTTTTGAAGGAAATGAACCTTCATCAAAATATAGAATTTTCGAAAAGCAAACGGGAAATGAGAACATAAACAATCACATCTGGAAGTTTTTTTGCGAAATGAGAACGAAGAATCTTCTTGTTATTGGACCTCTGCTAAAGCAGATTGCTCCAGATTTTGCAGAAAAGGAGAAAATCACTCACTTCAAAAGTCGGCATATTATTGAATTCAAAATAATCGAAGGTGAAGCTGCATACGTAAATATCGACACTGTGGAGGAATGGAAAAGCAAACTTCCAGACATAATGAAGGATTTCAACAACACTGACATTTTCAATGCCGACAAAACCGGCGTGTTTTTTATATCTCTTTCATATAAAACCCTAGCAGAAAAAAGCGAGAAATGCATGTTCGGGGAAAATGTCGAAAGAAAGACTTACCGTCATGTTCTGTGCCAGTTTTACAGGTGAAAAGCTCAAACCACTTGTGATCGTAAAAAGTGAAAAACCATGATGCTTCAAAAAAGTGAAGATCGCATCATTGCCTGTGATGACATTCACAGTTTTCTCACAATGACTAGAGGACATTAACGAGATGATGAAGAGGGAAGGAAGAACAATTCTTCTTTTTGTGGATAATCCCAGATCACATAAAGCATACAGCTGAGCAACGTGAGCCTGAAGTTCCTGCCACCGAACTGTACTTCTATAATCCAACCACTGGATCAAGGAGTTATAAGACCTTTGAAACTCACTACAGAATCTATTTTCTGAAGAAAAAGCTCTCTGGTGATGGAGGAGGAAAATTTGGCAACTGAATTAACGAAGAAGGTCAACGTCATGGATGCTGTCCATTGGATAGCAACGGCTTAGAATGAAGTAACCCCCTACACCATCCAAAGATGCTGCTACAAAGCTGGATTGCCATGTGAAAATGAGCAATCAAGAATAGAGGACCAAGAAGAAATAGCTTTGAGTGACTTGGAGTCAATTCTTCAGGAGCTTCATACTGAAATTGAGCCTGGAGCTTATCTCGTAACCGACAGAAGCCTTCTGCTTTGCGACAACAACATCGTTGAAGAGGAAAAGGATAGTGAAGAAGAAGCAGAACCAAAAGAGACCTACGAAACACAAAGTACGATTACCTTTAAGCCAAGGGATTCAAGACCTGTTGAACATCATCCGGAAGCCTTTCCACTTCTTAACCCTCCGAGCGTCTTGCAAAAGGGTAAAATTGTAGTGTTGTTTTCTTTGCATTTTGTTTTAAATGCTAAGAAAACATGATTCTTTCAACATTATAAAAAAAACTCAATTACAACCATGAATGTAATCCTTGAGAGTATTAATCATTCTTCAATGTATTTAAAATTCATTAAATCTATAGAATTATATTATCCTAAATATTGCTTGTATTGCTGTGAAACCTGTCAGCTTAGTGAACGGAATATTATGCCCCAAACACTTAGAGGGTTAAACAACAAGATAACATATACACAGCACGAGTATATACAATGCAAAAAAAGAAAAAAAAAACTAAAATTACTTGCTTTTTTAAGTAATGTACCAATTATTTTTCAAGTAACGTACTACTGTATATATGTAATTGTATGTTTTGTAAAACTTTTTTAAAAAAAGGAGATGATAGAGGACAGGTCCAACTAAATTTAGTTTGACATTGCACTAGCTGCCAAATCTAAATTCAGCACCTCCATCTCTATGCAGTCTATAAACTCAATACATAGTAGTAGTAGTAATGCATTTCCCTATCTCCCTCTATAATGAACACCCCCATAATCTGAACATTTTTGGCCGGTCCCATGAGTGTTCAGAATAGAGAGAGTCCACTGTATATAACTTGAAGAAAAAATTCTGGACCCCCCCCCCCCCCCCCCCGAAACGAAATCCTGGCTACGCCACTGGATAGTGCTGTCAAAAAATACTTTGCCCAGATTAGTCAATAGCTCTAAGATATTAAGCTACAAGAAAAGAAAGTTCCAACCCCATATGACTAAAAAATACCAATAAAATTGCCTGCATGAAAGACAATATCACATGTCCTAAAAGTTAGAATATGAAAAAGCAATATTTTCTGATGAAAAAAAAAAAAAAAATAATTTGGATGGTCCTGACGATTGGTTTTTATTAGCACGATCTAGTCTAGGTACTTGACACATTTTTAAAACAGCAGCAGAGTGGAGGTTCACTCATGGTTTGGGCTGCATTTGAATTTCGGGTAAAGTCAACTTTGTGTTTCCTTCTGGCAGAATGAGTACATTAAGCTACAAAGATCTAATTGAAGATAACTTGTTGCCTTTTACTGAGGCAATTGGTGGATTTTTCTGCATGTTCCAGTTGGACAATGCATCTATCCAAGTGGTAAATAGGACTAGGGAATGGTTCCTGAATAATGGTGTGCATGTAATCCAATGGACACCTGTTTCTCCTGATTTAAACTCAATGGAAAACATATGGGGCCTATTAGTTAGAGAAGTTTATTGAAATGGAAAACAATATTCCACAATTTTATAATTAAACGCTGGTATCATCTCTCCCACTGAGAAGAAATTGACCAAAATATATTTAAAGCAGAGGTTCTCAAACTATGGTACGTGTACCAGTGCTGATACGTGAAGCTCTATTTACTGGTATGCGAAGGTCCGATACTGGTACGTGAAATGAAAAAAAAAAAATAAGTACAATATGTGAAATCAAAATCTAATAACAGTTATTGAAGGATACTTTTCTGAAAATTTAACGTCAGAGCTTTGGATAAGAAATCCGTTTCTCATTGGAGATACCCTGCCATTGAATCTTACAAAAGAGGAAAGAAATGAGCTTATTCAGCTCTCCTGTGATGGATTACTGGAATCCACAATCAAAAAGATTAATGTAACAGAGTTTTGGATGGCGAGAAAAGAAGAATACCTTCTGATATTTATAAAAGCTCTAAAACTTCTGCTTGTTTTCGGCACAGCATATCTTTGTGTGTAACTCTCTCTTCACCTCATTTTATGAAAAAAAAATATAGGAATAAACTAAAAATCGAATCTGACTTACATCTAAGACTAACTAAGATTGATCGAGACATGAGGAAGCTGTATTTGATAAAGCAAGCACACCATTCTCATTAGCAACATTAATAGAATCATCCTATTATACAGGGTGGTTATAATTAAAGTTACCCTCTTTAGAGTCCACTCACGGTAAGTAAAACACTCGGTAGAGTTCACGAAAAGATGCGCAGTAGTTCATGACGTCACTGGAACCCAACGTCCACACTTCCTGAATCTGGACATTCATTTTCACTCCTCTCTTATCTGTTTCTCTTTTCGCGATAGGGAGTGCTATTTTTTTCGTTAGTGCAATCATTTTATGCCTTATGCTATTTCCTATTTTTTGCAAACAGCGTTTAATTAATTAGAGATGCCTTGTTGTGCCGTTTCTGGTTGTACCAATCATACCAGAAATTCCAAAGTCTATGGAATTACATTTCATCGATTCCCAATAAATGACGTAGTGCGAAAACAATGGCTACAAGCATGCAAAAGAGCTGACAATTTCTGCATTGATAATGCAAGAGTCTGTTCAATTCACTTTGAAGAATCAGATTTTGAAAGGGATTTGAAGTCAGAACTGCTTGATTTGAAGCCTACACGAAATTTAAAGCTTAAATCGGTTCCCCACTTAAAAATACCCAGCTTTTCATCAAATAATAAAAATACTGGAAGAAGGGAACGAACTGAAAAACGAGATACCAGAAAGGAAATAAACTTCTTGTTAAATGCGAAAGAATATGATGATGATTCATTTTTGCTCTCCTCAGAACAAGAAAATAATGACAGATCGCTAAGAAATCCATCAGACATTGAATTAGATTCAACAAAAAGAGAAAGTCAACATTTAAAGGAATTAAATAAAGAAATTTTGTGCAAAGTGGAAAATGTAAAATTAGAAAACTCCCATTTAAAAGAAATTTTAAAGCAGTATGAGTCGCAATTTTCATTTTTGCAGCAGCAGATTATTTTGAAAGGTAAATGCGTTTCTTGGAACAAAAAAGATATTTCGAGAGCCATAGCCTTAAGATGCATATAAAAAAAAGCTTTTATTTATGTAAAAGAAGAGTATAAATATCCTCTGCCTAGTGAAAGTACACTAAAACGCCATCTTCAACATTGCACTATAAAACCAGGATTTATAGATCTCAGTCTCAGTGTCCTGAAAGCTCAAGCACTGGGTTTTACTGATATGGAAAAGGACGTTGTAGTAAGCTTCGACAAAATGAAAGTGAAAACTGATCGATGCTATGAACCCATACAAGACAAAGTTTTAGGACCTCATTCCGCTGTGCAAATTGTGATGGTATGAGGACTCATAGGAAAATGGAAACAACCCATATACTATGAATTCGACAAACCAATTGGCAAAGATTTATTTTTTAATATCGTGGAACAGGTTGAATTGACAGGACTTCGAGTACGGGCGTTTGTAAGTGATATGGGGCCTTCAAATCAAAAACTGATATCAGATTTAGGTATCAAACCAAGTTTCACACATTTTAAAAATCCTTTTTGTGAGGATAGAAATATCTGAGCATTTTGTGATGTCCCTCATGCGCTTAAACTTCTGAGAAATCATCTGATAGATAAAGGCTATCAACTAGCAAATGGGGAAACAGTTACGAAAAGCATTTTACAACAGCTTATTGAAAAGCAAAAAGACGGCGATCTGAAATATACATATAAAATTAACAACGACCATATTATATTAACCAATACAGAGAGGCAGAATGTAAGAAAAGCTGCTGAATTGCTTTTAGGCACTGTTGCATCTGCCATTGAATATGTTCTGCCAGGAAACAGTCATGTGGCAGAATTTATAAAAATAGGGAATGATGGTTTCGATGTATTAAATTCTAAAGTACCTCATCACTGCACCAATAAACTAAAAAGTGCATATGGAACAAATATAAATGAGCAGAATATAGCTTTAAAAAAATTATATGATCTATGCGCATCTATTCGTGTCATTGGAAAAAAAAACTTGTTGCCATTCCAGAAAGGCCTTTTGATTTCAATTTGTAGCCTTCAAGGACTATATGCAGAATTAAAATCTGAAGGTTATTCATATCTCATGGCTTCAAGATGCAACCAAGATGTTTTGGAATCCTTTTTTACTTTTATAAGAGGTTTTGGCAAATTTTATGATCATCGTTTACCAACAGCTGTCAGCCAAAGAATAAAGTTTCTGCTTCTGAGTCGAAGCTCAAAAGCTATCATTTCTAATGGAAATTGTTCTGAGGAAGAAGATACGACCACACAGGGTTAGAAATTGGGATTTTTAAGTAAGGCGTCAAATGACGCCTACAATTTATTTTCTAGGCGCCAAACTGCATTTCATGGTTGCAATTTTACGTTGTATCGTATTTTCTCATTTCTTTTCACAACCGTGTTAACATTAATATTGTTCCTATTTTTATGTGTTAAGGGTAAGGGGGTATATATTAAAAACACTATCATTGTTAATCACTAAAACAAAGTAAAAACTGGTTTTCTATAAAACAGTAAAATTTGATTAAACTACAACATATGGATGCTAGAAAAATGTTTAACTAATTATTTTTATATAGCTTATATGAATACAAAAGTTGAAAATACAAAAATCACAAACAAAGAATACAAAAATTAAAATAATATCTTGAATTAAAATCAGGCCTCCTAACTCGTTAAATTTTTAAAATCAGGCCTCCTAACTCGACCGAGTGTTACATCAGAGTACCATAAATTAATGGCTTTTTGTGGATTGAAATTATCTAATGTTGGTCCATACAGTTTTATTAAAAGAATGTCATTGATCAAATTCAGTGACAAACGATTCCTTGTGTTTGTCTTAATAAGATTAAGTTGGCTGAAACCCCTTTCACATTCAGCAATGCCCAAGGGAAGAACCATAACAAATTCCAAAATTTTCCTGATGTTATAAAAACTCGTATTAGATTTGGATTCTGCGATTAATCGCTGCCAAGCAGCTTTGCATGGAATATTTAACTTATCTTTAGTCCACATTTTATAGTCAGAGAATTCCTCGATTAATGCATCTTTATTAATGTTTTTTCTTACATTGTGTGGAAGATTATTTATGAGTTCTTCTAATTGATTATTAACTTTGTTCTCATCATCTTCTTTCAATTCATAAAGGGAGCATGGGTCAAATATTTTTAAATTTGCAAAGATGGTTTCATTTGTCATATTATAGAACCGTTTATTTAAAGATTCTATTATTTCAGTTATAAGCTTTCTCCGGTCTTCTTCAAACAAACGTAAATTCGAATCATTCCGAGACAGTGTTATATCTTTATACTTTACTTCAGTACCTTGAAAACTCTGGGCATTTTTAAACTCCTGAAGGCTTTTTGCATCTTCAGAAATCATTTTTGAAAGTCTTTCTTTACTAGATTCAAACTTTACAAAAAAATCGCTCAGAAGCAAGAACTTTTGCTGAAAAGTTTCAGAAAGTCTTGCAAGAATGTGAGAAATATCTTCATATAAATGAAGGAAATTCAAAAATCTTTCACATTTCAAGGTTTTTAAATATCCTCTTAATTTTGCACATTCTGTCTTTTCTTTTTCAGCAGCAACAACCTGTTCCATATGAATTATAACTGCATGCCAGTTCTTAATAAGAACCTGAACAGCTCGATGCCGTGATTGCAACCATCGAATGCCATGCAAACCAACAGGCCGCAAAGCTTTTTCATCAAGGATTTCGGAGAGTGATTTAAGTTCCCTTGTATGTTTGGCACTGTTGTGGTAAAAGGAATAAATTCCTTTAATTGTGTCTTCAACATTAGTAACATACCTCACACATTTTAGTGCATCAGCTAAAGCTAGCTCTAATCTGTGTGCTACACAGTGAACTGTTGCTAAATCTCCACAGTCGTCCTCCATTAATTTGACAATACCAGAAACAGGTCCCATGTTTACGCTAGCACCATCAAAACTGACTGCAACCAGTTTTTCCTTCCAATCTGGTATAAATTCTTGTACAGCAGTTTCTATTGTGGATTTTATTCCAGAAGCACATTCATTTTCGCATTCTTTCAAACCAATAAAAGTACATCTTACATCTCCTTCATACAAATAATAAACATATATTATTTCTGATGATATTGTTGCCCTGTCAGTGGATCCATCAGCCATCATAGAAAAAAAATCAATTGAAGAAAACTGTTCTTTAATTTCTGATCTCATGCTTTCTGCAATATATTTAACGAATTGTTTAGCTGCTTTATCATTCACATATGTGTTGCCAAACTTTATTCCATTTTTTTGTTGGAGTGCACATAAACTGGGAAAGTCATCAAAAGCATAATCCTCTTTAGCAATTAGATATGCTGTATTGAAGAGCTTTTCCATATTCGAAAGTAATTGGGAATCCATTTTCTTAACTGCAGACATCAGTGGTGCTTTAGATGGATTATCTTTGGCTAATTTTGCTTTGCAAGAATTATAATGCGTAGCAGACATACTATGCTTTTTTACCTGAAAAAAAATAATATTTTAATACAAACTCAAAATAAAATTCATTAATTTTTTAAAAAAGGCCAGAACTTTTTAATTAAATATTTTTTATGTGCTGTAAAAATGATGAAAAATTTAAAAATGACTTAATTTTTCTTATTAATTTTAAGTTATTTATTCACCTACATAGAGATGTTGCAAAACAAAATAAAATTACAGTATGCTACTTATCCCTCTCTCCCCCCTAAAAAAGTAAATCTTTTATTAAATTATACATTAAAAAAAAAATATATATATATATATATATATTCCTCTTGGTAGAATTTTAATCCAAAACTAATGAGGATATAAAATTTGTACTATTGATTATTCAATTACTGGAAATATTATCAATTTTTTGGTAGTATATTATTCTAGGCCGAATGTTCTGACACAATAATAATTAGAAATCGACCGACCGAAACTTTCATTTCATTTTCGGCCTAAAATCCAAGTTTTGCCGAAAATGAAATCGGACCAAAACTCGACAGAGATTGTGTATTCCAAATCTTCTTTCGAATATTTTCAACTTTACTCACGGCTGAAATGAGACTATTGCTATGAATTCCATTGTTTATAATTATCAGTCATGACTGACTCAGACGTGAATGCAAATTATAAAGCAAGCAACACATATTTGCCTAAACTGTTTCACGCGCTCATTAAAAGCTGCAGCCTTAAAAAAAAATAGAGAATTTTTAGTTTGAAACTACAGAACTGTTTTGAATATTCTTTGAGAAAGTTCTAGTATAACATATAATCATTTACAAACAGTATTATAAAAAATAAACCTACATTGTATGTATACCTAAAATCAAAATATTTTAAAAGTATAAATAAAATTCTTGTAATTAGAAAATATTTCTGTATTCGTTGATAAATTAATTACGTTTTATTTTATATGGAATTATAATTTTTTTATTTATATCCCAAAATAAAAAATTTGGGGACTAAGGCACTCAGAGCCAATTTTGGCCACACTTATAATTAATAGTTATAAATATTTAATAAGCATGTATAATTAATAATTATATAAATTTAATAAAAACATGTAATTAATAATTATGTATGTATTGATTACTGATTACTTTAAAAAAAGTTCCAATGTTTTTGTTTTCGGCCGAAAAGAGAAAGAACGCCGAAATTCCGTTTCCATCAATTCAATCCTTAATAATTACGGCTATTGCCAATTATCCTGCATGCTTACCAGATAACGGATGTTTTTAAAATAGAATACGAAAAAAAAAAAAAAAAAAAATCTCCACACAGTTTCTTTCTGCACAACAAAATGTTATCCATCCAAAGCAGATCATCTTATTTTGATAACGTTTCCAACCTCACGGTGTTTAAGTAAACAAAACAAACGGCATTGGTTCTTCTTTAGAATTGTTCTATAGTGAGTGATTTTTGTAGAGGCTCTAATTTTCTAATCACTTATTACATTATAATAAAAATTTGTTTCACTGCGTAATTTACTATGTTTGCAACTTGCTGAAAATTTCAAGAAAATCCCTCCATTAACAACGAAGATATCTTTTTTTTTTTTTTTTTAATAGTAAGGAAAAGCACAAGCAGAGCTGGCTTTTCATTTATTTTTCTTTTGTATACTTATTCTGTTTGCTTGCAGCGCAATAATTTCTTTTTTCCGCTGAAACATTTGCAGAGTTCTTTTTATATGTGAGGCTGAATATGAATAGAATTTGAATAGTTGCTCTCGCTTTAAAGAGGGAAAAAGAAATTATAATGAGGCTACTTGTGCACGGCTGTTCTAAGATCCAAAGTTACTTTCTAAATTAAATTAGTTTTTGTTTAAGAATGCATGAAATTGGGAGTTGATTTCTTACCAAGAAACTAATGTAATCGAATAGCGTTTTCCATATTTGGTAAATACATCTTTTAGAAATTATTTTCAAATTTAATTATTTTTTTATTTATTTTAAAATATTTAAAAATTTTTTAGGGCATTTTATTTTAAATATTTACGAACATATCGCGTAAAGTAACAATTTATTTCTGATAGGTGGTTCTGATGAGTTTTTCGTTTTGGGGAAATAAATTATTTATCGCGATTCGTGTCACATGACGACACTTTTCGACTTTCCCGAATTGCGATGTCGGAAATTAGGTTCAAAATGCTGCATTTTGATAGTATTTCTGAATAATCAACTTAGGAAAAAAAATATGCAAAGTAGATAATATTGTGAGTGAAATTTGAAATTAATTTCAATTCGCATTATCGGCAATAAAGCTAAGTAATAGGTTCAAGTAATTGATAGTTCCCGATTTTGCAATTTACTCAGTGGAGAGATGAGTGACAGTGAATATTATTTTATAAAAGAAAAATAATAACAGAACAAATTATTCTTAGAATGAAATTACTTACCGTTTCATATCTCAATGCTGGACATCCATTAACAAAGTTTGTCTCTTCCGGTTTAGCATATTCTTTACATAGGGTACATAGCATCAAATTTTCTTCTTGAATGAGCCATGGGTGCTCTTTTTTCCATTTTAGGAATGTTGAATTGCTGACTTCTTTGCGAATTAATTTAGAATTCTCATTGTTAGAATCTAGTGGTTCTTTATTTTCGATTTTTAAATGTTTATTTGGAAATGGTAAGGAAAAAAACGAAGTTATATCGCGTTTCGCCATTTTTAAACACTCGTGTCATCTAGAAGCTATACTGAACTCAAATATCAATTTTAAACCATGCTTTCAAACAAGTAGTGCAATAATTTTAAGGGTGTGGTTTTTAAGGTAAGTTTTATTAGTTATTGGTTAAAATCAAGTTAGCTTAGAGGTGATTGACAGGTGCATAGCAGTTTTAAACCAGGCTTTTGAACTAAGTGCGCAAGCTTTTTAGAGACAGGTGCCTCTCTGGTCAGTTTTATCAGTTATTGGTTAAAAAGAAGTCAGCTAGGAGGTGATTGACAAATCCTATTGAAACCCCCCCCCCCCTGCATGCACGTGAAGAACACCTGTTTTCCATAAAAGAATGGACAGTAGCATGTGTTTGAAAAAGAAGGAAAAAAAAGAATAACAAAGAAAGAAACAGGCTATTTCAGACGTGACAAAACGACTATGTAAAATAAAAAAAAAAAAAAAAAAAAAAAAAAAAACTTGCGCTAAAGAATGAGAGCGTTTTTTAAACAAAAATTAAAGTGGGAAAAAGCTAGTCGTCAAATTTGACGACTAGGTATAATTGTCTAGTCGTCAAATGCAATAATTTAGTTGCATTTGGCGACTAACGACCGCTAATTTCTAACCCTGCGACCACATTAAGTGCCAACATCATATTAAATTTAGAAAATGATAATCCTAATGAACCTGAAGAACAATCAGCAGTAAGCGCCTTGGAAGATGACATGTCAGGTAAAGATGATTCATTATTAGACGTTTACGAATCGAAAACTAATAATAATGAAAATCATATTTATCCATCATCAGGAGAAAACTCAGATTTAATAAAAATGTTGGCAGGATACATCGCCTTTAGAATCAAAAAGAAAAATATTCCTAAAATATTCGAATATGGTAATCCAACCAATCAATTACCAACTCCGAATAAGGACTGGCTCTCTTCAATTTCAAGAGGATATTTAATGGAACCAACAGAAAAATGGCTTCAAATTGTTTTTAAAATGGAAGGGGAATTTCAAAAATTCCACGGTAATGATTTAAGAAAAGAATGTGGCGTGATGAGAAAATTGACAAACATTTTAAAAAACTTATTTTCCGAAATAGATGATTTTGCAATTTCATGCTATGTTCATACAAGAACTTTCATCAGTTTAAAATTGCTCAATAAAAAGAGATCACTAAAGAGACATTATAAATTCTCCAGTCCTGATGAATCAAGAAAAAAATCTAAGAAATTATCTAAAGTGCAATAATAATTCATTATGGTGAGTGGCAAATTTTTATCAATGAAATACTAGCACAACTATTTCTTTTTAACTGATATTTTTACTTTCTTTATACTGAAGCATGTAATTTAGAGCAACAATTGAAAAAAAAAAATTTTTTTTTTTTATATTGTGACGTTTATGCTCTCTATAAAGACTATTCTAATAATTTTCAATAATTTTATAATTTAAATTTCTGTATTAGTGTAAACAAATTTAGGGAGAGGTTTCTAAAAATTATCTAAAGTTTATTGCTATTGTTTAAAAAATTGTTACTTTTTTTTCTTTAAAATATTTATGGATTCCAAAAAATCCCAAGTAAAAAAAAAAAAAAGCTTATCTTATATTTATCCAAAGTTGCTTTGAAAATTGTATAGTATTTTTTAAATTGTGTTGTAAATATATAGTAAATATAGTATTAAAGTATACTGTAATGTTTTGAAAAATTATAACTTTAAAAAACGCTGTTACATCAGTTCTGTGTTTTTAGAATGTTAAATCACGAGTTTGTAAATATATAAAATTTCATAATATATATTAATTTATGAATAAATAATATATTATATTTGAAAATATGTAACATAATTATAAACGCATTTTTCTCAAAGATTTATGAATTTAAGCGAAAGTTTTCTGATTTTTCTCAAAGTATTTTGAATTAAAGCTAAATTGTAAAACATTATATTGAAAAGGTTTATCTAAAATAATGAAATAGAAAGTCATCAAACCATTAACCTTTCTTATATTCATGAAATAAAGCGAGTGCTGACAAACTTTCAATATGAACTAACTTTCCTGACATCATTTCTTAAACTGCATACTAAACAATATCTAAAACGGAACTGGAGGAACAGAAACAAAAAAATAAGCCAACAATGTAAGTCAAACAGATAGCTACATAGATACAACCTGCAGAGACTAATGTCTCTTTAAATATCTTCCAGCCGGCGAAACGCCCACTTCTTCAAAACACACGTTCGACGGAGTTGGGTAGCATACGTGCTGCTGTGCAGAAAAACTATTTCAACTCCGGAACGGGGAAAATGCGATACGCAATATATCCGAATTGCAAGGAAGAATGAGGTGGAAGAAATACGATTGAACGTGCAAAGTCCGATAACGTGAATCGATTCTCAATCGAATCGTAAAACAAATGATTAAACCACATTGTCTGCAAAAAGAAAACAGTGAATTACGAATAGATATTTGAATAAACTGAAAGGAATAAAGATAACCAAACGTAAGTAAAATGTTAGAATGAACTTATTTGAAAAGTAAAAATAAGAAATGATTGAAATAAAGTATGTAACTTTAAGAAGGTACAAACGTTAAGGAAAGTAGGGTTAACATTGTCGAAAGTTAATACTTCCAAAAACTAAATGTAAACAAAAGATTGATCCTTTAAAATATTCTAAATGATAAAAACATATAAATATATTAACTCTAATTTGAAAATTTTCAGTTAGTAAATGTTCCAAATATCATTCACAGGATATTAAATAAGTATATAATACTTTTTTTATGAACGGAAAGCTTTATGCAAAGCGAAAAAATATGTTATCCAAGATTGGAGATGGGTTCCAGTGACGTCATAGGAGAAAACGAAATTTGCGCATGAACCCTACCGAGTGTTTTACTTACCGTGGAGTCAACTTTGGTTGACAGATATCGATGAAACTTGGAATATGAATATAAGTTATATGGGCCATGGAGGAAAAGAAATCTGCAATAAAAAATACAATTCAGATTTCGACCGATAGATGGCTTTTTCCATCTACGAGAACTTTATGCAAATTTGGAGCGGTTTAAAAAGCCAGTAGTCGCTGCTGTAAAGTCATTCTGCACCATACCATTAGAGAAGAAGAAACGAGCGTTACTGGTAAAATTGTTTTATCAGAAAGGTAGTAATTTATCAACTGCACTGCAAGAATAGCGTCGCTTGAAAGGCTTACAAAAAGGACCAATGTCGAGGCAGGCTTTGAAAATGATGTCTAAATTTGAAGAGATTGGGCTTGGGCGTGCAGGAAGAGGATGGAAACGGATTTCAAATGAAACCACCAAAGAAGCCGCTCTTGCCGTGGTCGAAAGAGCATCTAGTACCCAATAATCTTCAACAAGTGTTCCAGTGGTGTCATGTGATTTGTCTCTCCCTTTGTCTCCAGTACGAAAGGTTCTTCAATCCATTGTAAAGTGGTCTCCATACAAGATTCATGTTGTGCAAGCACTGAACCCTGCAGACCCGGACACATGAACTCGGGTTTGCCCAAGTGGGCCCACCCGGGTTTTTTCGGATAGGCCCACTTGAAAAAACCCATTGTGGTTTTTTCAGATTTTCTCATGTTTTCTCAACTGTAACATTATTTAATCTAAGGTATGAGAATAAGTGAAAACTGAGTTAGTAGTCAGTGGCTGTTAGACAGGGTTTCACCAAGTGGGCCCAGCCCAAAAAAACCTACCCAGGTTTTCTCGGGCACGCCCACTTCTTGAAAAACCAATTGTGGGTTTTTTCAAATTTTCTTGTGCTTTCACAACTGTATCATTATTTAATCTAAGGTATAAGAATGCAAAGATGCCAATTGAAAAATGCCAATTGAAATATATTTCAAAAGAACCAGATTTAAAGGAATTTCTAATAAGAGATAAAATGACCAAAAAAGAAATAAGCTGTAAAGAAGGAATGTTTTCATGCCTGTAATCTAAAATATGTCCAAATGCTTTAAATCTTAATGCATGCACAAAGATGACACTTGAACCCCATCCTGATTGTTTGCATTGTTGTAGCTGTTAAGATGAATCATCCCATTTATTATCCTTCTTGAATGTTCAATGAAAGTGTTATATAGGAGTTTTCAACGCAAAAATGGTTCAGATTATGGCAAAAAAGAGTGAAACAGATAAGTTTTTCCTCCTGGATTTTGTCAGTTTTTCTTTTCTACATTTAGTACCAGCTACCTCTGCTTCTATTGAACAATACTTTGAGTTGATAAAGCAGCAAATCTAGTAATAAGTGCATCACCATTTGCAATCTAAATTTACAAATATCACTGACACTGACTTCCGTCACAATCTAATTTAACATTTAATACTATTGCAATATATATGTTGCAAATTTTGCTAAAATTTTCAAATTATGAATCCCATTTCTTAAAAAAAAAAAAAGTCTTCAACTGATTTCTGATTTGAAGTGAATGAAAGAAACTAAATAAATTTAGCATGTTTAACTTAAAGTAAGAATTATATAAAGAAATCTAGTTGTGGCTCACTTAATATATCCTTACTGCAGCAAACTAGTCCCATGAGATACAGATGTACCTATCTTTTAAATTAATTTGATTTTTTTTTCTTTTTATATATTTTTTGGTAATACATAATTAATGCAAAATTATGTCCAGGTTTTACTGATAAATGGAGCATTTAGGTATTATGCATATGAAAATTAGAAGTTTAAAGGGTTCTCCAAAAAAACTCAATAAAGCCCGGGCTTTTTCAGAAAAACCCGCGTTTTAGACTAGTGGGTCCAGTGGGCTGGGTTTTTTCTAACCCTGCATGAACTCAATTTGCGAGATGGTTTTTGGCCAGAATACCCGTTGACAATGCATGGTTTTGGAACATTTTGTGGTCGATGAGGTGCATTTTACTCTAGATGGCACGCTGAATACTCATAACTGTCTCGTATGGGGTAATGCAAGTCCTAATATTGTTCATGAACAGTCTTTGCATTCTAATTACATTACTGTGTGGTGTGGTTTTATGGCTGATTTCATTTTTTATCCCTTTTTTTGAGGAGAACACTTCTCAGGGTCCTAAAAGGTGTTCCATTGCAGGTACTCGTTACTACAATCTACTTCAGCAACAGGCCATTCCATCCTTATAAGAGCAAGAGTGCTTAGAAACTACTGTGTTCATGCAAGATGGCGCACCACTTCAAATAGCCGAGCAGTGACGACACTGCTTCGTGCCCACTTTGGAGGTGATCGAGTAATTTCAAGAAGTTTTTAGACAACCTGGCCTTCTCGTTCTCTGGACTTGAATCTCTGTGACTTCTGGTTGTGAAGATTCCTGAAAGATCGTGTGTATAAAGGAAACATATGGATTCTGCGTGATTTGAAAGCAAGCATAACTCGTCACGATGCTGCAATTGATTGAAAAACACTTTGCGCTACTGTTGAACACGTTATAATACGCTTTGAACATGTACTTGAGGCAAATAAAATGCACATTGAATAATATATGCTGTAAATAAAAAAAGTTTTGTGTTTCCAGTTTGAGATTTTTGGTTTTCATGTGCCTTCTTCTCACCTTGTGGTCGAAATTTGAACTACTATTTTTTATTGCAGATTTCTTTTCCCCATACTCCATATAACTTATATTCCAAGTTTCATCGATATCTGTCAACCAGAATGGACTCTACGTAGGTCTAAATAGGGTAACTTTAATTATTACCACCCTGAATATGTATCAGTTTCCTTCAATATATCATTAAATATTTTATCTTTTTTTCTACCAAAATACTGTATTTTGATAATGTGCATGCTATTAAAATGTAATGATGATACTACCTTTTAGTTGAATGTTAATATAAAGCAGTCAATCTAACAATTTAATAATGTAATCATGCAATTAAATACAGTAAAATCTGCTCAGATGGAAGCACAAAAGATTGGGAAAATATTTCGTTTTACACATATTCCATTTACACAGGTTTTTCTGCATTAGCATTTAATTTTTCACCTGGTGGTATGTGGAAGTATGAACTTCTATTTAGTGGTACATTGGTTTAAAAGTTTGGGAACCCCTGATTTAAAGGCTTGCCTGACTGTGTTTTTACATTAATTAAAAAATCTGGTGCATACACTGGCAACTAATCTATATTTTTGGTCAGTGTTCATATCATTATGCAACACCCCAAAATGGAAAAATTCCATTTCCTTTATATAAAAACAACTATTTCAATTATATTTGTTATAAACATAAATATTTGTACTATTTCAAACATTTGTGTCTAAACTTTATTTTGTAGCATTTATTTCTTTTTTTATATTTGAAAAATTGGGTGTTTATATCATTTTGAAATGCAGTGTAGTTGAATTCAATGTGTGATATCCGTCATGGGCAAAAATTGTTGTCCAATGTTGCCTCTTTCATCATTGAACACTACATATTCATTGAGAAAAAGGGATGTTGGCAATCAAAAGAATATGTATGATGATGATTGTTTTAGTAGGAAGCTGCATGGGAATCCTGGGTATTTAAGACACTTGTTTTTATTTGAGGAGAAAAAGAGATGGAATCCTCATTTACTGTTTTTTTATGATGGAGATCTGGTATGTGTGTCATTTCGGTGTTCTTCAATTTCAGTTTGTTTTTCTGTAAAGACCTGGCTAATGGTCTACAAGCCAGAAATTCCATCTAAAATATGTCATGCAATATCTTCTGATGGACATTGCATGTCTAAGTATAACAAATTTGGTATAGAATTAAGTTGCAGTTTTGTGTCATTCTCACTAATTTCTTCAAATTTTGAAGCATAATCAAAGCTGATAGATTTGGGAGTAAAATCATGGGATGATTTTATATTTTTTCCGTTGTCAGAATCCTGATCTTCGTTAAAAACGAAAGAATAAAACAGCTTAATCTTAAATGTATTAATTGTTCTGAGTTGTGTAATAATATTCAACATCCTTCTTAACAGCATAATGAAATATTAAAAATATAAATACTTATAATTTTTGTAAATCCTCATGAACTGTATATCCATTTTTGAAGATCATTTTAAAATTACATAATCTACTGGTACTTTGATACAGTACACATATACACAGCAATGATGACACAAACAAACAAACAACAACAAAAAAAAAACAGTAGGTGACGCACATGTAAAAATGAAATAAATACCTGATTAAAAGTTCCATAATTTTTCCAAAAGGCATATGTTAGAAAAAATGAACAATCATATTTTACTGCATTAAAGGATGATGTCATCACTGTGGAGAAAACAAAAATAAATTGAATACATATAAAATGCAATTTAATCTAATATGACAAAGCATAACTTTTAGGCTACACGTGAAATAATACTGCTTTGATGGATCGGTGGTATCTATTATTCCAAACATTTCAAATTCAGTTTTGCTTTTTAATTTTGAATATAAAATGAACCAGTGCAGAAACACCACACTTTTTTTTTGTATTATTTATTTTTATAATTATTGCTGAGCATGGTATAATGTGATATTTTATTTTTGTGGTAACACTGATTTGAGAAAACTATTTATAATTTAATTTATAAAAACAATGCTGATTTAGTCTTTAATAAAAAAGCATGTTTTAACGAAATATGAGTGTATTATGTTAGAAGGCAGTTAAAAACTTTTTGAATGATACCTCATTCATTGTTCTACATTTTGTTAGTACACAGTTAAAAGAATGTTGACAACAGAAATAATATATATAATAAGGCGGCTCATATAATAAAATTCTTTATGTACTTATATAATGCAGGGGTGATTGTGAATTCATGAAAAAATACCTGAAATTTTAGTGAGAAAAAGCTTTGGAATGGAGAGAGAACATATAATTTATTGCAGGGAGGTCCATTTCTCTCATTATGAAATATATTACTTTTAATTATGTTTAACTATCCTATGAAATTGATATTTTAGTGTTATTTTATGAATTTAACTATCAGAAAACTGAAATTCCAGTATTGAAAGTAAAATAAATACCTGAATTCAGATATATTACTTGAACACAATCACCCCTGATAATGAATTTTAACATGAAAAATATCAAAACTAATTATATTTTTTAAAGGAATTCAAGAATTATTGTGTAATATGCATCGCTAAAATAAACTATTCTCCTACTCTCATGTAATATTATATAATCAGGATCAGCAGTCAGCTGAGAGCCATCCAACACCATTTGCACCCATTTCTTAGATCGATTTTTCCATAAAAATATTAAGAAAGAAAGAAACAAGAAAAGAAAAGTTTAAGGGATGGGGATAATGTACTAAAAAGGTATTCGCCAGTTAAAATATTTTGGATCTGGTGACTGTATTTCTCAATCCCTGTATAAGTAGAATGTTTATCGCTAATGTTTTGGGAAATTTTTGCAGTGCGTATTAAATTTTAATTAACCTTTTCCACTAAACATAACAAATGATCTAATCCCAGAAGGGTCAACAAAAAATCCTCGAAATCCAAGGTACACCACAAACACAATTACCCCTTGTTGATCAAATATATCAGAAAACTTAGTTTTACCGAATACAAGCAGACATTAAAACATACCATTTTTAATTCTTTGTGAGATTTATAATAGGATTACTGCATAAGCACTCTTTCTCACAAAAAAAAAAAAAAAAAAAAAAGTTATTAAAATTAGACATATATTCAATCATTATGAGTGGACAGATATATATATATAAAAGAAACATAGAAACTAAAAACATAACTTCTTTTGTTGCAAGTCAATTAAAATATATATTTTTTTTAATACACATTTAAATTATTAACATTAGACAATCCAACACGGGTTAAAGATGCCCTATATATGTTGATGTAAATTGCTTTTATTAAAAATTCTAAGAGAATTTTTACATTTAATATACTTTGATGACACATCTGTTAAATGCATGCTTTATTAATTTATCTTTTTGTAAAATTTAAATTTTGTTTGGCAATTTATTTATGGAATAATCATGGAAACAAACAAATGCTAAATTAATTATATTGTTTAAAGTACAAACAGGTTAATCTTTGGTAAAATTGGTTGCATGCTGATTTTTAAAAAATCATCGTTGAAATTATTTTAAAAACCATAAAAAGTGAGTAGTAAGTGTTTTTCCCTATTCAGTAGTGTAAAAATTTAATGTGAGCAATGTTTAGAATTAAAAAAAAAAAAATGCAGTAAAAATGAAATTTATTTGTAAGGTGGTGGTTGCCATTGTCAATATGTTGTCAGTGTTACTCATGGGCATGTTTTTGCTTTATAATATAGCATTAAGGATATGGAATTGTTAAGTATTTTCATAAAATCTGTTAAATCTTGAGAAATCAATTTTGGGTTTGTTTCTCTTTTCTCCTTTTTTATGTTTTATTTGTTGCAACGCTAAAAATTTCAAAAGTATTATCTCCCATTTTTAACAGAAATAACTTTGTGTCTAAAATGCACCTTTTGATCATTCATATGGAAAACTGTGTAAACAGGGGCGTAGCCACAGATATTTTTTCGGGGGGTGGGGGTGGGGGTGGGGGGGGGGGAATCCGAAAATTTCCCAACTTGGAACAAATTGCTCCAATTTTCGATTAAAATGATATGCACAACGTGTGTAATAATTATAATGATACTTTATTTTTGCATAAAAAATTCCCTTCCAAAGAAAAATTCTGAAACTGGAAACATAAAAATTCTAATTATGGGTTTGTTTACTAAAAAAATAAATACGCTTTTTACTTTCTTCTATCTTTACAAGAAGAAAGTATTGGATTCGTGAAAAAATTCGATTTCCGGTTTTAGACTGATTTATATGTTTTAGTAAGTCCTGAACACGATTCGACTGTTTTTAGAAAATATCTGTCTGTTTATATGTGATACAAATTTTGTGGGCGCTCTAACACAAGAACTAATGTACGAAATTTAATAAAACTTTAGAGATTCACTTATACAGTTGAACCTCGTTAAGGGCGCTGGTCACTGGCGAGAAATATCGCGTTCAGCTCATATACTAGACCGTTCCCACCCCCCTGCCAGCTGTCAGAGAGGCGTGTACCTTTAATTTGCGTGAAGTCCAAGAGATCTTATCGGTTGTCTGTTGACAAAATTTATGAGCCAGTAGGAACGGATAGTTCTCCTACAGCAGCTATTTTTGTTAGTAGGGAAATATTAGTACTTCAATTTCTTTTGCAGTTTTTAAAATACACGAGATCACATTGAACAATTTTACTGTTTTATTATTATTATTATTATTATTATTACAGCGACGCAACCAGGAATTCCATCAAGGAATAAGTTTCAATTGAATAATTTCGACTTTTATAAATGCCTAAATTTTAGAAAATGTTTGACAAAAATTTAAATCTGACAATAAAAAGTGATTCATTGTCATTTTGCTGTCTAAAATGATTTTGATGTTTCACCTTGCTTTATATTATGTTTATTATATGTTCATGTTTACCTTCAAATTTAACCATCCTAAATTTTAAACAAATAATTATTAAATCAACTTGTCTATGACTCGTTTTCATAATTTATTACGTAATATTCAGTGTTTGTGATTTTTTTTGTTGTTGTTGTTGTTTATGTAAAGCAACATTAATTTACTACTGAAAAAGCAAAGCACAATTGATTATAATTAATTACTGCAATGTGTATTTTTTTTTTTTTAAGTTTGTTTATAGATAAAAATATTGTTATAAATCATCAGGTAAAGAAAATATGGACAGAGTGAAGATTTTAGTCTGAGTTACACATTCATTTTTTCTATATGATATATTTAAAAGTATTCCACAAATTTATTGAACACTTAAAATTCGATATTTCGTTGAGATTTTGGACCTATTTTTATGAACGATAACAGATACAGCCATCGGTATTTCTCACTGGGTAAGACAAAGAAAATCTGTTGAATTCTCAATGTAGTACCCCCCCCCCCCCTCAAAAAAAAAAAGGTTGTAAGAGAATTTTATCAAAATATCTCCGATTATTGAAGTTATTCAATATATTGGCACGTATTTAAGTATTTATATAATGAAATTAAACTACAGTGCAAAATGAACATAAACAATACAAAAAATACTTTAAGTAATGTTTTCAATACAGCTTTATTTGACAAAATCATAATATGATTTCTAATAACTCAAATTAGCGGTCATAAATTCGAAATTTGAAAGTTATTTCATTTAATTTTGATCATCTTTTAATAAAATTAACATTATTAAGAAATATTGAAAATTGCGAATTTCAATACATGTAACGATATCTTCATTAATTCTCTATTCAATCAAAGGATACAATATTAAATATAGATACAACATACATGTAGCAATGCATATACGATTCACAAAGACAAAATATCAAAGTATAATATTAATTTGTATAGAAATGAGGAAAAAAATGATTAAATCAATATTAGTTAGTATTGCGCATGCTAAGTACCCCCCCCCCCTCCTACTCAACCTTGCTCCCACCAAAAATATCCAAAATAATATTAATTGAAAGGAAAGTAAAAACATAATATGTTTGCTCTGCATATTTAAATTTTCAAATAATATTCATTTTATTTAATTACGTGATTGTAAATTTTAATTAAAGATGTGGAATGCTTCCTCAAAAAATTATTATTATTATATTTTCCCCCAAAGCTTTGTTAACCTTGCCTTGAGTTTATAAGAATTTTGTTATATTAAACAAAGAAAGTACTATATTTTCTGTATTATTTTTGTGTGTATATAGTTACATCCGAATGTAAATATTACCCGAACTTTCTTTTTTCTCACAGAGTATTTAAATAAAGCACATTTTTTTTTAATGTATATTAAAACTTAACACTAAAAATTATTTTAAAAACATTAATTACCCAAAATATACCATAGTAGTTTTCTCATACATTAGGAAGGTTCACAGCTATTTTCCACACATTTTAACAAATTCTTTTCTTTTCTTTTTCTGATCATTTTTCAATAAAATTGACATTATTAACAAATATCCAAAATTGCTAAGCGCAATACATATAATTAATTTTCAGTTAATTCTGGCATTGTCATCTATTCAATTAAAGGATACAATGTTCAATATAAATGCAACAAAGCTGCAGCAACATATATATGATTCACAAAAATAAAATGTCAGAGTATAATATTAATACTTTGTACAAGTGAGACAAAAAAAAATCATTGAATGAAAATTTGTAATGGGAATGCTGAGCTCCCACCCATCCCTCGACTTACTTCCACCAAAAATATCCATAACAATGTTAAATGAAAGTGAAAACAAGAAACATAATATGTTTGCACTGCATATTTAAATTCTCAATTAATATTCACTTTTTTTAATTATGTGATTGTAAAATGTGTATGTTTAAAATGCTCAAAAAGGAAACAAAAAAGAAAAAGTTGACTGTGATAGCGTGATGCACCGTGTACAGGGGGTTCACTCTCGATGATGTTCAATAGCTGATTCCTAAACCGTTAGACATAGACATATAGTTCCAATTACAAAAATGTTTTAAATGAAGTAAAGAAGTATTTTAAAAGCGATTTCGGTCAATAAAAAGATTTTTTTAATGTGAAAATTTATTTTTAATGCGGTCCCCCGCCCCGGGTCCTATAAGTAATATTTAGTAAATTTTTTCTATATTACACTGACAAGTAAGACAAAAAAAAAAAAAGAGTCATTATTCCACGATTAAAACTGACCAAATAATAGCTGTTTAAAGTTGGAGCATGTTTTTTGCTGCGAAATAGCAGTCATTCACAAATTTAGTAGAAATATCGTCAGCTGTATTAAAAAAATAGTTGAGATTAAAATTGCAATATAAATTTGAAATCTATAATCATTCAATTTGCATATTAATGCAAAATATACAAATTGTACTAAACAAATAAGAGGGGAAAAGTAACTGAATTTTTGTTAAATAAGATGATGAACAGCAATAGCCTCATTTCTTTACAAAATTATACATATAAAATGCTATTAGGTTGCAAAATTTGAGTTGTGTTATGTTTCTTAGCTTTTGATAATTGACTCTATCTTATATAGATATATATACACACTGGTGTCCAAAATTAAGGACCAATCACAAAATTCTAATTTTCAATTATGCGAATACTGAAAAAGGAAATAATATTATTCGAATAATTACTATCTTTACTGCACAGATAGTCCATATAACATCTCATTCATGTCACACATGGTCACAAGTGTTACAGTCAATACTGTGAAGCAAAAAAAAACAGGAAATTCCATACATCTCATTATGAGTCTTAAATGATCACTATATGTGACTCCACTGAGTCGTCACTGTGACTACTGCTTTGTGACGAGCCACAAAGTGACTTTACAATGTAGTTACATTGCGACTCTCATGTGACTGGCATCTGTAGACTTAATTTCAAAGTCATCGTGAACGCTGCATTGTGATAAGTTATCAAATAATGTCACATTAAAGTCACATGATAACTTTCAGGTGACAGAGAGACTACTGTGAAGTCACCATTGTGCCCTTTGTGAAAAGTCACCATGTGTCTATAATGTGATATTATTTGGTGACTTATCCTAATGCAACGTTCATGATGACTTTGAAATTGAGTCTAAAAATGACAGTCACATGAAAGTCACAATGTAACTACATTTCAAAGTCTCCTGGTGACTCGTGACAAAGGATCAGTCACATTGACGTCTCAATGGAGTCACATATAGTGATCATTTGAGACTCATAATGAGATGTGTGGAATTTCCTATTTTTTGTTTCACCGCAGTGACTGTGACACTTGTGACCATGTGTGATATGAATGAGATGCTATATGGACTAGCTGTGCTGTAAGGATAGTAATTATTTGAATTATATTATTTCCTTTTGAGTATTCGCTTACTTGAAAATTAGCATTTTGTGACTGGTCCTTAATTTTGGACATCAGTGTATATATTCAATTAAAAAATAAATATAAGAGTATATTTTTAATACGTAAAATTAAAAATTCATTAAATAATAAAGAAAAATCATGCTTCAAGCATAGATTATAAAAGACTTTCCAACACTTCCAAAATGCTTTATCAAGACTTTGCCATTTAATAATGTAAATAAGATAGCCAAGAAGCATTTTAGAAAGCACATAGCACATTTGAAAATCGGATATCAGTAATTACCGTCCACGGTCGGAAAGGTACTTGAATTCATCTGTGGAGCTCTGTATATGATACATTTGTACATTTTTGTACATGTTCATGTTATTTGTATATATTCTACATAGTCTGCTAAAATTTAGTATAATAAGAAAATGCATGACACAGTTAAAAATTCACTATCAATATACGGAAACGTACTTACATTCTTTTGTACAGCCTATTTTAGCACATTACCTATACATTTTTATGCATGTAATATATTAAGTTGAAATTTAATTCAGGCAAAAACAGCTTTGTCCACTCCTCATTATTTATTTATTTATTTTGCTACTCTGCCACAACCTCCTTACCTCTTCCAAAATGTTTACACCCCCCCCCCCCTCCCTTCCTTTCATTTTCTTCCTGAACACTAAGTTTACAATACTATATTATTTTGAAATAACTATTTGTAAGTAGTACTAAACATCTACTTCCACATGCCGACCCCCCCCCCCCTATTATAATTCAATAGTTTATAGATCTTTAAATATTTTTTTGTTTTGATCCTTGAAACTCCTTGATTTATATTTAAAGAAATGGATTTAAAAAATATTTTGTGAAAAAACATAAAAGGTTCAAATTAAAATTATTACTTTAAAAATAAGAGCAATGAGAATTAAGATTTTTTTTTTTTAAGTTAAATGCAATTTGATGTATTTTTCCGTTATAATAACTAATCTACATAGCTAATATAAATAATCTAAAATTGAATATAAGTACTTGCAACGTAAACTATGAAAAACTATAATAGAAATTATTAAAAATATATTGGAAAATTATTGAAATGAACTATATAAAGATTTAAAGTAATCAATTTAAAAGCATGGAAAGAATTTTGGTTATAAAATTACGATTTCTGAAAATTAAATGCACTTAGGCAGGGCCCGACCTCCGAAGCTATGGGAAGCACAGCTTCATTACGGTACCACCTTTCACCCAAGAACAGTTTTCGAAATTCAATATACTTGGAAACTCACCAATGCTATAAATATTATTCCAAAGAGTGCCTCATTCGAGTCCACATATAGCTAATAAAACTTTTTTTTATGTTCCCTTATATATACTATGAACAGGAAAATTGGACACAATCAAGAACAATATGCAAAAATGATTTTGCATAGTATCAACATAAAAATGTTGAATTCAGCATGTACCGTATTTTATGGAAGAAACGCCGCACCCGTCGTAAGCGCCGCACCCTTCAAAATTGGTCTAAATAACATTAAAAACATCGTAAACGCCGCACCTGTGGGAACACTACTTTTGTCGACAGTGTCTCATTGACCTAGCTTTAATCAAAGTTTTCTGAACAGTGTAGAGTGACTCATTTTTAATAATTTAGGATTTTAAAATTTTATTTAAAATATTTAAATCAGGTTTTAAACATTTTTATGTAATTTTTTTTAATTAAGAAGACGTCAATTGGCATCAAAACCATCCAGAGCACGGGAC
This sequence comes from Maratus speciosus, assembly GCA_963932465.1. Taxonomy (NCBI): domain Eukaryota; kingdom Metazoa; phylum Arthropoda; class Arachnida; order Araneae; family Salticidae; genus Maratus; species Maratus speciosus. Next base: position 258,968,282 of record OZ010786.1, read on the forward strand.
GCGGATCCTCTTCTTAGGCGCTCCACATTTTTTTAAGTGGCCGTCGCAACTTAGCACGCTTTTTACGTCACATGCACTTTACCCTTTTTAGCTTCAACTTGAAACCCTCAAATTCTGAGTTGTCAATATCTGAGAGGAAGAGTAAAATTTTCTTTGTCCACCTGTATGGTTGAGTATCATCATCCGAAATGTCACAGTTTTCATAATCGGTGAAGTCAGAAGGTTTCGCGTTGTTGAGCAGGGGGCTTGAGAACAGTCTTATAACAATATATATATTATTATTCATGGGATTAATGAATTTTTATTTTATCCCAATTTTATCCTCGCAGAAAAAAAAAAAAAAAAAAAAAAAAAAAATCGTAAACGTCGCAATTGACAAAAAAAATAACTTTCAAACTCGTAAACGCCGCGGCGTTTCTTCCATAAAAGGTATATGTAATGCTCAGTATAAAATATCAATATTTTGAAATACTTCTTTGAATTTTGCCAATGGTTTAAATTACTAATATTTTAATGTTGTGCATATTCAACTCAAATTAAATATTATTCAAATTCAATATGTAAAAATAATAAACATACATTTAAAATAATGGACAAAAAACTGAAAAATTGTGATCATGTGGTTTAAACTACTGGTGTATTACATGAAAAATTAATTTGCTATGAAAGATATTTTTATGAAACATATATATATATATATATATATATATATATATATATATTAATGGAATTAATTCAATATAAAATTTGGGGTCCGCTGCTTTCTCAATTCCGTGTCTCTTCAAAATTTTCTAAGGGAAGCAAAATGCTTCTTGCGTTGGTTGAAACCTTCTGTCTACTTCCCCTACCTACTCCCCCCCTAGTGTCAGGAGTCGGAGCAGACGCGACGGGGTGTCCTTTCACGTAGAATGATGGATTGCTTCGTGGGGGTAGACACTGAAATCATCAGAATAGAAATATATGCGTTTTGTTTTAATTATAACTCCCTCCCTAATTAATTGAAATGAAATATTTTTATATCAATGGATAAATTAGAAACTGTACATTTCTTCGTATTTTTTTAAATTTCCAAACGACCTAATAGAAGTGCCAGAATTTACAGTTTAATGAGAGGTAGAAATTATTTTGGTCATGCTCCGAATATTTCATGTAAAATCAAATATTTAAAATTATTTTTAATATAAAATGAAAACTAGGATGAAAAGTGACAAGTTTTAAGAATTACATACAGAAAACAAAATTCAAAAATCTCATTTTTTTCATGAGATATCCTTAGAAAAGTGAGAGAAAATATTCCCATAGGTTTACATGGAGAACGGAAAACGGGATTGTAAGTGATCAGCACCCTTAACGCGAACACTCAAGGGGAAACTTTTATTGTTCGTATTAAAAGTAGTTTGTGTTATTGGAACTTAACTACATTGCATGTTATTGGAACTTAACTACATTGCATACAACTGGACGAGGCAATCGGAAACCAAGGTTTGACTGTACCTTGATAAAAATTTGTTCTGATTTGTTTTTAGTGTAAATCGTCCAACAGGTGGCACTGCTATGCAGCATTTTTCACGATTTACATGATTTTAGCAATAATTATATTTCAAAAACTATTGCACGGAATTTGATCAAACGTCATATTCTGTTAAACCTTGACATAATTTGATGCAGATTAGCTTTTTATGTATATCATATAGCAGATGGCGCTGCTATGCAGCATTTTTTACGATTTTGCGATAGCTGTATCTCAAAAACTAATGCACGGAATTTAGTCAAACTTCATATTCCACATAAATAGATCCTTATTAGGCTTGGGTCTATACTGTCCAAAGCTATCGTTTTTGTGCACTTTGAGTAAGAAATTTTGGTTGCAGACATCTAAGAGGCTGGGTGCCAAAATTGAATGATTTGTTTGAAAAATGCTATGCTTATATCTCCTTTTTAAATGCACACAATTCAACAAATCTGTACCTTTAGAATTTGTTATTATAGGCAAAGAATTGTCATTTAATTTTGGCACTGTGATTGCAAATTTTGAGGCATTAACATGTATGGAGTAGAAGAAAATTTTGGGATTGGCACATCCGACTAGTTTTCAATTAATATTAATTCTTGTGGTCTTCAAAGAAGCCCACCTGTTAATAACATTGCTTAGTTTAATAAAATTTCCTATTTCACTTTCATATTTTAAAAGCATTAGGCTGTCATGTCTGTCATCCCTCATTGTAGCTTGCAATATACATTTTTTAAATTTTTATTTGACTAAAGATTCTTTCATTAGATGCAATGCCATAAAGATAAGCTGCTGTGAATGTTAAGGTACGAATATATAGTTTGACGGCATGACCCAAATAGTCTTTGAATTTCATGGCATGAGTGTTTGTTAAGTGAGTTGGGATTTGGTTTATTTCTATTTGACTCTGCATGTCATGTACATCCGGTTTCTCATATCCAGGTGGAAACATGATCAACTTTTCCCTTGCACAATTGTAATTTAAATATGGAATACATTGCTGCAATATTCTCTTGATATAGGGAACATTGTCATTTAAGCCTATTACTAAATTCCCGACATTTTCTTGTATTTCTTATAATTCTTTACTGTAAAACTTATGTGTATCAATGTCCATTGCTGTGCTATTATTTTTATCTATTGTTTTTGGTGAAACCGTTTTTCTACGGTGCTTTCGGAACTCAGCTTCTCCAGTCACATCCTAATATTCATAATTGTTTGTGAGCTTGTCTGTAAGGAAATCTTTATTTCTTCAAAATTTTATTCAAGTGCACATGTCAGTGCTACAGTGCATGTATATTTTTTCTTCAGTTGATGGACTGCTTTCATGGTCATATTTCTGTTCCCAAATTAAAACCGTCCATTTTTTACCCTTTTCATCCTCGAATGGATTTTTAGACGCTCCAAAATCTTGCACGAAAACTCTTTTCCTATTATGAAGGGTTTCTTCGTGCTGAGATTTATAGTAACTTTTTAGAACAGCTTTAAGCACAGAACGCTGGACTTTTGGTTTAAAATTTTATAAACACATATGAATATAAACGAACAGGACTGATATATATTTCCGCACACAAATAAAAGTAAAATGTGACAAATTTATCTAAGGTAATGACTTCTTATATCCGCATTTGCTCATACAACGCTTTTTACTTGACAGCGAAGGGTTAACTAATTTTTGTGACAAAAAAATCATGAGAATGAGTAAAATATTGTCCAAAAATCGCAAAATTAGTCAAAAAAGTTGTGAAAACTCATCAAATCTTCTTGCCCATAGCTGTATTTCAAGTAGGTTACTACATTCCTTTCTGTTGTGCTACAAGTGATCTCCAATTTTCAAAAGAAGCTGCAATCCCTTTGGATTAAAATAGCTGGATTCTCTTTTGGGAGGAGAAGGGGAGGTAGGGTGAAATTTTTGAGAAAGGAACAAAGTTTTGGAGGAAATAAAGGAACTGGTTAGTCAGTTATTGATGGACAGGAGTAGAGAAATTTAGGTCTGGTAGATGTACAGTATTTTTGTAGAGCTGAAAAATACAATGATAGATTGAGTGTGACTGATTTCTTTTTGTATTTCTTTTGATAACTTAACTTGTTTACTGTTGCAGTACTCAAAATAATCACCAAAACAATAAAAATTTCGTAATTTTTTTACCATTACTTTTAAAAAAGAAAATGCCTCAAAAATATAGAATTTCCCAACTCTAAGCTCAAATTTCCCAACTTCACATATATTGGGGGGGGGGGGGGGGAGGGCTCCCCCCCCACATGGCGACGCCCCAGTGTGTAAATGTAATCGAAGTACATTGAATCACCATAAATAGTAGGCTAAAAATTTCTAAAGACTTTTTATTTTCATGTTCTTCCCAAAAATGTTTTTCCAAATAGTAAAAATCCATACACAATTTGCTTTCAGAACAACCCAATAAATTATAATCTGAATGGATTTAAAAGTATATTTGCACTATGGCTTTTTCTTTTTTTTTTTTTTTTTTTTTGCTTCAAAGTCGTAAATATTTTAGAGTTATTACAGCATGAATTGCAATCTAGCATTCCTTTTGTTAATATTCTTTTGTAATATTTTGTTTCCAGGTAATTCAAACTTAATGATAAAATAAATAAATTGCTGTGTAAATTTTATAAACTGAAATTTAAATTATGAATATTATTTACATTGGTATTTATATGTATATATATTTTTTTTTTTTTTTTGAATTAAAATATTTAATTTCAACTAACTAAAAAAATTTTGTTTCCAGTTCAAGGCTTGGATGTCAAGTTATATTGGAAAACTTCATGGATGGAATGGAAATTAGGCTTCCATCTGAGACAGTGGATTATCGAACTAAGGAAAATTAGGCTTTGATAAAAAATATAACTTTTAAATAGCCAAAACCCATTCAGATCTGATATGATGTGTGGCATTGTACTAAAAAATATTTTGATTATCTTCGAAATATTTGAAAAACTTGAAACTTTGTTTTGACTTGACATAAGATTCAGTCTCATTAAAGTTTCATTTGAAATTCTTATCTATAGACTTCAAAGTGTAAAAGCCATAGCTTAAAATTACTGTTTGCATAATATGGTTGTTTATTTTATTATTTTCATTTTTATTTGTTTATGCCATGTATCAGAAATGAATTTATGAAAATTGGATGCTTTATGTGAAAAATGTATTCATACATTTTAAGAGACATATAAATTTGTTGGAAGTAATTAGTATAAAAACCTTCATAATGACAATAAACAATTGTTAGCATAAGTTTATATATTGTTAAGCATTTACAAAACATTTACAATAGTTATTTTGTGTATTCATTATTATGTGATAATAGTGCTTATTTTGTGCATTCATAAGATGCAATATTTTTTTTATGAAAGTTGTATATAATCCTTTTTATTTTTTATATTTGTATATTTAATGCAAAATTGTAATTTAATAAATTTCTTAAAAAGAAAATAAAAAAATCTATATGTAGTAATGATTGGAAATAAGATTTAAAACTTACTTTTTGTAATTTTCTTTTACAAAACATTTAAATCAGCAATACATTTGGTATAAGCTGTTGGTAATTTAAAAAATGTGAATTGAATCATTTCATGTCACATCAACCCACCTTTTCTCCCTTGACCCCTCAGATTTTAATGAAACTTGGTTTATCAACTGTCCTTACATAGTTATGAAAGAAAACACTAAAATTATTTTTTAAATGTACTAGGGGGCTCTGCCCCCTACGAGCTACGCTCGCCAACCCCCATTCAGACACACCAAAATCCAAAAAGCACTCTAATTTGATCGGCTTTAAAAATATTGAATTAAAATTTAAAAAACAAAAAACAGTACCAATCTCTCTGTAAATGGGTTTCCATTCGTTTTCCTTGGATTGGAAATTTTTAAGACCAAATCTGCTGCTGTTAAGAGATGCAATGGCTGTTTTCGTATTTAATTAAAAAAATTAGTTAAACATTTGAAAATAAGCTAATGTAAAATGAATTAAGTAAACAGTGTCACTGTCTCCTGGTATTTTTTAACAGTGCTATAATATAGTTCTTTTAAGTAATTCATTTTAAATGTATCGTTTTAAATCTGACGTAATTTACACCAAAGTTTTATTTCTATTTGTAACATTCACGTGAAAATACTTTTGTTGTTAGAAGGAAATATTATTTGTGCTGTCTTTGAATTCATGATAATAGTTGAAAAGATTATCTCAAAATATCAGATAAATGCCTCGTGCAAATATATTTTTTTAATTTAAATTGTTTTGCCATATTTTTGGCCATTTTAAATATGACGTAATTTCCTTCATTTACAAGTTTTAACGCATAATTTTTTTTATTTTAACATTTTGTTTCTCTTTTAAAATTAAAGTTCTTATGACATAATTTTCCTGTAATTATTTAATTCTAATTCTAATATGTAATCATTTAATTCTAATTTTAAAGTTTTTTTTCTGTTTATAATCGTCACGTGTAAATCAATTTTTAATTTGAAGTAAACACTATTGCTTGCGCTGTTTACACAGTTGGCAACAGTTTAAATTAATAAAATTTTCTAAAATATGTAAAAAATATCTCTCGAAATGCTGAAAATTTGAATTTAAAATAGAAATAAAATGAGTCAAATAAAAAAAAATAAATGCAATCTGCACACCGGGAACTTATAACGTGTAAAATGATCTAAAAATGATTAAATTCTCATGTATAGTTTTTGACCAATAAAACTTTTTTAATGAAACGATTTTGTCTAACTTTAGCATTAAATATCTCTTAAAATAATTCCTCGATTTGAAAACTGTCTGCATCGGCGTGTTTATCAAACATTTCTGTATAATACCACCGATTTTCATATTTTTGTATGCAACAGTTTTTTTTTAAATATTAACGAAGAAAGGCCATGCTTAAGCATTCAAATTGGATGCCGATCTACCAGGAACATCTACGCAGATTTTCATTGGTCCATTTCCAAATCAGACCTTTTTTTTATATATAGAAGGATTTCATTTTAATTTTATTAACAATTAATTAAAGCATTTTCATTAAAATTTGCTACATCTTGAATTACTTAATTGCCATTTTCTCAAAAACTAAATGTGATACAAACTTGTTTTATATATCATGTTAAAGCTCGGCTGGCCCGCATAAATGTCTTAGCCGGATAATGGTAGTTGATCTTGTGGGCCTTCCGTAAAGCAACTCCGGTTCGGGAAGCCTCGGTTCAGTTTCGTGGGCCCAGTGTCTTTATAGGCGTCTGGTTCCTGCAGGCTTGCAGGGTCTACCGGATCGGGTAACCAAATTTAGGGACCACTTGGTTTTTCTAGCTGGGTGGTGAGGATTGTCGCATGTGGCCATTCGTCTCTTTCTTGGGAATAGCTGTAGTTGCGTGCGCTGGGCAGCGCGTCAGCTTGGCCGGAGTTTGCGTGTGGTTCTGCTCCGTAGGGGCTTCTCTGGCGGCAACCTTTAGGACGCGCCACGGGGCTTGTCTTGTCTTGCAGATGGTTAACTGCATAGACACATGGGCTTGAAAAGAGCCTGGGACCGGAGGACTGTCGCCTTTTTTGGGGGCATCCACCATCTATATCATGTTAAAGCTCTTTTTATGACCTTTAATTTAATATGCAACATGACAAAAAAATTTAAAATTTAATTTTTTAAAAATTTAAATTTAAATTTTAAATTTCTCAAAAAGTGACATTTTTAAAATTTTCAAAAAATTCTCAAATTGACTTCATATTTCCCTTTCACATTTCCCCAAGTTTTATGATGGGATCTCTATGAGATCAGAAGATACATGAAGTTGAAGTTCACATGTAGAGTGAAAATTTTAACTTGTATTTCAATATCTTCATTTTCAACTGATGACAAGTAATGAAAAATTATATAAATGCCATAAACTAACATTTTTCACATTTTAAATAGATATTTCCATTTTCTAAATATAATAGAACATAAAAAATAAGAAATGAAAAGTTGAATATTATTATTTGATAATTCACAAATATATATACCTTATAAACACTATAGATCATTTTATATTACAAGATTGTCTAATTTATTTTATTATATAAATTGAAAATTTATTTTACTTTGTGAAGTATATCTGACACAGACATCTCATATATGAACTGATTCATTTTTGATTCCAGATGGCCACCTTTATATTATACATGTTTAATCTTTCTTATATATACTTAATATTTCTACTAATATCACTTTATAAATACTTAATATAGATAATTTTTTAAATGCAGATAAAATATAAATATTATACTTCGTTTGCAATAATTTATGTAATAATTTAATGTAAATAGCACATGAAAATATGGTATGAAAAAGTTTAGTTACATTGGCAATGTCATTTTTACAATCATATGCATATCACATTTTATGCAAAAGGATTTTCTGATTTATATGAAAGATATTTGTGGCCACCTCACAATGTAAAATAAATTTTCAATTCATTTATTTGAAAAATGAATTAGACTTGATCTTTTCTTGGCTGCAAGAAATCTGTAAACATTTTTCCAATCTTGTTTGCTTCGTCCGGTAGCAGAGTATATGTACGACCAGTTGGTGTGGTAGGGTTTACTTTGCAAATGACATCAGTTTATGAAATCCACAGAACATCAGGTACGGAAGGGTAAAAGAAAGAATGTGCTGGCCCGGGGGGATGGAGAAAGGTAACCTTTATTTCATTTTCATCTGCATTTTTATCTAAAATATAACACAGCCACCATTCATCATTGTAGTAAGAAACAAGGTAGCCAGTTAATTTCTCAAAATCTAATTTTTCTCCAACAGGAATAATTGCATGGGTTTCTGATAATTGTGAAAATGAAAATAACTTTGTTTTCATTTTCATCCTACATGTTGAACAGATAAAAGCATGAAAATTTCTAGTATTAGGTACTGCCACAGCCTGGCTAAGTCTGTATTCAAGGTGCTGCTCAGTTTTAATATACTCCTCCTGGGTATATTAAGAAAATTTTATTGTCTTAGATAAGGGGAATTTTAACCACTCATACAGTCCCTGGCCAAATTATTAGACGCACCATAAGATTTTATAGAAAGCATTAATTATCAGGTGATACTGTACAGGTGTATTGTTTTTTACGAGATTCAATGTATATTTACTATATTATTAATCACGTAAGTATCTGTAACACTAATGAAACATCGTCATTATAGAAAAAATATGTATTTATTAACTCTTGAACAAAAATGAAGAAAATGTAATGAAAAGTTAATATTTTGGTGATCCACCTTTAGCCGCTAGGAGAGCTTTAATTCTGCGCTGCATGCTATCAATGCAAGATTGTACTGTCTTCTGCATTTGAGGATGATGATTCCACACATGAATGATCTGTTCTAAGAGCTGAGTTTTGTTTGTAATCGCAACCTTAGCCACTTCTCTTTTCATGAGTTCCCACACTTTTTGAATTGGATTCATATCGGGGCTATTAATCGGCCAATCCAACAGAGGGATACTTTGCTGTACTAAAAAAGCTTTAACAGACCGTGCTGTGTGGCAGGGAGCTCCATCTTGCATGAAAATGAATGGTTCCCCATTTGAAAACCATTCTTTGAGCTGCAGAATCAACCGATTTTGTAAGACGCCTTTGTACTGATCTTGCCTCATTGTACCTTTTACCACGTACAGACATCCAGCACCCTTGCTACTGATGACTGACCAAATCATGATTTTTGTAGGGTGTATAACTGTCTGAACGACACAGTCAGGATGGAACTTTTCGCCAGGACGGCGACGCAAAAACTGAGCTTTATTGTGCAAAATTTCAAATGTGCTTTCATCACTGAGGCAAACCTGTCAAAAACAGAAAAAAATACAAACATCTCTGCGGATCTCGCGTCATTGCATAGAAAATGATATTGAATGTATGACTAGTGATGAAATTATAATAACTTACCGATCTCCAGAAGTCCACATCTTTATCACGCCACTATTTGGCCCACTTCAGATGCTTTGCTTTCATTGCAGCTGTTAACTTGGGCTTCCTGGTGGGGCGGCAGGCCTTCTGTTAATTTTCTGTGAACAGTGCGCTCAGAAACATTCACGTTAGCATCTTGGAGTAGCGATTTTATAATTTTTATGGTAGCCAAAATTTTCTTTAAGCATCTCTCTGACCTTGTAGTGAAAAAGGGCTTTCTGCCACATCTTTGCTTTCGTTTTGGTCTCAGATTGTCCCCTGCCTCAATTTTCTTCTTGATGCGTCGTACACTAGCTTCAGAAACTTTCAATATTCATGATATTTTGCGGTATCAAAAACTCTTAGCATCCACGAGGGCCTCACTTCAGCCTTTTTTTACGAGGTGGCAGATCACTTGTTTTACCCATGCTGAAAATGTTCCACGTGCTTATTTAAACACTGCACACCCAAAAAACAACTAACTATGTAGCATACAACTTTGAAAAAAATAAACCAAGCGCATAACGCCACAGAAACACGCCCTCAACTAATGCACTAGCGAACGCCGGTTTGAACTGGCTGCAACCGGTTTCCACTTGTTTACGTCTGTGTATCCATTGGTTCACATTGTGTTGCCATACGTTGAAACTAAATACCAATAGGAAGTATATAATAAATATCCTGAATAAAAAGTCATTAAATCTACGTTTAAATATAACACAACTGCATATAAACTTCGTCGAAAACATGTATTTCGTAAAAAACAACAGTGCGTCTAATAATTTGGCCAGGGACTGTATAACTCAAATGGTGTAGTTATTTGGTCTTGGTAAGGCTTTTGTAGACATGCTCTTGCTGCTTTCCTTTTCACCGTACCTCCTACTCCATCACACGGTCCTGTGCCGTGTGCTGTAGCAGAAAAGTGCCATTCTGCTTCAATTCCAAAATCAGTTTTGTGATAGCAAAGATTTGTGAATTTTTTTAAAATTCTTGTACTGGGCTGCATTTAAATTCTTGTACTTGGTTTTACTGCCATCTGAAAAATAGTAAAGTTTCTTCACATCATTAAATTTAGATTTTAAAAACTGAATAAGTTTTTTCTGAAATGTGTATACAGATATGGTATTATGTTCAAGACATTCTAAGATTATGACAAAACTACAATGCTTAATCTCATTTTCTTCTTTAAAATATACTACAAATGGATGTATAGTGGCTTGCGATTTGTTCCAGTGGTACGATTGTGCTTCGTCCTAAGATAAAGCTATAATTTTCGGAAAAGACACAAACTACAGCCATTTCAGAAGTTAATAAATTTTCCTTAGTGTAACTCATAAAAGCACTTTGTTGCTTACTAATGAAATCATGACGAAGAAGAACCTGAAGTTTTTCACAGAATATGTTAATAAATTCTTGCACAGGCTTCTTAACTGTTTCTAAGTTGCAGCGATCAACCGAAGTCCATTGGGGAAAAGTTAGTGTTTCAATCAAATTTTCTTGAAATCCATCTTCTAAGATTTTTCTAATGCCATTAACACCAGGACAAGAGACACAATTTGAAAAATAGCAATCAATAGATGCTGGATTGCATACCATTTTCGTTAAACAATCTTTATAGCTTTTAATCTGACCTTTTGTGATGGAATTTATCTTGCAGTTTTCTATCATTAGCTTTACGTTTTGGTGGATAGTGCATATACAGACGGCATGTGTTCCACTTTGACCAGCTAGGACACAGTGTTTGGGACACTGCTCAGCAAATTTTGAAAATCCAACTGTGATGTTTGGAAATTTTTCTTGGAAAAGCTTCTATGCTTCTTTCAAATTGCAGAGCATTAATCTTTTTGAAACTCACTTTTTTACCGTTTTTGTCCATCATTGAAACACAGTCTTTAATACCTGGCATTGGTCGACTCACTACATCATTCTCATAAAACCCTATAATTTTATTCCAAGTCTCTTTCGGCAAGTTTTTTCCTGGTTTTTTATTTGTTGTAGACAAAATACCCTTCTGCTGCAAGAGTTTTTTGGCTTGCCTAACCTGAAAACCTGGAGCTTTGAATTCTTTCATAATTTTTCTTATGCTCCAATTTTCTGGCAATAAAGTAAGTATCATAACTTTCTTTTCCCTGCTTTCACAGTTTTGGTACACATTCTTTAAATGATTCAATATTTCATTTTTTGAATCACTGTTTTGATCTTCATCAGAAAAAGTGGCATTTCTTAGAAATTTTCTTTTGACTGCTGATGTTATATTTTTCATTTTTTGACTAGAATACTTCCAATACTTCGCTTTTTTTCTGTTAACTGGTGATTCACCTAGTTCCACAAGTGATGAATTAAATACGTTCAAAGATTCATTTAAAGTTTCAGGATCACTGTCTTCAGATATATTACTTTTAGGTTTCAAATCACAGTAACTGGTACTGGGAAGATCATTTGCACTGCTATCATTCTTTCTTTCCGACAAGTTCTTTTCTGCAGTTAGTACATACTTTTGAGCTAGCAGGCATTTCTGAAATTAATGCACACATCCATGGCGTAACAGTTCTTAGTCCTTTTCTTACATGGGAATGATGAGGTTTTTTGAAGGGATTAAAACAATTAAAAGTCCCAACTCCTCTAGAACCCATTGTGAATATTAAATACTATGCTAACAACAAATAAGCTTTGTAATTAACAAACTTCTACTGCATTAAAAAATACAATTTGCAGATTGTTCAGACAAAATTACTATTATGAATATTTAAGTACAGTCGGCCCCACTTAATCGGGTAACGGATAATTGCATACCCCGCTTATATGCATAGAATGCCGTGGAAGAAAAACACTCCCCATAAGGTTAATGTTAAATATACTCGTTTTATCGCATAACAATCCTCGGTTAATTGCATAAATATCTCCAGTCTAGTAATCCGCATTTTATGAATTTCTGTTATAGTGATGAATGGGAAGAAAGGAAGAACGTTGTTGTTGTAACAATGGTTTGGTATATTTACGATCGAAGAACAGAAACTGTCGTGAAAGAAGACTTTATTATCTTAATTCTAGGAAACTCATAGGAGTGTTGAATTTGGACAATTATGTTTTTCGTTTAAAGCTTGTCATACATACAGTGATTCAAGAAGCAGGGGGGGGGGGTACTTTTTGGAAAATTCTGGAATCAGGGGAAAATACAATCAGGGATGGTCAAGAGAATAAAGGAACAATATTTAGCACCAGAAGTGGAGAAATGCAGTGCCTGAGGTAGGAGAAAACAAATCTCCCTAAAGGATTTTTTGTATAGGCAACAACAAAAAAAGTGATAAATTGACAAATAGTTGAAAAATAAAATGAATTTATGCAGAATGTATTTATTCTTAAAGATATGATTTAAAACAAAATTTTTTTATTTTACTTTCATTTTAATTTTCACATAAAATATAATGAAAAATTAAACCATGTAACATAAATAGTGTAATAATACATTATACCTTATTTCATATATTGTTATATATAGAGTAATAATAAATTATTTATTAAAATTATTAATAGAACAATTTTTAAATTATTAGGTAAATAATGTCCATTAATATTTATCATATCTGCAGTATATAATCAAATGATAACGTATACTGATAACATTAATTGCTGTCCTCGCTTAAACACATATCCTGCTTAAATGCATACAATTCAGTGGAACCAACTGTATGCAATTAAGCGGGGCCGACTGTACCAGAACAACAACAAAAATATATGACAATGAACTCTTATAATACAAAGATGTAGATATGGCCAAGTAATACCTACTAAGATCCGCCCCTATATACATTTTATCCAATCAATCTAAAGGATCCACCCACAAGCATAGTATACATCCACAAACACTCTTTTGAAGTACTTTCTAGAACATTTATTATGCTAATTCTAAAAGAAATAATTTGTTCTGCATTATTAAAGCCAAATAAGGGATCAATATGTTAATTTATGTGATAATTTACAATTCCAAAAGTTTATTTAAAAAATATATATATGTATAATTGGATACTATATTGTATCTAACAAATTATAGAAAATATTTTCTAAAAAACTAACATGATATTGAAAAGTAATTTAAAATGATCACTGTACATATATAAACTTAAATTTCCTATATCTTTTAATCCCATAAAGATCCCCTTGTGAAACTTGGGGAAATGTAAGAACACAATATGAAGTAAATTTGAGAATTTAAAAAATGTCACTTTTTGTGAAATTTAAAATTTAAATTTGAATTTTTTAAAATTAAATTTTAAATTTTTTATCATGTTGCATATCAAATTAAAGGTCATAAAAAGAGCTTTAAAATGATATGTAAACAAAGTTTGTATCACATTTAGTTAAGAAAATGGCAATTAAGTTATTTAAGATGTAGCAAATTTTAATGAAAAATGCTGTATCTAATTGTTAATAAAATTAAAACTAAATTTATTAAAAAAATAATTTTAGTGTTTTCTTTCATAACTATGTAAAGACACTTGATAAACCAAGTTTCATCAAAATCCGAGGGATCAAGGGAGATTTTGGTCTGAAACTGTGTTGATTTGACATGGAATGACTCAATTTGTAATGCATGTAATTTGAATAGAAACTTCAAAAAAGACATTTGTAATTTTTTCACTATTTTATTGGAGTTCAGTTCTCCAAACAACTAAGAGGCTTTTTCTTTTTCTTTTCTTTTTTTTTTTTTTTTTTTTTTTTTGAGTGAATTAACTGTTTTTTATACTTGTTTTTCTAAAAAAAAAATTAAAGTTCAAAGTTTGTAGATTTCCACTATGAGATATCTAATGTTGTTTTATATTAGCAAATCAAATCACATTAAACAAATGGATTATTCAACTTGCAAGCAATTGCAAAACAATTTTATTAACAGAAAATTTTAGAGATTCATATAAAATAATCCCCCTTTTTTTCTGACTCTGAAAATATTTATAAAATTAATATTTATTTTCAAGGTAACTGTTAAGGATTTTGCTTGAAAAGTTTACAAGATTTTGTTAATTCTAGTCATTTGACAAGTTGATACATGAAAATTAATTTCTTCTGTCAATGAGATCATTTTTAACAAATAAAACTTTAATTCAGTATGAATTATCTAAATTGTTGTGCATTGGCAAAGATAAAAGTAATTAATAAAAAAATTGAAGAGATTATTATTATTATTATTATACCATGTTTTGTTGTTATTCAAGAGAATTAGTTTGCTTCAAAAATTTTTCAATTAAAGTAATTTTTATTACATTCACAAGTAATACAATATAAATTGTACTGAAAAATTTGCTAACGCATCAAATTTTTATTTATTTTTTCTTTTCTTTGTTGCTTCTGCTAGTGTCTTGGCACAAGGGACGTAGGTAGGGATGCTCGGAAATACCGCTCTCCACGAATTCAGAGGGGGTCGGCACATCTGCCCTCCCCCAAGATGAACATTAAGCTTGAAGCCACAACGGTCGTCTGACAGCTTCAGGCTCCCAAGCCCAATCCTTCCTGCTTTCCGATGTTTTTAATTTGACGAATTTCCCTTTTAAATTTGTCTGTTTTCAAATTTTCATTGTTTTTTCTTCCTGGATCCCACTAGTGTCTTGACACTAGGCATGCTCAGAAACACCACTCTCCTCAAATTCCGCGATAGTCATATATATTTCTTTTCTACTTTGATGTTTTATTACGACCAAGTATATGTGCAAAAGAAATAAAAGAATCTTATAAATACAATGGGATTAATAGATCCATGGAGAACAGCAACTCCAATTCAAGGTAATCATAATATCCACTCTGCAAGTGCCATTGAAAAATGGAAATATGGTCCTTTGAAAACATTCATATTTCATTAAAAATGAATTGTCTGGTGAAGAGGCAAAACTTCTATCTAAAGGTGAAAAATTTAATGAAGTGTCTGACATTTCAATCCAGGCATCAGGCTGAGTAGCTAGCTGTATTGTATAATGACTAATACAATCTGCTTTTAAAAAAATAATAATTCTACTATTGGCCTAATAAAAATGAAATTTTAGAGTAATTTAGGCCAAAGGGACAAAATGTTTTTAAAATGGTTCATGAACTTTTTATTGCCAAAACATCAGTAGAGGCTCACTGTGGACATGAAATGTTTTTGGTTTCTATCAATTTGTTTTGTGATTGCCACAAAAAGCATCCAATTATTTTACAATTAAGTAAGTGGGTCATTCTTCAAAAAGTGTAACATTTCCGTCACATGCATTTTACAATAAAAATTTTAAAGAATTATTCATTTAACTATATTTTTTAATTGCAATAAAATTATGTCTGTTTATATCAGTACCCACCTTTTTAGGTGCGTTCGTAATTATATAAATACGTAGCACCTATAGTTGTCGTTCAGTCCGTCTGTCTGTCCGTCCGTCTGTCTGTCCGTCCGCATATAACAGAGCAAAAACTACCCAACCGAATCGTTTAAAATTTAAACTATATAATTGTTGCATAATTTTGTCGAGTCATTTCAATTTTTATGAAAATCGGATGTATAGTTTAATTACAGGGACAAACAAAAGTTTTCCGTTACATTACGGCCAATGGGAAGAAATTATTGCAAGTACATTTTAATGATGTTACAGCCTTCCGAATGGTCTGCAATTATAAATATATAATTGTTGCATAATTTTGTCGGGTCATTTCAATTTTTATGAAAATCGGATGTATAGTTTAATTACAGGGACAATCAAAAGTTTTCCGTTACATTACGGTCAATGGGAAGAAATTATTGCAAGTGCATTTTAATGATGTTACAGCCTTCCGAATGGTCTGAAATTATAAATATATAATTGTTGCAAGATTTTGTCGAGTCATTTCATATTTTATGAAAATCGGATGTATAGTTTAATTACAGGGACAGTCATAAGTTTTCCGTTACATTACGGCCAATGGGAAAAAAATTATTTCAAGTACAAATTAATGATGTTATAGCTTTTCGAAGTACACTAAAATATACATTCTGTACAATATGCATCGAAAAAAATATTTATAAAACTAGTTATAGTACGAACGCACCCCATTTGCCACGTTTGACGAGCAATTTCCAACTTTTTTATAATAATTTTTAATTTATTATTTTTTGGGGTCACAGTATGTGATTTTTCACGTCTGCGGCATGTCACACACCTTGTGTGGCTGTTAATGTTGTTTAATAACTTGTTTAATTTTAAAAATATATTTACATATTTATTATTCCTTCCACAAGTGCCTCAAATACTAAATATTTAAGCATATTTAAAATTTTTATATTGTGATTGTTTTTTTTTTAGTAGAACAATTAATACTGTCACACAATAAATTCTCACCTCATTACCCAAACATAAAATGCCATTTTTCAGTGATAGATGACAGTACTGGCATCACATTTTATTTCCCATGATACAAGTCATCCTTCTTGTTTACTTAAAGCTATAAAGAAGTTCTGAGTTTTTAGTTGAGAAACAAGAAGATAGATTTTTTTTTGAGAATCAAGTATGATTATTGAGAACTCTCACCTCCGTGAACTTGAAGTTCAGGTATGTAAAACAATGTAAAAATACGAGTTTACCTGTTTTAATATGCTTAACATGTGCAAATTGTAATACCAAAAAAATAAATTTCTTTTCTTGAAAAAAAGCATATATTAAACCTTTTTTTATAGAAGATTCCTCACCTCCGTGAATTAAAGTTCATCTCCATGAATAAGGTTATATATATATTTTTTATTTATGAGTAAACTAATTAAATAGGAGCATTGTTTATGGTTACTTCTAGTAAGTAAAAATTTGATATAAAAATGAAAAAAAAGGGAAACACAAGGTTTTGAAATTGAAAAATATTTTTGTTGAAAAGATACAGTCGTAGAAAAAAAAAGTAAACACCCCCTACTAACTCCTCAACAAATTATCATAGAAGAAAGTTATTGGTACCGAACGATTGGAAATAAAGTCTACTTTTAAATGATGTATATAAAATTTGATTAGGGGGCCATCTACATATTGAAACAAACCTAAACTTTATTTTTTTTTTCAATAGCAATACCAAATTTTAACAAGATATTTCAAATCTTCGGTTCAAACTATAACCAGGTGCCAAATTTCAAGTCATTTGAATAATAAGTTTTTGAATTATAAACATTCAAAATTTAGTGCTTCTAATGTTATATTACATTTTCATATTTTTATTAATATCTCCTGAAATTATATTCCTAATGTGCTAATTTTTTGTATAGCAATAATACTAAAATACCCAATCATAAATACGTTGAATTTGCAATTTTTACAATTTTATTATAGGAATTATAAATCATGAAACTAATACTAAAAAAAATTATGAATTGCAACCTACAATTTTTTTTATGGATTTAGATTTATTAAGTCCTGCTTTATGGAAATTCAAAATTTCTCATTTTTCTTCCAAGTAGTTTTCAAATTATGCTTAAAAAACTGCAAAATGATGGTTTAAGGGGCCGTCTATGATAGAAGTGACTAGATATTATGAAATTCTTATGCTATCCTGTAATCTAGCAGTAATCAATGACTGTTTGAGTGGCGCTTAAGATGCCTTGATCAAGAAGGGGGCTCTCTCGGTCAACAATCCAATACCAAACTTCAATTTGGATACAGTCTCTAAAATATGCTTGTTTTAAAATAATTAATTTCTTGGAAACTAATTGAAGGGTGTAGAGTTCATTTATGCTGTCAGAATTGTGTACTGCTACTGAAAAAAACAAAGTTATGGTTCATTTTAATATGTAGATGGCCCCTAAGCAAATTTTATATACATCATTTAAAAGTAGACTTTATTACCAATCGTGTGGTACCAGTAACTTTATTCTACGATAATTTTTTGCAGAGTTAGTAAGGGGTGTTTACTTTTTTTTTTCCCACGACTGTACACTTTCTGGAGAATGACCCAAGTATGTTGTTGAGATACCCAGAGTTAGCTGCACAGTTTTTCATTAAATTTAGTTCATTCATTCAAAAAACATAGAACATTTTCTTTTACATCATAATACTTTTCTATGGGAATTCAGATGAGTTTCAAATTTTACCATTCATTGAAGAGAAAATGGTGCATTTGGATAGTTGATTTAACCTTTTCACCACCATGATTTGATATATCTGTTCACTAAGCTGTAGGTTTCACTGCAACAAAACCATTATTTAAATTAATATAATTATACTGATAAAACTCAGTTTTGAAAAATTAAATAATGATTAATGAGGCTCAAGGTTCATATACCTATATGCAACAAAAAAGATTCTATCATGTTGAGAAAAACATATTTTTTTACCATTTTTAATAAATGACAGGGGAAAAAAACTTTATAATTTTGCCCTTTTGCTCGGCAGTCAGGGGGTTAAATGTTAAATTATGGATACTAAAATTCCTCAATGGGAATCTTAAATTACCCTGATTAGTTGAAAATTTTGCAATAGATGTTAGATGTTCTAAATTATATATATTTTTTTGAACAGATATCGCAAATGCACCAAGGTTGATGCAAATTTTTTGAGCCATTTTATTGGGGAGATCCAGTTTTTGAATACCTGTTATGCCTAGCATGCAAAAACAGCATGATAGTTTTTATTTTGTTACAGTGTGGGATCCGTTATCCGGAATGCTCCAAAAACCAGGATGCAAAATAATAACCAAAACTTCATTTGTTTAATTTAAAAAAAAACATAAAAACTAAAGATTTATTTTAAGTGGAACATTAGATACAGCAGACTATGGGACAAATATACTCATCTATAGGTGGTAGAATTTGTGACCATCTGCGATATTTTTTTGAAGATGTGAATGAGCCTGAAGTTGAAGGCATATTTCCCAAGAAGGAAATTATTACAGATGTATGCTAAAGGTCTTTCATGTTCAGAGATTCAATTGCTGGATCAAGAGGCAGTGGAATATTGCCTAAAAGCTGATGAAGATACTCCTGTAAGTTATCAGACGACTGTCAGTGAGATTTGTGACATAATGACTAATGATGGAAATAATGATGGATAGTGGAAATAACGATGATAACCAGCAGAATGAGCTGTGTGAAAAAAATTTCAATTAAGCAACTGATTTGTGGAATGCAGCAAGAAAGCTACTTCCAGGAACAGCAAATACTGTCAGTATACAGAATATAGGAGCAATTAGCACAAAAGGATGTTACAAGCAATCAACTTTAATAGAAATGTTCCAAAAATCCAAATCAAAGGATTCTGCTCTCAAGTCCTAAAACTAAGTTTTATATGTTGATGTAATTTTTTTAAAATTTGAATTGTAATTTAGAATGTTTTTTATTTTGTGCAAATAAGTTATTAAATTAACAAATTTGTTATTATGTACTTACATTTATTATACATTTCACACAGTTATTTTGTACATTTCTTAATACTTATAGTAAAGTGTTCCAATTTACAGAAAACCCCCTTATCCAGAATATCTCAGGTCCCAAGCATTCTGAATAGCAGACCCTATACTGTATAAAAAACACACAAAATAAAACATATATGTTTACTATAAAACACGCACAATGTTTAACTTAAAAACACATACAATCTGTTCTACCATGTTGCTATATGAAGCAAAATCTCTAGGTTGCCAAGACACACAACAAACAAAAAATCGTCATTTTGGTACTAAAAAGAAAACTTGGTCCCTCTGCGACATCTGTACCATTTTTTTATGGGATTTATCTGTTCCAAAAATATAAAATATTTTAACTTTTCAAGTTTGTATTTTTTCTATCGTAAATAATATAATTTCTCTTTTACTTTACCAGTTGCCTAGCAACTTTATCATAATGTGTAAAAAGAAAAAAGAAAATTTCTAAAAATATTTCATTTATTGCAACTTTTCCAATTAATGTTTAAATAAAATATAAAATAGCTAATCTTCCATAACTAAATTAACGGACACTGGTATGCAACTGTAATAATGCTTTCAAAAAAGTGACAAAAAACCCAGAAAAAGTGACTAAAACATGCCAAAATAGTGACTGAAACACGACAAAAGTGACAAATAATACACAACATAGATTTTTTAATGCTTTAAAAATACTTTAACAAAATAATTTCTAAATATGTAATTTTAGTAAAAGATGCATGCTCATTGTCAGCAATAGTAATTTTTATAATTATCAATAATGAATGTCTTTAAGCCAAAAATAAATAAATAAATAAATAAATAAAAAATCTTATGTGTGCATGAGCGATGATTTAAAAACAGAGCCAGAAAAATTTTTCGGCATAATTTTTCGCCCAATGCCAAAAGTACGCAGTAAAAATATTTTAATGTTTTAAAATTGTTTCAAGATTAACAGACGCTTTCAGTGTGACGTCAATCATGACATTTTGCTTGAAAACTGACTCCAAACAAACAGTTGCTATGTTTCATATCTTATTAAATATAAATTGTAGAAAATGTTACCACTACATATAAAGTATTAAAACATATATCTATCAGATATAGCTTCAAAATATAGCTATAAAATATAATATAAATAGAAAACACAGCATAGCAATGATTTGTTTGGAGTAAATATCCAAGCAAAACGTCATATCTGATGTCACGGCTGAAAGTGTCTATTTCAATTAAGAAACATTTAAATATCTCTTCTTAGATAGAAATAAATATTAATTTTAAATAATCTCTCACAGGAGCGTTTTGTCTTTCACGAACCTGAAAAATCTTTTTAAAATTGCAGATTTGTTACTTATACACAGCCACTGATAAATCTCCAAAAATCACAATTCTTGTTTTAAAATATTGTACAACTATGTCAAAATGATACGAGTTCTGTTTTCCATTAATTCTGGAAAAAGGACTTCAAATAGAAAGCAAGGATAGCCAAGAGATATCTCCCCGGCTTTTTTATGTTACTAACACTCGACTGAAAAAAGCTTTAGAATCAGATAGAATATTTTCCCTTATATTCCATCAATAACAATTTGATTCCTTTGCAAACTGACTTTTAAAGACTTGTAAAAAAATTTGAAATTAAGAATGCATTCTTGTTTCTCTCAAATAGTAAGTTTTTCTCTTTTTGCTTTGAACCCAAAAGCTAGTATATTAAAATCGAGCTCAAGCCCATTTCAGACCTGGGCTTGGCCATTCTGATCTCTAATGCATAATAGATTAGTTTGGGCTCATTTTTTGGAGTCAGTAGTAATTGTTAATAACATTTTTTAATTGTTTCTAGATTAATTTTCTTATTTAAAAATCTCCTCTTAGATAGAAGTATTAATCATAAATACTCTCTCATGATGACCTTTTGTGATTTTCATATCCATGAAAATCTGTTTAAAATAACAAATTTACCCAACCACTGACAGAAATCTGCAAAAATCACAATGCTTATTCTTTTAAAATATCTTTGTAAAACTATGACTGAAAGACATGAGTTCTGTTTTCTAGTACTAGAAAAAGACTTGAAACAGAAAATGAGGATAGACAAGAGATATTCGACATCTTCTTTATTTTACTAACACTGACTGCAAAAGGCTTCAGAATCAAAATATTTCTCCTTATATCCCATCAATAACAATTCAATTCCCTTTCAAACACATTTTCAAAGGCTTGTAAAACATTTTAAGAAACTCAGGCAAGATTCTTTTTTATGAAATAAGATTTTTACTTTCTTTTTTCAACTTATGAATAAAAAAAACTTTCACTTTAAGCTTGAGCTTGAAGACATAAAAATAGAGCGCGAGCTTGGCCTGAGCTCATCTCATTTCTATTTCATATTAGTTTTGATAGTGTTATTAGCAAAGTCAGCAAAAGAGACATGTTGCAGTACTCCACCATTCTTGGCAGCTTTTAAGAGTATCTTGATCACATGCTAGTTCAATAACTGATGGGAACCAGCCTATCTTGATTACATGACAGCCAAAAGGAATAGAGGTTTTGTGGTTTGCCTATTTTGCTGACGGTGATAAATAGGTATCGACATCAGTACAAATGGTGATAGAGCTCAAGATTACTTTGTATAAATGTAGAAGCAATTTTTATGGTGAGAATATACACAGATCCAAAACAGATAAAAGTGTATTTTTAGTAACATTTCCTGACTAAAAATGATTGAGCCAGCTTACACAGGCTCACAAGTTTTAGGTCACTTTATCACTATCAGTCAGAAAAAGTGACTTAAAGTGACTTAAATTCAATCAAGCATGAAAATGTTTAATTGAGAACTGGGAACTTTACTTTTATAAATGATTCTTTAAATCTGGAAAAAATATTGGTTTCTCAGGTTTCTACAGACGAAGAAACAACCCTCTACAATGCTTTTCATAAAATGCGATTTCATTGGTAAAACATATGCAGTCTATTCCTTCTCTAGCTCTATCCTATCTATAATGTCTTATTTTTCTCACGGTAAGATGTTTAAAAAAAACCTACATTTTTTAATTAGCAAATATTAAGCATGTTAGTATTTCGAGTTTCATAAGAAAATTTACAAAAGATAAATAATTGTGGTTCAAGATAATATATTTTTTAAATTCTGATTTTTTTTAAAGACCTATTAAAAATAATAATGATATTCTTTTGTAATTTTTAGAATATTTTAAATAACTAGTCTAGTCTAAACATCTGGGAGGGGCTTCAGCCCCATTAGCTTCCCCCATGAGTGCACCAATGTTAGTATATTTAATTTTAGAGTAATCCTAATGAAAATTTTAACAAAAGTTTATTTTTTAGCACTTTTAAATAAAAAGTGGCCACTTACAAAACTTCTACTACTGGCCAATAAGGAAATTTCCCCAGTTTTGCCATTTACAGAATAACATTTTGAATTTATATTACAATATATTAAGTATCTATTGCTACAACAATGAAATTGTTTGTGCTGATTTTAACAAACAAGCATTAATAACACATACTCCATAGAGCACTTTGCTAATATTCAAAAGTAAGTACTACCAACAAACTAATTTTAGCCTTGTCTTCAGGTCACATACATAAGGTCCATTGGAGGATGTTAGATATTACCTGAAGGGAGATGAAAATTAAAATGTCTTGGAGAATTGATATTGAGGTCCCTGATCTGCAGACTTGCTAGATATATTCTGTATCATAAGAAAACAATATGTATGAGAGATGCAACGGATGTCAACATGGCTGGATACCAGACATCCAGCATAACTTGCGGCCGGATATCTGGCCATAGTATGTTTTGAATTTTGATATGTCTTTTTTTATTTTTAAAGTACAGTAGAACCTCGATTCTGAGCCGATAACAAAGTCTGATTTTTTTTTTAAATGAGCCTTAAAAAAGACCACACTTTTTAGTTCATTGTAACCGAGATTTCCGGTACCTGAGGTACTAGCGGTAAAAATTAGCTCAGAATCGAGGTTGCACTGTAATTAAGCATGGGATAGATTAATTATCTATTGCTATGTTATTTTCTTTTTGATCTAATTTTTAATTTTTCTATTAACAATTATTTTTATGAGAATCTCTGTTTTAGAGCCCATATTATAATTACATTATTTTTTAATGATTAGTTAAAATAATATCAGATAAATGTAGTTTAGTAATAATAAATTAATTTTATGAGAAAAATTTACAATTGAATACTTTGGAAAGACAATATTTAATCCCTTTATCTCTCCTTTATTCTTTAACAGTGTATGTTCAAGCTGTAAACTCTTCTCATTACTTATTATTGCTTTATCGTTTAAAAAGGTTTTGTGTTGTAATAATAAAAAACCTGTTTTTGCTAGTTGCTACTAACATAACAGAATTGCTGAACAACAAAATTGATAACTGATGGACATAAATCAAGCTAAATAACTGTGCTAAAGATAATTTCTTCAGTTACATGAATAATACGTCATTTCAACTCAACCATAAGTCTCTTCAAATGTTTTTAACCTTGAAAATCCTTTGATAAAGATGACTTATTGAGTGACTGCATTAAGACTCATAGGCTACATTAAACTGATTTATTATTATTATTATGATATTATTATTACAATTATTATTACTGATTTATTATCTTATAATGTAAACATTTTTTCCATTCTCAACATGTAGTTTCTCTAGAGAAGAGGCATGTAAAATGCTCTCTCTTTTACAATTTAAACAATGTGAATTAAATAGCTTAAAGTGTTACCGCTGCTTATTCATTTGATATAAAAAATAGTCTACAATTTCTTTTGTCAAAGGAGGTATGAAGAGTGGTGCATTAAAGAATACAATAAGTTCAAAACAAAGTGTGGATTTACACCAGACTTGATACGTATCCTGAAGAAGGGCAATTTACAATTTATCACGTACTCACACCTGTTTAACAGGATTCAAAATCCCAACAAGATTATGAGACTGATCACTGAATAAAAATAAATAATTAAATAGCCTCCACTGAAATTTGAAATATCAGATATTTGATAAATAAACTTTTAAACTTTCAAAAAGAAAAGTTGGAAGAACTTTTTACGGTAACACGTAATTAATCAAAACTTAAGAAAATGGCAGCTTCTAAAGATAATTTAGCAATTGAAAAACTTACAGCTACGAACTATTCGATTTGGAAATTCAAGGCCGAAATGATGTTAACTAAAGAAGACTTATTTCACGTAATTACGGAAGAACCGCCTAATCCAATTACGGACGCTTGGTCCAAAAGTGATAAGAAAGCCCGTGCACTAATTAATCTAACAATTGATGATAATCAAATTACTTATGTTAAAAATTTACAGACAGCCAGACAAACTTGGCAAGCTTTGCGTGAAATCCATGAGCGACATAATTTGTCTAGCAAACTTTATCTCTTAAGAAAACTTTACGGGATTAAATTAGCGGAAGGTGGCAACGTTGTTAATCATATTACAAAAATAATGGAATTAGTAGACAAATTAGCGGCCATAGGAGAAGTTATAAATGATAATCACATTTCTGCACTGTTATTATGCTCACTACCCGAATCTTATGATACTCTCATCACTGTCCTTGAATCGAGAGAAGAAAATCAACTTACACCATCATTTATTAAGTCTAAACTTATTGACGAATATAACCGACGATATGATAATGATGAGAGAACAGAAAATCCTGCCAGAGCATTTAAAGCGCAGAAAAATTACAACAACAAAACAAGTAATAAATACTGCTCCAATTGTCAGATGAGAAATCATTATACACAGAAATGTTGGCATAACAAAGCCAAAACACAAAATAAACACATTAGACCAAACAAAAAACATTACTCTACATCACTAGTTTTTCAAAAGAGTGAAAACAATTTTAGAAGTGAACAAACACCGGAATCAAACCGTAGGTACAGTCACTCTGAAAATGAAAACAATACATGGAGGGCGAGCGAAAATAAAAATTACGCTTTTATAACGCAAGGAATGGAAAACAAAACATTTATAGTAGACAGTGGCAGCTCAAGCCATATTGTATGTTCAGAATCACTGTTTACAGAAATAAAATCACGCAAAAAAATAAATGTAACCATCGCAAACGGAAAAAAACTTATCAGTTACGGGTCAGGTGACGTAAATATAAACACGCGAATATCAGACAACAAAGTTCATGAAATAGCACTTAAAGATGTATTACTAGTACCTGAAATCAAAACAAATTTATTATCGGTTAGCAAAGCAACGCAAAATGGATGTGAAATTATATTCAGAAATGACAGATGTATGTTCAAACTTAACGGAGAAATATGCTTAGAAGTGCAAAAAGTAAATAACCTATACGAAGTTCAGTTGGCATTCGAAAACTATGCAAACGTAGCACAAAGCTGCAACAACAAAAATTGCCTAGAATTATGGCATCGTAGGTTAGGACATAGAAATCTGACATCAATTAAAGAAATTACGCAAAAGGAATTAGCTAGAGGAATCCAAATAAACAACTGTAAGCATAACATATATTGCGAACCGTGCATTAAGGCAAAATTAACTGATGAACCCTATCCAAAAATTGCAGAGTATAGAGCAACTAAAAGACTCCAGCTCATTCACCCCGACGTTTGCGGATCTTTTCAAACACCGACAATAGGGGGGAAATCATACTTTTTGACTTTTATTGATGACTACTCACGATTTACGATCATATACCTATTGCCTAGAAAAAGTGAAGTTTACGAAAAACTTAAAGAATTCATCATGTTAATTAGCAACAAATTTGGAGAAAAACCGAAAGCAATTAGAATAGATAATGGAGGGGAATTCACATCAGATGAAATAGAAAATTACCTCAGGGCTAATGGGATAAAACATCAACACACAGTCCCATATTGCGCAAGCCAGAACGGTGTGGCAGAGAGGAAAAATAGATCGTTAGTTGAAATGGCTAGGACAATGTTAAGTGAATCAAATTTACCATTAAAGTTCTGGGGGGAAGCAATTTGCACAGCAAATCATTTGCAAAACAGACTATCGACAAAAGCAAATGAAAAAACACCATACGAGTTATGGACAAACAGACAGCCAAACTTAAATTATGTTAGGGTATTTGACTGCATATATCAGTAAAGTATATCAGTAAAGCCAGAAGACAAAAATTAGACGATAAAGCTATAGAGGGAATTTTCGTCGGATATGATAATGAATCCGGATACAGGATATATGTAGGAGGAAATGAAATAAAGATCGCGAGAACCGTTAAATTTCTCAAAAACAAATTTAAATATAGAAACGAGAAAGTAGAAAACAAACCAAAACAAGATGAAAATCGGGTTAGTGAAAACCTTGTAGAAATAGAAATTTCAAATAGCAATGAGACACCATCCACGTTCAATCAACCAGTAGCAGAACCTAGACGATCAGAAAGAATTAATAAAGGTGTACCTCCTGATAGGTTAATATACATGGTTAAGAACGAAAATGCTACTGAACCAAAAAATTATGAGGAAATCGAAAACATGGAAAATTTTAAGGATAAACAAAATTGGATAGATGCAATGAAAAGCGAAATGAACTCCCTTATGAAAAATAAAACTTGGTCAATTGTAGAACCTCCACCAAATAGGAGAATAATAGGTTGCAAATGGACCTACAAACTAAAACGCGACAACACAGGAAAAATCCAAAAATATAAAGCGCGTTTTTTTGCAAAAGGATATTCACAAAAATTCGGGGAGGATTATGATGAAACTTATGCACCAGTCATGTCATATACAACAATAAGAGCATTATTAATAGCAGCATTGCATCAAAATTTAAATGTAAAACATATTGATATTAACACCGTGTTCTTACATGGAGAGCTTGAGGAGGAGATATATATGTCACAACCAGAAGGTTTCACTGAACCAAATGAGGAAAATAAAGTATGCAGGCTAAACAAAGCCATATACGGACTTAAACAAGTCACGAGAGCGTGGCATAATAAAATTACAGAAACACTAAAAAAGATGAACTTCAGCCAGAGCAAATTTGACTCATGCCTTTTTACGTGAAAAAGGGGCAATAACACAACATACATAATAACATACGTAGACGACATTTTAATTGCCAGAAAAGACGAAATAATAGAGGAAGTAATCGTGAGCTTAAATAAAGAATACGAGCTAAAAGATTTAGGTGACATTAGTAACTACCTATCTATGAACATTAAAAAAGTAAATAAAAGCTACATGATAAATCAAACTCAGAAAATAGAGGAATTAATCAATAAATTTAAATTGCAAGACGCAAAACCGTGTAGCACACCCATGGAAACAAACTACACACGCTTTAATGATGAGGATAACATTTTACCAAACAACACATGTTACAGACAAGCCATAGGAGCACTTCTATATCTAGCAACTATAAGCAGACCAGACATCTGTGCAGCAGTAAACATTCTTAGCAGAAGAAATGAATCACCAAGAATGAAAGACTGGAATGCAGTAAAAAGAGTGATAAGATATTTAAAGACTACAAAAAATTATAGTCTAGTTCTAAGCGGAGAAAAGAAGCCTATACTTGAAGTTTATGCTGATGCAGATTGTGGAGGATATGTAGATTCACGGAAATCAACGAGTGGGAACCTATATATGTTAGGGGGAAATCCCATACAATGGTCGACCAAGAAACAATCCTGCATTGCATTATCATTGGCAGAGGCCAAGTATGTGTCAGCAGCAAATGCAGCAATTGAAATAAAGTGGCTAGTCAATCTACTGGAAGAATTAAACCTAAAGCAAACCTTACCTATAGACCTATATGAAGACAACCAGTCCACGATCAAGATGATAGAATTAGAAAAGCACTCAAGTAAGACTAAACATATTGAAATTAGCTTCCACCTGGTAAAACAACTAAAGCAAGAAGGGACTATCAACCTAAAGTACTGCCCAACCAAATTGATGATAGCAGACCTGTTTACGAAACCAGTTCCCAAACCTGTTTTTCAAACCCATAGAAGGAACTTAAATTTGTGTGACAATGAAACTTCAGAAATTAAGGAGGAGTTGATGGACATAAATCAAGCTAAATAACTGTGCTAAAGATAATTTCTTCAGTTACATAAATAATACGTCGTTTCAACTCAGCCACAAATCTCTTCAAATGTATTTAACCTTGAAAATCCTTTGATAAAGATAATGACTTGTTGAGTGACTGCATTAAGACTCATAGACTACATTAAACTGATTTATTATTATTATTATGATATTATTATTGCAATTATTATTACTGATTTATTATCTTATAATGTAATCATTTTTTCCATTCTCAACATGTAGTTTCTCTAGAGAAGAGGCATGTAAAATGCTCTCTTTTACAATTTAAACAATGTGAATTAAATAGCTTAAAGTGTTACTGCTGCTTATTCATTTGATATAAAAAATAGTCTACAATTTCTTTTGTCAAAGGAGGTATGAAGAGTGGTGCATTAAAGAATACAATAAGTTCAAAACAAAGTGTGGATTTACACCGAAATGGATAAGTATCCTGAAGAAGGGTAAGTCCCAATTTACAATTTATCACGTACTCACGCCTGTTTAACGGGATTCAAAATCCCAACAAGAACAACAAAATTGATAACTTAATGGTAAACTAAGATATTATTTTTGTAATAGTAGATTATTTTCACTAAACGCTAAATATATTTGTAGCATAAAGTTTTAGTTAATATCTCTTTACCTTTTCTTTCTCGGGCTTCATTCTATGCATCACTTTACCCAATAAAAACTAGTTTTCGTTGTGAAATCAGGAAAATTTCTTGCTATTAACATTGCAATGAAAAGTCATTTTGCCACTTTTTTTTCTTTTTAACTGTGTCTTTTGCTCATATATAGATAGTACATAAATAGTTATAGTTGTCTGTGTTTTTTTTAGATTTTTTTTTTCTTTCTTGGTTTAAAAACACAATCTGCAATAAATATAAGTAAATAACATTTAGTTTAATAAATTAATGCTTTGTATCTGTAAGATTAAACTATCAATTTTCTGGAAATTTTAACAGTGAGATCAATGAACAATAAAAACATAGTATGGCCTTATAATTTCAGGCTGAATGTACTACAAAAAAAAAAAAAAAAAGCTTAATCTTTGTCAAAAAGTAAAGCACAGATACGATGTAAAGTTTAGAAAAAATGGTTTCAAATTTCATTTGAATCAAATTGTAAAATAAACTTGCAACACTAAGAAAATCTATATTAAATATAGGAATGTACTTGCCTATTACTTAGTATTTAGAAAATCTTCTGCATGTATAAATAAAAGTTGCATAAATTTGCTCGTTACAAACAAGCATTGTGCCCAACACATTTATTATCTTATCTTTTGAATCACCACTATGCAGGAGAGAAATTTATAAACTCTGAGAATAAGACACGTGTTACAGTTATAGAAAAGGACGATACTAAAAAAACTTATAGAATTCATAATCAACCAGCTTTTTACTGCAATAGCTTCATCTGCTTCAGTAGAACGATTGTTTTCTGCTTTCTGTTCAATACATTCAAAATTTAGGAAAACTGATAGAGTACCAACACTTTAACAAAAAACAAAAGTTAACATCTTAACTTGCTTACAAAATTTTTATGTGCTGCACTTATTTTAACTAAAATAATTAAGGTGAAATTGATTTTTGACAACTGATTTGCAGTTTTTCATGCATTTTGTATAATAAAATATTTTGATAGCCTTAAATGTTACAATTTTAACTATTTATGCAAATTGTGTAATAATAATAATATATACTGGTAATACTTTATAGGATGCATGTCTGTGTGTACAATTTTTCTATACATTAAAAATCATAAAACAATAATACTGTGTGAGAATAAAAAAAAATAAAATCTTTTAAATAAAAATCGGATGATTAAAAAAAAAAAAAATCACAAACCCTGGAAGAATGTGATTTGTCCCATATGCAACATAACTGTGGATCAAGGGCCTCAAACGTGAGTTTTGCAGTTTTATTTTTAAACCATTTTATTTATTATTTAAAACATTCAACTCACAGCTTCATTTTTTCCATATTTTTATTACTAAACAATACAAATAATATATTAGGAGTAGTTTCAGGAAATTTAACTCTTAAGAATTGCAACAAGAAATACTACGCTAATACTACGTCTGATACGCTAAGACATTTTTTGCACCTGCATAAAATCCTTATCGCCATAAAAATTTGATAGTGTAATTCTCTGAAATTCAATATTTTATATCTTTTATCTAAAATAATTAAAATATTGATCTTGAGATAATTACAGTAATAAATTTGAACTAACTTTTACTTTTCTCATAAATATTTTATATATTAAATGAGCAAGTGATTTTCCAGATTATGTAATCTGTACTGTAAACTACCGGACCAATTTTCACAAAACTTGCCAATGCTAAATTGAGCATGAGAAAGATCTAACTAGTCCTGAATTCTCAAGAAAATTTGTTTGGGCAAGGCAAGGAAAAAAAAAATAATTTGGTTTGCTATAAATCGAAGAATGCTCATGCAAGTTACATGAAACATGCCTCTTATACTAATTCAGCTACGAGAAAGTGAGATAGCAAGGTCTTGAATTCTAAAAAGTTCATTTTGACAGATTGAAACAAACTCAGCATTGAAAATGATGCTATATATCGAATAAGGTTATAATGATTTTCACAAAACTTGGCTCTTATACTAATTTGGCTCATTTTCTATGGTTGAAACAAGCTCATTACTTAAAATGGTGGTATCAATTGAAAACAATTTCGACGATTTTTATGAAATATGATTTATTCGATTATGAAAAAAAATATCCAACCAAATCTCAATTTCGTTAAAAAATTATTGGTAGGTTTAAGCAGTTTTTTTTTAAATTTAATCTTCCATAATTGGAATTCTCGCTAACACTAACTGTCATTTTATCTTCAATGCAATAAAGGATGATCTCAAAGTCGGCACTAATGGCTTGCCTTGTCAGGATTCATACTCATTTTCCAAGAAAAAATCCCCCGATGTATTTTCTAGGATGAATAATTTTTTTATGTGAACAATTAATGGCATTTTTAAAAGTCAGTATCATGCCCCCCCCCCTCCCCCTCAAAATAAAAACAAGTTAATCTCAAAAATAAAGTTTATACATTACCTATATAAACAATATGAAGAGAATTTTAAAGGAAAAACATTAAATTGTGTACAACAGATATGAAGTCTGCATGCCTTGCGAGGCTGTCCTTAAAACTCCGCCAATTATTATTGAAGAACCATTACTTTTAAAATTTATAAAACATTACACTCAGTATATGCCTGACATAATCGCATTCATATGAAAAATGTTTATAAATGAATAAATGATAACCCAAATTTCCTACTGTATACAGATTTTTTACACAGTCGAATGAACAGAATGTCAGAATTCAAATTCTAAATTTTACATTCCTCCCAGAATAAGATCACATATTTAAAAAGAAAAAGCATATTTATATTTTAAAGCTGAAACATGTCACCACTTTTGAACCTCTCTATGACATCATTTTCACTTTTGACGGAGATAAAACTACGAGCCGTAGATATAATTATATCTTCCAGAACTTAATGATGTTTCGCGTATAGTAATTTTCACTTTTTTATGTTTATTGAAGAAAAATAAATGAATGTTGAAAAAACTACCGAGCAAGGCTAAGTCTGCCTGGTATATTTTATTAATTATGGACAGGGTTCGTAAATATCATATTTTCGAAATTATCAAAAAATATCCAGTATTTTCAAAACAACCAACTTACTGCTGATAATAAATATTTTCAAGCATAATGATAGTTTTACATCGCCGCACTCTTATTATTACTATTTAATAAGCAAGGAGGCATAACTATAAGATAACTTATAGTTTATTTACAATATATACAACAGCCGCTAAACGCAGTTCTCGGAACAAGTAATTTCTTACAACTGCATCGATTCCACTGGTTGCATGCAAAATCTTACAATCTCAGATTCTCTGTGTATGGTGCTGCTATTTTTTAATAAAGATCGCTACTATTCTTGTTGGGTTGGGATATGACACTCCTCCCCTCATAGTTCAAACGAACTACAGGCAATCTTGCTCTTTGACTTCTTCGAACTGGAGCACTTTTGTTCGAGTCCTTGTCATTAGTTTTAGTCAAATTGTCTTTCACAGATTTATCTGTTGTATTATCATTTTTATTACTCACAACTGTACCTGTTACAATATCATGTAAAGGCTGAGATTGAATTGGTTCTATAGTATTATCATTATTAAACTGTTCTTTTATTTTTTTCATTAATTCCAGAAAAATGGTTTTGGTTAACCCTTTCATATCTATCACAATCACTGTAATTTTTACCACTATGTCTCATATTTTCGACCTTGTCTGACATTAGTTTATCATTTCAATTCATCTCTACAACTCTCTCTGGTATTTCATAACTCTTCTCTTTATTACATCTCAATTGATCAACGTGACGCTTACACATTATTCCGTCACATCTATTTACTAAAACCCATCTACTCCCCAATAATTTCATAATTTTTTCTTTTACCCATTTCTCCCATTTCCAAAATTTTTAACAAAAACTAAATCATGAAGCTTATATTTATGAAGGGGTTGCTGTATGTTAGATTTTGCTGGTAACATCAAGTGAAGGGCTGTTCGAACTGGCCTTCAGATTAATGGTATGTTTAATTCCATTATTTTTAAGAAATTCCTCAAATTCATCACTTGTGAATGCAGGACCATTATCACTGACCAATTAAACAGGTAACCCAAATGTAGCAAAAATTCTCCTTAATACCTTAATCGTAGTTTTACTATCAGACCTGGGTACTACCTCTACTTCCAACCATTTAGTATAAGAATAGACTACTATTAAAAATATTTTACCTTCGAAAGGACCGGCATGATCTATATGGATCCTTTCCCAGGGTAGTTCAGATTTCCATTTTGGAGCAATCCCTCGCAAACATCTGACATCTATTACAAGAATTTATCATTTGTTCAATTTTTTTATCCATATTTGGTCACCAAACTACCCTCCTAGCTTTCGCTTTCATGCTCAATATACCCTGATGAGTGGAATGCAGTAATTTTAATATATATTCATGGCCTTCCTCTGGTACAATCACTCTATGTCCCCACTATAGACAATTTTCTAGACAGGAAATTTCCTCCCTTGTACGAAAATAGGATTGATATTCTTCGGGTTTAACCTTTCACAGCCACCCATGTAACACCCACTCTAAAATTTGTTCAGCTACAGGATTTTCAGTTGTCCACTTTGCAATAGTTTTAGAAGTAACAGGCCAATTATCATTATTTGAAACGAACATTATTTCCAGGCCCGGACTGGCACCTTTGGGGGCCCTCAGCTAGAGATTGAAAAGGGGCCCCTTACCGGGAAATTTAGAGGTAATACAATATTAGAATATTTATTTTTTTGAAAATTAGGCTTACGTGCCTAAAACCACATTTAGCTATTTTGTCGCTTGGAAAATATTAGGTTGTATCAAATGTAATTTTGTTTTCACGATGAAATCTTTGTTTCAATATTTCAGCGTAAAATAAACGTATCACAAATCAATATATGAACCATGAAATTCTATGATTTCTTTCCATCTTCCTGAAAGTTGAACAATACCAGTTTAATACCAATCTTTGGATTTGGAAGCAAAAAAGGCCTAGAAAACCCTGTTCCAGATTGTCAACATTACACAAGTGCTTTCCCCCCAAAAAATGTTGCCATAGAATGGAACATGTGACAGACCGAAGGAGCAAGGTCTGCATTATGAGGGAGATGAGGTAAAAGTTCAATTCCGTCAAACTGTTCTACTTTATTGCGAGACGTGTGCGGTCTTGCATTGTCTTGTTGGAGAAGATGTTTCTGTCTCTGTCGACTAATGCTGACCATTTGCTCTTCAAAGAAGCATGCATCCTGTCCATCTGTTCACAATAAATTTCAGAGTTGACCGATTGACCATGTGGAATATAATTTCAAAATGAATGACATGCTCAAAATTGCACCAGATGTTGATCATGAACTCCTTTTCAAACCGCGCTTGTTTTGTAACATGTTGGACTGATTGTCCCACATCCAACATTTCTCGATTATCTAGGTTCCGTAGATATATCCATTTCTCATCATGTGTCACTTTGTGTTTGAAAAACCGCAAATCCTGTAAGATTTCCAGAAGAGTTTTCCACATTTCCACTCAGTGATTTGCTTGCTGGGTAGTCAGTTTATAAAGAACTTTATCTAGAGTTTTTGTACATTTTCTGTAGTTTATGTAAAGCTTGGCACTTGGCATATCGTGTCCATGGACGGTCCTAGCTCCTCTGAAAGTTTCCGTGTGCTGGTGGTTGGTTTAATCTCCACTCTTTGCTTCAAATCTTCCAGATTAACAATAGACCGGGAGCCGGCAGCACAGACAATCACCTCATCGAGTTCACAGATAAAATTCTAGGATTAGTTAAATCTTGATTCGCATATTAAAACGCAATCAGTCTGCCAAGTCATATGTTGGTGGAAAGCACCGGAAAACCCGATTTTAGCAGCTGACTCATAGGTTTACCACTGTATTTTCCTGCACCCAGCAGTATGAAAATATAGAGGACTGGGAGTAGGAAAACACAATAGTAAACCTACGAGTGAAGCGCTAAAATCGGGTTTTCAAGTGTTTTCCACCAAGATATGACTTGGCAGACCGATTGCGTTTTAATATGCGAATCTAGTTTTAACAAATTCTGGAATTTCAGCCGTGAACTTGATGAGGTGATTGTCTGTACTACTGCCTCCCGGTCTACAAGTGATTGCCTCTCACTTCTGGGTTTCATTTTAAGTGACAAGTCATCCCCTTTAAAATGTTTAAACCAGTTTTGGGCTGTACGTTTGCGGATCGTATCACCCCCTTCAACTTCTCAAATTTTACGGTACTTCAGCATCCTTATGACCAATTTTAAAATAATGACCTAAGATGGCTGATACAAATATTGAAATATGATCCATTATATAACGTATAAATAGATAAAAGAATAGATATTAGCGTAATATAATATGGAGGAACATATATTCTTTAATATAAGATTTTACATTGGAACTGTAATTATAAGATAGTGCCATCTATAGCATTTCATATAGGTATAGAAGTATCCTGAAAACGAAAATACTTTTGATACATCCTAACACTTGAGTAAAAAAATAATCTTCTGTTGTAGTTTACTTACTTTCATAATAAATATTTATATTATTTTATATACAGTACCTAAACTAGTTCCATGTTAGAAAAAATATAGTACTAATTAATTACGAGTTGTTTGTAAATTAAAAATGAGAGGGAAAAATGTCTTTAGTTTAAGGCAAACAAGTCACTCTTTTGAAACAATAATAATCTAAAAACTACTATAATACCTACGTAAATATTAACAAGAACGAAAAATCTTGTGTCCAGCAAAGATTATGTAATATTTTCCAACACATTCAGAAACTATAATAAAACTTCACAGTTTATAAGGTGAAAGATGTCTAAATAAACAATTTAGAAAACGCATAATACAGTTGTACAATTACTGAAATTACCATCAATAATCGTAAAAATATCCGAATTGTTTGTGCAGACCTCTATATGATCTATAGATTTCCATATATATTACATTGTATGCTAAAAGTCTGTTAAATTAGATGTACAGTGCAGTTAAAAATTTCTAGCCAGCAATGTCCGCAATAAATGGAAATGTACTTGAGATATTTTGTATAGCTCTGTATATGATCTATAGAACTTATATTCGCAAGTATTATGCAAAAAAATACTTAAATTTTAAAACGCGTACCACAGCTGATAACTCACTTACAGCAATTCTACATATTTAGTACTGTAGCCAAATACTTTCGTGTGTCCCTGTAAATGAACAATAAATTATATGCACGCCAGATTCTACAATAAGAGCTTTGTAGTACACCTCAGTGCTCTACATTTCAATATCTTTAAAATATACAATTTCAGTATCTTTAAAAATGTGTAATATCATTAAAATATGTTGCATACGATAATTCCCCATAGTCCGTCATGTAGCGAAGTACTTTTTAGTGTGCCTGTAAGTGAACCGTAAACGTTACACACTTACTTTTCAATACCTAACATGCCATGGTGAACCCCAATAACACATACATCAATTTCATGATAATCTGAATATATTTACGTGAGTTAGAGCATGAATAGACAGACGGTCAGACAAACCAAATCATAAACACTTTTTAACTATGTTGGAAATTGTTAAAAGTTAAAAGGGACACAGCGGTAATAAAAAAAGAAGCATATTAAAAAAAATAATGTCCTCTTTAATTTTGATTTAATTGTTACAAATTGTAAAATAGATTTTATAACAAAGAGAAAAATGACTCTACTATACCTTGGTACAGCTACAGCGAACTAAGAAAGGTTAAGTGATTGTGAATGACTGTTTACTAACCTAACAGCTTTTTGGCCAGCTCTTCACTGATCCTGGCTATGTCATCTATAATGATATAAAAAACTGTTGGAACCAGAGAGAAAAGTAAAGCTCGATCTAAAAAAGTTACAGTAAAAAATTGTCAAATAGTTTCAGTTTAAAAAAGTAAGTAGTTTGTAGAAAAGTAATGGAATCAGATTATCTGTAAAGCTCATGAAATTACCCAAATTTTTGTTGATAGCTGAAAATGTGGACTGAGCTTTACTGGTGCCTTAATATCAATCAGGGAAGTAAAGGCATTTTTAACTCATTCTGAATTCCAATCATTCACAAGCAGTTTAAAAATTTGGGTTCATAAGAATAGGTTAGAGGTTGATTTGGAAATGAGCGAGAACATGAGAGGTATCGAGAACATGAGAGATCGTTCAGTACGAAGTATGGACCAAATTCCATTCCATGGGTCACTCATAAGCCTGGAAGATCAAAGTCCAAAGTAAGGCCAAAACCCTAAGCATATACGATTCAACCATGTGCTAACTACTTGTATGGCTTAAGTACATTGACATAAGGCTCCCTTCTCACAGTAATTTCATAAATTAAAAATTATTACGCTACATGTGTTATGTCAGAAATGTTAATAACAACAATTCCTCAACAACTTGACTATATTAATATTATACTTAAAATATTACTTCATGGTTTACATTCTTTTACCTTTGTGGAGTTAATCTTGACTTGATGCAATAATGTCCACAATTCTGAGCCTGACAGAATTTTTTTTTGCACATAACTACACAATAAAAAATACGCATTTTGAGTGGATAATATGATTTTGAATATAAGGCACCAGTAAAGCTCAGTCCACATTTTCAGTTATCAACAAAAATTTGGGTAATTTCATGAGCTTTACAGATAATCTGATTCCATTACTTTTCTACAAACTACTTACTTTTTTAAACTGAAACTATTTGACAATTTTTTACTGTAACTTTTTTAGATCGAGCTTTACTTTTCTCTCTGGTTCCAACAGTTTTTTATATCATTTCACATCTTTTTCAGATCCTTTCAGGAACTTAATCAACCAACTTCAACTAACCAAACAATCACCACAACTAACCAACCAATGATCCCAATTAACCGGACCAACCAATTGTCCTACTCAAAAAATAACAGAAACATTGGTTCACCCGTGTTTTTCAAGAGCTCGATGACCCCATACTTATTTCTAAACCCCATACTGGAATATTCACCTATACTTTACTCAA
Source organism: Maratus speciosus (assembly GCA_963932465.1). Lineage (NCBI taxonomy): Eukaryota > Metazoa > Arthropoda > Arachnida > Araneae > Salticidae > Maratus > Maratus speciosus. Next base: position 259,006,825 of record OZ010786.1, read on the forward strand.
GACTGACCACCAGACTGGTCCTTAGACTAAGTTTTATACATAGTGTGATCTCTTGAATTTTTCTGCTACGTACCTACGCTCCTCTGGTTTAAGGGAATATGCAGTATCCTAGGCCAACCCCCCAAACAAACAAAAAGCTAGGGTAAGAAACAGTTATAAGAAATTAATTAAAACTGAGAAAGAAACTATAAAAAGGGAAAATGTCTGTTTTTGGGACTTAATGGGAATTTAAAATTAAAAAAAGTCTGAAAACGACTGAATGCAGAAAAATGATTGAAAATATTATACAATACACCTGTAAATAATAATATCAGAAATATTACTAATATTGGATATTTATAATAATATTTCGGAGGTCAAACTAAAATATCACGATAATGACTAACATATTTACATCTAACTGTAACCATTAATCAAAAAATCAGGAAAATTGGAAAGTTCGTGTCCTTTGTAAAGTATGCATTAATTAAGGAGATAAATTACGTAAACGAGTCTATTGACAATTGGCGTATTTGGTACGGATAATTTATATAATTGAGCCTACAGACAATTGGTGCATATTATCGGGCATCGTTTAGGGCATAATTAACTGAACCGTAAGCGCACGCACCTATTTTTGTAACGTTAACACACGCGTGGGGTAAATCTCACCTCATTTTGTCTCCTATTATATTTTTGGATAAATGCGTTTTAAAAACAAGTCTACTCTATATTGTAAAATGCATCAGTACTACTTCTTTTTAGGGAAAAATCCAGCGTTTCATATTTATTTTCTGATTTTATAACAATTTCTGTAAAAATGGCAATTTTTTTTCCTTAGAAAATATGCAACGATTTGTTTTACCTCTTAAAACATGAATTATTTTATAAAATTTACAGTAATTACATTTAATACACTTTCATCAACATATGCAGGCAGCTTTTATTTCACTCTTTCAGTAAAATTATTTAAGTGTGTGTTATCCCGTAACGAATGAAGATATAGAAATGTATCGTTTGTACACGCGCAGGATTATTTAATCCCTAAAGCCACATTTCTACTTTTCTAGCCAACAAGGTAAAGACATTCCTTCATACAACCTTTTTCAACCTTGGTCTTGAAAGTTACAAGGAAGGTCAGAAGTGTTTCATGTCGTAATTTTGAAGTTTTTTCACCTGCATAACCCCTTCTCCCACAGGTAAACGTAACGTCTCCCGCCAGCCAGACCGTCCGTATACATACTACACCATAAAATGGAAGAGCAGATAGAAAAATGAGCTTTGGTAAAATGACGAATTTTTGAAGTTTTTTCACCTGCATAACCTCTTCTCCCGCAGGTAAACGCAACGTCTCCCGAAAACCAGACAGTCCGCATACGTACTACACCATAAAATGGAATAGTATATAGAAACATGAGCCTTGCTATAATGACGTAAATTTGAATTTTTTTCACCTGCATAACCCCTTCCCCCGCAGGTAAACGCAACGTCTCCCGCCAGCCACACTGTCCGCCTACGTACTACACGATAAAATGGAAGAGCTTAAAGAAAAATGAGCCTTGCTAAAATCAAGTGACGAAAACGTTGCTAGTTCTTAGACCAGGGATGGCGAACCTTTTCACGTCCATGTGCCAAATTTTTCCAAAAATATGCTTTACGTGATCATGACGTGCCAACAATAAAAAAAATTAATGGATCAAATAATAATTAATCAAAACTACTTAAAATTTTGTTTTTAGCATTAAAAAAATACAGGTAACATTTGATGTTATACAGTAGAAATTTATTTAAAAAATATTATTTCTGTTGTCTCATCTTCAATGCCAAATAATTTATATCCGTTTCATACCTAGTTATTTTCGATAGAATGCAAGTTTAATTGCACTCACTTGACAAGACGTTTTAAGCTGATTTTTTTTTTTTACGAAAAGAATGTATTGTAGAAAAAATTGTCAAAATACCAAGCGCCAGAAACTACAGCTTTTAGTGTCTGGAATTGAATTCCAAGTTGTTATAATTTTATAATCAGCATTTTTGCTTATTACACTTTTAATTTTTGTTTAGCGATAATCTTCTAATTCTCAAAATTTCCTGAGCCAATATTGAGCTAGATTCGGATAAACTAAGTTATATTTCAATTTCTTCAATCTGTGTGACAATCACAACCAACCGAACTAATCGGATTCAAGTAATACCGACAACATCTATATTAATTAATGCATTTTGTGAAATTCTACTATATTTTGATGTAAAACTTAAATCTATGCCGTGCCAAAAATAATCTACACGATTTATAATCGAAAATAATCTGCTACTTATGGCACGTGTGCCATAGGTTCGCCGTCCCTGTCTTAGGCTATTACTTTCGTTCCAACAATATTAATTTTTTTTTTTAAACTCGCGAAATTGAATTTCATTTGGCGTTATAATGACGTAATTATAGTAAAGTGTTTTAGCTTTTAACATTAAAATGCATGTTTTCTTTGGCGCGTGCAATATGAATACATGATTTCCTTGGCAATATGCAGTAAAATGCAATAAATACAACCATATGAACTAACATTTACGAAAATTTCTTTCGTATGACTTAAAAATAAATCTTTCACAGAATATCAGGAGTCTCTTTTCAGAATAAAACATCATTACAAAGTTATGTGAGTTAGACAGAAATTGACGTCATACCTAGCAAACGATTTTTTTATTATTATCTTTTCCTAAATTGTTTTCTTGAAATTAAAACTCCTGTATTAAAATAGATTTTTAAACATTAAAAACATTCAAATAAAGATGCTACGTCATTTTAACACGTGTTTAGTTAAAATTTTTACATACATATAGGAAAATTTATCATTTTCTGATTAGAATGACGTCGATTTCAAAAATGCAGAAATATAGCGAGAAATTTTTATTTAAAACAAAATACGCGTGTTATCACTTTTTTAAAATTATTGTGCCGCTTTCTAGGATTTGGCAACAGGAAAGAAAGATTGAAGGAGATGTTTCTATATTGTTAAATTATGGAACGCTATGTAAAGTTTAAATGGGTGCCATTCCCTTAATATTGGATATTTTTTGACCCGACCTTCGAAAGGCACATCGCTAAATTAAGAGCTTTCCAACAAGCCATTATTCATCACTGAATGTTTTCTGGTTTGGATTGTAATTGAGTTGTTGTCTTTTCATCATGTTTCAAAACGTAAAAGATGCGGCTGAGCTCTACTATACAGCACGACCGTGCTGTATGATAACATCTTTATCCAAATTATAAAATAAGTCTCTTTCTACATTCATGAAAAGAAGATTAGACATAAGGTCTTGGCTTAAAGTAGACCCAAGTTGATTCTTAACTATTTTAAGTTTGGAAAATGCCCTTTCACAGGTAACTTTTCCACAAGATATGGTTAGAACAAACTTGTAAGCTATATACAGGTTAGCAAACATTCAAAATTGTGTGAGAGTTCAAAAACAACAGAAAACATTGTTTCTTGTCAGAGGAGTAACCATAAAAATTTTTGTCTTCTTCAAATTTAGAGTCTACATCGTCATATTCACAGATTTCTTCGGTTCCATTCAAAGATTGTCTTGTTTTCTTTCAATGTTAATTTTTTCAGCCATTGTAAAACTTTCATACTGATCTACTAAGTATTTCAGCTCTATCAATAATTGATTTCTTTCAACTTTACAAAGTTAAAAAATGCTACAAAGGACTTCTGTTCGAAAACTATATAAAGCATTACAATGTCATTAATTTTCTTTCGTTCTAACTAGGAATCAATCAACTAAATCTTCCTTCGATGCTTGTACTGGCACAATCTAAAACACTGAAAAAGACCAATTTATTGTTTTGAGCAGTTGAGATTCAAGGAGCTTCGTCTATTGATTTTTCAACAGACATTACCCTACTTCTACATAAATATTGTTATCTTCTAATTTGCTATTACCTGTACTTACATATTTTATTTTTGAATACAGAACCTGAAAGTTTTTATCACTCTTTTATCCCTTACTAGTTGAAGCAGTTTCTGTACCAAGTTCCAGGTTGCAGAATAGTCTTACTTTATAATATTTTATCCCTTACTTTATACCCATACCTTTTATCCTTTACTTTATAATAGTTTTACTTTGTAAATAATTTGAAGTAGGAGATGTAAGAATAAATAAATCTAGTAAAACAATATACATAAATGGGTTTTCAAATTTAGACTATTTACTAATCACATTTCCGTACTACTTAGTTATCCCGTCGACCAAAAATCTATCGTCAAACTATAAGATTAAATGCCAATAATGGTTGATCGTAAATGTTACATTCACTTGACTTTAAGCAAGTTACATGTGTTTACGTCATAAACTGATTTTTATTTTAACGTTTTATTTGTATTTTTTAAAATGTTTTATTAATTTATTTGTTCTTTCGTTATTTAAAATAAAAATTATGTCAATTTGTATAATTTGGCGATTTATAGAATTTAGCGAAATTGGTCGACAGGATAACTAAGTAGTACCCAAATTTCTTGCCGTGAATTTAGATTTGCATTCAAAAGTTCCGTTTGATATTTCTTTTAAAACGGTAATGAAATGCAATAGTTTCCCTGTGTTTACACTTTACTCACATCTTAAAATTCTCTCATCAATAATCAAAGAAAGAGCTTTATATTTGCTCCTCCATCTTGTGGCTCTTATTTTTTACAACCTGTGCAGTTTTTCATTTGCAATATGTTTTCTTTTTGTTTCCCTCTCCCATATGGCCATTCTTTTTTGAGATGAGCTTAGAAAAACGGCAGATTCTTACACCAACCTAAATGAGTTTTCTGCTAGGAACATTACTGTTGAATCAGCTACTACCAAGTTCAGTATGTGTCCTATACAGTGAGTGTGAATAAAATCTTGTTTTCGTTTTTGAATTAAACTTGTAGGCCCTTATAGCAGCCTTTCATATTTGTTGCTCCATCAAATAAACAAAAAATAATTGATGTTGCAATATCACACTTGGCTAGTTCTGATTTTATAAAATCGTACAAATTCAATCCACATGAATCATTGACTACTGTTATTTCTAAAAGTCTTTCATATATCTTTATTTAAATGACATAGCGGATGCAAATTACAACCGGTTCATAACAGCTGCATCTTGAGTACTATCTGACACAATTTAAAGCTAAATATTAGTTTAATAGGCAAGGACTACATACTAAGTTAGGAATATTAGCGTGAACTACATCTCGCTTCGTAAGCACAAGAATAACAACAGCGTGGTACATAAGAAACATTTAAGTGGTTTCAGTTAAATTCAAACAGTCTCAATCATAGTTTGTACAACTTAAAATAAGGTAAATTACTTTTTCATTTGCAGAATGAAAGCATTTTTTAAAAACCAGATTCCTACGAAATGCAACAGAGTATATGCGAACTGAAGGAATTACAAAGAACTTTTGGAGATTTTTTTCAGCTGTCTAGCCAATCCTGGTTACTATTTTAAGTAGAAATTGAACATGTGCAGTAAATCTTCGTAGGGAGGCTTTGCTGTTTCGATGTTCTCTGAACCTGAACCTATGAGCACTGACTGCACAGAGTGCGATGAGTAAGTCAGCATCTCTCCTCCATTTCACCAGCGACACGACGCCACTATTGGCGCTACCACATAGATAAACAATGCTACCATGAACAAAAACCAACTGGCAATTTCTTAAAATTGATTGTAAATGTGTACAATTACGGGACAACAGTCAAATTATTCTGATGTAACTAATTATGAAGTAATATATTCATTTTTGGAGGCCCCTTACATAGCCTACCATAAACAAAAAACAACTGGCAACTGCTTAAAATTGATAGTAAATGCGTAAGATTACGGGGAAACAGTCAAATGATTCTGATGTAACTAATTATAAAGTAGTATATCCCTTTTTGTAGGCCCCCTTGCATAGGCTATCATACACAAAAACCAACTGGAAACTGCTTAAAATTGATTGTAAATGCGTAAGATTATATGAAACAGTCAAATTATTCTGATGTAACTAGTTATGAATTAGTATATCCATTTTTGGAGGCCCCTCCGGTGCCCCTTATACCAGGGGCCCTCAGCAATCGCCGACTAGCCGACCTTGCCAGTCCGGCCCTGATTATTTCTGCAGGATTACTTACTATATTTACAGTTTCTGGGAGAGGTAATCTACTTAATGTGTCTGCATTTTTATTATTTTTACCTTCGCGATACTCAATTGTATAATCAAACCCAGCTAACATTAACAGCAATCTTAGCATTCTAGGTGATAATGTATCAAGTACCTTTTTAACGGGATCAAACAATCTAACTAAAGGTTTATGATCTGTTATAATCTTAAACTGTCTTCCAGCTAAATATTGGTGAAATTTAGTGACACCAAACATTACAGATAAAACTTCTTTATCTATCATTGCATAATTTCTTTCAGTTTTATTTAAAGTTCTAGAAGCATAAGCAATAGCATAAGCTCTTTACCCTCAACAATGTGGCTTAAAACTGACCCTATACCATATTCAGAAGTATCACAGTTTAAAACTGTATCTTTGTTAACATCATATAATTCTAAAACAGGAGATGTACAGAATAATTGTTTAACTTTTTTAAACGCTTTTTCATGCTTTTCTGACCATGTCCACTTTACATTATTATCTAATATCTATGTAAAGGTTCAAAAACATCTGAAATATTTGGCAGGAAGTTTCTATAATAAGAAATTAAGCCTAAAAATGAACGCAATTGTGATACATTATTTGGAATAGGAGCATCCAAAATAGCATTAACTTTTTCTGGAATAGGTCTAATTCCTTCCTGAGATATTTTATGTCCTAAATAAGAAACTTCCGAAACCATAAATTTTAATTTTTCCTTATTTAATCTTATACCATGCTCAGAAAAGCATTTCAGAACACCTTCAACTCTTTCAGAATGTTCTGATTCGTTATTAGCACTTATGATTACATCATCTAAAAATACACCAACATATTCATACTTTTTAAAAATATTCTCAATTTTTCTTTTGAACATTCCAGGAGCACATTTTACCCCAAATGCTAATCGTAACACATTAAATAAACCTTTATGTGTATTTATAGTCAAAATTTTACAACTTTCGTTATCTACAGGTTGTTATAAGTACACATCTTTTAAATCAAAAACAGTAAAAAAATTTCCACCTGATAATTTAGAAAATAATTCTTCCATTCTAGGAAGAGGATAATTATCATTTTCAGTATTAGCATTAACTGTTGCTCTATAATCACCACATATTCTAACAGAACCATTAGATTTCATATATACTGTACATTATACAGTTTCATAATAAGCAAAACATTGGTGTAAAACGTAAGCCTAATTTGTAAAAAATGAGTAAATCTTATTTTACTGTTTATTTATAAATGATTGCATAAATATGAAAAGTTATGGGTAAGATAAGAGAATCAAAACTTACAGTTTTTAGTTTTTGAAAAAACATTAATTTTTTTTACTTCTCCCTATTAGCTCTCTTCTGCGAAGCAATGTCCCTCCATTTACGAAAGCAAATAATATAAGCTGGCGTCGCTTCCTCCTGCTGGCTAATGTATTGCAGTGCTGCCTCAATCGTTTTGAACCATTTCGCATGTGGATGATATTTTGCCTGCAATCCGCCTCCTGTTTTTCTTTTTTTACATCTCTATCTGTCACCATTTCTACAATATCGTTGTCAGTTGATTCATTAACTTCGTCGTGTGCCATCCATTCTGTAATGTGCTCTGCATTGGCATTGTCAGAACCCGGTATATTTTTCAGCAACGAAAGAAACTTATCGTTCTCATCTTCCACTCCAGTTTCCTATATGGGTTTATGTCCACCTTTATGACCCAAAATAATGTTCCAAGACATTGCAATTACTATGTTTTGAATTCTCTGCTATTGCATTTTGCAATCCCTTCTTGTCGTGAGTCAGCACTTTTCCTCGGACGGTAGCCTGCCTGTCTCGGCCACTTGCAATTGCTAGTAATACTTTCAAAATTTTACTAGGTCAGATAGTCGGGAGTTTACTGTACCTTCATTAGTTAATCGTTCCAATTCTAAATCAGTAGCCTTCTTTAAAGCAAAAGGAACAGGTTGAGACTTAAGAAAAACTGGTTTTGCATCTTTTTTCAATTTTATTGACACGGGAGGGCCCTTGATTGTCCCGATCCCGTCAGCAAAAACATTAGGAAAATTTCTAATTAAATCATCTTTCAAAATGCTTTTAATCATATTTACATTAGGCCAAAATAATTTTGATGCTTTTAACCAAGTTTTTTCAATTAGACTCAGACCCTCCTCTTTAATAACTAACATTTTAAAATCAGAAATACAATATTCATCAACAACAGCATTTACTTTTAATTCCCCCAAAACAGTTAAAGAATCTTTAGTATTTTAGTATCTTTATAACTTTATTTTAGATTTAATTAAAGGCAGCTTACCTGAGAACAATTTGTTTGCAACACTTTTACTTACAATAGTATGAGCCGCACCTGTGTCAATTTAAAACTTTATATTTACTCCATTTATTTTAACCGATTTTACCCACGACACGTTATTGGAGTTGTCGTCCATAAAGTTTAAAGAATATTCTTCCTGAACAGTTTTAATTTTTCTGTTCTTATATTGTTTCTCATTTTTCATTCCAAATTTTCGATTTTGACAACAAATGTTTAGGAGACTTAATCGATGGCAGAAATGGCATTCTGCAGATTTAAAAGGACAAAACTTGGGATTATGGTTTTTAGAACATCTGTAACACGGTTTCTCAGGTGCGAATCTATCTTCTTTAGGCTTAGGTGCATAGGTGAACTTCTCTAGTTTCGGTTTCTCTTTCTCCACTTTCGAAACACGCACTTGACTATCAGTCGTACTTCCTCTGATATGTAAGGATTTTACACCGGCGTCAGCTGATTCAAATAACTCAGCTATTTCCACCGCTGTTTGGAACGTTAAGTTTTTAGAATCCAGTAATTTCTGTTGTATCTTCTCATCCTGGATCCCAAATACCAATTGATCACACAGGCAGTCATTAAGAGTATTTCCAAAGTTGCAATATTCGGATATCCAATGCAAATCTCTTATGAAATCCGCTGCATTTCCTCCTTGCTTCCTTAGTACTAGTTTCTGGAACTTAAATCGTTCTGCTATTTCACTAGGGCGTGGGGAAAAATGCTCCTTTGCTTTCTTTAAAAGATCTTCATAACTAATCTCTTTCAGAGTATTAGGGACTATAATAGCTCGTAAAATGGCAAACGTTGATGTTCCAACCAAACTTAGCGAAATATTTTTCTTCATCTCATCCCTTTTGATGCTATCCGCTGAGAAATAAAAGTCAATTTTTTCGACGTAAATAGTCCAAGGAACATTTGAATTATATTCTTCTAAGCGTGCCAGAGAAATTATTTCTTTATCGGCCATTTTTCATTCTCTTTTTTTTTTACATTTTAATTTGGGTTAAATCCCATCATGACGCCACTATTACATTGCCGTGCTCTTATTATTACTATTTACTAAGCAAGGAGGCATAACTATAAGATTACTTATAGTTTATTTACAATAAATACAACAGCCGCTAAACGCAGCTCTCAGAACAAGTGATTTCTTACAACTGCATTGATTCCACTGGTTGCATGCTAAACCTTACATTCGCAGACTCTCTGTGTATGGTGCTGCCATCTTTTAATAAAGATCGCTACTATTCTTATTGGGTTAGGATATGACAGATAGTATGAGTTAGAAACTAAAATATACTGTACTTAACATGAAAACTTAATCGAAGAATATTCTAAAAATGCATTTTTCTTAAACTTTTCTTTTTTTTTTCCACTTAGGACAAAATTGAAGATGAACTAATTGAAAACGGAAACAATTTGCTTTATGCACTTACAAAAAACTAACGATAGGATTCAGTATAAAGTATAAAAAAAAAAAAAAAATAGTTTTCTTTTTAATTGAAAAATTTAACATAAATGTAAGCATAAAATGTCTTATTTCATATTCCCTAACATGCTGTGCAGTTTAAACTCAACTGAACCAAAACTGGAAAAAGATTCTTTTCTAATGAAGCTGTATATAACTATTTAAATTACACAGTTTATTTTTCAACGGCTGTTCTGATTAATTTTGTCCCACATAATTATTAGTTCTACAACGATGGCACAGAAAAAAATAGATTTTAAGCGTAATTTTGTCAAAGAATCATGGGAAAAAGCCGAATTTCATCAAAGGAACTCTAAAAAAGTGCAAATTTTGTCATATCATATGATCACAGGAAATATGCAAATTTTATCAATTTATCAAGGAAAAATGTGAATTTTGTCAAAGGATCACGAAAAATAGAGAATTCCATTAATGGATCACAGAAAAAAGCCTAATTCCGTCAAAGGAACTAATAAAAAGCACAAATTTCGTCATATACGATCTCGGGAAATACATGAATTTCATCAATTTATCATGGAAAAAACATGAATTTCATTAATGGATTGTGGGAAAATGCGAATTGAGTCAAAGCATCTTGGAAAAATATGGATTGAGTCAGAGCATCATGTAAAAAATATGAATTTTGTGAAAGCATTGCGGTAACAACATGAATTTCGTTAAAGGATTGCAGAAAAATAGCGAATTTTGTCAAAGGAGCGCAAATTTCTTCATAGGATCGCAAAAAAATAGCGAATTTCGTCAAAAGATTGCAGAAAAATGAAGAATTTCGTTAGTGGATTGTGAAAAAAAGGTGAATTAAGCTAAGCATCACAGGAAAAATGTGAATTTCGTCAAATCATTGCGGAAAAAACATGAATTTCATCAAATCATTGTGGAAAACACGCAAATTTCGTCAAATCATTGCAGAAAAAATGCAAATTTCAACCCAGGTTTGCAGAAAAAATGCAAATTTTGTGATTTAGATGTGAATTTCCCCCGGAATTCTATAATCCCCCCTCCCTGAGGTTAAAACATTCCTTCCAAGGAAAATGTATGCTTCCAATACAGATCTATACTGACAAATAATTCAATGGGAAGTGTAATGAAATGCCCCTTTTCTAAGTCCCTCCCTAGTCTAAATCATGCGGTTGAGCAGTTTTAGTTTTGCGCTTTGGCTTGTTATTTATTTGAACAATGACGTCAAATCCAATTATGTCTTTTTCATGTGGCATGTACTCAAACAAATAACTTATGGATTCCTTGTTGTCATTTTTATTGGTGTACACAGATATCCATTTTTCTTCATGTGGTTCTAATGTCACTTTACATGTTAGAAGAACATCTTGAATTTTTGTGCGAATAGAATGATTGTTACATTGCGTTAAATTAGTGAGAGTTGCCTCAGTATCTGGACACTCTAATGAAATAGTTAAGTTGTTATTTATGTGTACACATTTGTTAGCTGAGTCTATTATGATATTGAATTTGTTTATAAAATCATATCCCAGAATACCTTCAAAAGTCGAGGATTCAGGAATATCCACAATATAAAAATGGCGGGAAAAAGACTTCGGTTGTAATTTTATTGTAGCTCTGATGCATGCAGAAAAATCAACCTCTGAATTTACTGTTTTGATGCTTATGCCAGTTGAAAGTCATTTGTATTTAAGTGTAGTTTTAAGTTCGTTAAACAATTTTTCTGACAAAAGTGAGATGGGACTTCCAGAATCTGCTAAAAAAGTGACAGTTTGTTTTGCCACAATAGCTTTAACAAGTGGAAGAGAAGGAGTGTCTTTATTTACATTACAAATTAAGTGTGTCTTGTTGTTGTTTTCAGTTTGTGTCGCTATGCAACTAGCAATAGTAATTTGTTCTGTGGTTTGAGAACCAACAGAGTTAACCAACCTTTCTTTCAAGATTTTGGGCAAGTTTGGGTCAATAAAAAATTAGCTGATGTGGAACTGTTAATGTGAGACACAATACCATCAGCAACATTGCGTCTCTGTTCTAGTTTTCCTGACTATGGTGATTGTTATTTTTATAATTATTTTCTCTTTTCTGAGTATTTGCATATTTCCATTTGAAACAAACTTGGGCGTCATAACCAAATCGGTTTCAAAGTTGACAAGTTGTAACATTTTTTTATGAAATTTACGCGGGGAAAAATGTCTATCATGTCTTTGATATTTGAAATTTTGCTGCTACGTAACGAAAACTATTCGAGTTGCGATTAGATTTATCATCAGATTTTTTATTTGTGTCACCTTTATTTGATTCCTTAGGTTTAAATGTTAACGCATTTATTTTTTCAGAAATTTCGCATAACTGTTGTTCAACATTATATTCTGATTTTGGGATAGAGGGTAAAGCATGCAACACTTTTTCATTATGCAGAATCCCGTATAACTGATCTGCCCTTTCAACAGTGGCACAATAATCAGTGATTCCTTCTTTAATTTTGATTCTAATTTGAGAAGGAATTGCTTCAAGAAATTTTATGTATTTTATGGAATCCCGCGCTTTGGGATCCTGTATATCCTCATAGACTTTTGTTGCCAAAACATTTAAGCAGTGAGCTAAATTCTTTATGGTCTCCGCAGGCAAGAGCGATAAATTATTCAATTCGAGATTGGCTGCACATTTACTTGGCGGTGAAAAGAAAGCTGCGAATTTCTTCTGCAAAATTTCCAAATCTTTCATGTTCTTGAAATCAGGAATTTGCGCAAAAATTTTTTGAGCTGATCCTCGTAATTTACCAATGAGGAACGAAACAGCTGTTTGCTCATTATATTTATTTATTTCGGCAACAGCTTTGACCTGATCAAAAAAAAAAAAAAAATGCAATAATTCGGGGTCCCTATCAAACTCAATAACACCAATTGGGATGTTTTTAGCCATTGTCACAAAAAAAAATATCAATTTAAGTAATGCAATAACTGTTAATTACTGAGTTTCTGCATAAGATATATATAATAATACTGCATAAAATCAAAGCATATCAAATAATAAAATGCAATGTAAAATTATGGCATTATATAAAATATAATTAAATATAATATAGCATAATTTAAAGAAAAGAAAAAAAAATTCTCTTTTAACTTTGTCCAAAAAAAAAAAAAAAAAAAAGTCTTATTCTAATCTCTTTAAGAGTAAAAAAATCTACTTAAATCATGCCAATAAACAAAATAAAAAAAATGCATAAGCAAAAAAACTCTTTTTTTTTATAGAGGAAAATAAAATAGTTACATAAAATATCCCCTAAGTTTGTGAAAAATCACAAATTTAAAAAATGAGGGATTTAAATTGTATGATGAAAATAATCCTCTTTTTAAAAAAAAAAAAATAAATAAATAAATAAATAAATAAATAAATAAAGAGCATGAAAGTCAAGGCAAAAATAATATAAATCATTTCAATTAAATATGAATAAATACACTGTAAAATATTCTTTCGTGAATAGGAAAGCTGAATAAAATATAATGCAATGCAAACACTTAATGTGATTTCAGAAAATTACTGAAAAGAAAAAAAATGTAAAACTAATATTCAGTTTTTGCATTCTTTATGTGTGTGGGGAAAAAAATGTGCAGTTTTCTTTATAATATCAACTGCCAAAAAAAAAAAAAAAATTACGTACGACGAAGGTAATTTTTCTATGGCCAATTTTTACTATCGATGGGCCGAAGATTTTTTTAAAACCATTTTTTAAATCAAATAATTTGCTTGCAACTTAAAAATTGTAGACACACTGAAGCACTAAAAACTGAAGACACTTATTATCAGGATACAACCTCACAAGCAGTTTTTTTTTTCACTCTAAATTGGCCGTCACACAATGCTATTCTTAGCACTACTGTCACACACTTGAAGTAACACTGCATTTCACAAACTGAATTTTTTTACTGGATTCTATGTCACCCTTTTCATACCTCACACAAAATACTGGTGACATGACAAGTTGCACATAACAGCGGTAATTTTTTTATTTGCTGAAGAGACGAAGGAATCAGACACAAATTCACAACCCCGCAGGAAAAATGAAGAGATGACCAGAGCCACTGACGAACTTCGGCGAGAGGAGGAAGGGGGGGGGGGTGGAAACAGCACTGTATGACCCAAGAAATGACTTCCCTCACTCAGAAAAAAAAAAAAACTTCGGAACTCTCAACAGACAGCAAAAGGGATTTTCCGTGCGACGATTTGCAATGCCTTTCAGCAGCGAGAACGTTCAGAGAATAAACATTAGCAGGCCCGCTGATGAAAGTAAAAATCACCTCTCCATTCATTTGATTTTTTTTGTTTTTAATATTTGCGTTGGAGAAAAAATTCGGCTGATATGCATCATATTCTTGTGAGAGAGAATCCTAAATACTTATGGAGGCGTTTGATTCTCCATGCAGTAGTGGTTCACGGGTTCGATGAAACGGTGAGATAAAAAAAAAACTCCAACATTATAGGTGAAAGTACAGTCACTGTTTATTCATTCTCAAATGAAGAAAAGACAATTTGTAGAAAAAGTATCAGATATGAAGCTATGTAGCTATATAATTATCCATGATAAAGTGCTCTGTAACGTCAACAGGGAAAACAAACAACAGCGGCCCTTTCACGGACCTTTACAGCAGAGAGGTCGGGAGCCAACTCAACTTAATGCGTACTGAATCACATGACTTGGCGTATTGCATTATCGCCAACCAACAAAGTTTTTTTTGACGCCGGAATTACAGAGACAAAGCATTGGAGGCAGGTTTAGCAGACAAATAATATGGCAGCCTCCCTTTTGAGCACACCCACAGGATGTGAAGTAACCCTACATGTTTCAAGAATAAGACGACATGAAGTCTGGCTTTGTTTACTTTAACAACAGATTGTAGTTAAATGTGATTGTGAAATCTTTAATAAATGTATGTGAAATGTAGAAGGCATAATGATAAATGAAATATAATTTGAAACCGCAATTCCAATAAATACTTTTTTTCTTTATTTCATTTTACCCGTCAAATTCTAATAGGAAATAAGAGTGGTTTATTCAAAACTTAGATAAAATACGATTAACAAAATGAACCGTTAAAAATAGTGCAGATGCACGGAGGTATATATGTCAGGGTTCGCAAAAACCCGGGTTTTTCTGAAAAAACCCAACCCACATGGGTTTTTTCGGGTTTTTTCATGAAAAACCCAATTTTCCCCGGGGAAAATCGGGTTTTTTCAAAAGTATAATATATGTGCAATTACATTATTGTATACTATGTTTTCTATATATTATATACACTATACATAAAAAAATACATTTTTCTCTTATATACAATATAATTGTAATGCTATTTTACAAGTTATAAATTGTATAAATTATATGAATTTAAATTAATTAAATGTCAGTGTTTCTCACAAATTTGTTTTAAATATAATAGAAGATATAAAATTGTTAATTTTCTTTAAATCAAATAATGAATAGAATATTAAAATTTAAAATGTGTAAGTAGGAAGAAAAAAAGGAGTAAACTAGTCGGATGTGCCATAATCCCTAAAGTTTCTTCTATCTCACATGTTAATAATTCAAAATTCACTATCACAGTGCCAAAATTAAATGACAATCTATGCCCATCATGAGGATTGTAAAATATAGATTCGTTGAATTGGATGCATTTAACAAGGAGATATAAGTATCACCTGTTGTGCAATTTACAACAAAACCTAATCAGTAACAGTTTACGTCAACATCTGACTGAATCTGAAGTTTGATGAAAATCCATGCATTATTAGTTCTTGAGATAAAGCTATTGCAAAAAGTGAGATAAATGCAGCACAACAGCGCCACTGTTGGGCGATATACACCAAAAACTAATCAGCACCAGTTTATATCAAGGTCTAACTGAATCTAAATTTTTATTCAATTCCGTACATTAGTTCTTGAGATAAGAGTTATTGATGAAATCGCGAAAAAAGCAACATACTAGCACTACCTCTTGGGCGATATGCACCAAAATTTCAATAAGCAACAACTTAACTTATAACTGAATCTGAAGTTTTATGAAAATCCGTGCATTAGTTCTTGAGATAAAGCTATTGCAAAAATTGAGATAAATGCAGCATAGCAGCGCCACTTGTTGGGCAGTATACACCAAAAACTAATCAGTACCAGTTTACATCAAGGTCAAACTCAATCTAAAGTTTTGTGAAATTCTGTGCATTATAGTTCTTGAGATAGAGCACCCACAAAATTTTTTTCACATACAGACAGACATTTTCTAAAAACCATCAAATCGTCTTCAGGACCTTTTTAAAACGTATAAATCCATCATAAACTGGAAGTTGAAATTTTTCACAAATCCAATACTTTCTTCTTCTAAAGGTCGAAGAAAGTAAAAATACATATTTTTTATTTCCATGAATATAGTTGATTTGAATTTTTTATATAAAGACATTCTTATGATATAACCTTTACCTATAATTATGTACTATGTATGTTGCCTACTAGGTTCTATGTTAGTAAAGTATTTCAATGTGCTGAAATACATTTTTATTTTACTTCAGATGTGTATGTAATGGCTTTTATATATTAATATTTTTTTCAAAATTAACTGAAATGACTTAAATTCATTAAATGTATATGTTGTTTAAATTTTAAATTATTTCTGTAAATTGAAAAAACCCACATTATGGGTTTTTCAGTGGGCTTTTTCAAGTGGGCCCATTCTGAAAAAACCCACCGGGTTTTTTCGAACTGGGCCCACCTTTGCGAACCCTGATATATGTGTCCTTGATTGCTTTTAAATAAAGACCGATAAGAAAGAAAAATAAATATGGGAGAAGAGAATTTTGAATAAGTGGAAAAAAATATGAAATTATAAATCTTTATACGTGTTGAGTAAAGTTCATTGTGAAAGGAGAAAAAAAAAAAAAAAAAATATATATATATATATATATGAATGTAGATTTATGAATTGTTTTAGGAAAAAGAAATATAATGATTTTACTTGTTCAAAGTAGATTTCGAGTAATGAAGAGCGGAAACCGATATGTTGCAGAGAAATCTGCCACAGGGTCATTCTAAAAAAATGTGAACATTTGATGTTTCAACAATTCTTTTTTCAAAATCATATATCCTAAATAAAATTGATATCAAATGTCAGTAAATGGATTGAATTTATCTGAATACTAGAAATTTATTAACTTAATATTAATACATTATTTTTATGGCTTTTTGATTGGTTAGCGAGAGATTTTGTCCACTCTGTTACATAACTAAATATTGCATTAAATTATGTAAATTAGCTTAAATTTTTCAAACTTTTTTGTGCAACATAGCCAAATGAACATTTACTTCATATAAACACAATTAAAATTTATGGTAAAATGTTAATTCATTTTATATTGCTATTTCTCATATTCTGTAACACAAAATTTCAAAATATTGTACGTAAAAATTAGATTTTCACATCAATTAAAACTATTTAAAAACAGGGAACAACTTGCGAATACGCCCGGAGTCCGCCATCTTGTTTCTTTGTTGATCATCGCAGATTTTAAATTTCTTTATTTGTATTTATTTATTTATTTTTGTTGTTGTTGTTTACGTTGTTAAATTAAGCATAAAGTGGTTATAAATGACCAACAAAGAAACAAGATGGCGGACTCCGGGCGTATTCGCAAGTTGTTCCAAAAACAGAATCATAATATTCTGGGTACACACTTCATAGTTCTAAATGAACTAAAATTTCAATTAGAAAGGTTTTGCTTTTTTTCCCTTTGAAATCGAGAAAAAATCATTTTGTAACAGAGTGAACACAGTTGTAACAGAATGCACACAGTTGTAAAACAGAATAAATCTGTAACATTTATTCAAGAAAAATAAACAGCATTTTACTTTTGTAAATTTTCTATTTAATTGTTTACAAAATTAAATTAAGATTTTTGAAATACACCTTTAGCATATGGGAATTCCTAATAGAAACGACCACCTTCCAATTTAAACTTTGGTTCTGATAAAAAAAATTTTTATCCGATTAAAATGAAAGTAAAATTCACTCATCAACTGTTATAATTAATTTTATTGCATAATTTGCTTCTCTAAAAGTCATCACTTTAACATCTTCTTCAATATCATCTTGAATCACAACAGCATATCTATAGGTAAAATTTCTTCTTCCACCAGGTGCCAAAGTTCCATGTTCTCCACATAAAATATTTCAGTACGCATTTATAAAATAAATAAAAATTATTTTTCTGTTTGTAGTACCAAGTGCAAGGTCCATCAGAGAAAAAATTAACTCTTTTAACAGTATATTAATTTTTTATTGTTTTTAGAACAAGTTCTGAATGAGCTCAGATAGCTGCATGCCCATGCTCCATGTTTCAAAATATTGTACAAAATGAAATTGGATTATCTTGTTTTGCTACATGCAACACTTAATTATATAACTTATAAAATAATTCAGAGAGATCAAAATTTATATTTTCAAAACTATATCTTAGTTCAATTAGTACCTATTCTATCTCCACTCTGTTATACATGCAGCATAGAGTTCACAACTAAGTCTAAAAAAACCCTCGTAATCTTAAACAAAAAGTAATAAATAAGACACTAATCTAATCTGAAAAAATAGCCTTTAAACTCTCGTGCACTTAGTGATTTTAAGTAAAACAATATTTTTAATAATTTACTATTAGTATAACACAGTGGACATTGACTAACACACATTAGCTGTATAGGGTCAGGTGGGGTAAAATGGGTATAAAATTCATTATTTTTTAAAGTTCAGTTAAAATTTTCTGATAAATGTTAAACAATTAAAACATTTTTTGGTATTTTCTTTACATTGCACATTCTTGGAATGAAAATGCACAATTTTTATTTTTTAGGCTACAAAAGTATGTCTATAACAAAACATTTAATAGATGTATGTTTAGTATATATATTTTACTCCATGCAGGTGAAAATGGGTATATAAAAGTTTAACAATGAATACTGTATAAATAGATTTACCAGAGATTATATAATGAAGTAATATGGAAAACAATGTTATATAAGTCTTAAAAAATGTCGATTTTTTTTTTTTTTTTTTAAATATGAAATTTAAGTTAATAGATAAATGAGAAATTTTACTATGAATCAAGCTTAGGTGTAAATGAAAACTTCTGGCTACACTTTTTTCAACTTGTATTCTCACGCTTTTACATTTTAAGTGTTATAAGTCTATTTATCAAAAGCATAATGACCCAGATTATGTAAATGCTGATTCATTTAATGTTTCTATTATCTGCTTTCTTTTTACAATATAATCTGTGGGAATGTCCATTGTTACTGTTGTAATCGTTAGAGCAGTTTCAGGAAAACTTCCAATTATTTTATTATAAAATATAATATGGATAAAATTGAAATAACCAGTTAAATACCTACCATCATGTTCCACTCTCATTAAATATACCAAATTTTTAACAAAAATTTTATTTATTAGATAGACTCTCATAAAATATATCTAATTTGTAATAAAATTTTGATTTATTATATAGACAAGTAAAATGTTTTTTGTTTCAAATTAGATATATTTTATGTGAGTGAAGCACAATGATATTTAACTAGTCATATCAATTTTTACCCTAATAATAAAATAATTGGAAGTATTTCTGAAAATTTGCTCTAATGGTCACAAGATTAATGAATGGACATACCCCAGTGTCTTCAGCATCAAGCAGGGAAAACATAAAATGCAACCAAACATAGACTTTTCCAAGAATTTTACTTCATATTCATATGTTTTATCTACTTCAATAGCCATAGTTTTGCCACTGAATTCTTTGTCTTTTTCCCCAAATAATGGACTTTCAATCATGCATCTATAGATACATCTATTTTTACTTTGGGGATATCTTCTACACATTATAGTCTAACTTAAATGTCTTCATTTGTTACAAATTCATCTGCTATTGCTTGGACATGTTTATGTTTCAGCTTTGAAGTTTATTCTAAGATTTGGAGGTGTGGCAAATTGATAGGTGTGAGAAAGGAAGGATGTGTCAAAGTCACACTGCACTTACTTTTGTCCACAATTCTGGTTTTCTATTTTCCAACTCTTTCGACCACCTCTTCTTAAAATTTCAAATCCCATCAGCACCTGACCCGGTAGCAGAAAGTTCGAGACGGGAGACGGGCGTCGCAGATTTTTTTTTCTCTTTTGCAGATTCTTTTTCATCGAACTTTTATTTTGCTTCGTATTATGTTTAGCTCTTTATTACTTAATACAAAAAGTTAAGACTATTATTAATAAAAATTTATAAAATGCCTAAAAACGCTGCAGGTAAGTGATTGTTTGATTAATTAACGCTTCATTTATAAAAATATTTTACCTGCAGATTATTTTTTGCCCCTGAATTATCTGTCGCAGACACTTGGAGAAATTTCTGCTACTGGGGCACCTGATATGCCATCTAGAAAAGGTGATATTTCTAGAAGTGGGCAATGATTTGACTAAATTATATACAATGAATTTCAAGTCTTTCTGATCTTAAGAATAATGCACGGGCTGAAACTAGCTGTTTTTTGCAACTGGGGCAAACATAGATTTTGCACCCCCCCACAGCAAAGAAAATTTTGCTAATTTTCCAATAGCCAACTTATTTTAAAATTTAAACTATGTAATACTGACGTAAATACGTGTAATACTACATAATCTGCATTGTTAAATTTTGATTCATTAAAATCTTAAAAATGGAATCGAAAAGAATCGGTAAAAAAATCCGTTTTATACAGGATCCTTATGCCATACTACCATCCTCCATTTTAAAAACACCGTGCTAAACATAGACTTGAGAAAAATCGACAAAATAAATCTTCATTTGGTGCCTGGGGCACATGTCCTTTCTGCCCCCCCTCTTAGTTTCAGCCATGTGTGTGCATTATATAAACATTTTACAGTATTTTTAAAACTAATTCTATTCTAATTCCAGTAAAATAAATAATTTTATTCAGAAAAGTTCTATATAACATCTTAAAAATACTTCAAACGTTAAGCCTAACACTATACCCATTTTACCCCATTTATAAGATTTAAGATAAACCAATAAAAACAAAAGACATTTTCTTGCTTGTAATATAGAAAAGTATTAGAAGTGCTTAATGAACAAAATGAGGTCAAATAAATGAGTTTATATAAAATATTATGAGGTGCAGGAAGAAGTTTAATCAGACCATATGTGGCATGAAATTGTCCTCAAACGGTTTTACTGTTGCCACTCAAATAGAACAAACTATAAAAACAAAAATAAAGTAGGAGAAGAAAGCTTAAACATCAAGCAATCATATATAATTTTGAAAACTATAAATATGTTAAAAAAGTTTTAAAAAATTAAACAATATATTCTGATTACCCATTTTACCCCACCTGACCCTAATAATAATAATAAAAATAAATAAATAAATAAATAAATTTTGCATATTTCATACTTAATTTTACAACTTTAAATAATTCTGAGAGGCTATATTGTGTAGAAATAATATTTACAAAACTATATTTCAGTTCAAATATCTATTTTATTGCAATACTGTCCATTCTGTTACAATTTTAATAATTAAGGTAAGTGTAACATAGTGGACATTCACTAACACAAATTAACTGTCAAAGAAACAGAATGTGTCCTACCTGTAAAATCCAAAATAACTGATTAAGTATGAAAATTATTCCACTCAGTCATCTAAAAAATGTTGTCAATACTAATCTAACATTAAAATTTACTTTTTAAATGAGTGTAACAAAATGGAGATAGCAAAACACAGAAATTTTTGGGACAATATTTTTTCTTATTTAAATTATTTAAAAAAAAAGAATTTTTTGTTAACAGTTATTTCTATATAAGAGACGTAATATATTTGATGTTTTATATTAGTATGGTTTAAACAGTTTCTTTAAAAACTTTTTTAAATAAAGGATAAATAAAAAAAATATTAACTGGTAGCAGCTGTGAACTTTTGTTAAAAAAAATAAAGTAGGTATCGGACATGATTTGTACCATTTTTGTTGGAGTGACCTGTATTCTTGTTTCAACAGTATTTTACATATTTTTATTAAAATATACACTAATTTTGGAACTACCCCTACTTTTCCCCACCATGGGATAAAGTGGGTGTATCAAAACATGCTCTTTTAAATCTATCACTGTAAGAAAACAATCGAACAAAACTGAATCATTATGCTTCATGTTTAATCTATACGAATCCATATATAAAATGCCTCAAATGTTTCATTAAAATAAATTTAAAAGTTTGGTTTTAGGGTCTTCTCTAAAGAAAGCTTGATTTTATCCCTACCTGACCCTATCTTGCATATTTACTTTTAAAAAAAGTAAATAAATTTGCCTTTGTGTATTTTTTAAATATCTTATTTGATTGCAAATACTGGTTTAAATTATCCTTCTATATATAAAAAAAAGTTTTGATTTGAAAATGGACCAATGAAAATCTGTGTAGATACTCCCGGTAGATCGGCATCCAATTTGAACGCTTAAGCATGGCCTTTCTTTGTTAATATTAAAAATACTGTTGCATACAAAAATATGAAAATCGGTGGTATTATAGAGAAATGTTTGATAAACACGCTGATGCAGACAGTTTTCAAATTGAATAATTATTTTAAGAGATATTTAATGCTAAAGTTGGACAAAATTGTTCCATTAAAAAAGTTTTATTGGAGCAAAAACTATACATGAGAATTTAATCATTTTTAGATCATTTTATACGTTATAAGTTCCTGGTGTGCAGATTGCATTCATTTTTTTTATTTGACTCATTTTTTGAGGTTTTACTTCTATTTTAAATTCAAATTTTCAGCATTTCATGAGATATTTTTACTTATTTTAGAAATTGTTATTAATTTAAACGGTTGCATATTGTATAAACAGCGCAAACAATAATGTTTACTTCAAATTAAAAATTTATTTACACGTGACTATTATAAACAGAAAAAAACCCTTAAAAATTAGAATTAAATGATTACATGTTAAAAGCAGGAAAATTATGTCATAAGAACCATATTTACTTAAATTTTAAAAGAGAAACAAAATGTTAAAATTAAAAAAATCATTATTATGCGTTAAAACTTGTAAATGGAGGAAATTATGTCATATTTAAAATGGCCAAATAATATGGTAAAACAATTTAAATTAAAAAATATATTTGCGCGAGATACTATTTTGAGATAATCTTTTCAACTATTATCGTGAATTCGAAGACAGTGCAAATAATATTTCCTTCTAACAACAAAAGTATTTTCATGTGAATATTAATAAGAGAAATAAAACTTTGGTGTAAATTACGTCAGATTTAAAACGATACATTTAAAATGAATTATTTAAAAGAACTATCTTATAGCACTGTTAAAAAATACCGGGAGACAATGACACTGTTTACTTAATTCATTTTACATTTGCTTATTTTCAAATGTTTAACTATTTTTTTAAATTAAATACGAAAACAGCCATTGTATCTCTTAACAGCAGCAGATTTACACTTAAAAATCCTCAATCCAAAGAAAACGAATGAAAACTCATTTACAGAGAGATCGCTACTGTTTTTTAAATTTTAATTCAATATTTGGTACAGATGTCATATTCGCCCCATATTGGCGCGATTTTTTTCGGTTGCCAATTTGGCGAAAACATCAACAGCATAAACAACATAATCCGGGTTACCACTTCAAGCAAAATAATGACACTTTGGCGCAAGTTAAGTACCTGTTGCCTATATGATATTGGCGACAGAAAAAAATCGCGCCAATATGGGACGAATATGACATCTGTACCCAATATTTTTAAAGCCGATCAAATTAGCGTGCTTTTTGGATTTTTGTATGCCTGAATGGGAGTTGGCAAGCGTAGCTCATAGGGGTCAGAGCCCCCTAGTAATTAAAACAATAATTAATACATTTCATTTCTCTTTTCCAAATAAACAAGTTTCATTCATTTCTTTAAAATATGAATTATTAGTTGGGACCCACTTTAGTAAAAAAAAGACTCCAATACTTGGGAGTCCTGGGTCCCGGGGACCCAGGATTTCTCAAGTCCAGTGACATCATGGTTCTACATTTAAAAATAAAAGCTTCAAATCTAAATCTTGAAAAATATATTTGTTCTCTTTATTGGCTCAAAAAGTCACAACCAGAAGAGAAAAATTTCTTTATCTACAGAATGACACAGTCAATAACAGTTGAAATTTTCATTTACACTTGTTTTGACTGAAAATATAAAAAATATCGGCAGATTCCCAAAACAGCCCGAGACACCCCATTTGGCGACTTTTCTGACAAGCACCAAATACCCCACATACGCCAATCTAAAATGCGGCAACCTGAAAACTAACGTGATTGGTCCACTTTCCTGAATGCTTCCAGACTGTTTTTTACTACGTCATCACCCTGGAATCATGGGAAATATAACATTTATAAATAACAACGTATTAGAAAATACAGGAAAGCTGATTTTTATGAGATTCAAAATAAAACAAACGATTTGAACATAAGTTTATTGAAAATGTGAAATTTTTAAAGTACCTTTCCAAATCAGAGTAACGATATAATGATTAAAATTTTCATTTAGAGATGCAACGAATATTCGGCCCATTCGGCCTCGGCCGAATATCAAGTCCATTATTCGGCCTTGGCCGAATAATACACTGTAATAAATGTTTTTATATTTACACAGTATAACTTTTTAATTTGACAATTTATATTCATCATATATAATGAAAATTTATTAGAAATTAACTAACACTTTTTTTTCCATCAACTTTCATACTCCGAATGGGTTTTATCTACCCATTTTTATATAAGAGGCTAATTTAGGAATCATGGTAAAAAAAAAATTATGCTGTATCAGTAAGTACAAAAAGTATCTGTAATAAGCTAACATAATCTGTTAAATTTAAAATTAATCTATTCAAAATTGTTTTAATACAACTGTAACAAGCTAATTCAATATATATATATATTTTTTACCATAATGGGAAGTTTAACATTTAGCCCTTGTTACGTAAAAAAATATTTCTTTCAATAATATTTTGAATTATACCTATAAAGAACATAAATATATGATTGATTAGATATAGGTGTATTACATGTTATAAGACATTTAAGTCGTATATGTTGCAATAGTTAAGATTTTTTTTAGTAAAATACGCTTAAAAGTTAAATACAGTAGAAGATCTTTATAATGCAATTCTATATAACACAATTCTCCGTATAACGCACAACTTCTCAGATGTAAACAATGAATTTTGCTGCTAAAAAGCACCTGCATTTTCACATTGTAAAATATTGCTACTCTCTAGATGGCTAAATTTGATACATTAGTTCATACTTTATCTTCTAATTTAAGACCTTTTTACTGAAAAAAAAATGCTATTATTACGATAAAGATATGTCTAATATAAGAAATGGTTGTGTTAGTTATATTTGGATCCTGTTTATAAAGTAAATTTAACAATGCCTGACCTATATTATGCAAAAATTTATAATTTGGATAACTCTTGGTAACAAGGAATGCAGTAGAAAGATATTCTAATGTATTTTGATATGTTTCAAACATATTTGGCCATGTTTACAAGGTGAATTTAATGATGTGATCCATATAAGACAAAATTCTATATAACGCACAACTTTGCGTTTTTAGGTTTGCATTATAAAGATCTTCTACTGTATAATTTAAGTGATTTTTTTTAAGTCTGTTACTATTTCTTATTAAATAATGAAAGAAATGTAAATACTAAATTCTTTTAATTAGTACACATTTACGTTTTAGATATTTTTTTCAAGAGTAGCATTGTATTGTAATGCCTTAAAAAACAGTTAAAATGTTTTCAATAAACGTAGATTGTGATGCAGAAATAATAATAATCAGCATTCTCAAGTGCTAGTCTATTTCTTTTTTTTTTTCTTTTTCGTAAATGTTACCTGCTTCTGAAAATAACCTCTCACTATATATGGTACTTCCTGGTGCAGAAAGGTACTTTTTGGCTAATTGTGAAACGTTTGGAAAGTCTTCCGCATTTTTTGCCCACCACCCCAAAAGACACTGTTGTCTTTCTAGTGGTGGCTGGGAAAGAAAATTACTAATTTCTTTTACTCTTTACATTGAGGCGCACTTTCTATAGAGGCTTCACTGCTGACAGCAAATAAAAGAAAAAATAAAGATAAATAAAAATTTTGTTAATTGTGAGCTTTATAAAGTCTACAATGATTTCTTTCCACCATTTTAGAGGATATTCCTTCCACCCTTTCTATCAGTGGTTTTTCTTAAGATATTAAGATTTCTTATTTTTTATTTTATTTCATCTGAAAGCTGAAACTTATGTTTCCAAGTACTTTTAAAATTTTGTCATTATTTTAAAATGTAACAACAACACATATAATATCTATTAAAGTGTAACTAGACAGTACCTGATGAGGAACTTTTGCTAAGATTTTTTTTTTTTTTTTTTGTGGGGGGGGGGGATCTGAATTACATTTTTGAGGCAATTTTTAGGCCGAACATAGCCGAATATTTTTTCAGAGTAAAATAATGCTTTAAAAAATTAAAAATTTGTATATAAATAATTTTTTAAAAGAAAACAATACATTTTAATTGTGAAATATACAAGAATTGTGCATATAGTGCATACCATATTTTGTTTTTAGGCAAAAATAAGTTCATTATTCGGCGGCCGAATATTCGGCTTCAATTTGGCCGAATATTCGGTATTCGGCCAAACCACTATTCGTTGCATCACTATTTTCATTTCTCAACAACTTTCAGAAAAAATCATGGGGTCATTTAGTATTGTAAGTACGTGCCTATATTATAGTAAACATTGAACAATTCATTTCTAATTTAAAGAAGTATGAACGCTTCGCGTTCATAAAAAAAAATATATATATATATATATCACTGAATACGTACAGCAACCTGAAAAATGCAGGAAACTCGTTAAAGCGGCAATCAGGGAACATGTATGAACGCTTTGCGTTCATTAACCGAAAAAAAAACATCACTGTCACCAGCAGTTCTCGGTGTGTAGCAATCTCAAAATTCAGCAGTTCTCGCTATCTAGCAATATCAAAATTCAGCAATTTTCGCTGCATAGCAATATCAAAATTCAGCAATTCTCAATGCGTAGCAATATCAAAATGTACGAAACTCGTAAGGTCAGCATACATGAGACAGAGTTTCCCCCAGACAGTTTCAGGAGGGCGCTGCACCCTGCCTGCCTTTAGGTTTACAAAATAGCACCACTCTTACCCCTCATTTAAAAGATTAGCTCCCTTGTTGCCCCACCTGAAAAAAAGTGCCTATACTCCTTTGTTTATTAAGAAAATTACTTGCATAGTAAAAATTGACTCATTGCTGTCTTTAAAATAGTGTTCTGTCTATTAAACATTAAAAAGTAGTTTTAAAAAACAAAAGAATGCCTTTAAAAATTTCAAGAAATGCCTTAAAAATCCAAAAAATGCCCTTCGGAATCAAAAAATGTCCTTTTCCTACAAGCAGCACCCTGCCCTTTTTTAAACCTGGGGGAAACTCTGCATGAGAAATATACAATAAACGGCTAATATAAAGCACTATAATAAAAAATACATAAAATTATTAACATACCTTAACAAACACTTTCTTTCTTGAAAACCAACTCTATAAAATGTTGAATTGCCATAATTTTGTACATTTCTAGTCGTCGATAAACTTCATTTAACTTTCCAGCAAAAAAAATGAACAAATACAATTTCAAACTAAATTACACAGGTACTTTAACTTTCAAATTTTACAACTAAAAACAGCAGAAAATATTAACAATAACAAACTCTTACCTTACCGTCATTTAATTTTACAATTACAAAACGCGAGACAAAACGTCTTTCTTCGACAGCTCGTTCTACAAAAATTACAAAACATGCGGAGTTGAGTTGTCAAAGGTAGGCGTAGCCATCCAATACACAAGAAATCAACCAATCCAAATTCAAGATCACACAACTGTAGGCGTGGAAAGAATTTACGAAACGAACTGGTAACAACAAAGATCCATTTATCGCCTCGCCAAATTGAACGATGCCAAGTGTCTCGGCTGTATTGGGATTCAGCCAAAATATCTTGCACATTGATATTTTGAAAATAAATATCAAATGCAAAAAATATGAAACATCTTGAAATTTTCGAAATAAATATCAAGTATGAAATTATTGAAAATATAAAAAATCTTGATAATTTGAAAATAAATATCGGATAGATAGCCACTGATTATATCAACGAACCCTGTCCTGGATAATCCTAATTGTTAAATTTACTTGAAAATGACTATTTTGCTTCATTAAGTTCCGATTCTAAATACAACCATACAAACAATTACTATCTATTATTTTTTGTAGGATGTCCATTAGTGGAATTTTGGATGTTTTGAAATATTTCTGTTATTAGAATCGCATTTGATACACATTGAGAAATTTGACGAGATTGGTTAAGTATTGTCGATTAATATAATATTAAAGATAATGGAATATAATTATAACTATTATTTAAAACATAATTTCCATTACTGGCACTGTTACCTTATATGTAATCAAAGCAATAGCACTTATCCAAACATCTAGTGTTACTACGTTTGAACATAAGGTAGTTTGTTTTTATTTATAAGCTATATCATAAGGCACAAAGCAATAAGAAGTCACAAACAAAGTGATTAACAAATTAAATATTAATCAAATTCAGGATAGTAATTAAATTTTTTTGAGATTAGATATTTATTTTATTATAAGACAAAAAGATTTTGTAATGACTGGTTCGATTAATGAATCCTTTGTTGAGATAAAATGTTAATAAAAATATATCAACAACAGTGAAAGAAAGATAAAAACATACACAAAGAAATAATTGTAATTAAAAATCACAGGATTTTTTTATGTTTCCATAAGTATAAAATAAACAAGTTCTGAAAATTTTAAGACATACTATATAAAGTTCTATACTATACCACTGCTTTTTAATTTAGCTTCCTAGTCTTGTGTAAGGTTCAAGTTTGTTTACACTTTCAAAAGCATTGTGAAATAAAAACCTGCACTACCCTAGCAAAAAATAGTTAATCGAAATTGAAAGGTTTTAAATTGAATATAAATAACAACACAAATAAATTGCCTCCCATTTTATTTATTTTTAAGTAACCAGTTTTCACAATTTTTCCAAGAACTTACTCTAGAAGCTTAAATATAATGAAATAATGTACAAAAAAATAATTATCACTAAGTTTTATTACACCTTTAAATTGGTACATTTATATCAATTGCATACATGACAAAGAAACATTCTAATTGCATAAGTGTTAATAAAAGGGTTTAGCATCAACTATTTTAAACCAATGGCCACAACCACATCTTTTGGGCTCGTCTTTATGAACCCACATCCAGTTGATTACGGTTGAATCTTCCTCACATATGCATCCAATTATTCTTTTCTCAAGGTATGAAGGTACCAAGTTGGGATTATCCTTTGTACCTGCTCCTCTTTTCAATACTTTCATTCCAAATGGATCATCATCCCCGGCTGCTCTGGCTAGTAGCTCTTTACGCTCCAAACCAGTCGAATGCTCGATATAATCGGGGAGTTTTTCTTCTGATTTATTTCTAATAGAAATACATGTAGCCTGGAATATACGAAAAGGTGCTTTTACGGTTTGACGCAAAAGGGCCATTTCAAAATTTTAACATAAACTTAATTGAAAAGCTATATCTGAAATTTTACTAGAAGGTCATAACAAGTACAGAATTACGATGTTTGCAGATATACTTTGCTGCCGCTGCCATATATAAATAAAACAATATTTATAAACATGGAGGTAAGAATTTGATCAAGAACACCATGGAAGAAGGAATACTAGTTCCAACTTCTTTGAAGACCACTTGTGCTTTTTACAAAGCTATCTAGCGGAATAATTTCGTACTAATTATTATGGAAAATAGTTGCTGACTTGCGAACAAGAGACAAAATCATAATCTGTTTATTCAACCTGATTTCGTGTGTGTACGTAAAATTTGAGGCCTAAATTTATTTGAGTTTTCAGTAGTTTTCTTGCTTTTCATAAGTAAAAATGCCGAAGAATAAGGGTATGGCTGTTTTAATTTTCACAATTTTCTAACTCATTTCTTTAAATATTCTGTTGTTAAACTTTTTAGATACAATATGGTCACGCATGTTACAATTTTTACCAATAATGAAATCTGTTTAAATTGTGTGTGCTTGTTTATTTCTATGACTGTGTTTAATTTTTAAGTATATGTATTTCAACTTTCTTTGGCATTTACTTCACGTTAAATAAATTATGAAAGTCAGCATTCGAAATTACTTTTTCGTGTAATACTAATTTTAAGCTCAGTCATACAAAAATTATAAGTACCTACTACATGAAATATTGAAAACATTATTTTGAAGACTACATTAAAACGTAGACTAGTATTGTGACATATGCATTATTCTTTGCATCTCGTTTTCGTTACACCCCTGATATTTACATGTTCACTCTCATTTATTTCAATGCTATGTAAATGTGCATTGTGCTTTTATACTAATTATGTATGCAGTATTCTGAACCAGTTCTCTGTATTTTGTCAAACTTTATTTATTAATACGCGCTTTAAGCTGTAAAAATTTAAAAACTCTGAAATTTTATTTTTTAAAGATTTATATTTTATAATTTATTTCTTCAGTGAAAGTTTTTTTATATCAAGTCAAATATGTACTAGTACGTATTTTTTATTTCCAGGGAACTGCAAAAAAATAAATCATACGATCAGTTCTAATTTTTTGAAAACTTATTACAAAAGCTTAAATTATAATAAAAACTTGAAACTATGTGTACAAAAAGTTTGTTTTACAACTTAGGAACTAGTTTTAAAAACAATTGTTTCTGTAGTCAAGGTTTGATCCATTTTTTTTTTTTTTTCGTGAAAACAAAATTTTCCCTGTTTATTTTTTGTTTTTATTTTATAA
Source organism: Maratus speciosus (assembly GCA_963932465.1). Lineage (NCBI taxonomy): Eukaryota > Metazoa > Arthropoda > Arachnida > Araneae > Salticidae > Maratus > Maratus speciosus. Next base: position 259,037,735 of record OZ010786.1, read on the forward strand.
GTCATGGTACTTATGTATTATCTGGGCCATGTCAGATACAACTGCGCCAAGCATGATGCCAGTTATTCTAATTACAGTAACCTTTATTTTTTTTAGCAACTTTATAGTGTCATGCATAATAAGAGCTATAATTATAATAATACATAATATAGTGTATTTATGTATTATAGCTCCAGTTTTGGCCACATTTAGAGAAAAATAGAAATTTTATAGTTATTAGTTGATTGAATGAAGCATATTAAATCGTAATAACATCATTCTTTAGCAGGGTTGCTGGCTTTTAGCCAGGCCAAAAAAAGCTGGCTTTTATTGGTTTTAACCGCTTAAAAAAGCCGGCTTTTATTTTTCAAAAAGGTGGTTTATAGATAATTCATATAAAATTTGGATTAATTTATTATTAATACACTTATAAATACTTTCTACTAAAAAATATAAACTTCTATTAAATTTTGCCGAATAGATAAGATCTTATAACTGCTAGAATGTAACTGTAAAGGCATTAGGTCTGAAAAAAAAAAAAAAAAATTATGAATATTCAGAAGAATAGTACATTAAATTAGACTCTAAAGTATTGGTTTGGAATTCTTTCATAGCTCTACACATACCACACATTTTAAAGATTATATAAAAGAATAAGATGTCACACATTAAAGCACATAAGCAATTACTTTGAAATTTGATTTTCATATTGAAATATTGTATCCAAGGCGAATGTTTCTCTCTGGAATAATTTCCATGTATTAATATAGTTTCTATCGATGCTGGATTTAATTATGTTTCGTGTTAGCCAGGGTTGTAATTTTAACCGGTCAAAATTGATTTTGACCAGGACACTGGATAAAAGTGGTTTTAACCGTCCAAAATTGGTCAAAAGTGGTCAGAAATGGTCAAAACGGTTAAAAATGGTCTGAATTTTAATAATTATTTTTTCTTTGCAATTAAAAGTAACTTAATAAGTAATAAAAGTAAGAGGCAGTTAAAAAAATAATAGGAACGGATGTCGTATGTTCCCTGCGCCGTTGTTGTTTTGAAATGTTTGGCGATTTTTTGTTGGTGTGTTGACGGTGGTTATGAATATGGCAACCTCGATATGTTGAATCTCGGGTGAGTTGTTGTTGTGACGTGTCGTTCTGACAACCGAGAAGTTAATGTTGGAATATTGTGAATGTATTTTGATATCGTATTGTATAGTTCTGCCTTTTTATTTTTATGTGAAATTTATTGAATGTATTTGATTGACTATGTTTTCTGTAGTCCGTTTAACCGCTGTTGCTGAAATAATTAGGAAATATGAGGAAATTTTGACAAGAAAAGAAGGTTTGTTTATAGTTTGTGAATACGTATTGATAAGCCTATTTTGGAAAATGTCGGCGATAATATTTCGAGCTGGATCTTTCAAGAAAGCAGATGTTTGTTAAGGTATGTTGATAATTTTATGTATATTTTACTGCTTTTGAGTTTTTACATTTTGTGATTGCTAGAAAGCGAGAATTGCTGAATTTTGAGAATGCTATATCGCGAGAAATGCTGAATTCGGCGATGTTTTTTTTTCGGAAAATGTGCACGAAGCGCACATACAAGGATTACTGGTTGCCATTTTAGCGAATTTTGTTTATTATTTACATTTTATTTTCGTTAAGCCAAACATGCATATAAACCGGTGCTTGGCGACATTTACTACTTGGCAGAAAAAGGGTTTTCACGCCAAGAAAATTCCAAGATGGCGGCCGGGGGGAACTTATGACATCTGTTCCAAATAATACACTGATAAGTTAAGCAGGCTCATTAGTAAAATATGCTTATGCAAATAAAATAAGAAAGCTTATGCAATACAATAAGAATTGCCCTATCATTGTTAATAGTGTATCAACAGGAAAAAAATCATTCTTCCTTTCAGCTGTTGATACAAGGGCATCTAAAAAAACTGCCCAGTATTGTTTAAAACTAGCAGCTGATGCTAAAGAAGAGGTAGAAAACAAGTTTGCTTGTAAAGTAAGAAGCTTTGTAAGTGACAATGAAAACAAGATGAAATGCATGAGAGAAGATTTTCAAAATGCATATAGAGACGAACTGTTTATTTCTTATGGATGTGCTGCAGATTACTTGAATCTTGTAGGACAAGATATTACAAACACAAGCAAAGTTAATTCAATAATGAAGAATGTTATTGAAATGAAAAATTGCAGATGAGCATGAAGATAATATTGATGATATCATTGTTAAAATCATTAACAATGTATACAAAGAAGTAAAACATTTATAAAATCAACTTAAGCCTATTTCCCTTGCTTTAGATTAACTTAAATAAGAAGATGCTACTATATATCTGATGCATGCAACGAATGGTTAAGACTGCTAAAAGAAAAAGATCTTGAAACTTATTCTAAAATGATACAGTCTCGATTTAATGAAAATGCTACTCCAGTTCATTTTCTGGCTCATATGCTGAATCCTGTCTACATGAGTAAAAGTATTGATGAAGAGAAGCAAAAAATAGCAAGGCAGTGGTTACATGATAATATTGATCCTACCTTTTTGCCTCTTGTGATTGTATTTCAAGCAGAATCCTCACCATATCCAAAATCCTATTTTTCTGAAAGTGTAAAAGATACAATTGGGCCTGATGCCTGGTGGGCAGCAATGAAGAAGGTTAAATGCATTGATATAAAATTTGTTGAAATCACATTACATCTAATGAACTGTTGTGCCAGCTCATCAATTGAAAGATTGTTTTCTAAATTTGGAATAATCCAAAATAAATTACGAAACCATCTAAGTTTAGAGACAACTGCAAAACTTGTTACTTATAATCATTTTTTAAATTCAACACAACTTACGTAAAAAAAATAAAAGAGCTTGTGTATGAAAAATAATTCAAACATTTGTGTTGTATCTTGGTGTTATGTTATTTATGTCATGACTTTTTTAATTTGGTATTTGCTGGTGTTATGTTACTTATATTATGACATTTTTAACAAATGTTAACTTAGTTTTTAACATATGCTAGTAAAACATATTTGATTAGTAGTAAATAAATTGAATAGTCAATTTCAGTGGTCAAAATGGTCAAAATTGATTTTGACCAGGACGGTTAAAACCGGTTTAAACCACTGGTTAAAACCACCATGGTTAAAACCGCGACAACCCTGGTGTTAGCCCCAGGTCGGTGGCTCACGATAAATATTCCATCTTGTGCTGCGTTTGTAGCCTTGCCAACAGATAATAGTGAGAAATTTTCTGAGCTGTGTATCGTTCCAAGTGGTTTAGTCGGTAGAACGTCAGTGCGCTATACTGATGGCCCGGGTTCGAGTCCCGGCTTGGAATCTTTTTCACTATGTTGGCCTTTGCACCTTTTAAGCAATTACTTTGAAATTTGATTTTCATTTGAAATGATGTGTTATTAATTTAACTATTTATACCATTATTATCCTTATCTTATAGATTTTATTACACATTAAAGACAAATAAGAATTTGCCATTTTTGCCCTGATTTTTTTCGGTTTTTGCCACTGTCCTGGCAAAAATACCTTTTTGCCAGCAAAAATGTCGCTTCTAACTTTATTTATAATAGACTTCATGCTCTTTTCTACAGTAACTTCTATAATTTTGTCTTATTGCATGATTTTTGTATACAGGTAAGGGAGGTAAGAATAGGAGAAGAGGAAAGAATGAAAATGAAGCAGAGAAACGTGAATTGGTGTTTAAAGAAGATGGGCAAGGTAAGATTGTGTTTTTTCAGAAATTCTTAAAGGTATGAGTGTGATATATGATTATAATTATAATTACAATGTTCATAAAAGTAAGGAGTGTAAAGCTATTTGGGAGAGAGAAATATATTCAATTCCACATTTATTTTAACCTGTTATTTGCTATTTAACCATAAGTGGTAACACAAACATACCATTTAAAATAGATGTAGTGTAAATCAGACAGATTGTAATCTTTTGTGCATTGCTCTCTTATTCAATTATGAGTAATTGAAATCTTATAAAGAAGGTATAGTGGCTTCCAAAATCCTGCTCTTTGAGTTACAAGAGAGAAAATACTCAAATGTAATTTTGGTTCAAGAGACCATTTTTCTATTATTCTTTCTGACATTACAGAACCCACAACTTTGAAAAAATCTTAAATTACTGGACAGTATATAGTGATGTTGAAGTGGTATAGTAACTCTTTAAGATACTTGAAATCATCCTCAAATCTTTTCAAATCCTGTTTCATAAATACCAATTAGTGTCATATTTTTATGGTGAGTAAACTGTTTTTAATTATTTGATGAGTCCATGGAAAATAAGATGGGTTTTCTGATTTAGAAATTTAATATAAATTTTGAATTTTAAAGACATTATTTTTTAAAAAAGGGTTTATTTTTATCCTTCCATATATAGGGTAGATGTGCCAGTAATGGACACCCTTAAGGAATTTCTTTTAAAATTATTTTTTTATTAATATAATTATTATATTCCAGTTTTTTCAATATTATATTAACCTATCAACACTATTTAACCATTCTTGTAGTCTCATTTCCCAATATGAATTGAAATTTAATTTTAAATAACAGAAATATATCAAAGCACCCAAAAGCCCAGTAATGGACACCCCATAAAAAGTAATAAATATAATTATTTTTATGACTGTATTTAGAACCAGAATTTAATGAATACGGTATGATCCATGTCAATTCAGGCAGCCAAAGAAAAAATCTTACCTTCATAGTCTCAGAAGTTTTTGAATTGAACATATGTTAAAATTCAATAAAAAATAAGATACTTGTATATTTTGGTTTTGCCCAAAAAAATTCCTGGCCCGAGATACAGGCCGCCAAAGATGGCATTCCGGGCACCATTTCCAATTCGCCATTTTCGATAAAAATTTTAAAGTGCTCTATCTCTAGAACGGTGCAAGATATTTTGTTGCGGTTTTTTTTTATTTTAAAGATAATATTCTTCTGTTTAAAATGATATACCCAATTTTGAAAAATGTATTAAACTTTTCTTGTGGCAACCTTTTGAAAAAAAAAATTTATTTTCAAAAAAAAATTTTTTTTTCGAAAATGCCAATCCTAAAAATTTAATTTTTTTGCTGTTGATCAATACTATTGGGAACTATCTTCACTGTAAAGGAGAACTTCCACTTTTGAGTTTAACAAATTTTAGAAACATTTAAAAAATTCAGAGAATTTTACAGGAACTGTATACATACAGTTCCAGTAAAAGTCACTGAATTTTTGCTTATTTGTATCATATTTGTAAGGATAAGCCTACTATATATCCTAAACAAGTTAGAAATTGCAATATCAAATGTGGCAAATGAGGTGCGTGCATAGTATTAACTAGTTTTATAAATATTCAGATCTTGGTGCAATAAGTGTTACGCTCTTGGGCAAAAAGGCATGAATACAAAATTTACTATAATACCACATATTAAGTTCAATAATACGGAAGTAATATGAATCCATCTTAAAAGGACTTAATCGCCATGGCAACCTAGAATCATTGCCTATCATGGTATATCATTGAATCAATTATGTATTATAGGATTTTTAAATAGAATGAAGAAAACTTTTATTAATGTCTTTTATGTTTTAATTTGATTTTCATAGCATTTGAAGTGATACATACTTTATTGCAGAGGTTTACAAAAAATTACTTCCTGTGTCATAGAAAGTGCATAGTGTTTATAGGGACACACAAAACATTTCGGATACTTTACCTTATTGGAAGTACTGTACATTAGCGATGATTGCTAGAGGTGCATTTTTAGTTGCAATATGAGTTTTTAAGTTTAATTAAATATTTCCATATTACGTTGTGTGTATAAAGGCTGTAGATCATATACAGGGCTACACAAAAGAAATTGTAAGGGCATTGCTGGAGGTGTATTTTTAGTTGTGTTTGAGTTTTTAAGTTTAACTAATTTTTTCCGTATTACGTTGTGTGCAAAAATGTTGTAGATCATATACAGGGCTACACAAAATAAATCTTAAGGGTTTACTGAGTATGAATGAAAGTAGCTTAAAGGTGATTTTTAAATGAGTTATGCATTTTTACACTGAACTACATTTAGTATACTAAGATATGTTTGGAGAATGTAGATAAAATGATATACAGGTCCGCGCAAAGAATTAGATACATGGCCGTCTATGGATGATAATCTCTGGAATTGTGATTTCACTGGTTTTAAGTATGTTTTAATCTTAATTAAATATTAGCTAAATAGTGGCATGTATATAAAGATAGTAGGTAAAATACAGGGTTGTATAAAAGTATTCAAGTATGCTTCCGTCTATTGACATAAATTTCTAAAAGTCAAATTCCGACCTATTTATGTGTTTTTAACAATTTCCAACATAGTTGAAAGTCTTTATGGATTCGATTTGTCTGCTCATCCGTCTGAACTCTAACTTGTATTAATATAATTTGTATTGCTGTGTAATTGATATATGTTATTGAGATTGTTTTACTATGTTCGGTATTGAAAATAAAGTATGTATCACTTCAAATGCTATGAAAATCAAATTAAAAGATAAAAGACATTAATAAAAGTTTTCTTCATTCTATTTAAAAATCCTATAATACATAATTGATTCAATGATATACCATGATAAGCAATGATTCTAGGTTGCCATGGCGATTAAGTCCTTTTAAGATGAATTTATATTACTTCCGTATTACTGAATTTAATATGTAGAATCATAATAAATTTTGTAGTCATGCTCTTTTTGCCCAAGAGTGTAACTTATTCCACCAAGATCTGAATATTTATAAAACTAGTTATAGTACGCACGCACCTCATTTGCCACATTTGATATTGCAATTTCTAACTTGTTTAGGATATATAGTAGGCTTATCCTTACAAATATGATACAAATAAGCAAAAATTCAGTGACTTTTACTGGAACTGTATATATACAGCTCCTGTAAAATTCTCTGAATTTTTTAAATGTTTCTAAAATTTGTTAAACTCAAAAGTGGAAGTTCTCCTTTACAGTGAAGATAGTTCCCAATGGTATTGATCAACAACAAAAAAATCAAAAGTTTTAGGATTGGCATTTTCGAAAAAAAAATTTTTTTTGAAAAAAAATTTTTTTTGAAAAAAAATTTTTTTTTTCAAAAGGTTGCCACAAGAAAAGTTGAATACATTTTTCAAAATTGGGTATATCATTTTAAACAGAAGAATATTATCTTTAAAATAAAATAAACCGCAACAAAATATCTTGCACCGTTCTAGAGATAGAGCACTTTAAAATTTTTATCGAAAATCGCGAATGAGAAAGGATGCCGGGGATGTCATCTTTGGTGGCCTGTATCTCGGGCCAGGAATTTTTTTGGGCAAAATGAAAATATACAAGTATCTTACTTTTTCTTAAATTTTAACATATGTTCAATTCAAAAACTTCTGAGACTATGAAGGTAACCCCCCTGCCTGAGTTGATATGGATTCAGCCATACATACTAATGAAACAAAATAGTTATTTTGAAATAAATTTAATAATTAGGATACCAGTAATTAATAAAATATTTGTGTTAATTATTTACTGTTTGCATATTTTATTGTAATTATGAGAAGATCAATGTGTTAATTATTTTAGATGGGTAGTTTAAAATACAAAATATTACATTGAGTAAAAAGTTTTCTGCCAAGAGGAGGTACCTTTGCGCCAACAGCTGTCATTTGTGCGGTTGTTAGTTTTTCAACCAACCAATTTTTGCATTCGAAATCAGGGCATACGAACTTTATGACTGTGTAATTTGTTTGTTAAAAATTTATTATCTTGTGCTTCATAAAAATGTTTAAAATGGAGCTATCACTTCAACAGTTTAGAACAATTATGTACTATGAGTTCTGTAACAAACACAGAAAAATGTGTGAAAGTTTAGGCATCAATACGGTTTCTTATGATACAGTCAAAGTTTGGTTTCGGAAGTTTAAAGCTGGAAATTTTGACATTGAAGATGAACCACGTTCTGGCCGCCCTATTGAAGTTGATCGTGAGCAGTTAAAGCAAATCATTGATCAAGACAGAAATGTTCCAACATGAACTATCGCGTTAGAATTTAAAGTTTCTCAAAAAATAATAGTTAACGCTCTGGAACATATAAATCTAATGTTTAAGTTCAACCGCTGGGTGCCTCACGAATTGACTGCTGAAGACAAGCACAAGTGAAAAAAAAATGTTGTTTGGCTCTGCTCAGAGATCAAAGGAAAGAGAACATTTTCGACAGAATTGTGACATATGATGAAAAATGAGTGTACTACAACAATACAAGCCGTAAAGGAGGGTGGTCAGCAACTGGGGAATCAGCAGGATCGGTTTCAAAACGTGCCCTAACTAACAAGAAGGTGCTTCTCTGCATCTGGTGGGATTGTCGCGGAATTCTGTACAAAGAGTATCTGAAAAGCGGACAGACTATAAACATTGCAATATACAGCAACATGCTAATCAAAGTTCGCGAGGCCATTTGCGAAAAACGAAGAAACGAGTTCAGAAGGTAGGTGGTTATCTTTCATCAAGATAACGTCTGGCCGCACATTAGTACGATGACCGGCTGGACGCTCTACAAGCTAGAGTGGGATTGAATGCAACATCCACCATACAGCCCCGACATGGCCTCTTTAAATTTCTATCTCTTTTCTCATCTGCAGCTGCATCTTGATGGAGCAATTTTTGATTCAAATAAGGAGGTCATAAATGAGGTCGATCACTTTCTGGACTCGCGCACGTCTCAATTTTTCGCAGGAGGGATTGAAAAGTTGCCAAAACGATGGCAGACTATTGTAGATTTAAACGGAGATTACCATCCTCATTAGTTTTGGTGATTTCGTATGTATTTATCATTTTACAATAAAAAATATTGTGGCAGGAAACTTTTTACTCAACATAATACAGTGGTGGAAAAAATTATAAAGCCACTTGAAAATATGATATAATTAAAAAACAAAAAATGGAACATTTGTGAAATTTCATACGTATATATTATATGCTACAAGGAAGTAAAGAAAAAAAGAAATTCATTAATAACTACATTAATAAAAGATTAATAGACTTAAGAAAATTATCTGTACAAAGAAAGTTGGAAACAATTATAAAGTCGATACATGTATTTCATCAATAATCGATGTGAGACCCTTTTTTTTCGATGACTTTGACTAGTCTCTTGTTCATTAAATTTAACAGACCACACAAAGTACTTGCATCAATATAGTTCCAGCAGTTTTTAATAGCATTCATCAAATCTAACTTTAAATTGAATTGTCGTCCATTTTTGTAAACATTTCGGGCTAAAATTCCCCAGAGATTTTCTATTACATTCAGATCGGGGCTACGAGCTGGCCATTGAAGGCATTTCACCTGATTAGCTTCCAGCCAAGATTTCGTTGACTTCGAAACATGAACAGAAGCGTTGTCCTGCTGAAATGTCCAGTCTCCGGAAGTTATAAGAGGAGCAATGGGTAATAAATTATCTCCTAACATATCTTGATACATAACTGAATTCATTTTGTTATTCATGAAAACAATTGGAGTGGTTCCACAGGCAGCAAATGCAGCCCAAACCATTACCGAACCACCTCCAAATTGACGCTTTGAAAAAATATGAGGTTCCTGTCGTAAATCATGCCAAAAGAATTTATAGCCGTCGGGTCCATCGAAATTAAATTTCTTTTCATCGGAAAAGACAACATCTCTCCAATTTGTGCCTTCAGTTAAATGTTTTCGTGCAAAGTCTAAGCGAGCATTTTTGCGGTGCTTAGAAAGAGGAGGTTTTCCTTTAATTTTTTTAAATTGAACAATGGGATTGTTACTTAAAACATTTCTTACCGTTCGGCTTGTACATGGTAATTGTAACTGTTCTTGAATTTGGGCTGACGACATTTTTTCTGCGCAAGCTAGCTTCCGGATTTGTCTTGATTGCCTTACAGTTAAGGATTTCGGTCTTCCTGTATGCTTCTTACTGCCATAATCTTCGGGATTTCTGAGAAAACAGTTTACTGCAACCTTGGACCTTCTTATTTTTCTTGCAATATTAGAACCAGACATTCCAGCTTCATTTAAAGTTAATATTTTAATTTGTTCGCCATTGGATAACTTTTTTCCTCTTGGCATTGTATTAAACACACCAAATACAAAATGAATGCTCGTAACACGTTTACATTTATCTAAACTTCCCTGGCGACCTGCTTTCTCAAGTTTGGCAATATGCCAAATGAGGCTAGAACCATCGGCTTTATAATTTTTTCCAAGTTGTTTTTCATTGGTTGTAAGAAATCAGCATAATTTATGTTCCCCCTTCCGTTTTTCTAAACAAAGTTTATGCGTATTATTGCGATGTTGATCATGCAAATGTAACTAGAATTTGCGATATCAATAATTCCATTACTTTTTGACTTTTGTAAATTTTTCTATCGGCTTTATAATTTTTTCCAGCACTGTATCAGGCAATTACAGCTATCAAATTATTGAAACAGTGTGGGATTTAAAAGGTAATAAAAAAAAAAAAAAAAGTTTTGGCATATTAGTGTTTAATTGTTAAATAGTATTATACACGAAAGCTTATACACAGTAATAAAAAAAAAAAAATCTTCGCAGATAATTGGCGAATGGGCAAATCTTTTAAATAATCACATGCGTGAGTCTAGGTTGGAGAGAAAGATAAAAACGGACAAAGGTTATTTCCCTGTGATTGACAAAAAAATCTCAACAATAATATCCGTGTAATTGTTCTGCATCCATTATCTCTTGTGATAGAATTTTTTCAGTACAGGGAAACAGGAATCCTCTCAACATTTTAATCCCTTTTTTAAAAAGAGTTCAACTTGTGAGTACTTCTAGATTTTTATCTCCTAGAAGTCTTACAATACAAATAAGTACTATATTTTAGCAGTCTGAGAAGTTGTTACCCCTTGTAAATAAGGCTGGAATAGAATTTTGAAAGAATTTTTTCTTTTAAAGAATCATTGAATTGATGTGAAATAGGTTTAAAAATAATTTAAGCTTCTTCGATTTTCCATATACAGTTTTAAAATGCTGAATTTAAAAAAAAAAGTCAGATTATATTTCTTAAAAATATATATACAGTGAAACCCGTTTAAGGTACGAATCAAGGGACCGAGAGCATTCCGTATCTTAAGCGGGATCGTATCTTATCCGGATTTCATAGATTCTCGAATAATAATGCATATAAAGACAGTGTACATTGTTTTTAACGTATTTTAGCAATTTGTAACTCTTATTTTAAACATTTCTAACAAGTTTTAGATATTCTAGAAAATTTGAGTTTAAGATTTTGAAATAAAGAATAACTTTACTTTTCTCCAAAATTTTATTGAGTCGTTTGTACAATAACAAAATTAAAATGACTTTATGCAATACTCTCTGCCAAATTAAAAAAAGTACCATAAAACGAAATTTTTGTTAATGTTTATAAAACAGAAACCAAAATACACTACATACTTAAAGAGGAAAAATAATAAATTTTCATAATTATTTTTAGAGATAAACTAAATGTATGCAAGGAACAATAATTATTTGATACAGTATCAAAATTAAAGTACGTGAAATAGTTTTAGTTTGTTGAAAAAAAGTCGTTTACTTTGATTTGGTGCAACGTAGGGCGAGATTTTATCACGAAGTTTTCACGAGATTTTATCACGAAGCCTTGTTGATGTGGTAGAAAAAATCTTCGATGGAGGGACCAGCATCCGTCGAAGAGGCGTACTGTTGAAGTAAGCTGAACGAGATCATTACAGATGCGAATGATGGTATGGATGGTACATCAGTTTCTTCATCCGCGTCGTCTTTTGATTCTTCTGAAGGCCTAGGTTCATCGGACCTTTTTGACGTCCGTGATTATATATGCGATAGAAAACTTCATTTGTTACAATCTGATCGTCAATTTTGACAAATGAGTCCTAATCTTAGCATTCTTCTTGATGCTGCTCCTCTTCTGCGATTTCAACGTTTTGCAAAGTGCAATCGACGTCAAAGGCTTTACAGAAGCAGTTCACAACAGAATGGTGGTTGGTGTTACGTCTTCCCAGGACGCGCTCAGAAAATGCATGCGTATAAGAGGTAAATAAATGACGTACAATGACATGACTTTTGTATTTCATTTTGGGAACATGAATTATGCCCTGATCTATCAGTTGAACCCATAGACAGGTTGAACTACGCTAGTCGCATTGGGTGGTAAAAAGACTAGTTTCATGTTTTGTAAACCGGGGATATCCTTGGGATGGGCGGGACAGTTTTCGTCATGACGCAGTACTTTCCTGGACTCTTTTTTTTTTCATTCGTTCATTGAACTTGCAAATCCACGTATCGAATAATATCGCTTGTCATCCATGTTTTTTATAATCGCAGAGCAGATTTCTAGCATTTTTAAAGCAGCGAGGATTCCGCGACTTGCCGATGACGAGGAGTTTTAATTTATCCATTCCGCTCATATTTGATCCAACGAGACCAGTGATACGTCCTTTGCTCAGTTTGCCTCCAGAACATTTCTCGCCTTAAAAGCCATTGTTTTATCAGTCATTAATAATAATAAAAAAAGGCCCATCTCTTCGACATTGTAAATATCGTATCGTGAGTACTTTTCCAATAGCGCAATTCAGTTGCTCTTTTTACCTATTCTGCCCTAAACACACGTGATAAACGGATTACATAAGCACCATTTCGTATATTAAGCGGGTTTTTTGTCATCAAACGACAAATTTTCTTCGTATATTAAGCGGGATCGTATATTATGCGTACGTATATTAAGCGGGTAATTTTACACAGGTTTAATAGTCATTTTTCAAGGGACCGAAGACAATTCGTATCTTAAGCGGGATCGTATCTTAAGCGGGCGTATCTTAAACGAGTTTCACTGTATTTCTTATGTCCGATTATATTTCTTATTTCTTAAAAAATTTCAGACACTTTAAATGTGTAATAGATATAAAAATGAGAAAAAAAACACAGTAAACCAAAGAATGCTAATCTATGGAAAATCTTTTCAAACAGTTGTAAATGTAAATACCACACCCAACAATGGACCTTATGCACACGACCTGAGTTCAAGGCTAAAATTCGTCTGCTGGCGGTGTTTAGCATAGCAGTCTATGGAGTGTGAGTTATTAATGCTTGTTTGCTAAAAATACCGCCAAAAAATTCTTTGATGCAGCAGCATATACTTAATATATTGTAATCTAAATTCAAAATGTTGTTCTGTATACGAGAACATTCCTTAAGTTTGCAAATTTTCAGTGAAAGTGTATGCACTCAACCTGGGTCAAGGCTAAAGTCGTCTGCTAGTGGTGTTTGTGCCTGCACGTACTGGTATTCTGCCGGTGCAGTAACTAGAATAACAGATCATCATACCGCCAGCTCTGGCGTCTGATGTCACCTGAATAGGGTCCATTGGATTGTTAGTTGGGTCGGGTGTGGGTGGAACTCAACGTGCAACGACCCCAGGTGGTTTGTTCTAGCAAAACGAGCGAAGAGATGTACGGTGAAAAAATCGAGAATTTGGTAATTTTATATTTTTTCCAAGATGTTGCACGAACGAAAAATATTAAATTATTGATCAGAATTAGTTTTGATTAACTTAAAAAATTTACAAAAATGTGCAATTTTTGCAATTTTTCATAAACTTTTAAGTACGATGCGCAAATAGAAGATGTTAACAGACTTTAAAAATTTTTATCCTGTTTTTCTTCTAATTACAATAGGCAACTTTTCCACACTAAAGCGTTTTGAAAATAAAATATATATATTTTTTTGACTTACCCTATTATATATCTTTAAAAGTTCTAACAGCTGATGTATTTTTGTAATATTTCAAACACCTTCATGCTAATAATAAAACACGACTTTTATAAAGTCTAAATTACTAACTGCATAATTTTATCTGCAAATTATATACATTTTATCTAATAATAATAAAAAAAGCATTACCACCATTAAATGTGCTTTTAAAATTTAATATTTTTTATTTAAAAAAAACATCTATTGCAAAAAATTAAGAATTTGCATTTTATCTTTTTACTTGGACATGTCAACATTTTGAAAGTTGGGATGGACAAAGTATCATAATTCAGTAACATTTGATCACAAAGGAATGGGTTTTTTTTCTTAGATAGGGGACATTTAAAAAATAATTTTTTAATAAGTTTTTAAGACCCAGGACTGGGACCATAGAAAAGAATTTGTATTTTAATCTGTATATTAAAGCTATATACTTGATTTCCATACTTTTTCCTATTAGAATTATGTTTCTATCATCAGCAGTTTGAGATAACCAAGGAGACATTTATTTTTAATCATTTGGTATAGTGTATAATACAATAATTCTATAAACATTTTTTAATCTTTTGTATATTTACCCCCCCCCCTACCCCCTAGAATTAAGTAAATTTACAAATTACAGGCTTTGTACAGTGCTTAAATTTTTCAAAGTGATTTTTTTCCTTAAAAGTACTTATTTTTATGCAAAATCTGAAAAAAGTCCTTAATGTTATTTTTCTATTTCTTAATCAGGGATGAAATTTTTCTGTGTTCGTTTGAGTCTGAATTAAAAAAAAATTACCTTCTCACCTTCTTTCGAAATTTTGCCTCCCCCCCCTGCCCCCACAGTATCAAAATTTAAAATCTTTAAAATTTATTAAACTTTTTTGCTCTATTTGTTACTTTATTCTAACACTAAAAAGCAAATCGTAAATTTCATTTAAAATTTCATCTAAATTCCAATCCCCTTAACCCCCCCCCCTTCCCCCGCCAAAAAAAAAAAAAAAAAAGAGCTTCCCTTTTGAATCCCCACAATAACCAAAGTTTAAAATCTTTAACTTTTTGAAAACTCTATTTGGCACTTTATTGTAACAATAAATAATAGAACATAGTCTCCCCCCCCCCACCCCTGACATGCTGGATTTTATTTTGAGATATAGGTTTTATATAGTTCATAAGTTTGACTTTCTTATTGACATCTGGATAAAAACCCCATCCAGATAATATTTTTAATTTGCTTTTCTGTATTTCTAATTTACGTTGTTTCTAGCCTTGTTGGACGACTACATCCGGATGGGGTCCCCATCCAGATAGCTTTTTCTTTCCATTTTATCTCACTTAATTATTTTTTCTTAATGTCATTTGTTTAATTCACTTTTTGTGATTTATTCGTTGTTTGGCACAGCATGTCCCTAAAAGGATTTTGCACCATAAAACCTAATACAACCAACCAACCACCTCCCCTTCTGAAATAAGAATTTCCCTTTGCCCCCTTCCTTTCCTACCTCTTACCAAAAATATAAAATTTACTGTTTTTAAAACTCCTAAATTATTTTTAACCTATATTTTAAACTCTATTTTAAACCTCTTTAGTAAAGTGTAAATAAATAAGCTTTCTAATAAACTACTCTCCCTCCTCCCCACAAAAAGAAAAAATTATTCGCTTCTACCCCTTTGTCCCCACCACCAAATTAAGTCTTTTTGTTATTGTCATATTGTTTTTAAACTTTTTACTCTTGTTACTTTATTGTAGCAATAAATAATTGATTGTATAATTTCCCCGCACCCCATCCAAAATTGACATTCTTCCTCCTTTTTCAAATCACACAAATTTTAGTCTATCCCTCTGAGCATATTGAGGTCTTTCCTGCATTTTCATAAAAATACTTATAAAAAAAATAATCTTAATTTAAATTTTCTTTCCTTGTTTGTTTATAAAATACACTTCATGCCCATTTAATTGAAATACATTTTAAAATACAATTCTGTTTAAAATATTTTTTTCTACAAAAGATTTAAGTTGTTTTGGGAAGACAAAAATATGCCCAAACTGCTCAGAGGGTTAAAGCTCTTTAGTTTTTTTTTTTAACCTATTTTTAAATCTTTAGTAAGGTGTAAATAAGCCATCTAATAAATTACATCCCTTCCTCCCCACAAAAAGAAAAATATCTGTTTAACCCTTTTGCTCTCACACAGCTCACCAAATTGTCTTTTTTGTTATTGTCATATTTTTTAACTCTTTTTGTTACTTTATTGCAATAAATAATTCATTGTATAATTTCTCCCTCACCTCATCGAAAATTGACATTCATCTCCTTTTTTGCACACAAATTTTAGTCTTTAAAACTTTAATTTTTTTACCCTATTTTTAAATCATTAGTAAGGTAAATAATCAGTCATCTATTAAACTTCCACAAGCTGTTCCCCTTTGTCTCTGTCTACAGCACACAGACTTTAAAATAGCTAATTTTTTTCTTTTGCTGTATGTGCTCAGTTATACTAATAGTAATTATCAATCTAAAATTGCAGTTTCTCCTTCAGTCTCCCTTTTTCCTTGTATACAAAATTTAGTCTTTATAACTGTTTAATTTTTATTTTCTGTCCTAGTAATGGTGAATAATTAATCATTGAATAAACTTCTTACCCCCTCCTCCATAAAATTTCTATTTCTCCCCATTTGTCTTCCCCCAGCTCACAAAGTTAAAAATCTTTAAATCTGTTTAATTTTTTAAAATTTCTTTGCTCTATATTTTATTTTAACAATAACAATCTCTCCTTCCCCCCCCCCCTATTTGCTACCACATAATATTTAGTCTTAAAACCCTCATCATTTTTTTTCTGAACATTTCCCACCCAAAACTTACACTTTGCTTCACCCGTTTCTCCCTTTGTCTCCCCTTACACTTTGCAGTGGCAATATGGTTAAATAATCATCTGAATTTCCTCTACCAAAATTTTGGATTCCCTCCTAACCTCCCTGTGCTGTACCTCTTTTCCTTTTCTTCTGCACACTATGTTTACAATCTTTCTTTTTTTTTTCTGCTGTATTAATTTTAAAATTATAAGTGATAGTTTCTAAATTTCTTGCCACACATTGAAATTGCTTTCTCTGGCCATTTGAATGTTTAAAACTTGTATTTACAAAAATGAAACCCTTCAATAAAAAATGCGTATTACATTCAATTTGTAGGTCCTTGAATTTTTCTCCTTTTGGTCCTTGAAAGCCTTAAGTCCTTGATTTTTATTTAAGGAAATGTGTACAAATCCTGAATTAATGTATTTTCATATAGACTGGAACATTCAGTGTATCAGTGATTCAATATTTTTGATGGTTTTGATCCCCCCCTCCTATACCCCCTTATAAAACAATACCCCTACCCCCTTATAAAACAATGTGAATCATTGAATGATTCAGAAATATTCGTAAAGGTGCTGACAAAATCTTCCCTAGGCCATCATGGTTATTAAAGCTGCCTCTGTGTAAATCTGATACAAATTGGAAATTGAAAAAAAATTAAAGAATACAGTATTTTCTTATTAATATAAAAGAAATTAAAAGGGGAGTGATTTTTGGAATACAATCTATATCTTAATAACATATAGGATTCAATAAATGAATAAAATAAAGAATATTGCACATCATTTTTCTTTTGCATAAGTTACTTGCCTGATATGAAGAAAAAAATCTAAGAAAACCTTAGCACTGGGGGCACTTCTAGACAGCTTAATGGTTAATCCACCTCTGGCTGAAGTATCCAGCTAAAGGGTATGAATACGGAACAGTGGCCAAATATTCATTGCATCCCTAGTATCACTGCTTGCAAGTAATAGGGAAAATGTAGGACTGTTAGGAAAATAATAAAGTTTATAATACAAAGTCTTGTTGAGAAATTAATTTCTAATCATTTAAAAAAAATATTTTTTCTCAAATAATTAATTTTTTCATATCTTTATTGCTTCTAATTTATATTATATTTTATATTTTTCTAGAATATGCTCAAGTAGTTAAAATGTTGGGTAATGGTCGATTAGAGGCTATGTGTTTTGATGGTGTGAAGAGATTGTGCCATATTAGAGGAAAACTACGTAAAAAGGTATTTATTTTTTCCATTGAATATTTCAAAGCTCTTTTGATTATTTATGTATTTTCTTAACTATTTCAATGCATTTTGAATTTTATAACAAATTTGTGCCTTTTTTGTTTTTAAAATTTATACAAAAATCATTATTTTTACAAAAACATTCAGTTTTTAATTGATAAAATAAGCAGACATCTGTTTAGGAAGCATTTGGGTCCTTTAAAAAGTCTTTCATATTTTTTCTCAAATTAAAATAAGACCCTTTATAAAAATTTTCATTTCTTTCCCAAGGATACAAAGCTTAAAATCTTTAAAACTACACTAGATGCTGCCAGGACCACGAGTTTTTGATCGGCATAACAATATCAGATTGGTAACTATAAGCAATGTAGGAAAATACTAAGTAATGTCTAGTAGTACTATTACTAAGAAAATGATTACTCACTCTTGTTGAAATGACTTTTAAAGCGACAGAAAACATTTATTGAAAAAAATTTGGTAACTCCATTAAAAATTTAATGAATTTGTTATTCACATTGTTTTTTAAAATTGTCTTAGTGATGTACATCTTGTTTAAATTTTCGACACATTCCTCATTTCGACATTTATAGGTGGTCTTTCAAAAAGTTGGCTTTTGTCGTCCTGATCATCATTATTTAGTATTTCTTCACAAACTCTTTTGCAACTTTTAAATTCTGTGAGTTTTTGCAGCTTCAGAAATGAGTCATTCCATGTCACATCAACACACCTTTTCTCCCTTGACACCTCAGATTTTAATGAAACTTGGTTTATCAACTGTCCTTACATAGTTATGAAAGAAAACATTAAAATTATTTTTTAAATGTATTTCATTTTAATTTTATTAACAATTAATTAAAGCATTTTTCATTAAAATTTGCTACATCTTGCATTACTTAATTGCCATTTTCTCAAAAACTAAATGTGATACAAACTTGGTTTATATATCATGTTAAAGCTCTTTTTATGACCTTTAATTTGATATGCAGCATGATATAAAAAATTAAAATTTAATTTATAAAACATTCAAATTTTAATTTTAAATTTCTCAAAGTGACATTTTTAAAATTTTCAAAAAAATCTCTGACTTTATATTCCCCTTGTACATTTCCCCAAGTTTTATGATGGGATCTCTATGGGATCAGAAGATACATGAAGTTGAAGTTCACATGTAAAGTGAAAATTTTAACTTGTATTTCAATATCTCAGGGATGCCGCGGACGCGCTATAGCGCGTAAATTACGCGAAAAATCGGAGATGGGACGCAAAAAAATAGCTCTTACGCGTCCCGTGGGATGCGTAATTTCGTCAAAAAATCGCGGAAAACAGCCGATTTTCGTCAAAGAATCGCGGAAAACAGCCGATTTTTGTCAAAGAATCGCGAAAAAAAAACGCAAATCTCATCAAAATATCGCGCAAAAGCAGCGATTTTCGTAAAAGGGCCACGAAAAATAGCGTATTTCGTGAAAGTATCGCGAAAAAAAGCGAATTTCGTCAAAAAATCGCGGAAATAAGCGCAAAATTCGTGAAAATATCGCTGAAATAAGCGCAAATTTTATCAAAATATTGCAAAAAACGCGATTTTCGTAAAAGGGCCGCAACAAATTAGCGTATTTCGTTAAAAGATGACGAAAAAATAGCAAATTTCGTCAAAAGATCGCGGAAAAAAGCCGAATTTTGTCAAAGGATCGCGAAAAAAGCACAAATTTCATCAAAATATCGCGGAAAACAGCCGATTTTCGTCAAAGGATCGCGAAAAAATAGCGTTTTTCGTCAAAGGATCCCCCAAAAATAGCAAATGTCGTCAAAAAATAACGTAAAAAAGCCGATTTTCGTCAAAGGTTCGAAAAAAGCACAAATTTCATGAAAATATCGCGGAAAAAACGCTATTTTTGTAAAAGGGCTGAGACAAAATAGTGTATTTCGTCAAAAGATCGCGAAAAAATAGCGAATTTCGTCAAAAATCGCGATAAAGCCGAATTTTGTCAAAGTATCGAGAGAAAAAACACGATTTTCGTGACAGGCTCGCGAAAAAACAGCGAATTTCAACAAAAGGATCGTGGAAAAACGCGAATTTTGTCAAAGTAACGCGAAAAAAACGTGAATTTAGTCAAAGCACCAAAAAAGATGTGCAAACTAAACTTATAGGTAGAAAATTCATAAAATGGGATTTAATTTTTTTTATGAGATTCTTAAAAATACAGCATGATTTCAGTGTACTTTGATAATATATTCAGTAGGTCGACCAGTAAAAAATCCCCCCCCCCCCCCCCCTCGTTCTTACTGCATTGAAATGTCTCCCGCCTTCAGAACATTTAAGATTTGATGCTTATTAGTGATTTAGATGTAAATTTCCCTTGCAAGGAAAATGTATGATTCCAACACAGTATCTATGCTGACAAATAATTCAATGGGAAGTATAATGAAAGCACCCATTCATTCAACAAAAAGTACACCTTTACTTAACATAAGTACTCTTTTTTTCAGCAAAAATACCTTTTTCAATAAACCGTCTTGCCCCTTTTTAAAAGAATGCGAACATTAGTGATACTTGTTAGTGGAACTTGGTATCTTCTACTCTCAAATAAACATTATTTTACAATTAAAATTGTATCTTGCATTTTTATTTTTAAAAAAGTAAAGAAAATTTCTCTTAATATTTTTTAAAAATATTTTATTTGAGTGCAAATAATACTGATTTTAATTCATTATTTAATTATTGTTAAAACAATAATTAATGCATTTCATTTATCTTTTCCAAATAAACAAGTTTCATTTATTCCTTTAAAATATAAATTATTACTGATGGGGACCCGCTTTTGTAAAAAAGGGACCCAGATTTTTGGAAATCCTGGGTCCCGAGGACCCAGGTTTTTTCAAGTACAGCGATATCACTGATATCTTCATTTTCAACTGATGACAAGTAATGAAAAAATTATATAAATGCCATAAACTAACATTTTTCACATTTTAAATAAATATTTCCATTTTCTAAATATATTAGAACATAAACAATAAGAAATGAAAAGTTACATCATATTATTTGATAATTCACAAATATATCTAGCCTATATATATAAAATCCTAATGAAACAAATTTATGAAACGGAAGTATGAATCGACTGATTAAACAACTGATTATGTTTCACGGCGATTTCTCCTAAAATATGGAATAATTTGCGATGAAATTAACACCAAAAATCAATATTGATCTGCAGATTTCAAAACTGGTATTAGAATTTTTAAATTCGAATTAGCTTTCGAAATATTATTTTTTTTTCTAATTTTATATACATTTTTCTAATGATGGCAACTCAAATTTTAATCAAACATATATATATATTTTTTATATTTCAGAAAAGGTTGACATGATAACCCGACTATTGTTGTTTATTTGATAATAAATGTTTATTTACTTTTATTTCTTTTTACAAATTACTAGGGGGCTCTGAACCCTACGAGCTACGCTCGTCAACCCCCGTTCAGACACTGCAGACTCTAAATGCACGCTAATTTGATCGGCTTTAAAAAGATTTCGAAAGATTGAATTATAATTTAAAAAACAGTGGCGATCTCCCTATAAAAGGATTTCTATTCATTTCTTTTTGATTGGGGAATTTTAACGCCAAATCCAGTGTGGTACTACTTGATTATCCCGTCGAGAAATTTTGCCAAATTATATAAATCGCCAAACCACTCGCCAAATTATACAAATTGACATCATTTTTATTTTAAATAACGAAAGAACAAATAAATTAGTACAACATTAATAAAATTACAAATAAAACGTCGAAATAAAAATAACTTGATGACGTAGACACGTGTAACTTACTTAAAGTCAAGTTAATGTGACATTTACGATCAACCATTAATGGCATTTAATCTTAGTTTGGCAAATGATAGATTTTTGGTGGACGGGATAACTAAGTAGTACCAAAGATACAGTCGCTGTTTTCGTCTTTGATTAAGTAAAATAAGTTAAACATATCAAAATAAGCTAATATAAAAGGAATTAAGTAAACAGTCTTTGTCTCCTGGTATTTTTTAACAAAGTGAAAAGAAAGTTATTTTAAATAAGACATTTTGAATTAATCGTTTTTAATCTGACGTAATTTTGACCAAGCTATTCTTTCTCTTTTAAATATTCACGTGAAAATACTTTTGTTAGAAATGAAATATTATTTGCGCTTTCCTAATAAAAATAGTTGAAAAGATTCTCTCAAAATATCAAATAAATGTCTAGCAGAATTTCTAAATTTAAACTGTTTTGCAATATTACTTTGTGTTCATTTTATGTAATAATTGTAATGTGACGTAAATATGACGTAATTTCTCCTATTTAAGACTTCTAACGCATGTTAATGAATTTATTATTTTACAATATCCTTTCCCTTTTAAAATTCAAGTATATAGTTTTTACGACATAATTTTTAACAAGTTCCTGCTTTTTGTACATAATTATTTAATTCTAATTCCAAATGACTTTTTCTGTTTATAATAGTCACGCGTAAATAATAAAGATGAAAATAAGCACTCGCCAGTCGTCACTTGGCGACTAAACATGAAAAACTGGCGACTAAAAATATGGGAAGTACCAGCCAAATGCAGGATTTTCCAAAGGGATTTCGCCAAAGAATCGAGGAAAAAACCCCGCGAAAATACCCAAATATCATCAATAGATCGCGAAAAAAGCGAATTTCGTCAAAGAATCGCGAAAAAAACGAGACTTTTGTCAAAAGATCGCGAAAATACGACGGCACATTTCGTCAAGGGATCACAAAAAAACCCGAATTTTGTTAAAGGATCGCTCAGAAACCCAAATTTCGTCAAGTGATCGCAGAAAAAATGCAAATTTCGTGAATGGATCACGGAAAAAATGCAAATATCATCAATAGATCGTGAAAAACAATCGTGAATTTCATCAAAGAATCTCAAAAAAACCGAGAATTACGTCAAAAGATCGTGAAAAAATGCACATTTCGTCAAAAGATTATGGAAAAAATGTAAATTTCGTCGAAGGATCGCGAAAAAAACCAAATATTGTGAATGGATCGCGGAAAAGACTCAAATATCATCAATAGATCGCGAAAAAAACACGAATTTCGTCAAGTAATCGCAAAAAAAGATATTTTTGATAAAAGATCGTGGAAAAACACGCACATTTCGCCAAAGGATCAGAGAAAAACCTGTATTTCATCAAAGGATTGCTAAAAAACCCGAATTTCGTCAATTATTCGCGAAAAAAACGGAGAATATCGTCAATAAATTGCGTAAAAACGCAAAATATCGTCAATGGATCGCAGAAAGAACACGAATTTTGTTAAAAAATCGCGTAAAAAAGAGAATTTCGCCAAAGAATCGCAAAAAAGAACACGAATTTCATCAAAAAATCACGAAAAGTGCGAATTTTGTCAAAGGATCGCGAAAAAAAATGCACATTTTGTTAAAGGATCGCGGAAAAACGTGAATTTTGTTAAAGTATCATGAAAAAAATGCATAATTACATTGTGACCACAGACCTGGAAAACCGGGAAATGTCAGGGAATTTAAAATTTCGAGAAATATCAGGGAAAAATCAGGGAATTCTGCTTAAAATCAGGGAAAATGTGTTGTCATTTTTCTTTTTCTGTAACATCGCGAACGATCTTTCCTTACGCACTTTCTATTCGAAGCGCGGCTGCTACTCAATTAAACTTGGAGTGGTGAAGCAGAAAAAGCTCTTATCTGATTGGTGGTGACGTCATGAAGCCACTCCTTCGGGCAATTCATCCGCTGTCCCGCTTCAGCTCGCTCCCGCTATCTTGCGATGCCTTGCGCCACGATATGCGCGAAGAAAATGCGATCGGGTCGCTAAATGGTTACTTTTTTATTGTTACTTCGCACCTGAATACGGAATAATCATTTTTCAATAACTGTTATTGCAGTCATATACCTCAACATTACAAATCGAAATCGCGTCTGTGTACCGCGTGTTCATGTTGTGTTATTTCGAATCTGACGTGCTTAGAGTCGTATTTTGTCTTACTTCGATTCGTGTAGAAACCCTAGTTATTATGGCAACGCGGTTTCAAGTCGATTGGCTTACTAATCCAGAATTTAAGGATTGGATAAGAGAAGTACCTGATGATGTGCACAGGGCAAAATGCATAAAATGCCATTATTCATTTACGTTAAGTAATATGGGTCGGAGAGCACTTACGAGTCATGCAAAGGGAACTGAACATCAAAAAAGGATGAAAGCTGCATCACAGCCAAGTATAATAGATTCTTTCTTTAGCACATACTGGACAATTGCAAATAAGGAGAGTTTGAAAGAAGAAGAATCATCAAAACCTGGTCCTACTACTGCAAATAAGGAGAGTTTGAAAGTAGAAGAATCATCAAAACCTGGTCCTACTACTGCAAATACGTCGCTTTGTTCTGAGCCATCAACTTCGAGTTCCTCATCCGATAACAAATTAACTGTTCCAGCTAAAACTTTACAGAAATTTTTCATTAATGACCAAGTAATGAAAGCAGAAATTCTTTGGTGTATCCAAACAATAATGACACACAAATCCATGCGATCAGCGAGTAAAGATGTGATGCTTTTTCGAGCTATGTTTTCCGATAGCGAAGTGGCACAAAAAATGCAATTGCAAAGAACAAAGATTGCATATTCCATCCTTTATGGTATAGCCCCTTATTTAAAAGATATTTTATTAGCAAAATTGGCACAGTGTAAATATTATACCATTGGATTTGACGAATCGTTGAATAAAGTTTCTCAGAAGACCCAAATGGATGTGAATGTCAGATTTTGGAATAAAGATGATTCTGAGGTAAGCACAAAATTTTTCACTTCTTCATTTTTGAATCATGCCACTTCTGACAACATAAGAGAAGCTTTTAAGGAAGCTCTCTCTCCTCTAAATATGAAATCCATTTTACAAATTTCAATGGATGGCCCAAATGTGAACCATAAATTTTTTAAGGATTTAAAAGCAGAGTTTGAAAGTGAACATGGCCCAGAGATTTTAAATATTGGTACCTGTGGTCTCCATGTAATGCATGGTGCCTTTAAAGCTGCCATGAGATCAACAAATCGGTCTATTGTAGAATTTTTGAGAGCATTATTTAATTTATTTAAGGATGTGCCTGCACGTCGGGCCATTTATACTGAATTATCCGGATTGAAATGTTTTCCCAAGAAATTTTGTGCTGTACGTTGGCTGGAAAATGGTGACATTGCTCAGCGAGCAATAGATATTTTGCCAAATGTGAAAATATTTGTGGATTCCATGAAAGTTGAGAAAAATCCACCACAGTGCTCAAGTTTCCGAATAGTTCAGTCACACCTAGAAGACCCACTACTAACTACAAAACTGGCTTTTTTTGTATCGTTGACTGTTGAAATTCAACCATTTCTAAAAGAATATCAAACTGATAAGCCATTAGTGCCTTTTTTATATACATCACTGTTAACAGTAGTAACATCAGTAATGTCTAGATTTGTCAAAAAAGATGTTTTAAGAAAAGCAAAATCAGTGACTCAAATTGATTTAAAAGACGGAAATAATATTTTGACAATAGGTGAAATTGATTTGGGCTATGGAACATGCAGTGCTTTACGAAAACGTAATAAAGTGAGCAAAATTTCAGATGGTGCTGTTGTACAGTTTCGACGTGACTGTCTTGTTTTAAGACTTTAACTTCCAAGCTTATGGCAAAGTCACCACTTTCTTTTTCACTCACTAAAGCATTGACATGCTTTGATCCAGCAGTCGCTGCAGACGAAAATGCTAGGGAGGTGAGGCTAAGAAATTTGTTGACAGTTTTAGATGAAAGTCGGTGGATAAATTCAACAACAGCAGACAAAGCTGATCGTGAATTCAATGCTATACAATAGCATTGCAATGCCACAGTCAGAAGTGAAAGAAAAATTAATAAAATTTTCTCGAGTTACTCAACGGGTGGATCACTTTTGGAGGGATATTTTTATTAAATTTGAAGACTCCACGTGCATTTGGGAAATTTTTAAAATTGCAATGATCATGTCTCATGGAAATGCAAATGTTGAGCGAGGATTCTCGGTTAACAAGGAATGCCTAATTGAGAATTTAGCTGAAGAGACATTATTGGCACAGCAGACTATATATGATAATTTTCATGACTGTGATGATGTTGGAAAATATGAAATAACAAAATCTCTGATGCAGTACAGTAGACTCCCTTAAATCCGCGAATGCCTAAAATCCGCGTTTTTTTTCAGATGCAAACAATGAAATTTACAGTTAAGTTGCAGGAACAAAATTCAAGATGGTGCCGAAATCAGCGACTACCGCAATGTTTTTTTTTTTACTAAATTTTTTGTTAATCATTCTCTTTTGGTTATTACAGCTCATTTATTACTAAATAAATTTACATTACTTTTAATTTTGATATAAATTAGCATATCTATATGATGACGCATCGATCTTACGATCGGTTTTCTACTAGATGGCAGCATAGGACTTTCGGAATCGAATTGAATCGATTTTGTCAGTAATAATTTAATATTTTTCTAAATTTTTATTTTACATAATTTTTATAATTACTTACGTTTATACTAATAAATTATTTTAATATTTTACTTATTTTAATGTTTCACTTTATTGTAAGCATTCATTATAATTTCCCTTGATTAACTATCAATCAAATTAATGTTTCAAAAATGTAAACAAATCAATGACCAGAAATCTGCAAAATTCTAAAATCAGCACAACCTCTGGTCCCAAGCTGTGCGGATTTGAGGGACACTACACACATTGTACTACAAAAATGCTAGAGCGCGGTTAACGGAAGCCACAGAAAAAAGAAAACGGGAGGAAAGTGAAAAGGAGACTCAGGAAACTAAAAAAAGAAAATTGGCAGTAGAAGCAAAGCAGATAGAAAAGATTTCTGAAATAAAAGAAACTGCAACTAAAGAAGTAAATTTACTTACGGAAAAAATAAAGTCTCTGAAAGAAGGAAATATTTAAAACATTTTTTGTACACAATTTTATTAGACAAACTTTTTGAGCTTTTTTAAATTATAAGTATTTTAATTTTTGAATCTTACTTATAAGTTATACAGTCAAGGATCTATAATCCGCACTCCCGTAATCCGCAATTTCCTATAATTTGCATTGCTTAATGAATGTAAACAATTAAACAAATTTACAAATTCTTGATCCAAAAATGATTTTTTAAAAGAAATATCTGGAAAATTTAAATATAAAAGTGAATACAATCATTTTTTAATACAAGAATTTGAAAAATGCAATTTTTGAGATAGCATATTAAATTATTATATATCATATTTAAAATAGTGTCCAGAAATAAGAAAAAGACATATAATCCATAATACTCCATAATCCGCAATATTCCATAATCTGCACAACCTTTGGTCTCAACTTGTGCGGATTAAAGAACTTTGCCTGTAACTTGAACTTTCTTCAAGAGCCAGAAGTCTATTTTTTTAAATATTATTTATAAACTTGAAACTTTTCTCAAGGAGACTAGAACTCAATTTTTTTATTTGAATCTTATTTATAATTTGAAACTTTTTAAAAACCATTGTACATAAATTGAAATAGGACTCCATTTTTGAAATTTAGAAAGAAGACATATCTTTTTGGCTTTGTAAGTATTTTATTAATTTTTCTTTTGTAATAAATGTGAGATAAATTGTATGTTTAAATTTGCATCAGTGAATGTTATGCATTATGTTTTTTAAATATTATAAATTAAACCTTTTTGCCAATTGCTATTACATCATTTTAAAAACAAAATCATTGATTTATTTGCTAAGGCGGTAAACCGTCTTGCCCTTCCTCTCACTGATGTCTTTTCAAAGACTTATACTTTTTTTTACTAATTACATATTTTTATAAATTTTGAAATAAACTTAGTCATATAAAGTACTCATGGCCAAGTATGGGTGAACAAGTATTTCCATAAAATAAAATATAAAAATCTATTTTACTTCTGATTATTTCAGTCAATTGGATCATTCTTATGAAAATAACTTTAACATTGAGATATATCAGGGAAAAGTTTAAATATATCAGGGAAATATCAGGGAAATTGAAAATTATATTTCTGTGGTCACCCTGAATTAGTTTCAGGAGAACCCCCCCCCCCCCCCCCCGCCTTTACATTTCAGAACATTTGCTGTAAATTTCAGATTTTTTTTAAATTAAGTATAGCGGACTTATGTAGTTAGCTATATAAGCTGTTACATATAACTTTGCTGTTAACTTAATTTAAAATAGATTGGAAATTAGTATCTCAAGTTTATTCTAAACAATATGAATAAAAATATTTTTATTTATTATATAAATTACTTATTTACTCTAAACTTTTATATTTTTAAATTAAATATTCAGTGACATAAATGTACTTACTGGCGACTAAAGAAATTATTCTAACTAGCCAGTAACTGACTACTAAAAAAAATCAACTTACCGGCCAGTGGCCACTAAGCAAAATTCCTTATTTTCATCTTTAGTAAATAAATTTTTAATTTGAAGCAAACATTATTGTTTGTGCTGTTTATACATTTGGCAACAGTTTAAATTAATCCATTTTCTAAAATAATGTAAAAAATATCTCTAGAAATGCTGAAAATTTTAATTTAAAATAGAAATAAAACCTCAAAAAATGAGTCAAATTAAAAAAAGAAATACAGTCCGCACACCGGGAACTTCAAACGTATAAAATGATTTAAAAATGATTAAATTCCCATGGTTTTTGCTCCCATAAAACTTTTTTAGTGGAACGATTTTGTCCAACTTTAGCATTAAATATCTCTTAAAATAATTCTTCGAATTGAAAACTGTCTGCATCAGCGTGTTTATTAAACATTTCTGTATAATACCACCGATTTTCATATTTTTGTATGCATTATTTTTCTTAATATTAACGAAGAAAGACCTCCGATCATAAAAGTTTCAAAACCGGCGGCGGCGGTGACAGCGGTAGTTACTATTTTTTAGAATAGAGAGATTATATAAATTATTTTGTTCTATGATTATTATTTTTTTTATATTTCCTTTAGAAAATAATTAAGAAATACAGTACTACTTAGTTATTCCGTCAACCAATTTCGCCAAATTATATAAATCGCCAAAACACTCTCCAAATTATACAAATTGACATTATTTGTTCTTTCGTTATTTAAAATAAAATTAATTAGTATACCATTAATAAGTATACGAATAAAACGTCGAAATAAAAATCACTTGATGACGTAAACATGTGCAACTTGCTTAAAGTCAAGTGAATGTGACATTTACAATCAACCATTATTGGCATTTAATCTTATAGTTTTGTAATAGATTTTTGGTCATCGGGCTATCTAAGGAATACCTAAAATGCATATGTAACTGGTATTTGAAAACGAGGTTTTCACCAAATTTTCGTAAAAAAAAATAAAAATGCCAAACCTGTATATCTGTAACCTGTATCTGGCCAAATATTACCACTCAAAAAAAAAAAAATGCTAACTGGCGAGTTGAAGAAAAGCTATTGGCGAGATTTGCATCCTGCTAGCGTAACAGTACATAGAATTCTTTGCGACCATGGCAACTTTTATGTAGTTTTATTGGAAAAACAATTTTTGATTTTTTAATCAAAATGGAAAACTTGTGGTCCTATATTGGCACGATTTTTTTCTGACGATAATGTCATATACGGAATGGGCACATAACTGGTGCCAAAGTATCGTTATTTTGCTTCATATGGTAAATATTATACTGTTGATGCGTTCTCCCAAATTGGCATCATTAAAAAATCAGGTACTTTTCGGTTAGCCGGGCGCCAGTGTTGTTATACATAGAATGGCACTAAGTGTATAACGCTTCCGGGGTTGAACTCATCCGTTTCCTGATAATCCAAATGCAGCCACATTAGGCTTAAGCATTCCGATGCCGTATTTGCCAACTGCCTTATTTAATCTGTCTATCTATTCGTTATGTAACATATTCTTCTTCAATTTTTCTCAAACCTTCAAAAAGTATACAATTATAACGCTTTAAGATCTAATTTAAAAATAACCAGATACCAACAACAGGGTTCCGATGTATACAAGCGATTACCGTTGCCATTCATAAGCACAAATTACAAATCCAAAAAAAATGAATGACTCTTTCAGCTATTCATTAAGTGCTCTTAAAATATTTTGCAAAAGCATATTAATATTTTGAAATACGTTTTTCACTTTTGGTTACATTTATTACTTTCTTCTATCTTCAGTAGAAGAAAGTATTGTAATCGAAATTTTTTTCGACTTCCGGTTTTCGACGGATTTACATGTTTTAGGGGTCAGAGATCCCAAAAAACATGTTTATAGAAAATGACCGTGTGTCCGTTTGTCTGTCGCCATTGTACCATCAAAAAGTGTATGAAGTTATGCATAGAATTGAACCAAATTTTTATTTTAAGTTTTTGGCTATGGCAAGCAGATCCTCCCCGAATTTGGAAAAAAATCGCCGGTAGGGGGCACTGTAATAGCTATTTTTGTTCGATTTTGAATATTGTACCACCCAAAAGTATATGAAATTATGCATAGAATTGAACCAAATTTTTATTTTAAGTTTTTGGATATGGCAGGTAGGTCCTCCCTGAATTTGGAAAAAATTCGCTGGTAGGGGGCGCTGTAATAGCGATTTTTGTGCGATTTTGAATATTGTACCATCAAAAAGTGTATGATGTTATGCATAGAATTGAACCAAATTTCTATTTTAAGTTTATGGCTATGACAAGCAAGTCCTCCCTGAATTTGGAAAAAATTCGCAGCTAGGGGGCACTGTAATAGCGATTTTGCATGTTGTACTATCGAAAAGTGTATGAAGTTATGCATAGAATTGAACCAAATTTTAATTTTAAGTTCTTGGCTATGGCAAGCAGGTCCTTCCTTAATTTGGAATAAATTCGCTGGTAGGGGGCGCTTTAATAGCGATTTTTGTGCCATTTTGAATATTGCACCATCGAAATGCATATGAAGTTATGCATAGAGTTGAGCCAAATTTTTAGTGTTTCTTTTTGGTCATGGCGTGAAGGTCCTACCTGAATTTGGAAAAATTCTGCTGGAAGGGGGCGCTATAATTACGATGTCTGTACCATTTTCTTTATTGTACAATCGAAAAGTGTATAAAATTATGCATACAATTGAACCAAATTTTTTTTGCATGTTTTTGCCTTTGGCCAACAGGTCCTCCTTGAATTTTGAAATATCGCGCGGTAAAGGGGCTCTGTGATAGCGATTTTTGTATACTTTTCTTGATTTTTCGTAGTTCTATTGTCCATCGGCGGCTCGTTCAAAGGCGGGAACTCACTTCCTGTTAAGCCGGCTATTTGCAAACATCTGATAACAACAGAATAAGGAAAAACTATTAATTTTAACAAATATCATGATATAGATTAACTCGTTTTTAGTTCATTTAATTGACTGAAGCAGGAATTTAAGATGAAAATCAAAGTTGCTATAGTAATGAACTAATAATATTGAAGTATTAACATGTGTAACTAGTTTTTGAAATATTAAGATGTATAAGATAGAAGAAAGTTTTGGGATTGGCACATCCAACTAGTTTACAGTTTGAATTCAGTATACACGGTTAAAAATATTGCGCAAGAATTACCTCTGTTTTTCAAGGCTATCTATTTTCTGACCAATGAGAACGCTTCATGGTGCTCAGTGAATATAGCTTATATTCTGTGATTCATTCCCGTGAATTATTTTGTACCGGATTAACGTTTCCTTTCTAAAAACAAATGTGTTTCAAATTATTTAAAGGCTTTATTATGGTTTTGCAAATATTTTAAGAGCAAAATCGGATGTCGACCATATTCTTTAATGATTCGTTCAAAGAGTCATTCAATTGCTTCTGGATTTGCAATTTGTGTTGTACATGTGGCATCACGAGTGAATGTTGTGTTGATTTGATTTTCAATCTTAAAACGTTGAGTAAAACGTGCTTTCTTTTCCACTATTCGCAAAAGTTACATTTTTAGACAGATTATTCAAAATAAACTAACATTTAAGAGATTACATTCAGTTATCTAATATTCTGCTGCGATAACTTCAGTTAAAATTAGATTGGTAGCTTTATCTATCCCTATATGAAAGTAAACAAACAATTGATTCATTCGTCTTGAACTTTTAAAATATTAAAACAAACGTTTATATGCTCTGTTGCGCCATCTGTCGGTAGTTAAAAAAAAGAAATTTTGTTTTTAAAATGTTTTTTGAAATCTGAAGACATTGGTGGAAAAATGAATATTTCTTATAAAATGAAATTAGAATATCAGAAATATGTAATGTCATGTATTACATATATATATGTGTATATATATATCAATGCGTTATTATAATAAATAAAATTTTGTATTTTGTAGGGAAAATAAATTTGTAATTTAATAACAGAATTTGGCAAAATAATTGTTAATGTAATTAATAGTTGCAATTTACTTTTGTGATAACAGATGATTTTTAATTATCAAAATTGATTACAGATTTCTTTTATGCATGTTTAAAAAAAATCGGGATTTTATCTGTTACACTTTTTAAAATTTAAGTTATATAATTATTGTTTTGGCAATTAATAAAAACAAATAAACTCTCTGTTGGAATTGTCTTTTATTTTACCACATACCATCAGATAAAATAGTTAATTGACAATATGTTTTAAAATAGCATTATTAGTACTAATTTGAATGTTTTTGTGAAATATGTCTTCAAATTTTGTGAGTGAAGTTCATTTGCATACTTTATATCAGTATTTTACCAATTCAATTAATAATTTTCTTGCCAATTAAATTTCAATGAAAAATGGGCTGTTTTTACTTTACCCCACCTGACCCTATTAGTCAGACAAGACAAAATTTATTACTTCACAATTCTTTTTATAATGCAACTAGCATATGGCCCCGTCAAAAATGGCGGGAAAGAGTTATTGTAAGTTTACAACATTAAGTCAGACTCAATTAAACAGGTGATTGATATACATGATTATTCAGATAGTGGCAAGTCCTCAAAAGCATTAAAAAAAATAGTGTTTGTAAAAGTCAACCTTCAAATGAAGAAAATATGAACCACCTCAAGGAGCTTTTTCCAACAACCCTATGGCAGAATTCTCATTTTTTCTGCACATCTTTGATGAAATTCGTGTTTTTTTCGCAGCCTTTTGACGAAATGAGTGTTTTTATCGGGATTTGTTGAAAAATTTGCTTTTTTTCTGCGCCCTTTTGACGAATTACACCTCTCGCGTTTCTTTGACAAAATTCAGGGAAGAGTGCCACTTGGCAAAAAAAAAATTGTTCAAAATCTTGCCAAAAATCTTTTCAAGATGGCAGAAAAACATCATTTTTAAATCTTTGTTATTTATAAATCAATGATTTTGCCCAAAAAATAGAAAATGTTGTAAAAACATGGATTTATAAATAACAAAGATTTAAAACCGAAGTTTTTCCGCCATCTTGAAAAATTTGTTACGAATGCCGGTAAAATCTTGCTCACAACTACCAAAAAACTTACTAATATAAAGTAAAAAGATAAATATAAATAAATACCAATAAATGAGACGGCGATTCAGGAAAAAGGGGAGTTTCATACAGAAAAAAATATATAAAAAAAAACTAAAAATACTTACACAAAAAACAATCAGTTAAAATTTACAAACAAAAAAAAATCAATAATTTAATGTTTATGGTGAAATTCTCGTTTTTTCTGCACATCTCTGATGAAATTCATGTTTTTTTCGCAGCCTTTTAAAAAAATGACTGTTTTTACCACAATCCTTTCACGAAATGAGTGTTTTTATCGGAATTTGTTGCAAAATTCATGTTTTTTCTGCGCCTTTTTGATGAATTACACCTCTCACGTTTCTTTGACAAAATTCAGCAGAGTTTCGCATCCTGTGCCGCTTGACGAAAAAAATTGTGCCAAAAATCTTTTCAAGGTGACGGAAAAACTCAATTTTTAAATCTTTATGTTATTTATAAATCAATGATTTGCACAAAAAAATAGAAAATGATGTAAAAACATGGATTTATAAGTAACATAAAGATTTAAAAACGAAGTTTTACTGCCATCTTGAAAAATTTGTTACGAATGCAGGTAAAATCTTGCTCACAACTGCCAAAAAATTTATGAAACATAAAATAAAAGTAAAAGGATAAATATAAAGAAATACCAATAAATGAGACGGCGATTCATAAAAAAAAGGGGGAGAGTTTCATACAAAAAAAATTTCAAATATTTACATAAAAAACAAAACAATCAGTTAAAATTAAAAAAAAAATCAATAATTTAATGTTTAGAAAAAGGGATCCTACTCAGGGTCTGAAACATCGTCAAGGTATGGTACTTCTCTTCTAACTGAATTAAATTTAAATTTTGATGGATGTTTGGTAATACACCCTCGATGTTTTCAGACTCTGAATTTTTTCGGCAACCGTTGGCTGAATCGTCTGTCTCTAAAACGGTAAACAATGTAAAAATCGATATATTCACCAATAAAGGGTGCATTTTAAACAGCTAATGCAAAAATCCTAATTAAAAAAAAAAAAAGAAATAAACAGCAGAGCAAGCGAGACTTACCTTACAATCAAAATACGTTGACAGAAGCACAGGTGCATCCGAATGTATGCAGCAAATTAGTTACGTAACAGAAAATTTAGCCGACTAACGGTTCACCTGATACTGATGAACCAATAAGCTTCAAGATCCCCCGATTTCAAAATTTACTTTTTTTTAGGTTCTTATGTTGAAACTTACACTTTTGCAACCTTTCGATGAAAATCTCGTTTTCTCTGTGATCCTCTAATCAAAACACATTTTTTCTGTGATTATTTGACGAAATTCGCGTTTTTCGCGATACTTTGATCAAATAATGCCTTTTTTCTGCAGTCATCTGATGAAATTCACGTTTTTTCCACGATTATTTGGCGACATTCACATATTCCATGATCCTTAGACGAAACATGCATACTAAAGGACCCTTTGGGAAAAATTGTGCTTTTTTCTGCGATCCTTTGATGGAATTCATATTCGTTTGATGACACCACCCTTTTTCTACGATATTTTGATGATTTTTGCAATCCTTCGGGGAAAGCAGACAGATGATAGTTGCAAGCTCCTGGCTATATGTTTTTTTCATCCTGTTTGTTTCTATACATGGACTAAATGCACAGGTCATGGGAAAGGATTAGAAATAAACTCAAATTGCAGTTGCTTGTACTCGCATTTTTATTTTGTCAAATTCTGCTACCACCCCCTCCCCCCTCTTCTCGTCCTAAAAATGTCAACAAATTTTAATACTGATTTGCATCAATCCCAGTGATGATAAATTGTGCCGAAAAAATGGAATTCCCTGTTTTCGCTGGAAAGTGGCATGTCTGTAAATGCTTTTAAAAATATATGCATAGTTGAAAAAAAAAAAAAAAGCTGTTGCATTTTTCAAACAGCAAAAATAATTCACAGAAATATATTAAATTCAGCTTAAAAAATGCAGCATAGGTGAAATAAGAAACTTAAAAATAAAACAAAAAACATATGGCATTTCTTTAAAAAATCAGATGTTTATTTTTTAATTTTAGATGAAACTTTAAAATTTGATTCATATATTTGGCCAAAACTAAAACACCATTATGTGCATCATTGAAAGTAATACACATACAAAAAGCTATGTTTTTTAACGGTACAAAAATTTAGTAAAATTAAAAAAAAAATGTAATTTTGATTTTTAAATCTTTATTATAATGAAACGTTCCTGTGAGTGATAAACACTTTATGAACATGGACTTAAAATATGCATAGTTTAGATAAAAAATAAACAAAAAATTGTGCATATGGGGTTTAATTCTGTTCGGTGTAAACTCAGCTGAGTTTATCAGGCAAACTGAGAAATCCGTTGATTGCCACGATCGCGCAATTCTTTTCCTGGTCAATTGGCGCCTTCTTTCCGAAAGTCCATAATAAAAATTAAAAAAACTTTTAAAACATTCAAAAATAACTATTGACAGATGAAAGCGAGTAGTGGCGAAAAATCAGCACGTTTATCCCTCTGTTGTTTTTCCTAAAGAAACAGCGTTTCACTGTTGCCACTACAGAAGAGTGAAATATATGAATCATTGATATGAATCAATATTCATATGAATGATTCATATGAATAATGATGAATAATCATTAAATAATGTTTTTTAAAATATTTATTCAATAAATTACGTAATATTTCATATGTATGTCGTAAACTGACTGCTTGTAAATGTAAACAGTCGTAAATAAAATTGCTGCTTATAAATGTAAACGCATTGAAAAACGCATTTCAAAAAATGAAAAACGCATTTCAAAAAACTTAAAGGCTTTAATATGCTTTAAAAAATATATTTAAAGCAGAATCAGATGTTAGCCATATTTTTTTTTTGATGAATCGTCAAAGAGTCATTCATTTGTTTCTTAATTTGCTGGAATTTGAATCTGAATGGCAACAGTATCGTTTGTTTAGATTTGATTTCTAATAGCTTAATTTTAATTTAGAACTTAATACATTATAAATGGATATGATACACATGTTTTATATGAAAATATGCTGAACAGACATGATTTTAAGTAGAAAAAATTATCATTTAGCTGTCATATGTTAAGATATGTTTTTCATTAAGCCTAACATGGCGTTTAGCTACGGTCGTTTCGCAGACCAGAGTGGTTCGCACCGGCATCGTTCCGTCGGTCACGTGCACTCAGCTTTTATAATAAGTAGATGCTATATAATTTTTTTGAAAATTCAAACACGTCATTCTGACGGGCTATATTCTAGTATATATATATGTATATATACATATACATTTATAGATATTGTATATGTACATACACGCATATATATGTATACATATAGCTTCTATATACGCATAAATATACATACATAATGTATATATGGATATACATGTATATATAACACTGGCGCCCGGCTAACCGAAAAGTACCAAAAATCACGCCAATATGGGACGTATATGACATCTTTGCCAAACTTTCATATGAACGGCGAAGGGATCAGAGCGTATTTGTTTATGGCTGTTGATGACTTGAACTATTATAATATAGATGAAATGATGGTGATAGAATAATATTTGGCGACTTATCACCTGTGCCTGGCTAACATTAAAGTACCAAAATGGCACCTAGAGTATAAAAAGCGAATTGGTCTGCCTGGAACTGTTGATGATAGTCACATGACTTAGGCTATTGTTGTAGAGATTGTTTTAAAATACCAGGAGACAAAGACTCTTATACTTAATTCATTTTATTTTAGCTTCTATTTAAATGTTTAACTGATCCTCTTTAATCAAAAACGAAAACAACCATTGGATGTTTTTACAGCAACTGATTCGCCCTTAAATTTTTTCAATAAAAGGGAATTGAATTAGTGATGGGCGATAACGAGATGTTTTTCTCGATTTTCTCGATGACTACAGTTTGCAAATTTCTTTTATAAATCATATATTATGTATTATATACGTCATACATTTATCAAGAATAGTCTGCGGGTGAACTGGAATGAGTCAATGTTAATAAAGACTAGGTGACTTCGACCGCTAGCGGGCCCCTCCTTTAATTGGGGCCCCTAATTTATACGTAATCTTGTAATATGAAATCACGAACAGGTTACCCGCTATATACGGCACTGATATATGATAGCAGGCGGGTGTGGTGTGCACTCACTACAAAATCTTGTAAAAAATATAATATCGAAACGAATGAATGTCGGACCAGATCTCTTGGGGAAGGGGTCAAAGCGAGCAGAGGGGCACAGCAGCTGCATAATATGATTAAGTCGTCACAGGTCTTTAGGCCTTTCCAACCATATGTCACATGAGAAGTCTGGATCTGAATTTATAAAAATGCCCCCCCCCCCCCCCGTGGGGGAAAGGGGGGAGGGGTGCGGGAGGTGGATAACATGAGTAAGTGGTCATAAGCCTTTCCAACAATATTTCACATGAGGGGTCTCGGCTAAATTTAGAAAAACACTCCCGTGGGGGAAAAGGGGGGGCGGTCACCGGAGGTGCATTACATCAATAAGTAGTCACAGACCTTTCCAACGATATCTCACATGTGGGGTCTTGGCTAAATTTGGAAAAGTGTCCCCCGTGGGGGGGTTCAAAATGGGCGGGATGGACACCGGAGGAGCATAACATCAATAAGTAGTCACAGACCTTTCCAACGATATCTCACATGAGGGGTTCTTGCTAAATTTGAAAAAGTGTCCCCCGGGAGGGGCAAATTGGGGGAGACTGTCACCGGAGGTGCATAACAACAATAAATAGTCACAGACCTTTCCAACGATATCTCACATGAGGGGTCTTGGCTAAATTTGGAAAAGTGCCCCCGGGGGGGGGGCAAAGTGGTGGTGGGGGCATCGTAGGTACATAACATCAATAAGCAGTCACAGACCTTTCCAACGATATCTCACACGTGGGGTCTTGACTAAATTTGAAAAAGTGTCCCCCAGGGGGGGGGGGGGCTGTCACCGGAAGTGCATAACATCAATAAGTAGTCACAGACCTTTTCAACGATATCTCATGAGAGGGGTACTGACTAAATTTGGAAAAGTGTCCTCCGGGGGGGGGGGGGGCAACCACCGGAAGTGCATAGCACTAATAAGTAGTCACAAACCTTTCTAACGATATGTCACAGGAGGGGTCTTGGCTAAATTTGGAAAAGTGTCCTGAAATTTCATATATTATAAATAATATTTAGCGGAGGGCTCCATAAAAAAATCCGATCTAAAATGATAAAAGCGGAAAAAACTACCCTCGCAGTGGGGGCCAAATTGGGGAGGGGAGGAAGAAAGTCTCATAATATGAAAGAGTCATCCGAGAGCTTACCGATGACATATCACATGACTGGTCCAAAAAAAGTTTGAAAATTGCTCCCCCTCTCTCCCCCCGTGGGCCCACTCTTTCACCCCGGAATTCACACAGCCGCCACTTTAAAATTTTATGTTCAATAAATAATATTTACCGGAAGACTGCATAAAAAACCCATATTTAATGTGATATTTAAATTTATTATAGAAATCGGCTACGGTTTTAAAAATTTGTTCGCCCTTCCCCACCCCCCTTTGGGCGAAGAAAGGTTCATAGTATGAAAGAGTGGTCAAAGGGCTTTTTGATTATATGCCACAGGAAGGGTTCGGTAAAATTTTTAAAATTGCACCCCATGAGTCCACTCTCACGTCTTCCTCCCTCGAAATCATCCGACCCACCTTCCTCTTTGAAAATTTTATATTTAATAAATAATTTTTATCGGAGGGTTCCAGGTATGTGACATCTTGGTAGGGCAAAAATAAGAGAAACTTTGAAAATTAGGGCTTCATTTCACAGCTCATTGTCATGCCTTTTTCTCTATCTCGTCCCTTGGTACTCTCGATAAATTTTCTTACTTTTCTTCTCTGCCGAGGACGAGAGAAATCCTCGAAAAGCTTCTCATAGCGAAATGTTGAAAAGCGCGAGAGAAATCCTCGAAAGGTTTTTCATTGGGACATTTCGAAAAGGACGAGAGTAACAAGCGAGAGGCTTCCCATCGGGGAAAGGTTGAAAAGGGCGAGAGGAAACTCTCGAGAGACTTCCCATCCCGAAAGGTTTAAAACCGCGAGAGAGCCAACCATCGAGCAGATTCCCATCTGGAAGCGTCGAAATGCTGGAAAAATCATCGAGATGAGATTTGCCGAAATGCGAGATGGAAATGAAGCTTTCAGAGTCAAACTTACCGCATTTCTGGTTTAAGTCATAATTTCTCAAAGGAGTCCATCTGCTTATCCAATCACTTTTTAGCTCACAGGCTATCTAAGCCTGAGAGCTAATGTACCCGTCGGTTCTGTGTGTATGCATGCATGTACTGTACGTACGTATGTATGTACGTAACGTGATAACTCTTGATTAAAATATACGATTTGCTTCAATTTTTTTTATGTTCATTCTGATAAGGCGTTCCGCTGTTTAGTTTTGACGGTTCATTGGTTAAGGATAAAGGGAGAGAAGGGGGGCTGGTCCCTTCCCCCTCCCTAATTTAGATAAATAGGTTTTTCATGCAGAATTCTTCGATTTGCTCCAAATTTCGTATACCGGTTTATTATGTTAAGGAGCTTCCCTGATTAAACTTGGAGGTTCATTAGTTAAGTATGAAGGGGGGGAAAGGGGGGTAGACCCCTTCCTTAGTTTAGATAAATGGGGTTTTCATGCAGAATTATTCGATTTGCTCCAAATTTGGTATACCGGTTCATTATGTTAAGAAGTTGCCTTGATTAGATTTGGAGGTTTACGGGTTAAGTATAATGGGGGAGAAGGGGGCTAGATCCCCCCTTAATTTAGATAAATGGGCTTTTCATGCAGAATTATTTGATTTGCTCATAATTTGGTATACCGGTTTATTATGTTAAGGAGCTTCCCTGATTAAACTTGGAAGTTCATTGGTTAAGGATAAAGGGGGAGCTGGTCCGCCCCCCCCTTAATTTAGATAAATGGGTTTTTCATGCAGAATTATTCGATTTGTTCCAAATTTGGTGTACCGGTTTATTACGTTAAGAAGTTGCCTTGATTAGATTTGGAGGTTTACGGGTTAAGGATAAAGGGGGAGAAAGGGGGCTGGTCCCCACTTAATTTAGATAAATGGGTTTTTCATGCAGAATTACTCGATTTGTTCCAAATTTGGTATACCGGTTTATTATGTTAAGGAACTTCCCTGATTAAACTTGGAGGTTCATTAGTTAAGTATAAAGGGGGGTAGACCCCCTCCTTAATTTAGATAAATGGGTTTTTCATGCAGAATTATTCGATTTGCTCCAAATTTGGGATACCGGTTTATTATGTTAAGAAGCTGCCTTGATTAGATTTGGAGGTTTATGGGTTAAGTATAAAGGGCAGGGGCTAGTCTCCCCTTAATTTAGATAAAAGGGTTTTTCATGCAGAATTATTGGATTTGCTTCAAATTTAATATACCGATTTATTCCGATATGGTGCTTCCTTCATTAGATTTGGAGGTTCATTGGTTAAGTATACAAGGGCGAAAGGGGGGCAAGTCCCCTCCCCTTAATTTAGATAAATGTATTTTCATGGAGAATTATTCAATTTACTTTAATTTTTTTTCTATGTTTGTTCTGATAAGGAGCTTTCCTGATTAGATTTGGAGGTTCATTAGTTAAGTATAAAAGGGTTAAAGGGGTTAGACCACCCTTAATTTTGCGATATGTTTCTTTTTTTCATGCAGAATTATCTGATTTGCTTCAAATTTGATATACTGATTTATTATAGTTAAGGAGTTTCCCTGATTAGATTTGGAGGTTCATTGGTTAAGTATAAAAGGGGAAAACGGGGGATATTTCCCTTCATTTATTTTTTGAGGGACATTATTCTTTGAAATAAGAGTATAATATACAGTTAGTGTTAATAACCTGTGAGCTCAATGCCATCAGTTTAACTGGCACTTATCATTTTATTGCTATTAACCGATGTGGGTTATGAAGCATAGTGGTTTATGTATTCAGTACTGTATAGTCCTAGTTTCAAACTTTACTGTTAAA
The DNA here is from genome assembly GCA_963932465.1 of Maratus speciosus. Taxonomy (NCBI): domain Eukaryota; kingdom Metazoa; phylum Arthropoda; class Arachnida; order Araneae; family Salticidae; genus Maratus; species Maratus speciosus. The sequence continues at coordinate 259,079,176 of OZ010786.1, forward strand.
TTTAGTGTCATTTTGCCCCGAATTTTCAATGTTTCTCTTATTTTAGCTCTGCCAAGCTGCCCCATACCTGGAGACTCAGCTAAATACTATTTATTAAATAAAAAAGTTCAAAGAGGAAGGTGAGTGAATTCTGGGGTGCGCCAGAATGCACAAAGGGAGGCAGGGGGGGGGGGGGGGTAATTTTCAAACTTTTACCAAACCTCTCCTTGACATATCATCGGAAAGTCCTTTCACCACTCTTTCATATTATGAACCTTTCTCCTCCCAGAGTTGAATTCCGGAAGGGGTTCGGGGTGGGGGGGGCGATAATTGGAATCCTGGGAGTTGGGACTCTTTTCTATCTTTTGCTGACACCCCTCATGTGATATATCATTGGAAAGCTCTGTGACTACTATTTCATTTTATATATCGCCCGCGCCCCTCCCCTTACTTTGCCCCCGAGCGGGGGCACTTTACTAAATTTAGCCGACACCCCTCATGTGCCATATCGTTGGAAAGTCCTGTGACCGCTTATTCATATTATGCACTTTCCTTGCCCCTCCCTCCTACTTTGCTCCCCGCGGGAGTTCGTTTAATGTATTCCAGTCGAAGACTTTATAAAAATGGGGAAATTAAAGATCCAATCTCAAATGACGTAGAAAAATCAATAAAATATTTTGATCCCTTTTATCATCCTTTAGTTCATATTTCTGCCACTAGGGGGTGCTTTTGATTCTTATTTCTTTGGCCATTTTGGTGCTAATTGCCGAAAAATTCTAATTTTTGAAACTTAAACTCCCCTTACCGCTTCATAGCTACTCGCGTTTTTTCAGCTTTTTTTCAACCAGGGGGCACCCTTACAAGACTTTTCCAGTCTTATGGCTCCTTTATAGTTTCCCTTTGGTTTGTTGTTTTTTTATTCCATCTGTTTTCAGTTACCCTATATTTAATAAAATCTGCCTTATATATATGTAATAACAATGATTTCAATAATCGATTCTAGAACATCTCCTTTGTAGATTCTCGAAAGTAATGGATGACTGTATCGATTGTGTATTTTACGATAACGATTTTTTCCGATTGGTAAATTTTCGAGAATCGCCCATCACTAAGCTCTATCACTACTATGAAATTGTCGGCCAGAATAATAGTTAAGTTTTCCAATAACTGATTTAGCTTTTCTCGTTATAATCGATTGTAAAACTTCTCAATTGTAGATTCTATGAATTAATCGATGGCTGTATCGATTGTGATTTTTTACGATGACGATTTTTCTCGATTGTCGAATTCTCGAGAATCGCCCATCACTAAATTGAATGGAAACCCGTTTACAGGGAGATCTGCACAGCTTTTTTCAGTATAATTCAATCTTCTCTAATATTTTTAAAACCTATCAGATTAGCGTGTTTTTAGATTCTGCGGTGTCTGAACGGGGGTTGGCGAGCGTAGCTTGCAGGGGGCAGAGCCCCCTAGTATACCTTATAAACACTATAGATCCGTCCTTTTATATTACAAGATTGTCTAATTTATTTTATTATATAAATTGAAAATTTATTTTACTTTGTGAAATATATCTGACACAAACATCTCGTATATGAACTGATTCATTTTTTATTGTAGATGGCCACCTTTATATTATACATGTTTAATCTTTCTTATATATACACTTAATATTTCTACTAATATAGATAGATAGTACTTTATAAATCTATACTAATGTTATAAAGAGGTAAAAATTGTTTATTTGTAGGAGGTAAGCTCTGCAACTACCGAGCCGATTCCAAAAGTAATGGTATCAAAATGATGGTGTTAGTCCAACTTAGAACATAGGCTATATCTTATGTCCGTGCCACAGGTCAAAGACGGGTGCAGTGGCAATAAACGTTCTAAAAATGTTATTTTTGTGTTACTGAAAGGCCTAGAAACATGAAATTTGGAATGGTAGTTACTTATAAGATACTAATGATCTCTAAGGACATTTCTTAAAAAAAAATCGAAATTAAAAAGGGGTGAAAATGCACGAAAAATGTTCTAAATGTCGCTTTTTACGCAATTTCAGGAAGTACCAAACCGATTTCAAAAATAATACTGTCAAAATGACAGTGACAACCCTTGCTCCAACATAGGCTACATTTTATGTCTGTGCCACTAAAGGGGGTCCAGATACATGGAATTTGGCATGGTAGTTATTTATAAGATACAAATGATCTCTAAGAACATTTCTTAAAAAATTCAAAATTTAAAAGGGGTGAAAATGCAAAAAGTGTTCTAAAAAACATTCTAAATGGTGATTTGTGAGCAATCTCAGAAAGTACACAACCTATTTCAAAAGTAATGCTTGGAAGTTGATGATGACAGCCCTTGTTTCATCATAGGGTCTGTTTCATGTTGGTGTCACTACCATCCAGGGGTTGCAGAAGCAAAAAAACATTCTAAATTGCGATTTTTGTGTTACTGAAGGCGGTGAAGGAGCAAAAAACGATCTAAATTGTGTTTTTTGTAATACTGCAGGGGCTAGCAACTTGAAACTAGGCATGGTAGTTACTTATAAGATATAAATGATCTCTAAGAACATTTCCTAAATAATTCGAAATTTAAAAGGGGTGAAAATGGATGAAAAACGGTCTAAAAAATGTTGTAAATTGCGATTTCTACTCAATCTCCGAAAGTACCCAACCGATTTCAAAAGTAATGGTTGGAAATTGATGACAGCCCTTGCTCCAATATAGAATCTATTTCATGTCGGCGTCACTACCACCTTGCGTTTGCATTTTAAAAAATGTTCTAAATTGTGATTTTTGTGATACTGAAGGGGCTAGCAACTTGAAATTTTGCATGGTAATTACTTATGAGATGTAAATACTCTCTGAGAAGAGTTCCTTAAAAATTTGAAATTTAAAAGGGGTGAAATTGAATGAAAAGTGTTCTAAAAACGTTCTAAATAGCGATTTCTATGCAATCTCAGGCAATATAAACCGATTTCAGAAGTAATGGTTTCAAACTGATAGTGACAGTCCCCGCTCTAACATAGCCTAAATTTTACGTTGTTGTCACTACCACCTCAGGGTTACAGGAGCAAAAAATGTTCTAAATTGCGTGTTTTGTGTTACTGGGGGGGTCTAACATTTTAAATTTGAACGGTAATTACTTCAAAGATGCAAATGCTTTCTAAGAAATGTTGAAAGAAAATTCCAAATCTAAAAGGATGTAGTGATCGAAAAACATTCTATAAGCGTTCTAAATTGCGATTTTTATGCAATCTTATGAAATACGAACCTGATTTCAAACATAATGGTTGCAAATTGATGGTGATAGAACCTGCTCAAACATAAGCTATATTTTATGTCGAGGGTTGCAGGAGAGAAAAACTTTCTAAATTGTGATTTCTGCGGTACTGAAGAGGCTAGAAACTTTAAATATAGCATGGTAGTTACTTATAAAATATAAATGTCCTCTAAGAACAGTCAAAAATAAATTCAAAATTAAAAAGGGGTGAAGCGAAGGGAAGGAGCGAAAAGCATTCTAAGAGAGTCCTAAATTAAGATTTCTATGGAATCTCAGGAAATAATAAACAGATTACAGAAGTTTTTGGTTGCGAATCAAATCAAGAGTGATAGTCCGTTATCCTATACAGGCTATATTTTATGCCGGTGTCACTACTACCTGGTTGGCAGGAACAACAAGAAAGCCTTTAAAAACATCTAAATTCTGTTTTCTATAGAATATTAGGAAATACTAACCTATTTCAAGGTTAATGTTGGCAAATTAATGGTGACAGTCTCTATTTCAACATTTTTCGAGGCGTTCTATTTCAACTCTGTTTCGGCATTTTATGTTGGTGCCACTAACACCAGAAAGGTGGTAGACTGTTAGACAAGAAGGTTGGAATTTGACATGATGGTTAATTTTAAGATGTAAATGTGTTAAGATGGTTTCTAAAAAATTCAAATAAATACTGAAATGAGCATAAAAGTCTCAAAATACTTTCTAAATTATCATTTAATTGGAATTAGTTTTAGTTCTTCTTATTAATTAAAATCTCATTTCTGTCTATTGCACTTTTATAATGAAGTTTAGTCAAACTGTGGCTTAATTTGTAATTTTTGAATTATTTCGAAAAGTGTTCTTCTAATAAAAAATAATCATGCAAATATCACTTGGCATATTTCAACTATTAACGCGAGCAAAACCGCGGGGTTTGCTAGTACTTAATATCGATAACTTTTTAAATGCAGATAAAATATAAATATTATACTTTGTTTGCAATAATTTAATGTAAAAATAGCACATGTAAATATGGTATGAAAAAGTTACATTGGCAATGTCATTTTTACATACATATGCATATCACATTTTCTACAAAATGATTTTCTGATTTATATGAAAGATATTTGTGTTTACCTCACAATGTAAAATAAATTTTCAATTCATTTATTTGAAAAATGAATTAGACTTGATCTTTTCTTGGCTGCAAGAAATCTGTAAACATTTTTCCAATCTTGTTTGCTTCGTCTGGTAGCAGAGTATATGTATGATCAGCTGGTGTGGTAGGGTTTACTTTGCAAATGACATCAGTTGATGAAATCCACAGAACATTACGGAAGAAGTACAGAAGGTACGGAAGGATAAAAGAAAGAATGCGCTGATCCAGGTGGATGAAGAAAGATAACCTTTATTTCATTTTCATCTGCATTTTTATCTAAAATATAACACAGCCACCATTCATCATTGTAGTAAGAAACAAGGTAGCCAGTTAATTTCTCAAAATCTAATTTTTCTCCAACAGGAATAATTGCATGGGTTTCTGATAATCGTGAAAATGAAAATAACTTTTTCATTTTCGTCCCACATGTTGAAGGGATAAAAGCATGAAAATCTCTAGTATTAGGTACTGCCACAGCCTGGCTAAGTCTGTGTTCAAGGTGTTGCTCAGTTTTAATATGCTCCTCCTGGGTAATATAAAGAAAATTCCATTGTCTTAGATAAGTGAAATTTTAACCACTCATATAACTGAAATGACTTAGTTATTTGGTCTTGGTAAGGCCTTTGTAGGCTTGCTCTTTCCCTTTTCACCGTACCTCCTACTCCATCACACAGTCCTTTGCCGTGTACTGTAGCAGAAAAGTGCCATTCTGCTTCAATTTCAAAATCAGTTTTGTGATAGCAAAGATTTGTTAAATTTTTTTTATTCTTGTACTGGCTGCACTGCCATCTGAAAAATAGTAAAGTTTCTTCACATCATTAAATTTAGATTTTAAAAACTGAATAAGTTTTTTTCTGAAATGTGTATACAGATATGGTATTATGTTAAAGACACTCTAAGATTATGACAAAACTACAATGCTTAATCTCATTTTCTTCTTTAAAATATACTACAAACGGATGTATAGTGGCTTGCGATTTGTTCCAGTGGTACGATTGGGCTTCGTCCTGTAAGATAAAGCTATAATTTTCAGAAAAGTCACAAACTACAGCCATTTCAGAAGTTAATAAATTTTCCTTAGTGTAACTCATAAAAGCACATTGTTGCTTACTAATGAAATCATGACGAAGAAGAACCTGAAGTTTTTCACAGAATATGTTAATAAATTCTTGCACAGGCTTCTGAACTGTTTCTAAGTTGCAGCAATCAACCGAAATCCATCTTCTACTTAATCCCATAAAGATTTCATTGTGAAACTTGGGGAAATGTAAGAACACAATATTAAGTAGATTTGAAAATTTTAAAAATGTCACTTTTTGAGAAAATTTAAATTTAAATTAAATTTTTTTTTAAATTAATTTTTAAATTTTTTTTATGTTGCATATCGAATTAAAGGTCATAAAAAGAGCTTTAAAATGATACATGAACAAAGTTTGTATCCCATTTAGTTTTTAAGAAAATGGCAATTAAGTGATTCAAGGTGTAGCAAATTTTAATGAAAAATGTTGTATTTAATTGTTAATAAAATTAAAACTAAATTTATTAAAAAAAATAATTTTAGTGTTTTCTTTCATAACTATGTGAAGACACTTGATAAACAAAGTTTCATCGAAATCTGAGGGGTCAAGGGAGATTTTGGTCTGAAACTGTGTTGATTTGACATGGAATGACTCGATGACATTGTTGATTGCCATTTATGCCTCTGATCTTCATTCGTCATATCATCTGGGAAGTTTTTTATCATTTCAAAAGTTTTCAGTTCATCATTTTCAGCTTCACAGAATCCTGCACTAACAAAACAATTTGTAATTGTAAGAGATATTCAAAACATTACCAGAAGATGCAATGCTTCCAGCCCCAGTAGCAGAAACAGTGAAGCACGGAAGCGGGCGCTGCAGATTATTTTAAACCTTGCAGATTAATTCACCAACTTAAAAAGAAATACTGGGCTTAAAAAATAGCTGAAATTTGCTTTAAGTCTCTAGATTTATGGTATATCTTGTATCCTTATAAATTATATTTTCTTTATAAATGGAAATTTTGCTTACTTTAAGTGTTTCTGTTATTTCTTATGATAGTAGGCTTATTGGGTCGCAGATAAATTTTAGTTTGCTGCAGACTGGCATAGAAAATTCTGCTTCTGGGCTTCCAGCTAATTAGTTTTTTGGTTTGTTCATTCCTGCTGATGTCTTGTTTTTCCTCTAATTCTTCTAAAACTCTTGCACAGGGTTGTAGTGGAGGGTATATGCTGTATACCTTCTAGATTTTTTAAGAAGATCTGTATGCCTTCATTTTCTCAAATAAAGGTACACCGGGTAGTCTAGACATGATGTTCATGACCTTAGCGCAGCATTGAATTCAGGGGTGACTGGAGGGGGGGGGGGCATTCCCTTCCGCAACATTGAAATGTCCCCCCCTCCCCACAACCAAGAAGGTTTTGAGATATTGTGCATTTAATGGACAAAAGTGCAATTTCTCCACCAAATCTCTAAAAGTACCCCCATGGAACTGCAGAAATCCCTCCCAGATAAAAATGTCTGAATTCAACACTGCTTTAGTGTATACCCTCTGGTTTTTTTTAAGACTATAACACTGCTGTTGCATGCATTTCATGTTGGTAATAGGCCTTAAATGCACTAATTATTCCTTTATCCCAAGACTATATCAGGGAGGTTGTACAGGTGGCAAAAGCACAACATTGATTTATTTTAATGACACATTTAAATCATGTGCAGTGCAGTTATCAAGCAAGGGGAGAGTATCATGTTTCAATTCATATATTTCAGAAGGATTCTAGTCATCTATGCTGATTTTAGCATAGTATTGGCATCAATTGGAAGCTTTTTAACTCTTCTGAAGCAATGTGGGTTTTTATTTTTTCCAACAACTAAAAGTTTTTATTTCGTCCAGCCATACTATTACAGCATAAAACAATAATGCACTCCTTCGAAATTTTGTTGCCTTTTGTACTCTCGTTCTTAAATGTGTTATGTGTGTTCTAGTAATCCTCTAAAAGAGAACCCTGTTTCATTAGCATTATAAAAATTTTCTGGTAAATATGAAAACATAAATTTCAGCCATTCTTCTTTCATCCACTTTTCAGCAGCTGGCAGTTGAAAATCTTTTTCTTCTTCATGGACTTTCTTAAAAACTGTTTCACATTTTTCTCACTGCTGAAGCAAGCCACCACTTGCAATAAATCCACCTTTTCCCCCATTTACTTAGCTAAATCAACTCCTTTTTGTTGCACGAGTTGTCCTCTGACTGGTGCATTATTTTATTGAATGTTTGAAAAACACAATTTTATCGCCTTTATTGTTTTTTCATCTTTCCTACTTCGGTTTCTCTTAAATTCTTGTTTTTATTTTACTTTTCCTATTTTATAAAACTTTGCAATTTGTAAGGCTTTTGCACAGAAGAGGTTGAGAAATTTTTAATTGAACTGTAGCGTTGCGCTTGCCCATTTGAGGTAAATTATCATAATAATGTAAAACAATTTTTTCTTTGCGCTTAAATCTGTATTTTATTTATGATAGCCATTTTCATCGATCTACAAAGATTAACTGAACAATATCTAACAATTGATTGCCTGACTAGAACTTTCGCATTTAATGACGAAATAAATGAGTGCATGGCACTGCTGTATCAGGTGCACACATATTTGTTCTTATTCTGATGTGGATTGAATAGACTGTTTTTCTTCAGCAGAACCTTTCATGTGGTCAGTCTTCAGAAGCTTATCTCGAGGTCAGAGATCAGCAGAGGAAATCTGACATGTTTATCACCATCTTTCTTTTGTTGATGACCATAGAATAGAACCTTTGAAAAAGAAAGGCCAGGGGAAAGATTTAAGACTTTTGGTTGAGAACTGTTGAAATTCTGATATAAATGCATCATTTGTGAAAAGTTTTCCTTTGCAAATTCCTGTAATTTGCTATCACATCTCTTGTATGCTACTCACTTATGTTTCTTGATTGATTACATATTTCCTTGCATTTGTAAAGTAAGTGCAAAACAGGACAGAAGCAGAGAGATAAATTTCTATATTCTTTCATACTTAGAAAGGGCTTTTTAACAGAATTTTGCTATCAATTGCAAACTTATAGGAACTGGCTTGCTAGAAAAGCAATAACATTAAAGGAAGTATTGATCATATAAATGATCCTTTTAACATGAAACTGAATACAGTGGGCTGGACATGATGATTTTGATATCATTAATCGCAATCACATTAAGCAGCAACAACTTACTGTATTTTTTAAAAAAATCCAGAAAACGTCTTTCCAAAAAAACTTTGTTGCTTGCAGAAGCATCATGACAGCAAGTGTTGTATTTTTTTTTAGACCTTGCAGATTAAGGAAATAGCTTAAAAATAAATTTTGGGCCAAAATAAAAAAAAGCTAAAACCTACTTCATTTATTGTATGTTTCATTATAGGTTATTTGTAAATGTAAATCTTGTTTATTTTACAGGTTAATATTCTTTTTTATGATATATTACCATATTTTTGGGCGTATGAGCCGCGGTGCATACGAGTTTGAAAGTATTAAATATTCTAAATGCGGCTCTTACGCCAGGGCGGCGGATACGGTGATTTTTTTTTTTTTTTTTTTTTTTTTACAGCAATGTCTTATGGCTTTTTTGTCAAACCGATTTTTATGACGCCATTCCCCCCCCCCCCCCCCTTGATCAATAGTTTCATTCTCTCGAATTGGTACCAAAATTTTAGAAAATGTCTCTCAACCGCAGATGTCCGAGAAATGTTATTTGTTTTGTTTATTTTTAAACAATCAGCGGGATGAATAACATTTGTCTCACCGGTTCTCAAGTTAAAAATGATTACATTTTCCGCGCATCCGTCAATAATTACTTTACCCTCCGGATACTGTAATGTACAGCTGTCGCGAGCTTTTCTTCTAATAAAAACACCCTTTCCTTCCACTTGCAAAGCAAAACTGCTCACAGAGTGCTCACTCTGTGAAATTACTGGTCTCTAACTAAAGAAATATCAAATCCCGGCATAGAACTTTTGTGGAATGGGTCTTCTAATACATAGTAAAAACACTGGAGTGCAAGATTTTTCTCTATTTTTTTTTTTTGAGTACCGGACTCTATAAACTCGGCCCCTAAAATAGAGGCCGTACCCGACTCGACCAGACAAAATGAATTCAAACTTTGAAACCAGCCGGATCAGCAGAATTGGTACAGTTTTTTTTAATGAGCCGGATCGGGCGATAAACAAAATAAACGGTCCTGACCAATATTGTTATATATATGCACTCCCATATATCTTATCCCCTGTACACATGTTTCCTCATTTCTATCTTCATAGCATAACTCTTTCTTTATTTAAATACTTCATATACTTTTATTTATAAATCCTTTATTTAAATACTTCAATAAAGTCTTTACTTACCTTTTTAGCAGTATCTTTATATTTTCTAAATATCCCTTACAGTTCAACTTTATATGTTTATTTTCTTTCCATTTACGACCGCCGGAGATTATGTTGACATTCATATTACATCTGGATTCCATTTGCATTGAATAAGTTTTTCAGACTGTCACTTGATGACGTCGTCTGTTCGGGTGATTACGTCGAACTCGTCATTCGACGACACGCCCTCATCCACGAATCAGCTCTTTGCATTTGGGGGTGTGTCTGGTATTACGTAATGGAAGTTTCTTGACTTTTCCGATTAGGATAAATACATCGAGCTTCCCTTGTCAGTAGCTTCAGTTTTTATCTTCTTATAGGTGCTTGTTGACTGAGGTCGGCAAGTAGTTAATTTAACGTTTCGGGAAGTGCATCTTTAATTGCTTCGTTTTGAAATGATGATGACTTTGTCTTTTGAGAAGCCTTCTTTTTGATAAGTGTTATACTCGTTTAAATAAGTGATGTCGTCTTCTTTTAATAAATTCCTGTAACGATACGTTAGCCATTTCATGGTGTTAAGTATGGAGAGTAATTTACGAACATGCCTTTTCTACAGTAGAACATTTTAAGGACCGGCGTTTGCCGTGTCGTGGTTCTTGTGGCGGTGTGGACTTACGAGGAAGTTACATACCGGCTGTGGTGAAAAGGAGGAGATATATTTTTAAGCTCTTCATTACTATGTGACTTTAAGGTCTAATGGTTTCGTCTCGAATTGTATATATTTTATCGACGTCAGCTTTATATATTATAGTGCTCTTCTCAACTGACATCTTTTCCTGAGCGAACGTATTGACGCCAACATGCTGTATTTCGTGAATCGTTTAATGAAGTGTTTAATTAGTTTTTGGATCTAGCTCCCGTGCATTCACTGTCTACATTTGTGAGATATTTTAACTGCTTATTTGAGCGTGTCATATTAAGTAACTGCTTCATGTCATTTAAGAGTTCCAGTTATTAATTACAGATAAGTGATATTTAAGTTATGTTTTTAAAGCTTATTTTATTTATTGTTTTTATTTAAGTTGTTAATAAATGTTGTTTTTAAAACTAGTTTTCGTTTCTTCTACCACACATTTACTTTACTACTTTTATTTAGTTATTGGTATTTAATGTTTTAATTATTTCATAGAAATTAATTCATTTCATAAATCTTTTAAATTCATTATCGGGGTTATAAATTCAGCTTTACGCTTTTACTACTTCATGCACTCTGCATCTTTTCTCAACCCCATTAACATTACATTTGTAATGTTATCAAATATAACAAATTAAGTGGGTCGACTTCCACGATATAAATATTGGGCTATTTTGCTCGTGCAAAAACACTGGCTCGTTAATGTAAATCCTAAGAAATTTTTTTTTAATATGTCGTTCGCATTCCATTATTTTTAAATGATCTTTTTTGCATTGGATAGCTGAGATCGGTCTCTACAAAGAGTCATTTTTACTTTTTCGATTGAGTTTAGAGGTTTTTTTTTTTTTTTTTTTTTTTTTACTAGAATACTTTCGAAACTGATTCCGAAAATCAAAGTATACTACGAAAAACATCTGTAAACAAAATTGAAAAAGGGTCTTTTTAGAGATCAACCTCAGCTATTCAATGCAAAAAAAAAAATCATTTAAGCATGTTGAAATGCGAATCATGTATTTAAAAAAAAAAAAAAAATCTTCCATAGGATTAACATTAGCGAACAGGCATTTACCCTTGAGTGAAGTAGCCGAACCATGGGGGGGGGGGGGGGGAATCGGCCCGGCCCGTACACAAAATAAATAAATTAATTAATGGCCAGGCTTAAAAGCTAAAAGTTTGGCCTGTCCCGGAAAACATTTAAAATCTCGGCCCGACCCGACTGAATTTCTTCAAAATAATGGTTTTTACGCTGATATGGTTAAAAATTGTTTCGTACGAAGAGTTCTCAACAAAAATACTTATTTTATCTTTTTTTTTTATGTTTATAATCATTATTTTTAAAGAAGCGCCTAATAAAATCACTCAAGTATGCATTTATAACTAAAAAACTAACATGTAATTTTGTTATCTCTTGACTCAACTAAAAAGATAAACATACTTGATTTCAAATTCACTCCATCTCCTTGGACCGAACGTTCTCTGACACATTGCCCTATGACCTTGATGTGTAATAGTTTGTTTTGTTTCTTTGAAAAGAACTTTGAATGCAGTAGAAAAAAAGAGGTAACGAGATAAGATTTTTTTAATGCAAAGTGGATTCGTAAATTTTCTTCTCTTTCCTTAAACTTATTATGATGATAATTATTATGAAGATATATATCATAACTTATGATGAAAAGGAAAGTCTAAATTCTGAGCAAGAAATATTTTTAAAACTTGCAAAAAATTTTTAAAAAAATGAACAAGAAATGATGCGTATGTAGCAAATAAAAAATAAAATCTGCCACAAACAGAATCAATGAAAGAGTTATCAATAGATGAACTGCTAAAAAAAAAGGGGGGGGAGAGTTTCTAGTTATCCTAAAGTGGTTTCGGCAGTGTGGGATCTGCACGGGCCGGGATATACTCTTTTCTGAAGGTTCTGTCCGTGCCGTGTTAAGGCCTTACTTTTTTCCTGAAAGATCGGGCCAGGCCGGACCTAACTTATTTTTTCTGTACAGAGCCGGGACTGGTTTCATTCCTAGTCTTCACGATCCAAAATTTTCAGTCCTAGTTTTGACAAAGCCCGTATGAAAATCATTGTCTCGTCGTGGCCTGGTCCGTTCAAAGGTCAGTAAAATTAGGCCTGGACCAAAAATGTTTGCGAAAAATGCATACATTTTTAAATCGCCATTATTCTACAATTAAGCATTAAAATTTATTTTTTTTTAAGAGTAGTAGATTTCATACGCTTATTAAAATATAGCTAAATTAAAATATAGTAAAACGAGTGAAAAGAACCTGCCTATGACGAAATCCTGTTTTAAACTGAACAACGTGTTGAGGATCTTGTCTATAACGCTTTTTTTTTCTCTTTTATACAATTCCGTCTTAGCAGATTTTACTGTATAACATTTTTCAGATTTTTAACACTTCAATACATAGAATTTGGATTAATAATAGTAATGATAACTGAAACATTTACATACAAGAAATAGGGATTCATTAAAAAAATAAATATCACAGCCTGCGGCACTTCATCAATGTTTTGTAGAAATTCACTCGGGCTGGGCCGAGATTTTAACTTTTTTCCAAGCCAGTCTCGGGCCGGGCCGAACTTTTAAATTTTTTATCGGGCCGGTCCAATATTTCTTTTGTACGGGCTGGACTGAACTTTTAATTTTTGTATCAGGCTGGTCCGTTCCGAATTTTTTCTGCGAATCGGGCAGTCCTGGAACGATTTTTTTTTTTACGAGTCGGGAAGTCCCGACCTAGAATTTTCGGGCCGGGCCCGGAAATTTCGGTCCGTGCAGACCTCTAAGTGTCTCTATACGATATTTCAAGACCTCTAAAATCCGTAAAAGCCGCGGCCGGAACGATTCCGGAATTTAGATTGTACAAATATCAGCTCCTCGGGTGCGGCACTTACGTCAATAAACTTTTTTTTTTAAACAGATTTTCATTGGTGCGGCGCTTACGGTGGGTGCGGCGGGTATTCCCAAAAATCGGTACTAGTAGATTTGGTCTAGTACTGTTGACTCACAAATAAATTTTGGTTGATGCTGATAGGGAGAAAATTCTAGTACTGAGGTAGCACGGGTCAAGCCAAGCAAAATTTGGGGCACATTTAGGGCCGCTTCACAAAAATCCATTTAATCAAACAGGCCCCTTCGCAAAAATCCTCTCTTCACAATATTCTTTTATATGAAACAGGCCCCTTCACAAAATTCGATCACGAGTCTATTTCAAAGGAAGGGAGATGAGAAAGTACAATAATTATGCATAAAAATGCTTGATATATTTAGTATGCTATATCAGATCCTGGATATATTGTAGGATAGCATATCATTGCATGTGTTTCTTCCACGAGTCAAAATTTTTAAAGATTTGATTATTGATGCGTAGTAATGTGAAGTATGGGCTATGATTCTTGCGTTACTGAAATCTATGTTGTCTTATTTTTGGTTTAATCTTGATAGAGCTGTTGAGAGTTTACTACAGTTAGGCCTATGATCTTTAAGTCTGCCTTTAAATTCTATCAAGTTTAAGCCAAAAACAAGACATCAACATAGATCCCAGTAGAACAAGAATCATAGCTCATACTTCACATTACTATGCATTAATAATGCAGAGAACCTTTACAAATTTTGATTTTTGGCTGCTAGTCACTTAGCTTCCAAATTCACTTCAGTAATGTTAAGTCTGGAAGTTTGATGCATTCTTATATTTAAAATATCTCCTTAGGAAATTAATATTTTCTCTTTCTTCTAAGATGTCTCTTCTCTAAGATGTCTCTTTTTTCCTTAGTTCTCAAAATATTTTAAAAATATATACTTAGTTTAACATTTTGTGTTAAAAGCTGACCAATTGCGAGTAAAATTTTAATACTTCATATAAAATTAACATTACTGAGAATTCGGAAGCTGAGTGACTAGCAGCCTTAAGGAAGGAACACTTGCTATGATATGCTATCCTACAATATATCCAGGATTTGGTATAGCCATACTAAATATCTCTAGCGATTTTGGAACATAATTATCATATTTTCCATTCTTCCTCCTTTCCTTCGAAATAGACTTATCTTCACCTATTTAAGCAACAAAAATTAATGAGCTTTTGTAAATTTGAAATTTCCCCTGATGATGGTTGTTTTTATAACTGTTGAAAGCACTTGGGTTTTAACATCATTTGATGTTTTTTATGTTAAGAAAATCTTTTTGCGTATTTTAGCACCTTTTCAGTAAAATAAATCAGGAGTTTCAGCTTGTATATTTTCCATTTAATAATCAAGGTGAACATGACATCATAAAATATAGTTAAAACTATATTTTATAATATCTCTAATTACTAGATATTTATATTGCATTCATTCTAGGTTTGGATCAATCAAGGAGATATTATACTTGTTGGTTTAAGAGATTATCAAGATGCAAAGGCAGATGTGATACTTAAGTATAATCCTGATGAAGCAAGAAATCTGAAGACATATGGTGAACTTCCAGAGCATGGTGTGTATTTATTATATTTTTATGTACAGTGAATTCTCGATAAGTCGAATTCGAAAGGACCGGCAAAAATATTCGAGATATCGTAAGTTTGGCTTATCGAAAATCCTTAAATACATACGGAAAAAATATATAAAATAATTCAATCTTATAGATAGGAATTGAAATTATACTATAATAACGGAGTCTGGCAAAATGAGCACTAAAGAAAAATACAATTTAATAGTACATAATATAAGTTACTTACAAACTCAAATTTTGTGAAAAAAACTTGTTAATGATGACTGCTTGAAGGAAATTTTTGTCTTTCACTGGTTAGAAAGTCGCTCACATTTTGTAAACAAAGGAAAAGAGAATCGTCCATACCGTCTCTAATTTCCAGATATTGCTTTAGTGTCGTCAATGCTGCATGTGCTTCTTGATTATTTGGTGTTGAAATGCAATTTACTTCCTCATCATCTTCTTCAAATTCAGGATTGTTCTCCTTATTTTTTATTGCTTCAACTATATCTGAATCACTAAGTTCTCTGCAAACTGCAACATTTTCGTCAATATTCAAAAACTCAGTATTGTCATCTTCAGAAATAACTTGATCTTGTAGACTTTCATTCACAACACATGAGTCCGCATTGCTTGCAAAAAAGCCACATCTATTGAAGCAATTTTTGATAGTGATTTGTTTCACATCGTTGTTCCAGGCACTCAAAATTAGTCTAATTACTTCTAACACATCACACTTTTGATTTATTCCATTTTCGTCATCCTCGATTGCCTTCCGCACTAGACTTTTTCTGTAGGAATGCTTTAAACATTTAATTATTCCCTGGTCTGCTGATTGTAGCTTAGATGTTGTGTTAGAAGAGAGAAATTCTAACTTGATAGATTTCAAGTTCAAAAGTTGACTGTGAGCAGTACACTGATCAACGAAGATCAACACTTTACGCTTTTTGGCATGAAACACTATATCCAAATTTCTGATGTATTCCTCGAACAATATTAGCGTCATCCAAGCTTTGTGATTAGATCTGTGCTGTACAGGAAGTGACTTTTTATGTTTGAAACAGCGAGGATTTTTGTATTTACTGATGACCAGTAAAGGTAATTTTTTCTGTTCCAGAAGCATTTGCTCCGACAAGGACAGTTAAACGTTCTTTACTTAACTTTCCACCTGAACATGATTCCACCTTAAACATAGTCTTGTTAGGAAAACATTTGTAAAAAAGTCCCAATTTATCCGTATTGAAAACCTCGTCCGCGCTATAACCTGCAAGAAGTTTAGGTAATAAAACTGTCTTCCATTCATCACACAGTGCATCGGACACATCTTTTGCTTCACCGTGTAATGTCCGAAGCACGATGTTGTGTCTGACTTTAAACTTTTCAAGCCACCCCGTGCTTGCAGTGAAGCCTTCCACATTCAATAATTTTGCGAAATCCAAAGCTTTCTCTCGTAGCATCGCACCACTTAAAGGAATTACACTCTTCTGTGTCCTGTAATATGTAAACCATTTTACGAGGGCTGTTTCGATATCTGGGAAGACACACGTCTTCATCCTTTTGCACTTTGGGTTCACACTTGACTTACGTCTTTTGAAAATGCTTTCCTTATCTTTCAGAATAGTAGATAGTGTGTTGGGAGGGATACCATATTTCAGGGCTATATCTTTTTTCTTTAAATTAGGATTGTCTTCAATATCTTTTATCAAATTTACTTTTTGTTCTAAATTAAGAATGTGTAATTTCCGCTTCGACATTTTGAAAGACCCAACAGAAAATCTATCACGATGTGTAAGCAATAAACACTAAAATGACAAGACTCAACATTAAGTTAATAAACTTCAATGAAATCTCAATAGAATAAAAAAAAAAAAATCCTTGCATAAAAGCGTGGGAAATTTGACCAATTAGAATTCACTTAGCCACCTGCTCTGTTTCCAAAGAATAGATGTTGAGAAAAGGGAATGCATAAAAGAGAAATGAATGGGGTGGGGGGATGGGACGATTTCAGCTGAAATTCCAAACTCGCAGAGGCTCTAAACTGTCCGATGTAGGAAATAAAAATAGCGCCTTTCAAAGCCGACGAAGAAGTGCAGAAAAGTTTTAACTAACAGAAAGTGTGAGTATTTTTGAGCTGTGGCTGAAAAATTAAGAAATTAGTCGAATTATTGTTTTTTCTCAATCGGGAAAAAAATAGACTTAAAAGATTTAGGCTTCGACAGAACAAGAAAGTTTAATATTGAATTGTAATAAAGGGGCCGGGACTTCGTATAAACTTCGACTTAAACAAATATTCGACTTATCGAGAATTCACTGTATTAGGATAGGTATGTATGTATATGTGAATTAAGCGCAGACATTTTGTTATTCAATGCATGGCAATTTTAGTTTGTAGTTTTTCTATATTTCAAGGCTATTTTTTGTAATCTGCATTGCATAAGTGAGGTATTTGGAGACTTTTCTTATTATAGGTTTCAGATTTTTACCTTTGGAAAATTAAACTGGTTTTTACTTAGTACTAAATAGTACCTGTCAAAACTTGACATTAAACAACTTAGTTTCCACAGAATCATAATGTTATTAAAATGTCAGAAATTTTTATAGATTATTTGTTAGCAATAGTTAAAAAAAACATCTCTTTCATAACTGGGTTGGGGACTGGCTGCGTATTAACTTTCTTTACACAGATACATGCAACAGATCATTTTCAGGTTGCAGAAAGAACAACTGAAGTTAGTTTTATTGGTTTTCTTAAATATAAACCTGTAAATGCATTACAATACTAATAGATGGTATCAGTTTTTTTATATATAAATATTTTTTCTTTTTGTTTATGGACAGGGTTGGTAAGTTTTTGCCAAGGCGGAAAAAACCTGGTTAAAACCGTCCCGGCAGAAATAGGTTTTTGCCAAAGTGGTTTTTTACCAAGGTAAATTGACAAAATTTGCTATTTTTTCGCTGCCGATAAACAAAATTTTCAATTTTATCGTGCATTATCCACAAAATTCAGGATTTTTCTGTGCCCGATAAATGATTTTTTTGATTTTTCCGAGCCTGATCAGTGGAATTTGTAAATTTTCTGCACCCGATCAATGAAATTTGCTATTTTTTCGAGTCTGATCGACGGAATTTGAGATTTTTCCGCACACGATCAACGAAATTCGCGATTCTTAACTGAATCTGACGAACTTTACAATTTTTTCCTGTGACAAATTGACTAAATTTGCAATTTTTTTCTTGCAAAAAACAGACGAAACAAAAATTAACAACGATTTTCCTGCTGCCGATCAACGAAATTTGAGATTTTTCCTTCTCCTAACCGATAAAATTTGATTTTTCTGCACTCGATCGACGAAATACGGAATTAACTGATTGATGAAATTTGCTTTTTTTTCCTGCGCCAAATTGACGAAATTCGCGATTTTCTCTCGCGATTGATGAAGAAACTCACGGTTTTTGCAGCCGATCAATATGTGCAATTTTTCTGCGCATAACCAACAAAATTGATGATCTTTCTGTGCCTGATCAACGAATGAAATTTGGGACTTTTCCGAGCCTGATCGACAAAATTCGAGATCTTTCCATGCCCGACCAACGAAATTCGAGATTTTTCTGAGCCCGATCGACAAAACTCGCGATTTTTCAGTGGCCGATTGGTGAAATTTGAGATTTTTTCTGCGCTTCATCGACAAAACTCGCAATTCTTAACTGACTGACGAAATTTTCAATTTTTCTCGTGGCAAATTGACAAAATTGACGATTTCTTCCTGCGACTTACGGACAAAAATTGCAATTTTTTCCAGTTATAAATTGACAAAATTCGCAGGCCACCGGTTGTGCATCCCTATCTTAAGGGGATAAAGCACAGAGGTGGGGGATGCTCAGCAATTCAGTGAAATCTATTGTACGGTGTATAGTGATTTCAACGACAGTTTTTTTACTACTATTGTGTGATATGGCCAAGAGGCAATCCAGGAGATGCCATCTGCATAACCTAATAAGAGTGTCAAAGTGTGACAAGTGTGGCAGAAGAATTCGGGATAGCTCTCAGCATCATTTAACGAGCCTGGGATGCATTTCAAACGATGGGAACAGATGTCCGAGCATTCAGCAGTGGTCAACCAGGAGCAACAACAACAGCGGAAGACCATTATATTGGCTTACAGGTGAAAAGAGACAGGCAGCAGATAGCTGGAGAAATCATGTTTTACCGTGGCTAAGAGGCTACACAAAGGTGGTCTATATGCACAACAGCCAGTATAGTGTGTACCATTAACGCCCACTCATCGGAGACGCCGGCTTCTGTGGTCAGTGATGTCGCTGTACTTGAAAAAACCTGGGTCGCCAGGACCCAGGATTTCCAAAAATCTGGGTCCCTTTTTTACAAAAGCGGGTCCCCATCAATAATATAATTCATATTTTAAAGGAATAAATGAAACTTATTTATTTGGAAAATATAAAATAAATGCATTAATTATTGTTTTAATAATAAACTAATGAATTAAAACCAGTATTATTTGTACTCAAATAAGTTTTTTAATATTAAGAGAAATTTTCTTTACTTTTTTAAGAATAAAAATGCAAGATATAGTTGTAAAATAATGCTTATTTGAGAGTAGAAGATACCAAGTTCCACTAATGTTCGCTTTCTTTGAAAAAGGGGCAAGACGGGTTTATTGAAAAAGATATTTTTGCTGAAAAACGAATACTTATGTTAAGTAAAGGTGTACTTTTTGTTGAATGAATGGGTGCTTTCATTATACTTCCCATTGAATTATTTGTCAGCATAGATCTGTGCTAGAATAAGACATTTTCCTTGGAAGGGAAATTTGCATCTAAGTCATTAATAAGTATCAAATCCTAAATGTTCCGAAGGTGGGAGATATTTCAATGCAGCAAGAAGGAGGGGAGGGGATTTTTCACTGGTCCACCCCCTGAATACATTATCAAAGTACACTGAAATCATGCTGTATTTTTAAGAATCTCATAAAAAATAAAAATTAAATCCCATTTTATGAATTTTGTACCTATAAGTTCAGTTTGCACATCTTTTTTGGTACTTTGTCTAAATTCGCGTTTTTTCCGTGATCCTTTTGTCGAAATTCCATATTTTTTTTGTGAGCCTGTCATGAAAATCATGTTTTTTTTTTTTGTTTTTTTTTTTTTTTTTTTTTGCGATACTTTGACAAAATTCGTCTTTATTCTGTGATTTTTTGATGAAATATGCTGTTTTGTCACCGCCCTTTTACCTAAATCACATTTTTCTGCAATATTTTTGCTTTTTTCTGTGATTCTTTGACAAAAATAGGCTTTTTTACATGATTTTTTGATGACATTCGCTATTTTTTTTATGATCCTCTGACGAAATACCCTATTTTTTCGCTATCCTTTGACGAAAATCGGCTTTTTTTTTTCGCGATATTTTGATGAAATTTGCACTTTTTTTTTTTTGCGATCTTTTGACAAAAATCGGCTTTTCCGTGATTTTTTGACGAAATTAGCTATTTTTTCTACGAAACACGCTAACTTGTCGCGGTCCTTTTTACGAAAATCGCTTTTTTTCTGCAATATTTTGATGAAATTTGTGCTTATTTCCACGATGTTTTGTTGAAATTTGCACTTATTTCCGCAATTTTTTGACAATATTCACTTTTTTTTTTTGCGATCCTTAGACAAAATAGCTATTTTTTTTGTGACCCTTTTACGAAAATCGCGTTTTTTGTGCGATATTTTGATGAAATTTGTGCTTTTTTTTCACGATCCTTTGACGAAAATCAGCTTTTTTCCGCTATTTTTTGCATCCCGTCTCTGATTTTTCATGTAGTTTACGCGCTATAGCGCGTCTGCGGCATCCCTGGTGGTGCCAGGAACACAAGAACTGAACACTAGGTGTGGGGTCGAGTACTCTTTACGGATGAGGGCCGATTTAGTCGGACGAGCAATTCTGAACGTATGCACATCTGGAGAGTAATCACCTCTCCAACGTTATCGAAAGGAACCATTTTGGAGGTGCCAGAGTTCTTGTTTGGGACAGTATCATGCTTGGTAGACGTAGGAACCTTCACGTCGTCCAAAGAGGTTCAATCTCTGGTGCCTGCTTTTGTGCCGAGATTCTCCTGCTTCACGTGTGTCTGTTTAGATGTGCTGTGGGTCCGGACAAAAACACTCCTCCATATTGTACAGCGGCTGTCAAAGAGCTCTTGGAGAGTGAAGATATTCAACACATGGATTGGCCTGCAAAGTCCCCCGACCTAAATCCCATAGAACGCGTGTGGGGGATTTGTTGTAATTAGTCTGTTTTGTTGTATATGTGTATTTATTAATTAAACTATTTTTCATTTTGAATTCCTGAGTTTTTTTGTTAAGTTTATTCCATATAAACACTATTGTTTTATGAGTTTGTTTCACAATGTGGCCACTAGATTTTGGTTAGGAGCCAAAGTAGCGACTGGATTTTTGGGGTTTAAAAGCCACTGGCTCCTTAAAAATTTTGGGAATCTGCACCTATACTGTAAGGTGGACGTTTCTGTCTCCTCTGCAGTTGTGCTCCAAGTGACCTTTTCAATAAAGTGCTTTTGATTCCTTGTTTAGATGGTTTTTATCACTTGTCCCATATTTTTACATCTTGGAGATCTTGTGGTATGATTTCGGTCGATGTGGAAAATTTCTGCACGACGTTAAATTTGAAAAATCCTCTTGTCCTTAATTTTTGCATACCAGTGTATTTCTCTTTTTTACAAACTTTTTACTGAGATTCCACAGCTATATTTGACTGGTCCTTTATAATGTGCATGAGCAGTTTCATTAGCATTTCTTTTTTTCAAAATATTCTGAGTTTGAACTTTAAGACTACCTTTATTACAGTCAGTTGAAAATTGTAAATTTGGTAAAAAAAATTCATTGATTTTTTTTCTTCTTAGTGTAGCAAGTAACCCAGTGGAGTTTAAAAGCTACTTTTAATCTAATTTTAAAAATATTTTCTTAAATTTCAAATTAAAATTTGAAAATAGGTTTTTTTTTTTTTTTTTTTTTTTTTCAAAATAACATTTTTTTTAGATTTATTTTTGATCTATCACATAATTTGTAATTCCCAAGAGTTAAATATTCATTTAATAACATTAAGATACCTTTTTTTATTAATTTTTCAAATAAACTTTAATAAAATCCTTTTTATAAATTTTACAGCAAATTTCCTTCTACAGACAGTTGAATATCCAGCTGAATGTCATTAATATGGCTTATATACTACATAAACTAATCAAATAACTTGTTTTAACATACACTATTTCTTATCTGTTTCTGTTCGGGCATGCTAAGTTTCAAGAAGCTGAATCATCTGTTCATTAATGAGTATAATCTGGACCAAGAATAAAACATCAGAACTCTTGCTGACTTCTTGCTGCTGAGCTTGTGACTCAGTCTGTAACCAGAGTTTCTGATGATAACTTTCTCAGTTGCTTTTCAATGATAAATTTTGAAATGTAATTTGTGCACATAAAATTATCATTTTAGCAAGTTTTCCAGTTAGATATTTAAGTTTTTAATTAGAAGCTGTATGAAGATTTAAAAATTTAAATAATCATATCATATGATAATATATTACTTCCACTATCACACGATTCCTAAATGACTTGTAGTGAGTACATTTCTATTATTTTTTAATTGTACTATACTATTATTTCAAATGTTATTGAGATATGAAGAAAACAGGTTGAAATGTTACACATTGTGCATTGATTTGATACAGAATTGTAACATTGAATACATAAAATTATAAATCTAACAATGAACAACAATTATGAATTCAACAATGCTTTTAACATAAGAGGAAAATGTATTAAGACATTAAAAATTGAACTTATAACATAAGTACTGTCTTGACAGCCTCCGCCTCATCTTTTCTTAACCCACAATGCCCAAGAAAAAAACATGTTTGTAGAATATAAAATAAAAAAGATTGTCAGTAATATATGTATATATATATATATATATAATAATAATAATAATAATAAAAATTTTTTTTATATATATAGGTAAATATATATTGTATGCAAGTCACCTAAATTTGCGACTTTTGTATGGAAATTAAAACAGCAGTTTGCATTTCAATTTATAACTCAGGATCCCATGATTGTCCCAAAATGATATGCTCAGATATAGTAAACAAGTGTAAGAGTAATATCAATTCTTTTTTTAAAAAATCATTGTCCGATTTTGAGATATGAAAGAGACATTTTGAGATTTCAAGGTCAAAATGTTTGACCTTGAAATTAAAAATTCAAAGAATATGTAAATGTGGTATATCATATGGAAGCCCAATTCAAGCACTTTCCAAAGACACAAAAAGTAAGTCCTTGTGACAATTAGGGAACAAATTATGACTAAATTTGTATTGCATGAAATGTAAAAATTGAAGTTTTTCATCCATCTTTAAAGCTGATTATTGCAGAAACAAATGAGGTAGAGATTTATCATTAGGTATTTATTCATTTCTCTATGAACCTAACAGATGAGCTTAATATTATTAAATTCAGTGGAGGTCAGGCTTTTAGCTGTGTTGATTTGATATGGGATGACCCAGCTATGTAGTAGTCAGAGAATGACCATCTCAGGAACTCAGCTTTCAGAGTGTCAGTGCAAACCCGAGGGGCAAACTATGTAGTAGACATTAAAATGACAGCTTTCTACATTTTTGGAACATAAGAACAAATACTTACATCATCTTGAAACCAAATACTGTGGATAAAACTTGCATAATTTACATGGTCTCATTTCTTGGAGAATATAAGTTTTTTTTTTCAAAGTGCAAACCATTGTGAGCAATCAGTACTACTTGGCCAAAGAAAAAAAAAAAAAAAAAAAGTTATCCATGGTGATGTTCCGTCCAGAATTCTTGAAAGGGGCGGCCAAGCCTTTCACAACTCTTTCACCTTGGTTTATTTCACTGTCTGTACTTGTATTTCCATGAATAGTTGGCTGTTGAGGGGATAATAATATTTTGCTTCACATACCCTGCATATTTTGATCCCATGTTCAAACGGAAAATATTGTGTGAATCTTGTTCCTCCTCGATACGGAAATGTCTGTTTGTCACCCATTAAGTTTTCCGTCAGTTTGTATTCTTTCAATACATTATGATTTATGCTGTCCATAATTCACAAATTGCTGCAGATGTATCATTTTGAAGACATTCCACTCGTGTGTTCTGGTTGTCAAATTGGTTAAATCTAAGAATATTTCAGAATAATCGGTTTACACTGATACTTCTGTGATATAATGGATGAGAGTTTACCACAATTCTAATGTGGATCTTTGTTTGAATTGATGAAACCTGAAATAATTAATATTCTTAAAAATGCATCCAATTTCTCTTCTCCATAGGCAGACAGTTACATTCTATAAAATAGGGGGTATTTTATGGCTTGCGTGTGTTAAAATCGCAGCTAGCACCCTGGTATCCCGGTCAATGGATACAAGGACAAATTTTGGTCATTGACATATGGGTTGAAAAAAAAAGCAACTTCAACCTTTTTTGTCTTAAAATTTTTACAAAAGAAATTGTTGAAGTTTTATCAGTTTTCTCAAATATTAAATATTTAACTTTGTTATAATACCAGTAGTTTCTCACCATAATTTATTTTTCGTAAGTATTTTTCTTTCTATTTATTTTTTAATGAAAAATATTCCTTTAATTTTTTTAGTATATATATCCTTTATCAATCAATAACAATTGTAATTTAAAAAAAAAAAAAAAAGTTAATAGAAAATTACATGCCAAAACTTTTAAATACAAAATCATTAACTAAAAAATATTGGAGATAATAATATTCTTTAAATATTCTTTAATAATATTCTTTAATAGAGCATTCTATTATTTTTCCTCTTGAAATAAAATATATTTTACATTATTGGACTGAGTTATCAGAACACTAACAATATATCTCTAAAACATCTAATACCAGGAGCTGAGTCTGTCTTTAGAGTATCAGAAATTCCTGTTTCTAATGTGTTAGACTACTTGGCCATCTCACTTTTCATCAATTTTCTTGAGATTTATACATTAATTTTCAGTATTTTGTTCAGGGTTGGCTTTTTGCTATCCAAAACTTGTTTTTCCCATCCCACCGGGAAAAAGTGGTAAATACCGAGAAAAACTTCCAAATGACAATAGGTAAAAAATGTTCTTGCTTTCTGAATCCGATGTGTAAAATTAAAGTTAGAAATGCATAGTTATTGCAAATTTCCCTATGTTTAAAACTATTCTGTAGGAAAAAAATATAAATAGATAAGAATTATTGTATAAAACATAAAATTTGCTCATACAATCTTTTAATAATAAGGAATTTCCTAAATAGTTTAGAACCCAATAAAATAAAATTATTGAACTTAAAATTATAAGTGTCATCAAGAGAAGCAATAAATAATTTGTTAAATTTAAATAAAAATTTTATTAAGTAGACCTATTAAACACTTTTTTTTTTTTTCAATTTTGGTTTGGTGTAATAAATGCAAATAAAAAATATGCAAAATGTTCTTTTATATCGTCAGTACTAGAAGTCCACCATATTTGTGTACATTTTTTTTGTTGCCAGATTCTTGTCTAGACTATAATAGAATGCTTGAAGCTTTGAAAACTAATTCAGATTTTCTTAAAAAAAAAAAAAAAAAAAAAAAAATCTAGCTCCATACAAAAACAATTAACAAAAAGATATACAGCAATAATCAACCAAAGACAGTTCACAATCAACTAATCAATCAATAGTTTTTAGGAGATTAATGTTTAGTAAATAATCTTCATGTGTATAAAGAAGCAAAAAATATGTACAACCGATTGGAACCAGTTGAAAAAACTCTTATGAAGTTACAACATGATAATAATGCTAATATTGCTGGTGCTTGTGAAATTTATCTAGAGCTTCTTCAAAATAAAGAACTCAATCCACATTTCAGCAAAGTGAAATCTATCTTTAATAAAGCAATGACCCCATTCCATTTTTTGGCTCTCCTGATGAATCCGAAATATAAAGATGAAAAGTTATCACAAGATCAGGAGGAATCTGCTCGTCAGTATTTGCAGACTCTAAATCGAAAGTACTTACAATACACAATAGAGTTCAAGTCAGAAGATGCACCTTTTCAAACATATTTTTTTTCCAAAGACATTACAAACACTATTTCACCTGCACTATGGTGGAAGAATTTAAGTAAAATTGGAATAGATGCTGAATTAGATAGAAATAGAATATCCAATTAATGGAACATCTTCAGGGATGTCCTGCATCAACAGCATCTCTGGAGCATATTTTTTCTAATTTTCCTTTCATCCAAAACAAGATTAGAAATAGACTGGGTTTACAAAAAAACCTCTAAATTGCTATTTTGTTGTATGAGGCTAAAATCCAATGTGGAAGTCTAAGAATATAAATAAGATTCCAAATGGTAAATATGTTTGGGAATCTGTGTAGTGTGTAAATATTTAAATAAATGCACTCCATTTTCTGTTTTTGTAGATTTTTTAACCTTTCAAGCTATTTACTTAGAACTCAATTTTGCTGTTTTTAAAGGTTGTTTTGAATTTATTTTTGTTTTTAATAATCAGTTTTTCCAGGACAGTAAATACCAGTTTTTAACATGGTATTTACCGGGGATGAGAAAAACCTTGCCAACCCTGACTTTGTTTGCTTTCTTTTAACATGGGTGACTTCCAAAAGACACTTTTTGAAGGACTTGGCCAGTTTTTTTACATGTGGAAATTGATATTTGGTTCTATGTTTTCAGAATGGCTGCTTTGAACAATCGCATCAAACTTCATTCTGTTGGCTAACTTGATAAAACAAGATTTCCCTCAACTTTTCTATGGGATTTAGGTCAGGATTTTTAGCTGTACAGTCGAAAATTTTAATGTTAGTAGATAACTAATATGAACAGGGTTTGGGAAATTCATCACTTTACTCGCCACTGGCACCTGAGTTTTTAGGTAGTCTTTGAAACCAAGTATATATTGCATTTTGCTAGCTGGTAAAATAAATCCTTGGCTGTAAGGTTTTCTATAAATTTCCCACCCCTGAGTATGAAGTTGACTCAGACTTGTGAATATGAATATAGACAATATCTTGAAGCAACACCAAATTCTGATCGTTAAGTTCATCTTTAAATGTACCAAAATAACTCCCAAGAATATCTTTATATTCAAAGGAGTTCATTTTTGTGTTGGTGAAAACCAAACTTGTTTTTTCTTTTCCATTAAAGCTTTCCAAATCTTCACGAGTCACCAACTTATACGCGTCTTGAAAGCAGATGTGGCTCACTTCGTAAATGATGTTAGTAATATCTAAAATAATCTGGGGTTCAACAATATCTTAAATCATCCGGGGTTAATCATGATTGAATAATTTTTCGTTGGTAAAAACCAATTTTCGCCATCGATTGAATTTTAAGACAGAATATGCAAATTTTACTTTTTCATCAATGTGATGCTTTTGTAGTTCTGGCTTGGCTTTGTTTTCAAACATTCGACCCTTTTTAATACATTTCTAACAGTTCTGGACATTACTTGAGAGTTCAACAGATTTTACAGCAGAAGAATAGGCGCAATCTTTAACCGCCATACTAATAAAGTTCCTCTTGGACCAAGACAGGGTTTTGATGGCTGTCTGCTCCTATTTCTTCCATAGTTCATTGGATCATAAAGAAACTGGTGCACAGCATTTAAAAATTTATTTTTAGAGCAGTTTGCCTTTCACTCAGCCTGTAATCTAAAAAAGACCTGCGTTCAAGACGACAACTCTTCAGAATTTTATTCCAAACAAAATAATTAGTATTTGGTCTTAAACTTTTTTCCAGTACTGTATTAAGCATGGATTTATTACTACTTTTCTTTACCAAAAATCTCATTTTCTATTTTTCTTTATAGCTAAAATTAATGACACAGTTAACTTTGGTGAAGAAGAGGAAGATGACAACATCATTGAATTTGATGAAGTCAGTGGTGATGAAGATATTGAAAATGTAAGTAATTTTGAAATTTACTTTGAATGTGTAATGTTTATCCTTTTTTAAGGCATCTCTTCCTGAATTCTATTCTAAATCAAAGCATTTTATAATTTTATTTTTGAATCCAAGTTCTGCTAGTTATTTTGAGCTTAGTTCTTGATGTTATTTTTTTTCCGAGACTTTATATTTTTTAGATGAACTAAATCTTTTCTGTTTTGTGTATCTAAGCAAGGTTCACATTAGGAAAGAAAATAAGGTGAAATTTTCAGATCCTAACCAAAATTCTAAATGTACTATGCAGTGGCGTAGCTAGGATGGGTCACACCCGGGGCAGATGTACATGGTGTCACAACCCCCCCCCCCCCCTCCCCCCACACACACACTCCAGTCATATTTTTTCAATCACAATTCTACGTTATTATAAACTAGCTAACTTGCCCGGGTACGTCAGAAAACTGCTAGAATTGCGAAAAAGCTTTGAAAATCACAATAAGATATCGCGAAAAAATTTTTAATTGCTGCACAAATTTCGTAAAGAGAAAAAAAATTATATATTGTGTTCGAAGATTGAAAGTTGATTCCTTTCACCAATGTGGAAAAATTGTAGGAAATCGCTAAAATACACTAAAAATCACATACAAAATTACTGAAAAATTCGAAAATTCTTATACGAAATTCGAATAAACTTTATTGAAATGAGGGCAGAAATTACTTTAGTATTATAGGCCAAAAATGGAATGTCAAAAAAGTACAGTAGATCGCGAAGAAACGTAGAAATCTAATTAAAAATCACAAAAAGTTCAAAAATCACGAAAGTCAAAATTTACTGTAATTGGATAAAAGTTTCAAAACTAATTCCTTTGACCTTCGGGCTCTCTTAAAATTTGTTTGGGAAAGCATGCTAAGCATTGTATTATGTTACTTTTATTCATAATTTAATTTATTTGCATTCCCTTAAGTATAATTAATATAACCCCTTAAGTTAATATTAGATTTTGTTGCAATAAAATATCTCAATTTGTTCATTTTCTGTAAGCAAGTAATCCCTATTGGTTTACAATGGAAGCCTAAGGAAATTTGGCGAAATATTAGAGATATCGCCAAGTTGGCGTCACTTTTGGCGACTAATTTTGGGGCCAAATTTCACGATATATCGCTAAGGTGGCGACAAACTTGGCGGCATCCGGCGACAGAACTGTGTCCCCCCTACGGTAACCCTCTCATAGGTATGAAGATGCATTAAATGCTGTTCAATAATCGCATAAAAAATGCGCTAAAAATTCAAAAATCGCTGTACGAATTCCGAATAAACTTTTTTGAAAAGAGAACAAAATTTACTATATTGGGTTAAAAGAAAGAAACCGTATTCTTTTCACTAATGTGGAAAAATCGCCTCAAAACTTAAAAAAACACTAAAAATCGCATAAAAAATTAAATTTAAAAAAATGTAATTTAACAAATTGCAATGACCATTTGGAAAATGATTTTTTCAAAGACTAAAATTTAAGAGATAAAAAATTACACAGAGTTGATCATACATTACGTACGGCATGAATTAAACATTAATAGTGTTATTACACATAAAAATTGCAAGCAACAGAAATCGCCTGCTACTCGTATGTATTATCCACCTGAAACTCACGTATTTTCCAAGCATTTCATTGGCTGTTCTGGAAAAGGCTTTTCCATCGTCAGATATCCAAGAAATCTGACGGCTAATTTTAAATGAAATTTTTTTCTTAAACTTCTAAACATCCCACAATATTACTTTTTACACCGTCGTATAGAGAAAAAAATGTACTTTTAAATGCAATTTGTTTAAAAGCTGTATCTCAATTTGTTTTTGAGTTATTAATTTTTTTGTAGTTTTTATTACTTTTTTGTCAGTGGCAACACTGTTGTCCATCTCTGTTGAAAGTAAAAGGAAATACAGATTACTGTATAGACCAATCAGAAAACGAATAAAATGATTAAAACAATTAAAACGTTCAGATATGCTTTTGATTTCCTAGCCTGACGAGGACATTAACCATTTTTCCAAATGGTTAAAAATCGCTTAAAAAATTAAATTAAAAAAAATCTAATCAAAAATCGGCTTTGAGGTGAAACTTCATATATAGACATACCTTTCCTCCAAATTTTGTAGCTCTATCTGCAGTGGTCCCTTCAGAACACCGTCGACACACACACTCACACACAAACTTCTTTCCTTATTATTATAGATAAAATTTTAAGATTTTTATAACTTTTATGAACTTTATATTAATAAAGTAATAATATTTAAAAAAAAAATATTATAATAAGAAAACTAAAATTTTACATGATTTTTCGATGACTATACTATAGTCAATCTATTTGGAAATATCCTTCGAAAAAATGTATAAATAAAATTAAGAATTTATTTGTATTGTATAAGCAAATATTTTAATATTAGAATGTAATGGGATAAAATGCGATTTAAAGTTCAAAATATTTAAAATAAAATAAATTAGTCGGATGTGGCATCTCCCAAACTTTCTGTTAATACATACTTCAAAATTCGCTATCACAGTGCCAAAATTAAATGGCAATCTATGCTCATCATGAGGATTCTAAACAGTTTATGTTCATTGAATAGTGTGTATTTAAAAGGCATCGCATCTTTCAAATAAGTCATTGAATTTTGGCACCCACTCGCTTAGATGACAGCTACAAAATTCACAACCCAAAGAGCATAAAAGCAACACCTGTTGGTTTTATACCCAACTATTTATGTGAAAGTGCAACAGCAGAATATGAAGTTTGATTAAATTCCGCGCATTAGTTTTTGAGATAGCGTAAAAAATGCCGCATAGCAGCGGCACCTGTTATGAGATTTTCATGAAAACCAAATCAGTAACAATGGATGTCAATTATGCCATCTATTGTACGATTTACAGCAAAAACTAATCAACACTAAATTATACCAAGGTATAACCGAATCTGAAGTTTGATGAAAATCCGTGTATTAATTCTTGAGATAGAGCTATTATAGAAATCGTGAAAAATGCAGCATAGCAGCACCCACCTGTAGAGCTATTTACACCAAAAACTAATCAGCACCTATTTATATCAAGGTATAACTTAATCATAAGTTTTATTAAATTTTGTGCATTAGTTCTTGAGATAGAGTGCCCACAAACTTTGCATCACGTACAGACACAGACATTTTCTAAAAACAGTGAAATCGTGTTCAGATCGAAATTTTTAACGAATCTAATGCTTTCGTCTTGAAAAGATAGAATAAAGTAAAAACGCATGAAAATTCAGCGTGTGAAAGGTTCCTCATTTTATTTTTCATTTTTACTGTCTTCTATCTTTACAAGAAGAGAGTACTGGATTGGTGAAAAATTTCGACTTCCGGTTTTTGATGGATGTAAACGTTTTAGAAGGCCTTGAACACGATTTGTTGGTTTTTAGAAAATGTCTGTCTGAATGCGACAAAAATTTTGTGGGCGCATCTCAAGAATCAGTGGACAGAATTTCACAAAACTTTAGATTCAGTCAGACCTTGATATAAACTGGTGCTGATTAGTTTTTGTTGTATATCGCCCAAAAGGTGGCGCTGCTATGCAGCATTTTTGGCGATTTCCGCAAAAGCTATATCTCAAGAACTAATGCACGGATTTTCATAAAACTTCAGATTCAGCTAGCTCTTGATATGAATTGGTGCTGATTATGTTTTAGTGTAAATCGTCCAACAGGTGGCTCTTCTATGCTGCATTTTTCGCGATTTCCGCAATAGTTTTCAAGCATTAATGCATGAATTTTCATTAAACTTTGGATTCAGTTAGACGTTGGCATAAGTTGTTGCTGATTAGGTTTTGGTGTAAACCACCAACAGGTGGCGCATATATGCTGCTTTTTGGGTGATTTGTACGATTTTTGTGATAGTCATATCGCAAGAACTAATGCACGGAATTTCATATCTTTAGAATCCTCATGATGGGCATAGGTTGTCGGTTAATTTTGGCACTGTGCTAGCGAATTTTGCAGTATTAACATGTATGAGATGGAACAAAGTTTTGGGATTGGCACATCCGACTATTTAATAAATGTTTCTATCATAAAACCAATAGGCGTCTGAGAATATTTAGACCACATTCTTTTATACTAAGTTTTTCCTTTTTAAAAGTAATTTATTTTCAAATACCGAAAAAAAAAAAAAATGTTATCGCTAACATCGTTTACGTATTTATATTTTCCCTCAGTCGAAATCTTGTAAGCATAACACATACTTTTATTTTCATTCTAAATGAAAAGGTGACCACTAGCCAAATAAGATAATCCAAAATTAAAGCGCTTTGTCGAAAAGTTCTCTTCCCATTCTTCTGTTCGCTAAATTGCTGAAATAAAATTTTCTGATCACTCATGACTCATTTATCACAGCCGCCTTCTCCTAATGGTTGGATATATTTCATAGATTCTGAGCATGAGGTCTACCAGTTTACAACCTAAAGTGTATGCTTTCCTCGAAGTCAAGGGTGCAATCAAAACTAGTAAAGATTATAATGTCTGTGGGTTCTCTTTCAAAAATACTGCTAGTTGGATGTCCCAATCGCAAAATTTTCTCCGACCTCATACATCTTAATATTTCTAAAGTTGTTACAAATGTTAATAGTTCAATACTATACCAACTTTAACTTCCATCTTAAATCTCTCCTTCAATCAGTTAACCCATTTTATGCCAAGCATAGAAATTTTATAAAAGGTAGTATTATTTTCATTGAAATATGCTTAAATTACATTCATTGGGGACAAGGGACCTTAAAATCCTTAAAAAGATTTTTTTTTATTTTTTGTAAATTTCACCTAAATATTATTCTAGGGTACATTATATGCATTATGGCATGCATTTATCACAAAAAAAATTTTAAAAAAAAATTATTTTTGAGAAAAAATGGAATTTTACGTGTCGTCTTAGAAATCTTCGAAATGCCCCCTGCGTCTTCCATATCAATGAAAATCTCTAATATTTTTTATAAAAGTTTGTTTTATATATATAAATAAAATAGAGCATCAAATTTTAAATATTTGAATTTAAAGGTAAAAAAAATACAAAATTAAAAATTTTGAAATTTTTTCGAAAAAATTTCAAAAATTTTCAATTTTTCAATTTTTTTTAAACTTTTAAATTCAAATATATAAAATTTGATGCTCTATTTTATTTATATATATAAAACAAACTTTTATAAAAAATATTGGGGATTTTCATTGATATGGGATGCACAGGGGGCATTTCGAAGATTTCTAAGACGACGCGTAAAATTCCATTTTTTTCTCAAAAATAAATTTATTTTTTATTTTTTTTGCGCTAAATGCATGCCATAATGCATATAATGGACCCCTGAATAATATTTAAGATAAAATTTACAAAAAAGAATAAAAAATGAAAATTTTTGAAATTTTTTCGAAAAAACTTCAAAATTTTTAATTTTTTTTTTTTTTTACCTTTAAATTCAAATATATTAAATTCGATGCTCTATTTTATTTATATATATAAATCAAACGTTTATAAAAAATATTGGGGATTTTCATTGATATGGGACGCGCAGGGGGCATTTCGAAGATTTCTAAGACGATGCGTAAAATTCCATTTTTTTCTCAAAAATAAATTTTTTTGAAATTTTTTTTGTGATAAATGCATGCCATAATGCATATAATGTACTTTTGAATAATATTTAAGATGAAAGTTACAAAAAATAAAGAAAAAATTGAAAAAGTTTGAAATTTTGAAATTTTTTCGAAAAAATTTCAAAATTTTTCAAAAATTTTTTTTTTTTACCTTTAAATTCAAATATATAAAATTCGATGCTCTATTTTGTTTATATATATAAACCAAACTTTTATAAAAAATATTGGGGATTTTCATTGATATGGAAGACGCAGGGGACATTTCGAAGATTTCTAAGATTTCGCGTAAAATTCCTTTTTTTTCTCAAAAATAAAAATTTTTTTTAATTTTTTTTGTGATAAATGCATGCCATAATGCATATAATGTACCCTTGAATAATATTTAAGGTGAAATTTACAAAAAATAAAAAAAATTATTTTAAGGTCCCTTGTCCCCTTAAGACAAAAAAAAAAGTTTCGTCCATGAAAAATGATATTTTGTTTGAGAAAAAAAATGCATTCGGCATTTTCATGCATTCGATCAATGGTATGCTAACTCACCATTAAATTTAAAAATTATAATTTTTTTAAATTTTTTATGACATTTGTTTTGTTATTTTATTCCAAGAACTTGCAACTTTAATCCATTATAAAAACATATGATTAATCGCAAGTGCGCAATATGATTAGCGCAAACCATGCTACTAATTTTGTTGAAGATAATTACATCTGTCTACTGAAAACTAAATAATAGTTTAATGTACAATTTATTGCAGAAATCTTTATTTTGTAATAAATTCTTGTATAGTTTTAAATTAATGGAAATTATTGGGTCTCTTTATTCGTTGGCATAGAAAAACATATAGAAAAAAAAAAAAAAAAAAAAAAACACTTCTGTCTCGTTTTTGTTACAAATTGTTTTTATATTTGCATGATTGTAGTATGCTTATTATTTATTAAAAATATTCTCGATTCCTCATCAAAAATATATTTTCTTAAGCACTTCTTATTCTGTTATATAAACTGTTTTAGAAAAGTATTGAAATATTTATGTATATTATCTTTGACTGCAGATATCTTTGATTAAATTTTTAAATATATTTATCTATCTTTAATTGTGAATAAATATTTTCTCATTTTTATGCTTCTTTATTTGGTAGAAAGCTAATTTTCATCAAACTTAAATTATATCATTTGAAATTTATGAGTTATCTAATTTTATTTTATGTTTTAGCATTAAATTGTCATTGTCTTTTACATTTCATATGTGATTTTAATGTTTGTTGTTACATATGAGAAAGCACAATTTTGTTACAATTTTTTGTATGCTTGTTTCAAACTTTTCACAATATACTTAAAAAAAAAAAAAAAAAAAAAAAAATTTGACCTTTGCCTTTTGCTCTCATCCTTTTGCACAGTAGAGGAGAATTTTTCAGAAAATGATAGTCACCGGCAAAATGCAACATACAATTGAAAGTTGTTACAATAAAGTTTACATGACAGCAAAATGAATTCATTACCATAATGCATTTTCGTATTTTTAATAAAGAAATATGTAAGTTTAGTACAGAAATCGTTTAGCAGCATTTGAAATCCTTTGTGATCTGCTGGTCCGAAACCATAAAAAATTCAATCAGACCAACTAATTTGAAAAATTTAATGGCCCATAGGACCAGTAACTTTCCCCCCCTGTTTGATAGGAAAACATAAATCGTCTTATGAATTGCCAACAGTTACACACAAAGATTAGAAAACTAGCATGTTAAGTTGTAGCAGCTTCTTTGAAAAAATAGGGTATCATAAATATTAAAACACAAAACTATTTCTGTAAGATCAGAACTCAAATTCGAGACAGTTGTGTATGTGTCAACTGTCTTTCGAACATTTTCAATTTAGGAGAGAGAAAAATGAATTCCTGCTAGCGTAGCCGGTTAAAGCAGCAGTGTAAAGCTCTGAATTTTTGTAGAGGATGCAGGTTCAAGCTACAAACCTGGCAAAATGTGCAATTTTTGTCGATAATTCCTTTCAATAATGATATATTTTATTAGGAAGAGAAGTTATAGGATTTATA
Source organism: Maratus speciosus (assembly GCA_963932465.1). NCBI lineage: Eukaryota > Metazoa > Arthropoda > Arachnida > Araneae > Salticidae > Maratus > Maratus speciosus. The sequence goes on from OZ010786.1 coordinate 259,114,822, forward strand.
TTTTATTATTATTTGACTGCTTTATAATTAGATAAAATTTAACACTCAATAATATTTTGAAAAAATGATTTTCTATTTAAAATACTTAAGCTAAAATATTTTGCATCAGGGTACGCCGATTTAAATCAGCTTGATTTTAATCATGATTTAAATCAATTGATTTTTTTAAAAAAAATCATTGATTAAAATCGCAATTTTTTTTTCATAAATTTTTAACTATACTCTAAATTAAAATGTTGGAAAGAGTGAGTGTTATTTAAATCACCCCCCCCCCCCCCCCCAAAAAAAAAAAAAAAAAAAAGTATTTTCAATGCACTCTGAAAGAATGATCTTTCATTTTCAACAGAAATTCTCCGAATGTTTTTCTTTGTAGCACCTGGAGAGATAAGGGACTTCATTGAATGGAATAAAAAAGGTATCCCAGAGTAAATTGATAAGAATTTCCTTCTTTTGACCTCTGACCAACAGGGATTAGTTACAAATCTGTTTTGGATGAACACTTGGTCCAAAATACTTGAATCAACTATTACAAGCTGTTTGCTTGAAATTACAAGTTAGTGAACTGTAGATAGAGAAATTTAATATAGTATAGGACAAATTGGATATAAAAAAAAAAAACAAAAAACAAAATGGCTGTTCGGAAAAAGGATCCCATATGGCTTTATTTTTCAGAGTTTCAGCAAAGGTCTGATAGCTAAATGCAAGAAATGTGGGAAAGAGATGATGGGATTGGTTGCAAGACTGAAAAAAACATTAAGAGATATGTGAAAATCCTATTGATGATGGGTCATGAAAAAGCAAGAAAATTAGTTTTTCTCTACAAAACATTGAATTTGCTTAGTTACGTTGATACTTTTTCCATTTTATTCCTTTGAAAATGTCAATATAAAGAATTTGTATTTTAAAAGAACTTAGTTTTTTATTAAAAAATTTCATGATTACATTTCCTGATTTAAAGTAAGTAAATATAATTGGTTACCTTGATAACTTGTCTATTTTTTTTCTTTAAAAATGTCAGCAAAGGAATTTGCATTATAAGAGCTTAACAGAACTTAGTTTATTATTATTTTAGTTAATGCCATTTTATAATATGACCAGCTATAAAATTAGTATTTTTAATTTTATTTTGAGCTTTAAACATGGGAAAATATATATTAGTTTTGTTAAATTGAGCAAAGGAGTCACTAGTACTTTATTGGATGCTTATTCTGGGTTTAGTCTTGAATTTGTTATGAGTAATAATCTTTTTATATGTTGTACTAATAACATATATTTAAAATAATATGTAATGATGGGATTTGTTTTGGGAAAATGGTCAGGGTTGTTTGATTTAAATCAGCTTGATTTAAATCGCGATTTAAATCATGATTTTAATCAAATGATTTTAAAAAAAAAATCATTCGAGTTAAATCAGTTTTTTTTTTTAACATTGATATTTACAGGTTAAGTAAGAACCAAATTCATCATTTATGTTGTAAGAAAAGTCATCATTCAAATCAGATTAAAAATTACCTTTTAATAACATTAAATAAAACTTTTATAAGTTCAAAATACTATTATTTTATGAAAGTAAATGCAATTGTATTAAAAATATTATCAATGCATAGTGTATTCCTCAAAAATACTGATAAATGCGCTCTCATTTTTAAATTGTTTTCTTTTTTAAATGATCAGTTCATTTTTGCATGTTAAATGCTTAACCTATAGTTAAATCTATTTAAAATACTGCATTTAATGTAATAGTACTTTCAGTGCAGAGTTACTTTCTCTGAAGCAGATTACACACAATTCACGAGTTTGTTTTATATTTAGTGCTTAGACCTGCAAATTACTGTATCCTATATGTTGGTGATTCAAATATTGGTCAAATAATATGTATAACATAATATTTTGACTATTTGTCTAACACAGAATTATAGAATTTCAATTTCATCAACTGAAAATACTTTAATAGCTGTGACTAATCCCTTTTTCCTTTCTTTTCCTAGAATTCATTGCTTACTTCAATTCAAAATATTAGGAATATTACTGTACCTTATTCATGGGTCTGTCCAGGATTTATGTGTCCTGTTTTTGTGAAGTTTCTTTTTATTGAAAAATCTTATCACAATTTGGTGAATTTGAAAAAAAAAAAAACAAACATTGTATATAGGTTCTTTTTTATGTTTTTTACAAGATCGTTTATATATATATATATATATATAAAGAGGTATTAGGTATTTTGTTGACTTCAACTGTTTTGCGACAGGTTAGATTTTATTTTAAAATAATTTGTGAAAGTTTAAATCTGGCGACAGAAAAGTTTAGGGAAAGGTCTATTTTGAAGACAAAGAATTTTGTGAAGGGCCCTGTTTTAAGATGAAAATTTACTTGAAGGGTCCTGTCTAAATATTTAAAACATTGTGAAAGGCCCTAAAGAACCCAAATTTTTCCTAAACAAATCCCTGTTATTTCTAAGCGAAGCTGTCATTCCTACTGTCCAGTAAGCATGATTGATTGTTGAAATTGTCAACGGCTGGGGAGATAACACTGACAATTGATAGTTTTAGGCTTTCAGTTATGTGATTATTTTTCATCTGGCAACTATTTTGTCAGTCATTAGATTAGTATAGTATAGAGTGAATCAAAAGTTGAAACAATACTGTCATTTACTAATACTAGGTACGGTTACAGAGAGCTTTTGGATTTGTTGATACATAAGAAAAATGGTTTGCTGAAAAAAAGATCCAATGTGACTTTATTTTACAGAAAAAAATACTATTTTTGGAAATGGTGTAATAGAAATATGCAAATAGTGTAGTGATTTTACATTCTTGCCATAATCCCCATCATTTTATCATTACACTATTTGCATATTTCTATTATACCATTTCCATAAAATACATTTAAAATTCTTTGTTACATTTATTATGTGTTTATATATTATCTATATATTATTGGAGTAATACATCAATGAAAAATAAATAACTTTAAATTAACTAAAAATTTATACACAGAACATGCATAGCTATATGTATAACAATTTAAATTTAATAGTAGAATAATAAAAGTTTAAGTTTTAAGTGAATCTTTTAAATTTGTTTCCAACAATTTTTAATTTTTATTTAAAATATCCTGAATTCTTATCTAGGAAATATAACAAAATTAATAGAAATGTGTAAATCTATACAGAAAAAATAAATACATACACATACATAAATAAGTACACAAATAATATTAATCAAAAAATTCTGATTTAAATAAAAAAAAATCCGATTTAAATCAAATAAATCACTTTTTTAAAAAAATCGTGATTTTTAACAACCCTGAAAATGGTACATTAAAGCAATGGATGGTACTTTGACTGGTGTTAACATCTTATTGACAGCTCTTAAGGTAAGTGATGTAATCATTATACAAAAGAATATAAATCAAGTATAAATATTAATATACATAAAAAAAATTTGAAATACTATTTTCAAGTGTCTATCTAAATTGTATTTATAACAAGACAATTGAAAATGACATGTTATAACCTTCAAAGTTTAAAATCATGTCAGTTAATTTTAATTTAAAAAAATCTGATTTAAATTAAAAAAAATTTTTAATATCTTTAAAAAAAATCATTTTTTTTCATACCCTGTTTTGCATGCAATTATAAATTAAATAAACTGAGCTGATCTACAATTTTCGTTATATTTTCTGACCATTATCAAAAATATATATACGTGTCTGACAGAAAGAAAAGCTTGTCAATCATTTGCATAAAAAATAAAACGTAAAGAAAGAAAAGTATTCCTATAAAAACTATAAAAGAAATTACCTTGATATCCTGGTTTAATATTTAAAAAAATTATAAAATTAAAGTAATAAAAAAATATATTATAAATCGTTAGCTGCATCAAGTTTCAAATTTAGGTTTTTAGAGAATGAGACAGATAAAAATAAATCACAGCAGCTTTTGATGGTCATGTAGTATTAAAAAGTAAATGAAAATAAATACAGTAGAATGCCACTAATCCAAAATTCTGATTAATCCAAACCGATTTTATGTTCAAAAATTTTGAACAGTAACTGAAAAGATTAACTTACGAAATTTTTCTGATTTCAGGATGAATGCCGGCAAAAACATGTAGAAGTTAGAATTAAACAAAAAATATCAGTAAAGCATGGTTTCTATTCTTTAAACAGCTTGAGTAGAATAAAAAAATACTGAATAATGTATATGTACATGAATATAAAATGAAAACGTGCACTGTTATCCTACTTGTGGAAACAATCTTTTAAAAAAATCTCGAATATCAGTTTGTTTGCCAGTCACTATAAAATTCTTTTCTAAAACGTAAAAAGTATTTACTTCAGATGATAAAAATTATTTTTGCTTCCAACAGTTTGATTTCGCAAATAATCTACAAAAATGTTTTTCTCTCCCCCCTCGCCGACGTGGTGATTGAGCTATTTATAGATTCTATTAACATATTTGTGATTTCGAACCATTTGTAATGAGTTGTTACATAATTCCTCATTCTGAAGTTCCGTTGGATTATTATTATTGGATAACATCAGGAGTTATTAAACAAGGAATGCTATTTTTTCCCCGAAAGTCATGCCATATTATCCAGCATGCCAGATCTTAGGATGTTAGGTTAGAGGATGCTTACTGTACTACTGAGTACATATAACTTACAATTTTTTAGCACGCATTTTTTTCTTTCCTATTTTTATTGGAATTTCGGGTAATCCTAATTTTTTGTAATCCGAACTCCCACCGGTCCCAATTTGTTCTGATTAGCAGGGTTCTGCTGTATTGTTATTAATATTTTTTTTTTTTTAAAAGGCCGTAGTGAGTAAATATAAATTCTCTATCCGGTATTTTTAGGTAAATTTCTGATAAAAAAACAAGCATAATTGGTTGTAAATTATAAACTTAATTCTTTCACTTAATTGAATAGAGTCTGACAGCGGCATCTATTGTCTTAAAGAAATAGGAATCGCTTATGCAATATAGAATTCGTCACGTAATTCGTCATTCAATAATTAATTTAAAAGCAACTAATTAAAAATTCAAGGATTTTTCTAATGAAACATTAAAGTTCTTTACCGTCAAATCTTGATGAGCACTATCTTGTTATTTATAATTCTTAAATTGGTTAAATATTGAATATTTATAATCTTAGTTACTGAGCAGATATATTACTTATATACATTTAATAAAATGTATTACATGTTAAAGGAATCTGTATGTAACAGTGAGTGATGCGATTCTTCATCATGATTAGACAAAATGGATAGAGGCTGTTTCTGAAAGTGTGTATCTGCAAAATGTTTAGCAAGTGAAAAAATATGGGGCATCAAATCAACCAATCTTTAGCCATGGAATAATTATCTTAGTATACAACAATTTTAAAATTTTGCAAAATTAAAAATAGTTTGTGCTTCAGAATCTGTTGTGTAAGTTCTACTATCAAATTCAAAACATTTAAGAGTCTGTATGTAACATCAGAAAAACTTGATACCTGGAATTTTTTAATTATTGGTATGGAAAACCTGGAAAAGTCTGGGAAATATGTAGCTGATCTGGACTAGACACCCTGTTCTCAGTTCTTATTCTTAAAAGATCTGTAATCTACCCATCACTAGTGCCATCTAGTATCAAGTTAACTCTCAGACTACCAAAGAAAGATAATACAAGAATTACCAATAGAGTCTATTGCACTTTTCATTGGCAAGCATGACATATATTTGGGTGGAAATATTTTGCACATTAAAATATAAATGGGTCAGAAATATGAAATGTACATATGAAAACTTATGCCAGTGAAAATGACGCTACATTTAGTCTAACTTATTTTTCATCCGTAAAAGCTTAAACTAAGTAAATAAATATAACAACCAAATTGATTTTTCATTTTGTAATTACAAAGATTAGAATCATTGCTTTGATGATTACTTGATTATTTCATTTTGAGTTAAACTGTAGATTAATGTACTCTTTTAATGTAATATGCATGTTAGGGGGAACACCCCCCCCCCCCCCCAAAAAAAAAAAAATTCTTAATGTAAGAAATTATTTTAATTATACACTTTATTTTTCATTATACATATTCTATATTTAGTTAAAAGTGTTGAAAAAATCTTCTGTATTAATAAGAAAAATAATTATAACATAAGACAGTTAAAATATACTACAGTCCCGGTTAAGACTCTCATGGACTCAAAGGGGGATGCCAGTTTTTTTCTTGGGCGGGGGAGGGGGGTGGTGGAGGGTTAGATTATTGATTAAATATTATTGCAATAAATAACAAATAAAGAAATAAATTTGAAAAAAAATAATAATAATTTAAAATTTTGCTTAGGGTTTTTTTTTTGGGGGGGGGGGGGGGGGGTTGATTTTTTTTTTTCTCCTCGGAAATCTGCTGAAATACAGGAGATTTTTGCCCCTATATTTGTCTTATTTACTTCTAAATTATTGGTAAGAAACATGTTTTAATGACTTTTTTAAGAGAAATCTCAATTACAGTAAAACCTACCTACAGCAACCACGTTCCATTCCAATAAAAATTGGTCGTGCCGAGAGATGGTTTCTTAATGGAGGTCATGTTTAAATCTAGATTTTAATTGTGGAAAAAAGGTAACATATGAAAATTTAAGTATCAAAACAGAAGTTACATAAGTTAACTATGGCAGAGTTTAAAAAAAAAATGAATACATTTACATTTGCACGGTTTTATCTTTTAAAACTTTTATTTCCAAGTCCTTTCGAAGTTCAGTAATGTAAATAAATGCAATTTTTTTTTTGGAGGAAACAATTGAGAGTTTCCTGACAGAATAGGGCAGAGGAGTTTGACCACCATCCTTAATTTGTCATCAGACTTAAATTCATTGCCTGGGTAAACACTTAAAAGTTACAGGAATAAATAAAAATTCTAAACCTAGTTTAGAAGTTTGATGAATAATGCGTTCTCCAGAATTATTATTCTAATAAAACCTTCTAAAGAAAGAAATGGGTCACTCATGGAGGGAGTTCAACTGGGTTGGTCTCTGAATGGAGGTAAAATTAGTATTCAGCCTATGGGTATAAATTCCATTCTATGAAGAAATGGTCGTACAGGGAGTTGGTCACTTAATAGAGGTAGTTGCACAGAGAGGTTTCACTATATAAGCCCCCCTCGCAAAGTTAATTTCTTTTGCTTTTAAAAAAGGGGGGCCTTACAATCGGGATTTTACTGTACTTATTTCACGACAGATTAATTGAGGTGAATATTACTAATTGTAAATAATGGTGGATATTTTAATAAATCTCTCCAAATTAGCAACACTGCAATTCTTATTCATCTTGCGCCCTAATATTGTTTGTCTCTCACTTTGAGTATTTTTATAAAGAAAGAATTTCTGTTGCTTTTTGTCACTTTTTCTTCCTTTTTTGCACAGTGTATATGTTGTCGATTCTTTTTTCTTTACACTGTAGTAAAAAAGCATCCCTAGTACTGTGCTTTTAAACACACTTGAAGAGTAAGGGAAATGATCTTCCTTTTTAAATTCTATTTCTTCGTTACTTTCATCTGATGTCTGCCTGCTTCTGTTTTATTCATGGCAGGTGAGTTGGAAACCTGGCAATGCTAATTATGTGGGATAAAGTTGTCTTTTATTGTGTTGAAGTGAAGTTTTAGCCAATTTTCTATTAATATGGAGAATAGTCACAGAATCAAAAGGAAAGCACTGTCTGTGTCAGATGAATTGTACATGATAAAATATATACGTATATATATATATAGCTTTGAAGAACATGGTAAATAAAATAAAATATTTGCAAAATCAATAAATATTTCTGAATTAATGTTATGTATCCTGCTTAAAACTCTAGACACAAACAATAAAATTGCAGTTGCTGATCCAAGAGAATTAACGTAAAAACCAAGAAATGTGATGATATACGAAGGATATCGTTTGACTGGTATATTCAAATTAAATGTAAATTTCCAACCAGGCAAAAAATGTCCAGACCAGGATTTGAATCTGGGATCTCTTGGCTGAAGCCGCCAGTGCTCTACCATCTGAGCTATCCTGGACGAATCTGGTGGAACGTTTTCACCCAGCTAATCTTTATGATTATAGCATCTGGTCTGAAACCTGGTTCAGCTCAACAGAATAAATCTCAGGTAATGGAACTCCCGAAATCGGTGGATACGTAATTTCAACATTTTTCATCCAGTTGGAAATTTACATCTAATATGATTTATTACCAATTACAATAATTGTGTTAAAATTAATCTAGTGTAATTACCAGACCTGCCAACCTTTGAAAATTAGAAATCGTAGCACACAAAATTTAAATTAATCTGGAGGTTGGTTGGTTGGTTTTTCGTGTTACACAGCCATCTTTTGACATTCGTAAAAGGAGTAACGTGTCAGTCTTTCAACTCAATATAGTAAATTTTTTCCTTTGAAAATTTTTATACGATTTCTAGAGTTTCTTTTCTTTTCGCAGCGTTTTTTTTTTTTTTTTTTTGTACATTTGTAAAAGGAGCCTGGTTCCAAATTTTTAGCCCAGTGCAGTAAATTTTGACGAAATTCGGGATTTTTTTCCTACGATCATTTCAGGATATTCACAATTTTTCCGCAATCGAATTCACATTTTTCTGTCACGAGTCTTTGTAGAAATCCGCTTTTTTTAACATGAACTTTTGATGAAATTCGCCTTTTTTACCACGATCCTTTGTTGAATTTTGCTTTTTTCCTTTTTGACGAAATTAGTGTTTTCTTTCTGCGGTCTTTCGGTGAAAATTTGCGTTTTCTTACTGATCTTTCGACGAAATTTGCATTTTCTTACTGATCGATCTTACTAAATTCGCGCTTTCTTTCTGCGATATTTTGACAAAATTCGCACCATTGAAAACACAATCTCAAATCTTCCGGTGGGTGGCATCCCCCCCCCACCCCCCCCCCCCCCCACCTCCTGAAATCAACACTGCGCTTTTACCACAAAATCCTTTGACGAAATTTTCTTCTGCGACTAATTGACGAAATTGATTTTTTTATATGGTCATTTGTCGAAATTCGTGGTAGTTTATCGCAAATCGTGCGATTTTGCACACTATTTCAAACCTTGCCCCTCAAAGACCCCCGCTCCCCCCTCCTTTTCAGAAATTCTTAAAATGGCACCTTGTTTCTGAGGAAGCGAATTCCTGTATAAATATTTACAAAAACACGATTCACTTGTGGTTAATATACATAAAGAGAATGTTTTATGTTAAGATGTGTGTTTTGCAGCCCAGATTTTTTTTTCTCCATGAACATTTTTTAATGTCTGAATTTTCGGACTAATGGCCAATTTTTAAAATCTTTCGGAAATAAATACTTTGAAATTTTGGAAATTTCGCAACAGGATCACTCCTGAAAAATATGCTGTGCGGGATAAAAATCGCAACTAGAAACAAAAATGCATTTGTGTTTTTTGCAAAAAATCGTAGTTTAAGACCGATTTTCATAGCATCGTAGTTTATAGGTGCAAATCGTAGCAACTACGATTTTTTCGTAGCAGTAGGCAGATCTGAATTACATATCCAGCGATTTCTGGAGTTCCATTACCTGAGATTTATTCTGTTGAGCTGAACCAGGTTTCAGACCAGATGCTATAATCATTAAGGTTAGCTGCGTGAAAACGTTCCACCAGATTCGTCCGGGTTAGCTCAGATGGTAGAACACTGGCGGCTTCACTCAGGAGATTCCTGGTCCGGACATTTTTCGCCCAGTTTGAAATTTACATCTAATATAATTTATTTACCAATTAGAATAATTGTGTTAAAATTAATCTAGTGGTATATTCAAGCTGAAGATTTCAATATGTCTCTTAATGTCCCAGTAGTGAAACAGAAAGCTTCATGGATAGTAAAGATTCTCAACAAAAAATTTTATTCCAGTGGATAGATGGACTGATTTAAAAATCTGTAGGGTATCATATACAAACAAGTTTCTGGGGAAGCGGCAGATGCCAAAGACATAGAGATGAAAAGTCTTGAATACACTCGACTTTAAAAATTGTGTGCTTGTCTTATTACTTTTTGCCATGCTAATATTTTTTAAAAGAAAGATTAACAAGGATACTCTTTTCTTTTTACATACAAAATTAAGGACTTTTTATAAGATTACTCATTATCACAAGTACTAAGTATGGTTTTAATACTGGGTTGTTCTGCAAAGATTTAAAAATTTTTGGTATATGTTTGTTAAAAAATATGCTAGCAGGAAAGTTATTTTTGTCATTTTATAAAGTCATATTTGAATACATATTTTTCCTCCATTATCATTTTAGCCAGTCCTATAAGAACAAACAATAAGTTAAATTTCTAACACAATTAAATTTTGAATATGAATATGCGTAAGACAATTTTTGACTATAAATATATAAGCAAAAGCTCTTTAAATGATTAGATGTGTAAATAAGTTCAGTTCCTGCAACATTATCAGCGATGCCACGGACGTGCTATAGCACATAAATTATGCGAAAAAACGAAGACGGGATGCAAAAAATATATAGCTGCTATGCATCCTGTTAAAAAATCGCAGAATTTCATCAAAGGATCGCGAAAAAAGCAGAATTTCATCAAAGGATCGCGAAAAAAGCAGAAATTTCATCAAAGGATCGCGAAAAAAGCAGAAATTTCATCAAAATTTGCAGGAAAAACGTGATTTTCGTAAAAGGGCTGCAAAAAAAATAGTGTATTTCGTCAAAGAATTGCAAAAAATAGTGAATTTCGTCAAAGGATCACGAAAAAAGTGCAAATTTCGTCAAAATATCGCGGATAAAACACGATTTTCATACAAAAAAATAACTAATTTCGTCACAAAGTCGTGAAAAAAAAAAAAAAAAAGCCGAATTTTATGAAAGGATCGTGAAAAAAAAAGTACAAATTTCATCAAAATATCGTGGGAAAAATGAGATATTCATAACAGGGCCACGAAAAAATAGCGTATTTCGTCAAAAAATCGTTGAGAAAACATGATTCTCGTTACACGGTCACGAAAAAACAGCAGATTTTGTCAAAGGATCACGGAAGAAATAGCAAATTTCGTCAGAGGATCGCGGATTCTATCTTTATTATTATAGATTCCTGCCACATTAAGTTGTCTGTTGTTCTACAACTCAATGCATAATCAGACCTTGCACCAGGCATAAAAAAAAATTGAAACAAAAGGGGGGGGGGGGAAAGGTGGAAAGCGTGCAAACCAAACTTATAGGTAGAATATTCATAAAATAGGATTTAAAATTTTCATATGAGATTCTTAAAAATACAGCATGATTTCGGTGTACTTTGATAATGTTATCAGGGGGGTGGACCAGTGAAAAATCATACCCCCCCCCCCCCCCTCCCTTTCATTGCATTGAAATGTTTCCCACCTTCAGAAGCTTTAGAATTTGGTGATTATTAATGATTTAGATGTGAATTTCCCTTCCAAAGAAAATGTCAGATTCCAACACAGATGTATGCTAACAAATAATTCAATGGGAAGTGTAATGAAAGTACCCATTCATTCAACAAAAAGTACTCTTTTACTTAACGAAAGTATTTTTTTTTTCAGCAAAAATATATTTTTCAATAAACCCCATCTTGCACCTTTTTAAAAGAAATGCAAACATTAGTGATCAGAGATCTGTTTAGGAAGAAATTGGGTCCTTTAAAGGATCCTTCACAAAGTTTTTCATTTCAAAACAGGACCTTTCACAAAAATTTTCTATCTTAAAAAGGACCCTTCACAAAAATTTTCATCTCTAAACTGAATCTTTCACAAATTAAGTCATTTAAAAGTAAAATCTGACCTTTCACTTTTACATATATAAAGAAAATATGTGTTTTACATACACATATCTTCTTAAAAATGTAGAAAGAAGGACCTGAATATAACGGTCATTTCAAATTCACAGAATTATGGCTAGAATTTTCACAAATAGAAAAAGTTTTTCACAATTTCACAAAAACGGGACCCTGGGAAAAAAAGTCTGGACAGACCTCTGGTGATAATAAGCATTATTTTACAATTAAAATTGTATCTTGCATTTTTACTTTTAAAAAAGTAAAGAATTTCTCTTAATATATTTTTTAAATGTCTTATTTGAGTGCAAACAATACTGGTTTTAATTCATTAATTATTATTGAAACAATAATTAATGCATTTCATTTATCTTTTCCAAATAAAGCTTCATTTAATCCTTTAAAATATGAATTATTATTGATGGGGACTCGCTTTTGTAAAAAAAGGATCCAGATTTTTGGGAATCTTAGGTCCCAGAGACCCAGGATATTTCAAGTCCAGTGACATCACTGATTATACAAGTCGTGTTTAATATGTGATCCTGCTTAATATGTGAATTTAGCTCAATCCCTTGAAACGTGTCGACTCAGTTTGACAAAAATTATCAATCAGTATGATTCAATTAAAAATAAATGTTTAATTCAAACCAAAAATACAAATTAAAATGTGATTATATAGTTGAGTAACCAGTTAAGTTGCACATTTTAACATATTTATTTAAATAATTAGTAATGCCAACTTGAAAAATGAACTCGCATAACCAATCTATACATTTTATGTCAGAGACACTTCATTTCACCCATGAAAATGTTTTTTAGCATATGAAATAGTGATGAGTCACTAAAAATTAATGGGTGGCTGGCTGTGTGTGGTCTGTGCAGTTCAGAGGTCGTAGTGTGTTCTCACAGTGAAAAATATTCATGCTGTTTTGCTCATCAGTATATTTAATAACTTATTTGAATTTTATTTTTTATGTTCTAACATATGTCAATTCAATAAAAAAATTTTTTAGATTTTATTAATAATTTTTAATTTTTGTATTTTCAGATTTAATAGAGTGGAATGTATTCAAGTGTTTTAATTGTTTCAAGAAATTTTTGTTGAAGTTATGTAGTTGACATAGTTTGAAACTTCTTGCTGGGAGCCTATTTATTAATTCACTATGCATTCTTTGAAAAATTTTTCATGCATTTAGCATTTGTAATAGTGTTTCATTTAATGTGTATATTTGAATCTTTTTATGAGAAATCATCAAGATCAATTGTACTTATATTTTGATTTAATTTTTTTTTTTCTTCCGTTACCATATAGATTTCTTTTTATATTCTTTTTTATTATCCATGTATTGCTCTTGTAAAATATTAGACATTAAACAGTTGTGCTTGTCATCCTGTACTCAAAAGTATTTTTTCTTTGTTTTCAAAATTGAATTTTAATGTTTTTAATTTTGCTTTATGTAAATTTTATGTGGTTTGGTATTTTTCTTTAAATGTAGTAGTTGGAAATTTGTTGCCACTTGCTTTTATATTTAAATTTATCAAATCATATTTAATGAATGATGCTTTAAAAAAAAAGGTTATATTGGCATTTTATACAAATGATTATGAATAAATCTTTCCGTATAAGTTCTAAGGGATTTTAAAATATTCATTGTGAGAAATTAAGAAAAGGACTGAGACAAATGTTACGACATGTACTTTTGTTCTTGAAATCTTATTTTTAAATAATTTCAGTGATGTTAACTGAACATATATATATTTAAACTCATGAAAAATACAGCACTATAAATACTTAAGAAATCAAATTATAAATGCTGGAATAAATCATTCCATTTATAAATGCGAATGTATTCCACTTTTTAGCAACCTTGTACATACTGTGGTTATTAGATTTGCAAGTGTCTCCTTTCAATGTTTATCATGTATTTACTGTGAAATGTTCAATAAAAAAAAGGGTAAAATATATTTGTTTTGTATCTCTCTTATTCAAATAATTAGGATGAACAATTTTTTTTAAGCTCCTGATATTCTATTTCTTTCAGAAAATAAAGTGTTGCCACTAAAAAATGTTACATCTAACCATAAGCCACCTGTAAAACGAAGCAGGTGTATCACTATCCTGTTAAATACTGATAATCTACTGCAATTTTTTTAACTTGTAAATATCACACATCTTCAATTTTTACTGTTGTATAGGGGGAGGGGGTATTTTAAAATATTATTTGTTTGCAAACTGCATCTCAATTCATTTTTTAGATTTTTTTTTGTTGTTTTAATGTCATTTCTGTAATGGTAGCAACTGAAGTACTCTATTTCTGTAAAAAGTAGAAGGAAAATAGTAGATTACTATAACTTTTTGTTGCCATATTCTCATACAGTCCTCCCCACTTAATCGGGTCATGGATAATCGAATAACCAGCTTATTCGAATAGAATCCTTCGGAACTGAATTTATTCCTATTGGTTCTATGTTATTTTTCCCCGCTTAATCGAATAACAACTGTGTGACCGATGTTTGAAAATAGCCGCGGAAAGCACGTTTTCGGTTCCTTTACACTGAAAAAAAATTTCAGTTCTTCCTGCAATGATTTCGGCTGGCAGGTGTATAATAGACAGGTCAAATGATTTCCCCACCTTGATCTCCCCACCATCATTTTTTGTTGTTGACCATGGCAATGTGGCCGTCACTTCGAGACTTGAGATCGTAGTTGTGATATTTTGCACTCATTCGAAAAAGAACGCGATATTTACTCCTTTAAAATTCCACTTAAACTGCTTAAGTTATATTTAAGTTTTATCTAAGTAATTTTTTTAAGTCAGTATAAATAACGTAAATTAGAAGTAGCAAAGTTTTGACCAAATTCAAACTAACTGCATTAAGTGTGATGTAAAACATAAATGCATGTACTAACATTAAATTAATACATATTTACTTTATATTAGCATTTGTATTTATTTTAGTTTGTTATTCTGTAAACTATTTATTATGCTGCTAATTAAATATACCGTAGATTGTTATTTTGCCTTTTTATTACGCATTAAATATTACAGTTATGATTCCCTGTTTAATCAAATACCCCGCTTAATCGAATATTATTTCTGGAACTGTCAATATTCGTTTAAACGAGGACAACTGTAACTGAAAAAAAAAAAAAAGTAATTAAAATATATGCTATGCCAAGAATATTGTCTGTTCTAAAAATGTATTTTAAAGAATATTTTTGTAAACTTATTTTCTCTGCATTTACTTAATTTCTATCAAAAAGTTGAAAGAATGAAATTTTATTAATCATTTTGAAAAAAATTTAAATCAATGATTTCTGATAAAACATGGAGCTCTTATAAACTGTCTATATTTAATTTTTAGTATCCACATTAATGTTACTAACAAATGAAGGCATATGAATCATTAGACATTCTGATTTTTTTTGTCAAGTTTCTTGAATGACATCGTTTTTTTCCTTGGTTTGTGTATTATTCTGTGATAGTGACGTCATATACATACTTTTCCATAGATATTGTTTAAAACTGGATCGTAAATGTGGAATTCTTCAGCAGATGCAAATGACGTAGTATATAACATAAAAATGTGTATTTTAAGTCTCAAAACTGAGATATGTTTTATACTATATATATGATATAAAACTATGTTTTGGAGTCGTGACGCCATTCGTACTGAAAGAAAACACACGGTTGTTCAGACATTGTTTTATTGGGCATAGAACACATCTTTGCCGGAGTCGGTCATCTAAGGTGGCACCCGCAGGATCAATCTGAGCAGCCTCCTGTCCTGTCTGTTCCCATTGGTGGTTCGTAGGAATCTGTGTGAATTTAAAGCCCTTAG
Organism: Maratus speciosus; assembly: GCA_963932465.1. NCBI lineage: Eukaryota > Metazoa > Arthropoda > Arachnida > Araneae > Salticidae > Maratus > Maratus speciosus. The sequence goes on from OZ010786.1 coordinate 259,130,454, forward strand.
AGAAACCACTAGAAGATCTTTAAGCCCCTTTAAGCTTTATAACCACTAAAAGATTCCTTTATAGCAATTTATAGCCTTAGACTGTTTTATGTTAGATGTGCCCGAGTAATTTTGGATAATTGGCTTTTACTTTAGTACATGATAAGTGTTCATCCTCTCCTAAACTTAAAAGTTATAAATACGTGTTAATTGGACCATGTGTTGAGAGTTACTTTTGAATTTAATTGGGATTTGAAGTAACAAGGAAATTATGATGTTTGAGAAATGTTAAGACATCAAACATATGTCAGCACTGAGGATTATTGAAGTTAAGTGGAATTTGATAACATCCTTTATTGGGTTCTAACAATTTGAAGTGCTACTTGGGGCAAATATTGAGTTAGCAACTAAGGGGAAGGTATATAATTTAAAAAGATTATAGTGCATCTTATCAGTTTTATAACATATCAGGCATGAAAGAGTTCCTCCTAAAGGAGGAATTCCACCTTTTTTATAAAGCAATTTCGGACATTCTCTGGATGAATGCAAAAAAATAACATCGGAAGGATAATAAGGGAGGTGTGTGGGTGACTGGAAAATTTAGTAATCTGACATTTTATTTACTCCAGGGATGAGAATTTTCCGTCTTTTGGCGGATTTCCCCTTTTTTTGTTATTTCTAGGAAATTCCGCCTTTTTTTCCCCGAGGATTCCATATTTTTTCTTTGAACGACCGCTCACCACCTTTCCATTCAGAAAACTGGCTAATTCATCCATTGATGAGTGGAGTCCCGCTGCATGCACACTGCTCAAAATCGCTCTGAAGATCGCGAGGAGGGAGATATTGCTCCAAGTAACATTCATTCGTACGACATTTGTTAATCGAAATTTTGCATTGGGGGTGTTAGCCTGAGCCCTTTTGAACCCGATACCGAAAGTATTAAAAAAAGAAAAGCCATAATATTTAAAAGTTATTCCAAATGTAATATCTCATTTTTTAACAACTTCTTACATAGAAATAACTGTTAATCCTCAGCAGATAATTAATTTTATGAAATCTACACTCAGTCTTATCAAAAGAGATGTTTAGTATCAAATAAAAATATACTTCCGAAAAAAGATTTCGTATTTTTCTCCTACAGCAATAAAATCTGATGGACACATTAACGAAGTGCGTTTTATGAATAAATGAATGAAATTTGAATAAATTATTATTTATATGCCGAAAAATCGAACAACGTTTTTCTATTTCCTATCAAAGGTGTACATCTCAAATTATAATCGATTCCTTCCTCAAAACAATCTTTAATAATTCTCGTGTCTTTGAAAATCAGCTTAAATTAAAAATTAGACACCGTTATCTGAACGAATTTGTGCTCATATAGGAAAAGAGAAAACAAAAACACTTCTCGAAAGTTTTTCTACTTGGTTCATAAAACATCAATATTTTTATTTTTGGAAAAGAAATTCCGAATGTCTAATCTAAATCTAAGTGAAAGCCAAAATTCTCTAGCAAAAGTGCAGCAGTAATTTGATAAGTCAAAGATGTCTTGAACACATGCAAACTGATAACATCCGCACCAGGGTCGGACTGGGCCAGGGAAAAGGGCGCAGACCTTGGATTTTTAGAGGGCGCAAAAGTTTAGCAAATTCATGTAAATTTTTCTTGTTTGTGTTGTTTCTGACTTGAGAAGGTTTAACACATTCACACAGCATCAAGAATGAAAGTGGCTTAATATTACATCTCTGAGTCTAGATAGAAGACTTTGATATATCACCCATGCAATTTTAAAGTTCTATCAAATCTACACAATGCTACGCAATTTTTTAAAACGAATCTAGTAATATCCAAAAGTTCCGAGTTGAACACAGATTACTTTTTAGTAGATGACCGATATCAAGGCTAGGGCTTTATTATTTTGTTAATAGGTACCTTATAAGACTCACGGGGGGAAAAAAGTGATCACCCCTACCAATTCTCTTGCAAATGACTGTATAAAAATGACATAGATACCAATTTGGAGATTGTCTAGGTATTAAAGAATGCACGAACGTTAATTTTTCAAATGGTGAACGTTGATTTTTCAAATGGTAACATCCACTTTTGATACCCTATTTGAATTATTTGCCAGCAAATAAAGAGATAGTTTATACAATTTTCTTAAATCTGAATACAGTTATAAAACAAAAAGTGTTAGGGGTTTATCCATAAGTTTCGGAAAATAAAATGAAGTATCTTACAACCGAAAGCACTCAATTACTCACCAGTCAAATGATACAGGAATTTTAAATTTATTATAAACTTTATATTAAAAAAAATCTTGCAAAGTATTTCTGTTAAGTTTCTATGATTGTTTTCAGTGGCTCTTTTTATAAAAGAAAACGGTCCCCTTAAATTATGGAAAGGCAAAATTTTCCCGTATCTCGAACACTAATTATTCAAATTATCTATAAACTTACACATTGATGTTTTAAACGATTATTCTTTGTTGTATTCAAAAATTAATAAATTAAAGTAACGAAAATAAGGTGTCAAAAATGGGCATTATTGTTTGTAAATTAAGAGTTGGTGCAATTTTTAATGTGTAGACGAGTTCGGAAACATAATTAATATATAACAATAATTAGTAGACATTATTTACAGCCAGTTGTATCTATAGACTTTTTTACGAAGATTTTCAGCTGAATTAGCAAGGGTAACCACTTTTATTCCATTTATCCCCATTGACGCACTGAAAATCTGTGCAAAAACTAAGAAGGTTTTTCGCACCAGCACCAACTAGAGTTGCTGCGGTGCTGCTAAGGGTTTCAACCCTTTTTTTAAGTATACTTCTTTATAAAATGAATTAGTTATCAGTCAGTTTAAAATGAGATAAATTCAATTTCTGTTACAATCCGACAACAATTACCTTTTATTTACTACAGTTTTTTTTTTTTTAAGTAGAATTTTTAAATATGGTATCTATCGGTGTCTCCCTCGTGATACACAAAAAAATTCAGTATGCAAACTTCGCTTAAAATTTCTTTGTATCTAAAACAAAAATGTATAACACTTTTCATATAAAAGTAGAAATTTTGAAAACTAAAGCTTGTGCTTCTTTTGTTCTTTTATAAAAAGTACCACATATTATAAGGTATTTAAATTTTGAAACATAAGGATATTTAAACATTCAAATCAACATCCCATTAAGGAATTTGAAAATAACATTTGCTTGTGAAAATGCTTATTGCACTTGCAACATTTATGTAAGGCGAGTTATGTATTTTGTAGGAAGAGGCACTTTGCGTTTGTGTCCTTAAAAAAATGACTTTATGTATCCGTAAAATGCTGCATTAATGTTGCACTACTAAAAAAATTATACACAGAACGTACACCAAAAATGCCGCTTTGGAAGCCTAAAAATCACTAAAACAATTGAGTAAATTTACTCTTTTCAGCACCCTCTTCCTATGATTTGCAAAGTTCTTATCCTAACTACAGATCAAGGTAAATATTTAAGTTTACACAATTGAGAGAAATGCCCAAGGAATTGTATTCATACAAGCTGCAGGATCCTGTGGCAGCGTTTTTTTATTCGAAAATACCTATCACAATTTCTGAATAGTAGTCATCGCTTTATTTAATGATAATTTTTCCGTGATTAAATTAAAACAACTTTTTATTTAAAATACATACTAGAATTTCCTAATATTTATTTAGCCACGGAAAATCTGTCATTAAATAAAACAAAGATTACTAACTGAAAATTATGGTGTAGATTTTGTGAATGAAAAAGGGTCATTTTCAATAAATGCATACAATTCAGAAAAACATTTAAAAAAAAAATTACTTTTAAATTTCACATTAAAAATGAAATAAGTGGTAATGTATAAGTTAGATGTGTCTGTAAATATAATTAAGCACTTTAGCTTTTGGTAGAATTTTTATAAACTATTTTACTATATTTTATACACTATTTACCAGTAACATGGTAACAGACTTGACATTAACAGCAAAATATCTTCCAAAACCTACATGCTAATTATTAACACTAAGAAACAAAACAAAATCTTTAATATATTAACTAGATAATAATATTCAAGCAAAAGAAAGTACTAAACTTATATTTTTAACATAAAAAGTTAGGTAACAGACTTGACATTGAATGAAAATACTCACCTTTATAAAAAATTCTTTACTCCACTACACTGTTGTTTTTCAACTGCAAAAGGAAATGGCTACAAGTAAATATTTAACTAGTATAAGTGTTTTTATTGCAAATGTGCTGCCATTTCTTGGTGAAATTGTCAACCTTTATTTCATGAAATTGTAGCTTGGTAACAGACTTGACAAAATATGAGGGACAAAATGTTTTGTAGATTTTCTTTAAAAAAAAAAAAATTTTTTTTGTTGGAATAATGTCAGAAATTTAAAATAATGATGATTTATCTCATTAAATGTCCCAATTACTTTCCTTTTAAAGTGAAAAATGAAGTGAAAAAATATTACAGAATTATAAAATACAGAAGAGGGACAGCTATTTTTTTCTTCTACTAGATGCAAAAATCTGCATCTTTAGGGAAAAACTATGAAAGTGATTATTTTCATGTTTTAGAAATATGTTGTGTAGTGTAATTAAATAAATATAATATTTATAGTCAGTTTTAAATAATATATTATGAGTACAATTTTTTTTTTTTTTTACCGTGGGACAGCATATGTATGCATATTTTGAAAATGACCCAAAAACGCTAGCCGCGGGATTCCACAGTTTGCAGGATTGTAATCCAGAAGTTTTATCAAGTTGTATTCCGCGAAAAGAAAGGTTATGTTTTTCAACCAAAAACGAAATCCGCACAAATAGTTTTTTTGTGTTCTGATATTTATCACTTTCTTTTCTCAAGTTGTTTTCAAAAAGCACGGTTTCAGTTGTAGGCGCATTCATGGCCGTTATTAAAAGTGTAGGGACAAGGTACTAAAAGCTAAAGGCCTGGAAATACGCAAAATATTTGGTTAAAATCTAAAACGTATCATTCAAAGAAGTGATGAAATAAATCTCGCCCAGGGCGCTGCAGCTACTAAGCTTTCCCTGCGTGCATGTTTTCCCTCTCAATAGTATGCAACGATGCCACCATTGGTTTCCAGTCCTGAAATTGCTTCGATATATTTTTAATTTCTTTGTGATAAAAAATACTTCTCTTGTGCTGTTTGCCTATTATTCCTAATGATTATTCTGATGATTATTTCTAAACGAATCCTCGAAATTTAGTACACTAGTCCGAATGTATGTGCACAACTTGGGAAAAAATACTGGAGCGGCTTAAGGCACTTAGGGGCGCGAAGTTTTCCGTGGACGGGGGTGCACCGGCCCTCGGGCCGATGGGCCGGTCCGAGCCTGATCCGCACTTCTCTCTCCTATGTATAAAGCAAACAAATAATGGTCTATATATTTTTTTTATAGCAGATGAGGTAGTGGGTGTTTTTTCGAAGGGTTGTAATTTTCTTAAAATTAAAATTTAATATATTTTAATAGAAATTTCGCACTCTACCTAAATTATTACTATTTGAATTCACTGAAAATTTAAATGCAATCGGACAATTAACAATGGAAATATCATTTTTTTTTTTTTTTTTTTTTTAAGAATTAAAGAAGAATAGAAAAGGGTTTCTCGTTTCGTTCTTTCTTTAATTATATTGTTTCTGTTTGCCGAGTTTTCTCAGAGATATCGTTCTCTGCTCTTCAACAACGCAAACTTTGATGCAATTTTGGTACTCCGTTATGAAAACTGAACTTATTCTCCTCGCTACTATGTCTGTCTGTCTCAGCACAGGATTCCTACGGGTCAGGGAATTTTTGAAATATTTGAAAAGGTCAGGGAATTTTTTATGTACTACTTCCATCGGAATTTCTATTATCGTCGTAAATGAAGAAATTTTGAATTAATTATTCATCCAATAAAAAATATTTATATGAAATCTGTGCAAACTATATAACAATATGAAAAATAATTAAAAAATCTGAAATTCATACAGCACATACTTTTTTTTTAGCATTTATCTAAATTAAAGTCCAATGTGGAGGGTTTTACAACAATATGTAGGCTGAATTTTTACTGAGAAAAGTCAGGGAAATTTTAAAATAAAGTCAGGGAAAACTTGGAAAAGTCAGGGAATTTTTTTATCAGAATTGCGTAAAAACTCTGCAGCAGTTTTTCTCCTAATGTTTTGATAGGTAGAAACGAAATTCGGCTTGAATATGTAAGTAAGCGCTGAATGCTGATCTCCCTTGCATTTCTGTTTATAAACGCAGAAATACAGTAAACTCTCTGTAAGGCGGACTTTGTGTAAGACGGAAATCTGTCTAACTCGGAAAGATTTTGAAGCCCCTGAGAATCCATAGACATAAAGTAAAATTTGTCTAAGGCGGAATATTGTCTACTACGGAAATTTTATTGGTCCCGATCGATTCCGCCTTAGACAGAGTTTACTGTATGTAAAAATTCACTATTTATAAATGCAGCAGTGTGAAACATTTTATACTGTAGATCTTTACCAGCACCAAATTTTCATAATATGTTGAAAATGTCTTAATTTTTAGACAAAAATGCGGTTTTTAACGATGTTTCGTATTTTTGAGGAAGTTCTAATCATCGGAGAAAAAAACATTTGACATCGTTTGAATGCACTGAAAATTTCCTTTTTAAAATATTTTGTCGAATTTCTTGATGTTTAGAAATGTGCGTGATACACTACACACACACACACAAAATGGCAGCAAAAAAGTGATTTTTTTAAAACGATTTTTCATATTTCTTGGAAAATTCTTATCGTTGGAGGAAAAAAAATATTAGATGATAACGTTGAAAATTTAATTTGGACAGTCTGTTTAAATGCTTATTTTCTTTTTAATTATTTTGTTAATGGGGTATTAAAAAAAGAGCGCCTTTTTTATGTGGTCAAGTTTGATATCAAATGAAAGATCTCGTTTTGTAGATTACAAAAATGCCTATTTAAAAATTTGTTTCTCAATAAACGTTTTAAGGGTGAAGAAAGAGTGTTATTTGATTTCAATTATGATAAAAATAAAATGTTTTTTTTTTTTTTTTTTTAATGTTTGATTAAAGTAAGTTTTTCATAGGGAATTAATAAGGATAAAAATTATCATTAATGTTCAAGAAAGAATAATATTTAGTATAATTTTGTAGATTTTTTTAAAACATAATTAAATTAACTAAGTAAATCCAATATTGCATTGAGAAAAATATGTATGCTACAAGTTTAAATAAAAAAGACAATATATTATGCTAAAAATAAAATAATATGATGCATATTTTTATTTTAAAACAAATCTCATTTCCCAGATAATCAATTTTTGTTTATCTAAATTCAAAATGGTGAAGTAAATGTTATGGGCACATTACTGAATGCCTTGCTACTTATTAGTGCATTACAATTTTATATTGCCCTTTAAAACGGTATTGCAATGTTTCAATATAAATTTGAATTTAAAAAAATCATGTATTATTTCGATTCCCGGGTGTTATGCAGAGTACCACTGAATGTTTGTTTAGTAGTTCAGAACAGAGGTGATTTTGTTCCAAATTTTCCGAAAGATTAAGGCAGTCATTTCTGAAAATTTAAAAAAAATCAGTTAGAAATCCGAAAATTCGGACATAAAATATATCGCGAATTCCACAAATGGTCGCCGAAAAAAAAATCAATTTCGTCAGTCGTTCGAAGAAAAATCGCTAATTTTGTCAGATGATCGCGGGAAAAATGCCAATTTCGTCAAAGGATCGCGAAAAAACAGGAAATTTCGTCAAAACTACAAATATCGTCAGAAAACCGCGAATAAACGGCAAATTTCATCCAAAGATCATGAAAAAATGGCGAAAAAGCGGCAAATTTTGCCAAAAGATCATGAAAAAGCGGTAAATTTCGTCCAAATGGTACGAAAAATACACGTATTTAGTGCTTTTAGTGTATTCCCCCCCCCCCCCCCCTCTGTTGTAACCTTTCAGAAAATTTGCTGTGAATTTCAGAATTTTTTTTTTTTACTCAGAATCACCCCTGGTTCAGAATCCACATTAAGCTGTAGGTCCTGGTCCGATTAGCACGTGTGAGCAAAAAGTGATGACCATTGTGACCAAAAACAATCAACCATTGTGATTTTCACAAAGTTTTTCATAATTTTTGCTCAAAAATTTATTAAAATTATGACAGACAAAAACTCTATTCTTAATTGCATTATTTCATTTTCAGGAGCTGGAGGTCATGATTCTGATAAGTTAACACCCAATGTTTAAGAGCCGTGTGTAATTTGGCTATATTCACTCCTGTAATGTAATATACAGGCTTGCACGCTTGTCTCCATTTGCCCGGAAATCAGGCCTTGGTTTTATTTCTTAAAGTATCTTTCGCAGATAAAATGTGGTACAATTTTTCGTTCGCGCGTGGTTTCAGTCTTTTTGCTTTTTTGCAGTTCTCATCCCTGCTACTCAAATCCTTGGAGTGTTCTTGAATTGCTGTGCAAAAGAGACATCAAATCAGGCATGGGATTTTCCGCCCCCCCCCCCCCCCCCCCCCAGATTTATTTGCTGTTTCTCACATTGATGATTTGTTCCAAAATTAAAGAAAAATCAGTTGTCAGTCCACAAATTCGGACATAAAAAATATCACAAATTTTGATAAGTGATCGCCGAAAAAACAATTCCGTCAATCGTTTGCAAAAAATAGCCAATTTCGCAAAAATCATGGAAAAATGCAATAACACCAAAGAATCGCAGGAAAACTCCCTCAAATTTCATCATACAATTGTGAAAAAATGCAGATTTCGACAAAGGGTTGTGGAAAAATGGCAACTTTTGTCAAAGGATTGGGAAAAAACACTAATTTCGTCAAAGGATTGGGAAAAAACACTAACTTCGTCAAAGAATTACAGGGGAAAATATGAGATTTCGTCAAAATATCGCAAAAAAAGGCAGATTTCGTCTAAGGATCATGAAAAAACTCTGAATTTTGCCAAAAGATCATAAAAAAAGCGAATTTCATCAAAGAATCAAGAAAACACGCGAATTGTGTCAAAGGATAGCGGAAAGAACACTAATTTCGTCAACAGATCAGAGAAAAAAAAGTGAGTTCTGTCAAAGGATTCTGTAAAAAACGTGAATTCCGTTAAAGGATTGTGTAAAAAATGCAAATTTCATCAAAGGATCGTGGAAAAAAACATGAAATTGTCAAATGATTAAAAAAAAAAAAAAAAAAAAAAACCCACGAATTTCGTCAAAAGATCTTGGAATAAACGCCTATTCTCAAAAATGATTGTGGAAAAAACGGGAATTTTGTCAACATCACGAAAAAAAAAACTGGAATTTTGGTAAAAGATTGTAGAAAAAACTGTCAGGTTTAAAAACCTCCTTAATTTATTTAAAGTTCTCAGCACTTCATAAGTTTAATAAAATTTACTTTAAAAGATATCTATTACTTCAATCACTTTTTAAATATATTTACTGTTAAACTTACCCATCTTTAAATATCTTTTATTTTTTATCCAACACTTCTTAAGTGAATTGTTTTGAATTCATTCAAGCTTGTTTACTTTTTTGTCTGTGATGGAAATTGCAAACATCACTCTCCTTGTTTTGATTCAACCAGGGCCGAAACTAGCTTTTTTTTGCACCCGGGCAAATATGGATTTTGGTGCCCCCCCCCCCTCTTTTACAAAGTATATTTACAAAGAGAATTTTACTAATTTTCTAATAGCCGACTTATTTTAAAATTTAAAATATGTAATACTGAACTGCATTAATCTACAATGGCGGATCCAAGGGGAGGGGGGGGGGGGTGTCGTGACTCCCCTCTGAACACCAACAAAAGTATTCTAAAAATCATTTAAAAAATGAAATATACAGTAGAGTTTCACTTATCCGAGACCCGCTTAGCCGAGTTTCCACTTTAACCGAGTTATTTTCTTCCGATGGACTGATGGCTTCCATTATTATGAAAGAGTCATTATAAATGAAGTGTTAGGTAAAGATGAAAGAGCAGTCGTAAAAAGTTAGAACTCTGATTTTCGGGTCAGAATGCGAAAAATAAAATAGCCATCAAAATGGCTTTCATCTTCACCTAACACTTCATTTATAATGACTCTTTCATAATAATGGAAGCCATCAGTCCATCAGAAGGAAATGATCCATTCCAAAGGTATAATCCTTCATTTGGCTTCCCTTCGCTCTGGCGGCCGAGGCACATGCCCCCTCTGCCCCCCTTAGTTTCGTCCCTGGATTCAACAACCTGCTTTCACTTTTACTGGGTGATGACTCATCATGGAAGACCGTAGTATTCCGAGTGACGCAGCCTTAAGGCTAAAATCATTTCGTAGATGGCGGAACTCATATATACAGCTAACTCGACATCAAAGAAAACGCGAAAAGCCGCCTTTTAATAACTCAGCAGATATAGGTCCTATTGTTCTGATTTTTCTAGAACAGTCTTATATCTGCAGTCTAATTGTATACTGAAATTTCTACATTTCTACGTGCAGTATATTTTGAGATCTAAATAGCCATTTTTAAAGCGAAAGCGTTGGTACGGTATATAAGAAGTTCCTAATTTCAAAATCTCGAAAACGGTACGGGCGATTTTCTTTAAATTGATATATAATATGAATCTGATTAAGACGAGGTGATTAAGACTTATCTTTTATCTGGGAAAACTCGTTTTATTTTTAAAAATCGCTTTTTTTTTACTTTTCTCGTCTGTGATTGGTGAATAGGTTTGACGTCACTTCGTATGTAGGAGTCTTAATCCATCTGCTGTAGGTATAATCAGAAACAAAATTTGCAAAGTCATTTTAGGTATTCTAAGTTGAGTTAACGAACTGAATGTAGCCAATAAATCTTTTTTTTTTTAAATATTAAAATTTTAAATGTTAATTATTATGCGTTTTAAAATATTAAATATATTAAATGAAATTTCGATTGATATTATCTTTCTCTTTTGTTATGAAGAAATTATTTCATATTACTGCTTTTTGTCGAAAAAATATTTAGATTCATTTTTAAAAAAAGGAGAATTTTTTTAAAATTATATGTATTCAATATAATTATTATAATTTTTTTTCAACTTTCAAAGAAAAATTATTTTTTTGAGAGAATTTTTTTAGTTATTAGTTATTCTCGAATTCAACTTCACCAGAAACAGTCATAACACAAGAATCGAGTATCGAGTTTCAAATGTTAACTATCTCCATACATTCCATGTAAACAAACTCAATTCATTAATTTTTCTTTTAAAAGCTGATTTTGGAGTTACAGTAATTTTAATGAGTTATACTAATCATAGTAAGTAACATAGGCGTAGCGTCGGGGGGGCACGTGCCCCCCCCAACCTTCTGTACCCGGGCGCCAGAACAGAAAGCGTAGGGGGCGCCAAATGAAGATTTTTTTTGTCTTTACATACAAAAATGTATATGTATATATATCGAATTTGCATAAAAATGTCTCGCAGCCGGAAAATCCAAAAGGAAAACTGAACCAAATGCATTAAAATTTACAAATATATAAAAAGATTCATCTATAATAGAAGACTGCAAATAGGAGAACCACTAACATTTTCCAAGGCCAATAGGTCAGTCCCTACTCCTCTCTTTTGTGTAAAACTGTCCCTCGCCGATAACCGATTTCCTGGGGGGGGGGGGGGGGGGGGAGGAGGGTGCAGAGTCATGTGCCCCGAACATCAGAACGAAAGGCGAAAAGGGCGCCAAATGAAGATTTCGTTTGAATGTGACTTTTCTTTTGAAAAGATTCCATGAAGGCTATTCTATTCTTTTTGGAGTTTTCTTTTTTCCTGTTTTGCTATGGGCGCTACGTCAAATGATTGTCCGGTGCAATAAAATCAAATGGGAGAAGGAGTCAGGGTTTGAAACTATGGGGGGGGGGGGGCTGAGGGGGCATGTGTTCTGGGCAACGTCAGATGAAAATTTGGTTTGCCTTTTTATACAATATATATATATGCGTACAAAATTTGTGTAAAAAATATTTTCTACCCGAAAAGTCAAAAAGAAAAGCTTAGTACAGTGCATTAAAAATGTCAAATAGATAAAAAGATTAGCGTACAAGACAGCAAATGAATAACCCCATTCTTTTTCTTATAATTACTTTTTTACATGCATATCACCATATCTGTCCTTAGAGGAGGCGAGGTAAGGTGACCGACTGGGACAATAAAAACCAAGCGGTCGAAAATTCACAAAATAAGAAGTAAAAACTTAATAATTTTGTTGTTGTTGTTTTGAGTCAGACATAAATTTGAAAATTAGCATTAAGTTCAGGAAAGTATCTAGACATATCAGCCTATAAATAAGAAGAGTGGTACAAGTGATAATTCCGAAAAACTGATATAGTAGTACAGGAAAATATTTTACAAAACTGGAATTCATTTTTATACCTACAGTAAATCCTAGTTTTTAGTTCCTAAAACAATGTGACTCATATTACTATGACATTAAAGTGCCCCAATTGTAATAATTTGTAATGCTACAACAACAGTAAAATCTCGAAAAATGAAATCCGTCTATAATGGAATCGTGTCTTAAATGAGAAAACTACATAGTTCCAACAGAAAGAATACCAAGAGTTATACCTCCTAAGACGAAAACCTGTATAAAGCGGAATTATTTCCGCTTCCCTACAATTTTGTCCCCAGGTTTTAATGAATAAATATTTGATAAAGCTGGTTATATATTTCAATATTATGTATTTTATTGTTACACATTTAAAATTTTAAAATAAGTCCGCTACTAGAAACTTTCGTAAATTTCTCTTTGTAAATTTACTTTGCAGAGGAGGGGGGGGGGGCGCCAAAATCGACGTTTTCCCCGGGTGAAAATATAGCTAGTTTCGTCCCTGGAAGGAGTGCACAAAGTAAAATGTTTTAGTAAAGCCTTTTAAAAGAAAAAAAAAGAGTATAGCATTTGCAGTGGTACAGTAAAAAAATCTCTCACAGGGCGCCATCATGGCTAATAAAGTCGCCCCTGCCTTTATCCCCCTCCCCCCAAAATGATTTTTTCTCTTCTTTTTGCTATTTCTAGACGTTTTGCCACCCTAGGCGGAAATTGTAAAATGCAGCTCTGTTCCTTTTGGTGCAATTATTTTTTGCATTACTTTTTGTGCATTACTTTTTGCATTACTTTTGGGGCAATTGTTTTTTGCAACCAACCAAATCCAGTCTTAGAGAGAGGAGGCGAGCTTGGGCGGCTGCCCGTAATTTAAAAAAAACTCACCCAGGGCGCCATCAGCCGCCCCTGCTTTTACCTTCCCAAATTACATTTCTTGTCCTTTTGCCATTTCTAGGTAGGTGACAACTGAAAAATGTCGCCCATGCCTTTTACTAAAATTACTTTTTTTTGCATGCAGATCCGGTCTCAAAGGGCGCGAGGACGAGCAACTGTCAACGAGTAAAAACTAAGGCTTGAAATATATGCAAGATAGAACAGTAACGCCACTTTTTAATGTTTTTTAAAGAATATAGCCGGGCCGAAACTAGAGGGGGGGGGGTGCAGAGGGGGCATATGCCCCAGGCGCCAGAACAAAGGTGAAGGGGGCGCCAAATGAATCGTTTGTCGATTCATACAAAAATGTGCATATATATATATATATATGAAATGCAAAGAAACTCGCAAGCTAATGTTAAACTAAGGGAGCGTTCTTTTGAAATTTCTCGTTTGGATTTTAATATTTAATTTTTTTTTTTTTCTTAGGATAGTTTAGATTGATCTTTAGCGTTGCCATACTTTTAGGTTTTGAAACCGGTACTGGAAGTGAAGGTAACTTTATAAAAATAATCTGCAACCAAAATCTAAAAAGTAAACACTAACCCGGTTAGAATTTAACCTCAGCTTTTCTAAGCAAAGAAAAAAATCATTTAAAACTATTAATATGCAAGCGAGAAAATTTATAAAGATCGCTCCCATAGGTTTAGCATTAGCGTTCCAGTTTCTTCGCGTGACTTGTGTAGGCTCTTAACGCTCAAGCTAATGTTAATCCTATGGGAGCGTCGTTTACATATTTCTTGCTCTAATTTTAATTATTTTTTATGAATTTTATTTATTTATTTTGCACAGGGTACCGGAGGTCAATAATATTTATTGTGCGTGAGGAGATGAAGGGAGGGGTTGGTCGCCAAAATCCATGTTTTCCCCTGTCGCAGAAAAAGGCTAGTTTCAGCCCTGAACGTACGATTGATATTAAGGTTGTACTTATTGTGCAAATTATTAAAAACCTTCATTTGTCACTGTTTTAAAAGTATATGTGATTGTGTATTATACATGGGATTTTCAGATAAATTAATGTGAAATTTATATTAATATATTTTAGGATTGTGATTTATTGAGACTTTTACAAAAACGATAAATGGCAGTGACTTTCAATTGCTTTTTTTTTTTTCCTTCTTTAAGATGCAATCAAATTTAAAACTTTTTAGTATGTAGCATTTCATCCACTCTCTCCTCCCCAAAAACGAAAACCCTTTAGTTCTCAACCATTAATACGGTGCTGGTCAATCATTGATATTTGGTCAGTAGCTGTAATTTGATCGGTAGAAGGAAAATTTTCTTCAACTGCAAAGCTGGTGTCCAGTCATCCAAGTAGTTTAATTTCAGTGAGTAACACAAGGTGGTCACACAAAGAATTTCTTTGACCTCTGAACTTGTGCAAAGTGAGATAATAGGAGCGTCTCTACCTAACCCCTCTCCACACTCCTACACACACTTGGCTTGGTATGATCTGGTCATTTGTGGGAATGTACTCGTAGTTAAATGTTTTTATTACTATTTTTTAAACAGATCAGGATTGAATGAGCCACGCATAAACAAACGCGATAAAAAACAGGAAATTTTTATGGAAAACTCAATAACAAGCGATGTCATGAAAAGCACACCATGATTCTAAATTCATTCAAGTCTGGCTTCAAAAGGACGAAAATGGAATAGAAGGTAAGAACATACAGAATTGTTTGTTTTATTAAATTAATAACGTTTTCAGAAAAAACAAAAATCTCCACTCAAAAATGTGATTATTTTTGACACATTCATAAACTCATTTCTATTCCTATTTGCTTGAAAATTACAGATGTTAGCATTCAGGTGCTTAAGAATCGAGTAGCGTTCTCCCTTTTCTTAACGTTTTTTCCTAATTCGAAGCAGCTTGATTTAAAGCGGATTACTAAATGGATCCGTCTTGTAATTGTCAGCCTTTGAATTTGGAAATCAAAAGTCCAACTTTGATGTTATTTTATTTTAAAAAAAATCGGAGTTTTTTAGAAAAAAAAAAACTTATATTCTACTTTATAAAAGCATCTCAAATGTAGGGCTGCCACTGCCAAATGACACTGAAAATAGTAGCTTTAGTAGCCTCCAAGGAAAAAAAATATTAGTATTTCTTCGATAATAGTAGCCAAAATACTCGCATACCCACTTTAAAAACAGGAAGAAAAATTCTATCCATAACAATGAAAGGACTTTATATGTCCACATTTTATGCTTCTGCTCAAATCAGTGAATAAAGAATAGAGTGATTTCTTCAAATGAGAAAGCAAGTTATCCAGAAAATAAGGCCCTAATGTTTCATTTACGAAGTAACTTGGTTCTTCCACAATAAAAATTATGTACAGCACCTGGAAACATAGCAGTAAAAACTTCTTGCAGATTATCCCCGATACTACTTTCCATCAGGCCTTTCATTTTAAGAGTTTCTTGGAAAGAAGAAAGAAAAGTTTTATTTGAGGGGCAGGGTTAGAAATAACGTGTGGGATATCGCAAATCCCGCACAAAAAGGAAAATCCCGCATAATAAAAATATTTGTTTGGATGGAATCTTCCAAATTTATTTCTTGAACAGACATATGATTCGTATGCGATTTTTTTTTAATTTCGTGAAAGCCACGATTTTTTTTTTTCGAGAAATCCACAAAATCAATTCATCAAACATTCGCGAATTTTGCCATTCGGTAACGAGAAAAAAAAAATCGCCTATATCAACAATTGGCCTTAGAAAAAAAGAAGTTTTCCATCAGTCGCGAAAAAAAACCTTGTAAATTTCGCCTAAAGACTACGGAAATAAAATCGAAAATTTTGTCAAACTGTCGCGAACAGAAAAAAATATTACACCCGCGAATTTGGTCAAATAGTCGCGCAAAAAATCAAGAATTTCCTCAGTCAGTCGACAAAAGAAAAAATCGTTTAAAAGAATCGCGAATTTCGTCAAAAATCCCTGAAACAAATTCCGAATATCATTTTCGTCAACCGGGCGTAGAAAAGTTCACGAAATTTGGCAAGGGATCGTGTAAAGAAAATCGTGAATTCCACGAAACAATTGGCGGAAAAAAATGCGAATTTTGGTAATTCGTCGGGGGAAAAAATCGCGAATCTGCTTAAACGTCCGTGGAAAAATATCTTGAATTTTATCAAAGGTTGTGGAAACAAATGGCGATTTTCGTCCTTCGGTCACGGACAAATCATCACAAATTTCGTCAAAAGAATATACAAAATATTACGAATTTCGTCAAACGATGAAGAGAAAAAAATTGCAAATTTCGTCAAATGGTCGCGAGGAAAAAAGACGGCAGGTGTAATTCTGGGTTTTTAAAAAAAATCTGGAATTCACAGCAAATTTTCTAAAAAGTTACAGCAGAGGGAGGGAAAGGGGTGGAAATCGCCTCCCGGCGCCAATTATGTGTTTTTTCCGCAATCCTTTGATGAAATTCGTATTTCCCGCTATCCTTTGATAAAATTTGCGATCCCTTTGTGAAATTTGTATTTTTCTCGCGATCCCTAGACGAAGTCTGCGTTTTTTGCGATCCCTCGAAGAAATTCGCGTTTTTTGCGATCCCTTGAAAAAATTCGCTTTATCTGCGATCTTTTAAAGAAATTGGCGATTTTTTTCTGTGAACGTTTGTCGAAATTGATTTTTTCGGCGATCATTTGCCGAAATTCGCGATATTTTATTTTCCCGAATTTTTAAAATTTTCGGAACCGGATGTCTTAAATTTTCGGAAAATTCAGAACAGAATCATCCCTGAAAAGACACGAATTTGATCAAATATTCGCGTAAATAATCGAGAACTTAAACAAATGATTGCACAAAAAATCAAGGATTTCGTAAGTTGGTTTTGAAAAGAAAATCACCAATTTCGATAAACTATCGTGGGAATGAATCGCGAATTTCGTCAAATGATATCTGAAACAAACAGCGAATACCATCAATCGATCACGGGAAATATATATATCGCGAATTTCGACAAGTGGTGGCGGAAAAAAAAATCAATTTCGTCAATCTGTAGTAGAAAAATCTGCAAAATTTGGCAAAGGATCGCGGAAAAAATCGCAAAATCTCCTTCAACGATAGTATAAAAAGATCTCGGAAATAAATAGTTATTTTCGTCAATGGTTTAGGGGGGGGGGGGAATCCCGAATTTTGGAATTCGTCGCGGAAAAATTCGCGAATCTCCTCAAACAACCGTTAAAAAAGTGCGTTTGGGAAGATGACTTTACAGGCGTTTTGAAGAAAAAGACCGAATATTTTCAGTAAAAATAGTCGCTTAATCCGAAAAAAGTCGCCTACTGCTTTCTTGAAATAGTCACTTTTTAAAAGTTTTCGCCCTAAAATAGTCGCCATAGCCGCCAGATGCTGAAAATAGTCGCTAGGTATAGCATTTTAGTAGCAAGTGGCAGCCCTGCGATTGCATGTTAAGAAAAATTGGAATTTTTGAGAAATTGAGTCGGGCCGGACCAGGCCTGAATTAATTGATTTTTTTTATGGGCCGAGCTTGTTTTCACTGATTTTTTTACGAACTGGACCTGACCATAAACTGTGAAAATATAAACGGGCCGGGCTCTGGTGGAACTTTTAATTTTCACGCTGGCCTGGAAACTGTGGCCCGTGCAGACCTCTAGTGTTCCCCCCAGGGCCGTGCAAAGAGGGGGCTAAAGGAGCGGTCGCCCCAGTCGCAAAATTTATGCTGCGAACCACGGTTTTATTTGTTTATTTATTCAGTTTTTGTCCGCCGATCATTTTCAGGGAAATTTCTTTTTTCTTTCTTGATCCCTTTTTTCCCCTGTCGCAAAACGTCATGAACTCTCTAACAAATAATTGCAATTTTCTCTTATGTTATTTAGTTGGTCTGAATTTCTAAATTAAAATTAAACATTTTAAAGTTCCAAAATAAACGCGAAATATTTATTCATATTATAAATATTATAGAATTTATTTATGTTTCTGCACTTTATCTATTTTATTATACCCATTCCAAAGAGAAAGATTTTTTTTATTGGGGGGGGGGGGGGCGCAAAATTGAAAATTCGTTAAGGGCGCACTTCTCACGGCTTTGGTGCCCCCCCAAAATTTCTGGTCACGCTACGCCTATGGTAAGTAATATAATAATCATAACATAGTTATAAGTAGTAATTCAGTTTTCAATAAGTGTTCTCATTTCTCAAATATACTGCAGTTTTAAAATTGGGAAATCTTCAAAAAGTGCAGAGTCATGTGCCCCGAACATCAGAACGAAAGGCGAAAAGGGCGCCAAATGAAGATTTCGTTTGAATGTGACTTTTCTTTTGAAAAGATTCCATGAAGGCTATTCTATTCTTTTTGGAGTTTTCTTTTTTCCTGTTTTGCTATGGGCGCTACGTCAAATGATTGTCCGGTGCAATAAAATCAAATGGGAGAAGGAGTCAGGGTTTGAAACTATGGGGGGGGGGGGGGCTGAGGGGGCATGTGTTCTGGGCAACGTCAGATGAAAATTTGGTTTGCCTTTTTATACAATATATATATATGCGTACAAAATTTGTGTAAAAAATATTTTCTACCCGAAAAGTCAAAAAGAAAAGCTTAGTACAGTGCATTAAAAATGTCAAATAGATAAAAAGATTAGCGTACAAGACAGCAAATGAATAACCCCATTCTTTTTCTTATAATTACTTTTTTACATGCATATCACCATATCTGTCCTTAGAGGAGGCGAGGTAAGGTGACCGACTGGGACAATAAAAACCAAGCGGTCGAAAATTCACAAAATAAGAAGTAAAAACTTAATAATTTTGTTGTTGTTGTTTTGAGTCAGACATAAATTTGAAAATTAGCATTAAGTTCAGGAAAGTATCTAGACATATCAGCCTATAAATAAGAAGAGTGGTACAAGTGATAATTCCGAAAAACTGATATAGTAGTACAGGAAAATATTTTACAAAACTGGAATTCATTTTTATACCTACAGTAAATCCTAGTTTTTAGTTCCTAAAACAATGTGACTCATATTACTATGACATTAAAGTGCCCCAATTGTAATAATTTGTAATGCTACAACAACAGTAAAATCTCGAAAAATGAAATCCGTCTATAATGGAATCGTGTCTTAAATGAGAAAACTACATAGTTCCAACAGAAAGAATACCAAGAGTTATACCTCCTAAGACGAAAACCTGTATAAAGCGGAATTATTTCCGCTTCCCTACAATTTTGTCCCCAGGTTTTAATGAATAAATATTTGATAAAGCTGGTTATATATTTCAATATTATGTATTTTATTGTTACACATTTAAAATTTTAAAATAAGTCCGCTACTAGAAACTTTCGTAAATTTCTCTTTGTAAATTTACTTTGCAGAGGAAGGGGGGGGGGGGGGCGCCAAAATCGACGTTTTCCCCGGGTGAAAATATAGCTAGTTTCGTCCCTGGAAGGAGTGCACAAAGTAAAATGTTTTAGTAAAGCCTTTTAAAAGAAAAAAAAAGAGTATAGCATTTGCAGTGGTACAGTAAAAAAATCTCTCACAGGGCGCCATCATGGCTAATAAAGTCGCCCCTGCCTTTATCCCCCTCCCCCCAAAATGATTTTTTCTCTTCTTTTTGCTATTTCTAGACGTTTTGCCACCCTAGGCGGAAATTGTAAAATGCAGCTCTGTTCCTTTTGGTGCAATTATTTTTTGCATTACTTTTTGTGCATTACTTTTTGCATTACTTTTGGGGCAATTGTTTTTTGCAACCAACCAAATCCAGTCTTAGAGAGAGGAGGCGAGCTTGGGCGGCTGCCCGTAATTTAAAAAAAACTCACCCAGGGCGCCATCAGCCGCCCCTGCTTTTACCTTCCCAAATTACATTTCTTGTCCTTTTGCCATTTCTAGGTAGGTGACAACTGAAAAATGTCGCCCATGCCTTTTACTAAAATTACTTTTTTTTGCATGCAGATCCGGTCTCAAAGGGCGCGAGGACGAGCAACTGTCAACGAGTAAAAACTAAGGCTTGAAATATATGCAAGATAGAACAGTAACGCCACTTTTTAATGTTTTTTAAAGAATATAGCCGGGCCGAAACTAGAGGGGGGGGGGTGCAGAGGGGGCATATGCCCCAGGCGCCAGAACAAAGGTGAAGGGGGCGCCAAATGAATCGTTTGTCGATTCATACAAAAATGTGCATATATATATATATATGAAATGCAAAGAAACTCGCAAGCTAATGTTAAACTAAGGGAGCGTTCTTTTGAAATTTCTCGTTTGGATTTTAATATTTAATTTTTTTTTTTTTCTTAGGATAGTTTAGATTGATCTTTAGCGTTGCCATACTTTTAGGTTTTGAAACCGGTACTGGAAGTGAAGGTAACTTTATAAAAATAATCTGCAACCAAAATCTAAAAAGTAAACACTAACCCGGTTAGAATTTAACCTCAGCTTTTCTAAGCAAAGAAAAAAATCATTTAAAACTATTAATATGCAAGCGAGAAAATTTATAAAGATCGCTCCCATAGGTTTAGCATTAGCGTTCCAGTTTCTTCGCGTGACTTGTGTAGGCTCTTAACGCTCAAGCTAATGTTAATCCTATGGGAGCGTCGTTTACATATTTCTTGCTCTAATTTTAATTATTTTTTATGAATTTTATTTATTTATTTTGCACAGGGTACCGGAGGTCAATAATATTTATTGTGCGTGAGGAGATGAAGGGAGGGGTTGGTCGCCAAAATCCATGTTTTCCCCTGTCGCAGAAAAAGGCTAGTTTCAGCCCTGAACGTACGATTGATATTAAGGTTGTACTTATTGTGCAAATTATTAAAAACCTTCATTTGTCACTGTTTTAAAAGTATATGTGATTGTGTATTATACATGGGATTTTCAGATAAATTAATGTGAAATTTATATTAATATATTTTAGGATTGTGATTTATTGAGACTTTTACAAAAACGATAAATGGCAGTGACTTTCAATTGCTTTTTTTTTTTCCTTCTTTAAGATGCAATCAAATTTAAAACTTTTTAGTATGTAGCATTTCATCCACTCTCTCCTCCCCAAAAACGAAAACCCTTTAGTTCTCAACCATTAATACGGTGCTGGTCAATCATTGATATTTGGTCAGTAGCTGTAATTTGATCGGTAGAAGGAAAATTTTCTTCAACTGCAAAGCTGGTGTCCAGTCATCCAAGTAGTTTAATTTCAGTGAGTAACACAAGGTGGTCACACAAAGAATTTCTTTGACCTCTGAACTTGTGCAAAGTGAGATAATAGGAGCGTCTCTACCTAACCCCTCTCCACACTCCTACACACACTTGGCTTGGTATGATCTGGTCATTTGTGGGAATGTACTCGTAGTTAAATGTTTTTATTACTATTTTTTAAACAGATCAGGATTGAATGAGCCACGCATAAACAAACGCGATAAAAAACAGGAAATTTTTATGGAAAACTCAATAACAAGCGATGTCATGAAAAGCACACCATGATTCTAAATTCATTCAAGTCTGGCTTCAAAAGGACGAAAATGGAATAGAAGGTAAGAACATACAGAATTGTTTGTTTTATTAAATTAATAACGTTTTCAGAAAAAACAAAAATCTCCACTCAAAAATGTGATTATTTTTGACACATTCATAAACTCATTTCTATTCCTATTTGCTTGAAAATTACAGATGTTAGCATTCAGGTGCTTAAGAATCGAGTAGCGTTCTCCCTTTTCTTAACGTTTTTTCCTAATTCGAAGCAGCTTGATTTAAAGCGGATTACTAAATGGATCCGTCTTGTAATTGTCAGCCTTTGAATTTGGAAATCAAAAGTCCAACTTTGATGTTATTTTATTTTAAAAAAAATCGGAGTTTTTTAGAAAAAAAAAAACCTATATTCTACTTTATAAAAGCATCTCAAATGTAGGGCTGCCACTGCCAAATGACACTGAAAATAGTAGCTTTAGTAGCCTCCAAGGAAAAAAAATATTAGTATTTCTTCGATAATAGTAGCCAAAATACTCGCATACCCACTTTAAAAACAGGAAGAAAAATTCTATCCATAACAATGAAAGGACTTTATATGTCCACATTTTATGCTTCTGCTCAAATCAGTGAATAAAGAATAGAGTGATTTCTTCAAATGAGAAAGCAAGTTATCCAGAAAATAAGGCCCTAATGTTTCATTTACGAAGTAACTTGGTTCTTCCACAATAAAAATTATGTACAGCACCTGGAAACATAGCAGTAAAAACTTCTTGCAGATTATCCCCGATACTACTTTCCATCAGGCCTTTCATTTTAAGAGTTTCTTGGAAAGAAGAAAGAAAAGTTTTATTTGAGGGGCAGGGTTAGAAATAACGTGTGGGATATCGCAAATCCCGCACAAAAAGGAAAATCCCGCATAATAAAAATATTTGTTTGGATGGAATCTTCCAAATTTATTTCTTGAACAGACATATGATTCGTATGCGATTTTTTTTTAATTTCGTGAAAGCCACGATTTTTTTTTTCGAGAAATCCACAAAATCAATTCATCAAACATTCGCGAATTTTGCCATTCGGTAACGAGAAAAAAAAATCGCCTATATCAACAATTGGCCTTAGAAAAAAAGAAGTTTTCCATCAGTCGCGAAAAAAAACCTTGTAAATTTCGCCTAAAGACTACGGAAATAAAATCGAAAATTTTGTCAAACTGTCGCGAACAGAAAAAAATATTACACCCGCGAATTTGGTCAAATAGTCGCGCAAAAAATCAAGAATTTCCTCAGTCAGTCGACAAAAGAAAAAATCGTTTAAAAGAATCGCGAATTTCGTCAAAAATCCCTGAAACAAATTCCGAATATCATTTTCGTCAACCGGGCGTAGAAAAGTTCACGAAATTTGGCAAGGGATCGTGTAAAGAAAATCGTGAATTCCACGAAACAATTGGCGGAAAAAAATGCGAATTTTGGTAATTCGTCGGGGGAAAAAATCGCGAATCTGGTTAAACGTCCGTGGAAAAATATCTTGAATTTTATCAAAGGTTGTGGAAACAAATGGCGATTTTCGTCCTTCGGTCACGGACAAATCATCACAAATTTCGTCAAAAGAATATACAAAATATTACGAATTTCGTCAAACGATGAAGAGAAAAAAATTGCAAATTTCGTCAAATGGTCGCGAGGAAAAAAGACGGCAGGTGTAATTCTGGGTTTTTAAAAAAAATCTGGAATTCACAGCAAATTTTCTAAAAAGTTACAGCAGAGGGAGGGAAAGGGGTGGAAATCGCCTCCCGGCGCCAATTATGTGTTTTTTCCGCAATCCTTTGATGAAATTCGTATTTCCCGCTATCCTTTGATAAAATTTGCGATCCCTTTGTGAAATTTGTATTTTTCTCGCGATCCCTAGACGAAGTCTGCGTTTTTTGCGATCCCTCGAAGAAATTCGCGTTTTTTGCGATCCCTTGAAAAAATTCGCTTTATCTGCGATCTTTTAAAGAAATTGGCGATTTTTTTCTGTGAACGTTTGTCGAAATTGATTTTTTCGGCGATCATTTGCCGAAATTCGCGATATTTTATTTTCCCGAATTTTTAAAATTTTCGGAACCGGATGTCTTAAATTTTCGGAAAATTCAGAACAGAATCATCCCTGAAAAGACACGAATTTGATCAAATATTCGCGTAAATAATCGAGAACTTAAACAAATGATTGCACAAAAAATCAAGGATTTCGTAAGTTGGTTTTGAAAAGAAAATCACCAATTTCGATAAACTATCGTGGGAATGAATCGCGAATTTCGTCAAATGATATCTGAAACAAACAGCGAATACCATCAATCGATCACGGGAAATATATATATCGCGAATTTCGACAAGTGGTGGCGGAAAAAAAAATCAATTTCGTCAATCTGTAGTAGAAAAATCTGCAAAATTTGGCAAAGGATCGCGGAAAAAATCGCAAAATCTCCTTCAACGATAGTATAAAAAGATCTCGGAAATAAATAGTTATTTTCGTCAATGGTTTAGGGGGGGGGGGGGAATCCCGAATTTTGGAATTCGTCGCGGAAAAATTCGCGAATCTCCTCAAACAACCGTTAAAAAAGTGCGTTTGGGAAGATGACTTTACAGGCGTTTTGAAGAAAAAGACCGAATATTTTCAGTAAAAATAGTCGCTTAATCCGAAAAAAGTCGCCTACTGCTTTCTTGAAATAGTCACTTTTTAAAAGTTTTCGCCCTAAAATAGTCGCCATAGCCGCCAGATGCTGAAAATAGTCGCTAGGTATAGCATTTTAGTAGCAAGTGGCAGCCCTGCGATTGCATGTTAAGAAAAATTGGAATTTTTGAGAAATTGAGTCGGGCCGGACCAGGCCTGAATTAATTGATTTTTTTTATGGGCCGAGCTTGTTTTCACTGATTTTTTTACGAACTGGACCTGACCATAAACTGTGAAAATATAAACGGGCCGGGCTCTGGTGGAACTTTTAATTTTCACGCTGGCCTGGAAACTGTGGCCCGTGCAGACCTCTAGTGTTCCCCCCAGGGCCGTGCAAAGAGGGGGCTAAAGGAGCGGTCGCCCCAGTCGCAAAATTTATGCTGCGAACCACGGTTTTATTTGTTTATTTATTCAGTTTTTGTCCGCCGATCATTTTCAGGGAAATTTCTTTTTTCTTTCTTGATCCCTTTTTTCCCCTGTCGCAAAACGTCATGAACTCTCTAACAAATAATTGCAATTTTCTCTTATGTTATTTAGTTGGTCTGAATTTCTAAATTAAAATTAAACATTTTAAAGTTCCAAAATAAACGCGAAATATTTATTCATATTATAAATATTATAGAATTTATTTATGTTTCTGCACTTTATCTATTTTATTATACCCATTCCAAAGAGAAAGATTTTTTTTATTGGGGGGGGGGGGGGGGGCGCAAAATTGAAAATTCGTTAAGGGCGCACTTCTCACGGCTTTGGTGCCCCCCCCAAAATTTCTGGTCACGCTACGCCTATGGTAAGTAATATAATAATCATAACATAGTTATAAGTAGTAATTCAGTTTTCAATAAGTGTTCTCATTTCTCAAATATACTGCAGTTTTAAAATTGGGAAATCTTCAAAAAGTGTATGAAATCTGTGAAAATGTCGAACAAGAATCAGAATTTTCATTTACATTTTTGTTTTTCTCTTACTGTAGAATCACATTTGCAGACAATAAACACCATTTTTCATTTATTGTAAGCTGATATTAGAAAAAAAAAGCATTGTGTTTCATCCTTATTTCATGCAATTTTTGAAAATTTGCCAATTTTTAAGAGGTTTCTGCAGAAATATTTTAAAAAAGAATTTAACATATTTTTAGCAGTTGGATTTGTTTAAATACAATCTAATGGGAAATTAAGATCTGAAAACTCAATTTTTAGGTTATGGCGGCCTGGTTGAATTTAGAGTTTATATGTATACAAGTTGAAATTAAACTTTTTTTTTTCCAATATCAGTTTGTAATAAATAAGCGTTGTTTATTGTCAACAAATGTGACTCTAGAGGCATTTAGTAAAACGAAAGCAAAAATTTAATGAAATGTTTCAATTTTTGTTTGACATTTTCACATATTTCATGCATATTTTGTAAATTTTCCAATTTTTAAGCTGATTAAGCAGAAGTATTTGACAGCACCATGCTTTTAAAACAGAATTTAGTATATTTTTAGCAATTAGGTTTGTTTAAATGCAATCTAGTGGGAGATTAACATCAAAAAACTTAATTTTTAAGTTATGGCGGTTTGCGTTGAATTTAGAGTTTATATGTATACAGCTTGAAACTAGAAACTTTTTTTTTTTCAATATCAGTTTGTAATAAATGATAAGCGTTGTTTATTGTCAACAAATGTGACTCTAGAGGCATTTAGTAAAACAAAAGCAAAACTTTAATGAAATGTTTCAATTTTTGTTCGACATTTTCACATATTTCATGCATATTTTGTAAATTTTCCAATTTTTAAGCTGATTAAAGCAGAGCTATTTGACAGCACCATGCTTTTAAAACAGAATTTAACATATTTTTAGCAATTAGGTTTGTTTAAATGCAATCTAGTGGGAGATTAACATAAAAAAACTTAATTTTTAGGTTATGGCGATCTGCGTTGAATTTAGAGTTTATATGTATACAGGTTGAAACTAGACACCATTTTTTTTCAATATCAGTTTGTAATAAATGATAAGCGTTGTTTATTGTCAACAAATGTGACTCTAGAGGCATTTATTAAAAAGAAAATAAGTTAAAACTGATGTGAATGACTAAGAACAAACAATCTTCTTGAAACACCATTGATGGTGTTTCAAGAAGATTGTTTGTTCTTATTTATTAAAATGAAAACAAAAATAACTGAAAATTCTGATTTGTTAGACAATTATTTCATGCTATATTTGAAATTTGTTAATTTTTAAGTGGTTTATGCAGGAATATTTGAGGACAGCATGCTTTTAAAGCAAAATTTAAAATATTGTAGCAATTATGTTTGTTTAAATGCAGTCTAATGAGATATTAACATCTGAAAACTCACTGTTTAGGTTATGGCGATCTGCGCTGAATTTAAATTGGAGTTTATATGTATACAGGATGAAACTCGACTCTTTTTTTTTTTTTTTCAATATCAGTTTGTAATAAATGATAAGTGTTGTTTATTGTCAACAAATGTGACTCTAGAGGCATTTGTTAAAATGAAAACAAAAAACCTGAAAATTCTGATTTGTTAGACAATTATTTCATGCTATTTTTGAAAATTTGTTAATTTAAATGGTTTATACAGCAATATTTGAGGACAGCATGCTTTCAAACAAAATTCAACATATTGTAGCAACTATGTTTGTTTAAATGCAGTCTAATGGGATATTAACATCTGAAAACTCACTGTTTAGATTATGGCAGTCTGCGCTGAATTTAAATTGAAGTTTATATGTATACAGGATGAAACTGGACTCTTTAATATCAGTTTGTAATAAATGATAAGTTTTGTTTATTTCTGCAAATATGACTCTAGAGGCATTTATTAAAATGAAAACAAAAATTTTGCTGAAAATTCTTATTTCTGTTTGATAATTATTTCATGCCATTTTTGAAAATTTGCTAATGTTTAAGTGGTTTATGCAGTAGTATTTGAGGACAGCATGCTTTTTAAAACAAAATGTACTAACATATTTTTAGCAATCTAACGTGAAATGAACATATGAAAACTCAATTTGTAGGTTATGGCGGTATGTGTTGAATTTGAATTTGAGTTTATATGTATACAGGGATGGAACTCAATACTTTTTTTTCAATATCGGTTTGTAATAAATGATAAGCGATGTTTATTGTCTGGAAATATGACTCAACAGGCATTTATTAAAATAAAAACAAAATAAACTGAAAATTCTGATTTTTGTTGGACATTTTCACAGAATTATCTGAAAATGTACAGCATGCGGTTCCAAAAACACTTTAAAATCGATCATCAGTCTGAAAATTGGGGATGAAAACATATTACAGAAAAATATCGCGAATTTCGAGAAATGGACAGAAAGAAGCAAAAAATTGTAGGTTAGAATTTGATTTAGATAGATTTATTTACTTTTATTAGTGAGCATTTATTGTATTTTAAATAAAAAGGCTTAAAAAGTAATATTTATTGATATTCTTCTTAAAAAAGTAAACTTTTTATGTTGTAAAATTTAACAAATCTTTATATCTATGAAACAAACCATAAAAAAAGTGTACTTTTCAGTTAGCTGTGTGCCAGTGTTATGTATACATGTATATGTCTATATACATATATGTATACATATACATGGATATATACGTGTATATATATATATATATATATATGATATATGTATACATAACACTGGTGCCCGGCTAACCGAAAAGTACCAAAAAACCTATTTTGTATATAGGTATGCTTTTGTAAGGGGGGGGGGGGGGGGGAGAATTAAAGTTGAATGGAAACCGCGATTATGAGTTCATACCATTGGTCTTTAATATTTTTTTGTTTTTATCTTTTTATTATTAACCTAAAAAAAGTAGTGATATCAATACAAAAAACCCTTAACGGGTTAAAAGTTTGTGACGCAGCACTTATTGCTATAAGAATTTTAAATATGGAACTTAAAAATAATGATATCAAATTTTAAGTGACGCTCTGCTATTAATGTATATATACATACATTTATATTAATTATTTCATCATTTTATTTTTGCTTTATTTATAATTGCATGCGTAAGGATTATGTTAAATTTAAAAGGATGTATAAAAATTTATTCATTGATGCTTTATCATTCACATCTTTCATAAATTCAAAATATGAGTTTTAAAATATATGATATCAAAATTTAAGTGACGCCTTGATGTAGCTTTAAACAAATTGTTTTAAAATTCAATTTCAATTGTTTTCGGTTTGGTTAAATATATTTACATATTTAACCAAAACTTTTAATTTACCAATACACTGTTAAAAATATCACTCTCACTGAACCTATACAATGCACTGTAATGTATTTATATGAAAAAATTGATTTATCTTTTGTGCAACGCTATTCAAAAGTAAAATTTATGTAAATGATTTCTGTGCGTCATTGTATCCAAACTAAACAAAATGTATGCAAATGGATAATATGACGCACAGAAATCATTTACGTAAATTTTACTTTTGATTTTGGATAGCGTGGCGCAAAAGAAAAATCAATTTTTTCATATAAATACATTACAGTGCATTGTATTGGTTCAGTGAGAGTGATATTTTTAACAGTGTATTGGTAAATTAAAAGTTTTGGTTAAATGTGTAAATATATTTAGCCAAACCGAAAACAATTGAAATTGAATTTTAAAACAATGTTTAAAGCTACATCAAGGCGTCACTTAAATTTTGATGATATATATTTTAAAACTCATATTTTGAATTTATGAAAGATGTGAATGATAAAGCATCAATGAATAAATTTTTATACATCCTTTTAAATTTAACATAATCCTTACACATGCAATTATAAATAAAACAAAAATAAAATGATGAAATAAATAATATAAATGTATGACATTAATTAATAGCAGAGCGTCACTTAAAATTTGATATAATTTTTTTTAAGTTCCATATTTAAAATTCTTATAGCAATAAGTGCTGCGTCACAAACTTTTAACCCGTTAAGGATTTTTTTGTATTGATACACCCATACATCGTACAGGCATGCAGGAAGTATTCATAATCCTCAGCTGTTGACTGAAGAGGGCGTTAACTTTGTTTCTAGGTCATTCCTTTAAAAACAGTGAGAGAGTGTCACGGGCCCTGCTCATTCTCTTGATGTTATTTTGTGGCTAGCCAGCTGTTTGAGAATGGGTTTGTTTTATCCTGGGAGTGAAATATGATTCTGAAATTGATATTGTGATTAAATGTGGTTTTTCTTATTGGGATACTGTGTCAAGTCAAGATAATTTATTCATTTGATACTTATTGGAAATGCATTTATTTTCTGATTACTATTTTTCTTATGACAAGTTTAGTGTGTTCAAGTGTCAAGATTGCATTTTTACATTTTAAATAAGTTTATTTTTCTAAAGAATAGAAGTTATTTATTTAAACTTTCCTGTCATGATGTTTCAAAACAAAATAGTGTTACATATTTCTTATGAAACAAAGTTATATCTATTATGGAGAAAACTAGAATCTACAATTAACATGCTCACATATGGTGCATTTTCACTGTGTTAAAATAACTCTGCTACAAAACATGAATTTAGTTTTAGATCAGTTTGTATTTATAAACAGAGCAAAAACGCGCATTTTGTCAAAAAATTGCAGAAAAAACGGAAATTCCTTCAAATTGCGTAAAAAACACTAATTTTGAAAAACATCACGGAAAAAAATGGGAATTTTGTCAAAAGATCGTGGCAAAAAATGCAAATTTTGTCAAAAAATCGCAGGAAAAATTCGAATTTCGCCGAAAAAACGAGAATTTCGTCCAAAGATCCCTGAAAAAGCACGAATTTCGTCAAAAGGTCGCTGAAAAGTGCGAATTTCATCAAAAGATCGCTGAAAAGGGCGAATTTCGTCGCGGGGGAGGGGAAATGCAAAATTGAGAAAAAATGCAAATGGTGTTAAAGAGGTGTCGAAAAAACGCGAATTTCGACGAAGATTCATGAAAAATGTGCTGCAATATTGTTTTCACCAGATTTTTCTTGTAGCTGAGTGGTAGTATTTATAAAAATAAACGTTTTTATATGAGCGCTATTATCTGACCCATCCTGAGTGGTATTCTTCATGTTTTATAAAAATTTAAATGGTTTTTTTTTTTTCAACAATCGCTGTCCAAATCAATAGTTGGCGACAAAAATGAGCCATTTCGGGAAAGTATGTAGCAAGTTTGGCAGAAAAATTATTTCCTTTTAAAACTGCTACTAATTTTACGCCACACTCTAAATTAAAATGTCTGAAATTCAGACACTTAAGTGTCTGAAATGGAGTGTTCAATTTTCAGACATTTTAAAATGTCTGAATTTTTTCAGACACTTTTTGCGTCTGAATTTCAGACACTTCAAACGTCTGAATCGCATCCATTTTTTTGTAAGCATCATACGTAGCCATGTTTGACCACGTTGAATCCTGGAAAAATTGGCTGTGGTCCTGCCCCCCCCCCCCCAATACAGCCTGATTTTTTTGGTGCTCTCAGTTTTGGTATACAATTTTCGTTACGTTGATAATTTAAATCTTTTACGACATTGTACTGATTATAATCAATATCGTGAACTTCAGGAGTAGAACAAGATTAAAAAACAAAAAATATTTATCTAAATATTAGATTTTTTAAAATTTATTTTGTTTTTAACCTTATTTTACTTTAAAAGTTCAAAATATTGATTATAATCAGTACAATTTCGAAACAGATTTAAAATATAAGCTTTACAAATATTGCACATCAAATTTGGGGGCACTACAGTCGTAGGGGGACGGGGCACTTCCCAGTTTGCCCTTCCTTTAATCAAGAAGTACTTTTGCAAAAAACGCAACCCTGCATTATAGTTGTCTAAATTGAGATGTCCGGTATTCGGGAGTATCCGTTGTGGAGGTTAATGGAGATTCTCGAATAGCGAACACCTCTATTTAACGAATACTTTTTTAATCAGCAGACATACATATTTGTATATTTTTACCTCAAAAAGTAGACATCTCCAATTATCGGACAAATTCCGCGGTCCCGAAGTGTTCGCTATTAAGGGCTTTTAAGGTACATAGATAAATATATATATATATTTTATAATCTTGTCCTACTCTAAAAGTTCAAAATATTTTATTATACTCGGTTGAATGTGGAAAAAGATTTAAAATATCAGATGTACGAAAATTGCAAAATCCCCCCCCCCCAAAAAAATGAAAATATAAAAAAATATATTGCCACATAGGCAATTTTACATATACATCACTTGATAATCACAACAGCCATTTAACTATGAATAATGAAAATAAATAAATAAATATTCTACTTTAATAACATTGGGGAAAAAATGACTTTGGTATTTTGTTAAATATATTTGCGTTTTTAAACTTGTCCTACTCTAAAAGTTCAAAACTTTCATTATAATCAGTGCAAGATTTAAGATATCAGCTTTACAAAATTCATGCAAATCCCCCCCTCCCCCCCCCCCAAAAAAAAATGAAAATACTTATTTAAAAATTATGTTTTTAAAAAATTTATATTTCCACATGGACAAGTTTTTATGTAGATCAGAGGGTACTCACAAAAGCTATTCAACTATCAATAAAAACAAATAAGTACATATTCTATATTAAAAACATGAGGAAAAAATAACTTATGATTTCCAAACTTCTTTCGTCTTAAATATATACAGTAACATCTGTCATTTTTGTATTTTTCGTATAAGTGCATATAAATAAAGTTACCACAATTTTAAATACGAAATCTAGTTAGAGGTTTTTACTTTTTCCCATTATAAATTTCAAATTACTTTTTTATTAAAAATAATAAAAAAATCAGTATTAGAGTTGATTGCAAATCAAATACATATGTATATTTTTACAGGCAGGTTCATATAATAGACCAGTCTCATTTACTTTATTTATCTTTTTTTAATCTGCGGTTTTATGCCAGGAAGTAAGAAAGCATTAGGTCATCTTTCAAAGTTTTTTTTTTTCTTTACTTCCTTGTGGCCGTCATTTACTGCGAGATAAAAATTATCCATTTGAAACTAAGAACTGACATTGAATATATAATTGTAATAAAAAAGAACGTCATAAGTTTAAAAATATATACTTCTAGAATTAGTGGGGTTTTTTGCGAACAGATTCAAAACTAATTAAATTTCATGCAGGATTTTGTTTAGTACAATAAATAAAATCATAAAATACACTAATTTTACTACTATAAAGAAACTTACTTGAGTTGCTGCAAGAGGTAAGAAATATTCCTCGATTTGAAATTTTAAAAACTACCACAACCACAGTGAGGGAGAAAGACTTTCATCAGTTTAAAAGGTAATCCCATAATACATCCGACTAGCCATATTTAAAGAATGAGATGTTTCATCCTAAAAACAGGACCCGCCAGACAAAAGTTTCTTTTTTTTTGCCAGTTTCGACAGGACGAAGATGAATAACACAATATTATTGATATAAATTGATACGAGTTAACACTAAGCCCATTGCACACGCTTTGTAGAATTTCCGGGTGTAATCTTCAACCGCCGTCTACTTCTGTTCTGTGTCTATCCCGCCCTTGTATCGACGACAGCTTCTAAGAGACATTTGATGTCGAGCACACACGTCAGATGTATGTATTCAATAAATAAATACTCCAAGTTAATACGAATTAAAATCACAGTACTTCACATTTCGCAAAAAACGAATTAAAATACACGCGTACATAAAAACAAACTTTGTTTGAATTACAACGTATACCACTTCGAACGAAGACATCTAAAACGCATGCGCAACTGGGAGTGCTAGTGCCCCCTGGTGGTTATTGCGTCGGAAGAATCAAAACATCTTAAATTAAGACACGTTTAAAGCAATGAAGTGTCTTAAAATAAGACGTTTGCGGATATTTTAGACATTATTCTCAGTTCGTTTACACCATGGTCATAGTAAGACGCTTATGTATCTTAAATTAAGACATCTATAGTGTCTTAATTTTCAGATTAAGACACTTAAGTGTCTAAAATTCTTTTTCAGTCACATATGTGTCTAAATTTAAGACGCTTCTATTTGCAGTGCAGAATGTATCGCCATGGCATCAAATTATAGCGATGTTTCTAACAATATGTTAGTGGTTTTAAACATAGCAAAATATAAGCGCAGTTATACATCAAGAAATATTAGCATATTTATAGAATATTTATGAAAAATTTTAAATTCACGAAATCAACATTTGATATATTGTTTTAGCCAGTTAAAACGAGTTTTATCGTATTTTCGACATACATGAGCAGTTATCTAGTGCTCGATTTAGTATAGAAGGCAAGCCGTTAGTGCCGCCTTCGAGGTCATCGTTTAAACTGTAGATAAATAAACATTAGTGTTGGCGAGAAATTTGATTACGGAAGATTAAATATTAAAAAATGCTTTAAATCTATACCTTTTTTTCTGAAGCTAAGACTTAGTTGGATGGTTTTTTCACAATCGATTAAAGCATATTTCATAAAAATCGTCGGAATTTCTTTCGATTGATACTACCGTTTTGAGTAATGAGTTTGTTTTAACAGTAGAAAACGAGTTTTTTCGAATTAGTGACCTAGCTAGATCAATTTCTTGTGCTCGAATTAGTATAGGAACCAAGTTTTGTGAAAATCGTTAAAGCCGTTTTCGATATATAGCGACATTTTCAGCGCTGAGTTTGTTTTAATTGATCAAAACACATTTTCTCGAATTCGAAATCTAGTTAGATTTGTTTCGCGTGCTCGAATTAGTATAGAAAACACGTTTCGTGTAAATTGCATGAGCATTTTTCGATTTATAGCAAGCAGAAGTTTCAGCTCTGATCTTGTTTTACCCTGTAAGAACGAATTATCTTGAATTCGGTACCTAGCTAGATCTTTTCCTCGTGTTCGATTTAGTATAGGACGCAAGTTTCGTGAAAATCGGATCAGTCGTTTAGGATATCATTCATAATCGGTAAAATCGCTTGCTCGCTTAATATATATTATATAATGATATGATAACATAAAAGGCCCTATCTTACAAATTTTGATACTCATATATATATATATATATATATATATATATATATATATATATTATTAAACACATACACATTTAATTTGTCGCTTCATTACAGTCATTTTTCTATTTCATTTAGTCTGGAAAAAGATTCAAACGAGACATTTTATACAACGAGTCGAACAAGCAGAAAAATGTCACAAATTGTTCACAAAGTTGTAAATGAATATAAAAATCCCAGAGGCATAACATTTGCATTTAATTTGCTGTTCGAAAATTACAGCAGCTTTAAAATTAGTACACTTTTAATCTAATTACTTAATTAGTTTAGAAAACAAATTTATACAAAAAGTGTATTCTGACGTAAATACTGCAACGAATAACAATTTTAAACAATTATCTGATCGTAAGAAACAAAATAAAACATTAAAGTAGTAAACTAATTGAAATTGCTTGTTACGTTGTTTAAAATGTCTTTTACGCAAGTCATCAAATGTAATTTAATAATATATTCAGAGCTTAATTCCTAGCAAAAAAAAAAAAAAAGTACTAGGGCTATATTCTGCAGTAATAACAATTTAAGTGCATACCCATCACCACCCCCCCCCACCCACCCACATATTTATAAAAATCTTATAATATTTGTAAAATTGAATGCAATTTCGGCTTCATCCACGGAAAATTTTTAATATATTTTTACTAAATCTACTATATGTATTAATATACTAGTAAATCTGCAGATCAGGAGCCTCAACGTCAGATCTTAATGTGATTGCTTTTTAAACTCACATTGCACAATATTCAACATCCTACAATCTGTATTTTACCTATTTTTTTTATAATATATATATTTAGCAACATATAAAATTCTTGGAAGGTTTCGAAAATTAGACACATTAAATAATACACGGTGTGACAATGATGTTCTGAAATTCTGACGAATTACTTATTGTAGAATTTTTTTAGTTTAAAAAATACATGTCTTCACGGGGGTCTGCCCCCCTGAACCCCCCTAGTCTTATTAAATTTAAATTCATAATTTCTTATTGATTGGGCGAATGGTTATAGTGTATCTTGAATTTCGTTTTACACTTGAATTTTCTTAGGATAAGCAACAGGATTAACGATTTTATGTTACCGTAATATGCAAATAGCAATATTTCTATAATAGGTAGGTGTAATATCTAGTCTAAGTAGATGCTATAAAATCGCGCAAGAAAATCACTTAGTGACATTAAACCAAAGTTATCACATGCTAAAAGTGGATAAAAGGTACATTTAAAGGCATATAAATACCCTGTAAGTAATAAACAGATTTCCATGCACAATCGGCGACTTTTTTAAGATAAATATTGATAAAAAAAAACTGTTTCCGTAGAACTTTTAAATATAAATTTGGTAAAACAAAAATGACGAGACTTCAAGTATAATGAATTCATGTTTTCTAATAAAAATAATAATATATCTGTGAACATGCATTATTTTATTCTGTTGTTTTTAATTTTGTGAAGTATTTCTTCTCATATTCTCAGATCTGTTTATTAAAAAATATTTTAATGCCTTTTAAACGTACTTCTTTTCACTTTTAACATGTTAAAACTTTAGTTTAAAAACATCGTAAACTACTCGATGGCAATAAAATACAAAAATCACCAAGAATAGGCATATTTGGAGGCTTTTAAATCTACTGGATCAGTGGATCCCAACGTGGGGCGTACGCCCCACCGGGGGGCAATATGACTTTTTAGGGGGGGGGGGGGGGAATCCAAATTTGCTACTCACTCGTTCGTTATCCGTTTCTTTTGTCTCTCTGTTTCTCACTCTTTTTTTTTTTTTTTTTTTTTTTCAAAAGTAATGTTGAAGACTAAAAATAAATGGTGTACGAGCAAAATTTAAAAAATCCGTTTTTTATTGTATTTAAACTTGTTTTCAGTCAAAAGTTTAAAATAAAATAACACCAGAATAATTATACGAATAATCTGCTAAATTTTTTCAATTTCTTTTTAGCAGTATTAAAAAATTTCTTTAATTTTTACCTCACAGGCTATCAAAGCCTGAGAGCTAATGTGCCCGCACGTTCTGTATGTGCAGGGTTCGATTTAAGCGGTATCGCATCGCAATTTGCGATTCAAATTTAACTAAAATGCGATCCAAGAAATGCATTAAATCGCAATCATTGCGATGCATATTTCCCACACCCTTTGTTATGTCATGTACACTTAAAGCAGGGATGACGCGGACGCGCTATAGCGCGTAAATTACGCGAAAAATCGGATACGGGACGCGAAAAAATAGCTCTTACGCGTCCCGTGGGACGCATAATTTCGTGAAAAAATCGCGGAAAACAGACGATTTTCGTCAAAGAATCGCGGAAAAAGCGTAAATCTCATCAAAATATCGCGCAAAAGCAGCGATTTTCGTAAAAGGGCCGCGAAAAAATAGCGTATTTCGTCAAAGCATCGTGAAATAAAAAGCGAATTTCGTCAAAAAATCGCGGAAATAAGCGCAAATTTCATGAAAATATCGCTGAAATAAGCGCAAATTTCATCAAAATATTGCGAAAAACGCGATTTTCGTAAAAGGGCCGCGACAAATTAGCGTATTTCGTTAAAAAATCGCGAAAAATAGCGAATTTCGTCAAAAAATCGCGGAAAAAAGTCGAATTTTGTCAAAGGATCGCGAAAAAAGCGCAAATTTCATCAAAAAATCGCGGAAAAAATCCGATTTTCGTCAAAGGATCGCGAAAAAATAGTTGTTTTTCATCAAAGGATCCCCCAAAAATAGCAAATGTCGTCAAAAATAACGTAAAAAAGCCGATTTTCGTCAAAGGATCGCGAAAAAAGCACAAATTTCGTGAAAATATAGCGGAAAAAACGCTATTTTTGTAAAAGGGCTGAGACAAAATAGTGTATTTCGACAAAAGATTGCGAAAAAATAGCAAATTTCGTCAAAAAATCGCGGAATAAAGGCGAATTTTGTCAAAGTATCGCGGAAAAAAACACGATTTTCGTGACAGACTCGCGAAAAAATAGGGAATTTCAACAAAAGGATCGCGGAAAAACGCGAATTTCGTCAAAGTAACGCGGAAAAAACATGAATTTAGTCAAAGCACCAAAAAAGATGTGCAAACTAAACTTATAGGTAGAAAATTCATAAAATGGGATTTAATTTCTTTTTTATGAGATTCTTAAAAATACAGCATGATTTCAGTGTACTTTGATAATATTTATATTCATTAGGTGGACCAGTAAAAATCACCCCCCCCCCCCCCCTCGTTCTTAGTGCATTGAAATGTCTCCCGCCTTCAGAACATTTAAGATTTGATGCTTATTAGTGATTTAGATATAAATTTCCCTTCCAAGGAAAATGTCTGATTCCAACACAGATCTATGCTGACAAATAATTCAATGGGAAGTATAATAATGAAAGCACCCATTCATTCAACGAAAAGTACACCTTTACTTAACATAAGTGTTCTTCTTTTCAGCAAAAATATCTTTTTCAATAAACCCGCCTTGCCTCTTTTTAAAAGAATGCGAACATTAGTGATACTTGTTAGTGGACCTTGGTATCTTCTACTCTCAAATAAACATTATTTTACAATTAAAATTGTATCTTGCATTTTTACTTTTAAAAAAGTAAAGAAAATTTCTCTTAATATTTTTTAAAAATATCTTATTTGAGTGCAAATAATGTTGGTTTTAATTCATTATTTAATTATTGTTAAAACAATAATTAATGCATTTCATTTATCTTAATAAACAACTTTGATTTATTCCTTTAAAATATAAATTATTATTGATGGAGACCCGCTTTTGTAAAAAAGGGACCCAGGTTTTTTCAAGTACAGCGGCATCACTGCTTAAAGTTAAAATTTAAAGGTGTTTTTACACGACATACGTTGTGTTTTCACCCTCCCCAAGTGTTTATTTACAATGGAAGTACAGCGAGGAAGTACGCTTTTTTTAAAAAAAAATTGTTGTAAATTTTCAAGATTTAAAAGTTACGTTAGCTATTTTTTACTTGCTATACAAAAGTGTCTAACTGCTATTCAAAACTGACTTTGTATAGCAGTTACTGCTATGCAACTTTCTTTTTCTAAATCGACCCCTGTGTATGTGTGTATGTAAGTAACGCGATAACTCTTGATAGAAACATCCGATTTGCTTCAATTTTTTTTC
This sequence comes from Maratus speciosus, assembly GCA_963932465.1. Lineage (NCBI taxonomy): Eukaryota > Metazoa > Arthropoda > Arachnida > Araneae > Salticidae > Maratus > Maratus speciosus. The sequence continues at coordinate 259,169,019 of OZ010786.1, forward strand.
TAGGTTCATTCTGATAAGGTGCTTCCCTGATTAGTTTTGGGAGTTAATTGGTTAAGTATAAAGTGGGGAAACGGGGCTAGTCCACCCCCCCCCCTCCTTAATTTAGATAAATGGATTTTTCATGCAGAATTATTCAATTTGCTCCATATTTGGTATATCGGTTTATTATATTAATGAGCTTCCCTGATTAGATTTGGAGATTCACTAGTTAAGTATAAACGGGGGGGGAAGGGGGCTACCCCCCTTAATTTAGATAAATGTGTTTTTCATGCAGAATTGTTTGATTTGCTCCAAATTTGGTATACCGGTTTATTATGTTAAGAAGCTGCCTTGATTAATTTTGGAGGTTTATTGGTTAAGTTTAAAGGGGGAAAGGGGGCCAAGACTCCTCCCTTAATTTAGATAAATTGATTTTCCTGCAGAATTATCCAATTTACTTTAATTTTTTTCTATGTTCATTCTGATAAGGAGCTTTCCTAATTAGATTTGGAGGTTCATTAGTTAAGTATAAAGGGGTAAAGAGGGGTTAGACCCCCCCCCTTTAATTTAGCGAAATGGTTTTTTCATGCAGAATTATCTGATTTGCTTCAAATTTGATATACCGGTTTATTATGTTAAGGTGCTTCCCTGATTAGATATGTAGTTTCATTGGTTAAGTTTAATGTGGGGGGAACGGGGGCTAATCCCCTTCATTTATTTTTTGTAGGCATTATTCTTTGAAATAAGAGTATAATATACAATTAGTGTGAATAGCCTGTGAGCTCAATGCCATCAGCTTAACTGGGCACTTTTCTTTTTATTGAGGTTATTATTGTATTTTACAATTTTTCGTAACCCTTCCGATTATTTATTGAATGAGCTTTCTACTTCGATTCTCTCTGCTATATGCCACACGAACAAAATTTTACACGTAAAACTACTTAAAAAAATATATAAATCTGGCTTTCTTGGCCATATTTAACCTAAAAAATATATGAAATATCTGAACGTGATACAACTTTATCATCATCATCATATCATATCATATCATATATATTATAAAGCAGTAAGCTCTAAAAGTTCCGCTCGAGTGTTTTCAAAAACTAACCGGTTGATTTTGTTCCAAATTGTATCATTCGATAGGAAATATTCCCGGGGTGGTTTATGAGAAAATATACAGGGATAGCTATGATTTTTGATAATAAATTTAGTATTTTATTGATATTTTCGACGAAAGGGTTGCCAGTGGTCATTTTGGCGAAAATTATGATTGATAAATGAATTGAAATGGTTATATCCGTTAGAAAGTAATACAAACATCTTGCAAATAAGAGAAAATAATTACTGATATTTAATTAAAAAGAAAACGTGTTAATGAGGCATAATATTGTAAAACGAAACTATTTTAACCTAAAAATGAAAGAAATATTTGTAATGCTTAAAATATAACTTAAAGTGAAATATTACAATTGATACAACATTTGGCGATTTATCCCTTTCGTTAGATTAAAAAAATGAATCTGAAAATTTCATTAAATGAATTTTGAATGATATTTTTTTCCTTTTTATTCTTCTCTTTTTCTTTTTATCTAATTTCCGTATCATATGACTTACAGGAGAAACAAGCAGATGTAATTATAAAAGTTACTATAATTTGTGAGTTACATATTATTTTTTTCTTTGCGATTTTCATTTACTTACTCGCCAAACAACGGGATTTTAAGCCAAAATTGCATACAGGGTGTGGTAGATAAGTAATGAGACTCAGTCTAGAAAAACAAATTTATTGATCCTATTTGTACAAAACGTTAATAATCTTCAAAGTACTCGCCTTGGGCGTCGACACAACGTTGCCAGCGCGTTTTCCAAGCTTCATAGGCCCCACTGTAGTCCGTTTGAGTTATCCCAGTTAGTGCCTTCGTGACAGCACGTTGGATGTTCGGAATATCGTCGAAACGATGACCCTTCAGGCATCTTTTGATCTTCGGAAATAGGAAGAAATCAGGTGGACTCAAGTCAGGGCTGTATGGTAACTGTGGCAGAACTTCAACTCCAATTCGGGTCAAGTAGGAGATCACGAGGAACGCTGTGTGCGCCGGAGCGTTGTTGTGGTGGAGACGCCAGCGTTGAGCAAGGTTCTGTCGCTTCCGTTTGACGGCTCTGTGCAATCGCTGAAGGACTTCTTTGTAGAATTCGGCATTGACAGTCTTCCCCTGAGGGACAAACTCTTTGTGAATTAACCCCCGCTTGTCGAAAAACACAATCAGCATTGTCTTGATGCGGGACTTTGACATTCTTGCTTTCTTCGGCCGCGGGGATGCCGGTGTGTGCCACTCCGAGCTCTGGGCTTTCGTCTCCGGGTCCTACTGGAATGTCCACGATTCGTCGCCTGTTACTAGGTTGTCTAAAAAGTCTGGATTATTTTCCAATTCATTCAACATCTCACGGCAAACGTCCACTCGTCGTTGCTTTTGTTCGGCGGCACTCGGGGAACCAATTTTGCGCAAACTTTCCTCATCATCAAATCTTGCGTAACAATTTGGTGAACCGTAAATTTATTCACGGAGACCTCATCGGCGATCATTTTGAGACTTAAACGACGGTCGGAGTCCAGGAGTTCTTTCACTTTGGCCACCGTTTCATCCACACGACTCGTTGAAGGGCGTCCAGATCGTTCCATGTCTTCAACGGATTCCCTCCCGTTTTTAAATTCATTAAACCACCGGAACACTTGAGCTCTTGATAGGGAGTCTTCTTTGTAGGCCTCCGTAATCATAGCAAAAGTTTCCGAAGCAGTTTTGCCCAAGCGAAAGCAAAATTTGATTGCATACCGCTGTTCTATCGAGCGATCCATCTTCAGCGTTTTCACAAGTGTCACGGGCAGCTAATTTACAAACCCTCAAGCTTTGAACACCCTTGGCGAAAGGGAAATGTAGCCAAATAATTTGGCGAGAAGAGATCAGTACGCGCATGCGCGTTTAGTAGGTGTCCAAAATTAGAGGGTTTGTAAATTAGCGTGCGCATGCGTGTATCATCGTCGGTGTAGGTAGAAGCTTGAGGTTTTGTAAATTAGGAAGTAGCTAATATTTTGATATTGAATTAGATAGAATTTTCTTTTAGCGTATTATCCTTTGGAAATATTGTTAAATTAGCGAATAAACGTGGCAATTTTAAACCAAAAGACTTCTATTTGGTATGTAATGATGTTTTTTTTATATATATAATTATACATTTTGTATTTAAATGTAGTTTTATTAAAGTTTCGTAATAGTTGAAGGAATTTAAGTGGTAGCATGTGTATTTTTATAAATTATTGCTTTGAGGCAAAATTATTATTATTTTTTTTAAGGTTTTTATTAATGTTACAAATGATACTGTTTTAGTAAACATGTATAATTAGCTATTTTCCGTTTCTCTGTCCCTACTTTAGAGTACTTTAAAAAATCGGCGTTTATCTTTTGAATCAAACATTTATTCTTGTATTATATTTTGGTTTTCATTTTTTAAATATTAATATGTTTAAGGTGCTTTTATTTTTTAAATATATATAATTGTGCTTAAGATGTTTTGATTTAAAATTCTTAAGATGTTGAGGCTCTCATTTTGTGAATTCTTATAACTTTATCTTCAAATTTGATAAAAATGTAATGTAAACAAAAGAACTGTTTTGCCGTATCGTATCCTTTTTTTTAAATAGCAAAAATTCATTGTAATATTTATATCACTTTAAAAGTATTTTTTCATAATTAGCATTATGTGATAAATATTTACATGCTACAGTAGCATAATTATTTCTTTTTTTGTCTAATGGTTTCAAACAAGCATACTTACATTTCTTAGCTAATAAATAGTTATTCATTAGTAAATAATATTTGCTTTTCAAAAACTAATTTCTGTATATGTATGCATGTAGCCATTAGATTTTTTTTTTTTTTTAGTTTGCTACATGCTTTAGCTACAACAGTTGATGATGGAAAGGCAACAAGGATGGTGCGAGTAGGTGTTAAGCTGGGTGATCTGTTCATCAGCAACATCAGTTATTGCCACTAACATGACAACGGTCAGTGCAGAAGGTGCAAAATTCAACTAATATCTAGTACAGTTGCAGCATCGCTGGTTGCTTATTTTTGTGTTGGCCCGTTGGAATGCGTCTGGGAGGCTATAGATTAGAAAGAATAATCTTTAGTCTTTTAGATTCAAACTTGCAGGCTAAATCACATTTTATATGCTGCATGGAAGCTACTTCTTTTTGTTTTATTGCCTATCTTTGTGAGAAGTAAGTAACTTATTGCTTTTTAGAAATTTTTAGTGCTTTTATGTACTGTTCATATAAGAGTAAATTTATTTAATATTTTTTGATTTAAGACATTAATTTTTAAGGAAATTAATAATTATCAATTGTGTATAATCAGAACAATCGCGTAGATTAAAATAAAGACTTTAATATACTAAGATTATTGTTTGAGGAAGTACCATGCTTAAAATAAGCATAAATAAAATGTAAAAAAAATATAAGCACACTTTTATTAGTGTACTCAGATAGAATAGAATATTCCGGATTTGGGGTCCTATACTGTATTAATATCTGTAACTACTTTTTGAAATAATAAGATGTATGAGATCAAAGAAAGTTTTGGGATTGGCACGTCCAACTAGTTTTTTTTATTTTTATTATATGAACATCCTGATCCCCCAGCGTTGTCCAGTCTTGTAATCATAAGCTTAAAATATCTCATCAGTGTTGAAGGATTTTATATTTTCACACGACAATCTGTCTAAACAAGCCGAATGATGGAGGTTGCACTGCCTTTGGCAGTGTAAACTCTCGAATGTGTATGATTTTATATTTTTAAATGAAAATCTATCCAAACAAACCTAGAGTTGTTGGCCCCGCTGCCTTCGGCAGCTTGCACTAAGCCTATTACGTACGCCCGGTCTCTTTTTAAATGTATTTTTAAATAAAAGACCGGCATAACTCGAGATAACTTTACATATACCTAAAATCAATGCTGAATGATTTAAATGAAAATTTTTCCAAATGAACGTAGTGTTGGGGGCCCGACTGTCTTCAGTAGTGTAAACCCTCGAATTTGTATGATTTTATATTTTTAAAGGAAAATATTTTCACACACTCATCGCCTGTTTACCAATATCACATAAATATACTAGAGGACTGAAGCGGCCGAAATTTTCTGACCCTGGTTCAGACCTTGCCAGAGATATGCTATCTTGACCCAGTGTAACAGCTAAAAGCTCAGTCCCAGTCTTAGCCAATCAAAAGTTATTATTCACGTTATTTTATTGCCACATTTATGATCTCAGAAACCAAATTAATGGAAACAGAAGCATATTCTTTCATTATTTAAGTATTAAATAATGAAAAATTTGATAAAAGCATAATTTGCAAAATTTAAATAAAAAATTTCTAAATGCAAGTTTAATTTACATAATTTATAAGGGAACCTGAATTTAAAACTTGTAATTGCACTCAATTTTATCAACATTGCTATAAACTAATTTATTTTAACATTATACTTCCAATAAACTTGATAGTTAACATGAAATTAATCTGAAATTAAACGAAAATTCCTTATATTATTCAGATCTATCTACATTTCTATCATTTCAGTAACAAATTAAACAAGTCTGAAATTGTACGTCAAATGTGGCAAATGAGGTGTGTTCGTATGATAACTGTTTCATAAATATTCAGATTTTGGTGCAATAGCTGTTGCACTCTTATGAAAAAAGGCACAAATACAAAATTTATTACGGTTATATATATTAAGTTCGGCAGTACGGAAATAATAGGACTAGATCTTAAATAGGATGTCATCACCATGGCAACCTAGAATATCATGACCTATCATGGGATATCATTGAATTAATGACTTAGGATAGTATTTAATTCAAGAATGAAGAAAACTTTTATTAATATCTTTTTCAGTTTTGATTCAATTTTCATAAAAATTTGAAATGACTCGACAAAATTGTGCAACAATTCTATATATTCAATTTTAAACCATTTGGTTGGATAATTTTTGCGTTGTTATATGCTTACAGACGATCTGACCAGAAAATGATTATAGATGCTATGTATTTATATTATTATGAATGCACCTAAAAAAGTAGCTCTCTCTCTATATATATTTCACCTTCATTTATTAAGCAAAAATAAAAGCATAATCCTGTTTGTGCTGTCGTGTATATGTCATGCGAGCATTTTCAAAAGGTGATTGTGTTGTGTGGCCAATTTAGTTGCTTTTTTAATTCAAAATAGCTAGCAGAATTTCTGAATAGTTACCTTCACTTCATTAATTACGGAAAGTCTATCATTAAATAAAGCAAAAATTACTATTCAAAATTTCAGGCAAATTAATAAAAAATATGCTAAATTGAAAACATCGGTAGAAGGGGGCCTTGCAACAATTCTTGCACACAGCCTCGCTTTCGCTAAGGGCAGCTCTGATCCATATTCTATGTATTGGAGACTTAAGAATCTGAAAAATGCTATACAGTAAAATCTTCTATAAGACGAAATTAATTAGGAAAGAAAAAATATGCGTTATAGACACGTTCTTTTCTTAGCAAGTTTAAATGTATTATATTCTTTTCTCACATATTATTATATACTCATTTTGCTTGAATCAACACATTTTTCTGTTTAAGGCAGGATTCCGTCATAGGTAGGTTCAGGGATGTAAAAATCTAGGTGCCAGCGGATAGTTTCTCACCACTAAATTTTAATAGGTTTTGTCGCTTAAATTTTATTACCATTCTTACAAAAAAATTAGACAAAAAATAGCAAATAAAATTTAGTGGTGAGAGACTCTCCGCTGGCGCCTAGATTTTTACATTCCTGGGAAGGCTGTTTTTCACATGTTTTATTGCCTAGAAATTGCTATTATTTAAAAATAATATTTTTAAAAGTTTAATTATAGAATTATGGCGATTTAAAAATTTATGCATTTTTTGCAAAAATTTTCATGAAGGGCCAAATTTTACTGATTTTTGCATGGAACAGGCCATGCTGAGGCAATAATCTTCATACTTGCTGGGCTGAGACCAGCACTTAAAATTTTGGCCCTTGCAAACCTTTGAAGAATGAACCCATTCCCGGTTTTTTCACTCCCAAAAATTCAGATACCAAAGATGAGAAATTTAATATTAATGAGATTTTTAAATAAATGTAGGCGAGCAGAAATTTTCAGACCCAGACGATCAAAATATATTGGTCCTGCCTGGGCTAAACTTTTAGCATTTATGCTAAAAATTTGACCCACCCAGCCAAGAAAAATCAACTAAATCAAGCCCAGAGTCTTAACCAGACTCCATTTTTGATAGAAAATCAGATAACTTCTTAATCAACATTATCCTATAAATAAAATTATTTAAGATATATTTTATACATACTCATGTTAGAGGTCTGCACGGGCCGGAATTTCCAGGCCCGGCCCGTACGAAAGCTATCTTGGCCCGGCCCGGCCCTGTGTAAAAATTGGAAGTTCGGCCCGAGCCCGGCCCGGCCCGTTGTACAAATTGGAAGTTCGGCCCGAGCCCGGCCCGGCCCGGCCCGTTTGCATTATTACTGTTCTCGGCCCGGCCCGGCCCGTACAAAAATCAATGAAAACGGGTCCAGTCAGATACAATTTCTACAAAAAAAAAAACAAAAAAAAAACCGTTTTTCTCAACATACAATTAAGATTCTTTTAATGAATAATACTACATACATATTTATGGGAACATTTTACAGTATATTTTACATTACTATGATGTTCGCAAAACAGAAAACGCACAATAATAAACATTAACGATTGCTTACAGTCATCGTGTCTACAGACATTTCAAAATGGAAATAAGGATTCATTAAAAGATTAATGTAGTTCAGAATAAAGGATTAAAAACAAGATAACATTTGAAGCTGTATAATAAAAAGTAGATTTGTGAAAATATTTCTCTCATTTTTAAGACTTTTCTCAAATCCAAAGGAGCTACATTTCGACACATTTATGAAGTTTTTTCTTTTCAGAAACGCGTAAGATTGGCAGGTATTCTTATTCAAAAGCTATGTAAATGTCGTTTTTTTCATATATAAAAGCAATATATCTTTCTGAAAATACTGTCAAAGTTAGCGTGTTGAATCGAATTTCCTGAAGCGATAGCACAGTAAAGGAGAAAAACGTACAGTCACGTGACAGGAATCGCTGTTATCTCTGTAAGTAATTTATTAAATATGGAAAAAGCTATTCGTTTCCAAATGCCTTCAATAGGCAGGCCTGTCAATTTTATGCCTTTATAGTTAAAGTTTTTGTCAGAAACATGTGTCTGAAAGCTTTGCATTGTTGAGCAGTGAATATGAGAACCACTTTAAGGTATATTCCCAAAGATACTGTTAAGAGAAGTTCATTATCACTATTAATATTACAAAACAAAATGACTGTTCTACACATCCTGAGATCGATTAAGAACACTTCCTTCCCGGCACGAGTCTGCTGAATAAAAATTAAACTCGGAATCAGACATCTTGTAACTGTACGATGCCGATCTCTACGATGGACACGTTACATTTCTGTATTGATGTTGTTAAACTCGCATCGGCTCGTGACGCACATTTATACTTCTCGAGAAAATCATATTCATTGAAAATGGCTCGTATTTTATCTGCTTCGCTTAAATTCTTATATCGGGCCGATAGGCCCGATTAATTTTTTTGCCGGCCCGGCCCGGCCCGTTTATTTTGTCTGTCGGCCCGGCCCGGCCCGTTGAAAAAATTGTCCTAATTCTGCCGGCCCGGCCCGTTTGAAAATTCGCCTTCATTCCGCCGGCCCGGCCCGGCCCGCGGGCCGGGCCGGTTACGGGCCTCGGGCCAAGCCCGGGCCCGTGCAGACCTCTAACTCATGTAAAAATTTTGCAGTTGCAGCTTAAACTAGTATGTCCACAAGCTATGAAATATGGAATGACAACATTATTGATTACTCGGAGAAATTCATTTAAATGGACATTACTACATTTTTTTTTTTTTTTTTTCTAATGAGTCACCATGACTCATTAGGAAAAATAATGTAGTTTAAAATGGAAGAAAAACATTTAAGAAAAAATAATTTTGAAGCTCTATAAAGATTTTTTAAAATATATTTCTCTATAATTTAATAAAATGAAATAAACTTCTAAAGATTTCGTCGAACAAAGGAAAATTTCACTGTTATTTTCGCAAAAACCTGTCGGTCTAACACGGCCCTCCCAAAAAAATAAGTAGTACTCCAGTCCTGGTCTGGCAAGAGTCTGCAGATAAAAATTAAGCTTGAGCATGGTCCAGCCCGAGTCTAATAAAAAGAGATTAAAAAGGTCCGTGCAGATCTTAATGTGTACATTTTAAGTAAAAATCCTATGAAAATGATTTAAAACAATATTCATAGGTTACATAAAACAAATTAGTGGATATAAATTTTTAAAATGTTTAATATTCCATATTTTCTAAGAAAATATTCTATTTGTGAAAAATGTATTTTCTAGAAAAAATCCCATTTTTTCCCCCCTCTATCCATAAGAAAACAATAGCAGGTAAAATCAGGTTACAAGATCAAATGTTGGACTTTACTCTGATCTGCAAGGTCCGGATTGTATCCTATCCGAATCCAAAATCTCTGCTGAAAGTCAACTTGAGACCCGACAAGAACAAATTTTTTCAACAGAAATATTAAACCCAAATCTAAAATGAAGGAAAATTAATCATATTTTAATGCATTTACGAAAAAGTAGTCTACAATTATATTTCTTGTATCAAGTTATTTTGGCTTTTACCATTTAAACAAATATTTAGCATCTTCTTTTTTTAAAAAAAAGAAGTTAACTCGAATGAATCAAATTCCAACCCGAACTGAACATTTAAAACCAACCAGACTCACAACGGGGAAAAAAAAAAAAAAAAAAAAAAAACGTGCCAACCCAACCCGAACTTCAGTCGAGTTTGTGTACTATCCGATTATGCGACTCAATGCAGGATTCAATTCTGTACCAAGTGATTGAAATAAATATAAAATACAACTTTGAAATGTTCATGCAAGAAGTATTTTAAAAATATCTACAATAACGCCAAATATTCTTAGAAACGACCATAAAATAAAACAGATTCAATTGCATTGTTAAAATATCTTGTATTTAAGAAACAGCACAGTGATGGTTAGTATTTTTTTTTTCCCCTTGGTAATCATTTCATGTATAAATGCTTTTAAAGCAAAATCTTCTAATTGAAATCTATATTTATTTCTTTGAGATTGTGACAGCTAAACTGTTCCAAACAGAGTGATAGAAGAAGGGGGAAAAAAGAGAAAATCATGAAATTTCTTGCAGATTGATTGGAATTAAATAAAAAGTTTTGATTTGTTTTTGAGAACTTTATTATAAAACACGCATACACACATAAATAACGGTTGTATTCACTATAAGTCATTTTTAATTTTAATCGTATAAAAACTATTGGTGCATTTATTAATACTTAACAAAATCTAATAGCATTTTTCAGTTTTTGATAAGGGAAAAAACATTTAGAAAATGCTGAAAGTTGATTTTTTGAACTGAATTTCCAGATAAGACAGCTCAGGGAAGGTCATCATCAAATAGCCATCGTTTATAACTTAAGATATAATACATTTATCGAAAATGGAAAAACATATTCGATTTCAAATCACTTTGATAGATATGCCAGCAAATTCTATGCTTTTCTGTTTAAAATTACTGGATCTCGATGAATTATTGCACGAGGTTTCTTTTTAATCTCCCCCCCCCCCCCCCCCACCTTTAAAGAAAGTCTGTATTTCCGATCTACAGATTCTTTTAGAAATGATTAAAATGAGAATTTTCATATCTTATTCAATTGACGAAATGGGATGCGATAATGTTATTTTATTTGTACATAGCACTAAATATTAAAATTAATATGTTCATTATCTATTTGTAAATAATTTTAATATATGGCACGGTGAAAATAAATGTCATTTTATCCCGTTCGAACACGCTATTTAAGATACTTGAGATAAAGTTGAGACTGCTAACGCCCAATCGTTCTCATGTGTCTCTTCAGTGTATAGAAAAGTTTACTCAATTTCAACGGGATTTTTTTTCTTTTAAATATTATTTATAATGAATTATCAATTTTGAATATCATACTTATATTATTTATATCAAATTAATAATTTCATATTTTGGTACTTGTGGTTTCTAAAATTCAGTTTAATTAATTTTTTTTGTTGCAGAATCATTCGTGATATACCAAGGTAATGATGCAATTTATCATCCGTGCCATATGCCAGAATTTAAGCTGCAGATTTTGTGCAATTTCAGTGTAGTTTTTCGTATTTATATTATTTAAATCATATTAATAATTTCGAATTTTGTATTTAAATTATTTACTTCTAATTAATAATTTCATTTTTATAATTTCTTAATTCAGCTTATTAATATGTTTCTGTTTAGCATGTCATTCGCGATTACTGCGGAAATTTCACATGCGGCGTTTCTTCCAGAAATTACGGTTAGTAAGTGAAATTTATTCCCAACAAGGGCAAGAATTCTTCAAAATTTCCTAAATCCTCCTTTCGGTAATTACTGCTTGTGATAAAAATGTCATTTAAATTCCCTCTCGAAATTTCAGTTTCCTCTTCTTTGTGCCACCCTTCCCCAATCACAACATTTTAAATTCTTAGATCTATTTTTCATTGATTTTTTTAGGGTACCATACTTAAAAAAAGAAAATGGAGCCATTATAAGTTAATCGTGTTCACATATTTATAGATTTTTAGCTATCCACAAATATTTAAAAATATATATATTAAATTAAAAAAAAAAATAGGGTGACTAACTAAGTTACTTTATTTTTTTTTCGGCATGTGTGTATCATGTTGGGTATTGTTGGAAAGATCTTGTAACACCGTATTCAAAAATATTTGTTTTAATTTTAGATATTGTCAAAAATGTAATGCAAAAGTATGTTCCCCCCACAGCCTATTTCCAAATCAAGTGAAACTAAAAGGGGCAGTAGCAGTTTATTCAAACTTTGCTGGAATGTTATGGTGATTATCCTGGGTGACATAATTTTGGAGAAAGTCGCATTTTCCGTTAAACACAAACTTAACTTTGCAGGGCTCAGTGGCAGCATTTTTAACTATAAAAGTTATAAAATTGACAGGCCTGACTACTCAGGCGATTTGGAATCAAATAGCAATTTCCATTTTTTAAATAAATAAATTGCTTATCAAGTAAAATGAGATTTTTGTCACAAAACAACAGGTTTTTCTCCTTTCCCATGCTATCACGTACAGAAATTCGATTCAAAACTCCAACTTTGACAATATTTTGGCTAAAAATAGAAAACGCCATTTGATTACATAGTTCCTGAATAAGAACACCTGTCAATTTTACATGTTTCTGAACAGCGAACAAAAATGAATTCAGTAATGTGTCAGAAAGTTGCTTCTTTGTATTTGAGCCTTAATTACAGAGAAATATTTTCAAGAATCTACTTTTTACTATACGGCTTCAAAAGTTGTGATGTTTTTAACCCTCTTTTTTTATTTTATTCTAAATTACGTTAATTTTCTCATGAATGTCTAAGCGTCTAACATTGCTGTTGCTATTGTGTATTTTCTGTCTTGTGAACACATATAATCTAAAATATGCTGTAAAATTTTCCTATAAATATGTATACAGTATTCTTTAAAAAAATCTCAATCTTAATTGTATGCAGGGTTGGCAGGTTTTTGACGTGTGTCAGTTCATGTCGGGTTTAAACCATCATGTCAAAAACCTCAAATACAAAATTGATTTGTAAAAATTCACATTAAATGTCACACATGACAACATTACATGTAATATTTTAAATTCACTATTACTGTATATCAATAATTAGTACATAGTAAAGTATTATTGTTAAGTACAACTTTTTAACAGGCTAAATTTTTTATTTTTCGTAAAACTGTATTTTTTTTTTAAATAGACATTAAGCTCACCTGAGCTGTACATTTTTTCTCTTACTTAAAATCGTTTTAATTTCTCTTACTTTTGAGAGCTTAAAGCATTAGCTAGACTTTTTTTTTATACAAAAAAAACTTTGAAAAATGCAGATTTTTTTTGTATATATAACAAAATAATGTGCATCAATGTTATTCTAGTCTAGGCAATAACCATTTCATTCAAAATTGAAATTGGATTCTTAAGCTTAAACATTTACAAAATAAGAGAAGTAATTAAAAAAAAAAGCTTAAAGTCAAAATCTTTTTAAAACATGCTTTCTTTAAATATATAAAAATGTTTTTGATTTTAAAGCTGAACAAAATTGGCTCGGTCTTCTAAAAGAAAATTCCTTTAAGCCCCATATTGAAAAAGTGCACAATAGAAACCATATCATTGTTTGGCTTATATTTTGTATCCCAACCATCAGGGGCAAGGGTTGACTGATTTAACAGTTGATTCAGCTCGCACTTGAGCTACAGAGAGAATTCATGGATGCTTACCCATATTATTGTGTATGAAGCTAAAGAATCCCCTTTCCTGTCTTCTTATTTCAGTGCTATAGGAGGGACCCCATTTCTTGGTGGAAAGGTATCATTAAATGCAATAGCTTTTTGAGCCTGCTGCAAAACTTGCTCATCTAGCAATGCTTTTGCTATCAAGTCATACTAGCTCAGCATCAATTAAGAGACAGACTATTTTCTAACGCTTCATACACTCTAAACTCAGAAATCATCTGGGTATAAATAAATGTGCTAAACACGTTGTGTGCTGCAGCATGCTGCGTGGTAAAATTGACCCAGATTATTTAATTGTACAAAATGATTTTCTTCTGATTGAAAATTCCAAAAAATAAAAATATTTTTTTACAATAAATTTAAATAAAAGATCGCATAAATCCTTGACTTATTTAATGTTTACCTATTGTTGTTAAAATGTTTTAGTGTGTTACATGTATTTGGCGGTTTTTGACAGTTTAAACCAGTTTTTGATGCTTGTCATGTCAAAAACCCAACCCTGATTGTATGTTAAGAAAAACTGGAATTTTTTGTAGAAATTGAGCCGCGACTGATTTAATTTTTTTTTTTTGCATGGGCCAGGACCGGACTGAACTTTTAATTTTTACATCATACCGGGGAAGCTTTCGCTTGGGCCGGGCTGGGTCTAGAAATCTGGCCTGTGTAGACCTCTAAATGAATAAATGTCATTTATAAAGCTATCAAGATTTTTTTCAGTGTCTGGGACATAATTATAACCAATGTATTAAGATATATCCACAGAAATTACATGCACAGCCTCCCTGTTCATTAAAAAAAAAAAAAAGTGAAAGGACAGGATCCTGAAAATATCTTCTGTATCTGGTTTTAAATAAGGAACATTAAAAATATCAATTGGCTAAACTTAAAAAAAAATTATACGTAAATTATACTCATTTTAAAATTATCTGTGAACATTTTTACTTATAAAACAGAATCAAAATAATAATATATAGGCAAACAAATAAAGGATATTCACTTTATGAGGGAATTGACTGATGAGTGGACTGGATCACACCTGCAAACTGTATCGTTAAACGGAAAGAATGCAGTTGTTTCTACCCTTTAATAATCAGACTTATCACTGATTTGCACCATGTTTCACTGGCTGGCATGCATTTTTTTTTATTAAATTAGAGTCAAAGTCTTATTTTCACAAATGCAGAAAAGTTAGAAAAAAAAAATTCAGTGGTCAACTGGAGAAAATTTTGTTATAGCTGTTTCTTAAGGCTCCTCTGCACTGAAACTCCCCGATCGCGAAATCCCATGTTAGCCTATGGGAAAACTTTCAAGCATGATTACTCATTACCTAATATAATTATTATACCGTTTTCACCAACTGTAAGTAGACGTCAGATGCTGATGATGTGTGTTTTAAAAAATTATCTCTGTAAATTTTAAGTACGTAAAAAATTTCTATAAACTTTGCAATTTCCATTTGATTAAATTTTATCATCTTCTTAAAGATACTTAAAATTTACGTAGACAATTTTTAAAAACGCACATCATCTGCATCTGACGTCTACTTTCTGATGGTGTAAACAGTATTTTAATAATTATATTAGGTAATGAGTCATCGCGCTTGAAAGTTTTCCCATAGGTTAACATGGGATTTCGAGTTCTGGGAATTTCAGTGCAGCGGCCCTTTAACATTGCGAAAATTCGCTATAAAATGATAATTTAGCATTAAATACAATAGGAAAACGGCAGGACCAAAATGTTAACATCTTCTATTAATTTAAATTTGTGTTGTAATGAAAGCATAGCCTTAAAGAGAGAAATCCTGATGAATTTAGGAAATGCATGCTATTCTGGACAGGGGCAGTTTTCAAATAGAAAGTGGTAACTCTGGTTTCTAAAGTCCACATGGGAAGGGAAAAAATAGTGCAAAGCAGATACTGGGAAAAGGGTCGGCTGCCTTCTCCATATCTAAAAAGAGCAGCATGCAGTGCCCTTTGAAAAATGTCAAATGTAAACACCAATTTAAAGATTAAGACAACTGATAATCATTTTCAGAAACACCAAAAATTCAAATAAATAACAATAATAGCTCAGATAATTTGAGACAAAAATCATGAGAAAAGAAATTTATACCAGTAGAAAAAAAAAAAAAGATTGCAAAATTAGATATTAACATAATTAGTCTACTTTAATTAAATTTATAAGAATATACATTTCAAAGTTGAATTACATTATAGGAAAAAGCTTTCTTATTTAAGGAACTGTAAACACATAATTAGAGATCAACTGAAAATTAATTTTCATTCAAAAATCGGACTTTCTCCGAAAATGCTGCTGGATCGAAACTATTAGTATTCCAAAAATCTCATTTCTTCCTTCAGAAATTTTCAACATTATTTAATGATTTGAGCTGTAATGGCTCAAATGAGACACTCTTTATTAATTACTATAAACTTCACTGTTTATCAGTCATGACTGACTCGAGACATGAATACAAATTACAAAGCAAGCAATGCATATATGACTAAACTTTGAAGGTGCTTTTCATGTGCTCATTAAAAGCTGCAGACTTAACAGTAACAGAACATTTTTAGTTTGAAACCACAGAAGTTTTTCCAATACTCTTTGAGAAAGTTCTAGTATAACAAATGATCATTTACATAATAAAAGATACATTGAGGTATGCATATCTAAAACATTTTTTAATTACTTGAAATTCATATCATTAGAAAATCATATGTGTAATGTAGATGAATTACATTTTATTTTATATGAAAATAAAAAGTTTCGGTCAAAGGCACACAGAGCCAAATTGGACCACACATATAATTAATTCATATTTTCATATATTTATGTATGTATTAATACCTTTAAAAAAATTGTTTTCGTTTTTGGCCAAAAATAGGAAGCTTACCGAAATTCAGTTTCAGTCGATCCTTACACATACCTTACATAGCCCTGTGGCAAAAGTTTTGTAAACTTTCTGCTACGACAAGCCTCAAAAACAGCAAAATTTTTCTGCAACGTGGTATTTTTTAATAGTAGAAATGAATGGCAAATTTGTACATAATATAATTAGGAAAAAGACATTGAAGAACTAATATAGCTTAAAGCAGGTGTTATATGTAATGGTCTAATCTGTTTTTAAACTGCATGTAAAAAAAGAACAAAAAAACTAAGTTTACTGAACCAGCATTAAAGGAATTGTTTAGCCTATTTCGAGTAATTTACAATAAATAAATTGTCCCAATACTTTTCTTAAGAATTATTTATTGAGTACGAGCTTAAATTCTTGTAATTTGTTGCATTGCACCATACATTTAAAAGCTATAAGATCAATTTATTGGAAGGAGGGAGAAGGATTGTACATACGTACTTTAATTATTTCAAATAATTAAAATATTAAAAATAAAATTTAATAATATATTTCTAAATAAGTTGTCTGTCATACAAGCAAACATAATTTTCTATATTTGATATGGAAAGCAAGCAAAATAAAAAAGGAAACAATAAAGGATTAAGCAGAAATCATTTTATCGATTAAATTATTTTAAACTTTATATATATATATATAAACTTGTCAAAAATAAAAAGATTTCTTTCAAGTGAACTGCAACATATAATTTAAAAAATAAAATATATTTTCTGTATGATGTAATGTAAAAAAGGGCTATATTTATTGTTTATATTATGATAAACAGTAAGAGGAGACCATTTATGCATTTTCAATATTTCAGGAAAACAAACAGTGAATGAAGATTTATGTTACTTAAAAAATTTAACAATGAGAAGTAACATTAAAATGAGTTTCTCAAAAGAATATGATGAAGACTTATCTTTATGAAGATAAAGTTAGGCCTAATAATGCTTAAATAAAAACAATACTTAAGCCAAAAATTTTTAAAACTGAATAAAATATACAAATAACATTCTTGAGAAATAACAAAAATACTTGTTAATTATATGAATTTTTCATTACAATATACACAAGATATTTAAATTTCCTGTTCAAAAATTTTGTTTACACTAAGAAAAAACAAATATGGCTTCCTTTAGTTTACTTGTTAACTGCAGCTGTGAAAACCTATTTAAAATAGCTATAGTAAAGATCTAATAAAGCTTAAATAAAAACAATTCTTAAGCCAAAAATATTTATAACTGAATAGAATATACAAATAATATTCATGAGAAATAATAAAAATACTTATGTTAATTATAAGAGCTTTTCAATACAAGATATTTAAATTTTTGTTTACACTAAGAAAAATCAAATATGGCTTCCTTTAGTTTAGTTGTTAAAACTGCAGCTGTGAAAACCTATTTAAAATAACTATAGCAATATTCTTGAGGTGCAGAGGAAACAAATATCAAAACAATTATTAACTATTTTAGAAGGAATGCTTATAATATATTTTCATAGACTATAATAACACACTGATGTACTTTTAAATTCATATACAAAGACTAGTCAAGTTAACAGCTTTGAAGAAGATATTGTTTTTCATTTGGCACACTAATACCTGCAGTTTTAAAACTGAAATAATCAAATATTTGAAAACATATAATCATTTTAAAATATACTTTATTAATTATAAAATAATAGACTATCCTACCAATATCAAAAGGGTTTTTTTTTTTAATATATATAAAACACTGATTCAAAGATTAAGACAACAAACCGGTGGCCATCTTGAAAAACACCAAAAATTCAGATAAGTAACAATACCAGAGATAGATAATCAAAGACCAATAAAAAAGGAATTTTTACCAGAACAAAATAGAATATAGCGAAACAACACCGAAAACTGGCGATATGTAACAATTAAAATAATAAAACTTTGTAAAAAATCACCATAAAATAAAAAAAATACATAGGACGCGTTTCAAGCTAAAAATATTAACAGCTCGTCATCAGCTAAAGTTCTTGTCCCTTACAGACACGTGTTTTACTTTAGTTTATGATGAGCTGTTAATATTTTTAGCTCAAAACGCGTTCTATGTATTGTTTTTATTTTATGGTGATTTTTTTACAAAGTTTTATTATTTTAATTTTAACAAACTAGAATGTTATAAAATTCGATCTTAAGATAATTAGCTTGAATGCAATGTATTAGATTATGCATTTCAAAATTCATTCACACTTAGGGATTAAATTTCATAATTTTAGGAACTGTAAATACATAATGTGCAGTATTAAATGAAGAAAACAAAAACAGTCAATGTAATGTACTCAAATCATAAAAGATTAAGATGTAAAAGTTTAAGGTTATTTTTTATATTTAATTATAACAATTGAGTACTTACCACAAAGTTTACAATGACAGGATACGTACGAAAAAATATTTAGCTGGACCTGATTTACTTAAAGAAAACTTTGACTTAACAGTTTGCATCATCCTCAAAACAGCTTTCTGTAGAATGGTCAACTAACACATCCATATGGTCGCCTAAGAGCTAGCAAAAAGACATTTAAAGGCAAGAAAAGCAATTGCATTTCAAGCCATTTGAATGCTTTCAACTGGCTGAATATCAGAGTCAACAACAACTCGTCTAAAGTCCATAATTTTGATCTGAAAAAAAATTGGTTTTAAAATTAAGAAAATAATAAAAACAAATGGCTTAGATGTCTTATTAACCCGGGTTCTGCCATCTTGGATTTTTTTCTTGCATGAAAACTCCTTTTTCGCCAAGTATTAAACGTCACCAATGGTTAAATATTGTTGATAGATTAATATAATATTGAAAAAATTATAATGTAATAATTATAACTATTAAT